>OZ035983.1:32265000-34765000 GCA_964035005.1 Erebia palarica
TCATCTATATTATTATTTGATTTTAATTTTAATAATTTATGAAACCTTGTCAATGTACTTGTGCATTAATTTTGTCATGATGCTATTAAGTGGAAGTTCTTCTGTTTGCCATTTTTAACTTTTCGCAAAATAAGCAAAATCCTCCAATTGATCCCAATTTCTTCAATGTTAAACTGAATTTTTGCTCAAAATGTATGGTAGCATCTTATAAGAAAATTTTGTTAAATCATATTTTATAACGACCATTTATAAATAGAAAGTTGGAACAGTTTTTGTGAAAGCAAAATGTAAAACTGTATAATATTGCTTACGATGTAATCAGATTTTATACAATATTATTAGTATTATTTTCATTGGAAATCATCACTAACAAGAAGGCAAAAAGTGGAAATCAAGTCGGCTTCACGGTAAATGAACAAATCGGATTAGGTATACGGCAAAAGCTAGGTTCAGGCTTATTCTGAACCACAAAAGATAACAAAATGGTTAAAAAATGTTAAAAAGAACGGTTGATGTGATCTTAATATCGACTCCAATCAGCAACGTGCTGCGTTTCTTTTTCTTAATAAGAACACAGGCATAGCGCTGGCCTCTCTTCTTTTTGTCTTAAAATCGTAATCAGTTTTTAATGGATTCCTTAGGTAGGTACAAGGAGGAGGGATGCTATTCCAAATCGGACTTACTCGTCACTATTAATTACTTGTGATGTGTACTTAACAACAGGTATCTAGGTGTCAAAAGTCTCACGAATTTCATACATTAAGTATTTTAAAATGTAAGTATGACCTTTTTGTAACTATATCAAGGTAGAGGCCCTTTGAACGCAGCAGGTAGAAGGTTATCAACTTTTAAATTGTACATGTATTTTACCTATCAAAATATTAAAATGAAACACGTATTATTTAGTACTACATAGTAAGTAGCAGTACTTGTAATCTAATTTACGTTAACGGAACGTGATTTTCATATACATATTTAAATGCAACACAATAAATATCTTGGCTGGATCGCCACGGTCGTCATAGATTTGCTATTGATTGAAATCAAATCGGATTAGACAATTATTGTTTGTGTCAATTTAAATTCTCCTGTCTAATAAGAGGGCTAACTAAGCTTTAATTACTCCAGAAACTTTATTTTTTTTATTTTATTCAATAATTTTCTAGAAGGCGCCTATGTTCTGTTCCCAAGAATTTTAGTATAAATTTTAGTTTTTTTTCACTTATTATCTGTTTTGCTTGCTTATTTACATCTTCTTTGCTCATTAATTATATATTAGAGGTTGCCTGTTAGAGATTGCTCAGTAAGCAATAAGGCCGCCTTTGCATACCTAGTTTATAGTTAACTTTGCCTTGTATTTTTCATGTGTGCAACAAAAGTATGTATGTATCTATCTATCTATCAATCTATCTATCTATCTATCTATCAAGTATATGGAAATAGATCTGTGCAAAGGTAAATAATTAAATGCTCGAATATATTTAGACTTTAAAATCGCACCAACTGATTAATTTTTGCTATAAAATATATATAGCAATTACTAAGACAGACGTCGATTAGAACATAACTTATGAGTAGAAAAAATGCATGCATTTTTATGGTTCAAAACGATAAAAAGGTATATAGAGTTTAATTTCAAGTAAGGCAGATAGCTTACTGAAAAAATTTTGAAATATTAAACAAGTATTTAAGTATTCATTTTGTATGCCTTTTTATGAAAGGTGAACATTTAGCTCTACTGAAATCATGATATTACGCCATCTTACATTTCTCTTTTATGGTATCTTAATGGATAACTTTAGGACCTTTGATAAAATTGTGAATGCAAAATCCACTGTTCCTTTTAATGACCCTGTAGGTATTATGGAAAGCTGAGTTAATAAATTTTATCCAAAGTTCGCATTACGTCTCATAAAAATCTTTTTCAGGGATTGGAGGTCCAAACAATATCGATAATTAACTATACCAGGCCATTTAATGAGTCCCACAAGGCGAGCGAGATATCAATGAATTACAAAATATCTGTTCTGTTCGTTTATTTGCAATCGCAGCCGTGTTTTGTGAAATTTTGCAACGAGTTACAATATGAACGGAATCTTCTGTAGGCCATTGCCAAAGTAATATGTATATTTTGAATAACATTTTCAAAATTTTAAAAATGACAAAAGGCATAGACGCTTCTTTGTGTAACTAACTCAGTTAAAGAGCTGAAATCTGGAAGACGGAAGGTTATTTAGTCTTTTGGACTATTTTCGCAATACCACTCGTAGCTTTATCTTGATGCTTCATAAAAATTTGTATGCCTTCCCCACTAAAAAATACTGATGCTTTTACACGTTCCAAATTCTAATAGCTTATCAAGTCGGTTCTCACTTCACTTACTCTCAACTTTGTTTTTGACAAAAGTGATTAAAATATATAAAAAATAAAATAGTATTTTTTACTTATTTTTATTTTAGCTATCTCTTAAAATGTTGTCATTGTCTTCATTATAACGGATTACGTAAAGGATTTACGTTTTTCATACAAATTTATTTTTTTCTGAAAATAAAATCATTACAATCAATACAATAAGTATTTTGTGCCTAAGAAGTAGAGCGGAGCCAAGGTGCTGCAGCGACTTTGAAATTGTTATGAATAAAACTTCCTTTGAATTTTTATCACAAAGATAGGGTCTATCTCTGCTCTTCTGTCGGTATACGTTATGCTTTAAATCCATAAAGTCATAATGCCAGCTCTATTACTTGCTCTGCAGAATAAGTATTAATTAATTTTGAAGAATTCTATAAATCCCTTAAAAAGAATTCAACGCGTTTAAAGCTAGTTCGTATATTTTACTAATAACATTTTAATAACTTTATCGAAAACATAATTTATATTTGTAAAAAGGAAATAAGTAGCACCCTGACATTTAAATTGGTTACAAATATTGAGAACCTTAAAAAAAATCTTATTACGCAAGTATAACTAGCGCGGGTGCTTACACATACATTATGGTCTCCCGAAAACTCGAAATAAATAAGAAAAACGAAATGTTCATCTAACAAATGAAAGGAAAACTTACAAAACATAATTATGTCTAGGGATCTGGGATTGTTCTTATACGCCTTATATAGGTTTTCGTATAGGTAAAAACAAATAGTAAGATTAAATTAAATTCCTTAAAATAAAGTCTATATCCTTATTTACTGTGATTTGAAAAAGAAGAATGGCAAGATTTATTATTTTAATAAACATGATGGGAGATATTTACCAAACTTCCCATACCTACCAATCAGAGGAGGAGCTAGTGCTACAACCTGTTACATTACGGCTAGGTTATACAAGAAAGCCATATGTAACTAATTAATCCTACTAATGTTTGGATGTTTGTCACGCCTTCATGCTACCACTACAGAACCGATTTGGCTGAAACTTAGAATGAAGGTAACCGGAGAATCCCGCTGGAACCATAAAACCTCAATCAACCTGGACGAAGTAGCGGGCATCATATTTTAGTTGTTAATTAAGATGTTATGTAAAATTATTTGAAGCCCTTCGCAGTGACGTATTCCATATCCATAAATAAAGTTAAAAAAATAATTTCGTTATTGAATCGATCAGTGAATGTATCACTGGTTCTGAAATCGAATGTCTTTCCTACCGAGAAGAACCAGGAAGAAAGTTGTTTTTGTTTCCAAATTAAATATGTATTAATTTTTACTGGGTATAATATTGTTAGATATTTACGACAATTATTTGCCTTTCGAAGATTTACCCAAAATAAATGGTTTGAAAATTTCCCAATGTCATTTCAATGCTTTCGTTTATTTTATTTTATACAAGAATATCAAGTTTGATTTTAATATTCTGCAGTGGAGTATCCAATTATTTTAGTAAAATATCAGTCTATCTAGATTCTAGAAAAATATTCAAATTATATTGTCATGTATTCTACATGAATAAAAAAAATTGGCAGTCAGAAACCTAGACCTATCAGAAAATACCCTATGTATTTTTAGCGATTTTTGGTAGTATTCGAGTTATAATTTTTTAAAGTTTTTACGTGAGATTTCTGAGGAAGTGAGTGTTAAGTTTAAACCGAATTGCACTCGGTTAGGTCCTAAAACAGCTTCATCTTATTATCTTTCTGTCAATAAAGTAGGAAACTCTTTTTTTTTGCCGGGATAAAAATTAGCCTTTGTGCTATTCCAGACTATAATTTACCTTTGATAACTGCTTCAGACTTCTTTATATTGATTTAAGTATGTGTATCAAATGTGACATCCGATTTTCGCTTTATCGGCAATTATCGGCAATTTATCCTTAGGTGAAGACTAGGCCAATGACACCTGCATAACAAATGATTCGAGATGCTTTTTAATAGTTGTTACTTAAGGTCGCATAGGCATAGAAGTGCCATTGAACTGTGGTGGACTATCTTTACATTGTTTTTAAATATATAATATTTATCTATTAATATTATGTCTCAAAACACTACTCCCGCTTTCTTTTAATAGTTTCCTCTGCCCTAACGTTACCTGGAAGAGATCGCTATTTAAGCGATACGGCCGCCTGTTGAGCCGTATCTATTACTATGATTGTTTTTGTCTTTTCATTTCTTTGTGTACAATAAAGTTTATTTTACTTTAACTTTATTATTTTATATGCAACTTTGTAGTTATTGTGGTGTGTGGTGGTGGCGACGGGAAGCGGCTGGGTAAAGAAGACTGGGAAAAGGCCTATGTTCAGCAGTGGACGTTAGAGGATGTTCATGATGTACTGTACTTAAATTTCCGGCATGAAAATGAATCCAAAGAGTTCCTGGCTTGTTCCTTGTCATGTAGGGCAAAGTAGAGGACACAAGGGGGCTAGGAAATCTACCGTGTCGAACTTGTTTTTATAATTCTTAAATTTCATTAATTTTCATTTGTATTACTTAAAAATAAAAACAGAAGAATAAACTGAAAGTAATATTTCCGGTGATCTTATTTGTATTAAACTCGAAAAAGATACTATAAGAACACATGCTAATATTGCCTAGATACGCAATGGTCACGTCAGTCGAGCTAGTAGCAACGTTGGGTATTCATCGGAAGGCCGAATGGTTCACGTTACGCTTGTATGGATATGTACAAGAAGAATAACGACTTATCCCACGTTATAAGTAGGGACGTACCACACATACTTTTATCTGTACGTAAAAAGCTGTTTATTTGTTATTTACCTCTGAAGGACTATCAATCCTCTCAGTAAGAGCTTCGTCCATAGTTTAGCACGCCGCCGGCCAAGTGAAAATTAGTAGGTATATAGCCTTTACCTTTGAGAACATCATGGAGAATTCTCAGGCATACAGGTTACCTCAAGTTACATGTCATACATATAGCAAGTGCTATAGTTAAAACGCTTACAAATTATAGAGCAATACACAATGCTTACAAGTTAAATCCGCTAGAGGTGCTTGCCTGGGAATCGTATCTCAGACTGCCGATAGAGCCCGAAAACAATCACCCAATTTTTACTGTTATTAATTTGAAAATCACGCTCTATCTGTAGTTTTTTGCTGTACCTTCTGTGTTCTGGCCTTGGTTGAACCTAGGCCCCAATCCAACGCATATAGGTAGTTCATAATTGACTTGTCTATATGAATGTACGTACTCGTACCACGTGCAGTGCGCTGTAATCAAGTTAGGCGAGCCACGACGTTGCATGGTTGGGAAATACTTCGGAAGGCCGTCTGGTCCATGCCGGTTCTTGACTTCCATCACTTGGCGATCTCAAAACTGTTTATTATTTGTTAATTATTATCTTCTTAAATATACATTGTATACAATACATATTTAAAACTGTACGTACTATTCCGTCGCTTGGTACTAAATGTAAACAAAAGGAAAATATATCTCTAGCCAAAATACATAGACTACGAATTCCTGATATGTAATAAAATACCCAGCTATATAAAAAAAAATTGTGCGTGTCAGCTCCGACGCACGACGCAGTTTACTCTTCACGAACGATTATAAAATATATAGATTAGTAAACGTAAAAAGAACGCATTTTTATATTATTGAAAGCATGCTTCATACATTTATTTATATTAATTATATAATTTATATTCATCAAAAAACATTAAGTACATAGTCATTTAAACATAAATATATAATTATCACCATAAATGTTCATACCCCGGGCTTTTATAAGACAATCGATTCTAAAGGAGGTAAACTCCAATAATCCATAAGTACACACTTGGCGTTTTTATGCCCAGTTACTTAAAGCTAAAATCGCGCTTGTCATAAAACTCAAATAGGTAAAATAATTTCATATAAGTATGCATATTATTAATCATATACCGATATCTTATCACAATTCATAATTATTATAAAAAAAACGTGATGCGAAACAATTATATTTCTTTCTAGAGGAAAACGCATCGCATTATTTCCATTCTCGGTCTTGTATAATTACTATGTTTAATTAATTGCGTGACCATCTCGTGTGTTACCATCTTAATTCTTAGATGACAGTTTGTGACTGGCCCTCCGTTGCTCTCTAAAGCTAAAAAGTACCTAAATAAAGACTTTTTCGACCCGCGTACGATATAGTAGATTATTAACCAAGGGGATAAAGCAGTGTCCTCTGTCGCGGGTGACGATTTAAATTGCGAGTGTAGCGAGGGATTTAAGTTCACCCAAGACTAAGACAGCTTTATCACCGAGGAAAATACTCTACTTTTCGTAACATTTGCGAAAAAATTAACACAATAATAATATGAGATAAGCATTTATTAAAAATAATGACAATTAAAAGTAAAAGTTAACATTCGAAACATTGGTCCAATTATTGATAGAGAGAGTTATATTTTTGTTTGGTACATTTATTGTTGATGAGTTGATTTGAGTATTTCTCTGTTCTTGCGTCTGAGCAACTTGCGTTTCATTGTCGATGGTATACGTCGGAGATAGTGGTGGTGGTGCATCGTGAGTTACGGACGATGATAAGATGCCGGAAGTTGATGGTTGTGGCTCTGATGGTTTAAGTTTTATATTTTTGTTAATTTGACTGCTTAATATGGTTTTATTCGCCATCGAGCTTTCGATGTAACCCTCAGCTACTCCATCAGAGCTCCAACCACCGTGTCTTTTTATTGACGTAATATCCGCCCCTGAATCCGCCAAGAAAGTCGCCGAAGTTCTTCTAAAGCAGTGACTGGTATAGAGTTTAACATCTTTAAGTTTTAAATATTTAGTAATTTCCTTTGGCATATTGCTAATTTTATTTTTGCCGATGGCTTGTCGAGTACATTTCCCATTCCGATAGTTTATAAAAAATCTATTGTTTTCCATGTTGGTGGGACGTATTTATGAATGATTTTAGTATATTGCCCTGATACAATGAATGACCGATTTTTCTTTGTCTTAGTTTCCTTTACATTAATCAGCAGCAGCTCATTGGAATGGTTTTCAACGTCCTCCACCTTTAAGTTTACAAGTTCACATCCGCGACAAGCACCATTGAGTCCAAAAATTAATGCCACATATAACAAAGATAAAAAACAGGTAAATGTATAGAATAATTACCATTATTAAGATACGAAATATTCATAGTTAAATCATGTATACTTACTTTTGTGGCCAGAAAAATTTCCTCAGGAGCTTCATTAAGAAATTTTTCCACATTTTGAATCGTAAAAATTTTAGACTTCTTTGCGCAATGCCCTTCTGATTTTCTTTTTAAAAAAGCTAGTAATTTCGTGAATCTAT
Source organism: Erebia palarica (assembly GCA_964035005.1). Classification (NCBI taxonomy): domain Eukaryota; kingdom Metazoa; phylum Arthropoda; class Insecta; order Lepidoptera; family Nymphalidae; genus Erebia; species Erebia palarica. The sequence goes on from OZ035983.1 coordinate 32,272,743, forward strand.
TTATTTCAATGCTGTGCTTGATGCTTATTGTAGCTTTCAGTTTTGAGTATATGCACCAAAGTGTATTCGGATTCTTTGTCTTGGATAAATAATCAAAATAGACAAGAAGTACTGATTCTGAAATTGATAGGCCTTTCGCACTTCTCCACGTTGAAAATTCTTCATAAGTTTTTAAATAATTTTCCTTGGATTTTGTTGGAAGCAAATTATTTATAATTGCGGCAGCATTTGCACTGATGAAATCCGACAAATCGCTGTCACTGTCGCTTTGATTTAACATCGTAACGTATTTTTAGAACATTAAATTATTTATAAAAATAAATTAAAATAAACTTAACGTTTATGTATTTGAAGAAAACAAAAACGCGGCAAATTCCCAGACTAATATTTTTTTGTCGGAAAAGCAAAGGCATCAAGCTCATACGGCCTCGTCGGTTTTCGTAATTTTTTTGTTAATAATCATAACTGTATAATAAATGCGTATTCCTTTTTCAAAAAGATGTATAATGCTTTATATTATACAAACTCAATGGTGTAAACACAGATGTAATTCAGTATAAATTTCGGTAAGTATTCTAAATTTAAATCACATTCTCCCCCTACAGGATGAATGAAATTCAGTACAATTTTCTTTCCCTGTTTTTAACAGATTAAAAATGACTATTGTTATGTTCGCTTTTTGTGGCATAGAATGTCACTTTTTTGAGCAAGTGATACGAAATAGTTATTTGTATTATATGGGGCCAAAGAAAATTTTTGTTCCCCGAGGGCGCTATTATGAATTCAGAGCGAAGTGAAGGATTCTAAAGGAGAATCCTAAGCGTAGCGAGGAATTCAATATACGCCGCCCGAGAACAAAAAATTTGGCCCCGAGTGACACACACTATTTTTCATCATTACGTATGAGAAAAAGCTAGGAGTATCAACGTACTATGTATGGACATTAACTATACGTTTAAGCACCAATCAGAAGCACGAACGCGGACCAACCAGAAGATACTCCTATCAACCTTCTATGTATGTACATTATTTAGACGTATATTTAAAGGACATGACCAGTAACTGCCCTCCGATTCGGGACAATGCACAGGATTTCCGTTTTTACAGTAAGGTTTAAAAATTCAAAACGAAATTATTATGGATTTATTATTCCAAATACGGTCAGGGTTCAAATGACAACAAAAAACAGTACGTTTATTGTTTAAATCTTGAGCGTCCGCTTTCCTCTTTAAGCACTACTCCATTTTGACGTTCCATTATATCCATGCCTTTTTTTTTTTTTTTTTTGACGCTGGGAAATGCGTTTAGGCGTCCCTCTCGGAAGCAGGCAGTGTGAAACTGCGGTGCTTCCGAGAGGGTATGTGGGACTCACTGGCACTCCAGAATACCCACTAAAACCCAGCGGCGCTCCTGCGCATCGCCTTAAGGCTGGGTTACGGGAACACGCAATCATCCGCGACCCAGCCAGATTATATCCATGCCTAATAATAATCTTGTAACCCTACATGAATACCATTTAAGTACCTTAGTAATTATATTATGAATGATTTATTTTTGATCAATTAAATAGTAATGAAAAGGAAATGTATGTTTTTTTTTATAATTATTTATATTTTTTGACAAGTCTCAAATTAATAGATCGAACAAAGCATTTTGAAATACTGCGTTTAAAGGAACGCCCTTTCACATTGCATATACTGCCATCTGTGGTCGAATAGTTGAACTTGTTAACCAAAAGTAGTGAGCAATACTTAAAAATATTTTCTAGACTCACCACAATAACTAGCGCTATCTAGTGTGGGAAAGCAGTTTTTGGTAAAACTTTTTTTATTTATTTTCTCAGTTTTCAACTTTTTTATTTGAAAACTATAAAATATAACAATTACCATAATAAATAAATAATACTTGAAAATATTTTTTTAGACTCGCTCAACACAATAAATAGCGCCATCTAGTGTGGAAAGCAGTCTTTTAGTGAAACTTTTTTGTTCATTTTCGCAGTTTTCCGAGCCTTCAGACTCCTGAAACTTTTTTATCTGAAAACAGTGAAATATTACAATTACAATAATAAAGAAATCATTGCTGAACGTTGATTTTTGACACCTAGGCAAGCTGCCATAGTTCCACCGGTCAAGTCCTTTAAATAAAACACAAATAACTATTTCCCTCTTTGGACTAGCAGCCATAATTCCGTTCGAAATTCAAAAATGTAAAGTCGTATATCCGATCAACAAATTGATCACGTGACTTATCGAAGACAACAGCCACTCAAACATTTTTGGATTTCGAACGGAACGAGCGATCGACAGGTTTCTGCGACGAACGCAGTATACTAAAGCACGAACGCGGACCAATCAGAACAGAGAAATGAAAAGTCCCATGGGCCTAAAAATTACATTTTGCTCCCGCTATCCTCTGAAGCCAATATTAGTTTTTCGAATTTAGGTATCATGAAAAATTTATTTATTACCGCGATTTTCTAAGGAATGTTTTTTGAAATACGAACGTAGCCTTTAATATTATGTACCAACTACTAGCCTAAATATTTTTGACATATATATTTAATATTTAGTTCCTATTTCCTGCTTGCAATAGGTTGTAATTATGAAACTTTTAATATTATTGGTTGCAGTCAGTTGAATGAAGGACTAAGAACAATAAAAGCTTTTATTTATTTTCATGTATATTCCGATATTTTATTAAATATCGGAAAAATATGGAATTAGGTTCTTAAAAATCCCATTCAAACTTTCAGCCCTTTTCCTTTTTAAAAACTATGAATCACGTATTTCTTCAGTTTTACAAAACCAATGATCATGGCCATTGGTCATGGATCAATATTGGACAAAAGTGTGTCCTTTCTAACAAAGGAATGAATGAAATCGGACTACGCGATAATGAATTACAACCCTCTACTAAGGGAACCGTGTGCAGCCAAGCTACAGACAGACAGACAAAAAAAATATAAAAATTACCTACAGTTCTGGTTTCAGTCACAGAATAAGTAATAGTACCTACCCTCAGTATCGATTATAGCGTGTCCTCCAAGAAAAATTTCAAAATATCCTCAATGTACAGAATTGGACCCGTTACAGTTTTATTACAAGTATAAAATAAGCAAATCTATGTGTCGCCATACATTTACTCTGCATACAACTTGCGCGCGAACTGCAGATGGAAGTGAAATTGAAGAATTGATAACAATGATGAAAATATTCATAAAATTATGTTAATAATATTATGATGCTTATTTTTTCAATTACCCCGGTAATAACGTCGCCCCGGTGTTGGTAGATAGTATATGTAGGTATGTTAGTGTGTTTTTATGCTTTGATAAACGGTAGAATCTGGGTCATTGTCAACTTCAGTTGTGGTAAATACCTACCTATACATAAATAGTGAGTTGTATTTAGGTAGGTACCTACATTAGGTGTTTACTCGTATAATCTGACTGACGACTGTAGCGCAGCTCGGAACTCTGATATTTTGACATTTGAAAATTCTTCAAAGGTTATTATTTCCTTATTGGTTACATTTAGTTGTACCTACTACCTATAGGTAGGATACGGGAAATATTTTATTTTTATTCGAGAATGATCGAGGAAGTATCATCTCAGCATCCCATATGGCGTCATAGAATTATGACGTCATGACATATCCAAAATGGCGGAATGATGGTCAAAACATTTAAGTCACGAGATATGACTTGACTGAAAATGAAATCTTCGTAATTTTTTGTTGTTAATTTTAATAAATCTAAGCTACTTTTTATCCCGCGGGAATGAAAAAATCTTAATCCACGCAGATGAAGTCGAGGGAATCATCTAGTTAAAAAATTTGCCCTTTTCAATACTCACACTCATTGACTTCCTAGTAGATCGAGTGGGTATGCAAAACAAACCACACAATAAAATTAACTTCCTTTATAAATTATAATTATTTATGTTTTAGGCCTTCCTATGTCTACTGTCTACACCTAATATTTTTTTATCAGCATTAAATTAAAAGTTTGATTATTTATTACGGCTTATAAATAATAATATTTTTAAATAAACCAGTAAATTATTATTATGTAAATCACCTTTATTTTGGAACAATCATATTATGAATATAAATATTATTAAAATTTTCGGAACTGTTTATGCAATTTGAGAATTAAAAATAGATCGTATGAACTTACCACGTTTGGTAAAGTAATATTTTTTGTAACATTAGCTTTACAAGGCTGAAAGTGAACTAAATGAGAATCTTAAAAAAAATCATACAATCATGTAAATGCGAAAGCGTGTTTGTTTGTCCTTCAATCACGCCGCAACGGAGTAACGAATGACGGGATGGGTATAGTTGAGGACCTGAAGAGTGACATAAGCTACTTTTTATCCCGGAAAATTAATGAGTTCCCGCGGGAATCAAAAAACCTCGATCCACGCAGACGAAGTCGCGGGCATCAGCTAGTAATGAATAAAACACATTCAAATTGGCTGTTTTTTAAATTGGATTATTCCCAGCGAACTTTTAATAATAAAAAATTACAGACTACATGTTAGTGAATGTGTTCGGACGATAAAATATGCTGGCATTAAAATGATAAGACCAAACTTTAAGCCAATGACTGCAGTGAAAGCAGAGAAAGCATAAAAAAGGACGCCACGAGAAATACCCAAATTGCCGGTCAACGGTACCGGCATCTAGACGGAACAGGTTTGTGACATGTCGTGTTTATTCTTTGAGTTTATTATCTTGAATAGTCATAGTGTCACATGTCTACATACCATAATTTGTGAACTTTAAACTTTACTGTGGTATGTAACATGTTTTTTTTAAATTCTGATACAATTGAGAGGACCATGAGAGGCCGCAAAGCCTCCCACGAAAAAACATAATAAATAGGCATCGAATACTGATACAGCAATAGCTAAAGCTCCGGTTATAATTCCGGTTCTATCAGCTTCTTCATGCTTTCGTTTAGCATCGTGTATGATCCGCCAAAATTTTTCCCATTTTTTACTTGGGCTTATGGAAAATATCTTATTAAATTAATTTATATATTATTAATATATTAATATATTATTATTATATATATATTATTATTATAAATATATTATTATATATATATTATTATTATATATATTTATATATTAGTATATTATTATTATTAAACTTTTTCTTGAAACTAAATTGTTTTTAAGAGTATACGTTACGGTTTATGTTATGTTACGGTTACGGTATTATGTTACGGGTAAGGTTGGAAGTTAGAATAAGCTTAGTTTTACCCGGGTTTATCTAAGGTTTCTGGGTAATGTCCAAATAATAATGAAAACACTTCATAATTAAAAAAATTTAAAAACACGACTGCCCTGCAAATCTAGTTATATTAGAATCTTATTCACATTATTATTAAATGATATTTTTTTGTGAATCAGTGGATATTGAACTATAGTGTTATATATTTTTGGAATCTACTCGTCATTTTCTAGATGATGATTATATAGTTAATCTTATTTTCGATTTTTTTCAATTTTAGTCTTTAATGCGGAACCATGGTCACCCCATCAATATTTTTTAAATTTTACTAGTCTATGTCACCCGGAATAAGCTAGGGATTCTAACGATACCTCATTTATTAAAATCGGTTCAGGCGTATAGAAGTTATGGTGGAATATACAAACTCACATACATACATACATTCATGAACCCTGAAAACAATATACTCCTTTTTTCAGGCAGTCGTATAATAAGTCTTAATTTGGGATTTACCCATTCATTTATTACTCCAAGGCCCGGTCGACGGAGCCCCGCTTCGCAGGGCTCCTTATTTCTGGGTGGTATAAACAGGAAAAGGAATATGGGTGGTATAACCACGAAGAAGACGGCGGCGTCGTCGGTTCGTCACCACCTAAACTATACGAGTCGGAGTGCCTCCAGTCCCGAGCTCGCTTCGCTCGCTCTGGCATGATAGAGAGTGGCACCTAATCAGTAAAATTTGGTTCTATATAACCATATTGGCCTTATCTTTATTGGAAATTACCCAAAAACCTTGGGTAATACTAAGTAAACCCGGGTAAACCTATGTTTATTCCTACTTCCAACCTAACCCGTAACATATATATTATCTGATTTAATACTTTATATTTACATTGTAGTACTGTAGGCACGATACATACAAAAACATTGATAATTTAGTACCACTGCTGGTTCCTAAGAATCTACTCGTATATATATAAAAGCGAAAGGTCACTGATTCATCACGATATCTCAGGAACTTTATAGCATACAGACTTGAAATTTGGAGGATAGGTTCCTTCTATAGTGCAGATGGCCGCTAAGAAACGGCTTTGAGAATATTCACCCCTAAGGGGTTGAAATGGGGGTTGGAAGTTTGTATGAAAGTCATTTGTTTTTGAAGTTAGAGACATGAAACTTGGCAATTAAGTATTAACTTAATTGCCAAGCTATTAAGCTATAAATAATAAAAACCCTTAAAAGCAATTTTACCAAAATTCACCCCAAAGCGGGTGTAATGGGGGTTGTAAGTTTGTATGAAAGTCCTATATGTTTGAAGTTAGAGACCTGAAAATCGGCATTAAGGTTATTTATTACGTATTCGTTTTAGCCGCTATATGTACCTAGGCTTTTTGCAGCGGGAAAGTTGCGCGCGACCGCTAGTATTATATAAAATAAATATCAAACTAAAACTATGAAAAGCAAAACTAAAAACTTTTCAGTTCAACTTTTTAATTTCGACTAGGCCTCCAAAAATTTCCTAAATAAATAAATAATTAATTTAGAGACTCATTCATGGTTATGTTAATTTAAAATTAATAGTTGATATTATTTTAATGCAATCGTGCCATATGATCAGAAAACTGTAATGTGGCGCAAGGTCGCTGTTATTATGTCGGTAAGTATTTGATAACGATTCTCTCGTAAAATATAATTAGAATTTTCGTAATATTTTCATGTTTAACAATAAGGTCGGCTTGTACAAAATAGGTAAGTAATAAAAGACGTGACGAAAAATACTTAACAAGGTATATTCATTATAAACCACGATAAATTAAGTTCAAGAAAATAACGTGAATTTAATAGCTATAGGTGTATTCAAATGGTTAACGAACCAACTCCTAGTCGTTTTAATTAAAAAATATTATATGATATAGTTAATAAGCAGACCAAAAAAAGATACCTATGAATGACACCCGTTCATAATCAGCTATTCACTCTTCATTCAACTAAGCATCCACTACTGGAGTTGGCCATAGGCCTCTTTCAAGTAGCGGCAACGCACTCTTTCTTCGCTTTCCGCATCCACTCGACCTTCCGACTTGCCCTCGTTACGAATTTTCCTTTTTTCTTGCGATAATTCAGATTTCAATTTCTATTTTCACTGAATTTTACATACATTTACATCTATCTTTAAATAATACCTACTATCTGAAATCAGATATTAACTTCAAATCAATAATTTGAAACGGATTTTAAATAAGTGTTGCAGCAGAGTTTTTAGGATTCTGTACGTAAAAGGTAAAACGGTAACTAATGTCACTATGCTGTCTGTCTGTCTATACGTTTTGACCTTGTCACGGGTTTCTAGCTCATAGAAGTGTCGGCCGTAGACGGTAAGAGTGAGCCTGGAATTTAGATATTTTGTGCAGATTTTTGACCTGAAGTCGAAATCTTGATACATTTGACCAAATGCCGATTCTTTTTTCTTGGAAAGAGTGTCATTGCTTAGAGCATTTTTTTTAAACAACATAAATGAAGACATGAGGGCTGCCAAAGTGTTAAAAGTTTTATTAGAGACCGTTTTTGTTACGAGGGCTATTTCAAAAACTAGTTAAAAATACCTCTGTATTTACAGAATAAATACTCAAAACAGCAATTCATAATCAAGTCTTTTAATTATGACCAAAATAATCAATTTTTTTATCAAAATGGTTTCATTTAGAAAAGCTAAGACAAACCTTATCTAAGTAATACTAACAGACCTTGTTTAAAAAGTCTATTATACTAAGTACGGACTACGGAACTCTACCAGAGCCAGGCCAGGCTTGCCCTTAAATTTTTAGTGTAATGACGATTTCAAAATCGTTTTGCTGAAAGGCAAAAAATAGCTGTCTTTTACATCACAAACGCGAGTGACTTAAACTACGCAATCTATATATCTGTCACCGTAAGGTTGTAAAAACCGTTAGATTATAATCTAACTCGCGAAATTATAAACTGTCGAAAGATTGTAAACTGTTCAATGTTCTGAGTGTCAATTTTGGAAATATTCATTTTATTTACGTTTTCTTGTCTCTTTCTTGTAGGTTAGGTTAGTGTTCGACATCAATAAATAAGTATTTATTTATGTCGTTTGTTTGTTTTTATCGGGTATGTTTAGGTTTTTTCGGGTTTAAATACCTATCAGATTACAATCTACCGGAAAATAATGCGTTAAATTCTAATCTTTCGACAGTTTAGAATTTCGCGAGTTAGATTATAATCTAACGGTTTTTACAATCTTACGGTGCCAGATACACCGCTTTAAAAATCTCCGGTTGCCGATTTTACGCTATCACAGGGCCTTAAGATTAGACTGCCTTATTAGACTGTGCGTTTATATCCATGCGAAGAAGCTTTTAGAGGCCCTATACTGTTGCCAAATTATTTTATTCTGTAAGATAAAATGTAGATGACATATATAAAAGCGAAAGGTCACTCACTGATTCATCACGATATCTCAGGAACTATAAAACATACAGACTTGAAATTTGGAAGGTAGGTTTCTTCTATGGTGTAGACGTCAGCTAAGAAACCGTTTTGAGAAAATTCACCCCTAAGGGGTGGAAATGGGGGTTGGAAGTTTGTATGAAAGTCCTTTGTTTTTGATGTTAGAGACATGAAAATTTGGCAGTTAAGTTAATAGTTATAAATAATAAAAACTTATGTAAGCAATTTTACGAAAATTCACCCCAAAGAGGGTGAAATGGGGGTTGTAAGTTTGTATGAAAGTCTTATATGTTTTAAGTTAGACTTGAAAATCGGGATTTAGGTTATTAATTTTAAATTATAATAACCTGTATAATCAATTTTACGAAAATTCACAAAGATGGTGAAATGGGGTTGTAACTTTATATGAAAATCCAATGTGATTGAAATTAGATACTTGAAAATCGGGATTTAGGTTATTAGTTTTGAATAATACAAATCTGCCAATGCTATAGCCGCTATAAGTAGGCCTTTTGCAGCGGGAAAATCTCATAGGAAATTAGAAATTGTACGCGGACGACGTCGCGGGCGACCTCTAGTACTATTACTATGTGTAATAAATTCTTAATGGTAGCTCTATCACTCTAGTGTCGAGCTTATAATTTAAGCCAGACGAAGTTATGGCCGCCTATTCTGCATCCATCTTTTTTGTCGTCGTCGTTGTCGTCTCAACCTTTGTCCGCAGCTGGACGAAGGTCTCCTGGCGACTCCCAGCTACTCTCTTGAGATCGTCTCTCCACTTAGCGGGGAGTCGTCCAACGCTGCGCTTTCTGGAGTGAGGCCGTAACTCAAGTACTCGCACTAAGTCATCTCGCACACATCCTACATACCTATGCCACAGACGAAGTCTCTCTTTGGCTAGACTGGTGAGAACCAGACCAGATTAGAGAAAATTCAGGAATTATAAATTACCGAAGTGATACTGATTGGGATCGAGCCCGTGACCGGGTCTTATTAGACGACAGCGCCAGGGCGGTCCTCATAGATACGCGCGATATAACACATCGATATATTAAAATAATGATGAGAAAATAATATTAAACCTAAGGTGTTTCTCAACAAAGTCACGACTATAAAAAGGTTAAAAATAATAATTTCAAAATTATTTCGTAGATGTGAATTTATGTGCAGACTACATGTCGTGAGGTCCGAAAATGTGTCATGTAGAAAATGTGGATGTTGCAGCGTGCACTGTTGCAACTGACGCCTGAAGGGCAAAAAATACACTAATTGTTTGACGAACCAACATTTTTAAGGAGCTGCACAGTGTACCACGGCAGGACAAAACGTGTTTCGCTTGCGACGAGGAAGTTTCACGCTGATGTTTTGTTCTAACAGTCTATTGATATATTAAACGAACGTAGAGTGAAAATATAACGTGCTGGGTTTTAGCTTTTAACAGTCATCCGAAAGTCTATCTTTTGTGTAGTGTGTCTTCTAACTGAGATGTCCCAGGTTCGTTACAAGGATAGAAGGTTATTTTTTATTCATCCATGCAGCACTAAATTGACAATCAACCTTCGAGATCAAGTTAAGAAAACATCTCTTGTTTAATTAAAAATGTCGGTTTATGCAAATTAATGATGCCATTATGTACAAATGTCTTATAAAATGTAATAAATATTTAGTCATTCTTTGAATAAAATTGTTAATTATACAATGCATTAGGTAGTTTTTTGTTTTATTTATTTAAAATCTGAATACGTAGGTAGTTATATACCTACGTCACTTTTATATTTAACGAATGGCGGTTCCAGCACGGATTAAATAATATACTTAGTTACTTCGTAAGCTCAAGGCTCTATCGGGAGAGCTTAACCGTATTCGTTTAAGTTACACAGGACTCTTCTTTTTAAGTTGTTATTTATGTATGAATGAATAACTTTTATGTAGGTAGAGGTACACACCCATGGGTATGCCCTATACTGCAAAAAACAACGGTAAGAGCTATAATATATAATTTGGCGACATTATCTGGACAAAGAATAAGGGTGCATTTTTTCTCCGGGAAAAACGCGAGGAAAATGTCAAAGTAAAAAGGCCTTTATGTTAACTGTAAGTAGTAATAAAAATTTCGTGACGGACCCATCTTACCGCCACCGGCCACACCACACCACCGCTTTAAAACGATACAGAGTTCCTGAAGTAAAATATTGACAACAACTATACTAATAGCTAGGTGTAAATGGAAACCTGGAACATTTTTATTAAATTTGACTAACTTATGCTGTTCCGATTTTTTTTTCCAAAACAAATAAACGATCATCAGACGCCCGGTATAGTATTAACTGTTTAGATGGGTTTACATAACTGAATAAGTTAGCAAAAAAAAATTTTTTTCTACAGTAACGGACATTGTTCTGTCCCCATAATGATAATGATAAATGATAAATGATTTATTTATTTCATGTAGGACAACTTGTGTCACTTATGAAACGTTAAGACTATTACCGGTTTGGAAAGATGATACTACTGAGAAGAACCGGCAAGAAACTCAGCAGTCGCTCTTTTCATAGAAAAGAAAAGGTTACAATATGTAGACGACACAGCACATACGTTTACAAGTATTACACTGACTTGTGAGTCACTGGATGCGAGGCCGGTTGCTTCCATGCAACTTTGTCATTAATAAAATCATCGATAGAGAAACCACGACTTGACAAATGCTGTTTAACACAGTCTTTCAATCTATGTAATGGCAAATCCAGAAACTCTTTGGGAACCATATTATAAAAGCGTACACTCGACCCCACAAATACGATACGTCGACGCTGTTACTAGCTTATGGCGGTTTCTAGTGTATCGATTGTGAGTATCTATCACCTATTTGCTTGTAAAGATTAATGTTCTGCCTAACAAAGACTATATTATTATAATATATTTATTGCGAAGGCACCGTAAGAACACCAATCTCTTTAAATTTTTCACGAAGTGATACGTGTGATCCGAGTTTATAAATAGAACGGATGGCTCTTTTCTGCAATATAAAAATGGATTGGATATCAGCTGCTCTGCCCCACAATAAAATGCCGTACGACATGACACTGTGGAAGTAAGGAAAGTAGACAAGTCTAGCCGTTTCAATACCGGTAAACTGTCTAAATTGCCTGACAGCAAAAGCAGCCGAGCTAAGTTTTCGCGCTAGTGTCTCTATATGAGTACAAAGTTCAGGCGTACAAAGTTCCAACCGTCATAAAACATTGATTACTGGGTTCAAATTAAAACCTTTTTATACTTGAGAGCAGATTAAAACAACGGACACTTGCTAAGAAATTACTTATTACCAAAAATATTTTCAATTTTGAGGTTATTTCAACATTCAGAATCAATCTGCGTAAACAAATAAATATCATCTTTAGCCAATAGGCATGATGACTGATTTTGAAAATGGTCAGATTATGTTCGGAAGTATCTACTATTTCGAAAAAATATCTTATTTCAGCAGAAAAATAAGGTTTAGTAGATAAAATTGGCATTTGAAATTTAAATTTTAAAAATCACGCCAAAACGTTCGCGGATGTCATCGTTTGTGACGTCACTATTGTTTTTACAAATGTACTCTAATGTACCTACTGTGTGCAGTAAACAATAAGTCTTCGTACAGCAATTTAGATATTTTGTGTGAATAACATGAATTCTAAAGTGTGTAAGTCGTGTGCGGTCCCCCAGTGTAATAACACATCAAAATTAACTCCAAACAAGCTATTTATTCACGCCCCACTTAAAAAAACAATGTGATGTAAGTGGCTTAATCTTGCACGGCGAGATTCTACAGCCATAGGGCTAAAGTCTACTATTTATTTCTGCGAAGATCACTTGACGTAAGTTTTTGCTTTATTCTAATACTAGCTAATGACCGCGACTTCGTCCACGTGGATTGAGGTTTTTTGGTTCCCCCGGGAACTCCTTAATTTTCCGGGATAAAAAGTACATATAAATCTTCCTCTTGAATCACTCTATCTATTAAAAAAACCGCATCAAAATCCGATGCGTAGTTTTAAAGATCTAAGCATACATAGGGACAGACAGCGGCAAGCGACTTTATTTTATACTATGTAGTGATGCTATTTTGCATAAAGCACAAATAACTGCAAAAAGTTAGAGATGCGTGCCAAGAATCGAACCCCAGACGCACCGAATAGGGGGCAGACGTCATAGTTACTAGGCAACCACCGCTCATAATTATATAGTTTAAAAAAAAAAATAATTCATTAACATAACTTCCGATAACTATCATGAAGTGCTTAGTATATAAAATTGCAGATTTTACGGGTTTAGGACTTATAAATTATTATGTTATTATTATATTTACATGGAAGTTTTGACGTTGCGAAATTCTGCTGAACAAAAGTCTTTGCTTGATGCAGGATACTCACCCAGCATCAACAAATTAGAGCTAGTTAGTAGCTTTGGTAAATCCTTGATCCCTGGCTAACGATTTTTAATTTCTTGATTTTGGATTCGATAAAAGAAAACTAGATTATGGAAATGATCTTTGGGAAACAAAAAACACGAAAATACTATATATAAATATTTAAAACACCTGTACATAGAGAGATTGCTTGCCGATTTTCAAAGCTCGAAAACAATTGTGACGTCATTCGCTTCAGTGGTGTTTTATACAATATGGCGGATTGCAGTAATTTATAGTTTTATTTTATCAAAATAAATAACAATCTCACTCGAAATTGAAAAATAAATAAGTTTTTATAATCCATGAATCCTATTTCATTATATAAATTCACAATTTCATTGATTCTTGGATACTGTCATCATGCCTATTGTAATAGAGCTGTAAACAGTATGTAGATAAGACAAGATTCGTGGTAGTTCATCAAAAACATTACAGATGGCGTTATAAATAAGGATGCAAGTATCGTCATAGTTCATCGAAAACTTCACAGATGGCGTTAGAAATATTTAATTATTGTTCTTTCAATATGGAGTTGCGAGATTCAGAATACTAGCGCACTTAGCAATTTAAGCTGGTTTTATCTTGTTTTTTTTACGATACGGATCTAGCGCTCAAGCGGTGGTATTGAATATTATTTAACCTGTAAGTTATTGATCTGTAGTTAATAACCGAGAGACGGAAACGTATAGTAATCATAATAGATTTTTTAAATTAATTTGAAGTGTCCGTTGAATTCTAATATTTGGAATAAAGGTTATAAAATAAGCTAAGAATTACTGTATATTTCAAACGTTTGTTGATTCATAGGCGAATTTGGTCAGTGTCATCTCCAAAGCTGTTTCTACAAAATAGACCATATTATGGTTCCGAAGAGTTTCCGTGCATGTATATCCTTTATAAGGTTTCGAATTAACCCATATTGTCCCAGTTAAAAACACTATACCTACTATATTATATTCTTACAAAATACCTTTGATTAATGAGATACCTTTGATAATCTGAAAGTTGCAGTGTTAGGTATAGGACGTAGTAATATAGAGTTTATATTCTGATTTCTTTATTACTCTTTTAATATAGTAATGCGTGGCTAACACTGGTGTCGCGTCCTTGAGCCTACTATAGGACAATCGGTTGAACGCACTCCATGCATCATAAATATAAACGATCGTAGGCATACCGATCACAGATTGGATAACACGATTAATGTTTTTTTATTTTGTACTAGCTGATGCCCACGACTTCGTCCGCGTGGATTGAGATTTTTTGGTTCCTGCGGGAATCCTTTTAATTTACCGAGTTAAAAAGTAGCCTATTATGTGTGACTATTATCTATCTCTGCGCCAAATTTCGTCCACATCCATTCAGCCGTTCGGCCTTGATTGAATATAGGTTATTGATTATAACATACCCGCGACTTCGTCCGCGTGCATTGAGGTTTTTCAGTTCCCGCGGGAACTCTTTAATTTTCCGGGATAAATGTAGCCTATGTGTTATTCCAGACTATAATCTATTTCTGTGCAGAATTTCATCCAGATCCGTTCAGCCGTTGGAGCGTGATTGAGTTACAAACATCCATGTATGGATGGATTAATTTTCCTTAATTTTCCGGGATAAAAAGTAGCCTATATCCTTCCCCGGGATACAACCTACCAAATTTAATCAAAATCGATTGAACAGGTAGGCCGTGAAGCGTAGCAGACAGACACACTTTCGCATTTATAATATTAGTAAAGTATGGATTAATCTTAAACTCTTAATCTAAACCACCATTAGAGTATGAACTGTCGATTAGAGTAAATAGCCCGGTTCAAACTTGATTTTGTAATCATAATCACGCATTATAATTCAAATGTGTCGGAGATTAAGCGAACCTGTCTCGGTTTAATGTAGTTATAAATCGTAAGCAATCATAGTTGTGGTCTATTGGACACTATTCAAAAGAGACAAAGATCCAATAGATCAATTGTATAGTCATACATAACCGATCTAATACAAAGTTTTAGGAGATGTATATTTTTCATACATTTAATCGAAAGATGCTTCTTTAAATAAATATAAATTTTCTTCTGCAGTATAAAGCAATTAACAAAGAATGTGAGTTGATACAGATTGAAGAAAATAAAACATAATAACGTGCACCTATCTCTTTTCTTCTCCTAAATAAAAATCAAGAAAGAGATTGAACTAGTCATTTCATAGGACATCCTAGATACTTAGCTGTGTTTTCTTCGTTTGAAGATGAAAATTAGGTCTGTACTTTTTGAAACAAATTTTTATTTTATATCTATTTAATTTTAAAAAGAAATTCTTCCTCGTAATTCTTACCAACTGGGCAGATTACGCTCTGATTGTTGTTGTGGTAAGAAAAGGCCTTTACTCGGCGATGCATCAACGGGTTTTTTATAAAGTAGGTATACATACTTTATTACAAAGAAGTTTGTATATTTAAGTACATATGTACATAGGTACCCATATTATGTAGTGGTAGATAAGAACGGATTGCAGAATTTGTTGATAAATTTAGAAACTTCTAGAATCATCTTCATAGGATTTCTATTATTGAATGTGAATTTTTGCGCACAACATCAACATAAAGTATGTTATTAAAATACTTAAACATGTAACAGCAACAAAACATTATTAGGATTGTAAAAGTTAATGAATGGTTAATAATTGATGAAATTGATATTCCATTTTAATTGGCCCACTTGCAGAAAGCCGGGTTATCGTTTTAACTCAGAGTTAGCTGCTACTTTGACAGAATTCGTATAAAACTTTATAAAGTTCGTCAAAATTTTAAATTTATTCCTGGATAAAACTTAAAGATGTGAAGTAGGGATTGTGAAAGAGTTATTTTGTGGAATAAAAAAATCCAAACTAAGGATTAAACTAATGATTTAATAATTACAGCATAATAAGTAATTATGCGAAAAACAAAGAAATGAAAAGAAGGGCTCCAAAACTTGCAAAGGAAAAAAGAAGCTTCCATGTAAGTAAATAAATGTTTTGAAGCTCGAACATAACTAATTCTAATAACACGTTACCTACAATATCTTGGTCGGATATGTGTACAAATTACTTCTTCATACATTAGGTGGATGTCGCAATCAGCCATCAGTCGGTGAACGCAACCGTATTGCAACACCCACGCCAGCGCTGGGTGTACCACCATCAATCAAGGTCAATGCAATAACAAATACCTGCCTACTATACAACTACTACTACACTGATGCGACAACTTCTATGCTTCTCACCAAAAACGTACAATAGAATATTGGATAGAAGCAGGCGTTACTTTGCGGAAGTCCATCATAATGAAGGAACCAGAAATTTAATTCTTTGTAATCCGCGACAACAGGAATCTATGTGGTACAGTGGTTCTCACCACACAACAGAAATCCCCCAAAAAACTACCCTCAACGTACGTTTCACTCTGATACCGGAGCATCTTCAGATGTTGCCTCCACAATGCACGATTGTAATTTATGTTTTTGGATAATCTAACCTATGTACTTCCGGTGGATGTAATTTCTGTACCAAAGTTCATTTTAATCGACTGAAAAGATAGGCCGTGAAAGCGTGAAATAAAGGGAACAAAGTAAATAATATTATTTTATTTTATTGAATGAAAGGGGATTGAAACTTTCTGGCATAGCGACCTGCCGCCATTTTGATTTTTTTTCAAAATCGCGGCGCACAATGAAAGTGGTATGTTTGGATAGAGGACACATAGACGAACAAATAATGTCATGTAACATAGTACCCCAAAGTGTCACGTTCCCAAGATAATTGGAGGTAAAGATAGACGTATGAGGACAACGACAATCATTAAAAATAGACTTATTACGTGTCTACAGGCGTCAAATTGTATCCAAATAATCGTTCCCAGGTTGATTATTATTATTACTGTTTATTAGAAGAGAGTAGGTACATTACTTACTACTAGGAGTACGAGAAATGTGTGTCATCGTTCTAATTATTATTAGGTATAGCGATCTTTAGTTCCACATATCTCTGCAACGAGCAATTAAATAATCTAAGTCTGCAACGACATTATTTTATTGTTCATTTCATAATGCAGCGGGATGAAAGACATTAAGACAAGCTAACACGCGCGTGCGAGATACTTTGACATAATATAGCGATTCATTGCGATGCGATGCGATTTAGTAGGCAAATAATTAATTGTAGTAGTAGTTTTCTCGTGCTCCGAGTAGTATGTAATGTACCTACTCTCTTCTAATAAAAAGTAATAATAATAATCAATCTGGGAGCGATTATTTGGATACAATCTAACACCTGTAGACACGTAATAAGTCTATTTTTAATGATTGTCGTTGTCCTCATATGTCTATCTTTACCTCCAAATATCTCGGTAACGTGACACTTTGGGGTACTATGTTACTTGACATTATTTATTCGTCTGTGTCCTCTATCCATACATAGCACTTTCATCGTGCGCCGCGATTTTGAAAAAAAATCAAAATGGCGGCAGGTCGCTATGCCAGCTTCCATACAAAGAGGTTCAAACCCCTTTAATTATGAAGATAATAATAAAAATTAATGCTTACTCCGTTCATTTGATGAAATTATTAGTTAGATAAACATCACTTACACTAGAAGTACCTACCACCATCAATCAAGGTCAATGTAATAAAAACACCTACCCACAGTGTACAGCCTGCAGCTGTATGTAATGGTAATCATAATGGCAAGTAATTCGATTTATAATAGATAAGTAATTCATTTTCACCACTTACCTAAATCAGTATACTGCAGTAGGACAGTAGCGCTAATAGACATTATTATAGAGAAAGGAAACTTACTCGTTCTACCTATTACCTGCAGAAGTAAATTTTGCCTGTTGTACTTTTTGCCTGTTTTAATTTTGTACTGTTGTATTTGAATGATATTTTACAACGAGCTAAGCTAAGAATAACGATAGAGAAGGGTAAAGATCGCCTTGATTTTGGCTAAGATAGCTTTTTGCTAACATGTAAGTAAACAAACTTTTGCTATATGAGTTGCTTCTTGGTATAGAATTTTCTCTACCGTAGAGAATCAGCCGTTATTAGTAGGTAATAGGAGGTACCATGGAACTGTTTACCTTAACATTTCGTAACGGGATATATGATATAATGGCAATCATTACAGCCATATTACAGGAGTTTTTTATATTATCCCGTATCACCCTCTGGTGACTAACGGGGCAGGAATTGCTAGAGTTGGGTAATTTTATATTATTATGCCTGCGAGCTATTATAGAGCAGACGCAGACCAAATGTGCCACAGCTGTATACGAATGTCTAATTTATAAAATCCGTACTATTATACGAGTATAATATTAATAGTGACATTCGGCTGTTTGTCTATGCTACGTTTTCACGCCTCATGGGTTCAGAGATAGATGACATGAGACGCCCAATAAAATAATCTTTTATCTCAGAAATTCAAAAGGTTCTTACGTGATCTTTCATAACCCAAATCCACGCGGTTGAAGTTACGGGCATCTTTGTAATAGATGCTGCTGCGAAGAAGTTGTTCTTCTCACGCTTTGCAGTGTGATGTCCAATTACATAAACTCATTTATCTCAACTCATTCATACGATTCCATAAACTAAAGCTGTTTGCGTGATCGAGGCAAGCGCTTATCAACCTATATTTTGTCACCAGAAATTTTTAAACCGGTTCAGTACATATTTTCCGTTTTTTATATTTCTGCAACGAAATTTTAATTCATGTTATGTGTTTATATTTTGTCACGAAAAATTGGCAAAGCCAAACTCTGATCTCACTTATATGTATCAATGTTATTTTTATATCATGGAATATGTTATAATTGTTTGATAGCAATTTAAAGTTGGTGATAGATCTAAGTTGTGTAACATATTTTCTTCTTTCTTCAATTGTTCAATTACACCATCTATATCGACCTATATTAAATAGTGTCATATCCAAGGTCATAATAAAATATCCTTAAAAGTAAACCTGTTGGTGTAGGTGTTTTTGTATTTATTATTAATAGAGTTATGTTATTATATAATTCATGTTGTAATTACAATTGGTGTATCAAATTAATATGATAATCTTTATTTTGATGAACGAAAGTACTCTCTGTATTTTAAAATAAATAAATGAAAATATTCATTTTCATACAAATATTAAAGCATGATTTTCTTCTTTGCAGATGAATGGTTTCTTAAACCGAAGCGTTGATGGGCCAGGTAACCGAAGAACATATACTCGTAGATCGAATAGCGAGTTATGCTCAATAGATAAAATAATTCAGAACATAAAAAATACCCAACAAAATGACAACAGAAACCCAAGAATATATGAATGGCATGAGGCCTGGACCACTAACGAGGGAAATACCAGAATGCATGCGAGACAAGTACACCGTGGTACAAACAGTTTTTGATATACTTGCATTTATAATGGTCGCGATTGGATACGTTATACAAGGAATATATAGGTCAATTATTGGAATCCCAAAGAAAGATCTCAGAGGTAACATAGCCCTTGTTACCGGCGGCGGAGGAGGTCTAGGAAGTCTAATAGCCCTGAGGTTGGCAAGGCTTGGCTGCGTCGTCGTTTTATGGGACATTAATAAACAAGGTCAGTAAAAACCTTAACCTAGAGCTTTCATGCATTGAGTGATAGATATCAATTATTCAGTGACACGCTTGAATAAAGCCTTTGTTGCCTTTATAACGGTGGAATATAAAAGCTAAACAAAAGCAAATCTTATCTTACTTCTTATCTTACTAATATTATAAATGCGAAAGTTTGGATGGATGTATGGATGTTTGTTACTCAATCACACCCCAACGGTTGAACGGATCTGGCAGAAATTTGGGACAGAGTTAGATAATAGTCTGGAATAGCACATAGGCTACTTTTTATCCCGTAAAATTAAAGAGTTCCCGCGTGAACTATAAAATCTCAAACCAGACGAAGTCACGGGCATTTGCTAGTTAGCTAGTATGTTTTATATTACACTGTCATTTTGCAATACTAGAGAGACTAGAATAAGTATGTAATTATATTAGTCTAGTGATAGGTTGCCAGTAGCCCCCACGCTAAAATGCAACGTTATTAGGTCGTTAGGTATAGTATTTGCAGTTTAAATTGCTTTTCTACACTTACGGTTATTGTCAGATATTGACTCGTCTAGTTGGTCTCTCGTACAGGTAGGTACTTGCTTCGTTGATGATTCAAGTTTTCATTAGCTTACAATTTCTTTTATCCACTACAAGTTAGCCCTTGACTGCGATCTCACTTGACGGTAAGTGATGATGCAGTCTAAGATGGTTAAATGATGCAGTCTAAGTCTAAGGGGCTAACCTGTTAGGGGCATGGCAGTTATATTAAACCCATACCTACAGTTTCTACACGGCATCGTACCGGAACGCTTGATCGCTTGGCGGCACGTTTTTACCGATAGGGTGGTAACTAGCCACGGCCGAAGCCTCCCACCAGCCCAGACCAGGGAAAATTCAGAAATTATTAATTCCCAAATTGACCCTGCCGGGGATCGAACCCGGGACGTTACGCACGTTAAGACAACAGCGCTCAACACTGCGCCACGGAAGTCGTCAAAAGCTTTACAGTCGAGCTTACAATTTCCGGGTACTATTCAGCAATAGGCAATGCATAAAGCGAGTTGCTTAAATTTAAAAAAAACTTTTCACGGTTTGAAAATGTCTTTGTCGGTAATAGACGACTTGACTCAAGTCGGCCTACTATTTTACTAATGTACGGCCTACTATATATATTATGATCTGAATTATAACTATTTCTAGGGTTCCGTACCTCAATACGAAAAAAGGAACCCTTATAGGATCACTTTGTTGTCTGTCTGTCTGTCAACCACCTTTTATCGAGAACGCGTGGCGCTATCAAGTTGATAGAAATATCACGGTCCCTTGGAGATGTAAAAAAATCAAGCTTCTAAGTCAACGAAATCAAAAGATACGGCCGTTGATTATATGCCGCATATTTTGACACTCGCCAATAAATCAAAACCTATGTAGCATTCTTCCTGTAGACCTAGAATCAAGAAATTTAGCAAGAAGCAAGTTCTCACCGCACAAGTATAGGAAAAAAACCCGATAGGGTTCCGTACTCATAGGGTGTCGAATTGTTTTAGCGAGGCGCTACCAGTTTAGTGCCATGATATGTAAGCCAGTTTCACAGCTGATGATCAGATAGTTAAACAAGTATGTATTCTTAAGTTTGTTTATCTTGCAAATCTTGAAAATGACTGACATATTATATAGGTATGTAGCAATAAATTGGTCTACTTAGATAAATGTTTTTTGCTGAATATTGCAATATATACGTCAATGGCTATACTACATGTGCATATTAGTGCTAGGTACTTGACCCCGTGATTTTATTATAATATTATATGTATCAGCTGGGATTTTAGGTTATCATTCATTTAAGAATCCACGGATATAAAAATGATGTCTCAAGAGGTTATTGGAAAACCAAGCAACTAAGCCAGTTTGAAACAATCAGGATATGTTCCAAAAATTATCCAAAAATGACGTAACTTTTCCTCCATGATATCCCCCATTTTAGTCATTTAAATAGAGTTGATACCTTGGCCATGAATTACAAGTTACCCAAATTAACTGGATTAGGATTTTAAATAATCATTTTATTTTTAAAACTCTATAGAGTGGTATAAGTACGCAACTACCGGGCAAACTATCAGTGTACGTGGTCACAAATCGCAACAGAACCTGTTTATAGTTATACTGGTATGGCCAAAAATCTATAGGTCGTCATCATCGACACGTACATTCGAAGTGAATAATAATTTATTTAAAGCGCGCTCTACACATTCGGTTTTAAGGCTGAGATATTATATAGAGCGTACTTTGACTTGGCTCAGACTTTACTCAGAGTTAAAACGCGTTGGACCTAAGTGAGTTACATAAATCAATCTCGTTTTAAGAATGTCTTAAGTCTAAGCAAAGTCAAAGTTCACTCTATAGATCTCACCCTAAGTTTCTTCGTATTTATTTGCGATGCCTTTGGAAATATGACTTCATGACTTCGTCCGCATGGTTTAGGTTTTTTGATTCCCTCGGGAACTCCTTAATTTTCCAGGATAACAAGTAGCCTATGTCAGGTCTCTCCAGGTCCTCAACTATATCCATGCCAAAAATCACGTCGGTCCATTGCTCCGTTGCGGCGTGATTGAAGGACCAACCAATAAATCAACAAACAAACACACTTTCGCATTTATAATATTAGTATGAAGTATGATTTGTTACCTCGGTAAAGGTTGTATTCTTATTTCAAATTTTTTAAAATTGTCTAACCCAACCCGGTATCAATGATCGGAAATCAATATTATCTGATGCACGAAGCTTTACCATATAAAAACTGGTAAGGAAGAATCAAAAGGCTAAGATTATATCGTACTAGGTGTAGGTATCGATACCAATTCGTTAAAACCTTGTTTTAAACCATTAACATTATTCAAACATATATTTGCCTATGAGATTGGTTTATGTATGTCACACACATTAATATACGAATAGCATCAGGATTTAGGAGATTAAGGTTAAAAGGTTAGTAATGGATTATGCCATTATATAATTTAATTGATTATTGTTTCTATTAAAAAATAATCAAGAGTCCGTGGATCGTGACATGTAGCACGCTCTTTTACATTGATTTCGGTCATCTTACTGTCTAACATAATTAACTCTCAATTTTTAATCAATTAATTTTTATATTAATCTTTAATCCGATAATCAATTGCAGAGGTATGGTTCTCGCATCACTTCAGAATGGCTAGACTCTAGCAGGTTGTATGGTCGATGGCTCTAGCACACACAATATTCTTGGAGTTTGAGTGGGCCCCGGAATGGTTTATATTCACAATTTTACCTGCAATCGGGTTATAAAGGTTCAGGGCAGGACAGTCTGCTGGGTCCACTAGTTTTTGATAAAATAAAATTAGTTAATTAATGCAACCACAAAAAATAAATATCTAATCATTTCTGATCTGACGCACGAATTTTATGAGGAAACGTTTGAAGATATTTACGGATACCTACAAAATAATTATAAAGTAGGTATCTTTATAGTGCCGGAATAATAATAAACCACTTATTTAAAAAAATTACGTTTCTTTAAAAAAATAATCACATACGTCTCTCGCAGTGTCTACGTGTGTGACTTTGACACTTTGCGATTTCACGAGTTAGATTATAATTTAACGGTTTTTAAAATCTTACGGTGACATATTATACAAAGTTTTAAGTAGGGGAGACTGGGTACGGTTGAAACATTTTAGCGTTTATCGCCCATTGCATCGGGATAAGTAAAGTAAGTACAAGCGCTAACAGAAATATATTAAATAAACGACCATGTATCTGTCTACTAATGCGCAATATTATTTGAGATCACTGTATTGTATTTTATGTGTAAAATCAAATTTAAAAAAAAATTGTTTCAACCGTCCCCATGCCAGGGTCGGTTGAAACAGTGCTTGGGGTCAATTGAAACACATACAAATAATACAAAATATAAGAAATGAACATTCATAATCTAATAACAGTTTACGACTCGTAATGGCATAGTTGAACATCACATATATTTTTTTATCATTTTTCAAGTTTTTCACGATACTTATAATCTAACATTATTTTTATTCAATTATTAAGGCTATGGTTGGTTCTTGGTTAAACACTCGATTGTGCCTTATACCCCATTTCTTGATTTTCATTGCCACCAGTCACATCTCGATTAAGATACTATAGCAGGGAACAGTAGTTCAGTCCATTCTTTTCTGCCGCTGTTCTTAACGAAGATCCGGCTTTTACATCTTCATAGGCTTATTTATACGTTGATAAGTGGGCCTGACCTCTCGTTGTCTTCTTTTGGCGTACCCTTGGCATCTGAGAAACAAGAAAATTAAATAAATAAACATTAACCGTACCCACAAAAAATGTTTCAACTGTCCCCAACCCCCCTTCTAGGTATAAAACGGTTCACAGTAAGAATGATAATAAATTTGAGATATTCGCTTTGTTTCACCCGTCCACCGCTTCAAACGTACCCAGTTTCCCCTACCTCTTAGTGCGAAGTAAATTAATTTGTAATTTAATGGAGCTAATAGCTCCATTAAATCAGTGAGGTTAAAGGTAATTTTATACTTGGCCTAAAGAGATCAAGGATAACTCGTATGAGTATAAACGACTACGACTATTTACTATAGTAAATACATAAATCTGAATAATGTATTTTAGGTATGGTAATTGGTAATATATATGGCTAAGAATGGCCATTGACAACCGAGAGGCAGCTTTTAATAGGTAAAAATCTCACATATATCCTGATTTCCGATTTAAAAGAAAAAAAAGTGCTTTTTCGAAATCAAGACATTTTCTGAAATCGAACCTGTGCCTGCCCTGTGGACTGTTTTTACTTACACTTCTTGCTTCGTACATTAACTACTTCTCACATCCACAGAAACAAATCACCTAAACGCCGTAAAGTTGTCATAGATTTTTTTAAATTCTACTACAAGTTACAGATTGGCTGCTATCGCACTAGGATGGTTCGAGATGATGCTGTGAAAATGGTAGTGGGTTAATGCCTGGTAATATTAAAACCCTTATACTCGGTTTCTACAAGGCATCGCAATGCCTAACTCTAGGCGCGGTCGAATTAGGCCAGACCAGAGGCAAATTATAACTTATAAATTTCCGAATTGCCCCTGCCGGAGCCCGAACCCGGGATAAGTTTCAGAGCGCTCGTCACAGCGCCAGGGAAGTCGTCAACAATTTCACAAATTTTAACACTATTCATTTTACTATTTGCAAATTGAGAGAAAGCAAGCTCGTAAATACACAACTCTCTTACTAGACACACTACGTTATAAATAATATAACACTGAAGTGATAGTTTCAATGTCCATAAAATTAGGAATAGCATATTCTAATCTTCTCAAAGACATTATTTCTTTGTAACGTTTTACGAATATAATGATTTAGTTTTAATAATCGCAGATAAAATCTTCAACTTTTCGGGATGAAAAGTAAAGCCTATGTCATTCTCCGTCTTCGAATATTACTATGGATTAATTTAACTACATGACGGTTTGTTTTTTCCTCAAGAATTAGAATGAGACTTTAGGATTTCTAATCTAAAGAACGCTCTAACCTGTTCAGAATTAAGAAATTATTCTGTGTTTTTTTACTCGATCGATTTTGATCGAACTAAGCGTTTTATTAATAAACTGACATCAGTTAATAACAGATTCGGTCAGATAGGACCGACAATATCGGTCAATGTATGGTAAAGGCCGGTCTCTAAATTACCGATATGGTCTACTTGAGAACGTGTTATTAGTTGATGTCGGCTTATTAATACGGGCCTAGGTTATAATTGTCCCTCTTGAGAGATCAAAAACAAATAAATAGTGGAAATAATTAAATTAAAACTTTGATTTGTTTCATACCCATACCTCAATGATCAAATCATATATTTTACGATCTTTCATTTTTGGAAAAAACCCATTTTTTTGTAAGTTTTAAGTGAAGATAGGTAAGCACACACAGATCGTCTATAAACTGGTCTGTAACTACATATGTATCGCAATGAAAATTGTGTTTGGAGTTTAAAGTCACGTGTGGGACTTGAGGATAAAAGGCATGCTTATGTTTCTCTACAATAATAATTATGATATCTAGAATTAAATAAGCCGTTTACTACATGTTCCTACAATGACAGTTGAATCACCTAGTCATTAATAACATTATTTCATTAGCAATGTCAGTGACCCTGGCAGGGTCAATTTGGGAATTTTTAATTTCTGAATTTTCTCTGATCTGGTGAGAGGTTTCAGCCATGGCTATTTTTTTTTTTTTTATTAATCTAAGTTAGCCACACAGGGTTCTTAATTTTATCGCAGTTTAGTTTGTTATATACAGCGTGGCCCTAAACCCACGGGGGAGCTTCCGCTATTTGATACGTCCGCTCCCCCGCCCTTACAATAGTGATTATATTAGGCTTTAAATACTAAACATATAAGTAATAAAAAGATATATATAAAACATGAAGCTAAATGTTAATATTACTATACAATCTTTACAGTATGTTATACGGCTTATAACTATGTTGCTTATATATATGTACTTATAACTATTACCCCTTACAACTAAACTTAAATTTAAATTATATATATATATGATGTACAGTGTACATGATTTAAACTACAGTACAGTTTAAATGACGCCGTGCGCCCCACTCTCCGATGGAGTGGTGCCCAATAAGTGTAGCACACACTTCTCCTCTTTTACACCCTGCTGTCGGGTTTGTTGAAGTCTTTTAATGCGCTAAAGATGGTGTTCGACAACCCCGTCAGAGACTCAATGCACGCCTGTTTCCCAACGAGGTCAGGAATAGCATAAGGTGCGTGCCGAAGGAATTCGCACAGCGATTCGTGTTGGAATCTCTGGTTGGCGAATTTTGGACAATCTTTCAGTAGATGATCCACTGATTGGACGGTTGTTCCGTCGCATGGGCACCTATCGTCGTCGATGATCTTAAAACGTTTTAAGTACTGCCTGTGGTAGCCGTGTCCGGTGAGCATTTGTGTGAGGAAGAAGTTTATTTTAGTGCATCTGAATAGTGTTTTTATGTCCTCAAGCCGCGGTAATAATGTGCGTGTATGGGCGCCCTGAGCCGAGCTGCCGTACCTGGCCTCCCAAACTCGATGCAATTCGTTCCGTGTTCCGCGCCTAACGTAGCTGACGGGGAATGAGGAGTAGTCGGGCTGCTTGTGAAGTGCCGTACCGTCCTTGGCAGCAGCATCCGCTGCCTCATTTCCCGCAATGCCGACGTGAGCACGAACCCACACGAAGTTGATGGGATGGGGGTGTGAGTGGATGACGTTGTGTATGGATGCGACTAGAGGGTTAGAGTTGCTCCTTTCTCGCAAAGCCGAGAGGGCGGCCCTGGAGTCGGAGAGTATTGTGTACCTAGAGTGTTTTCGACTGTTGCTTTGTGTACGATCGGCTGCCCAGAGGCAGGCCTTGTAAATGGCGAACAGCTCAGCCTGGAAGACGGAGCAGCTGTCGTGCAGTTTGAATTTCTTGGTGGCAGTGACATTGTTTCCGTCGTAGCACACGAAGCCTGCACCAACAGCTCCGTCCTCCTGCTTGCTGCCGTCCGTGTAGATGAGTGTGTTAGATGGAGTGGAGTGTAAGTCCTCAAGTTCGCTGTTCGTGTAAAGATCATGTGTAACCGTAACCCGTGAGGCGGGGTGTAGTAGTCTGTGTGGTGGTGTAGGGCGTTCCAGCAAGATGTCCTGCGGCAGGAGTCGTGTTGTGTGTGTTAATTTGGTTCGTTCAATTTCACATACCTCCCGGACCTTAAGATCAAGAGGCGTATACTGTGCCAGTGCGATGGCTGCTGGGGTGGAAATGGTGCGAAATCCCCTGATTGCCTTTATCGCGAAGCCCCGCTGCAAGCTCAGCAGCCTCCTCTTGATCCCCTTTTTGCAGGCCACATGTCCCCAGATACCGGCAGCGTAGGTGATGATCGGTTCGATAACCTGGCGGTAGATGGTCTGGACGTTTTCAGGGTGAGTGCCCCAAGTGGGTCTGCAGAAAAGACAGAGTTTGGCGAAAATGCGTGTGGCCTTATCGATGATGTGTTGCACGTGTCTGTTGAACAACAGTTTATGGTCGATGACGACACCCAGGTATTTGAATTCCCTAACGAGGGGGAGACTGGACCCGTCCATAGTGATCCGGGCTGCCTCTGCCTTTTTAGAGAATGCCATGAGTTGCGTCTTAGAGGGACCAAAGGAGAGCTTGACGCTCTTCCCCCAGTCCGAGATGATCCGCAGTGCCTTGTTGGTGATTTCCTGCAGAGCGTCAACTTGATTCGCATGAGTTATAAGGAGCACATCGTCGGCGTAAGCCTGAATGTGGCATCCCTCAGGAAGCTGCTCGCCTAAGAGCTCGTCCAGTATTAGGTTCCAGAGGACGGGACCACAGGCAGAACCCTGCACGCATCCCTTGGTCATTGTCTTAGACACTCTGGCCCCGGCATGGTCTAATATAGCCGTTCTGTCCGTGAAGTAATTGCAAATGAGCCCATATATGTTGCGCGGGCAGCCCGAGACGCGTAATCTCTCCAAGAGAGCAGGCCACCATGCATTGTTAAATGCTGATTTGATGTCCAGTGACACCGCCATCACGAGATCCCCGCCCGCTTTGGCTCGTCGGATTCTCGTGAGGGCCGCATCAATGGCCATAACGGTGTTGGTTTGTTCCTTGAACCCGTACTGCTTCCGATTGTTGTTTCCTAGCTTGTCGAGCGCAAACGTAACTCGTCTTATGAAGAGCTTTTCCAACAGCTTACCGAACACTGGAATCAACCCGATGGGCCTGTGTGAGTCGAGTGTGGAGTAATCCGTCTTACCTGGTTTCGGTATAATCTTTACGTACGCGGTCTTCCATTTGCTAGGAAAGTACTGCAGTGCTAGACACCTGTTCAAGAGGTCCATCATCAGCTGTGGGTATGCAGCCGTGAATTGGTAGCAGATATCATATGTCAGGTTGTCCAGCCCCGGCGCCCTCTTGTGGCTCATGAGCCCCAAGAGTTCGAGCACCTCTTCCCTAGCAAATGGGAGATCGTCCTCAGTGTCGGGTGTTTGATGTACCTTCCGTCGTAGCTCAGAGTGCCGCTGATGGCTGTCTTATGTGTGAAGGTCGTCCGGAAAGAAGTGGTCGAGCACAGCCCGAGCAGTCTCCTTGCCGTCAGACGTGTGTGTGTTGTGGACTTGTAAAGTGACAGGAGCCCTCCTCGGATTAGAGTCCTTTAGCAGTCTGTTGGTTAAAGACCAGACGTTTTCTTTGGTCTGCAAGTTACAGAACTCTCTGAAGTTAGAAGAGGAGGCCTCCCTGAGTTCGTTGGCGTATGTGCTCTTTGCCGTGGCAAGCTCCTCGGCCATCGCCTGTATAGTTGTGTCGTCATGCAGTGGGTTCTGTTGTTGTTGAGAGATGCTGTTGTTGTGTTTGGATGCGGCGTGCAGTCTGCGATGCAGCTCAATGACCTCCTTCCTCCGGGCCTCGAGAGCGTCCGTCCACCAAGGAGGCTTATGGCGGCCCCCGGGTGTCTTGACCGGCATCGCATCCTGGCACGCTGCCCTAATAATATCAGTGATGTGGTCGATGAATGTGTCAATTTGTGTGGTGTCCATAGCGTGTATGTTTTGGTCAAGTGTGTCCGCCAGGGATATGCGCGTGTGTAACGAGGCCTTAAATTCGGCCCACTGGGCCTTCTCGCTCTTATATTTAAAGGTCGATGTTCCGTCGGTAGGTCTGTCCAATTCCAGGTCTAGGACCAGCGAGAAATCGACTGCATTATGCTGAGAGGAAGGGCAACCCTCAAGGTTGACCCTCCAGCCGACGATCCAGTCCGCGATATTCGCGGTCGCGAGGGTTATGTCCACGATGGACGATCTGACCCTACCGTGCGTGACTGTTTCGAACGTGGGAGTATCGCCGCCGTTGCACACGTACAAATCCCGTCCGTACGCAATTTCGACGACCGCTTTTCCCCTGTCATTCGCAGTTTTGCTGCCCCAGAGCGGATGCCAGCCGTTGAAGTCACCCCTGACAATGCAGCCAGCGCCCCCAATCTGACCCATGAAGCTTTCAACCCCCGCGAGAGTGCCGAGGTTGTCCTCCCCCGGTTCTACATATACTGAAGCGAGGTAGACTCTCCGCGATCCCACGCTTAGCTGCACCACGCACAAATTGGCAGATGAGAATTGAGAGAGGCCTATGGCAACAGGGGAATTGGTTTTGGGCAAGATACAGGCTTTGACCCTGTTTTTGTTGGGGCCGGAGAATTGAAAAATTTGCAGTCCGTGTATGGGCTTCACCTCGATTTCGGAGCCCGTATAGGGTTCGGAGATCAGGGCAAAGGAGTGATTGCTCGCCATGAAAAAGCGAGTGAATTCCTGGAGGCAGCTCTTTGAGCGGTCCAGGTTGCACTGAATTATATCTATTCGGGCGTTATACTCCATAGTTGACGTTGGATTCTACTCGCTTTCTCACGGCAGGAGGATGAGTTGGCGCTGTGCGCCTCGTCACTCCTGGTATTAAATTTTTTATTGCGTTGTGCGCAGTTAAAACATTTGGGTGATGCCCTCCTCTCTTTTTCGGGACAGTCTGTCTGTGTGTGGCCCGTGCAGGCACAGTAAGCGCAAGTCTTGGATGCCCCCCTGTCGCAGTTCTTACTGGTGTGGCCGAATTGTAGGCACTCGCGGCACTGTATGAAGGGGGTGAATTCAAGTGCTCTTACCCTCTGGTGGTCGATGTTGACGCGCTCGAGCTCGATTGCCCTGCGCCACGCCGTGGGCTCAGCGGCCAGCACTGCGTTGTATAAAGCCGGGTTCCTGTTGTTGCGTAAGAAGCGAATTTCGATATCATCATCGCGGTCTGGATCGCCGACCCCCGGGTTCTAGCGCTTGAGTAGCTGAACTAGCTCCTCAGCTGTAACATCCTTTGAAATGCCTTTGAGGATTAACATGGGACGTGTTCTCCTCGCAGGCTCCGCCGTTACCCTACTCGAATCCCTAAGTCTGGCCAGTGTCTCGTCCCGCTGTTCGGGAGTCTCGAACTCGACCCTAAGCTTGCTCCCGGAGAGTGGTCGCACCCTAGCCGGCGCATAGGTGGATTGTTTGAAGCTGATGGCCTCCCTCCACGCGGAGACCGCCTCCTGCCTACTGTTAACCCGGGATTTGGTAGCAACTATGATTGCGGGCCTGTTGCTAGCCGGTGGTTTGGCCGCAACCACTATCGCAGGCCTCGTCGTCTGCGTTTCCTCTGACGGCGCGTCCATTTGCTGCGATGCCGTGCTGCGGGGCGGCGTTCGTTGGCGGGTCATGCTGGCGTAGGTCGGTCGATCCGAGGGCGTGTCTATGGCAGCCGTAGCCGCCGTGGGCACCGTAGCAGTCGTCCTCACCTTTCTGACTTCCTCTCGTAGGCATTTGACGAGCTGCTGCTGGGTGATGGGAGGGGCCGCAGATGCGAGATCGCCGCGTAACTTCCTCACCTCTTCCGCGCAGATGTGCAACTCCCTGTGGAGTCCTTCGATGGCCACAGACGGCACCGCCGCCGTCGCCATAGCCGCGTCGATCGGGACGGTAGCAACAGGTGCAACCGCGGGGGCAGGGGAGTCGGGCACAGCCTGGGGTACCTGCGTCCCAGAGAGACGCTCGAACGCTGCTACCGCCCGCCGCACCTCCTCAGCGGCCTGGGCGATTAGCCTTTTGTTGGGGGCGGTGACGCTTTTCCCCTCGTACACCGCCGAGGCGATGCACGATGAGAGCGCGCTCACCACCCCAATCAGAGAGGCCAAGTTGGTCACTTGGGCCGCGATTGCCGGCAGTTGAGGCCCTGTGACGGGCTGGTTCAGCGCACGCCTAGAAGATTTAGTTGAGGGGGCCGAAGTGACTGTCCCAGCGTCAGCAGCAACACTAGCCGCATCCATTTCAGCGGCCGCAGTCATAATGACAGCTGACTCAGCCGGGGAGTCCCGGCCTGAGCCAGGCTGCTTGGTAGGGGTCCTGATCATGTCTAAAGGGGGCTGCAGTGAGCTATCAGCAGGCATTCTACCGGGTTGGCTCGCTGCACTCGTGGTAGCCAGTGCAGGGGCGTCGATGAGGTTTGCTGCAGCTTCGTCTGTGCTTGCCGATCGCCGTTGAGGAGCTCTGCTGCCGACTGAGGCTGAGGCCGTCTTTCTTGCCTTTCCAGGGGCGCTGGGCCCAGTGGCGGGCTGGTTCTGCGCGCGCCTAGATGTTTTTGTTGAGGGGGCCGCAGCAGCAACGCCAGCCGCATCCACGTCAGCGGCCGCGGTTATGACGGCATCCGACGAGTCCAGGCCTGGACCAGGCTTCTTAGTGGGGGTCCTAATCATTTTGGGTATAGTGTCCAGAGAGCACGGAATGAGGGGGATATAACACCGGTTGGATTTGGATTCACAGAAGGCCATGGCTAGTTACCACCCTACCGCCAAAGACGTGCCGCCAAGCGATGTAGCGTACCGATACAATGCCGTGTAAAAAAATAAATTAACCAAGGGCTAAGATTATGGGACATGCGAACAGGTTAGCCCGTTAATATCTCCGACTAACTTATCTCACCAGGTGAGATCGCAGTCAAGTGCTTATTTTTTAGTGGATAAAAAAAAGTTGAAACAAAGCAAATCTTTCTTTTTACTTACTTACAATATTGAACTTTTCTAATAGTCAATAATAAATGGTTTTAAACAGTTAAACTATAATAACAAATATGACCTGGCAACTAACCTGAGTAGGTACAGTGTGAAAGTTATATTTGTTTGATATTGGCACTGCTAATATTGTCACTTGTTACACTCCACTTTGGCTATTAAAACTTGACCAATACAATATTCTTCTTTTATCAAGAACCATCCTAAAATTCTACATCAATGTCAAGAACAGTCAAGTTATAGATGTAGGGTTATGAAAGAACTAGAAGTTTAGTTTAGTCAGTAGACAAATCTTTGTGATACTATGTGTAATGTGTATGTTACACTTGCAGCTTGCGATACTCACCGCCTAGTAAGTCAGCAATTCGCACCAGCACAATACCACACCACATAAATCTTCCAAATTATTCTCAACGTACGATTCACGATTTAGATTTAGTATTTGAAAATAAATAAATAAATCTGTTATGTTTAATGTTATAGAAGTTACTCGTATCACTGATTTTCACAAATTTTAACTACTCAGGTACCTAATAGGTAGTAGGTACTACTTTATTTGGTTGCGTATTTTGCGAATTTGCTTTGTTTTCATGTGGTTGCGAAACACTGCCCCACAACTGAATGATAGTGGTCAGTCAAGGTGAACAGAATTCCGGCAAGTCACGCGATGTGCAAATGGATCAGCCACTTGTTTTCAAGTGTAGTCGGTCAAGAGCGTTTTATCTACATTTTGAAGAGAAAAGTCCAGACTCCAAACCCACTCTTTCAAGTCAACCATAAATTCAAGCCCCAAACTTTTGCACTTATAGAAAGCTAATATCTCTCGCAGAATTTCCATTTATAATGTAGACACTAAATAAGCATGGAATTTTTTCGATATTTCCACAGTAAGGCACGGACGGTCGCTAGTTACATATTGCATTGCATTTTTACTATTTTGTACAGTAGCCCATGACCAATTTTTTTCATTATTAACTGCCGCTCTCAAAGTCGCTTAATCACATAAGGAACTCCTCTATACAATAGATTTTATATTGAAATCGTGTAGTTGTGATAGCCTAGAAGTAAGGCATCGGCCTCCTAGTCGGGGGCAATCACCGGGCACGCACCTCAACTTTTCGGAGTTACGTAGGTACGTTTTAAGAAATTAAATATCAACAGTTGATATAACGGTGAAGGAAAACGTGATGACACCGCATTTCTGAGAGTTCTCCATAATCTTCTCAAAGGTGTGTCAATTTTGCCAATCCACACTTAGCCAGCGCAGTGAACTAGGGCCTAACCTCTCTCAATCTGAAAGGAGCCTCATGCTCCGAAGTGAACTGGCGCGGTTGTAATGGTTGATGATTTACCTAATATAAATCATTCATCATTCATGTAAATTGCTATAGTTGCATCATTTACTTTTGGGCTACTTAGATTTTATCCTTATGTCTACCATACTAAAGATAATTTTATAAAGGTCGTCGCGTCGTTACCACGAATAATTGCAGCAGAAAGTCAAGAATCACGATGAGTTTTAACTGGTAGTATACGTGTGTGTTCTGACGTAGTTTTTATACGACTGCCTGAAAAAAGGAGTATATTGTTTTCAGGGTTCATGTGTATATGTATGTATGTATGTATGTATGTATGTATGTATGTGATGTATGTATGTGAGTTTGTATATTCGGCATTCAGCATCACCAGCAACCTTACGGTCCGTATACTTTGCCCTCTGTCAGTCTCTTATCACTTACTGTATAACTTCTTGGGGTAGTGCCGCGAAAACACATATCATTCAACTTGAACGAGCTCAACGCTCAGTAATTAAAACCATGCTAAAAAAAACCGTTCAAATATCCCACAGACCGACTTTATCAGGAATGCAAAGTCCTTACGGTGCGTCAATTATATATTTTAAAACTAGCTCTTAAAGCACATCGGTCAGTAATTTCTTCAAAAGAATACAACGTTTTACTAAAACGACGTGTATTTAAGATTCCTATACCCAAAATTAAATCCTGTTTTGCAAGACGATTTAGTCCCTACGTAGAATCATTTATTTACAATAAAGTGCATGCGAAAGTGAATACGCATGCGACATTAAGCACTGTTCCGTAAAACAAGCAAAAGCTAAAATTTTACCATGGCTCGCTTCATTGAATTACGACGCAACGGAAAAACTTTTCTTACATTTAACTTAAGGGCACTCATCATTATTCATTGTTAATATTAGAAATTATGTTACTTTTAAAAAATGCAACAAAAATGCTGTTAAAATACCGAGCGACAATTAGCTTCTGTAAATCTTTATTTGTTAATGCGACATAGGTACCCACGATACAGGATTACCTAGTGTGGGTACCATTGGATATAAGGAAAAATTGTCATAAGTTGTTTTTAGAAAATAAACATTTTTCATTTTCATTTTCATTCCACCATAACTTCTATACGCCTGAACCGATTTTGATAAATGAGGTATCGTTAGAATCCCTAGCTTATTCCGGGCGACAGAGGCTAGTTAATTTTTTTTTTTAAATGATGGGGTGACCATGGTCCCGCATTAAAGACCAAAATTGTAAAAAAAAAACGAAAATAAGATTAACTATATAATCATCATCTAGAAAATGATGAGTAGATTCCAAAAATATATAACTTATAGTTCAATATTTAGTGATTCACAAAAAAATATCATTTAATAAAAAATGTGAATAAGATTCCAAAGGCTATATTATATGCAAATCGCTTTTTATGGAGGTAAACTCCAAAAATAATATGGCAGAGCAGTCGTATTTTTTAATTCGTTATTTTAATTTCACTTGTTTACCGGTAGAGCCTCTTGCGTGTTTAAAAAAGATGCAGATCGTAATTTCAAAATCGTTAAGGATTAATAATAATTATTGACGTACGCATCTGCTGTTTCTTAAGTAGGTACCTACTGTAAAATAAAATAAAACTAATTAAAAAGCTTCTCCCTTTTATAGGACTGTATGGGAAAATAAGTATATTGAACGTAATAAGGAATAAGGAAGTTTCGAGAAATTGCAGTGCGTATTGTAGGATAGTCATATATCATTGGAAATTGAGCCCGGCGAAGGATAATAATAATTGAGACAAGCATTCTTAAACAAAAGCCCTACGTTTTAATAAAATCTTAATTTTTTGGTTGAGTTATTGTTTGGTCTTTTATTTTATTTTATTTTGGACAAATTTAAGGAGAGGTAACGTCATAACGTGATTGATCGGATATGTAATGGAATACATGTACATAGGTCTATTACAGATATTATTTTATTCGCAATTTTATTTTTAAGCAAAAGCTCCGGTTAAAATTTATTGTAACTCCCAATCTGAATAAAATTAATGAGTCGCAAACTCTTTTACGCTAAAATTATGCGATCATGTGGCAATAAATATAAAAAACGGATCAAGTGCGTGCGAGTCAGACTCGCGCACAATGGGCTCCGTACCACCACACAATCAAGACACGCGGAAGCGTGTCCAGCCAAAGTTCAAAAAAACTGGCGAGCAGCACCGTGTGTAATATTACACGAACCATTTGGAGCCACTTTTGACCCCCTCATAACTCAAAAACTATTTCACATAAACATGTCAAATTTGGTGCATATATTGAGACCCGTGAGATATATATGTGCTCCAAATTTCATAAGCTCACCTCAAATGATTATTTAGATATAAACGTACAAAAATCGTCATTTTTATGATCTACCTAGGTATAGATCAAAACTCTGACACGGGGCATACTACCATTGCTTATAGCCGTATTATTTTAATACTGTTGACGTTTATGTTGTAGTGTTATAATCATTATTTTAAGGACGTCAAAGTACGTGACATTCAACCGTTATTTTGAAACAATACTGCTTTAAGCGGTGGTAGTAACTCCTTAACTATTGAAAATGACACATAATTATTATTTTAATGTAAATAATAATGAATAATAATATAGTTGCATTAAAACCTTACCTTCGTATTCATGCATTTTGTGCAACGAAACGTCATTGACAGAAAAGAAGAAGAAACGTATTTGAAGTCGTCAGTTCAAGCTGTCAGTCACTGTGATTTGTATTCATTGTATAAAGTGGTTTTAGTGATATCGACTGTTTACCGTGCTTGTTTTCAATGTTTCAGTAAAAACTTTTGATTTTGAACTTTTGCAATCAAAATTGATGAGATGTAGAAATGTGCTATAGAGGTAGTCTGACCATAGATGTAATCTGTCAATGTCAGTGTAAATCTAGGTACACCATATATTTTTCTTGAGAATTCTCGTCTTTAATTATCTTGTACAATGAGTCTTACAATAGAATTACTGGTGGGTGACACACTGACCTTACACCGAATAATAAGAACCTACTAATGTAAAACGTAAACTAAACTAATAGAAAAGTCCTATTACAGTGTAAAGGATTATTTGAATGATAGCAAGGCATGGGTATGAATTGTTACAGCGGCTGATTATGTAATGTAATATTATAAGTACGTATATATATAATTTCAAATATTTGTGAGATGGTGATAATAAAAAAAAGCGGAGTTTATTGCGGGCTCTTCTCAGACCAGGGCACGTTTGGAACCCTCGTAGCTTTAGTTTTAAGATGCCGTAGTTAATTATCACCATCACGTCTTATGCTCTGTAAGCATGACGTTCAGAAGGTGTACTTTGTAGGTACATATTTTGAATAAATATGTTTTGAGTTTGAGATTGAGTTCAATAATTTCTGTGCAAAAAGTAATGATATCCCATCAAAAACATAAATGTAAAATGAGAGCCAAGTTCAAAATTGTGATATATATGCCTTGGTTGTTGACTTCAGCAACAAAAGAAGTGAGATCTAAATGGTTGCCAAGTTCAATGGTCATTCCTGCAATTTATTTATCCCATCAAAAACATTAATTTGAAATGAGAGCCAAATTCAAAATTGTGATATATATGCCTTGGTTGTTGACTTCAGCGACAAAAGAAGTGAGATCTAAATGGGTGCCAAGTTCAATGGTCAGTCCTGAAATTTATTTATAACAACATATAATATTTTATAACAACTTAAAATATCATTTCTTCTTATAACTTAGTATAAAATGTTGAAGACTAAAGCTTTGGCTTGGCTAGTTTCCATATACGAATTATTATTGAGTAGGTACCTAAAAGTACAGTTTCTACCAGCAAGCCAAATTTTCGGAAGAATAAAATAAGAACTTACAGCTTTACAACTTGTGAAGGCTATAATTCGTATATGAAAACTAGCCAAGCCAAAGCCTTAGTCTTCAACATTTTATACTAAGTTATAAGAAGAAATGATATTTTAAGTTGTTATAAAATATTATATGTTGTTATAAATAAATTTCAGGACTGACCATTGAACTTGGCACCCATTTAGATCTCACTTCTTTTGTCGCTGAAGTCAACAACCAAGGCATATATATCACAATTTTGAATTTGGCTCTCATTTCAAATTAATGTTTTTGATGGGATAAATAAATTGCAGGAATGACCATTGAACTTGGCACCCATTTAGATCTCACTTCTTTTGTTGCTGAAGTCAACAACCAAGGCATATATATCACAATTTTGAACTTGGCTCTCATTTTACATTTATGTTTATGATGGGATATAAGTTATTTTCGTAAATAATAAGAATTGGTCCAAGTTCCCGCGACGATCAGACCTTCGTTATTTTATTATAGCTGAAAGTTTTTCTATGTATGTCTCTACTCTTAAATTATAAAACAACAGGGTGTCAACAATGTACAACGTGGTTTCTAATATTATTACAAAGAAAAATTTTAAAAATAGAGCTTATCACTTTAACGAATTTGAGGTTCCACTTTTCTACCTGATACCTTCCAAAGTAACCGCTATCCAAACTTCATAGTCGGGGATCTTAATACATCTATACAGAGACATACATGGAAAAACTTTCAGCTTTAATAAAATAACGACAGTCTGGTTGTCGCAAGAGCTTGCTCTAAATGGTGTCATAACGACACGTAATGGTGCCATAATCAGCTGTGAAATAATTGGTATACATATGGCGCTGAACTGGTAGCGTCTGACAAACAATTCGACACCCTATGAGTACGTACGGAACCCTAAAACGGCATTAAAAAACTCCTATAAACTGTCTGCAAAAAACCTTGATCAACCAATTATTATTATGAACATTCAGATAATAAGAATAACAAATCGATGCGGATTTTTACTGATAGATACAAGTTTTTTGATGGCTGATGAATAGGACGGCAAGGATGGCTAATGAATATTAATGATAAAATATTAACAAGATCTAAACCAAAATACTGCAATATATTAAACTTTGTATGTAAAATTTTGAACTATGAAAATAAATTAATACTTGCAGAGATTAAAACTAAAAAAAAATAGAGACGCGGGTAAAGACATATAGAGGATAAAAAATAGAGATGTTATTAAAGCGGTGTAAGGTAGGTAATGGATTTTTTTTCAAATATAAATTATATTAGTACTTATTATTATATATTCATTGATCTAAGTAGACTGACAATGCTGGGAGTTGCTGGAAGTATTAGCACAGAAAAGGTACCTACTAAGTATAAGCGGCACATGACTATATCTATATGTCTATATGGACTATATCTATATCTCCTATGGAGATCCATGCAGGTGACCTTCGTCCAGCTATGGACGTCTGTTGGTTGAGAGGACGACGATTATTCTTTGTTCTACGTTTTATTATTTTTTAACTTTGTCACCATTTTTAATCGATTACTGCATACGGATCTCCTGCAAGAGATATATCTGTAGTGGGACCGATCTTGTATTACTTGTGTACAGCGTATCCTCCGACGAACTAGAGTCTCCCGGTCAAGTCTTTATTGCATAAAAATTTACTATTATATTAAATAAGTAGATAGGATTTTGTATGATTTTTCCTCTATTAATAATAATTAATTACCCTGTTTCCATCCTAATTAGCAATAACGGAAAATGTAAGTATCTATATTAGTTTAAAATCTTTATCAACGCGTGAAATGTGGGACTAGTTTTCGGATTTGAGTCAAGCGGTACCCAACTTTTCTAAATTATCTGAGGGAAATCTATGTGATAAATGCCATCGATCAACCGTTTGACTATTTTGCTAGTCTCCTTCTCTCGTAATAAGCTGCACCGTTACTTTATAATCATATCGTAGTAAGTAAAGAGCTCCGAGAAAAGCAAGTTAATAGCCTGTTTGATTTATTGAGTTTACGTGTCAGCGTGGATATTATTAGGTTTAGTTATCGAAATCATAAGATTGGGTTATTCATACAAGATTTTTTACTCCGCAACAAGTTGGTCCGTGACCCGTTTTCCTAGGTGAGCGACAGAAGCGACGCGATGCGATGCGACGCCATAGAAAACAGACGTAAACTTATCTACGCGACAACGTCTGTAATTTTAAGATGGTGTATCCAGTATCGGGCTAACCTACGGGCGGAGATATATTATGCAGGCATCAGTAAAAAAATTAAAGCTTTTATGATAGAAGATGCTGTGCCTCAGTTCCGCCCAATTCTGCTCCTAACGTTAACGTAACCTTATGCCCGGTTATAATTTGCAACCCTAAATTAATAAGTAGGTATGTGAAATATGAGTAATAGGAGTATAATCGATGTGAAAATTGGGTTTTACCATAAAGTTGTCTATTAAGCATGATAGCACCTTCATGTAAAACATAAAAATCATCAGCAACTTTAGGCTAAGGCTTTAATAGCTGTTAATGACAACTTAGGTGCCAAATCTAGGTATTATAAAATAATATGCATTATCGCAATGCAGTATGTCATACTTATTTTACACAACATTAATTAGGCAATTGAATAAGCATGGAGTTATTTTTTTATCCCGAACATTTTGAATTGGTTAAGCTCTATAGGGTTTAGTTTAGTCCGGATGATGACAAAATTTTGTAAAAATCTTTGAATGCACCATGACGCAACAAACAGATACACCTTAGTATTTAAATCTTTATGAAACTTAATCTGAAATAGGCTATATATATATTATAATACTTAGTTACCTATTACAAGTGGTGAATAGTACTAGTAAATGGGATGCTGTGAATGGAACAGTGGCAGGCAAGAGGAGGCCTGTCCGCAGAAGGATATCCTGGCTTTAAAACTTACGCCAGTGGTTTGGCAAGAGCACAATATTTCTATTTAGAGCAGCGGTCTCGAAAGTTGAAATCACCCTAATGATTGCTAACCTTCGCAAGAAGACGGCACACTAGAAGAAGGAGGTATTTTTCTATTAATCAACTTGTCGCTTATTTTGTTTCAGGGCTAGAAGATACAGTGAAATTAGTCAAAGGAGTAGGAGGTAAATGCTACGGCTATGTGGTGGATCTCACTAAACGGGACGACATCTATAGAGTCGCGAAAAAAGTCGACCAAGAAGTCGGTAAAGTAAGCACCTACAAATCTTCTTAGAGTAACGCTTGTAAACCTAATCGTAACTATTTACAGTACTACTAGGTACCAGTATTTACGTTTCTACATACTACTTTAGCGGCCGCCTGTGGCTTGGTCCCGTGGCAATTTCGAAACACTCGATATCATCATCTTTAGACTTCATTGTCTGCATCATTGTATACGGCTTTCTAGGTCTGCGCTTGGCCTGAGCGTTGATAAGTTAGTGAGCGAGTGAGTCAGGGCTTTTCTATCTTTAATAATATTATAAATGCGAAAATTTGGGTGGATGAATGTTTGTCACTTAATCACGCCAGAACGGCTGAACGGATCTGACTGAAATTTGGCATAGAGATAGACTGTAGTCTGAAATAAAGAAAAGGCTAGAGAGTTCCCGCGGGAACCAAAAAACTCAATCCAAGCGGACGCATCAGCTTGTGTCTTTATATGAAGGTAAGATAATCGTTTTTCGTAGCATTTTACGGTTTCGCATACCTACCTAGCTAAAACACATTTCTTTTTGGGTATTTTTTTGAGTCCATTTCAACGTCCTCAAATGAATTCCAGGCACTCAGCTCCCACCGCCTTGGTACCTACGCCCAGGTTAGTGGTTATGTGCCTACCTAAAAAGTCTTAAAACCTCTAGAATATCTGATGGAGTTCAACAGTATTTAAAAAAATCTATTAGTAACAAAATTATGTGTGAATATCCTTACGTATAAAAGGTATCTAGATAGGGCTGAATTAGTAACAACGCAATATAAAAAATCATAAATCTTTAATGAAGGTCTCAAAACTTTATACCTAATTGTAATTTATTAGATATGATTTGGTACGCCATTTGCTGAATATTTTTCGCAATCAAATACTAAATCGGTTTTACGGTTTTATGGTTATGCGAAGATTAAATAAACTTGGTTCAATAAAAAATATGACCATAACACCAAATGATAATGCTGTACAAAAGGTAGGTACCTATAATATACACTGTGGTTAAATATCTACCGATCCTTTGTGCAATTTTCAATTGTTAAAATTACTTGAGACGCTGCCAATAGTATGTGGTAGGAAACACATTAATTCCTATTATTAAACCTACTCGTACGCAGTACATTCGGTAATTTTTTTTTATTGAAAATAATACAATAGAACTTAATGCTAACTAGCCTAACCTAATTACTATATAAATCATTCCCGCGTGGAATGGTGGCAAGAATGCTGGCTGCATTTCCGCGCTGGACAGCCAGGCTGATCCTTTGCGCAAAAAATGAGCCATCCCTCCTGTCACGTAGTACATTACGAATTATCATGTATCACGTACACAATAAATCATTGCAAAATCATGGGTATCATAATATGGAAAATCAAAGAGTTCCTCTGGGATTTTTAAACCTATGTTCACACGGATGAAGTCGCGGACATCATCTAATATAAATCTGTCATATCTATAATAAATATACCTGTAGGAACATATATACAATAGCGCCATAGTAGAAAAGATTGACATCATTTCACAGGCTCACTACGCACTTAACCAGATAAAAAAACGGCCAAACGCAGAGTAGGGTTCCGTAGTTGCCCGTCATTATATAAGGACTTTTCATACGTTGTTGGACTATTATTAGTAAACTAGCAAAGTCTACTAATAGGCTTATTACACAGCACTTTTCACAGGGCCCTGTGATAAGGGTGGGCGTGGCCGCTAGATAGAGCGTAGCTTTTTACACAGCAATAAGGACCAAATTGGGGACCCTTACTCCTTAAATCTTATTACACTACACTGATTCAAGTGTGAGGGTCTCTGTGAAAAGTGCAGTGTAATAGGCCTATTAGCTGTGATAGTTTTCCTTTAAACTTCGTTATACTATATACCTATTACCTACTACTTCCA
This sequence comes from Erebia palarica, assembly GCA_964035005.1. Lineage (NCBI taxonomy): Eukaryota > Metazoa > Arthropoda > Insecta > Lepidoptera > Nymphalidae > Erebia > Erebia palarica. Next base: position 32,315,513 of record OZ035983.1, read on the forward strand.
TGATTTTTTTTCAAATATCCAAAAAAAACAACCTTTTAGCTTGGAGAGGGTGGGGGGTAACTGTACTGTAACTAAAATTAGCACATAATATTAGCACATTTGCACTTAAAATTTTGCAAACGGACTAAGTGTACCCTAAAAGAATTTTTTTATTTCTAAATTTTATTTTACCACTTTTCGGTGTGATTCATATACAGTAGGATATACCCATGCCGTATGTATTACAGCTATTTAATACTAATAGTCTGAGCTAATCGCGGACGGACAAACGGACGGACGGACGTCGGACATGGCGTGTAGTTTCGCCGCAAAACTATATTGATGCCTTATTGACTAAGGAAGCCAAAAAAGTCGTAGACCAACTACGCCAGCAGCGTAGCAGGTAGTACATTCCCCCAAACTACTCGTTAAATGCGATATATTTCGAACCGTCCATTGTTCCCAAGGTCATGGGACTTCTTTTTACATTTTTTTCTTTTTATTTAGTGATTTTATCCGAGCTTTTTTTTGTGAACATGCTTGCTATGGAGGGTACTACTTTGCATAAAATAATAACCATCTTAACACAAACACAAATCGGAAAAATTTTGGTTAAAAAAATCATCGTTTATTATTTTTGTAATCAATTTAAAAAAAAATAAGTATTTTTACGACAAAAAAATTTCAAAAACTTCTGACTAATTTTAAAAACTTTTAAGGTTCCAAAATTACCCTTATTGGTTTAAAAAAAATGGTATTTGAGGGGGCATTATTGTGAGAAATCGGACTTCAAAGGTGGTAAGACTGAAATTTCTGAAACTTAAAATTGATTTTTGCCTATTTTTGTCAATTTGAAGGCTAATTTCAGTAGAAAATTTCTGAATTTAAGTCTTTTCTACAAAAAATAATGAATATTTATTGATTAAGGTACAACAAGGTTACGTTAAGATTATTTGGCTTTTTTTAGATTTTAACAGTCATGAGGCGAAATAAACAACAAAATTACACTCGGTTACAAAAAGCCTTATCTTATCCTTTTGGCATTAAAGTATAGTTTCCCACACGTTTTTTCACATGCTTTTGCCAGCAATACTTTACAATGCTACCGACAAAGGCAGGAAAAAAAGCTTGAAAGTGCGGAGAAGCTATTCATAATACCAGAAGGATATTAGGATTAAGCTATTTTGTAATCAGCTGTAATTCTGTTTTGTTTTTTGCTTATTGACTGTTTAAAACTACAAAAAGCCAAATTACTTTCACGTTACCTTGATGTCACTTAATCAATAAATATGTAAGAAATACTTAAAATCAGAATTTTTCTACTGAAATAAGCAAAAATCATTTTTAAGAATCAAATAGTAAGTTCAAAAATTTCCGCCTTACCACCTTTGAAGTCCGATTTCTCACAATAATGCATTCTTAAGTACCTAAGGAGACAGTTCAGATTTATATGGGGCCTGGGTCCTTTTACAAGTAGAGAAATGAAAGAAAAAAAATACTAGACCGATTTGGATCGTTCGGATCTACGAATTCGTCGTAATTTCAGTGGTGAAATTATTTAATCTTTCCACGATAAGCAACACTAAACATGAGTGGTTAACAATGGCGGATTCATATTTTACATTGACGTTTTCAAAAGAAAAACACGTTATTTTGACAGTGACCGTTTGAAATAACATTTGATACATTTCGCGCCTACAGCCTTTTCTATGGTTGAAGGTCGCCATCTTGGAAACGTGTCGAAAACTTGAAATATATTTTTATTTTTTTTCACGTTATTTACTTTACTATTCTAAATTATTATACTTTTAATACACTCTATGTATTTTCCTCTATTCATGGTAGAGTGCACAAAGAGTTCACCAAAAATGAACCTCCTCTTTTTTTGACTATTAAGGGTAATGTGAGAACCCCAAAAGTTTTTAAAATTAGTCGGAAGTGACTTAGACAGGTATTTTTAATCTAAAGTTGAAAATTCGACTCTACCTCTGTCGAACGTAAACTTTTCACTTACGACCAAAAATTTTCTCCGACTTGTATTAGTGTTAAGATGGTAATTATTTTATGCAAAGTTATTACATTACCCTTCATAGCAAGCATATTCACAAAAACAAAATGCTAGGAAAACCCCACTAATAAAAAATGTAACACTCACTCCCTCGGAAATCTCACGAAAAAACTTTAAAAAATTATAACTCGAAAACTACCAAAAATCGCTGAACATACATGGGGTACTTTCCGATAGGTCTAGGTACGATGAATCTAATTTTTTTCTTTGGACGTCACTATTTGGACAACCCTCTATATCGTTGCCTGGCAATGGCGAGTCAAGGTCACGCGCCGCTGTTCGGCTTAGAAATCGTGCATTCAAAAAAAATTAATACACGTAATATCTCACTAAACCCCCTCTACTTGTGTTAATTCGTGATTTTTTCCTCTCGAGGCTCATGTGATTAATTAATGAATAAAACATGATTTGGCTAACAAGCTCTATAACTATGGTGGTCATTAAAGCTGCTAGGTAGATTGAATGTTCCTTTTAAATTAGGTTTTTATATCATTTAAAAATGTACTTCAGTTAATACTGAACACTCTTAATTTACCCCAATGTCTTCGTTAGGCGTTTTAAAAAGCATAGTTTAAGAAAAATACTGTTTAATTACTTAAAAATAATACTCCTAAGCTGTATCTAGGTATCCTATAGCTACCATAAGATCTACCCACAAGCCAAATAATGAATGTTTCATCAATCGTCAATGCCTATTTCATTAAATAATCGTTCGTAATAGTAGAGACAGTATGAAATTAAATTGGTTCTGTCGAGTGCTGAGGGAGGACCGTTTTACCTAGAATGTCTTCGGTCTTCGTTCGGCACGGACATAAACTGTTCATTGGAACCTTAATAAATACGAGTACGACTATTCAATTCATAAAAATACTAGCTGATGCCCGCGACTTCGTCCGCTAGAATTGAGGATTTTTTGGTTCCCGCGGTTTGATGTTCCCGCTCTGTGCTAAATTTCATCCAGATCTGTTCGGTAGTTCTGGCGTGATTGAGTAACAAAGATCCATCCACCCATCCATCCATGCATCCATCCATGCAAACTTTCTTATTTATAACTAGATGATGCCCGCGACTTCGTCCACGTGGATTAGTGTTATTTTTATTCTCCTTAATTTTCCGGGATAAAAAGTAACCTATATCCCTCCCCGGGATACAAACTATCCCTATACCAAATTTCATTTAAATCGGTTGAACAAATGACAGATGACAGACAGACAGACACACTTTCGCATTTATAATATTAGTATGGAGTATGGATAGTATGGATATGGAAGTATGGATATTAGTATTAAAGTATAGATGTACCGTTGGCTTCCTATTAAATAAAAAATAAATAAAAAAGGGTCTTTAAAATCTCAAAATATAATATTGATATTCTTCCACAACAGGTGTCCCTGCTCATAAACAATGCCGGGGTGGTGTCCGGACAATATTTGCTGGATACTCCGGATCATCTCATACAGAGGACCTTTGATGTCAACATACTAGCGCATTTTTGGGTAAGTAGTCGTTAAAAAATTAGTAATGTGGCCAATTCTGCATAACGCAAGCTTTAAAGTTAACTAGAATTACAGCTTTAAATCCAGTCCTGTCTCTTTCCGCAAGAAATATTATGAAAGGGTTAATAATATTTTTAATGCTGTCATTTTAGTTAAGTTTAGAGATTGTGTACAACAGAATCAGCTCCATTGAGTGTTTGTTTCTCATTTCACAAACAAGTTTTATGAGGAAAGCATAGTAATGAAGGATACGTTGCACCTGAAATTATTTCAAAACGAGACTGATATTGTCATTTTCTTGGAAACAAATGAAGCATATAATGGACAGCGTACAATTATTATTATAGTATAATATAATGTTACTATCAATTTTTGTAATTCACTTGTTTTGTTGGAAAATGCCCGACTAGTTTCGACTTTCGATCCCGTATGGAGCCTATCTGTAGATTTCGTCACATGTCACTATGGCAACAATGTGAACAAGGATGATCTGTCGAGTTCACCATACTATAGTATTACCACAGTTTTAGTATTACCTACCTAGTCAAAGGAAGATTCAGTCCATCAAGTATACTTATTGAAATTTTATTGCATACAAATTACAAATACGAACAAAATATTCATATTTTAAAAGACGACATAAAATAAAATGTTTTTTGCACATTTACACCAATATGCAGAAACCATTATTCGTCATCTTTTTCTAAATCCGGTGAGGTCAAAGAAGTCAAGTCAAACATTCCTGATAGTATATTAACATCCTTGGATTCACGTTTTTGCGTTCGTTTAGGGTCGACATAAATTTTTGATGCGACTGATATAAAAAAAATGTGAAACGAATAAGAACTTGCAGATAAAAAAATTTGGCAAACATAAAAGATTTTTTTTTATTGAAAATAATACAATAGAAATTAAATCTACTAACTTAACCTAATTGTAATATAAATCATGCCCGCGTGGAATGGTGGCAAGAATGCTGGCTGCATTTCCGCAATGAACAGCCAGGCTGATCCTTTGCGCAACTTAATTTTATAAATGCGGAAGTTCGCTTATAAAATTAGTATGGATTATTTTTGACAATAATTTATATTGTAATTGTTCAGTACTTTTGCCCTTTGTCTCAGCCAGGCTTTGGAGAAATGAACCAATTCCTAACGCGTCCCAGTTTATGAATTTAACATATAGGTAATTGTTATTATTAAGTATATTAAAAAAGACGTAAATAAAGTTAATAGAGCTCTACATAATATTGTTTGCCGCTCCATTTGTTTACTTAAATAATCTAGTTTCACTTCATTATCTCGTTTTCTTTATATATTTTCCTTAACTAATACATAGGCCCTACTTATGTTAGTCTAGTCAGGTATCCATATACCTAAAGACTAGTCACAATTTTAACAAAAAATAGAACCGATTTCGAATTCATTATACTTAGGTAGGTACCTAGTTGATGCGTAAATATAACAGTAGGTATATCTACTGTTGGAGAACAATCCAGGAGTAGGTATTAATAAAACACTTTTAATATATTTGCACTCTAACCACGAGAGATTTAATGTAATTAGTTAATTTATAAAACTCAGTTAAGCAATACTACAGTATCGAATCATTTGACCATGCTGCAGTTGCTACCGCAGGCTCGTAAACAAGGTAACGATCTAAACACTGAAGGTATTCAATAATCGTTTGAGTCTCGGTGGAGACTCTACCGATGGTAAAACATTCGTATTTATACAAGTTATTCCAATATGGCGTTGGGAACGAACTGACTGAGTGAAATACAACGAATGAGTCAAATATCAGTACAATCGAACCTTCATCAATAAATAAATTAACAATCTTTTAACTTTTGTAACAATTCATTTCAACTTTAAACGCAAAGCTGACACTATATAATAATCATACTGTAGTTATGTTGGTATGTACTATAAGCAAAGATAATTGTCTTCTAATTATGTATTTAAACGTTGCTCACTCTGTCATAAACCTGAGTAAATTGGTATCAAAGTCCCATACTTATTTAACATACAAACTAGTTACAATTTTAACAAAAAATAAAACCGATTTCGATTTTATTATAGGGTAGGTATTACGTGATGCGTAAATATATTATATCAGTATATCTACATAATAATCATGTTACCCAGTTATGACGGTATACATCTATACTGTAAACAAAGAAAATAAATATTGTCCTCTAATTATACACATTAGACATAGCTCATCCTATCATAAAACTGAGTAAATTGGTGTCAAAGTCCCATACTTAATTACCATACATTATATAAGTATATTTTAATATATAGGTATACTTATGTATAGAAAAGAACTATTATTTATTCTCCTCTTCTCCTTGGGTACTGGGGTGCAGAGTTCGAATCTCAAAAGGGGTCATTTGGGGTTTCATAATTTCTTACTTTTCTCTAGTCTATTTTATTTATTTCTCCTCTAGTCTATTTAGTTATTTATTTGGCTATTGTGGCTATTAGCAACCATACACCTAACCGTTCCGTTACCAACAGTTGAAGTGGCAATGAAGGACTTAGCTAGAGCATTCACCCCACGTCACTTTTCTGCCACATTTCTTCTAGGCAAACGCGTTCCAACCTAGACTTCATCATTGTTTTGCACTGAGCATGATTGTAGTCTAGCGCAAGCCTATCTAGCAATAAAAAAAAACCTTTAATTAATAAATATTCAAAATATGTTCAGCATACGTAAGTTGAAGTTGGTATTTTAACATTTTCTTTAAAATCTCTAATTCCAGACAGTAAAAGCATTTTTGCCAGCAATGATCGAGGAGAACGACGGCCACATAGTTACTATAGCATCCATGGCCGGTCATGTTGGAGTTGCGAAGCTGGTGGACTACTGTTCTTCAAAATCAGCGGCTTGCGGGTTCGATGAAGCCCTAAGACTAGAGTTAGAAGTCAAAGGAGTCAAGGGCGTCCACACATCTCTCATATGCCCGTACTTTATACGAGCAACTGGAATGTTCGAAGAGGTTAACTCGAGGTAAGTGTATGTTGTACAGGTCCAAACCTAAATTTTTTTGTTTTTGGAACATGCTCGAATCGGCATCTAATATTAGGTGCGCAATTAAGTGCGAACGCAAATTCTTACCATTTTGTTTCACAAATAAGGAGATAAACTGGATATTTCTGGTTATTTAATCACCTGTCCGAGCAAATTCTTTAGTAGCGCGATCACGATAATTATTATATTAGGTATAAAGGCTAAATTTAAAACTACCTTTATGCATACATACCTATCTAGATGCATATAAATAAAATTAAATACGTTAGTTTCTTCATTAAGTAGGTAGTTTTATCTTTGCTGGTTTAATAATAATACTGCTTTATATGACTTGTAAGTAAGCTCTAGGTACTTACTTTCATAAGTAGGTAGTAGTTAGTAGACTTCCAGTAGATAATTCAGAAAGCTATTATGCTTAAGCTAATGCTAATAAGCTCAATAATATCTTACGTTGTTCAATCTATTTTCGAAAATAACTTTTTAAAGCTACTACATGCGCGCTTTGAAACCAGGAAAGTGGACCCATTTTAGAGCAGATAGGTAGGTACTTGCTTGATTAATATTTTGCTTTGCAGAATTCCACATTCCACGGAATAAAAATAAGCTTCTTTCAAAAAAATTCCAAAACAGTTTCCAGATTTCAATTCCGATAGCTAGGAGGACTTTTTACGGATTTTTTCTTAGTTCGCTTCCTGCATTTACTATCATTGTGCCATTAATTTCCAGATTTGTGCCAACGCTGAGCTCGAACGAGGTGGCGGACCGCGTGGTGCTGGCGATACGCACCAACGAGGCCGTCGCCGTCATGCCTGCCTACTTCCGACTGTTGCTACCGTTCAAATGGTAATCTACGTGGATTTCTTTATGCACACACTATGCGCACACCAACGTTGGTTCCAATTTGGTATTTGACGACTAGTCAAATCAGCAACTCTTTTTCAAACGTCAAAACACGTGCGATGTTTTATGGAATACTGTCTACCGAACTGTGACGTCATCAAAGCTCGTCGCACTTTTTTACTTTAAAATAGTTGAATATTGAATAGAAGCAGGCGTTACTTTGCGGAAGTCCATGATACTTTGTCCATTTGTCTACTGTAGCGGATTATAGCGAATTAAACTTCTAGTTCATTCACTTTAAAATAGTTTTCAAATATTAAAATAACAGGGGACGTGGATATTACGAATACCTGGTTGTCAAATACACAAATATGGTCGTTAAACATGCGGAATTATGCATTGACCGCAAGTCCCAATTGGCATTATTAATGGGATTCTAATTTCTAGATCAACGTTGAGTATAATTGGAGCCAACGTACCAAGGCCAACGTGTGTAGCTGGCTACTGAAACCATATCGGGGAAAGATGGATACCGCAGTAAAATGAACCTAGGATATATTATGTCCTTTTTTAAAATACAAGCAATATAATTTCCCCGAAATCAGTTCGACGGTAACAAAACAATCATAGAATAAACTCATAGACTCTGCCTGGCTACAGTCATAATAAGATAGGATAGATATTTGCTTAATTACACTAACACTGATTCATGTAATCTACGCATATATTTATTAGGATAAAGTTGTTTTATTCATAAACCATTGTTTTAATATTATCAGGAAAAATAAAGTTACCGTTGGTTTGGAGGTTTTAGGGCTCTGCAATCACCAAGACTTTAGGTTTAGGAGAGAACTTAGGTTTAATAACAATATGTTACATTTTTTTTGAAGATTCATAGTAGTAGTAGTAAAACGTACCTATAATGAATAGATTATAAATCTAGGTTCTTATAGCGTAGTATACTAATAAGTAATATGTTTTAGATTAGGCTATAGCAAATAAACCTGTTGGCACCCAAAGATTAATTAAAAAAGTACCAAAAAATTAAGTTATGAACAAACCGTCTGACACTAAATTGTGCAATGAAAAAAGAGTTATTGCTAAAGATGTGTTTAGGTAATATTTCAGCCAAGTTTTGTGAGAATTAAAACAAAAGGAAATCTTAGATTTGTAATGTGCCTGTATCTAACTAGAAGGTACAGTCGCAGTCTGAAAATGTTTATCAGTTTTTAGGTTGTTTATCACACTGTTAGTATATTTATCATACGCCATATCAAGGTACATATTATATATTACTTAACTAACTATTAAAATTAATGACTTTTTCATAAAATAACAACATAGATGTAGGATAGGTCTCGCTCGTCTAGCGGAGCGAGACCTATCCTACATCTATGAATAACACTTACTTCTTAATGTCAAGTTTTACACAATATTAGCATTTGTTAAGTGGCATTAATCAATTACTAGATGGTGCCCGCAACTTCGTCCGCGTGGATTAAGTTTTTTCATTTCCCGAAGGAACTCCTTTATTTTCCGGGATAAAAAGTAGCCTATGTCCTTTCCCGGATACAAACTATCCCTGTACAAACTTTCATCAAAATGGTTTAACAGGTGGGCCGTGAAAGCGTAGCAGACAGACAGAAACACTTTCGCATTTATAATATTAGTAGATATGGATAAAAAAAGATTTCTATTATATCCTAACTACAAGCCACTTAGGGACTGTAGCGACCGATATAAGAATCTATGATCTATTTACGCCTATTCAAATCACATAGCGACCTTCTAACACATGTAATGTCAGAAGAATATGAACCTTAAAGTGGTAAGCATTTTCAGATCGCAACTGTACGTACTATATGTGCAAAGAAGTACGCAGTTAATTTCAACAATAATTGCGCGTGAGAGACATTGTTATTGGTGTTAATGGTGAACAAGTGTTCAAGGTGTTCCAGTCACTTGGTTTAAGTAAACACGGCTCTAATTGATATGCCATTTGTTATATAAAATGTCCATTGTCTTCAATGGACTTCAACTGCCAGCGATAAAGTGATGTCAAAATTATTCTCTCTTCCTTTTCTGGATCAATCTACATTACAAATTAATAGATAGTAGAGCAAGAGCCCGCGACGGCCAGACTTTCGTTATTTTATAAAAGCTGAAAGTTTTTCTGTGCACGTCCCCTATACATGTAAGAACGACCAGCGACTATAAAGTTTAGGTTGTGGTTGCTTGGGCGGGTAACAAGTAGTAAAGGTGTATAAAATAGTACCTTAAATTCGTTTTTGCAAGGTGGTAGATTGCTAGCGAAGAAATTTCGCAACTTCTTTCGGTCAAAAGCTTCGTTTACATCGGAGACTGTATACGAGTCGATGAATATTTGAAATCTACCGGTATCAACATCAATTACATTATAGTCAAGGCAATGGGGCGGTCCGTTGTATGGAGACGCCGTTGGGTTTTCGTATTGGATGATCCAAAACTTACTCAAAAATATCCAACAAAAAATTCATCCGGAAGTTAGGTATTTATACTTAAAAGTTAATATTTATGACTAAATATTTTCTCGATTTCTTTTAAAAATAATAGGAGGTAGTATATTTACCCTCAAAACAGAAATATCAAACGAAATAATCATGCAGAACATCGAAATTTAAAGCGATTTTATTATCAAATCTAAACTTCGTTTACGCGATAATGTACCTTCTTGCTTTAACATTTCGGTGTAGCATAAAAAACCTTACTTATTTTCTGATTTTTGTTGGATATTTATAATATGTGTTTAACTGATGATACTTTACAATACTATAAAGTTTCGTCGCCTGAGGAATTATTGTTGGGGTCAACTAGCTTTATTGCCTAGACTATTAGGGACATTGTAAACATTGCATATAAATCTCTGAATAATATTAAAGATGTTTTGTTGATGATCTAAATTTTCAATTAATAGCTGTTGCCGATGTTCTTGAAAGCTTCCTGGTACTCTGATAAAAATTTATCTTTGGTTTTAATTTTCCATTTCTGAAGAACGCAGGATTCAAATCACAACCTGTGATGGCATGAAATCCAAGTAAGCTCTGACAAATTAATTATCACAACTCTGTCTGGCAAGGTGTAAAAACCCATTATAACTGTCCGGCTATTGAGGTAACATTTTTTTAGGTCCCCAAGTAACATCTATAAAATTTAGCTTTTATACTATAGCGAAAGTATAATTTTAATTTATTAAAGTTTAGGGGTGTGTGTGGCAGGAGGTAGCAACTAGCCACTGTCATAAGTGTCAGGTAATGGATGACGAGATTTCTAAAGTTATCCCGAAGTAAATAGAAAAAAATTGAGCTTTAAACTTTAACTAATTTAAGGTACACACATTATTTATACACCTTTACTACCTGTTACCAACCCAAACTCTATAGTCGCTGGTCGTGCTTACCTACATAAGGGTGTACAGAAAAACTTTCAGCTTTTATAAAATAACGAAGGTCTAGCCATCATGGGCTGTTGGGTTATAAGTAATGTGGTTTAATTTTATCCCAAAATCCCGTTGTTGGTTTGGAGCAAATCCGTTGGAACTCCTTGATTTTCCGTGTGTGTTTCCGTCGTGTTTGGGCCTGTTGGATTTGTTCTTAGAAATACTTACATAGGTTTCGGACACTGAAGGCTGGAGGAAAGCTTGTTTTAATACAATATATTTTTATATACCTATTTAACTTATTTTGTTACAGGATCGTCCCATGGCCGTGCATATCTGAACTCATACGCGGTCTAGTGCCAGATGCGGTACCCGAGCCAATACATCGACCACATCGCGTCGCTTTGAACAAAGCTGACGAAATACACGATTTGGTGAAAAATGATTCCCGACCAATGACCGTTGTACCTCCAGCAAGGCATGAAAGACAAGTATGACCGCGCCTGTACCTATCATACCTCTTTACTTCTAAAGTTAGGGCAATTGTGTGGTATTATACGATTTTATAGTTCGGGGTAAGATGATGGTTATTAAGGTTTTATGAATAATACACTGAGAGGTACTCATATAAAGCTTTAATGTAAAGGTCATTTCATGTAACACCACGGAACTAGTTCTGGTAAAAAGTAACTGTAAAAAAAAACTAGTTTTGTCCAGTCGTATCGCGAGCATCGATATATATGTAGGTACTAGTACCTACATATATATCGATGCCCAACTTTTTCTATGAAAGGACCCATCTAGATGGGTCCTTTCATAGAAAAAAGTTGGGAGTCAAACCATTAGAGCACGCTCCTAACCTGTATAGCCCTGTCCTTGTCTCCGCTATAGCGCTGTCCCGATTTTCAGACTAGATGGCGCTAGTAAAATAGGTCCATATTCTTTGTTTGACAGGGCCCGTCTATGTAAATTGAGGTCGTTGGCCGCGAGCGTATCACGGGAGAGCCTCAAGTAAAAATTAGCGCTATAAGACAGTGTTACTTATGTACGAAAATATGATATGTAAATTATTGTTCTTCAAATTTATTTTAAACTTAAAATAGAATTGAGGAATGACAATGATACTATTCGTAGGACTAATATGTTAATATTATGCGAATTTTGGTGAAGTAATCGAAGGCTTCAAGGACCATGTGAAGTTGCCTTAATCACAATGCCTTATAGATAATAGGTAATAGATTCTGATTATTATTATGATATTATGATTGTGGATAAGCGTTCTAATTGAACCAACCAATCATTTGTTTCGTAGACGTGTGAATAAAAATTACGTGGCTATAATAATATAAAAAATTACGTGGCAATAATAATATAATATGGAGGTCGATAGAATTGAATAGGGCTACGACTGGTGGTGGTATTTAAACTCTCAATACTTTCTTAATGAGAAAATATCGTTGCAATGCAATAGCTTATTAAGTTACGTTAATTAGGGATATTTTAATTTGGTTAGTGTAATTATGGTTTTCCCAAATTTATAACTATTATAAGTTTGGTAAAACCACCGCAACTAGACACAGATCATTATTTCACGTAAAAATCAAATCATCAAAAAATATCTGAGTAGGTACATGTTATTTTTTTATTTTAATTTATATTAGACACAATATTAATAAGTCAAAATAATGTGTCACAAACAGCTTATGTGATGTGATATCCGGGAGGCATGGCAGTGCATGCGCCAAGACTCGAGCTATACACGTTTTCTCTGTAAAGTATCTCTAATTTGTATTTAATTATTATTAGAGTTGCAATACGATGGTATGTACTTAGGAAAAGTACAAAGTCAATGATGTACTTTCGTTAATGATGGGGTGATTTCTTTATTTATAAGATTATTGTGATAGATATAAAAATTAAAGCGAAATTCAATAAAAGGTTTCACTGTATCCCAAATGTCCATAATTATCTCCTCGTATTATGGTTTGCTCGAATCACACCGTAGGTTAGACTCTGCTCAATTACAATTTTTATATATGTATTGTTTTGTACATAATATAAAAAATTTGCATCACCATATACACTACTTAGTTAAAATAGTATGTTGAAAATGTATAAGTATTTTAGTCTTCTAGCTTAGTTTTCTATTAAAAGTGGAGGAAGGTAGATCACGAAGCTGTGATATAATATTAATTAAAAAATGCATAGATTGGCAAATAACTTAATTTGTTAAAGTATATGAAGATGAAAAGAAAAGTGTACTTTAGTCTTTAACGTAAGCCATAGCACACTACCATAACGATAAATAAAAAATAAAAAGGTACAGAATTAGCTATTTCAAAAACTTAAAATACTTATATTTTGTAGATAAATGTAGATAATTTGTGTCATAGCAAGGTACAAAATATAATGGGCGTCAGTAAAAATGTCTTAATAATAATCTCAAAGGATTTTATACTCAGACAGGTGCATAGTTGACATTTAACATCAGAAATCGAATCAACATAATTATTTGCCGATGCATAAAATTTGTTTATTAGCATTTATTTCTTAATGCAGGTCATTTGCTGGTTTTAAGTAATCTTGTGCTTTGTATTTTCGAATATCTCCAGTACATTGTATAGCGTAAAAAACTTATTTTTGCAGAATAACCTACATATAGACAGTAATTATTTATTACTACATACATCTACTAAATATATTTCAGTAAATACTTTATACTTACTAATTAATTTCTTTTAACTTGTAGTGGTATATTAGCTATTGGAAACTTCGTCACAATGTTTAACGGTAAAAAACATTTGGGAAATTGAGATTAAAATAATTCAACGAATTAAAAATAATATACAAATCATGTCACGAATTTTATTTATTACACATATTGTAGAGCGATAAAATTAATAAAACTTAATAGTAGGCATTTACATAAAAAATTAACAAACAAATGCACAATATTCAAAGTGTTATTTACATAATTAATTCGTAATTCCTACATCCTATAATATTATGTTCGATTCAAATAAGAAATCAAAGACTCCGGAGAGAATACTAATCTATCTGAAAATTTCAGATAGACTAGTACTCTATACGGAGTCTTTGCTATAATAGTATCCATTCAAAGTATTTAATGGTCTGAATGAATAATATTATAACAGATGCTAAGCAGTTATATTTTCCCGGATTCCTTATAGCTGTAACGACATCCGATTTCATGTATGTTTTATTACTCGGCTTAGCTTGGACTATTAAAAAATTAATCTTAAAATACATACACATTCTAGACACATTTTTTTGATCTATTTGCGAAATACATATTAATGTTTCTAAGACTAGTAAAAGTTAAATGCGATAGAAAATAAACAATATCGATATTCGGTATACCCGAACCCACGTTGAGCGCCATTCGATGAAGTTTTTTGTCAGTAGTATACATAACCTTACTTTGTTAAAATAAGAAAATAACGGTTATAAAGTAAATAAATCTCTTAACAAAAAATAAGTACAAACGCAGGAGCCGTAAACATATACACAAACAAAAAATAACATTTGGTAACTTAAAAAAACAGATTTTTAGTACGTTATATTATTATATAAATAAAAATAATATTTACTTTTGATGAAATAGTTTAAGTAAGTACTTTAATGCCCGTCATCTTATCACTAGGTGGGTACTAAATCAATAGGCATATATCTATATGTCACCGTAAGATTGTAAAAACCGTTAGATTATAATCTAACTCGCGAAATTGCAAACTGTCGAAATATTACAATTTAACGCATTATTTTAAGGTAGATTGTAATCTTCTATCAAAATCGGGAAAAGTAAAAATCTTTCTTTCAGGAACTTTCTATCAATAAAAAGCCATTCAGGTCGCTTTTCTTTAGACTGTACCTGCTTCAAATTGCAGAAAGAGATTCCAGTGTATACAGATGCAAGTGAAGATTGTCTATAACTCCACCTTTTACAAAAAATTTTTACTTAGTTAAAAAAATATTAAATAAGTCAATTTCATGTACTTACCTACGTAAAATTAATCACTCATAATCAATTGACTATGTAATTCATCTATAAGTCGCGTTGATCCCTCGGATACGACTCTGGTAACCTAAACTCCGAAATCGGAGACTTGTACAGTGGATTCAACTCCTGCATATGCTTCCTGCTCTCTTGGGCTTCCTGCAGAAACTTGGCATAGGCTTGTCTATCTGAAACTACTTGGGCGGACTTGACCCCTAAAATTACTATAAGACCAGCTACTATGACGCAAGCCATGGTAATGAGTGCGGTTGTCATGATCTGAGCGCTCGTAGGCTGCGTGCATTCCTTGGCAGTGATGACCATCTCCATCGCAATCATGGATTTGATACCGGCTCTGTATTTGTATCTGTATTCACAATTCAGGCCATTCTCTTCTTGACGCAGTATGCAGGAAGTATCGTCAATATTTGGGGCTGCTGTAATGGCAACAAATTATTAGGTGGTTACTCTTAAACTGGAGGGACGAGTGGCCTAGTTATGACAACGCATATCAGTCGATTGCGAAGGTTAATCAACGTTGACCCGAGTCGGTAACTGGATGGGTGACCGAATACGAAGGTTCAAGAAAGGCTTTTTCGTTTCCTTCAAGCCTCGGAGAGCACGATAAGCCGTCGGTCCCGAATAAAATTTTCCCCGGTTTAAATACTCTTAGTCGAGTCGTATGCGGAAGGCCGTGGGAACACACCACATTAATATCCCAAGAAAACTCCTACCATTATTTGAGTAATGGATCCTCAGTAATGAGTCAATACGACGCAGAGAGAGATACTTAAATTAATTAATTTTATTAGTTGGTATGGTGCTATACCTAGGTATAATTAGAGAACCAACCGCAAGTTGAACTTTAATGAGGTAAGTACTTTTAAGTAAGAACAATAAAGAGCTCCGCTTGCATACTTAGGTAAACCGCAAACTACAAAATAGAAGCAAATTAACCTACTTACAGTAGCTTAAACACTCTTCTTTCTTAATGGCCTAAGTAATTGAGTTGTTAGTTGTGTATTGCGAGATAGCTGTAGTAAACGTTTTATTTTTGGTCAACTAATTTTCCTTTATCTATCTCTATCAATTAGGTACGCTGCTAATTTAGTCTAGGCAATGGGGCGGTTCGTTGTATGAAGAACCCCGCATTAAATCCTCAGTCGATGAAGCTTGTCTGGGTTTTAGTATTGGATGATCCAAAAGTTACACAAAAATATCTAACAAAAAAATATTCGAAAGTTAGGTATTTATACCTAAAACTTAATATTTATGACTGAATATTTTCTCGATTTCTTTATAAAATAATAGTAGGTAGTATATTTACATTCAAAACCGAAATATCAAATGAAATAATCATGCAGAATATCGAAATTTAAACCGATTTCATGATGAAATCTAAACTGCTTTTACGCGATAACGTACCTTTTTGCTTTCACAATTGGGTATAGCATAAAAAAACCTTACTGCCTTTCTGATTTTTTGGCGGATATTTATAATATAAATTTAAGTCATGATACCATAACATGCTATAAAGATTCGTCGGGTGAGGAGTTATTGTTGGGGCAACTAGCTTTATTTTCTAGACTGATTAGTAATTATGTTTGTTTAATTCGTGTTACTTATACTTATAAGAACTTATAAGACTTACATACCTTATTTTACATTCTTCCTCTCGCTAACCGTATAACTAGTTGACGTTACCAATAGGTACCGTTTTCTGAGCATCTGCTGCTCAAATTGCACAAGAATCTACTATTTTATTCTACTGTAGCAGATTTACAGAGTATCGTTGCCAGATAGAGTTTACTTTAAAACAAGAAACAAACCTCTATTCATCCACCTGACGTTACCAACGGTGCAACTGCTGTTCAAATAGTATGAATAACTGCATCGCTCCGAGTTGACACACTGAGGATTCTTACCGACAACACAATTTTCACAGAAGACACCTGAGTATCTTTACCAGATAGGGGTTCCTTTATAAAGAAACTTACCTTGATTCATCCTTTCACTGACCTATAGCTGACACTGCCAGCAGAGATGTCGGTGCAACTGCTATTTAAATGGCACAGGATACACGGCTCCGAGTTGGCATACAAAGCATTCTCACGGATAGCATAGTTTTTATAGAAAACGCCTGGGACTATACTGCCAACGCTTAAAGCTATATGGTTTCATTATTGTTGACTTTCATGTTTTTTAATTATAATCCTTATTTTAGGAACGTCAAGGTATGTACGTGACATCAAACTCTCATTTTGAGTAGTATTGCTTTAAGTGTTGGCAGTATGGCCCCTGAGCATCTTTACCAGATACGGTTCATTTAAAAACAGAAAATATACTTGAGTTCATCCTCTCGCTGACAGTATAGTTAATGTTGCCAATGGGCAGATATCTGTGCAACTGCTGTTCAAATGGCACAGGATGCATGGCTCTGAGTTGGCATACAGAGCATTCTCACCGATAGCATACGTTTTATAGAAGACGCCCGAGCATCTTTACCAGATACGGTTTACTTAAAGACAAAAATATACCTGAGTTCATCCTCTCGCTGACCGTATAGTTAATGTTGCCAATGGTGCAGATATCTGTGCAACTGCTGTTCAAATGGCACAGGATGCATGGCTCCGAATTGGCACAGAGAGGGTTCTCGCAGGTTGCACAGGTTTCACAGAAAGCGCCCAAGTATTCTGTATCAGTTTCGTTGGCTTTGTAACATTGACATCGGCCTGAGAAAATAATAATTGGTTAGTTATGAATAATTAAGAGTGTGACAGTGAAATTCAGCGTGATTTGTAAGAATAGAACTTGCAAAAGTTAGAGAACATGGTACAAACACCATTGAATATCTCGCGAATCTCGTATTATGTAAATGTTTCTGCTGCTAATATATTCGCAGGCGTCAAGGCATCATACTAATATTATAAATGCGAAAGGGTGTTTATTTGTTGGTTTGTCTTTCAATCACGCCGCAACGGAGCAACAGATTGGCAAGTTAGTTGAGGACCTGGAGAGTGACATAGGCTACTTTTTATCCCTTTTATTTTTATTTATTTATTTATTTTTATTATTTAGGAAAATTAATGAGTTCCCACGGGAATAAAAAAAAACTTAAACCACGCGACCATGCTAGCACAAGCATTAGCTAGTAAAATATAAGCCTAAGTATATATATAACCATGATGATGAAATTTTTAGTTTTCACACGAGATCACTTTGTGAAAGTACGTCGACAGTAACGTAAAAAAGTTTAAAAAATATGTACAGTGTTACCAGAGCGTTTTAGTTACGTCTGACGCGCTTCGGCAAGAATGTGCAAAGAGTAGATCCTGATGGGGTCTATAAAATACACTATGTACTCAAAGTCAAGATTTATCGCTTATGTTAAGAAAAGAAATTACCGCAAACGCAGTCTCCATGTCCGGAGCAAACGTCTGTAGAGCCGGGCGCGACGCACGTGTCGCTGCTCTCCGTGCATTCGCACGCATCGCCGCTCCAGCCCTCGGCGCAGGCGCACTGCCCGCACACGCACACGCCGCGCTCTATGCCGCCGCATTCTACGTTGTTTATTCTATGAACGTCAAAAAACTATACGCATTTACCATGAAAGACGAGAAGGCATGGTTACCAACTTAGGGCTTTTAGCCCCAAAGTTAGGGGGTAAACAAATGCGAAGGGCTTCTTTTAGGGCCCTTATACCTTTAGGGCTATTTTTAGGGATTTTTTGGCTTCTTATATTTTTACCTATTTTTTATTTCTTAGATCTGTCGTCTACTACCGATTCCTATTAATAAGAATGCGGAGTTGTATGATTAACAAGTCACCATAGTGCTTACCATAAGCATAAACATAGGACGCGATATATTACAACTATGAAGACTATATACATTGTGTCTCCATATTCACAACTACTATGTGGTGACTGGTGGCCCGTGGTTACGTTGTCTATGCTTATTGAAAGAAAATACGGTAGAGTACTGTAGAGTATTTACTTGTTTGATTTAATTTCGATTTTTGTTAATCCAAAAAAAAACAGTAATTCCAAAATTAAGATTTTCATAATTAGCAAACATTTGAATCATTCATTAAGAATCTTAATTTTGAAAGTACGGTAAAAATAATTATTTGGGGCTTTTTAGGGCTTTTTAACTTAAGTTTTAGGGACAAATATTTTCGACAGTTGGTAACACTGCGAGAAGGTATCCTACCTAGGATAGGACGCACAAATGAAGCACTGACTAGACTAAAACCAATGATAAAGAATCTACCGTAAAGCCCAAGCTTTGATGACCATTCAGGCCTAAAAGCCAGGTTACAAAACATATTGCAAGGGACTACGATGCTACATACAATCCGCTAAACCAGACAAATCTATGTGGTACAATGTGCAGCATGCACTCACATAGATTTGAATTAAGCTCCTTATTTATACTTAATTAATCATTCAGGAGTGAATTAAACCGCTTTTTAATTATTTAAAGCTAAACTTCACGACACACGAAAACATACACAACTAAGATACGAAAACACTGAGTGGGTACTTATGTAAGTAATTTTTTTACGAGGATCGAGAACTTTGGGGACTCTTTTCTTGCCAATCTGTTTTCTCACGATCTTCATCTATGGCATTAGTTAGTCAGAAAGCCTCTTTACTGACTCTTATAATGAAATGAGCATTGACGTACCTACATATTTACATTTGGTAAAGCAGTGCTATAAGCCTCTATAAATTGCACGCCACTGAGTCTCCCTGAACCAATTTTTCGGTATTTGTTGACATATCTTCGGCAATCGACTCACCTACTCGTTTGACATGATTTACACTGGCAGTAGCGGCCAGTGGAGCCCGGGTCGCATTCGCACTTGCCGCACAGGCACTCTCCGGAGCCCGAGCATGTGATGGCGCGACTCACGTTGGGCTCGCGACACTGAGCCGACAACGCAGCTGACGCGGCTACATCCTCGATGGAGCAGTTGCAATACGGACCTGACCTGAAAAATCTATTAGTATAAAAATGCGAAAGTGTGTCTGTCTATCTATTACTTTTTCACGGCTTATTCGCCTGGGCGATTTTGATGACATTCGGTACAAAACATAAAATCAGAACATCCCTATTACCCGATGGGACGACGATGGGACCAGATTTCCATCGAAAAATAAGAGTATGAAAATCTCATCATAACACAGTATAGGCAAAAAAATCTTTATTTGGAACATATTTGGTTTACAAATTCTGTTTTAACTCTAGTGCTGATAACTGGTGAGGAATACTGCACCCCCGAGAGTTGTTCATAACGGTCGCAAAGGCTGCCACGACAATCCGCATGGTGGATCAAACCCTTCTCATTCTAAGAAGAGACTCGTGCTCAGTAGTGAGCCGGCAATAGGTTGAAATGATGATTATGACCTCACCATCCTTTGTTGCACTGGCAAACGCCGCAGACAAGGTGCGAGTTGGCGGGGCACAGGATCATGCCTTCCTGGACGTTGCCCTCACATTCGCATCCGCACTGGATCTCCACCTCCAGGGTTAACGAGTCCTGACCCAGCTGGCTTTCTGATATTGTGATCGTGTGACGCGACTACAAATTAAAATTGTAAATTTCTAAATCGAGGTATTCAGTGCATTCATGTGCGTATTTCAGATTGTAGTCCAACAATGTGAAATATGTAGTATCTAGAACGCATTGAATGATCAAAATTATCTTTTTAATAAGCATCTTCTTTTTCTCGTGCCTCTCCACTACAATTGAAGGTAAAGTCCTATCTTTCTCCGAATGGAAAAATTCCAAAATACGTCTTATAACTAACACAAAATTAAGTGGACAAAGGTAAAGTTATCTCTCCAAAGGACTTGACCGGTGGAACTATGGCAGCTTGCCTAGGTGTCAAAGTGATTAAAATTTAGGTATAGTTTTATGATGATTACTTATAGAGGCGATACTAACTTTCTTAGAGCTTATGTTCATCAAAAGCTCTATTTTAAAATGAAGAAAAGGCAAATATGTTCTCAGAGTATTACTTTTGTTCCCCCTGATATAGGTACATACTAGAAGTTAAATTTAAAATCTGCCCATTGATTTTAACGCTGCGTTACGTACCAACTTGTGCATACCTGTCATTCACCGTTAGCAACATCAAAAGACGCTTTTATCAATGGAATCAGTAATTTTCTGTCGACCTATCCAAATTCCAGTTGCGACCAGTTTGGTAGGCGATTTCTCGATATGTCAAAGTAAGCTTATCTAAAAAAGTCGATTACCTTTTTGTATTCCGGACAAGATTCCAAACTGACATGAGCTTCGTAATTGAGCGTCATGCCATACTCGACGCCAGTGCAACGTGTTGCCTCAACCATGGAACCTCCTTTCACTCCGCAATCGGTGAAATATTTAACCTTTATAGGGCCGGCAGCCGCGTCGTCTTCAAAATTGACAACGCTCACAATGTCTTCATATCCCATCTTGACTAGCTTCAGTATGTTTGAACTGTCGCTCTCTAATTTAGCGACGTACGTGAAATCGCTCAACAGTTCGTGTAAACTGTCGTAATGGCTCTTAATATTTTCCGTGACCGCGAATATTACGTTTACCTGAAAATACGTACCTAAATACAGTTTTATTGCTTGGCACCTAGGTAGCCACTTCAATATGATTCAAGAGGGCTACTTAACCAAACGACTAAGCCTTGCCTTGGACTCACTCGATAGCCAGCGAAGCAATAGTATCTATGTAGTATCCCAACCTTCAATTGATTAGAATACATTTTTTGTAATTTTGGTTTATTTTAAATATTAAATTAAATTTGTGGTAAGAAATAGTTCCATGATAATTTAAAACTGTTGATAAGAACGTTTTATCGTTCCAAAATACAAACAAGGCCAAGTTTTGAATATAATTCATTTTATTGTATTTAAAATGTTAATCTGAAGTTATATGCGTTGTTTCTGCTTTCACCAACAAATAAGGCAATGTTATGAATAGATTTGTTTTAGATTTGTATTCTATTTAAGGGATCGTATTCCGTATTCGCTAAAAGGCACTGAACAAGTGGCCCGAGAGGCCGTGGGAAAATTTGAGAAAGCGCTTAATAAAAGCCGAAAATCTACTTACCTACTGATGTGATTTTGCGAAATGCGAAAGTTTTACCTTTTTACGGCTCAGCCTTGGGGTTTTAAAAATCGAGGGAGTTGGCTTGTTTTTGAATAAATGGTTCCTCTGCCTTGAGTAATGACACCTAAGACCTAAGTATATTAATTCCTGTAAGCTTGAGGGTTCGTTTACGATTTATTTATTTCATGTGGAACGACCGATAAAGTTACTAACTTTCAGATACTAACAAGCAGCTCCTCAAAATTTACCGCGATCTCTTGGAACAAAGAACACATAAGTAAACATAGGCAGTGTACTTTCTCGATATCTATGAATCTGCGTAACAAGCCCAACTTAATCTGTATATTTACCTTGTACTTATCTAAGAGTCGGTACACTTGCGCTATGGACGGGTAGTCGTAGGTACCGGCCTCGGAATAATAGCCGTTTTTATCTAGATGGCATTTCTCGTCGTTCTTCAGCGAGGCACCACCTGTTTCAAAATACTTATATGGTTTAGCGATCGTTTGGAATTCTATGGTACAAGATAAGGACTGTTCGGCAACATTGCCGTTCTAGTGCATCAGTAGAAATCAACTAAATCAACCAAAAAGCATCAACGATAGACTTTTCAACTGCCAAACTAATTTTGAATTACATCAAATCAAGAGTGAATAGGCATATTCTAGACAGCACGCTCCACCTTAGGCTGCATCACCACTTGCAAGCAAGTCTGATTGCAGCCAAACGCTAGCCTATACATTTTTAAAAAACAATCCTAATGTCCGGCCAGAGGCACATAAATTAAATTATTTAGACGGCTCGCATGTATGTAGGCTGTAGACTGCTGTAAAGTTGCAGGCTTTAAGCGGTTGTTTCGCAGTTAACTGCACAGAAACTGTCGACTGCCTGTAGTTGACAGTTTCTGCCATCTGCATTATTGTCGTACGTGCACGCAACTGCAGGCAATTCACGATGTCAAAAGCAAGCGGACTTTCTGTTGACAGTTTCGATGCAGATAAGACAACTCAAAGAAACTACATCCACAATTTTTGCAGCTGACGTGCAATCCAATTGAGAAAGTCTGCATAGATATTTTAGGGCTCAACCAAGCATATTCAAGGACTTTACTATTAAGAGCTCACCTAATTTCCCATCTCCCGCGGTATGCAGAAGTCCATCAGACAACAGTATGACAATTTTCCGGCTATGAAGCGACCAGCCCACTTCCTTGTCGCATGTGATAGCTTGCACTAGCGCGTCTAACTGCGCCTCTGCGTTATCCAAGTTCGCTGTCACTGAACTGCTGTTCACTTTCTCTATGAACTCATTTACCTTAAAAAGACCAGACAGATTAAATGAATGGTAACAAAGTTATATGAAACCTAAATATTTAATAAAGGCTAAGCTTCAAAAAAGTTTATAGACTCTATAAAGCTTTATTTATGCTAGCGCAACATAGTGCGACATGCGACGCATGCCGCATGGTACATTAATTATTAAAAATGTATCAAGAATAGTAGACAGACTGTTAATATCACCAAATTCTATTTCTACACGATGATAAAAATAATATACTGCCAAATGCTGCATGCACGCCCACAAATTTTATATTTGTATTTGAGCATTTCGCCCTGTCGCGTGTTGTCGTTGTAATGTGAGTTGTTGAAATCAACCCAGTTGTGCCATTTTTTGCCGCATCTGACAGCCTGAGGAGGATAGTCTTTAGTGCAATGCCATTACTTTGGCCAAAAGCTTCATGATAGTAAAATTCTTGTTTGCACAATTTACTGTGTTAGTTAGTCTACAGTTCAATGGACTGACCCTTAGTATAAATACTGATAGAAAAGATATCGTAAGATTTCGTAGATACTCAATCTGATGTATTGACAAATCTATCATTACTCCTAACACAATAATTGATAAACAATATTAGATCAATGCCGTCAACGCTTGATGACACAAATACAATTAACTGTATAACGTATTGTATTACGTCGGCTTTCTCAATACACATTTACGGCACAGCAAGACATTAGGGTGTGACTGAACTTTTTTTGGGACACAAAATGTTTTTTTTTGTGCATAGATATCTGGTTTCAGGTGCTTAGATTGTTTCTTATTCTTGCCAATTACTTATAAAATTATGGTGAAACTTAAATACTTGCATTATAATTAAAATTTAATAAGTACAGGTGCGTAAATATCTTAATAAAACTTTGCGCAGAATTTCGCTAGATTGAGTCTTTATTAAATAAGTCTAGTGATTTGGAGGCAACAAATGATTACAATTTTACAATAGTATAGAAAATATATTTACCTGATTGGTAAGAGATAAATGGTGTTTGTAGCTGTAGGTTGCTTCGCATGCCTGCTCTTCAACAGCGCAAGGATTGGCCAATCTCCGAGGATCAACACTGGTGTACGGCATTATCGGCTTATCCGCGAAACTGCCAAAACCTAACCTGAAATAAAATGATTAAAACTTATTACTGTTTTCTCAGTTAATAAACTTAGGTAGGTAATTTTAGGATATGCTAAATGAAAGTTAAAAAAACAAGGGAGTTAGGTAATAAATAGAGCTAGGAGGAGTGATATGCTAAACTTTAAGAGCCTCGCGTACTGCACTTTAAGATTATACCACAGAATAGGTAATAGTACTAAATTATACATTCTATAAGACAAAGGGCGTAAGCTTTTAAGATTACCTATGCAATATAAGCTATTCTGCCATATTCAAGAACACCTTTCTTTTTACTTTTATCAAGCATCTACTACAAATTAGCCAGCAGCTCCTCGTCTAGTAAAATTACACCGCATTGTTTAAACTTTAAAATACTAGTTTACCTAAAATTATCGGTGAGATTTTCCAGCAAGCTCGGCAAATCGTCTCTCAAAGAAACTAGGGTCTCTTTGTCATCTTTCATGGACCAAGTGAGATCCATTAAATAATACAAATCCAAGGGGTAATTCTTTGCAGGTCTGTAGGAGAACTTGATTTTTTTTGATTCACCTGAAAAAGAAGTAAGAGAAGATATATTTATACGAGCTTCGAAAATGCATCAGATAGAAAAAAATATGTACTGGTATGTTACATCGACATCTTATTTTATGTACCTATCACTTACTTTTACTAATATTATAAATGCGAAAGTTTGGATGGATGTATGGATGTATGGATGTTTGTTATTAATCACGCCCCAACGGCTGAACGGATCTGGATAAAATTTGGGACAGTGATAGATAGAGATTATAGTCTGCAATAACACATAGGCTACTTTTTATCCCGGAAAATTAAAGAGTTCCCGCGGCAACCAGAAAACCTCAATCCACGCGGACAAAGTCGCGGGCATCAGCTAGTTATTTTATAATATCAGGTATAAATGGTGAAATACATTATACAATTAGACTGTAGGTTTAATGGGCCTATTACACTACACTTTTTCAAGGGATCCTTACACCTGAATCAGTGTAGTGTAAATTTTTGGAAGAAAGGGTCCCTAATTTGGTCCTTATTGCTGTGTAATAAGCGACGCCGAAACTAGCGGCCACGCCTACCCTTTCCATAGGGCTCTTTCAAAAGTGCAGTGTAATAGGCCTATACATATTTGGCTAAACATTAGGACATACCTTCTTAATTTGCGACAATAGCACAGAATAGGTAATAGCACGTTAAAGGTTATGGCTGTTACACGCGCAAATATATTCTTTCCTCCATGAGATAGACAGAATACCTTGATATTATTAAGTAAGGCAGTGACGTCATAATCATAACCAATTAAGTACTATGTTCTTTATGCACAGGCAAAGTAGGTGACATATGGTTATTATTGGCTCAAACCTATTGACTGAGTAAACTTACGTGGTTTCAAGGAGAGCCTAATTTTCTGCGGCTGTATTTGGACAACCGCGTCGTGGCTGTCGGGAGTCATGTCTTGGAGAGTGTGGTTCTCGGCGACCTCCCATATCGGCTTGTACGGCCGCTGGATCATGCTTTGAGCGCACCCATCTGCCACCAAACTGCATGAACATAATTCATATTTTAAGAGCTAGTTTCATTCATATTGTTTGTTACTATTTCAACTGGGT
This sequence comes from Erebia palarica, assembly GCA_964035005.1. NCBI lineage: Eukaryota > Metazoa > Arthropoda > Insecta > Lepidoptera > Nymphalidae > Erebia > Erebia palarica. Next base: position 32,341,549 of record OZ035983.1, read on the forward strand.
GTAGGCAATGATCACTGTGTCAATTCATCGCCAGCCAACTTCTGAGTTCACACGAAGTAATTATTATATTGTTTAGCTCAGATCTCCTCTCAGAATGAGAACGGCTTAAGCCGAAGCCCCCCACGCTTGCCGATTGGCACACTTCGGGCACCTGTGAAAACATTCTATTAAAGAAGTTCTCTCATCTCATCAGGCATGTAGATTTCCTCAAGATGTTTTTCTTTACCTTTACTGTTAGAAATGTATTATTTGTCTATGCTCTACCTCAGACTCTTTGACTTAAGACATAATTGACATTGACAAGCCTCCTGTCAAATCTTTACTTTTCATATTCCTAATTTGACCGTTGTGTGTTTTGTGCCGTCTCCATTTGTATTAGTTAACTAAATTATGTAATAATTTATTTTATCGAGATATAATAATTTAATCCATTGACGCTGATGTCTGTGTACTTATTTCATGAAGAAATAAAACGACATAATAGTATCTCACGCTTTTATTTCGATTCTCTTCTGCGACGACACGTGCAATCCACTGCAGCAACCAACACTCTGTCTAACAGGTTACGAGACCCAGAAATTCGCAGAAGGACAAACGGATTTGTTGTGAGTACTAATTATAATCACGATGTCTCAATCAGCGTCATCAAATATGAGTGGCAACAATGGTGTGACAAACATAACCCAAATCGAAAGACTTGAGGGCTTATCCAACTACATTAACTGGAAATTTGCTGTAAAAATGGTATTGGTCTTAGAAGGTCTCTGGAATTGCGTGGAGGGCACTGATACAGATGTTGTTCGTGATGGTAAAGCATTGGCTAGAATTTGCCTTAGTTTACAACCGGCTTTATACCAATATGTAAGGGGCTGCAAAACAGCAAAAGAAGCATGGCAAAAGTTAGCTGACAGTTTTGAGGACAAAGGCTTGTATCGGCGTGTACTTCTTCTACGCCAGTTACATCGCGTGGAGTATAGCCATTTTCCAACGATGTCAGATTACATTGATGGTGTTATGCGCTTGGTCCAGCAACTCGCTGATATTGGCAAAATCATTGAAGATGCTGAAGTGGCAGAAATCTTATTATCAGGATTCAAGAATATGACATTATAGTCTCAAGCTTAGAAACAGCATGTTTAACCAATACTCTCACAAGCGAGATTGTCAGAACGCGGTTATTACAGGAAGACCACAGACGCAGTACTGATTCCAATTCAGCGGCTTATGTAGCAAACAAGATGAAGAAGAATACCGGCTGCTCTTATTGTAAAAAGATGAACCACAGTGTGAAGCGATGCTTTAAGAAGAGAAGAGATCAAGAAGAAAAGAATGCAAAAGAGGACCGCACTATGTTTGCCTCAGCATTCTCAGCAACTGTAGCGGCTTCTAATGAGTTTATAATGGACTCTGGTGCATCGTGCCACATGGTTAAGGACGAGAAGCTGGTCATGCATGCCAGGGATAAGTGCTGTAGTATTTTTGTGGCAAATGGCCAAAATATGTGCAGTAAGTCTGTTGGTGATGTTTCACTTTCTTCATCTGTTAAGCTGAAAAATGTATTGTTTGTACCTAGTCTTTCTAATAATTTAATTTCAGTTAATCAAATTACTGATAATGGTTATGTTGTCGTTTTTACCAAAGATGGGTGTACAGTTTATGATAAAGCTAAAATTACTGGCAACCAATTATTCTATGCAAGTAAAATTAATGGAATTTACAAGTATAAGTCTAAGCAAGCTAGGTTCTTACCCCCAGAGTATTCCATTCCCCTTCGGTGTATGCAGGGGACAGAAATTGCTCACAGTGCTGCCGATGTGTCATCATGTTTGTGGCACAAGCGGCTAGGCCATCTGAATTTTGCAGGTATGCATATACTTAAGGATTCGGATCAATGTTCAGGTGTAGTCTTTCAGAAGGAAGACGGCTGCCTGAGCAGCTGCACTTCTTGCCTGTCAGGCAAGATGCATTAGGCATCGTTTCCTCGGGCAAGTGTGGAGCGAGCTGCTTCTTTTTTGGAGTTGGTCCACTCCGATGTCGCAGGGCCGTTGCAAGTCAGATCGTGGGGCGGAGCCCGCTTCTTGTTGACATTTACTGACGACTATTCGAGGAAGACCTTCGGATACCTCATGAAGTCTAAGAATGAAGTAAGTTCCCCCTTTATTACTTTTAAGAATATGGTTGAGAAACAAACTGGTTTGCCTATTAAGATACTCCGTACAGATAATGGCACGGAATATTGTAATAATGACCTTACTAGCTACCTTAAGAAGGAAGGTATCATACATCAAACCACAGTGCCTTACTGCCCCCAGCAGAATGGGGTGGCAGAGCGTGTCAATAGGACATTGTTTGAGAAGGTACGCGCTATGCTGCAGGAATCTGGTTTGTCTAATCGCTTTTGGGGGGAAGCTGTCATGACAGCAATTTATTTAAAAAATAGATGCCCTACCACCGCGTTATCAAGCGGTATTCCTGAGTGTGTTTGGACTGGATCTTCTGTAGATCTAAGTCATTTGCGCGTTTTTGGCTGTGTAGCTTATTCTCATATTCCTAAGCAAAAACGACGAAAGCTCGATGCCAAGGCTAAACCTTATATTTTTGTAGGTTATGGTGAGAATTGTAAGGGATACAGGCTTAGTGACCCATCTGATCCTCGCATTGTCATTTATTCTAGGAATGTTTCCTTTATTGAAAGCGAGTTTCATGTAAACCACACACAGGGGGTTGAATTTAGGAATCAATATAATTCAATTTTATATCACAATTTAAATTCTAATGATAATGGTACTTTTAATAATAATGAGTCAAATAATTTAATTGATAATGACATTCCAAATTTTTTAGAATTAAATGAGAATAACTGTGATATTAATGATAAGATTAGTGATAGGTCTAATGGATCCTCTGATGTTTCAGATGCTGACTTAACGCCACCTGCGTGGTCCCCGCTATCTGACCAGTACTGTACTGGCCAAGGCAGCTCTTCCGGTGAAGGTGATGAAGTTTTTTTTTCTGCCGGAACCGGAGTTTGTATGTCAAGGAGGAGAGCCGACTACATCGGAAAGTACTACTGATGCGTCTAGCTCACAGCGCCCTGTACGTAGTACCAGAGGTAAATTGCCAGAGAAATATTCTTTTTACGACCTATCTACTATGTTGGCTGAGGCTAGTTCACTGGACGATCCTACTTCCTACGAGGAGGCCATGTGTTCACCAGACAAAGAAGAATGGTGCAAGGCTATGAAATGTGAGTACGATGCTCTTATTAAAAATCATGTATGGGAGTTAGTAGATCCACCAAAGCAAGGTAACATTATTAAATGCAAATGGGTCTTCAAGAGAAAGTTTGACGCCGCGGGTACATTTAATAAGTTTAAAGCTAGACTGGTTGCTCGTGGTTTTAGCCAAAAACAGGGAATAGATTACTCTGATACTTATTCTCCTGTAGTTAGGCATTCTACATTAAGAATTTTGTTTTCTCTTGCCACAGAGCTCGATTTGCAATGTAATCATATAGATGTTACTACAGCATTTTTACATAGTGAATTAGAAGAAACAATTTTTATGGAGCAGCCAAAAGGTTTTAAAAACCTCAATAATAACAAAGTTTGTATGCTAAAGAAAAGCATATACGGCTTGAAACAAGCAAGCCGTGTATGGAATTCTAAAATACATAAAGTATTATGTGCAAATGGATATGAGCAGAGCAAATGCGAGCCCTGTATTTATAAAGGTTATAAAGGTCTTATAAAGAATTTGTCATAATAGCTCTATATGTTGATGATTTTTATGTATTCCATAACAATTATATAGACAATGTTTTATCATCATTACAAAAACATTTTGAAATTCAACATATAGGAGAACTTAAGAATTGCTTAGGTATAAATGTAACTAGGCAAAAAGACCTTTTAATTTTAGATCAGTCAGACTATATCAAACGTCTATTGGCTAAGTTTAAAATGAGTGAGTGTAAGCCTGTAACTACACCACTAGCTGTAAATTCCAAATTTGATAAGTTAGATAAGGAATGTTTAGATGAAGATATCTATAAGTATAGACAGCTGTTAGGTTCTTTAATGTACTTATCCGTCTGTACTAGACCTGACATATCATATGCTTGTAGTCAACTTAGCCAATATAGTACGTGCTTTGATATGGATCATTGGCATGCTGCTAAACGAGTGTTAAGATATTTAGCAGGGACAGTAAATTATGGCCTTTATTTCTGTAAAGGAAATAATTTAAATGTAAGTGCCTATGCAGATGCAGATTGGGCCAATGATCTATGTGATCGCAAATCTTATACAGGTTTTGTCATTAAAATGGGTGGCAACGTTGTTAACTGGGAATCTAGAAAGCAACGTTGCATAGCTTTGTCTAGTACGGAAGCTGAGTATTTGGCAATCAGCGATGTGTGCAAAGATATCTGTTTTGTTAGGAGTTTCTTGTTAGAACTTGTTAACAAAACTTTAAATGTTGTAGTATACAATGACAGCCAAAGTGCTCAGAAATTGTTACTGGTAAAGGAATACTCACATAAAAGAACAAAACATATAGATTTGCGCTACCATTTTGTTAAAGACCTTGTGCAAAGAGGTTTAATAAATGTAAAGTATTTACCAACAGACAAAATGGTAGCAGATGTGTTAACAAAACCATTGAGCAGTGTTAAACATAATAATTGTGTATCTGATTTGAATCTAATGTGTATTAACTAGCTGTTATGTGTTTTTTTTTATAGGGCTTTGCAGTTTTTTATGTGTGTTTATTGTTCTGTACATATATGATCTGCTCATCATGTTAGATAGAGTCGTCTCTTAGTAGTAGAGTTAACTTTATCTGATGTAGAGCATAAGGAGGAGTGTTAGAAATGTATTATTTGTCTATGCTCTACCTCAGACTCTTTGACTTAAGACATAATTGACATTGACAAGCCTCCTGTCAAATCTTTACTTTTCATATTCCTAATTTGACCGTTGTGTGTTTTGTGCCGTCTCCATTTGTATTAGTTAACTAAATTATGTAATAACTTATTTTATCGAGATATAATAATTTAATCCATTGACGCTGATGTCTGTGTACTTATTTCATGAAGAAATAAAACGACATAATAGTATCTCACGCTTTTATTTCGATTCTCTTCTGCGACGACACGTGCAATCCACTGCAGCAACCAACACTCTGTCTAACATTTACCGAAAAGTTAGGAATTTAGTGGCAGGATTTTGATCCCCAAATAAAAAGCCAAAGTTCTAACTAACTACTCAGTACCGCTAAGTACTTATTACCGCTTTTTTAAGTTCATCAATTACCATTTTTATTTGTATTACCATCATCAACATCATGAAAAAACTCAACCCTAGCAGACTATCGCTGGTTAAAAACTAACATAATATTAAAAAAGGTTTCAAAGTTGCCTCACTGTCTGTCAATGATAATATTAACCTTATTAACACTCACGTGCGATCTATGCGTGAGATTGAATAAAAAACAAGGCAAATAGAAAAGTATTCATGCCTCCTGTCGTGCTCAGTTCGTAATCAATCACAGTCAGAGACGTCTTGATAGCTTGTGCAGGCATGAATCAGACATGAATGCCAGTCGTATGCGGGAACAATACAAATCCACGATGACTACGGTAATTTCAACTAAATTGTATGCTATTAGAATTGATCATAAAGCATTGTTTTTTTATATATCATTGTATTACGTACGGACATGTATTGAGTGCAGAACGTGATCATCTTTTTCAAACAACAAGTGTTAGTTTTCAAGTATTTATTTTTTTAGTTTTGATAGTTTTGTGGAACTACTCGCATATTCTACATCACGCATTTCATGCGTCTGAACTTTCAGGACTGGAAATGAGTGCACGAATGGATTTATGAACATTTTTACGCAGAGCTTTTTCGAGATTTTTACGAAAAAGCTCGAAAAATCCCGAACCCAGGACTTCACCACTTACTCCCAGACTATAGCGCTACACACTGCGCCAGGGAGGTCGTTAACTGCATCATAGGCCTATTACACTGCACTTTAGTAAGGGTGGGCGTGGCCGCTAGTACACATACACAGCAATAAGGACAAATTTACGGACCCTTACTCCCTAATATCTTATTACACTACACTGATTCAAGTGTAAGAGTCCCTGTGAAAAGTGCAGTGTAATAGACCTAATAAGCAGATTAGTTGAGACTAATGCTGAGTTCTATAGAGCGTACTTTGACTTGGCTCAGGCTTTACTCAGTATTAAAACGAGATGGACTTATGTGAGTAACATAAATCTGTCTCGCTTTAACCATGTCTTAAGTCTAAGCAAAGTCAAAGTTCGCTCTATCTATAGATCTCAGTCGATCGAAGTTGCAAAACTTCAACCAGAATTTTCCTTACGGTAGTGCAAGAAAACATCCTCACGCCATCATGACTATGTTATGCGTGGAAGAGTGTGAGGCCTTCACGGGTTCCTCAACGACTATAACATCGTATCGGTAAGTAACAATCGGTACAAAACCTGCCACCCACGTTAAGAATACAGATAGGTTTACACACGAGTTTAGGAAAGCCCTTGATAATGTAAATTTTTTGCGCATATGAAGCCTGCCTCGGTTATAAAGCGGTCCTGCACCTGATATCTCGCCAGTCGTGTCGGATTTTCTGTCCTATCTGACTACGAGACTTGAGAGTAAAAAAAGTGCACATGTATTTGCTCACACACTAGTACACTATGGCGCAGATGGCTAATTATGTGGGGATTGGCCACCGTGGCTGAAACTCGGTCGGAAGTACATTAAGTATTATAATAAACTTACGTTTCATCATCGTTGCAGCGCGGTACATTGGAGCTATAGTAGGGATCCGCACACCAGCGGCAATGCGACGCAGCCGACAAGCAAGGGCCGCATTCCTCGTGCTCGATGCATGCCAATTTGTTTAACAGTTGTTGCTGCACTGAGAAAGAAAAATTTTGATAAAATAAAACTAATCGTAAATTACTTTAAAACTACCCTCGCCATCTCCTCTAGGTACTTAGTCCGTACGCGTTGTGTTATTCGCATGCTGTGCATCGATTGGCGGTAGCCGATAGGGTGGTAACTACCCACGGCCGAATTGAAAACGAACGATATTGAGTAGCAGTATGACGATACTCCAACCTTTCAATAAATACTACTACTAACAAAACTTACCTACTTGCAAAACTTCTAATGTCTGGTCAATGATATTATATATATGTGCCTGGTACACACGTTGATATTTTTAATTTTGCTTGCGCAGGCAAGAAATTCAGTTATACTTGCACAGTTCAACTGTGCAAGCATAACCATCGGTTATAACCTAGCGTGTGTGGCTAAACACATTTTAAAGATGCCACAAAATATGATAAAGAATTAAAGATAAAGCTACCTTTTATAGCATCAGATCTTTTTATAAACCATTCTACGATAGGTACAAATTATTGTCTAAGGTTAACAATAGGAAAACAGCAGGCGTCTAAATAATGAATAGATGTTATGGCATAGAAAGTGGCAAAACTGTTTTGTACCGTCGTTTACGGCCTAAGAGAAACACAAAATATTTGATAACGCTTTCGTTCTTACTACGTGGTGAAACCAGCATACGTACCTACTACCATTTTTGAATTCGAGCTTTTAGTTTTAGTACTAATACGGTTTTTACTACTAAATTCTCTGAGTAGAAGAAGAAAATTCAGACGAATTTTCAACCATTGGTTGCCTGGAACTTGGAAGAGATCGCTGTGAAGCGATAAGCTAAGCTTGTTTTTGGGTGTACAATAAAAGTATAATTCATTCATTCATATTCATTAATCAAATTAATTATTTATTATTTATTTAGTAAACCTTACACGCTAACCAGCCATAAGAATATGGCATGTTAATGTTTATATTTACTTCATCCATCATCATCATCATCCATCATCATCATCATCCATCAGCCTGTATTCGTCCATTGCTGGACATAGGCCTTTTGGAGAGCGCGCCACCACACACGGTCCTCCGCTTTCCTCATACCACCTATTTTATATCTTTTTCTATCTATTTACTTATCTAACTTAAAGTAAATAGGGTGTATTATGAAATACAATTAGATATGAGATTAGACTTAAATTTTATGAAAATGAAGTCGGCAGAGGTCGGAGATGACGTGATTTGTATCTCTTTTATCACAATTTGACATTCAAAAGAATAATACAAAGCATTGCTTAGCGAAACAACGAAATCATGGTTAAATTCGCAATTAAATCTAAAGCTATGCGAAAATACCCCTCGGAAACAGAACTCAGAAGAGAGAAAAGGGGTGGGGAATCATATAAAACAATCTTAGTATTATACCGCAAAATAGAAAAGTCTTCCACAGCCGCATCGCGAGTGAAATCAATTGAAATTTTTGATTTCCCTCAACTCTATTCAACTTTGCCACAATATGCCTGAGGCTTCACCTTAGAATGATGGGCATGATGGTTTTATTTATAGCCAGGCCATTATGACAAAATATGATGGTTAACGTTGGTAAATCAAAAGCCGACATAAAACAATAAGCTATTAATCAAGAGAAAAAGCCGCCGAAATTTCTCAGTTGTATAAATAAATATTATGGATAGGATGTCTACTTCGTTCGGAATTCTCAATGTCTCAGCGGCAAGTTGTGACAATGTCCAAAATACTTTAAATTTTAATGAGTAGGTAAACGACGTAAGATCTTTCATTGAAGAGTGCATAATATGCAATTTTGTAGTTTGAACTCGCTATTTATCTCAGAATTGACTATTTTTCTCAAGAAGGGCACACTGTTGGATTTTTGTTTTGTCTCGGCAACCGCAGCAGATATTAACTTAACAGGAATTCCAGTAATCCTTGTTTATTGTTTGAAATTTGGAACTTTGACAAAGTTTGGCACTGTTATCTGATTTAAATCTCGTCTCTTTTTACTGAACCAGATTTTGTACGGTCCGAACCTAAGCCCTTTTGCGAGGTTTGTTTTGTTTTGAGATCGTTAATTCAGATATCGCAAGTACAAATATAAACGCCTAAAGCTCTATTAAGATGAAACTGTATTAGGAAAAGAAAGTTCGAAATTGAGCTGATCGCAGATTACAGCTGCAGCGCAAGCGCCGCGATGATGGACGCGCTGCTCCTTTCAGAACCTTTAAATGGAGCGCACATCAATCTGCTAAAACAATGCGTGTAACGTTAGCGGCAGAAGCCGCATCTATAAAGTTCTGTTTTTCCATGGCAGTGGCAATATAGTGTTATTTATATATGGTACAGCACCGCTATGTAGCACTAGCACCGCTAGCTAAAGGAGTGTTTTTCGATACCCAGATGAAAGTCAAAAAACGTTATCTAGGAAACTAGGTAAGAGCTTCAGCTGCATATAGCTTATTTGAAATTCAATCCAATCCATATACTATTAGAATAATAAAAATATGTTAATCTCTTTTCCTCTTGTGATTACAGTCACTCGAGAGAAATGGATAGAACGCAAACTGTCATCCTCATAGCACCTGGATCATATTATGATAGAATAATAGCAAAGAGCCGCTAAAACTAGCGGCTCTTTGAGACTCTTGCAGCTAGCAGATAATGCGCGATCAGTTTTATTTACATAGATAAAGATTACAAATAACAACAATAGTACAAGTAATTACCATTGTGACTGTAAAGTGACACAGATTACTATTTACTATTCAGCGTGACCCAAATCCATCCGCAAACCTACCGTAGAACTACTCACCACCTTACTGCCATTGATTACTTATTTGTATGTCACACATTGTATTGGAAGAATACTACATAAATTATATTATTATTGTACTTAAATATTTGAATTAAACGGTAAATCTTGGTTTAACACAGCGCGTATGTAGCCATTATGTTTGTTCAGCTATACCTAAGTACTGGGGATTTTTAGTGCACAATTATTGTGTACGTAAAACAGGCGCACTCTCAATTACCTCTATTAGTCCAATGGAACCGCAATCCGACGTCACAGGCTTAGGACTGGCAGCTGTCCGAGGAACAGCAAAAACTGCCAATTAGACTCAGTACTATAGTAGGTACACCGGGCTGGCATAGCGTGGCGCTGGGAATCACTTGAATATTTTGACTAAAAATCCAATATGTACCTAACAACTAAGTACAGATTCCCTTTCAAAGTACGGAACCCTCCGGGTCTTGCAGAACAAACTTTAATTATTTTGCTAAGCAGTTAGCAGTGGGTCAGTCGTTTGGCCTATGACCTAATGGTTGCTACGAACGCCTTATGTACCTACATCTGCAATTTGCAAACATAATGCGCCCCGCCTGACTAACTATATTAAGTATTTTTGTTTTTCAATTTAGGCGGTGCTGATACCGACTGCAAAATAGGTTCTTAACGATATCATCTGACCTTGAGTGCTAAATACTAACTTGGTTTTAATCTAATTACCAGAAAATAATGAATTTTAATTCATGTTATACTCATATTTCAATTTAATTGTGAGTTAAATCGGATATCATCAAAAGCGGCAAATGATAAAATACATGTGGGTGTATACAGATTATGTTCGAACATTAAACAGACTTATCCGCACAAATATAGACATATTGGGCCGCACGTGCTGTGATCCAGTTTAATTATAGGTACCCAAACTAGAACATACCCACGACTTCGTCCGCGACGATTGAGGTTTTAAAATTAATTTCCGGAATAAAAAGTAATTTTTCCGGAATATGTTCTAAATAGGTAGATACAAACATACCGTACATAATATAAATACATTCAGCATATGTACATGACCAACATGACTTGCCTACTATGTACCTGAGTACATAGTTGGCAGAACTATCATGTTGATTGTGCTATCCATATTCCCAAGTGTTTCAATGATTATAACGACGTCCTTTTCTTTGAAGTCATACTACTTATTACATTACACGACATTTTCCCATATCAGTCTTCGTCTTGATTTATGAGAGCATTGAGATCAGTAATTAGATCACGTAATCTTCTAACTAAGCCCACTCATTAAATTTATTCAGTTCAGGACTCTACATTTTGTCCCGGTTGCATTATAATTTGTATTTGATTACTTTCTGCCTGTGTTTCATACATGAAAGACATTGAATTTTATCCATTCATTACCCTTGTATATCTATACTAATAGTGTAAATGGGGTAATGTGCCTTTATTATTATTACTATACACTTTATTTGTACCACCACAAGATAAAATAACAAAGACAAAAATTGAAAAACAATAAACACCTTTCCATCTGTTTAACGGATTTTTACGAAAGGCTTATCTGAGGAGCACATAGGCAAATGTCGCGGGTATCATAAAATAAAATAAAAATAGATTTATTGCCAATATTTACAGTTACAGTCAATTTATTTTAACTTTGGTCTCCGCACTAGGGAACCTGTATCGCGGAGACCGTATTATGATTAGGTATCTAAAATTAGACTTATCCGAGGACTGACTAGGGCACAAGTTGTTTTTTTTTTTAATTTATTAAGTAAATCATTATACAAACAAATTTAATTTTATGCTTCTGCAAATCAATAATTTCGGATTTTTGTTTTTCTTTTTAATTTTAATTTGAGATAAGTATTATGAGTATACATACATATACGGATAAAATATAATGGTGCTAAAAGGTAAGATAATGTTAGTATATTTGATTATGATGAGAGCGTGAGTATCAGTATAAGAAGAGTAAAATAGTGTATATCCACACAAATAATATTTATAAAGATTATGTTTTATAAGTTGTTAGTATGCTTTCAGTGTCTTTGTATGTTAGTGATTTCAGCCATTCTGTCAAGGCTTTTTTGGCCTTCCTTGTTTAATAGTTTCTAATGTTGCATGACCGTGATACATTGTTGTAGACCTGTGCAACAATAAAAGGCCCAAAACGTCCAGCAAAGGCAGTTTTTACAACTGGCAGATCTACTTTAACCACTCTTCGCTTGAATATTTTATCTGCGTTCGGGGATTGTAGAATTTGCTTGTTTTAGTAAAGTAGCATTTAATATAAACAATTGCCGGACAGTAAGCACTTCAGCTTTCTTGTAAAGGAGTGTAGTTGAGTATTTAAAAGGTTTATTAAGCATAACTTTTAGGACGGATCGCTGTGCTCTTTCTGCTTCTAGTAAAAAGGTTTTAGCTGCGCTTCCCCAGGATAGTATATAATAACTAAGAAGCGATTGACAAAGGGATATATATATTAATTTTAGGGTAGGTGCGTCTGCTACATCTCGTAATTTTCTCATAATACCGGTGACTTTACGAACTCGGCCAGAGAGGGAAGCGATATGGGACATGAAGGAAAGTTTGCAATCCACCTGGATTCCAAGGTACTTGATGACGTCGACCACACCGATCTCGTCACAGTTGCATTGGCATCCTGTAGAACCGGTTGCATTTCCACAATTGTGTATCTTAAGGCTGAGGTTGTGAGAACTTCGAGGAGCGGTTATTGCAGTTTTATGGAAACGCAGGTATTTTGTTTTGACTACGTTTAACGTCAGCAAGTTTCTGCTCAGCCACCTCGAGACTCCCTGCTGCGCATTGTAGTATGTTTCATCCCAGGTGGAGCCGTGAAAAATCAAGGCCGTATCGTCGGCGTAGCAGATAATTTCCGCGTTTTTGAGTGGTAAGTTATGAATGTCATTCACATATAATATAAACAACGTAGGACCAAGTATGCTACCTTGCGGAACACCGAAATTAATACTTTGCATGTCACTTTTCATACTGCCTACTTTTGTGCACTGCTTTCTGTTCGACAGATAACTCTTAAACCACCCCAGTGGTTCATCTAGTCTGTGTTCATAATATTAACATATATTCACATATCATGTCACGGGAAATGATTTAAATATTAATAAAGAGGAAAATTAATATCATATTGAAATCCACATAGCTTGATATGCAAACCTTTTTTTGGTGGGACCACTGCTCGAGTAAGAGAGGGCTTTTGTAGAAAGGTTTCAAAGTTTTAGTTACCTACCTCGTTAATTTACCTACCTATCTATACTTTAGATTTTATCAATGAGATTACGTTTTTAGCTAACTACCTAATATTGTTTAAAACCTAGAACTAGAAGGTTCAGTTTAGAAAGAAGTAGGCAAGTAGTCGATGGAGTTATACTTAATACCTATGTAGAAAGGCAAAAGATTCCAAATAATATATCTTGGGAAAGGAATTCAGATCTGTTCGAATTCCTGCATTTGAATAAACGTTAACAGAAGTCGAGGTAGTAAATTTATTTCTAAATAAGTGAGCGACCAGGTTTATATTGCCTTGGCTTTGTACATAATATCCGAATACTACCTATATAACGGCTATTTTCGCGACTTTACCCGCCTTCATTGTTCAAATATTTGCAACAATATAACTTAAATAATAGATAAGTAGTAGTACCTATTTATTTTAGATGGGTTTAGATAGATTCTAAACTCAAAAATTTTTAAGAAAGGCGAAGAAGTGGCTGTGAAAATACTAAAATAGCTAAGAATAAGAGTTTACACATTAATATAACATTCCCTTCATAATGTTTTTAAATTCGTGATTATAAAGGGGGAAAAAGAATGGGAAAACTACTAATTCCTTTTCGATAAGTTGAGATTTAAAAATCATCCATTTGTATCGAATACAATGGTCAGACGAACAGCTGACCAACCTTGATATAAAATAGACTCTATCGTTCTTTTCACATCTTGGTTACAGACTTACAACTCCAAACTAAGTATGTCTTCACCCTAAGCTTTACAGAAATGCAAACATGAACGCATTTATCTCTATCTCGCAGTGTAAATAAAACTGACACTCATATTAGTCCATTTTCTATTTCGGAATATAAAGGTATCGATCCTACACCACCAGCGTGACGGTCTAAAGTTCTGAGTTTTATGCGAATATGCGATTATTTCAATATGTACACATATTTTGCAAAGTAAAATATACACATTATCCTACTAATATAATACATGTGAAAGTTTAGATGTTTGTTCCTCCTTCACGCCGCAAAGACTAAACCGATTGGGCTAAATCTTGGAATGGAGATATCTTATAACCTGAATTAACACATAGCTTACATTAAAGGTTTTTGATTCGCTTAGCGTTGCAGATATGCCATGTGAAACAACTCTGCAGAGTGCAGAACCTTTTTTCTTATCATTCTTCATTAATCACATAAGCTGTTACCTTTCAACGTTCAAAACAAAGTACTGTTCAGAGTTACTTTTTATAAAGCTTCCAACTTCTGTGTTCCCTCATGATTATAATATGGGGTTCTTCAAAGGGCGGATAGAAAAATATCTCAAAAGCCAGCAATGCATTAGCGATTCCTCTGGGGCTGCAAATGTTTATTGGGCGGCGGCAATCACCTAGCATCAGGTGACCCACCTGCTCGTTTGCTCGCTATATATTTAAAAAAAAACTGGTGCCTAAATAGCCAAATAGCATACATTTAAAATCAAAGTGTTTCCACGGGAAGCAAGAAAACGCAGGCGAATTCGCGGGTATCATCTCTAGTATGTTATATTAGTTTCTATTGTTTCGAAGCAGCTTCTGGCATTTACTATGTAAACGCCTAAGCGACACACATGACGTTTTAATTTCTTACTAGATATGCCCACGCCTTCGTCCGCGTGGGTTAAGTTTTTTGATTGCCGAGGGAACTCTTTAATTTCCGGGATAAAAAGTAGCCTATGTCCTTCCCCGGGATGCTACCTACCTCTTTATCAAATTTTCTCAAAATCGGTTGAAAAATGAGCCGTTAAAACTTAGCAGACAGACAGATAGCATTCGTATTTATAATATTAGTATGGATTGGATATTTATTTATAACTAGTGGTAAGATGTGAACGCAGAACTCTAATCTACAGAATTCTTTACCGTTTACACTGGAACCAATGACTAATGAGCAACGCAGGTGGGTTCAGAAGCCTCGCCTGTTTTTCTATTTCCGTATACATTATTTTACGCCGTACGTTAAATAAATCTTTTTGAAGCGAGATGTGCTTTTATGGACTGATAAGAAGTTAACTTCAACTATCACGATTGACAATGCTGCATTAGCTTTGATTGGTTAGATTTTGGTTTTACTTGATAATTTAACACGTGTTCTCGCGGGTTAATTTAAAGGTTCATATTTCAAAGAGCGGGCTTTTATCTGTGCTGTTTATTGATCCAATAACTTATACTTGATTTCTCGCGACTTTGTCCACATAGATTAAATTCGTCAGCGTGTCTTATTTAATTCCATATTTGTCCCCACGGGTTGTTAATTTTAAACCATTTGTTGGCCCAATACAAAGCATTTCCTTTCAGAATGAGAAAAGTTTAGGCCATAGTCTATCTAGCTGAGAGTGCAATTTAGTAGTATGATCTATCTACCTTTGAGAAAGTTATGGAATATTTTCAGGCACGAATATTTCTTCACAATATTTTCCTTCGCCATTAAAGCAAGTGATAGGTGTTTACTATTTGCTTAATTGTTCAAGGTGCCTCCTTATTCTTCGCGATCTTCTTCCAAAAGTCAGACGCACATGGCAAGTATCCGAGCTTTTAGTACAAGCCCTGCATTGAACCTCGGCCCCCGAACATGGGGCCAAAGTCTGTTAGGCTATCACCATTCACTAGGCATTAGAATCGTGAAAAAAACGTCCTGGATCAATCATTAATTTATTTTTCACTTATTTCCAATAATGAGGAGGTTTTCATTTCGGTACGTTTGGATGAAAAATATCCATGATCTGCTTCCAACATGCATTCTATCTTTCCGCAAAAATACTTTGGAATCAATTAAGGATAAGTAATTAAGTAAATTTAATAAATCAGAAAAAACCATTTTAAACCCAAAGTTTACATGAAGATACATTTTTATTTTATTTTATAGACTAGCACTTGGCTGTAATTAGACTTACTGGAAGTGGTGATGCAGCCGATGCATATTCACTCATACTATTATTACATTATATACTCATACTATTATATTATATTATACTCATAGGTACAAAGATGAGGATTTGAGGTTTAGTAAGACTATAGTTTGGAATGGCAAGTAAGTAAGTAGTTAGGTAGATACCTTAATTATAAAAGAATGCAAAAATTGTTGCAAAAATAGTGACATATCAAGACACGCGGAAGCATGTCCAGCCAAAGTTCAAAAAAACTGGCGAGCAGCACCGTGTGTAATATTACACGAACCATTTGGAGCCACTTTTGACCCCCTCATAACTCAAAAACTATTTCATATAAACATGTCAAATTTGGCGCATATATTGAGACCCGTGAGATACATATGTGCTCCAAATTTCATAAGCACACCTCAAATGGTTATTTAGATATAAACGTACAAAAATCGTCTTTTTTATGATCTACCTAGGTATAGATCAAAACTCTGGCACGGGGCATACTACCATTGCTTAAAGCCGTATTATTTTAATACTGTTGACGTTTATGTTGTAGTGTTATAATCATTATTTTAAGGACGTCAAAGTACGTGTCATTCAACCGTTATTTTGAAACAATACTGCTTTAAGCGGTGGTAGTAACTCCTTAACTATTGAAAATGACACATAATTATTATTTTAATGTAAATAATAATGAATAATAATATAGTTGCATTAAAACCTTACCTTCGTATTCATGCATTTTGTGCAACGAAACGTCATTGACAGAAAAGAAGAAACGTATTTGAAGTCGTCAGTTCAAGCTGTCAGTCATTGTGATTTGTATTCATTGTATAGAGTGGTTTTAGTGATATCAACTGTTTACCGTGCTTGTTTTCAATGTTTCACTAAAAACTTTTGATTTTGAACTTTTGCAATCATAATTGATGAGATGTAGAAATGTACTGTAGAGGTAGTCTGACCATAGATGTAATCTGTCATTGTCAGTGTAACTCTAGGTACACTATATATTTTTCTTGAGAATTCTCGTCTTTAATTATCTTGTACAATGAGTCGTACAATAGAATTACTGGTGGGTGACACACTGACCTTAAACCGAATAATAAGTACCTACTAATGTAAAACGTAAACTAAACTAATAGAAAAGTCCTGTTACAGTGTAAAGGATTATTTGAATGATAGCAAGGCATTGGTATGAATTGTTACAGCGGCTGATTATGTAATGTTATATTATAAGTACATATATATAATTTCAAATATTTGTGAGATGGAGATAATAAAAAAAAAGCGGAATTTATTGCGGGCTCTTCTCAGACCAGGGCACGTTTAGAACCCCCGTAGCTTTAGTTTTAAGATACCGTAGTTAATTATTACCATCACCTCTTATGCTCTGTAAGCATGACATTCAGAAGGTGTACTTTGTAGGTACATATTTTGAATAAATATGTTTTGAGTTTGAGATTGAGTTCAATAATTTCTGTACAAAAAGTAATGATATCCCATCAAAAACATAAATGTAAAATGAGAGCCAAGTTCAAAATTGTGATATATATGCCTTGGTTGTTGACTTCAGCGACAAAACAAGTGAGATCTAAATGGGTGCCAAGTTCAATGGTCAGTCCTGCAATTTATTTATCCCATCAAAAACATAAATGTGAAATGAGAGCCAAATTCAAAAAAAATGTTGAAGACTAAGGCTTTGGCTAGGCTAGTTTCCATATACGAATTATTATTAAGTAGGTACCTAAAAGTACAGTTTCTACCAGCTAGCCAAATTTTCGGAAGAATAAAATAAGAACTTACAGCTTTACAACTTGTGAAGGCTATAATTCGTATATGAAAACTAGCCAAGCCAAACCCTTAGTCTTCAACATTTTATACTAAGTTATAAGAAGAAATGATATTTTAAGTTGTTATAAAATATTATATGTTGTTATAAATAAATTTCAGGACTGACCATTGAACTTGGCACCCATTTAGATCTCACTTCTTTTGTCGCTGAAGTCAACAACCAAGGCATATATATCACAATTTTGAATTTGGCTCTCATTTCACATTTATGTTTTTGATGGGATAAATAAATTGCAGGACTGACCATTGAACTTGGCACCCATTTAGATCTCACTTCTTTTGTCGCTGCAGTCAACAATCAAGGCACATATATCACAATTTTGAACTTGGCTCTCATTTTACATTTATGTTTTTGATGGGATCCAAATTACTAATCACGATTTAAAAACTGAAATTCTTAAAACGGGTTGTAGCATCGGAAATTACAATACTTATAAGTGTGACTGTTGGCTAGCCGTTAGAGTATACAGAACTCATTTGCTCTATATATTTAACCTCTATAATGATATTTACTGTAGTCTTATCGGAAAATCGGCGCAACATATGGAAAACTCACCTTGACCGCTCACATATCCAACAATGGAAATTATGCACAATTTAAACAGTGTAATCGCAAAAAATCTCCAAAACATGATCGTTTAATCGAACCTCAATCACTATTCGCACGTTGAACCAACTGGCGTAACGCGATCGGTTTCGCGATGAGCAATTGATAAGGGCTGATAAGATAAGGGCGCGAGCGGCGCGCAAACCGCGCCGTTCGCCTTACGACTCCCTCGTCCGACATCTGCCGAACCTCTAATCTACGTGTACGTCCCGTGGACTGTGCCATGCCGACTTGTTGCCGCGTAGGAAAACGTAATGTTAACCTACGGGGTTCGAATACAGCGCTTCAACAGGTTTATACATACATCGCTGCTTCCATAGCAGAGTCACTACTATGATTACGTAAAATACTTGTAATGGACAATGTGTATGCTAAGATATCTACATTTTTCTTTATGAATGAACATAGGTGCTCACTTTGTGTTTACGGCGCGTTGCGTGAATTAATTGCAGCGTGATAACACAGTTTTTCAGCGTTATCAGCCAGGAAGTTACTATTTAAAAGAGCAATGCTCATGCCCGTAACTGTTCTAGGATAGTAAATTGATGTAATCACACGTCTTCTATAATTACATCTCAAGTTCTCGGCCGTTGACCGCGCGTAATAATTAAGTATTTGATATTGATTAATTTATTAATGGACAATAGAGTGGGAGAGTGACAATAATATTTATTTCTAGTTCTATAAAAAAATAATTAAAAGTTTGTTTTGTGTAGATGAAAGGTAAGTAGAGAGTAGGTACCTACATATAATTTCGTATGAAACGGCTTTATTGGCTGAAAATCCGCATTATAAACAAAGTGATCGACATATCATAAAAAGTTGAAACCAAATCCATCATGATACTTACCAAACTCGCACGATCCATAGAATATATATCAACAAGTTTTTTGTCGACCATATTGGATTGGCCATGACGCTCAGACGAAGCCAACAAAACTATATCTACAAAATCTAATGAAGGAGTAGTTTGGCAAATACGAACCAATAAACAAAACAAAATGAATGGTATTTAACTGCCACTGCTGCCAACTGCCCCAAGCCCCCTCACAGTCGGGTAAAAATAAGGAACTGGGGATATGGATTAGAAAACTTATCATGTCCGTATCATGGGTTTAAATACCAGGAATTTATCAGATTAAAAACTGAATTTAAACACAAGAGCATTTCTACGAAAACTTCACGCCTCGATGAATTGGTTTTATAGAGGAAATAGGTCAATGACTGTAATAAATGAGATCGATAATGATTTAGTGGGTTAGTTACCCACCTAATTGCTTCAAGCAAAGCAGATATTAAATTTACCAAATGCTTTGACATTTTTTTATTATACCTATACCTAGAGTAGTTAGAGTAGAGTTAGAGTAAATTAATCGCAAATCATTTTATTTACACCCTAACAGAATTACCCTCCGTGTCACTTGCGCTACGTCTTGACTACGCCAACGGTTCCAAAAGCAGATTCTACTAAAAAGAGTCGGAAATAAACTCAGCTTTTAAATTTAAATATAGCAAAACAGTCGAATTTAATTTACACTATGTAACTACACCTCATCATTGCTTTGTATTAAGCATGATTGTCGTCAAGCGCAAGCCTATCTTCTAATAAAAAAAAGTTGAGGGCAACAAAAAGCACAGTCAGTCGTGTGTACGGTACGACTGACTGTGCTTTTCGTTGTGTTCATTCAAGCTTCAAATTGCATTGTGTTGCTGTACAACGCAATTAAGCTCACTGCTCAACGCTCACGGGGCGGAATTGAATTCGAAATGTCTTAAGTTCAAACTCCATGTGTGGTACTAATGTTGTACAAGCTTTAAGCTTAGGTTCTTCATCTACCTAAGCTTAGTAAGAGGTATTATATAGTAATCTTTAAGCATTATTGTTTTTATGAAGAATAATTACTTATTTATAGGACAATCGTTTTGTGTTAACACCTTGATTTCTGACAGGTCAAATCAACCCTTAGAACATTGCTAGTAAAACCACCTAACTAAAAAAATAAAAAAGCACATTGCTTTAGATGATACTAATTATTAAATGCTAGAAATATTATTTTATGAGCTTTTCCTTTAAATCTAAGTTCCTTAATATCGATGACACATAAATGTTCCGATTTTACAGACATACTTATAGCTATAATAAGGAAAACATTTAATGTTCTAAGGAATATGCATAGTCTGGAAATTCGTACCTGACTACCTGACCAGGGAGATAGATTATGGCCAAAACCCTTCTTATTCTGTCAGGGAGATTCGCACTCAGTTATAGTGGGCTAGCGATGAATTGAAGAGACCATATCCATTATCCAATTTTGAGTTTGTAATACCATCCTAAAACAAACATCAATTGGAATTTATTGAGTAAAGTATACTTGCTAATATATCAAAGGATTTCTTCACACCGAAAAGACCTTTTATAAAGAATCAATGCTGCTTGTAGGCGTACAGTCGAGGCCAAAACCTCACTTCACAGCCACATTTAGGTTTTTATTCGTGGGCGAATCACGATTGCTATTTATTGCCTACTCCTTTTAGGAAAACCGTGCTACTTTAGATAAAGCTAAATAAGCTTTAAATATGATTCTTAATTAAGTATACCGTTTTTGCAAAATATGTGACATCCATAGGTACTATACTAATATTATAAATGCGAAAGTGTGTCTGTCTGTCTGCTACGCTTTAACGGTCCATCCTTTGAACCGATTTTGATGAAATTTGGTATAGCGTTCCCGTGGGAATCAAAAAAACTTAACGCGGACGAAGTCACGGGCATCATCTAGTACCTGTATATTTAGGAAAACTATAAAAATACCAACGTCTACAAACCTTTTGTGAAATAAAATACTTATTTGAGGTATATCCTATAGCTACACCATAAATAAGCGGTGGCATCGTTCATGCTTATGTACGCATAAGTAGAAAACTTACGCAGAAAACTTAATACTTACTTACTTTTACATAATCTCTGTTTCATACAATGAAACACAGTAAAGCATATTAGCGCAAGATAGATATTTGAATGTATAAAAATACTAGCGAATGCCTGCGACTTCGTCTGTGTGGTTTGAGGTTTTTGGATCCCGCGGAAACTTTAATTTTTCGGGATAAAAAGTAACCTTTGTGCTATTCAAGACTATATAATCTATGACTGTGCCAAAGTTTAGCCAGATCCGTTTAGCCGTTGGGGCGTGATTGAGTAACAAACGTCCATACATCCATCCAAACTTTCACATTTATATATAGCTAAATTACCACTCACTCACTCACTCACTGACTCATTGACATAATTGTTCTCCTAGAAAGAGACAGAAAATGATACAATGATGTATGGGAGAAGTGTTGGAGTGCGGGAGTCGAGTAGGGAAAAATTATGACATTTCAGAAAAACAAGATGGTGGCTGACGTGATTCTTGTAACTCTTTTGTTTTCTGACCGATTTCGTTACAACTCGCAGTGATGGAAGAAATTAGGAAACGATCTAGAGAAAAAGTGGAAAAAATTGGAAAAACAAGATGGCGGCCGAGCTGTAGTGTTTTAAAATTTTTGATTTTTCGACCTCGAACCGCGGCGCCACAGATCCGAAACGGCGTAGTCGAGCATAATTTTTTTTTCTATGTCCTCCTACAATTATCCTGTATTTTGACAGAATGGGGGTGGTTTTAAAAAATTCAAGATGGCGGCTGTCGCGGCGGCCGTTCGGTTCGAGTTACGAAAAAGCGTCATTTTAAAATTCAAATTTCTCGCAGTTGGCAACGTCGGAGCGTTTCGACTTCTACGGGGAGATTATGTGTACAGACTCGAGATATGGATTGGGGAAAAAAAATTACCCCATTTCTCGGGAAAATTTCAAGATTTACCCCAAAAACTAAAAAATCGAAATACGTAGTTTTTGCAAAATTCGAGTATGGGCAACCACGTGCCTCACTTGTACGAATGACATTTGGGTATTTTCGTCGCCGAGGTCTGGCAACACTGGAATTAATCAAAGAAAAAGTGATTTTCGACATGGTCTTTTTTCAAGGGCTATCATTTCGGCTGGGTGCGAGCGAGATGAAAAATTGAAACGTCATCTGGAGCGGTGTATCCTGTAGTTCACAGGAAAATTATAAAACTATGCAAAATAAATTTGTGAAACGAGGTGGCGGCCATTTTGTATTCCTTTTGTGTTTTTGAAAATTTCGATCACGTCTTAGAGGCGGTTGGCAATATTTGGGAAAGTTGACATGTATGGATCGATTGTGTAACTCGACGGGCAGTATCGAGAAATCAAAACAGTGTTGCCACATTCGGGGTAGTTTTCGAGATTTTCCCTCAAAACTTGATCCTGTAAAATTTTGTATGAAAAATTTTTTTTTCACTGCTGGCTTCGTATGGAAGTCAGAAAATTTAACTTGAAGAAAAATATGGAGACACCTGATGATTGAGGATTTCGGAGACGGGTGAAGGGCACGGCAAGGGTATTGAAGGTAGGTGGGGGGTGCTCGAACAAATGTCACTCGAAACCTCATCCAATTGGCGATGAGCTTAAAAAAAACTCAAAAATGGTGGATTCAAGATGGCTGCCATACAAATTTCGTTAGTGTCTATCTCGGAGAGTATGAGAGATCGAAGTTTGGTTTCTTGGCAAGATAAGATCAGAACGAGGAGGTCTATTTGATGAAATAAAAAAAAAAACAAGATGGCGGAATTTTTTTTTCATACCAAATTATATGGCGAATATTGAAGAGACTACAAGTGTAGAACTATGTAAGATTTGATACGGTTCCGTCTCACCCACGACGAGGCTCCCTGGGATTACGAAATAGGAAACTGATTACAAAGTTTTAATAAATCAGCGCCATTTTTAAATTCTTTGTTAATTGACCGATTTCGTTCAAAATCGATATGTAGGACTCCCTGGGATTACAAAACAGAAAACTGAAACTAAAATAAAAAAAAACAGCGCCATTTTGAATTACTTTGTTAGTTTACCGATTTCGTTAAAAATCGATATTTAGGTTTTCCTGGGATTACAAAACAGGAAACTGGTACCAAAATTAAAAAAAATCAGCGCCATTTCGAATTTCTTTGTTAATTGACCAATTTCGTTCAAAATCGATATTTAGGGCTCCCTGGGATAACAAAACAGGAAACTGTTACGAAAACTAAAAAAATCCGTGCCATTTTGAAATTCTTTGTTAATTGACCGATTTCGTTAGAAATCGATATCTGAGGATCCCTGGGATTACAAAACAGGAAACTGGTACCAAAGTTGTAAAAAATCAGCGCCATTTTGAAATTATTTGGGAATTGACCAATTTAGTTCAAAACTGATATTTAGGACTCCCTGGGAATACAATACAGGAAACTGATATGAAATTTTAAAAAAATCTTTGCCATTTTGCTTTAGCAGCTCACGCACAGAGCGAAAAACTAGTTCACATTTATAATATTAAATAAGAATTAGTAAGATTAAGAAGTAAATATAGATTATACAGGCTACTGGTAGGAAATAATACCAAAAGTTTTCATACCGTTACTTTCTGATGTAGAGCTTTTGTTTAGAAACCTATCTACGAGTACGTCACGTACTAAGCAGATTCCTAGTTCCACTAGTCTTCCACCACTGTCACGTACCTGGGTTATAACTTATGGGCAGGTATGCAACTAAATACATCTAGATGACTATTTAAGATTCTTGGCCACTTGCCATGTAGGTACCTAAATTAGTGCTTAAAATAAATTTGTGGTACCAAAATTATTATTGAATAGAAGCAGGCGTTACTTTGCGGAAGTCCATGATAGTGAATGAACTAGAAGTTTAATTCGCTATAATCCGCTACAGTAGACTGTGTGGTACAGTGCGTGTCTTTCATCTGCAGCATGCGACACCCACCACCCAGCAATTCGCACAGGCACAATACCACACCACACAAATACTCCAAATCACTCTCAACGTACGTTTCACTCCGACACCGGAGCATCTTCAGGAGATGTTGACTCGACAATGCACGATTGTGAAGTGACTATCGTATCGCAAGTTCCGGCTTATATACCTTTTTGGCATGACTCATACTGAAGCCCCGCCCCCTCCCCTATTACTGTATAAATTGAGTAAAGGTGAATTTGATACGTTTATTTGTTCATTTAGCAACTCAAATCCTTTATTGTGTTTAATTATTTCTAATTGCTCCTAAACGCACATTCGAAACCTTTTATTCCATTGATGCAGGATTTTATATGAATGGTTATTGCCCACCTCATGTCCACTGTCCAAAAGATGTTAAACGAAGTGGGACCTTTGTGGTTGATCGTTCCTATAAGCACGCGCTATAAGGAACATAGGTTATTTATCTAACAGATTACAATCTACCGAAAAATAATGCGTTAAATTGTAATCTTTCGACAGTTTACAATTTCGCGAGTTAGATTATAATCTAACTGTTTATACAATCTTACGGTGACATATATATTTATTTATTTATGTTTTAAATAAAGCAAGGTGGTGCAAGCGCAAAACACCTTTTAAGTCTTTTGTTCAGTTCGGCAAGTCAAGCGCGCGCTTTGCGTATCAGCGTACTGTTCGACGCCGCATCGCGCAATAATTTTCGACGCGTACCCACATTCATATTATGTGAAGTAAAATGTGTGAAAATAATCTTAATAAAACTATTTTTGATTCGAGTGGGAGTGTTATAGGCGAGGAGGACTGTAGAATGGTGGGCGAGCAGCCGGATTGGTCACATCAAGAGGTAGTTGTACGGGAGAAACGATTACGATCTAGTTCGGATGATATTGTAGATGAAGATGGTTTTACGACGGTACACAGCAAACGATCGGTGAAAATTTCTAAGAAGGCGCTTGTGGTTCTGAGTACTGCTAGAAGGGAAAGTGATAACTTACTGACACAAGAAGAAAAGATAATTGTTGCCGTCACAGGTAAGGAGGTGTTGCCTAAACAATTTAAGATGGCTAGATTACTTCGTTCGAAAAATATTTTAAATATCACTAATATTCAGTATAAAAGTCCATATAAAATAATTGTTGAATTTGAAAATATCGAAAGTGCACAGAAACTGATAGAATGCAAAAAAATTTTAGATATGGGATTTAGATGTCAGCTGTTGAACGAGATGAGTTTATCGTATGGCATAATAAGGAATGTAGATATAGATATAGAAGATGAAGAGATTAAAGATAATCTGGAGAGTGAGCTCGAAGTAGTATCTGTTATGAGATTAAAGCGTACGATAAGTACAGGAAAATGGGTTGAAAGTGAGACAATTCGCATAGGCTTCAGAAGATCAGTCTCACCGACTTATGTGCGCGGATATGGATGCAGGTTTAAAGTGGAGCCTTACATGTATCCAGTTACTCAGTGTACCGGATGCTGGAAGTTTGGACATAGTATCCGGTTTTGCCCGAGTAGGAAAATAGTTTGTCCAAAATGTACGGAGTACCATCCAAATTGTGAACAAACCAGATATAAGTGCGTCAATTGCAAAGGTAATCATATGGCAATAGATAAGTCATGTCCTGTTTTTTTGAAAGAAAAAAATATAAGAATAATAATGCGGGACCTGAACTATCCATATAAAAAGGCTTTGGCAATTTATCTTAGCGAGAATGAGGTGAAGAAGGCTGACGATGCGCAAACAAAACAAAATTCTACTGAGACTAATAATGTATCTGATAATCAAAAGCTCGGAAGATCGTACAAGGAAGTATTAATCACGCAGCCTTTAGTTCATGCGGAAGACCAAGAATCCATGAGTAAAGAGAGTCAACCAGAGGATAATAGTACTGCCATGAAGCAAAGAGTTAAGCGAAGTAAAAAGAGTAAGAAAAGAAATAAAATGAATACAAAAGCAGTAAGAAATGATGATATCACTAGAGAAGAGAGTGATATAGCTACGTCTATGGATGAACGTGATCGTGAAAATAAAGGAAGAGAGGGAAGAAAAACTCAGAGAAAGAAAGGTAATAGCATAAATTTTACGAAGTATATTCAAAGAAAGAAATATATTTGTCTGATAGTACTTTAGAGGATAAGCTTAAAGAAGTTTTTAATTTTGTTATTGAAGAGATTATGAATTATGTTTCGGTTTTGATTAGAGATAATGATATTTGTACTTGGCTTCTTTCCAAATTTAATTATGGACAGGCAGCAGAGTAAAGTCCGTACTTTGAACTTATTGCAGTGGAATGCACAAAGTTTAAGACCAAAATTAAAAGACCTTGAGTTATTATTGCTGCAAGAAAAAATTCACATAGCATTCATTTCTGAAACATGGCTTGAAGTCGAGTCTGCTCTACATGTAAATAGTTACAATATATTTCGAAATGATAGAATTGATTCATATGGAGGTGTGGCTATTGTAGTTCATAAGTCGATAATTGTCCAGGAATGTCAGGCAAACACACATAATAATGGTATAGAGTTGGTATGCTTAAAAGTTGTAAATTGTAGTGAAATCCAAAATTTAGTGTCTGTTTATTGTCCGTCATCGGTTCGTACAGTAATTGGTGACTGGGAAAATATTTTTTCCGCATTTACTGGTAATTCTATAATAGCAGGTGATTTCAATGCTCACCACTCGAGTTGGTCCAACAGATCTGACAGTCGAGGTACTCAGATTTATGATGCAGCTTTAGACGCAGGCTTTACGCCTCTTAACAACGGTGAGAATACTAGAATAAAATTTGTTAATAACTATTTACAGGAAAGTGCGCCTGATATAACTTTCGTCTCATCAAACATTGCTGTAAAATTTGATTGGCGAGTCATGAATGAGAATTTAGCTAGTGATCATTTGTGTATTAAGATCGGTTTTAATTACCGCGGTGAGTTGAAGTTTTCTGAAAAACGCAATATTAAACGTGCAAATTGGACAATCTATAAAGCCTATATTGAATCACACTTACAAACTTTAGAAAACGGGGAAGATATCCAATTACTTTACAATAGCTTGATAGACTTTATAAACAGGGCGGTTAATACCAGTATTCCAACTATTAAAATACCACAGAATCCAACAGAAAAATTTATTCCAAAATCGTATTGGAGTCCTTTACTATCTCACAAGGTAGCTCAGCGTAGATTAGCACTTCGGGAATTTAGGAAAAATCCTATACCTATTAACTTAAACGTGTTAGAGAAAAAACATTCAGAGACAAGGTCATCAATCTTAAAAGCTAGTACACAAGACTGGCATGGTTTCTGTGATAGTATTGATGAAGCAACTACATCGTCGACGATGTGGAGCCGAATGAGATGGATGAAAGGATTTAAAACAGCAAGATTGTCTGTATCTGAAGAACGAAAGTTTGAGGTGTTGTGTGCGCTTGCTCCTGATTATGTGATTCCATCCATGCCGGTTTTAGAATTTTCAAACACCAAATTAGATAGTCTGTTTAGTTTAGCTGAAATGAACAATTGTTTGAAAGAAAAGGATACAGCTCCGGGCAATGATGGAATTACATATTCAATGATATGGAACTTGCCAAATTGTGCGAAACAGGGACGATACCCATACAATGGTTTGATATAAAAGTTGTAGTCATTCCAAAGCCGACTCAACCAGGTTTACCGTCAAAGTTACGTCCGATTTCATTAATGTCTTGCCTCAGTAAAATATTTCACGTTATGATAGCAAAACGTTTGGAATTGTTCATTGAAAAAAATAACATTTTATCTTCGTATACTTCAGGGTTTAGAAGAGGTCAGTCGACTATCGATTGTCTAGCACGATTAGTAACAAATATACAAATTGGTTTATCTAAGAATACACCTACTTTGGCATGTTACTTAGATATTGAAAGTGCATATAATAACGTATTAGTAGATAAACTAGTTACCATTCTGGATAATTTAAAAGTGGGTAAAAGTATTTGCATTTATATATGGAATTTTTTAACAGAGCAACATTTGCAGATTAAAAATGAACTTGAAGATAGCCACATGTTGATAAGATTTGATGATTTAGATGCATCTAAAGGCTTAGCACAGGGTGATCCTCTATCACCTTTATTATTTAATATTGCTACATATGAATTATGTCAAAGAGTAATTAATATTTCAATTTGTCAATACGCTGATGATTTCGTTTTGTATTCTACCCATAAAAATATATTAGAAAGTGCAGAGAAGATTCAGTAAGCTTTGGATACTTTTATCATACTCCTCGATAGTCTCGGTCTTAAACTTTCTGAAACAAAATGTAAGTATTGTGTATATAGTTGAGGAAATCGTGATTTAGATATAAATTTAAAAATTAATGAAAATCAGGTTAGTTATGTAAGTTCATATAAGTACCTTGGTATATGGCTAGATAAATCGCTTCGTTGGAATAAACACATAAAGGAGACTGTCGGAAAAGTTCAACGATTACAAAATTTGTTAAGAATTCTGGCGGGTTCATCTTGGGGTCTACATCCGCCACATCTAAGAAGGATTTATATAGCTATGATCAGAAGTAGGTTAGATTATGGAAGTCTTCTTTTTGATAGTAGTGCTAAAACGAATGTATATAAGTTAGATAAGATTCAAAATCAATCGATGCGAATAATTGGAGGCTTTATCAAAAGTACCTACTCCAATACATGTAATGGAAAGTGAGCTTAGCTTACCACCTTTACATTTAAGAAGGAGATATTTGGCATATAAATATAATTTGAAAGCCGCTTCAGTTTCGAACAACGTCACAAATATAGTAGTTGACGAGTTAAAATAATTGTGTAATAAGCAGTACTGGACTAATAAAAAGATACCGTTACTGGTGACAACTAGGATTGAGATAAGTGCAGATGAAATTGCTTCATCTTTTCCATTAGAAATGTTTAGTTTAAGTTCGTGGGTCAGTGGTATTGACCTGTGTGATATTTTATGTGTTAATTTAAGAAGTTTGAAAGATACCAAAAAGTCGTATGATCCCACTTACCTTAAATTCAGTGTAATTAAAGAGATTTCAGAGAGATATGATGGATGGTACACCTTGTTTACTGACGGATCCAAAAGTGTTAGAGATGGTAATGGTGCAGCATTTTATGATCCTTGTGTGCCTAATTACGACAACAATTGTTTTAAAATAAATAGTAATGTCTCGATTATGTCTTTAGAACTTATTGCAATCGCTGAAGCACTAAATTATTCACAAATGTTGCAGTGTGAAAAGATAGTAAGAGTGCATTACAACATATAGCTCGATGCGCCTCTGGTCGCAGAGGTATTTCGATAGCTTATGTTATACTCTCAAAGATTTTGGACTGTTTAAAAAATAAAATTGAACTGAGGTTGCAATGGGTTCCATCGCATATTGGTTTAAGGGGTAATGAGGAGGCTGATAGATTGGCTTAAGAAGCAACATTGAATGGAAAGCTTACGTATATCAAACCCGATTTTACTGAATTCTTGCCTAAATATAAAAGAAAATGTCAGGATTTATGGTGTGAACACTTTAGTTTTAAATCTGTTGATAAGGGAATTTGGTATAGAACCATACAATCTCAGCCTCCTCATATACCGTGGTTTCTTAATGTAAGGATTAGAAGGAAGTTGATTATTATTGCCCACAGACTGAGGTCTGGACACATGCCTTTGAATAAGTTCAAATTTTTGATGAAAATATCGGAGTCACCTCTGTGTGATTCATGTGAAATAATTGATGATGTTCAACACTTGTTAATATGAATGTGTCAGATTTCAGTCTGGTAGAGATAAAATTATGAGACATATGCATTTGAACAGATTTGATACGGTCATGTTTGTGAATATTCTTGCCCGTCCCGCATCTAAGGATGCGATTAGTTTGTTTGAATGCGTAAGTCTCATTTCTTGAAGTGTTTTCTGTTTTTTAATTTGATTGTTTTTTTTAATCTTTTACGCTTTGTTTTTTGTTTTGTATATAAATTTAGATTATAATGGGACTGACATGTACTTATGTATAAATGTCCCTAAACCAATAATAAAAAAAAAAAAGTCTTTTGTTTTTTTTAATAAATATTCTTTCAGCCGTTTTTTTATACGACTGCCTAAAAAAGGAGTATATTGTTTTCAGGGTTCATGTATGTATGTATGTATGTCTGTATGTATGTGAGTTTGTATATTCCACCATAACTTCTATACGCCTGAACCGATTTGGATAAATGAGGTATTGTTAGAATCCCTAGCTTATTCCGGGTGACATAGGCTAGTAAATTTTTTTAAAAAATTGATGGGGAGACCATGGTCTCGCATTAAAGACCAAAATTGAAAAAACGCTTCTTAGGGAGGTAAACTCCAAAAATATTATGGCAGGGCAGTCGTATTTTTTAATTCGATAATAGAAATTATTTTGGACTCTGAAATGACTGAATGAATACTGAAGTGGAGAGTTCAAAATAAACTCTTGAAAATAAATGTTTCGTTGCGTACCAAGTACCAACGGATAAAAGTTATTCCGTGTTGTGTACGAATACGAGCACGACTATACAGGTGTACTAGTACCTAAACACACAAAATGAATAAGTGGATTCAAATGGTGAAGTGTCACTAACTTGTAACTTTAATTGGCTATGTTACTTAGAACTTTACACATACGACCCAACCTCTTTCACGACTGTGCATTTCCTTTGTTTACTCTCAAGTACACTGTACAATGCTTGAACACTTCTCAATCGATCTTGTGTGCTTGAATCGTTAAAGGATTGGTCATACAAAATACGTGACGGAAACGCGTCCAATGCAACTCGTATAATTTTTTGAACAGAGATAGCGTGCCTTGCGTAGAAAACCCGACGCGACAACAAGTGACACTTGCAGTGTTTTCAGTTTTGTATAGTTTATGACCAATTCTTTACCTTAAACTAACCTCAAATTATCTCCAAATGTATGGAGAGAATTTGAAGTTAGCGACCACGATGCGAGCCAAGTTAGAGACTACAGTTGAGCTCTAAGTCGTCAAATCTATCAAGCGTATAGCCTATATCTAGCGTAGACGTCTTTCATAGGTAACGTATGAAAGACCTCCACGCTAGATAGACTTTTTAGTAGTAGGAACGTCCCGAACGATAGACGTCCCTACGGTACGTTCCTACACTATTTTAACCATCTTTAAAATGTATTTAAAGCTGGCGTAGCCTCAGTAAAGTAAAAATTTTTGAACCTTTTGAACCGACAATTGAAACGCGTTTTGAATGCCCAAGCCTTAAATAATGGTACCTTGTTAATTTGTCGGTCCTGTTGACGGAATGACGGAAGTCACTTATGGATGGTGAACATTGTAATATGCATTTTGGATGGACGCTTCCCGTCACGTTTTGGACGGCCATAGAACTGTTATATACCGTTACTATTCAAACGAACGCTTTTAACTTTATGCTATTTGGTTACCAATTTTTTTTTAAATCTATATTATACTTATATAGAGAGCAAACTAGCAGGCGGGTCACCCGTTGTTAAGTGATTACCGCCGCCCATAAACATTTGCAGCCCCAGAGGATTCGCAAATGCATAGTTGGTTTTTGAGATATTTGTTTATCCGCCCTTTGAAGAACCCCATATTATTAATCATGAGGGAACACAGTTGGAAGCTGAAGTTACTTTGTTTTGAAACGGTGGAAGATAACAGCTTATGTGATTAATGACGAATGATAAGAAAGAAGGTTCTGCACTCTGCAGTGTTGGCTGTTTCACATGGCTAATCTGCTACTCTAAGCGAATCAAAAACCTTTAATGGATTGGAAACCTCTTTAAATTTGCAGTAAAACAGCTGTAAGTGGTGAAACTTGTTCTAAGTTTAGCATCGAAATCGGCTGAAAATATGGGCTTGGAAAGCGTAACAGACAGACAGACAGACACACTTTCGTATTTATAATATTAGAATGGAAGTACCTACTTACTGATATACCTACAGGTGTCTTATGAACTTATACGTGTTTTTTTGACTCTACCACCGGTCGTGAAATTGTATAAAGCTTATATAGTTTTTATACGACTGCCTGAAAAAAGGAGTATATTGTTTTCAGGGTTCATGTATGTATGTATGTATGTGAGTTTGTATATTCCACCATAACTTCTATACGCCTGAACCGATTTTGATAAACAAGGTATCGTTAGAATCCTTAGCTTATTCCGGGTGACATAGGCTAGTAAATTTTTAAAAAAAAGTGATGGGGTGACCATGGTCCCGTATTAAAGACTAAAGTTGAAAAAAAATATTCGATAATAAGATTAACTATATAATCATCATCTAGAAAATGATGAGTAGATTCCAAAAATAATAAACACTTTAGTTCAATATCCAGTGAATCACAAAAAATATCATTTAATAAAAATGTGAATAAGATTCCAAAGGCTATACATATATTATGCAAATCGCTTCCTAAGGAGGTAAACTCCAAAAATAATATGGCAGGGCAGTCGTATTTTTTAATTCGTTAAATTAAGTTCACTTGTTGTAAGATATTATATGTGACTTATTAATAATTGGTAACTTATTCCGATGGTTAGAAGAGGTGGAAGGATTTAAGTTGTGAAGAGGTAAAGTGGGCGTATCCCCGTGATCCATCTTAGAAGTTAGACGTTTACCTACGTTTAGGTTATGCATTAACTAACTCGATCCTATACTATTTAGGTTAAAATAAGTTCTAATTATCATTCTAAATCTATATCAGTTCGTTTCCAGATTTAATTACGAGTGGAACTGTACCATTTTTGTCCTTTTGAGAATCCGTCTGTGATATTCTACACTTATGCAAACGAAGGTACGGTAAAAGTAAGAAATGATCACTACAAAAGAAGACAGTCAAGGCTAGCTTAAATCAAAGTGGTATAGTAAAACAAGTCAAACAAACTAGATAGGTAAATCGACATTTAATTATTCTAATCAAATAACCTATCTGTACCTTCATAGATTGTTATATAGTTAAGTATCCACTTGATCAAACTTGTCTACATTTTCTTTAATACCAGATTGTACCGTTTTGATTTTAGACACCGTGGAACGTGTGCTGATATCCGACCGTCTGAGCCTCTTCAAGTCTCGAGACCTTTCTAACATTTCATAGTAATAATTGACAGGGTCAAACCAAGCGAAGCCGTGGTCGGCTTTCCCAAGCCATTGATGACCGTTGGGATCCGTCAAAGTCAACTGTCCCACCGGAATATTATCAACAAAATCGCCCGTTAGAGCACTGCTGTCCGGATATATGTATTTCCCTTTCCCGTTGTAGGACCAGTCCTTGAAATGGCCGTCGTATCTGGAACCATCAGTGAATGTGATGGTGACTTCTTCGTTGCTTCCAAGGCGATCATTTTCCCAGGTGCCGGTGTAAATATCGCCCTCTGCAGTTGTGTACGTTCCGGGACCTGTGAGGAAAAATTGTTTTATATAAAAAGTGAAAGCACAGCTTTTGAAGATAAGTATACTAATTGGAATTAGACTACAGATCAGTTTTTGATGCTTAGGATGTAGGGACCACAGTAGCACAGTGCAGTGGTACAGCAGTACCACAGCCTTTGTAGGTATGTTTTTACCCTTTCAGTGGATCGATGCACATAAAAATTGCAGACCACAGACTCTCCTACTCTACTATACCTACCTAGCTTCAACTTCGTACTATACTAAGAATCTTGCTAAAGTCACGTCGTTTGACTGGTAGAAAAGAACGAGGGTATCTCGTACTGAGCCAATATAATCTAGAACAGTAGGTACACATAGGGTAGGTGTACATACATTTATTACATGGCAATCTTAGAGTAGGTGTATAACCATACCTACCGTTAGCACGGTTAGCTTTTAAAAAGGTTAACGAACTCGAACTGCGTTTAAAGTGAATTATTACTTTTCCTATAACCCACGTATTTCGTGTCTAAATCTCTCCAAAGACAGCTTTAGACTAATTTAGAAACAGCGGCATTCTCGAAAGGGATATAAAACTTCATTTGTAGCAATCAGGGCGTAACGCTCAACATGGCCGGAGTCCGGAATGACGGTACACTCCATTAAGCTTAGCGTTGAAAGACAAAAACGTTTTGTAATGCTTGAGTGGTTTCGGAGAGCCGTTTGACTCTTGAAATTATCGTGGTTTAAGTAAACAATGGTATTTACGTGGAAACAACGTCTCTTCAATTTATTATCAAACGAATGCTATAGGCAAAGGCATATAGGTAGGTTCTTTTCGCAATAGATATCGTTATTTTATGATCTTTTAATACAAAGTTTGGCTCAATTTAACCATTTAAAAAAAACGGCCAAGTTCTAAGACTTGCGCATAGGTACGGCAACTAAAGACCTTAGTATTCAGGATAATATTATATAAATAATTCCTAAAAATAATTAATAAAAAAAGGTTCTTGTCATACAGACAGACAGACAACCAAGTGATCCTTTGATGGTCTAGTTTTTCCATTATTAACACAAGTAAACTTAACATATGTTTTTCAAGTAAGTAGGTACGAAACCCTAATAAAGAGGATGTCCTCACGTATTTTCAGAGCAATTACCTACCTACATATTGCAAATCTCGTTATTTTTGAAACGATAGCTGCTGAGGAATCATCGTGAAGGCACAAATGAAGTAATAGTTACCCACTTTGTAAGGTTTGAATTATTGTAATACGGCGATATTTTGGTCTATTCATACATGCCCCTCTGGCGTAGCGTTTCAAAGTTCGTCCTCATTCTTTGATCGCGCTCAAAATCCGCGTGATTTGCCTTTTTTTACCCGACTGCGGAACGCACAGGGTTATGTGTTCATCAGTCTATATATATTTGTTTGTTCCTTGCAGGTCAGCTACAGCCTAAACGCGTGGACCGATTTTGATGATTCTTGCACCAGATTATGCCGAGTATATCATTAGAGTGTCACTGTGGAAGCCGAATTTGAGAAAAAACAAAGTGGCGCCCTCTAGAAGCCATAATGTAACAAATTTAAAAAATAAAGTCGATAGACTATGGCGTGTGGGGTATCAATGAATAGGTCTTGCAAAATCATAGTTAGGTTCCCTTGATCATTTTCTCATTTTAAAGATCATTTAGGATTTACGAGGTTTCAAAGGTTCATTTTTAGTGTATTCCTTTGTGTCGCACTACAGACAAAACGGCTGAACCGATTTTGATGATACTTGTACCACTAGCTTTATCTTAATCTTCCGAGTGTCATAGCGGAAGCCGAATTTGAGAAAAAACAAAATGGCGGCCTCTAGACGCTATAATGTAACAAATTAAAAAATAAAATTCGATAGAATATGGCAAGTGGGGTATCGATGAATAGGTCTTGCAAAATCATAGTTAGGTTTCCTTGATCATTTTCTCATGTTAACGATCATTTAGGATTTACGAGGTTTCAAAGGTTCAATTTTAGTGTATTTCTTTGTGTTGCACTACAGACAAAACGGCTGAACCGATTTTGATAATACTTGTACCACTAGCTTTATCTTAATCTTCCGAGTGTCATAACGGAAGCCGAATTTGAGAAAAAACAAAATGGCGGCCTCTAGACGCTATAATGTAACAAATTAAAAAATAAAATTCGATAGAATATGGCAAGTGGGGTATCGATGAATAGGTCTTGCAAAATCATAGTTAGGTTTCCTTGATCATTTTCTCATTTTAACGATCATTTAGGATTTACGAGGTTTCAAAGGCTCATTTTTTGTGTATTCCTTCGTGTCGCACTACAGATAAAACGGCTGAACCGATTTTGATAATACTTGTACCACTAGCTTTATCTTAATCTTCCGAGTGTCATAACGGAAGCCGAATTTGAGAAAAAACAAAATGGCGGCCTCTAGACGCTATAATGTAACAAATTAAAAAATAAAATTCGATAGAATATGGCAAGTGGGGTATCGATGAATAGGTCTTGCAAAATCATAGTTAGGTTTCCTTGATCATTTTCTCATTTTAACGATCATTTAGGATTTACGAGGTTTCAAAGGCTCATTTTTAGTGTATTCCTTCGTGTCGCACTACAGACAAAACGGCTGAACCGATTTTGATAATACTTTCACCACTAGATTTATCTTAATCTTCCGAGTGTCACTATGGAGGCCGAATTTGAGAAAAACAAAATGGCGTCCACTAGAAGCCAATTAATAAATGAAAGTCCATACTCGATAGGTTATAGGCAAGTGGGGTATCGTTAGATAGGTCTTGCAAAATCACACCTAGGTTCCATAAACCATTTTTCCGTTTAAATGATAATTTAGGATTTACGAGCTTTCAAAGGAAATGTTTAAAGTTCCTACTCATATCATCTATATCAATCAAACTAGGTGGATTATCTCAAAAACCACTCAACCGATTTTAACAATTATATCACTTATAGAAAGCTACATTATTAACAAGTAAAATAGGCTATATTTTATTTCCACAGCAATTGGAGAACCTTTCGAAAATTGCAATAATGTGAGTTAAGTCGGAAAAAATAATGTCATCTGAGAGCTTACGTGGCGTGCGCTGCCTAAATCGTTAAAGTTACACGACAACAATGTATGGTGGAAACGTTCCTCTTAAAAAGTGCTAAAAAGAAGTCCGCGATAGTATATAACTATCTTTTAAGGTTGACTCACAATAACCATTTTTATGATTTTCAAAATTTGGTCTAAAACAGTGCTTTACTTGCGAAGGTGTTTTTACCAACATAATCGTTAATTCCTTATCAAAAAAAATATCTTACTCATCTCAAGTATTTAATTAAGACAAAAATTGTCCTTTACACCATTCAATTTAGATGAATATCTTATGAGATATCATAGAAATAAAGTTTATCATGCCACAGAACACTTCAGGCGGATAAACGTCTTTTACAAATATCACTCGCGGGAAGCGCGTCCGCGAGGAGTGCGGTGCGGTGCGGTGGGGACTGATCTTTTTTTTTCGGATTGAGTATACTGCATAGGCCCTACTAGACGCTACAGCGTCACCGGGGGGTTGGACGAGCGCTAGGCGTCGCCGAGAAAAGAGCTCTAACGCTCGATGACATCGGGGGGGCAACGTCCTCCTAAGGGCGCCTCCTGTGAGGCTCGGACCACGGCTTAGGATGACGTTGGGATGAATGGGAGGTCGGTTGGACTAGATTAGTCCATACGCCCTCGAGGCCGTGAGTTAAGACCACGTCCAGGTGACGTGGATATCGTAGATATCGGGGTCCTCGTCTTCGCCGGCGAAGACGCTGTGTTTGGTTAGTGTTTGTGTGTAGCCCTAAGTAGGGAGCATTGTCGGTAGTGATTTGGTCATTGGGGTCGAAGGGGACTGATCACTGGGGTGCTTGTGGTAAAACGAACTACAGCCGCACCGCGGACGACTGACGACAATTGCGTGCGAGCGTCCTGATGATAGCATCATCAGGACGCTCGCATGCAAAATTTCTTAATTTAAGCTTCGCAAGCCTATGCTTGTGAAGCTTAAATTAAGAAATTTTGACGCGTTTTCATAAATTGTTTAATTGGTACATATTAATTTTGTTACATAATAGGTACCTAATAAATATTGTCATTTATCTACTGTAAAATTAAAGTTAGGTATAGTTATATTAATATAGTTTAGGCACCTACCTAAATAAGAGTCAATAAACCGTTAGTAAATCTAAATTAAGGAATCTAATAGTTTAAATAAATAAAAAATACAATTAATACAAAAAATAATGATTCTTATTACGGCAATAATATTATTAGGATTACCTTGCAGGTAAATAAATAGGTAACCAAAAAGATTAAAATAAAAAACTAATTTAAAAAAAACAAAAAACCCGACTGCTTGGACACCAAAAAGTATAAAACAAGATGTGAATTTCATTATTATCAATTTACATAGTATAATACTTTTAATGAAATAATGAACAAAATAATATAGCCAATTCAGTATTCTCACAGCTCACTTTTTAAAACAATATTTTTCTCTCATAAATAATTTTGTAATTATTACGTTTTGTAAGTATTCTAGTTAATATTAGCTAATGGACGTGCGACGCGCCTTGATAATTCGTAATAATTACAAAATTTATTTATGAGAGAAAAATATTATTATAAAACGTGAGCTGTGAGAATACTGAATTGGCTATATTATTTTGTTCATTATTTCATTAAAAGTATTAAACTATGTAAATTGATAATAATGAAATTCACATCTTGTTTTATACTTTTTGGTGTCCAAGCAGTCGGGTTTTTTGTTTTTTTTAAATTACTTTTTTATTTACTTTGCCCTTGCAGGCTACGGGCCCCTGTACTAAAGAAATAATGACTTTGTAACTGTTTACCATGCATTTTCAGGCTCCTATCCTTTTTCTTTGCCTCGAAGAATCCGTCATAGGTGTCGCCAGTGTCGTGTTGAAAAACTCCTTGGTCGCTGATGACTGGGAGATCCTTAAAGGGTTTTGTTTCCAACTCCGACTCTCCTTCCATAGTTGATTCGGCCGTTTTATTTTCTTTTTTTTTCTGGTTATGAACGCTAAGCAAATACTTACTTAGTTAATAATTAAAACGTTTGTCAAATTCTAAACGTAGACCGTATGGATTTATTTTGTATAATAATATAGGTACCTAATTAAAATTCCATTCCAAAGTGTATTTTTTATGTATGGGTACTTGCATTTCATTTTCATAGCGAAGCATATTTTAATTTTTTGAATGCAATGTTATCAGTACGAGTAGCATACAATGCAGCTAATAAACTCGCTGGCATATTTAGCGGAACATAAAAAAAAGGTTTGATATCAGTATCATATAAGGTTGCTGGCTGGTTTATACGTCATTCAATTTAAAAAGAAATATTTTCAAATTAAGAAAACAACTGAACATCACATTTTATGCAATTGTTTTAATTTCATTCAAATACAAGGTGTTAATACAAGGTGTAGTAATGTGATGTTCAGTTGTTTTCTTAATTTGAAAATATTTCTTTTTAAATTAATTGACGTATAAACCAGCCAGCAACCATAAATGATACTGATATCAAACCTTTTTTTTATGTTCCGCTAAATATGCCGGCGAGTTTATTAGCTGCATTGTAGGCTACTCGTACCTACTGTTATCTGGAGCGAACTTCGAGTATTTCTTCCTTCTGATTTAAAATTTCATTGAAATACTGTTTTTTGTTAGTTTTTTTTAATCGCGTATCTTTCTGGAGTTTATGACTGAATTATGCCTGACTTAGCCCCAACGGAGATTGCCAGGGCACTCGAAATGCGAAGAAATGGTCAAACCTACAGTGATATCCAGAGATCTTCGTCGACCAGTTTCAACGATCCATCGCAGTATCCAACGGTTCAGGGAGACTGGTACTTATGTGAGAAGAGCAGGACAAGGCAGAAAAAGACGCACTTCGAGTAGGGATGATCGTTTCATTCGGCTTCGTGTACGTAGGAACCCCCGTTTGACGGCCGTCCAAGCCCGACATGAGTTAGAAGCAGTGCGGGGTGTAACCGTAAGTCAGCGTACGGTACGAAGAAGGCTCGAAGAAGCTGGTTTGGGTTCATTTGTGCCCGCCAAGGCTCCAAGGCTCGAGGTAAATCATCGTAGAAACAGGTTAACTTTTGCTCAGGAACATCGACTTTGGAACGCGGACCAATGGAGTAAGGTATTGTTTAGTGATGAGTGCAAAATTCTCTTAAATCAAATTGACGGCAGGCAAAGAATATACAGACGCAAAGGAGAACGATACATTCAGACAAATTTTGAAACTACAGTTGCATACGGTGGTGGATCAATAATGGTTTGGGCGGGCATTTGTTTGGGAGTTCGGACAGACTTGGTAGTGATTGACAGAGGGCGTCTGACTGCAGACCGCTATATCAGAGAAGTTTTAGAAGAAAATGTCGTACCGTTTGCCCCATATATCGGTGAAGATTTTGTTTTTATGCAGGATAATGCTCGGCCGCATACCGCTCGGGTAACTCAAGCTTATCTTAATGATATGAATATCACTGTTATGGAGTGGCCGGCGAGATCACCGGATATGAACCCAATAGAGCACGTTTGGGACTTGCTGAAAAGAAAAGTTAGGTCCAGAATTCCAGCTCCTGCCAACGTGGGAGAACTGCGAATCGCCGTAGTTGAGGAATGGCGGAGACCATCGATAACATCATTCTCAGTATGCCTAGACGGGTAGAAACTTTAATAAGAGCACGTGGAGGAAATACGCGATATTAATCACCATTTTTCTAATTTAATTAATTGTTATTTTAATATTAAATTTCACTTTTACCGGTTACATGAAAAGTTCAAAAATGTAAAATTTTTCACAAATAGCCTTTACTCGCAAAATCTGTTCTTAATGTAGGTAATCTCATTTTAAGTAAAACAAATGAAACTTTAAATAACAAAAGAAGTGTAGTAAGTAGATTTTAAAATAAAACCATATTTTTTTAATTATGGACTTTTTTTATGTTCCGCTAAATATGCCGGCGAGTTTATTATCAATGAATGAAATTCATATAAATCAACGGTACAACGTACCTATTACCATCGATGTCGTAGATCTCAAATTGAACGTTACTAAAACTTGAATCAAGAAGAGTGTCAGAATGGCTACACTATCAGTGACTAATTGGCGTAAAGGGTAGGTATCTATTTATTCTCCCACTTTAGACTTTAGCTAGGTACAAATTATTTGAAGCCAAGTACCTAACCCTTACGTAGGTACAAATTTTGTTCGAATTTCCATAATCTCTCTTGGTCCAGCCATCCTGCCGACGCTCACGAACCAAGCTATGCTAGCTAACTACACCTAGAGCTTACATGTTTTGAAAGCCTGATAGAATTTTTCGGTACTAGCATCGATTTGTAGTTGCTAGTAACTACCATCGAATGATCGAAAATATAAGGTAACTACAATGTGGTCACGATCCCAAAGTTCGGTAACTACTAACTACAGCATAATTACTACGAGTGTTTTAAGTACCTAGTGAGTATCTATCTACCTATGAGCACATTACAAGAATTAATTAAGTACTATTTAAGTACTTTATTTTATTTTTTTATTTTCGTATTTATGAAGTAGTCTAAATTACCTAATAATTCATCAAATTAAACAATTTCAGGGGCGTGACGGCTCTTCCGTGACTTAGGTGACGCGCCTGCCATTTCTTTTCGCACGCAACTGTAACAAATATTTCCGGCCATGACCCAAAAAGATCGCAATTTATTTAAATAATTACAACTTTTTATTATGTTACCCGCAAGAGGGGAGGGAATATATAGAAACATAGAAGATCCACTTAGATAAAATTCGATCGTGCAGACTGCAGATTCCAGATTCCAGTTTCGTTTTTCTAAGAACCCAAACTAATAAACTAAAATATTTGTACAAACGAATTCGTTAATGCCTCTGTCGGTCCACGAAAATCTTCAATTATTCGTTGAGCGTCACCACACGCGGTCCTAAGCCTTCCTCATTGACATCGGTGCATCTTACTGAAGATAACCTAATACAGGTCGGTAAAGGTAAAAAAAAACAACCTTTGTTTATAAATAATATATATTCACTAACGTTCATTAAATCATCTAGCATCATTAAATCAAACAGGTATAGATGGTAACAACTATTTATTTACATCGAAATAATATTAAGCCAGTGATTCACAAAGTACCATACTAATGCAACAATAATAAGAAACAATACAGAATGATGACTGACATACAAAACAGAATAATAGCTATATACAGATAGATCTCTATTCCAAAAATAAACAAAACTACCAAAAAATGCAATAAGTTATAATGATTTTCACACAATAGTGAATACGCAAAAAAACTTATCTTTGTCACCTTTTGTTAAATATTTTTTATAGGGCAGCATACATTTCAGGAAAAAAAAAGATCAGCGCATGGTTCATATAAATTATACTAAAAAAACACCAATCGATCTTATAGATCAATCAAGAATTTCAAACACAGAGGTGGCATAAACATTTTGTGGTATTTTCTTCGTGATAATTTGAACTCTTTGATTGCATTACTTAAAATATACTAAATAAATAATCCCTTATTTTATCGCATATCTTTCGAAATTAACTCGACTATATTATAAAAATGTGTATATTATCCTTACATGTAAGTTTAAGTGTAGAAAATTGTATTGTTTTTACAACTAGATACAGGGTATAAGTCGTTTGAAAACAAAAACCATGGAATCAAAGGATACAGCAGGGATTTATAGCTTCCATTCATTGTAATTTGCTGATTGGAATATATTTGAGGTTGCAATCCAACCCTCTTTTACCCGAAGACATCAATCAGCGAATTAGAATGTATATTCGGTCAAACCTGAATGAGTTCAAATGCCCAGGATATTTTCACACTAACCCAGTCTTTCGTTTACAGACCTTAAATAAGTGTAGTGCTATGAGAGTCGAGCTACATAATATCACACGCAAAAAAAAAAGTTAGATTTAAAAGCTTCACGATTTATTTCCTTCACTTTCAATGACCTTAACATCAAAACAAAGATCGCTTGGTTACGCACGTTCATTACACAGGTATGTAATTGAAAAGTGAATATTGTCATGTCAGTAGGTAATTTAGACGACAAAAAAGTGCTTGATTTATTTTTTACACTTTTTGATAGATTGTCGCTTAGATGGCAAATAGCAAGAGCGATCGCTCTAATGAACATCTCAACTCTCATTAAAAGTGTAAGACAAATAAATTTCTCTGACATAGAGTTCTTGTAAAAATGCCCGGGGGATTGCCAATTAACCTCACTCATGGTGGTGGCTTATCCAGGTTCGACTTTAATAATGGTATGTATAGTTCGATTCTTTCTTTTTGGCGCCTGAGAAGTGAGCTGCGATGATCTAGTCCGCCAGGTACAGTACTGCCAACGTTTAAAGCAATACTTAAGCAATATTGCTTATAGCAATATTACTCAAAATTACAGTTTGATGCCTTGACATTCCTAAAATAAGGATTACAATGGGGGCTACCGCGTTTAAATTCGCCGCTAGAGGCGCTAGTGTAGAGTGAGGTTTCCGAAAT
Source organism: Erebia palarica (assembly GCA_964035005.1). Taxonomy (NCBI): domain Eukaryota; kingdom Metazoa; phylum Arthropoda; class Insecta; order Lepidoptera; family Nymphalidae; genus Erebia; species Erebia palarica. Next base: position 32,384,865 of record OZ035983.1, read on the forward strand.
GTTAAATAGGTATTATCACTGGGCCTTTATCGCGGGTCTGATTATTTCATTAATGTATTTAGCAATACCGGATTAATTAATGAAGATGGAAGATACGTGTCAATAAATGTCAGTGCTTTGAAAGCGGAGCTAAGAAAAAAGTGCAAAATTAAGCGTGTTGAAAGAAGAAGAATTCAGAAGTACATTATGTCCCTGGTTCCTGTGTGCTTACTATTTAAAAACATATTTTTTGTCAAAAGTATGCTTGTTTACCGAATTTACAGATATACTAAAGACCTTACTCGCCAGTGGCGCCAACTAGTGAGCATAAAAACGGTAGCCCTCATTATTCTTTAACACGAAAGTCAACAATAATGAAACAATAGTTTAGCAATATAGCCTTAGTACAAAAAGACATAGACCGAAAATATAACAATGATCCAAAATTAAATTATTTAGGAAACACCTGTAACGCTAGATGCATGCTGGGAAAGAACAAGGATGTGTAACTTTGAAGCGCTGCCGAAGTGTAGCTTCGCTTTGTCACTGAACAAATAAATGTGATTGCGACGCGACTAGCTTCTCAGTCGCCATTAAATTTGAATTAGTGATGTGCCGGATATCCGTATCCGTATCCGCGGATATCCGAGGGAGAAGAAAGATCCGTATCCGTATCCGTTACTTTTTTGACGGATCTTTTACCTTATTGATGAAATTCTATATATAGGTTGAATTGAATTGAATTCCATTCAAATTACTTTTTATTTCTTAAATCAAACATTTGGCATCTTTTTATTTAAAAAAAATTAAAATCCGTATCCGCGGATCTTGACACCAAATATTCGTATTCGCGGATATACATTTTTAACGATCCGGCACATCACTACTTTGAGTCGTACTGAATAAATAAGATGGATGCAGGATTACAGTATGATGTTGGCGGGGTTCTCGAGGTTCTCCTTGAGAACCTTCATCCATTGCGCGCCCACCGCGCCGTCGATCACTCTGTGGTCCGCGGACGCTGTGAATGTCACGAACTTCGCCAATCGGAATCTGAAATACGAGACAAAGATTAAAATACACACAACTTTAACAGCGCATGGGCTTTATAGGCCTATTACACTGCACTTTTCACAAGGACCCTTACACTCAGGAATTAGTGTAGTGTAATAAGATTTAGGAAGAAAGGGTCCCTAAATAGGTCCTTATTGCTGTGTAATGAGCGACGCGACTAATGGCCACGTCAACTCTTACCAAAGGGCCCTGTAAAAAGTGCAGTGTAATAGGCCTATTAAGAATAAAAAAAAATTCTCTCTCATTTCTCTATCTGCGATCAATCCTTCGACTAAAAACAGACTAGCGAATGCACACGACTTCGTCCGCATGGATTGGGGGTTTTCGGTTCCCGCGGAAACTCTTTAATTTTCCGGGACAAAAAGTAGCCTATGTGTTATACCAGACTATAATCTATCTCTGTGCCAACCAGATTTCATCCAAAAACCGGATTTGTTGTTTTATACATTTCAATTATTATTATTTTTTACCTCTGAATTAGACAGCATTTTGATTCTGTAAGCTAAATTTCTTGGCGGTACGTCTTTTGCTGGTAGGGTGGTAAATAGCTACGGCCGAAGCCTCCCACCAGACCAGACCAGAGAAAATTCTGAAATTATAAATTCCCAAATGGACCCTGCTGGGAATCGAACCCGGGACCTCCCACGTTAAGACAACAGCGCTCAACACAGCGCCAGAGAGGTCGTCAAAAATATAAAGTAATGTACAAGTTAAAAGAAGTGTTATTCAAATTTAAAAGGCTTGTTAAAATTATCGCTTTAGTTTCCTGAGGCACACTATACCAGCAGAATTTTTGCAATCAAAACGTTGCGATACCAACGAAAATGTAATAAAGTGCATTAACTCACCCTTGAGGCTCATTTTTGTCTGGTATAACAATGTCTTGAAGACCGCCACACGCTAGGATGAGCGACTGAGGCGGGTTGATTATCGCGTTGAACATTGTGATACCTAGAAATAAACACAAAATCAATAGTAGTCCCCATTGTTGTTCCCACAAAAGTTAGGTACAAAAATACATATAATATTATTGGGCCGTTTTGATTATTTATGTCGAACCCTTAACTAACCTACAAGAAAGAGACAAGAAAACGTAAATAAAACGAATATTTCAAAAATTAACACTCAGAACATTGAACAGTTATCTGAAAGAGTAAATCTTTCGACAGTTTAGAATTTCGCGAGTTAGATTATAATCTAACGGTTTTTACAGCCCTGATACTCGTGCGGCTGCAGGCGCCCCTTCTTGGCCTTGTTGGCGAGCTCCTTAATACTGGTGGAGATGTCGAGGATGCCGCGCGAGTCCGCGTTGAAGACGATCGGCGTGATCAGACCCGATGACGCTACTGCCTTCCAATACCAACTCACCAAACATGCCCAAGTTGGACACAGTGACGGTGCCGCCCTGGTACTCGTGTGGCTGCAGGCGCCCCTTCTTGGCCTTGTTGGCGAGCTCCTTAATACTGGTGGAGATGTCGAGGATGCCGCGCGAGTCCGCGTTGAAGACGATCGGCGTGATCAAACCCGATGACGCTACTGCCTTCCAATACCAACTCACCAAACATGCCCAAGTTGGACACAGTGACGGTGCCGCCCTGGTACTCGTGTGGCTGCATGCGCCCCTCCTTGGCCTTGTTGGCGAGCTCCTTCATACTGGTGGAGATGTCGAGGATGCCGCGCGAGTCCGCGTTAAAGATGATAGGCGTTATCAGACCCGATGGCGCTACTGCCGTCCAATACCAACTCACCAAACATGCCCAAGTTGGACATAGTGACGGTGTCGCCCTGGTACTCGTGTGGCTGCAGGCGCCCCTCCTTGGCCTTGTTGGCGAGCTCCTTCATACTGGTGGAGATGTCGAGGATGCCGCGCGAGTCCGCGTTGAAGATGATAGGCGTTATCAGACCCGATGGCGCTACTGCCGTCCAATACCAACTCACCAAACATGCCCAAGTTGGACATAGTGACGGTGTCGCCCTGGTACTCGTGTGGCTGCAGGCGCCCCTCCTTGGCCTTGTTGGCGAGCTCCTTCATACTGGTGGAGATGTCGAGGATGCCGCGCAAGTCCGCTTTGAAGATGATCAGCGTGATCAGACCCGATGGCGCTACTGCCGTCCAATACCAACTCACCAAACATGCCCAAGTTGGACACAGTCACGGTGCCGCCCTGGTACTCATGTGGCTGCAGGCGCCCCTCCTTGGCCTTGTTGGCGAGCTCCTTCATACTGGTAGAGATGTCGAGTATGCCGCGCGAGTCCGCGTTAAAGATGATCGGCGTGATCAGACCCGATGGCGTCGCTACTGCCACGCTCACATCTACGTTTGAATACCTGAAAAATTATGTACATATTTATTATGAGTAGTTAGTGGCAAACTGAAACTAAAACTGTGTAAATGTTTTCGTGGAAAAATTCATGAAAAAGTCATGATACGATTCACGACGGCGAACGCGGCAAAATGACACTTCGTAACTCACAGCCCCCCGAATGTCGTTTCTAAGTCGAAACTGAAACCGAAAGTTCGGTCGGACACTATAAGTAGAAAAAGTTTCCGCTCGGTAAAATTTTTGTGTACCTAAAATAATGTCTTTTTCTGGTAATTAATATTTACAATGTGCTCGAATGTATCAAAACCAGCAAAAAGTGAAAAAAAAATGTATTAAAAATTATATTATGAAAATGTATGTAAATCTCCCACTTACTGCCTAATAAACGTTTCCATCCAATGTGAATTGACGGTAGGCACTCGCTTGCAAGCCGCAGCGACAGCCTTCAAGATGAAGTCGTTTACGGATACCTGAATAAATGAATTCGTTTTATATAAAACATTCTGGAGCATCTTTGACAAAGACAAAAGTGGTAAAGTCCATTATCATTTAGGCTGCTTATCCAACTCTACACAGAACTTAATGCAAAGTTACAGGTTATATCTAGTATCAGGTATTTAGGATTCATCTGCTCTTGACTTAAGTTATTCTAGCTAAAATACTGCTTAGCTCATGCAAAAAACGAATATTTAAAATAATTGAAAAAAAATAATATAATATGTAATAATAAATATAATATATTTAATATATTAACCTTAAAACTAAGGCAAAAAAGTTGAATTACCAATGAACTATATTTTTATTTAAGACCTTTTGTCTTTGTAACAACGCGAGGTGTAGGTGACGCGTTTCCACAATTTTTACCCCCTACTAAAAGTGCTCAACACGACTAAAGAAGTGTTCACTTCAAAAATACCAACCTTAACATTAGACTTTTCAGCTGCCAACCGATCGTTGACCTCCTTCCTCATAGCCAGCAGCTTCTCCACATTAACCGTCGCACACAGCTGGTAGTGTGGGATGGTTTGCTTGGCGGCTGACAGGCGCTTGGCGATGGTCTCCCTCATACCACTGAGGGGGATGTCTGTGAAGGTGGCACCGGGGGCAGGCGCGGGCGGCGGGGGCAGGGGCGCGAGCGCTGCGGCTGCCGCTGCGAGATCGCCACTCTTTATTGACCCATACAGTCCTGAACCCTGCCCTGTTGATTGGTAGAGTTAGAGGGCTCTTATGGGCCGGTCAGTATGAGATTACTTTTAATATAACAAATAAATAAGAAGAATGTATTCTGCCTTTAGCCATTTTCTAAACTATTAGGCAAGTAAGTTTTTTAAAATATCGACGACTAATAATTTATTGTTGTTTTGACCAAAAACACACAGCTCAAATCCAACCGGTTCAGAAGCATGAAATTATGTGCAAGAGATTTTTATATGAGGGTGAGCACTAAGAATGGTTTCTTTAATTCTTCCTGGGCATAAGGGAAGAGGACGGAAATTTTGTGTCTAAGTTTATCATTTTTGATATGAAAAAAAGTGAGTACCTTTAAAAAACAACAGTTTATTGGGTGTCTTTATTTCAATGGTTGATTTAGTCAGAACACGTCTGACTAACTTCGAACCTTTTCACTCGACGCAGCTTAACGTTGACTGCGTGCAAAAAAGATGCTGCGTGTAATGAGAGAGAAGGTTGGGAGGAGGTTTCTTTTGTATCCACTACAAGTTAGCTTTTGACTGCAATCTCACCTGATGGTAAGTGATGATGCAGTTTAAGATGGTAGCGGGCTAACCCCACCAGGCCAGACGTTACCGCACGTTAAAACAACAGCGCTCAACACTGCACCAGGAGGTCGTCAAAAATTCATTAAAAAAGTGCTTTAGTTTCATTTCCCGATGACTCTTGCTGGTCTTGGTTCGTTATGTAATTACTAACTAGTCGGACATGTTCCGACAAAATAGGTGAGTTGAACCGCCAATTTATAGTCCGTGTCACGAAAGTAATCCATTGGAAACAGTGCTAGTAGTCCCTAGTTAATGCAATTTTTGTATGTAAAATCTAAAATAATAGTTCCTCATTGCAGCGAGACTTGTTTCGTGACACGGAATATGCTGAGGGCTAGTTTTTTTTTTTGCTCACTAGTTGGCGCCACTGGCGAGTAAGGTCCTTAGTATAGCTGTAAATTCGGTAAACAAGCATACTTTTGACAAAAAATATGTTTTTAAATAGTAAGCACACAGGAACCAGGGTCATAATGTACTAACTTCTGAATTCTTCTTCTTTCAACCTGCTTAATCTTGCAATTTTTTTTCTTAGCTCCGCTTTCAAAGCACAGAGCACTGACATTCATTGACACGTATCTTACATCCTCATTGATTAATCCGGTATTGCTAAATACATTAATGAAATCATTAGACCCGCGATAAAGGCCCAGTGATTATACCTATTTGACATTTCGGAGACCTCACGCTACACTAGCGCCTCTAGCGGCGAATTTAAACGCGGTAGCCCCCATTGACCTGTTACATGGAACTCACCACCAAGCCTGATGCTCTTGAGCTCGGCAAGCCGCCTGGCCATGGGACTGGCGTATATTCTACCGTGCTGCTCTGTGGCAGGGGCGATGGCGGCGGCGGGCGCGGACGCCGCTGGTTTAGGGGCCGCGGGTGCTGCCGCCGCCGGCGCGGGCGCTGCGGGCGCTGGTGCAGAAGCGGCTGTTGACATTATGACATGTTAAATCTCATACAATAGACAAACAATTCGACACCCTATGAGTAAGGAACCCTAATTAATTTCGGATTTTTTCCTATACTCACCCTGTAAGACCTTGCTTTTTGCCAAATTTCATGATTTTAGGCCAACAGGAAGTACTCTATAGGGTTTGATTTATTTGCGAGTGTTAACATATGCAAAATGTGCAGTATAAATGGATCTTTTGATTGCATTGACTTAAAAGCTTGATTTTTTTACAGCTCCAAGGTACCGTAGACCTAAGAATTTGATATTAATTTCAACTCCACGCGTTCCCGAGAAAATGATGGTTGACAGACAGACAGATGCGCAAAAGAGTGATCCTATAGGGGTTACGTTTTTCCTCTTGAGGTACAGAACCCTAAAAAAGTTGTGACTTACAAAATTGAAATATTGTCTATCTAATATCTGTAACTGCAGTCCGTCATCAGTCAGTCATCAATGCCCAGCCTAGTAAACTTTAAACCTAGTCATTGAACCTAAAACACCGAATTTTACACAGAGGTTTCTTTTACAATGTAGACATGGAATAAGGCTGAATTTCTTTATTTCGCGCGGGAGCGAAGCTTCTAATGTTCGCGGTTGCTCATTTAAGATAACACTTTCGTTGTATTTACAAATGCTCGTAGCTCATTATACTAACACGATAACTGCGATTGCGAGTCAACATCAGTTGTATGAGATGACAGAAATGAGATGGGATTGGAGTTGCTAATCAATCTCAAAACCTTATAGAATAACCAGGCAGGAGTAATAAATTATTAAACTAACAGCAACATCTTTCATAATTTTAACTAATCTAGCCTGTACTGTCCCACTGCTAAGACCTCCCTCCGATTTTACGACGATTTTCTTACGTAGATTTTAAAATAAAAAAAATTGGCAGTCATAGGGACTGCCGATAGAAGTGAAACTCTTTTTTAAAATATAAACCTTAACACTAAGGCATTCAAGTTTAATTTCGAATGGAGTATATTTATATGTCACACGAATCTACATTTGTGCCCCCTACCAATAAGTGCTCAACGCGTCTGAAGAAGTTTTCACTTCAAAAGTGAAATAACAGAAAATATACCTTTTTTTGGCGCCGGTTTTGCTGGAGCTCCTGTGGCTGTGGATTGTAGGAATGTTAATAAAATCAGGCAACTGGTAATCAGACATTAACACGCACAATTAAATTATTCAATTAACTCAATAACCTTCAACAGAAATCATTGTTGTTGGGGTGATAAATTACAAGCAAAACAAATTACCATACTTATTATAGTAATGTGTAATATTATCAATTTAAGTTAGTTAACCGGAGTTTTTTATAAGTATGCAAACATTCTTGATGATTTTAAATTTTCTCCTTATTTTTAATTAATTAAATCAATTTCTTCCCTTATTTTTAAATTAACGAATTAGTAAAACACAAAAATTGCACGTAACTCTCATGCAATGATACTCAAGGATTACTCAAGATAGGTATTTAAAAAAAATCAAGCCTTATTTATTTGTACATGGAACTTACAATCATCCTTAAAGTCTTTAAATGCTGCGACATCAGCCTGATTCTCAACAATGATGCAGAGCAGTTTCCCCACGGCCACACCCTTGGTGCCAGCAGGTATGAGTATCTTAGCTAGATACCCTTCCTCTGGGGTTTCAAAACCCATTGTTGCTTTATCTGTCTCAATCTCGCATAAAAGGTCGCCTGAAATAAAAGGAAAGAATGTATTCAACAAGTCAAATGAGCAACTCTTTATCAAAGTCTTCTTCTTTTGTTTCATGTCTTTTAGTAATGCTACACCAGCGCAAGGCACTTTGCCAATGTCACTTTGAGTTTATAAAAGTCAAAATATATGGAGCTTTTTATAACCAAATAGGCTTGCGCTTGACAACAATCATGCTTATGAAAAGCAATGGTTGGAGCACCCCTATTCGTAATATTTAAATAGTAATAAAATGTAGAGTGAAGCTGTCCTATTTAATATTTTATTTATATAATATTATATAGAGGTAAAGTTTGTGAGTTTGTGAGGTTGTAGGGGGTAATCTCTGGATCTACTGAACCGATTTTGAAAATTCTGGTACCAATAGGAAGCCACATTATTTGTGAGTGTCATAGGCTATATTATATTAGCCCAAAAGGGTTCCTGTGGGAATTTAAAAAACTTATTTCACGTGTACAAAGTCACGGCCATCTGCTACTACTACTATAAATACTACTTTTATAAATGCGAAAGTGTGTCTGTCTGTCTGCTATGCTTCTACGTAATTTGGTACAGAGATAGGTTACATCTCGGGAAAGGACAAAGCCTACTTTTTATCCCGGAAAATTGAAGAGTTTCCGCGGGAATCAAACTATGTGAAAAAAGTTGCATGATTGCAATTGAAATTTTTTTTATATATATAGATTATAAACAAAACTCCTTACCTTCATTTAGTTTATCACCCTCTTTCTTTTCCCAACTGACAATAGAACCACTTTCCATAGTAGGAGAGAGTGCTGGTAGATTGACTTTTACATGTGATGGTAGACTGGAGTAGTATCTCATCTGGATGCTCCATTGTGGGGTCACTATATTCTTTTGTGATGGGCTAAGAAGTCTATAACATCAATGTTTAGCTAAGTTTAGTTAGTTTTGGTCTTCTTTTGACTATCTACTATACTTGTAAGTATAGAACTTAACTAAAATTCAGTCGAGAGGACATTAAGTACAGAACTTACTGACTTAGTAACACAAGGAGGAAAGGATAATAAGCCATAAATACAAAGAAAACATTAAAGGCACTTATCCACACTTATATTATAAATTTGCAAAAACCATATTTGTCTGTCACCTTTCCACAGCCCATCTGTGTAATAAAGTTAATAGTTAGCTTTCACCCTGTAAGTAATACTACTTCAGTCCGCAAATACTATGTAGACTGTGGAATATTACATCTATACTAATATTATAAATGTGAAAGTTTGGATGGATGTATGGGTGGATGTTTGTTACTCAATCATGCCAGAATGGCTGAACGGATCTGGATAAAATATGGCACAGAGATAGATTATGGTCCGAAATAACACAAAGGCTACTTTTTATCCCAGATCCTTAATGAGTTTCCGCAGGAACAAAAAAAAACTCAATCCGAAGTCGCAGGCATCAGTTAGTGTTATCATAAAGGGCACTGCAGTTTGTCTCCACTCCACCCTGCAGCTGTGCTGAGTAATTTCTAACTGAACAATATCTTGTTTATTTGATATTGTTTCTAAGTTTGTTGTATTGGATCAGAGTTAAGAAAATGAAATATAGACACCGGCGTTTTTCACATGTTTCGCCAGTGATAATCGTCAAGGTAAAACTTGACGTTTAGGTTTGGTTATGCAATTCTAGCGGCAAGGAGAGTTACCTATCACTTTGCGATTATTTGAATTACCACCACTATAACTTTCTAATAGAACGCAACGACTAAAATCATGTCATGATGGTAGTTGGAATCTAAAATAAGATTATCTAAATAAAAATCATCCAACTTACTTTTTTGGCTGTTTCCTTCGAGCCAACTCTGTACTTAAACATCTCGTAATGTTACACCGAATAGCTTTCTTCACGCTATCGTTCAAAACTTGGTTTCGTACTAAAATCGTTCGCAGCATTTCTGATTTTAATTTAAGCCGTCCAGAGAATTGGGACGGTTTTTTGGTTATTTATGAAGATAAAAGGTAAAAGGGTCGACCTTTACCAACTTGTAGGTCGTCGAAAGGGAAATGTTTTTGACAGTGACAAATGACACTTGACAGTGACCTGACAGTTACACACAGAGACAAGTAACATATAGGATATTATGGTTACACAGTCGTTGCAGGCAGTGACATGTTTATTTATATTTACTCTATGACAAATGTCTATCAATCCATTTTCACACTTTATGAGGATAAGGAGGTCACCGTAAGATTGCAAAAACCGTTAGATTGTAATCTAACTAGCAAAATTGTAAACTTTCGAGAGATTACAATTTAACGCATTATTTTTCGGTAGATTGTAATGTTAGGTATACTAACCTGATAAAACCTAATTGCACGGCCGCATTATGTCGAAACAGTCGAACCCTTACTTTTGCTACAAGAAAAAGACAAGAAAACGTAAATACAATGAATTTTTCAAAACTTGACACTCAGAACATTGAACGGTTCACAATCTGTCGACAGTTTACAATATCGCTTTTTGCAATCTTACGGTGACAAATATTCACGTTAGTTTTTCCTAAATTATCCGGGCAATACCAGAGCATACGTCCTAGCACTTGTGTTCATAATTGTGCGACCGCAATTTTGGGTCAACTTACGGGATGCGATTTTAAAAACTTAGAAACTACATATTATGTAAAAACTTACAGTTCACCAGATAATGTAATCGTGCCCTAAAGACCAACGACCAAGTGATTTTCAGTTTACTGGAGCAGGAAAACCGGTTATTAAACAACAATATTTTTCATTCACCGGTTTTTGTTGTTATTTTATTTTATCTGTGTCAAACATTGAATAAATTTTTATTTTTAAATTTGACAGGAATGGCTAAAAATATGGCTGTTTGTCAAAGTGACATATCTCTTTTTCTGTCAACTGTTGTGTTCGGCAGGTTATTTCACAATGGTGAGAATTTAATTTCGAAATATTAAAGCAATCTTTTTACCAAAAGTGAATTTTAAAAGTTATATTTTGTTTAATTGAACTTGTTAGAAATAAGTGAAAGATATTTTGCATACGCGATCAATAGGTCGCTGGAACTGTGTTATTGTGGTTTTTGCAAGGGTTGTTTCAATGTTTACAGGCAAAACGTACGAAAAAGGTTGGAATTACTGGAAAATATGGCACACGTTACGGTGCCTCCCTACGTAAAATGGTCAAAAAGATGGAAGTTACTCAACACGCCAAGTATACTTGCTCCTTCTGCGGAAAGGTTAGTTCAGTGTTATTCAAAGTAGACGTGTGCGCCGCGCCGACCCGCCGCCGCCGCCGGCATTTTTTTGACGCCGCCGCCGCCGATCTGCATTCGGCGTAAAATCGGCGCGACTTCTAAACTTATTAACTACCTATCGAATATTATACTACGTAAACTACGTATGTATCTATGTTCAGTACCGAAGGAGACCGAGCGGGGAACTCCCTCACATAGATACGCTGCACAAAGATACGAGTACCGCACCGCGCCTTTGATTCATGCCGCCTTTTGAGATCGCACTCGCCGCACACCCCGCGCGTTCCACCCGCGGCGTTCAATTACTTGCTGTTTGTGTTACGTAATAGACGCGTTTTTAAGTACGTTGCAATTGCTTATCAGTTATGGAAGAAATTTGCGATAAAATTGATATAAACAAAGTAAAAGTAAAACATTTTACTGTAAATCCACTATTTTCAAAATCAAAAAACAGTTTTTCGTGGAAATACTTCGGACAATTAATACTTGAAAACGAAGGCAAAAGAAAATATGTGATTACTGAACAAGTTTTTTGCTCGAGCTGTCTAGAAAATGCGAAAAATCAGGCCCCTGACAGTCCGTTTGGATGGTGAGTAAAAATATCGAATTATTTTCGAATTTCAATTATAGATAGAAGTTCTTGTTGTTTGTTATAGTTTAGCTGTTGTGATTTTGTTAGTATTATGTATTAAAATAAGTACCTGCTGTTTGATGAATATATGATAGAATATCAGAATGAATAATGAATTTACCGAACTGAATATCACGCGGGCTTGCTAATAAACTGATTAAATAACATCTAAATAAGTATAAATATGTTTCTATTTTTTTTTCAGTGTCAAAATTAAGTCCTACAGTTCAAAAGTGAGCACAGGAAATTTGATACGCCATTTGAAAGACGACCATTCATTATTGGAAGAAAAAAACCCTGCTGCTGCGACATCCAAAAGTTTAACATCATTTTTCAAAGTATCACGTCCGACGACATCTGCTCCATCATCTTCAAAAAGCCAAAATAAGTGGATGCTCGCAAGGGATTTATGTTTGTGGCTCTGTAGATCCCTCACAGCATTCGATACTGTTAGTAATGAGGGGTTAAAAGACTTCCTGATGAAATATAATGTCATATACAAAATAGAAGATTTACCTTCTCGAACCACTGTTTCTAGAGAAGCTTTAAGTGATATATACGACTGCATGCTAGCACACATGAAGCAAGATATCCTGGCAAAAATTGGAACCCATGCAGCTCTTACAACAGATCTTTAGCAAGATCTTTACCGACGTTGCAGCTACATAACGTATACTCTGCAATATATAGCAGATGATGCCAATGAAATGCAAAATTATACTTTGGCTACAAGATTATTTGAAGGCAAAAAGACTGGAGAAGCTTTAAGTGCATTCACTCAAGGTATTATATCTTCCTTTGGTCTCGAAGGAAAGTCTTTGTATCTTGTTACTGATTCTGGAGCAAATGTAAAGCGCATATCTCAAAATTTGCGAGGAATTCAAAGCCACTTATGTCTGGGACACGGTTTGCACAATCTTGTAACAGTAGACGGTATCAAAAAAACTCCCCAGGTACAAAATCTCGTGGTAAAATGCAAGAAAGTTGTCAAAACACTGAGATATAGATTGCCTGAAATTGAAGAAGCTGACAAGGAACAGCGCCGAATTTTGACAGAAATTGATGATGTTCACGACCATCTTGAAGATGACGAGAACTTTCCACTTGATCCTGTACCAGAGTCAGACGAGGAGACTGACGTTTATTTCTCTAGAGCCACTACGACATCAGCATCATTATCGGTGCCATCGATTAAATCAGCAACACCCACTCGTTGGCACAGTACTTTAGCGATGCTACAAAGTTTAAGCAGTAAGTGCAACCGAAAACCAGTGAACGCCATGCTTGCAAAATATAACATGTCGGAACTTAAATTTGATGATAAGGAATGGGAACTCATTGAAGATCTGACTAAGTTTTTGGCAAAATTTAAACCAATTACGGAAGTTTTATGCACACAGACAAATTGCTCAATCAATTTCGCCTTAGTGTTCAGATCAGAAATAAAAGATGCATGTGAAGCTTTGAATGATGATGAAAAGTTAATAATGTTGCATATGAAAAGAAATATGGCGGAAATGCTCAATCACAGATTCCCAATCACCAAAATTATTGTAGCAGCTGCTTTGCTAGATTGCAGATTTACAAAATTACAAGAAATAGATAATTATATGGAAAGTAACAATACGACAAGAGTGGACTTTTTGGTCAACTACATCAAAGAAGTAGTGCCAGCGTGTGAACTTGAGGTGCAATGCAGCCGCTCTAGTACGTCAAATAAAGATGAAAAAGACAATTTTCTGGTTAGACTAGTAGAAAAACATGCAGTAGCAGTTACGTTTAATGATGAAGGACAAGACTTTATTGAGAAAGAATGCCTGAAATATTTGGTATCTTGTGATGCCAGTGATTTGAAAGACGGCAATGTTATTAAATATTGGCAAGACAGACAAGCAGCATTTCCGTTACTGTACAAATTAGCGAAGGCTATTTTATCAGTGCCTGCTACAAGCACGCCCAGCGAGAGAGTGTTTTCTATTGCCGGTTTGACAGTAACGGCAAAAAGGTCTCGTTTAAGTCCATCACGAGTGGACAAAATTATATTTGTGCATGATAATTACAGCCGTTGCAAGGCAGCCGTTAATTAATTATAATTTTATTATGCTGATCTTGGTTTACTGTTAGTTTTGGTGCCAAACTTATATTTTTCAATGATATAATCACTGCTGCAAAATAGCCATTACCTACTTATAATTACTTTTGTTTTGCTGATTGTGAAAATTTTAACAAAAAAATTATATTTGTTGATCATAATTACCGCCGTTTATTTTTGTTTGTTTTTCTTCTATTTTGCTGATATTTGTTGATTGTGCAATTTTATAACAATGTTTATGCTAGAGAGATTGATAAAAACAAGACTGTTTCTGTAATAAAAATAAATCTCAAATCAAATTATGCAGTTTTTTTCAATTCTTCACGCCGAAATCACGCCGAAATAACGCCGCCGCCGCCGATTTTTGACCGGCGCCCGCCGCCGACGATTAAAGCTTCGGCGCACACGTCTAATTCAAAGATACTACTTAGATAGTTATTTTTAATAATATGATACTTGCCTACCAAAGTGTTATGTTATCTTTAGGCTTGCATAGCGAATTTGTTGTAAAACCATAAAATGGGAATATTTTGAGTCTTATCATATGGTGCCAAATTTCTAAGGTGAATTTCAAGTGAATAAATCTGCATGTAGATTTCCGAAAAGGCAATCTTTAATAATTTATTTACTTAAAGGCCCACTTTATGAACTGTTAGTTGTTTTGTGTAAACTATTCTAAATACATTATCAGCAATAAGTATATCTGTTATAACAGATTCCAACTTTTCACTTAAATCAGATCTAGAAGTTAATGAAGTCAAAACAACAACTGCATTGAAAATAAATTATGCTATCTTTTCTACAGCGAAGATAATACAAATTAAGCAACTGAAATTGTATTTCTATCCTTTCCATAATGTTCCCTGTGAAAAGGTACAGGACAGTACCTAGTTGCAAGTCAGACATTGCAAAAATAATTGAATATTAGTCTATAATGTTTAAATAAATAGTGATCGGAAATTTATCTTTTCTAGGATGCCATGAAGCGCAGCTGTGTAGGCATCTGGTCATGCAAGCGTTGTAAGAGAACAGTAGCGGGAGGTGCCTGGGTTTTCTCTACCACTGCAGCTTCTTCATGCAGGTCAGCTGTCAGACGGTTACGTGAAGTCAAGTAAACATTTAGATTAAGGCAATAAACAAAAAACTCATCATTGATTTGTTTTATTTACCATCTTAATTGATTTACGATTATAATATTCCAGAAGTAATTGACTTCAAGGCAAAGCACCCCAGTTTGACAGCAATGTAATAAATAAGGGATCCTCCATAAAGTACGTCTCACGTTAAGGGGGAGGGACTGGGTCCACGATGTGTGACAAAGGAGGGGAGAGGTGCTAAGTTTCGTGACGTCACATTTCAAAATGCCAAAGAACTGAACAAAAAACTTAAAAATATTTTCAACTATCTGTATGTGTAAGGTTTAAATTTTGTTGGTGAGTTTTATTGATGTAAAATTGCAAGATGGACGGTTACACTAGGGAGGGGGGGGCTCACCAAATGTAACAAACTGACAAGGGGGTCAAAAAATCACAAAGTCTATATATATAATCATAAAGTCATGTGACTTACTTTATGCATGACCCCTAATCACAAACAACCATTATTTGTTTGATTGATAGTGGCTAATTTTGAAATTTAAAGTTGTTTATTGCAATAGTTGCAGATTTGGTCATGAATGGAATGGTCACTAAATAGTTTTTGAAGCAAATATCAAAAGGTATGTGGTAATTGTTTACCACATATGTTTTTATATTTGCTACTATTGTAAGTACCCTTCAAAATAGGAGTTTAATGTACTTGACAGTATCTTAATAACTACATATTAAGATTTTTAATTAATATAACTTACCATTATAGTTTCTAATGTCTTTATTTAATATTTTTATTAAATATCAGTCTTTGATAAACCACAATATTATGCATCCAATATACGTTCATGCGAACAATAATTAAATTTGAATCACAATCAGGTTTTTAAAATGTTATTTATTACATATTGTTGAAAAAAATGGTCTTTGTTGTACATAATCTGTCACAATACAAAATATACAGATCTTTATTATAATTATTTGGTGTCTGGGTTATAAACCCATTCTTTCAAAATGTCATTCATGTTTTCATATCTTAGAGATATAATTCAAGTATTTTATTATAGCACCAATATCGAGATTAATCCTATGTACATATTACAGTTTAATAGATATAATAAAATATGCTTAGCTAGAATAGTAAATATAAATAAAATCTAAACGTAATTTTTTTAAGTACATACAACAATAAACTTCAATTAAGAAAAATAAGAAATAACATACTACAAATTTTCTTAAAAATAAAATTCAATCACCAACATCCTTGTCCTTATCGCCTATAGCATAAAGTATGTGAAAAGCAATACCCAATAATGCTGTTCCAAGTAAGTCCCCCAAAGCAGTCAAATATGGAATAGCAGAGTTATCAGGATCTAAACCTAATTTCCACATCCATATGACCATGTAATGACTGATAGTAAGTAGAAGAAATACCTGCAATAAGGCAGCAGTCATGTAAACTAAAGTAAAAATTGGAGTCAAAGATGTATGACCAGCTTTTATGTAGCCTATGGTATAGATAAATATCAACTGTCCAGGGATCACCATTAACAATAAGAGTTTGCTGGCATTGTCCATTACAGCTCCTTCCTTTTGACCTGTATGTAACAAAGTTGACAATCTTGAAGCATGAAGTGCAACCATATTCCCACCTATGCCATTTATAACTAATTGGAACACAGCTATACCCTCATAATTAACCACTGTGTAGTCCAAAATTAAACCACCAGCACTACTAATAACCATGGCTGAAACAACAGGCACCCATCCTTCATCTAATGCTTGCTGGGTAAAGGGATTCTTCCATGCAATATAACCACACAGCGGCACTAGTATAGCACCTATTGTGATAATAATAGATGGCAATAGCGTATTTGTATCAATTGAATGGAACAACAGTGAAGCTATCCAAGATAACAATGCCAGTGTTGTCAAGTCTCCAAGACTAGCCGCTATAGGTGTTGCAACATTATCAGGATTTATATTTATCTTCTTGGACATAACAATTACACCTATCATAATTAAACCAAGGACAAAACTAGCAAAAGATGCTGTAAGTACACTAGATGCACAGAGCAACATGGCATGGTTAACATTAAAAATTCCTTTTGGTATCCAGCCCATAGTTACAGCTGCCATAGCAGCTAAGAAACCAACTAAAATAGCCTGACATTGTATAAGACACAGGTTTCCAATGACTAGTGTACCTAAGCTTTTTTCAAGATGTCCTAAATGTGCATGAGTAGACAGTCGAGATGCTAATGTCATTTCCAAGTTTCCCTTTAATCCTAGAAGAGCTGGCACTAAAATTACCACTTCTTGCACTTGTTCAAAGACTGGCCAATGTTGCACAACATCCAGCAGTAAACTAGCCCCCACCATGCCAAATCCAGCAAGTAGGAGAGACACGAACATTTGCACACCGGTAATCCATGAATTTTCTTTGTCATATTTAATATCTGGCGGTTTTTCTTCATTCGTAATAAGTCGATACGCGTCCGAATTCATATCTGATTCAGCTATTATCTTTGAATGGTTCACCATTTTAGGATTGGTGTTCTTAGCTCTGTTCATCACAAATGAATTCATCAATTAGCTGTTGTAATTACCAAACCTCAGATAAATAAAAATCAATTATCTAAATTCAAAGTAGGTACAAGTCCGTCAAAAATACCCGTTAGAACTTAGTCTCGGCCACTCAGTAACTATAAAAAAAATGATGTAAAAATAGAAACATAATTATAATGCACTTGGAGAATTGGACAAAAATATCTTCGACATCGGCAAATGTTCAGCAATTATTTTTTGGCACATCAATGAACAAATAACAATGACAATAATTGACTGACAGTTGACAGACAGACAAGTACCAACCACAGGTCGAAGATTAATATTCACTAGATGATGCCCGCGACTACGTCCGCGTGGATTGAGGTTTCTTGGTTCCCGCGGGAACTCTTTAATTTTCCGACATAAAAAGTAGCCTATGTGTTAATCTGGACCATAATCTATCTCTATGTCAAACATCCTGATCCCTTCCGTCGCGATTGAACAAACATACATCCATCCTATAAATACTTAATCAAAGCATCCATCCATCTATCCAAACTTTCGCATTTATAATATTAGTATAGTAAGTATAGATAGATTTATTATTTAGATAGATTTGCTATCAGCGTACATGCACAGTATGTAGTTACGCTGATAGCTGTAGTTTAACAAAACTACATGTACAACATCTATTGTTATTGTATTGATAATGTATAACATCTAGGTACTGTTCTTTAACTTTATATCAACTTATTATTGCCATCGTACAATTTGTATCCTATTTTGTCGGCAAGTTTTAGTAGCAAGAGGAGGACCGTCTCCGAATGCTCCGTCCACGTGAGTGAATATTATTATGTGGTGCCACATATGTTGGTCAAACTGGACGCAATTTTGAGACGCGCTAGGAACATATTATGTCTGCTTATAGGAACGATCAACCACAAAGGTCCCACTTCGCTAAACATCTTTTGGACAGTGGACATGAGGTGGGCAATAACCATTCATATAAAATCCTGCATAAATGTAATAAAGGGTTACGACTGTGCGTTTGGGAGCAATTAGAAATAATTAAACACAATAATAAAGGATTTGAGTTGCTAAATGAACAAATAAACTTATCAAATTCACCTTTACTCAATTTATACAGTAATAGGGGAGGGGGCGGGGCTTCAGTATGAGCCATGCCAAAAAAAAGGTATATAAGCTGGAACTTGCGATCCGATAGTCACTTCACAATCGTGCATTGTCGAGTCAACATCTCCTGAAGATGCTCCGGTGTCGGAGTGAAACGTACGTTGAGAGTGATTTGGAGGATTTGTGTGGTGTGGTGTTGTGCCTGTGCGAATTGCTGGGTGGTGGGTGTCGCATGTTGCAGGTGAAAGACACGCACTGTACCACACAGATTTGTCTACTGTAGCGGATTATAGCGAATTAAACTTCTAGTTCATTCTCTAATAGGCAGATCTCTAAAGCACAAACGCGTGACTTGCGAAACTTCAATACCGAATATATTAAAGATACCATCGAGCGTAACAAGGGCTCCAAAGTATTTGCAAGAGATCTGTCTATCGGACAGAGCCAGCTGATGCGACTAAAAACTGATGACGGTAGTCTCATCTCATCCAAACCTGAGATCTTGGGAGAGGTGGAAAAGTTCTATGGACAGTTATACACCACAACACAAAAGCCTGTTGAGGATTTGGCTAGAGATCCCAGAGCCAAATAGACCCGATACTATACCGAAGATATCCCGGACGTCAGCCTCTACGAGATTAGTAAGGCTCTCAAGCAACTCAAGAACAACAAGGCACCAGGTGAGGACGGAATCACAGCAGAACTTCTGAAAGCGGGTGGAAAACCGATACATAAGGTTATGGGGGATGTTAGGATTGAAGTTAAACAAACCCAATGTAATTTAAGATTATTATATATTGAAAGTTGCTTATTTAATTAAGGTTACAAAAGTCTATTGATATATTATGATAAACGATTTAAAACACTGTGTAAGGACTATGGACGTTACAATATGTATATTAATTAATAGATTGGTAGGTATCGAGTGAATTAGCCGGACAAGTTGCGTGTACGCGGCCTCCCTGCGTAGGTGTTGGCTGACTGGAACGCCCGGGAGAATCCCGACCGAAAGCGAGTCGGAACGGACATTCCCGAGGGTTCAGTAGGTCTCGTGGGACTTCGCCACAAGGTCCTTCAGCGATTGTTCAATTCCGTCATTCACGAGGGCTTAACGCCACAGGCATGGCACAGGAGCGTGGTGGTTTTGTTCTTCAAAAAAGGAGACAATACCTTGCTGAAGAATTATAGACCCATCTCGCTGCTCAGCCATGTCTATAAACTGTTCTCGAGAGTCATAACGAATCGTCTCGCTCGTAGGTTCGACGACTTCCAGCCTCCCGAACAAGCCGGATTCCGAAAAGGCTTTAGTACCATAGACCACATTCACACGCTGCGCCAGATTATACAGAAGACTGAAGAGTATAACCGGCCATTATGCTTAGCGTTTGTGGACTATGTGAAAGCCTTCGATTCGGTGGAAACTTGGGCTGTGTTGAGGTCACTGCAGAGATGCCGGATAGACTACCGGTATATCCAAGTGCTGAAGTGTTTGTACGAAAACGCCACAATGTCAGTTCGTATACAGGACCAGACTACAAGGCCTATCCAACTGCAGCGGGGAGTGCGACAGGGAGATGTAATCTCCCCGAAGCTCTTTACCGCTGCGTTGGAAGACGTCTTTAAGCTTCTGGATTGGAACGAATTTGGCATCAACATCAATGGCGAGTACATCACTCAGCTTCGGTTTGCCGTTGATATAGTCATCATGGCAGAGACTCTGGGTGACCTTAATGCAATGCTCAATGACCTCAGCAGAGTTTCCCAACAGGTGGGCCTTAAAATGAATATGAGTAAGACGAAAATCATGTCTAATGCTCATGTGCCGCTCCACCCAGTACCTAATCGTTGGGAGCTCTGCACTCGAAATTGTAGACGAATATACATATATACCTGGGACACATGGTCCAGCTAGGTAGGTCCAATTTTGAGAAAGAGGTGAGCCGCCGAATCCAACTCGGAAGCGTTCGGGAAGCTTCGAGATGTCTTCTCGTCCAAGATTCCTCAGTGCCTGAAGACCAAAGTCTTCGAACAGTGCGTGTTGCCAGTGATGACGTACGGTTGCGAGACTTGGTCGCTAACTATGGGCCTCATAAGAAAGCTCAGGGTCACTCAGCGGGCGATGGAGAGGGCAATGCTCGGGGTTTCTTTGCGCGATCAAATTAGAAATGAGGAGATCCGCAGAAGAACTAAAGTAACCGACATTGCTCGTCTTGCTGCGAAGCTGAAGTGGCAATGGGCGGGGCACATAGTTAGAAGAACCGATAGACGTTGGGGTCCTAAAGTGCTGGAGTGGCGACCACGCACGGGAAAGCGCAGCGTTGGCAGACCCCCTACTCGCTGGACAGACGACATTAGGAGAGTCGCAGGGAGCCGCTGGTTCCAGGCGGCGCAAGACCGAGGCGTGTGGAAATCCTTGCAGGAGGCCTATGTCCAGTAGTGGACGTCTATCGGTTGAGGATGATATGCAGCCTTGAATTTTCATACAAATATGTCATGCTTTGTCTTGCGAAAGCATTGCTGCTCAAAATGCCTAGAACACCTGCGAGCATATTTGCTTGGCTCCCAACTCTTTCGTCTTGGCGACTCTGTCCGTAATTTTCACGCATGGATTTGTCTTGAAACCTGAAAATTAACAAGAAAAGTTACGGGTGTTTGACTTCTAAAATGAATTTCATTAAAAATATCTAACGTAAATACGTCAATGAATACAAATTTTTTATAACATTATATATAGTTACAGATATAAAGATAGTTTGTGTCTGTAACAATCTGGTAAAAATCTTATCTTTCTAATCTTACTAATATTATAAATACGAAAGTTTGGATGGATGTATGGATGTTTGTTACTCAATCACGCCCCAACGGCTGAACGTATCTGGATGAAAGGCACAGAGATAAATTATAGTCTGGAATAACACTTAGGCACTTTTTATCCCGGAAAATTAAAGACTTCCCGCGGGAACCGTTAAACCTCAATCCACGCTGATGAAGTCAGCTGATTAAGGTCTAAATTGTAAAGTTATTTAAGTATGAAAGGTTATGTTTCCTATTTACGTTCAGTTCGGCTTTTGCAGCCTAACACAGCAATGCACCATCGTCTTTAAGTAAGCCACTTTTTTCGTAAGCTACGAGACCAGTTACCACTTTGTCCAATTCCGATTTCGTACGAATATGAATGAATAACAATAATGTCACAAGATTGTCTGACCTAAACTGTCAGATAAATCAAACAAAAAAAAAGTGATACGCTGAGCAGGACATGAGAACATTTTCTCGCTCTGTCACTGTGGTATTATCATTACATATATGCTATGGTCTATGCTATGGTCTAAGGTCTGTGATAGAAAGTTTGGGTTTGATGTAAAGTCGCTTCCAATTGGCAGAGTAAATCATGTAAACAAAACATACCAGTCACGACATTTCAACTTTGCTAACAATATTTTCACTGTTGTGTATTGCAAATCACTCACAAATGTCTTATTTCCTGAAGTAAGACATTTATATTTCTTAGTATACTGAAAAGTAATTCAATTTATGCACTAAGAAGCTATTAATCTAACAAATAACTTGCAAGAATCCCAAAATAGAAACACAGACTAATGACTTAATGGGTGTTTGACATATAGAAATTGAATGATTCCATAGAGATGTGACATGAAAAGTAAACCATAGACTGAATGATATGAGCGGGTTTAGTCGATTGTAAAAATCGAATATCGTTATATTAGGTCCGCAGATCTTTAATCTCTTTATTACGGCAAGCAGTCAGCGGCCGCGCCGGCACAAAAAAATCCGGTCATTCGTTTCGCTGCTCCTATTGATGTTGTACGTTTCGGGTGTTCTCTGGTGATTTTTAGTTTTTATTTTCAACGACTTGGCTTTATTAACGGATTTTTGTTTGCTCTACGATTGGACTGTGTTAAACTTTGGACTGACGACCATTTGCTATTCTTCAAGGACATCGTTTTTGCATAAGAATTGGATTATTCGGAATTTATTTTGTTTAGACAAGGTATGTAACTTATTTTATATTAACTACCTATTAGTAATCAATGAAATTTTCAATATTTCATAATTTATTTAACTTTTAGATATTTCGGATACAACGTTTTTAATATAGGTGCTGTTTCCGTGAAGTGAAATTTTCTATTTACAACCTAATACTAATCGTCGCTGCATACAAATTATTTTATTTATTGTATTACCTTTTTATTACTAGGTTAGCTAGGTTATCTTCTTTACCAATTTGAACCAAAGGAATTTTTGGACAATCCCAGCAATTTCGACTGTCTAATAGTAGGTGGGTTGGCGGGCTTTGACGACTATTATCAAGTAAGTGATAAGATGTTAGTGAAATGTTTAATTATAATATCTTCTTCAACATCACAAGGTTATTTCGTAATCATAGTGTGTGGTAATCGATTTCAGAATGTATTCATTCAATCGTTCATTCACAACTAGTCTGTCAATGTTCGCATCACTATATGTTCAATGACAATTTTAATCACGTGACCTGAAGCCATATTTGATTACATTAATTCCTTCGCTTCGTGAAATCGACTATACCTTCCTTAGTTTGACGCTATGATTTGACGATTGCGGATTGACTGACGTATTGACGTATACGTGCGCGGATAGACGTCGGTTGGTCGGTTGCTAGCCATATAGCCTTTCATATCGAATTAATTATTCCATTTAATTATTTAGTAATTACTCATTAGAATTAAATAATTAAGTACATAAGCAGAAAACCGAAACATTGGTTATTTTTGTTGGGCTAAATTAAATTTGTACGTATAAGTTTTCTACTTATTTAAATTCCATCAAAGGCGGAATCCGGGAGCCTACTTTATAATCGTGCTTAATTATACTGATTTCGTTGAGTAAATGCAAATGTACCGTATACTATGAGATAAAAATATTTTAAGTGTCAGTAGTGAGCATTCGTCGCAAGTGCTCGCCAGCGAATTACTTTTTCATTAGATCTTTGTTTGTTACAGAACCTACGGTCAATTCTGTATAATTGACATGTGGCATTGAAAATAAGTTAGTTCAGCGGACTTTTATTCAGCTTAGCTATGTTTAGAAGCAAGATAAGAATACACACATGTCGTATAATTCTTCTCACATCCTTAGTGTGGTTATTAGTAGATGTTGCACTCTTGACCTTTTATTCAGACTGTATTGGAGAAGGATGGGACTGCAGTAAAAATAAAAATGCTCATAATGACTATGATCCGGAAAAGGTAAGGTTTTTATAATTTTTCTGGTCTAACATCTAAAGTATTTGTTTATCTCTGTTGATATAAATACACTTTTTGAAAGTAATAAAATGCTACTTGTTTTACTCTTGATATTATTATTTTAAGTAGAATAATTGAATTCAAAATATATCATGAAAAAACTTGAAATGTACTAGCGGTATTAATACTAGCGGTCGCCTGCCACTTCGTCCACGTTCAATTTCTGATTACCTATGAGATTTTCCCGCTGCAAAAGACCTACTTATAGCAGCTATATAGCATCGGCAGGTTTATATTATTTAAGACTAATAAGTCTTTAATGCTGACTTCAAAAACTTACAGCTTTCATGCAAGCTTTCAACCCCCTATTTCACCCCCTTTGGGGTAAAATTGCTTAAACAGTTTATTATAGCTTAAAACTAATAACCTAAATCCCGATTATCAGAGTCATTTTGAGTCTCTAACTTCAAAAATTTGGGAGGCCTTATGTAAGTTTCCAACCCCTATTTCACCCCTATTGGGGAAGATTTTCGTAAAATTGCTTATACAGGTTTTTATCATTTATAACTAATAACTTAATTGCCAATTTTCATGTATTTAGCTTCAAAAACAAAGGATTTTCATATAAACTTCCAACCAACCACACTGTTCTCAAAACCGTTTCTTAGCTGATGTCTACACCATAGAGGGAACATACCTTCCTTCAAGTTTATATGCTTTAAAGGTCCTGAGATATTGTGATGAATCAGTGACTTTTCGCTTTTATATATATATATATTTATTAATAAATTATATATATTAATTTATTAAAGATGTGTCAAATTCACCTTTACTCAATTTATATAGTAATAGGGGGAATCATGCCAAAAAAGGTGTAAAAGCTGGAACTTTCGATATGATCATCACTTCAATCGTGCATTCTCAAGTTAACATCTCCTGTAGATGCTCCGGTGTCGGAGTCAAACGTACGTTGAGAATAATTTTGAAGATTTATGTGTTGTGGTGGTATTGCAAGACATACCACATTGTACCACATAGGTTTATCTACTGTGGTGGATTATAGCAAATTAAATTTCAAGTTTCTTCATTATTATGGACTTCCGCAAAGTAACGTCTGCTTCTGTCCAATATTCAAAATATATCAATAAGTAAGTAAGAGTAAATTAAGTACAATGTGGATTAATTATTTTAAAAATATAATTTGGTTAAACCTACATCTGTAAAAATAAATTTAATCTGTTACTAGAGATGAAACGGATAGTTTGGCCGGATACAGGGAAAGCGATCGGATGTATTCGGGTGTTCGTGAGTGATTGTGGATGCATGTGGAGGTTAATTGCATAGCAAAAAATTGTTTACTTGCTGTGTAAAGTGCATGATTTGAGTGCAATTTAAGACAAAATAAAAAACCTCAGTTTTTTGGAAGAGAACGAACTTCCTTTCTTCTTGTGAGATTTTGTAACTTTTCAATTATAAATAAAAGATATCATAATTATTATAACTTGTTTTCTTATTATTTACCTCACATGCACTTATGTTTTATAGTTTTTGGTATCCGGTGGTTCATCTGGTATCCGGCTGAATATTGAGTTACTATCCGGTATCCGGCCAGATAATAAATTTACACGGGATACCTGATAGTTACTAGATATCCGTTTCATTTCTATCTGTTACAAAGTATATGTTATTCAGATAATTTTTTCGTTAGTGATGACTAAAACTATTACTCCCAGTAGTATAAGTAATTATGTATATATTAATACTATTACTAAAATAATTTATATGTAGCCCAAGTAACACAGAAAGGAGTGGACTACTTTTTTGTGGCTATTTATATTATTAGTCAATTTTAAAAAATCCGGCATTGAGGATGGCCTACCTTGGAAAGATTTGGATTTTTCAACCTCTAAATAATGCTACAAATTTACAATTACTTAATGAAGTCAATAGTACATTACATCGCGAGACCGGGAAGTACGCGTTTTCTGGTCGAGTGTTAGTTATGCTATATACGAGACCAGAAATGCTCTCCCGGTCGAGATGTGTATAGTGCTTTTCTAAAAAATGAAACAAGTTACTTTTTTAAATATATTTTTTTGCGCTGTGAGTGCTGAACGCGTAATACGGTAGAGTTCCAAATTTAAACTATTTAGGACAAAGAACATAACAAGTTACAAGATATTCAGGAAGAAAGATTCCAAATTCAAACTTATGATACGTAATGAAAATACATACATTCTTTAATGGCCTAGGCCGGGAAGTTTAACTTTCGAACTCATTTACAGGGTATGAAATGTGCACATTTCATATCATTTTTTGGAAAAATAAAATACTTTAATTAAGTATTCTGTTATGATTTACCACTGATTTAATTACATCCTTTTATTTTATTTGTTTTTTTTTTTAATTTTGAACCATAAGTAAATAATTAGGAGGCTTAAAAATAAATAAAAATTTATTTTAGAATGTGCAAATGTTGCCCTTTCATGTGATACTCCACTTGATATAGCGACCCCACTCTAAAATGTTGGACCTCTTTGCTGATTTCTTAAAAAACTTTGTTATATTATTTTGTAAAGTTAACATTAACTTCTATCAACTCCAATTATTTCAGATTTTCACTTGGCAATCTTCCCAGATAAAGGGGGGAACTTTTTTTTAATGTGTCAAAATTCTTTATTCACACTAGGACTCATTTGTTAATTTAATTTCATTTATTTGAACTACCAACAGAATTACAAGTAGTAGGAATACAAAATGTTGAATGGCTTATGCAATAGTTATCAAGCAATTCAATTTATAGGTAGTTACATCATGCACATAGGAAAAGTCGTACATAACTGACACAAGAATACATTGGGGAATTATTAATAAATAATTAAGATTACTGATACAAGGCTATAAAAAAATAATGAAAATAACTATCAATAATTATATAACATTCATTTTAACTACTGTTTAAAAAAAAAACTGGATTAAAAGTAAGAAAATTAGATGCATAAAATTTATAATACAGGGTTGAGAAAAAAACAAAGAGGATCATCTGACATTGTGATATTAATAGTCAAGTGATTTGAGCAGTTTGACTTTGAATTTCTGTAGTTTTCCACAAAACAAATCAATGGATTTGTCCTTTACTGTAAATTCCCTGTATCGTCGGCTTAGCCTGGGTACAAGGGAATGATGGCCAAGATTGGTTTTGTGGTTTCGATGGGTGAGCAGTGAGATAGGATACCGAGGCATCCGAGAGGGGACTTTGAAGGATATTTGGCTCAACAGTTCCGGGTTATCCATGGTACCATTTACAAGTTTATGTAAGAAAACCATGTCGTGCATTTTTCGTCTATCCGAACATTTAATCACCTAATAATGTATATCTGAGGCAGTTTCTGTAATTTTTATTCATATTATAGCCTCTATTATGTTTGTTTTCTGTGTATTGTAAATCCCAAATAAAGAGTTTATTTATTTAATTTGAAATCTATCTGAAGTCCAATGTATTCTCTGGTTAAAGATTGTTTGACAATTAAAAAATCTGTCCTAAACTAACCACAAACTTTCCACAGTTAAGAAATTAGCACTGTATAGTATTAATAAGCATTTCATACAGAATTTTATAAGCTGCTTTTTTGTTGGCAGACTATTGAAGCGGTAGGAGGTAAGAAAGCTGCAATTGCAGCAGCGTTAAAAAAAGACATAAATGATGAAGATACAAATATTGAGGAGAATGAGATAGAGCATGATGTTGGAGAAGACGGTGTGATGCTGCCTCCGTATCCCCGGTCTCGGCTGAAGAGGTGGTCACCGGCCCCATCTGTCAAACCTGTGGGGAATTCACCTGGGGAAATGGGTATGATTTAATAAAATACATACTTGCTCTCCTGACCCAGTTTAAATAGTATAAAGAACTTACATGCATACTCTTAAGTCAAATGGTTTGAGCTATATGTATATTGCCTTTTGATACGACTGTCTGAAAAAAGGAGTATATTGTTTTCAGGGTTCACGTATGTATGTATGTATATGTATGTATGTATGTATGTATTATTGTGAGTTTGTATATGTCACCGTAAGATTGTAAAAACCGTTAGATTATAATCTAACTCGCGAAATTCTAAACTGTCGAAAGTTTACAATTTAACGAATTATTTTCCGGTAGAATGTAATCTGATAAGTATTTAAACCCGATAAAACCTAATAATCAAGTGCCCGGCCTGCGGCCGGGCACTACTTGATTATTTATGTCGAACCCTAACCTAACCTACAAGAACGAGACAAGAAAACGTAAATAAAATGAATATTTCAAAAATTTAAACTCAGAACATTGAACAGTTTACAATCTTTCGACAGTTTAGAATTTCGCGAGTTAGATTATAATCTAACGGTTTTTACAATCTTACGGTGACATATATTCCACCATAACTTCTATACGCCTGAACCGATTTTGATAAATGAAGTATCGTTAGAATCCCTAGGCTAGTAAAACTTAAAAAAAAAACGAAAATAAGATTTACTATATAATCGTCTAGAAAATGATGAGTAGATTCCAAAAATATATAACACTCTAGTTCAATATCCAGTGATTCACAAAAAAAAACATTTAATAAAACTGTGAATAAGATTCTATATAACTAGATTAATTTAGATATTACCTATCTATCTTTTTAGTTTGTTTTTTAACAGGGCAGTTGTGTTTTTTAATTTTTTTAATTGTAACTTGTAATATTACGGTTTCTATCTCGCGAGATTGTAAACTGTCGAAAGATTGTGAACCGTTCAATGTTCTGAGTATTAATTTTTGAAATATTTATATATGTCACCGTAAGATTGCAAAAACCGTTAGATTGTAATCTAACTAGTGAAATTGTAAACTGTCAGCAGCTTGTGAACTGTTCAATGTTCTGAGTGTCAGTTTTTGAAATATTCATTGTATTTAAGTTTTCTTTTCTCTTTCTTGTAGGTTAGGTTAGGGTTCGACATAAATAACCAGGTAGTGCCCGGCCGCACCTAACAGATTACAATCTACCGAAAAATAATGCGTTAAATTGTAATCTGTCGAAAGTTTACAATTTCGCTAGTTAGATTACAATCTAACGGTATTTGCAATTTTACGGTGACATATATATCTTTAGATTATGTTTCCAAGCCACTTTGATGTACGTGATATAATAATTAACTCCAACTGATAAAAACAATCATTTTGTGGCAAGTATTTAAAAAAAATGATTATTCACCTTGTAAGTTTTGTTACACAACTTTTTGGCCTTGCCTGAGAAACCATGACATTGATTTTAAAGATAAGAGAAATTGCAATTTACTGCTTTTTATACAATCTGTAATACACATGCTCACATACCATCTGTGCTCACAAGTTTTTATTTTAATACTTATCAATAGACGTGTTTTAAATCGTCCCCCTATTCTGTACCTGTGGCTACCAAAAAATTAAAGCCACTGACATACTTAAATGTATTTTTTATCCATTTCAATGGATATGAAATGTTTTTTTATTAATTAATTTTCAATTAATAACAAAACTTCAATGGATAAAAAATATATGTCAGTGGCTTTCAATATAGAAAAAATATATAGGGCCTGGTTTTGACCACAACATTAGCACTTAAAAGCCTTCTTTTTCTGTGTATTTTAGTTTTGTCTGGGAATAAAGTATTTATTTATGTATTTTTTTGTTACATTACCTTTGTTATTATTAGTTTTTGCATGACACCCGACACTATCTTACTTGAAATTTTCAGGGAAGGCCGTAAACATTCCAATAGAACAAGAGAAGCTGATGTTAGATAAATTCCAAGAGAACCAGTTCAACCTATTGGCCAGCGATATGATCTCACTCAACAGATCTCTTACGGATGTCAGATTTGAAAAGTGAGTTATTTTTATATTGTCTATCTAGTGTCTATAATAATAACTCTATTGGAATTTATTATGTGATTTTTTTAATTCACTACAAATTAGTCCTTCACTGCAATCTCATCGGGTGGTAAATGATGATGCAGTCTAGGAAAATACCAGGCTGACCTGGTAGGGGTACGGCAGTTACCCCTTACCAGTTAGGGGTATGGGCTTACTAACTACCTGCTTCTTATCGGATCGCTAAATCGCTTGGCAGCACGTCTTTGCCGGTAGGCTGGTTAATACCCACGACCGTAGCCTTTCACTGTCCCACCAGACTAGAGCAGAGAAAATTCAGAAATTATAAATTCCGAAATTGACCCTACCGGCGATCGAATTCGGTCCTCCTACTAGTAAGATCACTACACTTACTACTGCACTAGGATCAAAATATCGAGATGGACTACTAAGATATAATAGTAATAAGTTATAATACCCTTTCTGAAATTTCTTTAAAAAGCACTCTCAACAATATAAACTGCTTTTACATTATATAAATAGATAACAAACTCACGCGTATCACTTCGTGAAAAATTTAATGCGATTGGTGTTCAGTGCCTTCATAATACCTATACAATAATATAGTCTTTGTTGGGCAGAACATTAATATTTATAAGCAAATAGGTGATACTCACAATCGATATACTAGAAATAGCCATAAGCTCGTAACAGCGTCGTATCGTGTGCGCAAGGTGCAAAAATCCTTTGTCGGGTCAAGTGTACTTTTATAATATTTCCCAAAGAGTTTCTGGATTTGCCATTACATAGATTTAAAGTCTGTGTTAAACAGCATTTGTTAAGTCGAGGTTACATACACTATTGATGATTTTATTAAACCACCCACAAGTCAGTGAAATACTTGTAACGTATGTGTTGTGTTGTCTTCATATTGTAACCTTTTCTTTTCTATGAAAAGAGCAACTGCTGAGTTTCTTGCCGGCTCTTCTCAGTAGAATCAATTTTCCGAACCGGTGGTAGAGTCTTAACGTTTCGTGACACAAGTTGTCCTACATGAAATAAATAAATCATTTATCATTTTATTATCAGTTAGCATTAGTAATTTATTCATGCAATTAAAATTCATGAACATTGTCATGAATGTACCTATTTAACAGTAAATACTACTTTTACCTGCACATTTTAATTTGTTATTAATAGTAAACTCGCCGGCATATTTAGCGGAACATAAAAAAGGTCCATAATTAAAAAAATATGGTTTTATTTTAAAATCTACTTACTACACTTCTTTTGTTATTTAAAGTTTCGTTTGTTTTACTTAAAATGAGATCACATTAAGAACAGATTTTGCGAGTAAAGGCTATTTGTGAAAAATGGTACATTTTTGAACTTTTCATGTAACCGGGAAAAGTGAAATTTAATATTAAAATAACAATTAATTAAATTAGAAAAATGGTGATTAATATCGCGTATTTCCTCCACGTGCTCTTATTAAAGTTTCTACCCGTCTAGGCATACTGAGAATGATGTTATCGATGGTCTCCTGGGATAGTCTCCGCCATTCCTCAACTACGGCGATTCGCAGTTCTCCCACGTTGGCAGGAGCTGGAATTCTGGACTTAACTTTTCTTTTCAGCAAGTCCCAAAAGTGCTCTATTGGGTTCATATCCGGTGATCTCGCCGGCCACTCCATAACAGTGATATTCATATCATTAAGATAAGCTTGAGTTACCCGAGCGGTATGCGGCCGAGCATTATCCTGCATAAAAACAAAATCTTCACCGATATATGGGGCAAACGGTACGACATTTTCTTCTAAAACTTCTCTGATATAGCGGTTTGCAGTCAGACTCCCTCTGTCAATCACTACCAAGTCTGTGCGAACTCCCAAACAAATGCCCGCCCAAACCATTATTGATCCACCACCGTATGCAACTGTAGTTTCAAAATTTGTCGGAATGTATCGTTCTCCTTTGCGTCTGTATATTCTTTGCCTACCATCAATTTGATTTATTAAGAGAATTCTGCACTCATCACTAAACAATACCTTACTCCATTGGTCCGCGTTCCAAAGTCGATGTTCCTGAGCAAAAGTTAACCTGTTTCTACGATGATTTACCTCGAGCCCTGGAGCCTTGGCGAGCACAAATGAACCCAAAACAGCTTCTTCGAGCCTTCTTCGTGCCGTACGCTCACTTACGGTTACACCTCGCACTGCTTCTAACTCATGTCGGGCTTGGACGGCCGTCAAACGGGGGTTCCTACGTACACGAAGCCGAATGAAACGATCATCCCTACTCGAAGTGCGTCTTTTTCTGCCTTGTCCTGCTCTTCTCACGTAAGTACCGGTCTCCCTGAACCGTTGGATACTGCGATGGATCGTTGAAACTGGTCGACGAAGATCTCTGGATATCACTCTGTAGGTTTGACCATTTCTTCGCATTTCGAGTGCCCTGGCAATCTCCGTTGGGGCTAAGTCAGGCATAATTCAGTCATCAACTCCAGAAAGATACGCGATTAAAAAAAACTAACAAAACACAGTATTTCAATGAAATTTTAAATCAAACTCAGAAGGAAGAAATACTCGAAGTTCGCTCCAGATAAGGTGTAAATACACCTTATCTGGAGCGAACTTCGAGTATTTCTATATAAATAAAATTAAAACAATTGCATTAAATGTGATGTTCAGTTGTTTTCTTAATTTGAAAATATTTCTTTTTAAATTAAATGACGTATAAACCAGCCAGCAACCTTATATGATACTGATTTCAAACCTTTTTTTTATGTTCCGCTAAATATGCCGGCGAGTTTATTTTAAGTGCAGTTTAAATGTCAGTCATTACCTACTTAGATGGCCGTTACAGTTGTTTTACTTGGAATAAATATTAATTATTATGAATGGAATCACTTTGCACATGACAAGCAAAAAAACATAAATAAATGCCATAACCCTTACATAATGTTTTATATTGTCTTCTCATATATTTAAAGTAAGTTTGTTTAATTTGTAATTCGTCAATTAAAAATAAACAGTAACAAGCGATATAATACAAATATACATTACTTAAAAGAAATATTTATTTTTATCGTATTTCCTGAACTAGATTGAAAAGAAAACATATTGCTTTTTCTTTATTAAAGGCACAGAATCTGTATAAAACTTACTGACCGACCTTCCAAGCAGGTAGGACATTTAAACGGAGTAACAAAAGCTGCCGTACATGAAACGAAATTAGCTACTTACACGGATTGAAATAGTCATAAGAAAATTAATTTATTAATTTATTTTATTTATTTATTAATTTAAACCTCTAAACGCATTTAAAAAAAAAAAATCTATATTCTATGACGATTTGCTTTTATCATAATATCGGGTTCTCTTTATGAAAGATAATCAAAATTCTATAAATCTATGTTACTTACCTCCAATCTTACCACGTAACTGTAAGATTTTTACCAAAAATTTACATTATCATGTGACATATTATTTGTGTATCAAATTGGTGTATTTATGTTAATACTTTATTTGTCTTTTAGTTGTACTTTGTTAGACTCCTGTAGGGCCTGTACCATTTACATTTTATTCAGTGCATGAATGTTTTATAAATTGTTATGCAATAAAACGTTGTGGTTTGATAATTAGAAACTATTTCCAAAACTGACCTGCTGAAATTACTCTGTTTTTCGCGTAAAATTCGCCCGTCGTAAGATATGCCTTTTGTGATTTACAAACTTATTTGGGCAAATTATACATTCCTGGCCTGTCCTCTAGGTGTAAGGATAAGCAGTACCCGCAACTCTTGCCAACGACCAGTGTAGTGATAGTATTCCACAACGAGGCATGGACTACCCTCATCAGGACCATATGGAGTACGATTAACAGATCACCGCGGCCGCTGCTCAAGGAAATCATACTCGTGGACGACGCTAGTGAAAAAGGTAAAGCTTTGGTTTCTTAGCTATTTTTTTTGGACATTTGAATTAAAAACACATTTTTCCTCAATGTTCCTTATTTGAATCTGAAATTTCTTTAAAAAAATTAGATTATTGAGGTAAATGTACCTACAGTTTTTCTCAGTGTTCGTAAGGAGTCCTTTAAATCATGTACTTACACATTGAAGTAACTGTACTGTAGTATACCAAAAGTCCAATCGATCAAACCTGTGGAAGTTGCTCGCATCCCTCCATCAATTAAAAAATAGCTGATGATCGTCAAACGACTGAACAGGTTTTCTTGTATCTGTCACCGTAAGATTGTAAAAACCGTTAGATTATAATCTAACTCGCGAAATTGTAAACTGTCGAAAGATTGTGAACTTTTCAATGTTCTGAGTGTTAATTTTTGAAATATTCATTGTATGTTTTCTTGTCTCTTTCTTATAGGTTAGGTTAGGGTTCGACATAAATAACGAGGTAGTGGCCGCGCAGGCCGGCCACTTAGGTTTTATCGGGTTTATATATCTATCAGATTACAATCTACCGGAAAATAATACGTTAAATTGTAATCTTTCGACAGTTTTCAATTTCGCGAGTTAGATTATAATCTAACGGTTTTTACAATCTTACGGTGACATATCCATACCTAAGAATTTAAAAGTACTCTCGATCAAGTCACATTACAAAAATTTTTTTTTTAAAAGAAAATCGGTTCATACACTTGGGAGCTACGTCGCCGCAGACAGATAAATACGCTATAGTTATAAATGAATTATTCGTGTATTACCTTCAGATAATAATATTATACTATCTTCCTAAGCACATTGAAATCTCAATTAGATTTACTAGTAAGATAAATAAAATAAGGCGATATTATCTACAATTCTTTTCGAACAGAGCACTTGGGCAAGAAGTTAGAAGACTACATAAAGACATTACCGGTTCCTACGCATCTCTTCCGGACGGAAAACCGCTCTGGGTTGATCCGAGCAAGACTGTTAGGCGCTAAACACGTGAAGGGCGACGTTATCACATTTTTGGACGCACATTGTGAATGTACAGGTAAGATTAATCACAATGCTAAAGGGCAGTTAACACAGCATAATCTGTGCTGTAAAATGTAGGAATTGTTCAAGATTTAGCTTTACATCGAATTAAAAAAGACTTGATTTAAGGGTACAGTGTCATTCCCAAATAATAAAATGTAAGTATTTAATAAATTATAGCCAGCGTCCGACGCGCTCCATATATTTTGTCTCAGTGCGATCTTGGCGCACGCCCACATACATTATGCTCTTGAGAACCTAGAAATAGAACTTATTAAAATATTGTTTGTTTACCACTACAGCCCATTAATGCTGCTGGGCACAGGTCTCCACTCTCATAGGAGAGAGGGAATGAGAGCGTAGACCCACAACGCTGCTCCAATGCGGGTTCGCGGGCTTTAACGACTATTATCATGTTCGTGATAATAACTGGGATCGACGGCTTAACGTGCTCTCAGAGGCACGGTGGTGAAACACTGCCAACTTTCTAACTCCACATGTTAATACCACGAGACCAAAGAGGCAGTCCGTTTGTTTACACTTTAACTTAATTTATGATTAACCCCGCCGGCTCACTTCTGACTAGTGAGTGCGGGCCTCCTCTCATTACGAGAAGGGCCCTTCTTGTCTTTCAGTTTCATCAGACCCAACACACCCCTAAAACAATAGGCATGATGGTTTTCTCACGATATTTTCCCTCACTGTTGAAGCAATTTAATTAGCTTAGTTACGATTCACTGTCATCAAAAAGCTAAGTAATCATGAAGTAATCATGTAGATGTAACATTTCTGAAAACTGGCCTTTCAAAGTGAAACCATTAATTAGAAAACTTCGCGTTAGGCTTCTTTTTAGGCGTATATTATAAAACACCAGCTGATGCCCGCGACTTCGTCAGGGTGTATTGAGATTTTTTGTTCCCGCGGGAACTGTTTAATTTTCCGGGATAAAAATTAGCCTATGTGTTATTCCAGACTATAATCTATCTCTGAGCCAAATTTCATCCAGATTCGTGCAGCCGTTCTGGCATGATTGAGTAACAAACATCCATCCATCCATCTATACATCCGTCCAAACTTTCGCATTTATAATATTAATAAGTAGGTATAGAAGTCTGAACAATCGTTAACTTCTCTAGAGGGCTGGCTGGAACCACTCCTAGCGAGGATAGTGGAAGACAGGAGCACCGTGGTGTGTCCCATCATCGACGTCATATCTGATACCACTTTCGAGTACATCCAGGCTTCAGACATGACTTGGGGTGGCTTCAACTGGAAACTGAACTTCAGATGGTAAGTTTTGTCAAAAGAATATTGCTTATACATTTCTGGTTTACATATAGGTACATTTTACTTGCATTCATAAATTGCGATATTATCTGATGATAATAACAAATCTACATCTTATCATTAAGGAATCTGAAATGTTAAATGTTGATAACCAATCCAGATGAATCCAAACTTTTTTTCACTAATCAAATTTCTTGCTGATCTGCCTCTGTGGAAATTCTGATAATCGCTTAGGAATGGAATTTTCAGAAAACTTTCGAGTTTCTTGCTGGTTCTTCTCGGTAGGAATGGCATTCCGAACCAGTGTTAGATTAGATTCACCCCAAATTCAATGTAAATAAAAGAGATTTAAATTTGAATTTGAATCTTTTCTATAAGTATGAGTGTCTACGTCTTAATTAATCAAGGAACATATTGTCAGCAAGTTTCTACTCCTAGCGGTTTAGGCTGTGCGTTGATAGATTCAGTCGATTGACTGAATTAAGGACAAGTCATTTTATATGGATTTAAGTATTTATATCGTGTGACGTAAAATTGATAAACTACTACTGTTTAGTAAAATTCAAATCATCCGAGTCGAAAAAATCAAAAAAATTATTTGGAAACTTATTACATGTGGAATTGATAACAGAATCAAAGGACATGACCAGTAATTGCCCTCCGATTCGGGACAATGCACAGGATTTCCGTTTTTACAGTAAGGTTTAAAAATTCAAAACGAAATTATTATGGATTTATTATTCCAAATAAGGTCGGGGTTCAAATGACAAAAAAAAACAGTACGTTTATTGTTTAAATCTTGAGCGTCCGCTTTCCTCTTTAAGCACTACTCCATTTTGACGTTCCATTATATCCATGCCTAATAATAATCTTGTAACCCTACATGAATACCATTTAAGTACCTTAGTTATTATATTAGGAATGATTTATTTTTGATCAATTAAATAGTAATGAAAAGGAAATGTATGTTTTGTTTATAATTATTTTTATTTTTTGACAAGTCTCAAACTAATCGATCGAACAAAGCATTTTGAAATACTACGTTTAAAGGAACGCCCTGTCACATTGCATATGCTGCCATCTGTGGTCGAATAGTTGAACTTGTTAACGAAAAGTAGTGAGAAAAGTGGTGAGTAGTCACCACAATAACTAGCGCCATCTAGTGTGGGAAAGCAGTTTTTGGTGAAACTTTTTTTATCTATTTTCTCAGTTTTCAGAGCCTTCAGACTCCTGAAACTTTTTTATTTGAAAACTATAAAATATAACAATTACAATAATAAAGAAATAATACTTGAAAATATTTTTTTAGACTCGCTTAACACAATGAATAGCGCCATCTAGTGTGGGAAAGCAGTCTTTTGGTGAAACTTTTTTGTTCATTTTCGCAGTTTTCCGAGCCTTCAGACTCCTCAAACTTTTTTATCTGAAAACAGTGAAATATTACAATTACAATAATAAAGAAATCATTGCTGAACATTGATTTTTGACACCTAGGCAAGCTGCCATAGTTCCACCGGTCAAGTCCTTTGTAACCGTTTTCAATGTGTTTTTAAATCTGTTAACACAAATCGCTTATTTTTCTGTAAAAGAAATGAATCTGTACCGGAAATGAAAGTGCTTTAAAGTGTAACCGGGAATAGCGACGTTGCCAAATTTACTGTTGACGCTTATTCAAATTTGAACCTAAGGTGAAAGCACCGATGGTTGCAATTATTTTAAGAAAATCATGGCCAATGTTGTGTCAGTGTGTGTAAATTCCAATGAAGTGAGAAGACCGCGTTGTGACACCATGCAATTTGTGAGCGCAAGTACCTATTAGGGTTACAGATTGATTGAGTTACAGTATCGTTTCTGTTTCTGTTGTGTATTTGCTCTATAACAGTTTCAAAAAACAGTGTTTAAAACACTTATTTCGGTTACTGTTTCATACTTATTATATCCTTACTCCTTTTTTATATCCTTACTTATTACATAATAAATCGCATTGGCATCGTATTACTCGTTGTACTTGAACTACATGGCGTCGCTGCCGGCTCGGCGAGAACAATGGGACGCGGGGCTTATGCAAGCAAAACAATCTCGCGTAACAATGGCGCCCTAACCTTGCCTCCGTATCCATCCACTAGTTTATTAGGAACTTTTTACCATAACCACTGAATAGGCATGATGACAGTATCCAAGAATCAATGAAATTATGAATTTATCTAATGAAATAGGATTCATGGAATATAAAAAACGTATTTATTTTTCTATTTCGAGTGAGATTGTTATTTATTTTGATAAAATAAAACTATGAAATACAGCAATCCGTCATATTGTATAAAACACCACTGAAGCGAATGACGTCACTGTCGTTTTCGAGCTTTGACAATCGACCAACAATCTCTATAAGTACAGGCATTTTAAATGTTTATCAAGTATTTTCGTGTTTTTTTGTTTCCCAAAGATCATTTCCTTAATCTAGTTTTGTTTTACCGAATCCAAAGTTAAGAAATTAAAAATCGTTAAGCTACTAGCTCTAATTTGCCCAGGATTGATTTGTTGATGCTGGGTATCTTACATCAAACAAAGACTTTTGTTCAGCAGAATTTCGCAACGTCAAAACTTCTATGTAAGTATAATAATAGCATAATAATTTATAGGTTCTAAACCCGTAAAATCTGCTATTTTATTTATTAAGCACTTCATGATAGGTATTAGAGGTATGAAATGTTGTTTTTTAAAACTATACCGTATAACTTAATATGAGCGGTGATTGCCTTCTATGACGTTTGCCTCCTATTCGGATCCTATTCGGCGTATGGGGTTCGATTCTTGGTACGCAT
This sequence comes from Erebia palarica, assembly GCA_964035005.1. Lineage (NCBI taxonomy): Eukaryota > Metazoa > Arthropoda > Insecta > Lepidoptera > Nymphalidae > Erebia > Erebia palarica. The sequence goes on from OZ035983.1 coordinate 32,423,642, forward strand.
CTCTAACTTTTTACCCGACTGCGGAACGCACAGGGTTATGTGTTCATCAGTCTATATATGTTTGTTTGTTCCTTGCAGGACAGCTACAGCCTAAACGCGTGGACCGATTTTGATGATTCTTGCACCAGATTATGCCGAGTATATCATTAGAGTGTCACTGTGGAAGCCGAATTTGAGAAAAAACAAAGTGGCGCCCTCTAGAAGCCATAATGTAACAAATTTAAAAAATAAAGTCGATAGACTATGGCGTGTGGGGTATCAATGAATAGGTCTTGCAAAATCATAGTTAGGTTCCCTTGATCATTTTCTCATTTTAACGATCATTTAGGATTTACGAGGTTTCAAAGGCTCATTTTTAGTGTATTCCTTCGTGTCGCACTACAGACAAAACGGCTGAACCGATTTTGATAATACTTGTACCAATAGCTTTATCTTAATCTTCCGAGTGTCATAACGGAAGCCGAATTTGAGAAAAAACAAAATGGCTGCCTCTAGAAGCCATAATGTAACAAATTAAAAAATAAAAGTCGATAGAATATGGCAAGTGGGGTATCGATGAATAGGTCTTGCAAAATCATAGTTAGGTTTCCTTGATCATTTTCTCATTTTAACGATCATTTAGGATTTACGAGGTTTCAAAGGCTCATTTTTAGTGTATTCCTTCGTGTCGCACTACAGAAAAAACGGCTGAACCGATTTTGATAATACTTGTACCACTAGCTTTATCTTAATCTTCCGAGTGTCATAACGGAAGCCGAATTTGAGAAAAAACAAAATGGCTGCCTCTAGAAGCCATAATGTAACCAATTAAAAAATAAAAGTCGATAGAATATGGCAAGTGGGGTATCGATGAATAGGTCTTGCAAAATCATAGTTAGGTTCCCTTGATCATTTTCTCATTTTAACGATCATTTAGGATTTACGAGGTTTCAAAGGCTCATTTTTAGTGTATTCCTTCGTGTCGCACTACAGACAAAACGGCTGAACCGATTTTGATAATACTTATACCACTAGCTTTATCTTAATCTTCCGAGTGTCATAACGGAAGCCGAATTTGAGAAAAAACAAAATGGCTGCCTCTAGGAGCCATAATGTAACAAATTAAAAAATAAAAGTCGATAGAATATGGCAAGTGGGGTATCGATGAATAGGTCTTGCAAAATCATAGTTAGGTTTCCTTGATCATTTTCTCATTTTAACGATCATTTAGGATTTACGAGGTTTCAAAGGCTCATTTTTAGTGTATTCCTTCGTGTCGCACTACAGACAAAACGGCTGAACCGATTTTGATAATACTTGCACCACTAGATTTATCTTAATCTTCCGAGTGTCATAGCGGAAGCCGAATTTGAGAAAAACAAAATGGCGTCCACTAGAAGCCAATTAATAAATGAAAGTCCATACTCGATAGGTTATAGGCAAGTGGGGTATCGTTAGATAGGTCTTTTAAAATCACACCTAGGTTCCATAAACCATTTTTCCGTTTAAATGATAATTTAGGATTTACGAGCTTTCAAAGGAAATGTTTAAAGTTCCTACTCATATCATCTATATCGATCAAACTAGGTGGATTATCTCAAAAAGCACTCAACCGATTTTAACAATTATATCACTTATAGAAAGCTACATTATTATCAAGTAAAATAGGCTATATTTTATTTCCACAAAAATTGGAGATCCTTACGAAAATTGCAATAATGTGAGTTAAGTCGGAAAAAATCATCTTATCTGAGAGCTTACGTGGCGTGCGCTGCCTAAAACGTTAAAGTTATACGACAACAATGTATGGTGGAAACGTTCCTCTCAAAAAGTGCTAAAAAGAAGTCCACGATAGCATATAACTATCTTTTAAGGTTGACTCACAATAACCATTTTTATGACTTTCAAATTTGGTCTAAAACAGTGCTTTGCTTGCGAAGGTGTTTTTACCAACATAGTTATTAATCGTTAATTCCTTATCAAAAAAAATATCTTACTCATCTTAAGTATTTAATTAAGACAAAAATTGTCCTTTACACCATTCAATTTAGATGAATATCTTATGAGATATCATAGAAATAAAGTTTATCATGCAACAAAACATTAACTGCCTCGTTGGTCTAGCGGTTAGCGTAGTCGACTGTGGATCACGAGGTCCTGGGTTCGATTCCCGGTCGGGCATAAAAATTGTTAGGTATTGGGTTTTTCAATTATGAAATTCTCAGTGCCAGCCCGGAGTTGGAAGTTGGCGGTGTTTCACCCCCGTGCCTCGGAGAGCACGTTAAGCCGTCGGTCCCGGTTATTATCACTAACATGATAATAGTCGTTAAAGCCCGCCAACCCGCATTGGAGCAGCGTGGTGGGTCTAAGCTCCTAATTCCCTCTCTCTTATGACAGTGGAGGCCTGTGCCCAGCAGTGGGACGTTCATAGGCTGTAGTGGTGGTGGATGCAACAGAACACTTCAGGCGGATAAACGTCTTTTACAAATATCACTCGCGGGAAGCGCGTCCGCGAGGAGTGCGGTGCGGTGCGGTGGGGACTGATCTTTTTTTTTCGGATTGAATATAGTGCATAGGCCCTACTGGCCGCTACAGCGGCACTGGGGGGTTGACGAGCGCTAGGCGTCGCCGAGAAAAGAGCCCTAACGCTCGATGACATCGGGGGGGCAACGTCCTCCTAAGGGTGCCTCCTGTGAGGCTCGGACCACGGCTTAGGATGACGTTGGGATGAATGGGAGGTCGGTTGGACTAGATTAGTCCATACGCCCTCGAGGCCGTGAGTTAAGACCACGTCCGGGTGACGTGGATATCGTAGATATTGGGGTCCCCGTCTTCGCCGGCGAAGACGCTGTGTTGGGTTAGTGTTTGTGTGTAGCCCTAAGTAGGGAGCATTGTCGGTAGCGATTTGGTCATTGGGGTCGAAGGGGGACTGATCACTGGGGTGCTTGTGGTAAAACGAACTACAGCCGCACCGCGCACGACTGACGGCAATTGCGTGCGAGCGTCCTGATGATGCCATCATCAGGACGCTCGCACGCAAAATTTCTTAATTTAAGCTTCGCAAGCCTATGCTTGTGAAGCTTAAATTAAGAAATTTTGACGCGTTTTCATAAATTGTTTAATTGGTACCTATTAATTTTGTTACATAATAGGTACCTAATAAATATTGTCATTTACCTACTGTAAAATTAAAGTTAGGTATAGTTATATTAATATAGTTTTGGCACCTACCTAAATAAGAGTCAATAAACCGTTAGTAAATCTAAATTAAGGAATCTAATAGTTTAAATAAATAAAAAAACCAATTAATACAAAAGTAATGATTCTCATTACGGCAATAATATTATTAGGATTACCTTGCAGGTAGGTAAATAAACAACATAAATAACCAAAAAGTTTAAAATAAAAAAGTAATTTAAAAAAACAAAAAACCCGACTGCTTGGACACCAAAAAGTATAAAACAAGATGTGAATTTCATTATTATCAATTTACATAGTATAATACTTTTAATGAAATAATGTACAAAATAATATAGCCAATTCAGTATTCTCACAGCTCACGTTTTATAATAATATTTTTCTCTCATAATTAATTTTGTAATTATTACAAATTATCAAGGCGCAGTCGCACGTTAATATTAGCTAATGGACGTGCGACGCGCCTTGATAATTCGTAATAATTACAAAATTAATTATGAGAGAAAAATATTATTATAAAACGTGAGCTGTGAGAATACTGAATTGGCTATATTATTTTGTACATTATTTCATTAAAAGTATTATACTATGTAAATTGATAATAATGAAATTCACATCTTGTTTTATACTTTTTGGTGTCCAAGCAGTCGGGTTTTTTGTTTTTTTATCCAGTTATTTGTGCAAAGCAAAACAGCATCACTACATAGTATAAAACAAAGTCGCTTCCCGCTGTCTGTCGCTATGTATGCTTAGATCTTTAAAACTACGCATCGGATTTTGATGCGGTTTTTTAATAGATAGAGTGATTCAAGAGGAAGATTTAAATGTACTTTTTATCCAGGAAAATTAAGGAGTTCCCGCGGGAACCATAAAACCTCAATCCACGCGGAGAAAGTGGCGGGCACCAGCTAGTATTAGAATAAAGCAAAAACTTACGTCAAAGTGATCTTCGCAGAAATAAATAGTAGAATGTAGCCCTATAGCTGTAGGATCTCGCCGTGCAAGATTAAGCCACTTTTATCGCATTGTTTTTTTAAGTGGGGCGTGAATAAATAACTTGTTTGGAGTTAATTTTGATGTGTTATCACACTGGGGGACCGCACACGGCTTACACACTTTAGAATTCATGTTGTTCACACAAAATATCTAAATTGCTGTACGAAGACTTATTGTTTACTGCACACAGTACATTAGAGTACATTGGTAAAAACTATAGTGACGTCACACACGACACCCGCGAACGTTTTGGCGTGATTTTTAAAATTTAAATTTCAAATGCCATTTTTATCTACTAAACCTTATTTTTCTGCTGAAATAAGATATTTTTTCGAAATAGTAGATACTTCCGAACATAATCTGACCATTTTTCAAAATCAGTCATCATGCCTATTATGATGTCATTATGACGTGAACAAATCGATGAAAGTCCTTTATTGGCTGGCGGCTATTAGCTCGCCGAGACGAGTTGAATCGAATCGCAATAATTCTCCATTCTAATGATAGAGCTAGAAGTTTAATACGCTATAATCCGTGACAATAAATCTATGTGGCACAGTGTGTATCCCGCACTTATAGCCCGCGATATTCACAACACCACAGAAATCTTCCAAACTATCCTCAACGGACGTTTCACTTCGATACTAGAGCATCTTCAGGAGATGTTGACTCGACAATGCACGATTTTAAATAAGCTTTCTAGTTCTACTAAACTTCTATTTCCTTCATTATCATGGAAAGTAACGCCTGCTTCTATGCAAATTGGCCATTCGTTATTTACCCGTTGTCATAGGTGAGCGACAAAAGCGACACGACGTGATAGGACAGCATACAAAATGACAAACTTGTCTACGTGACAACGTTGACCTCTAGAAGGGTCAGCTACTGTTTGATACTGTCGCGTCGTATTCATTTATTTATTTCGATTTTGGCTTATATAAAGCTCATACGAATATCATATAAAATTACAATTAACTCAAATAAGATTGCAAAATTACGAAAGTTAAAAAAAACATGAAACAAGATCATAACATTATAAAATAAAATTAAAAAGAAATTAAACAAGATCAAAATAACAATTTACAAAATGGCATTAATTGAATTAATTAATAGTCGTGAGAAACAATCGTCAATTTGTGTATGAAAGATCTATTTACATAATTGTATGTAATTCAAGCTTGCTTGCTTACGACTGGGCTATGAGCCCTGAATTATCGTATAATTTTTTTAGTTATCGTGAACTTTCCGTAGGTCTTTCTTTTAATATGGATGGTCGTGAATCGTGATATACCAGTAAGCCGATTATGGAAATGCTGCATCAATAATTAATTGCTACAAACTCATTTTGTTGTTGTTATTGGCTTATTCTTGCTGTACAATAAACAAAAAAGAGCAACACGTGCAATTTATAATTTAAAACCGCGCGAATCCTTTAGAGAGAAATTTAAGGAAATTAAATAGGTATTCTTACAGTTGCCTTGCAATATATTTATAGTAATATAAAACAAGACAAACGTAAAACAGAACATTCAAAATTACAAAAAAATATGCGATCTGCATGATAGGCAAACTAGAGGCCATCATAAGCTCGTGACTCCATCACTCCGCCTCAAGAAGGTCCGAAGGACGTTCTTGGGAATGTGCATTATATTTTATAACAAAATGCCACAACCTATCTTAAACTTGCCTTTACACAAGTTTCAAGTTTAAAAAGTTCATTAAAAGTCTGCTCCAGAAAAAAGCTTATTATACTGTTGAAGATTACAAAGGAGCATAGATTTGACTCGCTCCAGCAATGCTAAGGACAGATGTTACTGTATTCTACAAACTAATGAAATTTGAAATTATTTTTTTCAAAAGAGCAACCACCGAGTTTCTTGCTGGTTCTTCACGGTAGGAATGGCATTCCGAACCAGTGGTAGATTCACTCGACGATTCAAAAGTACTTATAAAAGTTTATTTGAATAAAAAAACATTTGAATTTTAACAATGCATTTAAAGTAATTATATTTTTTTGTATTTAGTACTAAAGGGATGACGGCAATCAGTTGACTCTTCCGCTCTTGGCCAAAATCCACTATTGTAGCAAGAATACCATCAATCAATCATTCAATTCAACAAGAATATCAACATCAAATCAGACAATCACAACAATTGAGATAGTGATTGCAGGTTTTACATAATAGGGCTTTTCTCTTAAATTGTACCTACATAACCTTCGATTCATTTAACACCAGAAAGCAAATTTAGTATTGTTGCTAAGTTGGCCACGTTTTGTTTAATTTTGAGAAAACATTCAAAACAAGATTTAAATAAACCTTTAGGGTACAGTTTCAATACAAGGAGGCGAAAAGAATCTAAAAATTGGGTACTGGATCCGTATTTTTTTGTAGGTTAATAACTGAAAATATCTCATCTTGATTCAGGTCATACCTACTTTACATATCAATGAATGGGCGCATTTTGAGCGTGCGTATTACATCGCCTCTTTTGTACTTAATTTGGTTTTACCTATACCATTATTGATGTAAATCTATCGCTAATCTATGTATGTAAACCATAAAGAAATAGACCGTGTAGATTTCAAATCCCAATTTTACTTCTAAGCGGATATTACCTAACGAATAATCAATTACCTAATCCATTAATCCACAAAGTGGGGTGATTTTGCATATTAACGTGCATTATTATACTCTTTTTTTACTAAATCACATAATAGTCATATCATTTATAAATTAAAGACAGAGTACCGTTATTCTGCGAATTTGTCGGATTAGAATCAATTACGAAGTGATTTAAACTGATTTTGTTGAGATAATTATTGAATCAATTAAACTTATTTTTAGATAACCAGATAAAATTGTATCATCAGAAAAGATATCTAAACACTGATTTTATTTTGCTTGATAAGATACGCCGTACGCGTTTAATTAAGAATGTTGTGCCAATGAATTCTAAGCCAACTAATCGGGAATAGACGTGTGCGCCGAAGCTTTAATCGTCGGCGGCGGGCGCCGGTCAAAAATCGGCGGCGGCGGCGTTATTTCGGCGTGATTTCGGCGTGAAGAATTGAAAAAAACTGCATAATTTGATTTGAGATTTATTTTTATTACAGAAACAGTCTTGTTTTTATCAATCTCTCTAGCATAAACATTGTTATAAAATTGCACAATCAACAAATATCAGCAAAATAGAAGAAAAACAAACAAAAATAAACGGCGGTAATTATGATCAACAAATATAATTTTTTTGTTAAAATTTTCACAATCAGCAAAACAAAAGTAATTATAAGTAGGTAATGGCTATTTTGCAGCAGTGATTATATCATTGAAAAATATAAGTTTGGCACCAAAACTAACAGTAAACCAAGATCAGCATAATAAAATTATAATTAATTAACGGCTGCCTTGCAACGGCTGTAATTATCATGCACAAATATAATTTTGTCCACTCGTGATGGACTTAAACGAGACCTTTTTGCCGTTACTGTCAAACCGGCAATAGAAAACACTCTCTCGCTGGGCGTGCTTGTAGCAGGCACTGATAAAATAGCCTTCGCTAATTTGTACAGTAACGGAAATGCTGCTTGTCTGTCTTGCCAATATTTAATAACATTGCCGTCTTTCAAATCACTGGCATCACAAGATACCAAATATTTCAGGCATTCTTTCTCAATAAAGTCTTGTCCTTCATCATTAAACGTAACTGCTACTGCATGTTTTTCTACTAGTCTAACCAGAAAATTGTCTTTTTCATCTTTATTTGACGTACTAGAGCGGCTGCATTGCACCTCAAGTTCACACGCTGGCACTACTTCTTTGATGTAGTTGACCAAAAAGTCCACTCTTGTCGTATTGTTACTTTCCATATAATTATCTATTTCTTGTAATTTTGTAAATCTGCAATCTAGCAAAGCAGCTGCTACAATAATTTTGGTGATTGGGAATCTGTGATTGAGCATTTCCGCCATATTTCTTTTCATATGCAACATTATTAACTTTTCATCATCATTCAAAGCTTCACATGCATCTTTTATTTCTGATCTGAACACTAAGGCGAAATTGATTGAGCAATTTGTCTGTGTGCATAAAACTTCCGTAATTGGTTTAAATTTTGCCAAAAACTTAGTCAGATCTTCAATGAGTTCCCATTCCTTATCATCAAATTTAAGTTCCGACATGTTATATTTTGCAAGCATGGCGTTCACTGGTTTTCGGTTGCACTTACTGCTTAAACTTTGTAGCATCGCTAAAGTACTGTGCCAACGAGTGGGTGTTGCTGATTTAATCGATGGCACCGATAATGATGCTGATGTCGTAGTGGCTCTAGAGAAATAAACGTCAGTCTCCTCGTCTGACGCTACGTCTGACTCTGGTACAGGATCAAGTGGAAAGTTCTCGTCATCTTCAAGATGGTCGTGAACATCATCAATTTCTGTCAAAATTCGGCGCTGTTCCTTGTCAGCTCCTTCAATTTCAGGCAATCTATATCTCAGTGTTTTGACAACTTTCTTGCATTTTACCACGAGATTTTGTACCTGGGGAGTTTTTTTGATACCGTCTACTGTTACAAGATTGTGCAAACCGTGTCCCAGACATAAGTGGCTTTGAATTCCTCGCAAATTTTGAGATATGCGCTTTACATTTGCTCCAGAATCAGTAACAAGATACAAAGACTTTCCTTCGAGACCAAAGGAAGATATAATACCTTGAGTGAATGCACTTAAAGCTTCTCCAGTCTTTTTGCCTTCAAATAATCTTGTAGCCAAAGTATAATTTTGCATTTCATTGGCATCATCTGCTATATATTGCAGAGTATACGTTATGTAGCTGCAACGTCGGTAAAGATCTTGCTAAAGATCTGTTGTAAGAGCTGCATGGGTTCCAATTTTTGCCAGGATATCTTGCTTCATGTGTGCTAGCATGCAGTCGTATATATCACTTAAAGCTTCTCTAGAAACAGTGGTTCGAGAAGGTAAATCTTCTATTTTGTATATGACATTATATTTCATCAGGAAGTCTTTTAACCCCTCATTACTAACAGTATCGAATGCTGTGAGGGATCTACAGAGCCACAAACATAAATCCCTTGCGAGCATCCACTTATTTTGGCTTTTTGAAGATGATGGAGCAGATGTCGTCGGACGTGATACTTTGAAAAATGATGTTAAACTTTTGGATGTCGCAGCAGCAGGGTTTTTTTCTTCCAATAATGAATGGTCGTCTTTCAAATGGCGTATCAAATTTCCTGTGCTCACTTTTGAACTGTAGGACTTAATTTTGACACTGAAAAAAAAATAGAAACATATTTATACTTATTTAGATGTTATTTAATCAGTTTATTAGCAAGCCCGCGTGATATTCAGTTCGGTAAATTCATTATTCATTCTGATATTCTATCATATATTCATCAAACAGCAGGTAAGTACTTATTTTAATACATAATACTAACAAAATCACAACAGCTAAACTATAACAAACAACAAGAACTTCTATCTATAATTGAAATTCGAAAATAATTCGATATTTTTACTCACCATCCAAACGGACTGTCAGGGGCCTGATTTTTCGCATTTTCTAGACAGCTCGAGCAAAAAACTTGTTCAGTAATCACATATTTTCTTTTGCCTTCGTTTTCAAGTATTAATTGTCCGAAGTATTTCCACGAAAAACTGTTTTTTGATTTTGAAAATAGTGGATTTACAGTAAAATGTTTTACTTTTACTTTGTTTATATCAATTTTATCGCAAATTTCTTCCATAACTGATAAGCAATTGCAACGTACTTAAAAACGCGTCTATTACGTAACACAAACAGCAAGTAATTGAACGCCGCGGGTGGAACGCGCGGGGTGTGCGGCGAGTGCGATCTCAAAAGGCGGCATGAATCAAAGGCGCGGTGCGGTACTCGTATCTTTGTGCAGCGTATCTATGTGAGGGAGTTCCCCGCTCGGTCTCCTTCGGTACTGAACATAGATACATACGTAGTTTACGTAGTATAATATTCGATAGGTAGTTAATAAGTTTAGAAGTCGCGCCGATTTTACGCCGAATGCAGATCGGCGGCGGCGGCGTCAAAAAAATGCCGGCGGCGGCGGCGGGTCGGCGCGGCGCACACGTCTAATCGGGAAAGTTAAAAACCACTTTCCTTTTTTAGAGAAGAAAAATACAAAGTTTGCAATCTTCTCTAAATAGAAGGTATTCGATTCACGTTGATTGTATTTGTCTTATAATTCCTGTATATAAATCTTATATATATATATATATATATATATATATATATATATATATATATATATATATAGTTAAGGTCTTACTCGTAAGTCGGGAGCAACAAGATTTCACAAACAAAGTGCATTATGCGGGAAACCAGTGATTTATAATATATGCAAACATTTTTATTTTAGGTTCTTTAAAAGTATTTTGGTATTGTCATAATTTAAACCGACACCATTAAACGGGGTAACGAAGATGTTACTAAATATAAGCATCGGACCGGAAAAGATATACCATACAACGCTGTATATTTATATCAGTAGTTACATGTATTAGTGAGAGTTATGTCTGTAAAAACACCAAAGGTCAATAGAAGTTAGCACTTAAAGGTGGAAGGTGAACGGGGATTGAGAAATCATTAAAATGATTCACTACGTTAATCAATACATTGGTCTGCCACATTTAAGAATTCGTTATATCAAACGTAAGCATTTTTAATAAGTATATTACCTACTAGATAACGCCCGCGACTCTCTTAATTTTCCGGGATTAAAAGTAGCCTATATAATATATAGCCCCGGGATACAAACTATCCCTATAACAATATTTCATCAAAATCGGTTAAACAGATGGACCGTGAAAGCGTAGCAGACAGACTTTCGCATTTATAATATTAGTATTAGTATGGATATATGATGTAATAAGGCCCCCCAATATATCACAATCGTCTACAAACTTCACAATTGATATGACTATAAATAGCATTATCCGTTTGTATACTTAATTGTCTCTGCCGTATAAGGGACGACATTGTTTAGGTTTTTTTAATCCCCTAGGAGGCCTTTCATTTATCATTTTACGTTTTGAAGATTAGCCTATGACACTCTCCAGATCCTTAACTTATCATACTTACGTGTTAAAAAATCACGTTGATCCGTTACTACAATAACTTTACGTAAATGAAGGACAAATCAACAAGTAACCACACTTTCGCAGATATGAGAAAAATCGATTGTTCTACATATTATTATATATATATATATATATATATTGAATTAAGTGTTATCGATTTTACGATTGTTCAGAAAACAACAGCTTAATTTTGCTGGGGGCAGTTTCATAGTTTTAGTGGGGGCAGTCTTTTGTTCAAAATCTATTTAAAAATCTTGTTTTATTTTTAAAAAATGTAGGTGTGTTTGCTTCTCCTACGGCCAGTTGTACGTGGCGGGTTGTAAGAAATTTTTTAAATGTTGTTTACAGAGAAATTTTCTAAAAAGTCGGTTTAAACAATATATCCACTCCATGAGTACGAAGTCGCGTTTTTTACTAGCGGCTACTGTACTAGGACTTTTGTCGTTATGTCTCTTGCAGCTGGAAAATTTCATAATCTTATAGGAAATCAGAAATTATGCGCAAATGAAATCGCTGGTTGTATATTATAGATTTGGAACTTGTACAGATACTGGGACTGAAAATACAATTGCATGCAATTTTCGTAGTTATAACCATTGCGTTTAGAGTCAAAACCCTGTGGTTTGAACTGTACATTAAGATGTCAGTCAGGCAGTTTATAATTTAATTATGGTATGCAATCAATTTATTTATTTTCAAAACTTAACAATATATACTTATTTTGTGTCTACTGGGAATCCGAACTTATCGCTTATTAAAAATAATAAAGAGTGCAGTCAGCTGTCGCAATATTTTAATAAGATACTTTCCCCCGGCTAGTTGCTCCACTGTAACGTGTACTTATACTTATAGTTCCGTTGATAACGCTTTCATAGTTTCAATTCAAAACGAAACTGCTATCAACTATCCACGTAGTTGGAGACAAACGTTTCCGACGACAGGAAAGTGTCTGATCTAGCTTAGTGATATAAGAGACATGTTATAAAGATAAAACGTGTGCCTGTCTACTGTTTACCTAACAATATATTACATCATGAAAACACATTAGTTCATTCTTTGAAGATCCACTGTTGTGACTTATTAATTGAATTGAAACTATACAAATCAAAAGTCTTAAGAGGCGATCGTCGCTCGCAATTTTTATTCAACCCGCAAATATTTTGCCGGTATATTGCTATCTCTATTTGGCTGATGACACATGATCGCGTGCAAGTGCGATAGCAATATGAGCGTACAGAATTTGTATTGACATACATTTAGTCTTTTTCCGTAAATACCAAAAATGATGAATGAAAACTTGTTGTGTTTTCAACTTCGTGTTGTTATTCTGTATCTTGATAATATAGGCTATGTTCCTGATCAATATAGTACGTAAGATATCGTTGGTTTTAATATGAAACAAATAAAGAGAAAACATGTCATTTATGTCGTAAAAACATGCAAAACGCAACGCGCCTACATTTAATTTTGGGTAAGTATTTTGAAAACATAATTATCCAGAGACTTAAAAAAATACAAGTTCTATCTTAATAATCGCAAAATATGGTGGAAATATGTTCGAATTACAAATTATTTTGGTATTACGTTTGTATGGGCAATTCACCCTCCGCTGGCACCTTAAATCAAAAAGTTCTGTCTTTTGTAAAAATCAATGCCAATGAAATGTTAATAAATAAATGGAGTAAAACTGAAGTGCACCTGATAAATAAATTAAAAACAGCCCAAATATTGAGAAATCAACCGTACCATTAAAGGTTTTCTGTACTAATATTATAAATGAAAATTTGGATGGATGGATGGATGTTTGTTACTCAATCACGCCAGAACGGCTGAACGGACATGGATGTAATTTCGCACAGGGATAGATTATAGTCTTGAATAACACTCTATGCTACTTTTAATCCCTATAAATTAAATAGTTCCCATGGGAACCAAAAAACCTCAATCCACGCGGACGAAGTCGCGGGCATTAGCTAGTATTTTGTATGTATTTTAAAAAGGCAAACGGTGATAAAACGTATCTGCTAATGGAATCTCTTGTCGTAACATGTTTCATAAGAAAGATACAACATCAATTAAACGATCGAAATCGGCTTAATTTATTAATGTTGTAACAATTGATTGATTACCACAAATTCCATTTGCACCTAAAACAATATTTATCGCGCTAAAATTAATTTACTAATTATTAAAAGAAATAGGTTTAGAGGTATATTATATTATTGCGTGAGCTATCAAAAATTTCTTAAATATACATATTTTTAGTGGTTTCTATATTTGTCGATATGTCGGAATTGTTACCATAGTGCTATTAGGATAAGTGGAAAAAATTAAGGCAAAATATTGAGGCATCAGGATTACGCTTTGAGATTTCCTAGAATTGAATAAAATGAGGAAAAAACTGTAAAAATTAATGTTAAACTCGTGTCTAGTAGCTAGATCACCGTAGCCTATACTTTAATGGACGGTATTAGGAATTTCGAAAGTAAGTATAATTTTCGTTGTTTTCCGAAGGTATCGAGTGCCAGAACGCGAAATGTCTCGACGGGGGGGAGACCGGACGGCGCCTCTGCGCACTCCCACGATGGCTGGTGGATTATTCGCCATCGATAAGGATTACTTCTACAAGATTGGCTCTTATGACCAGGGCATGGACATCTGGGGTGGAGAGAACCTCGAAATGAGCTTCCGGGTATCGTATACTTGCTACAACTTCTTAGAAAGAAAAGTGGATTATGTAATTAGTTGCTTAGAAATAGAATTGTTTTAATCCCATTGCATAAAGGTGAGATCTTATTCTATCCCTATATTTGGGTTTTATTTAAAACTTAAATTTTTATATGCTTTATTATATTATGTTAGTTGCAGTTTTTTGCCCTATGCAAAGCAAAATCTGTACCTGCCTTACCAGAAATTGGCAAAGCTGATATTTTGCTCAAATTAAGGTAAAGTAGTCATCCAACCCAAGTACTCTGTCCATATACATTGAATAAGCGTAAAGTCCACTTAGAGATGTTCTTACGTGGCTACAAACTTACTTGAAAAGTTTCGAATTTTATTTGAAATCGGGTGCTAAAAGTGAAATTGGGGTAAAGGTGTGGCAGTGCGGCGGTCGGCTTGAGATCGTTCCGTGTTCGCACGTGGGCCACGTGTTCCGAGACAAGTCGCCGTATTCCTTCCCCGGCGGCGTGCAAAACGTGGTGCTGCATAATGCGGCCCGCGTGGCCGAAGTGTGGATGGACGAGTGGGGAGAGTTCTATTACGCCATGAACCCAGGTTCGATGTTGGACTATGGTGCTGAATTTGCTAACGTTTTGCATATCTACTGACGACGCAAAGTGGAAAAGTAATGGTTCCATACAGAAAATTTTGTGAAAAAAGAAAAAAAACGTGGAATAGACCACAAATTACTTTCCATACTCTCGAGGCTCACCCTAAAAATATTTTTAAAAAAACTTTTAAATTTTAACTGAGGTGTTCGTGGACTTTTCATTTGTATAAGAAAAAAGTCAAAGAAGCATAATTAGGGTAACAGTAACAATTACCGAAAACGGAAATGTTTCCTTTTTTGGTTGTTGATATAACTCGATTATGATAATTATATCTATGAGTAATACAAAATTGTATTTCCCAGCGTGTTATACAAAACGGCTTGCGTTTCTTTCCACTGTATTACTAGATAATACTGGAACAGTGTTTGCAAAACTTTAGCAATCGTGGCACAGTAATAAAGTTTTGTTGTGGCTTAAGGGATAACCAATAATAACCTCATCAGATGCGCGCCTGTCATTAACATTATTAATAAGTAATTTAAGAAATGTCGGCTTCCTAACAAACCATTAACCATTGCGGCTGCATTCCTAATAATTTCTTTCTTTATACCTATTCTAAATCCATTATGTGTTATGGAAAAATGGTCCTCTCTCTTTCACAATGATTAAAAGTGGGTGAGATAGGGCTAAAACATCGGTAATACATAATGTATTTGGAACTGCTTGCGCATGTCCTTTTTACTAACTTTGTTTTTACTCTGTTTTTTTGTCTATGTGTTTTAAAGGTAGTGTGCCTTCATTTAGTGTTTTCGTTTCTCGTTCATTTACATTTTAGTGTTGGTCATAGTTGACACGATAATAATATATTTCGTCGCCAAATATATTGTTATCTCTAGTGTCGCATAATTTTAGTGACACTTGAGTTTGGATAAATATTTTTAAAGCAAAAATGATCAATCGACCACTTTGCTCTGCTTTTTAGTAAACATAATATAACTGCAGTTTGTTTAGAACAAAAACATATCGTGGCACTTAGATGTAAATGATCTTGTATTTCTTGTTTTTTATTTTTTTGTTATTTTGATTCCTTTCCACTTGGCTTCTTCTAAATGCAGAAGCAATGAAGTTTTATCCATTATGTTGAAGAAGAGTATAATAACTTGAGTGATCATCCACAGCAATTCTTTTTTATATGAGTTGGCAGATGTATTTACGAATATTTGACATGCTGAGATAGAATAAATAGTATTTTATTTATCAGTTCATACTATGACATATTTTTTCATGTTTTTAATATGAACTGACACAGAGAAATGGCTCAAATATCACGATTAATTTGTTTATATTTTGAAACAAATTACATTGTATACAGATTTTTATCCATATTATTAAGGTTTTAAAGGTAAGTTATCTTTTTAGAACCAGCTCGGGGTATTAACTATTAACATATATATTTCTAAATATATCTGTCGCAACTCATCATGGCTTAATAGAATAAATATGGGTTAAAAAAAATATATTTATAAAATATATACGTAGTCAAAGTTGGTATATCGTATTAATATGTACTAATCCATCATGTTTTATGTGTAGATTGAGTGAAAATTAATCCATAACCTTTGATTTTTAACTAATATATTTTTGGCGATATGGTTATTTATATCTATGATTAAAGTCTGTTCACTGTAACGGAATATAAGGTGAAACTCTTAAAATATGTAGCTTATAACAGCCACATATACATTTTTTTTCATATATGATCATCATCTTACAGGGAATGTTAAATAGTTTGTATTTTATTGAAACATCCTAGTTGTAATGTATATGTCACCGTAAGATTGTAAAAACCGTGATATTATAATCTAACTCGCGAAATTGTAAACTGTCGAAAGATTGCGGCCGGGCACTTAGGTTTTATTGGGTTAATACACCTAACAGATTACAATTTACCGAAAAATAATGCGTTAAATTGTAATCTTTCGACAGTTTGCAATTTCGCGAGTTAGATTATAATCTAACGGTTCTAACAATCTTACGGTGACATTATATACTAAGTAAAAACAGAAATATTATATTCAGTATATTTGCTAAACTGTGGAAATTAATGACCATATCGAATTGTTTTCAGATGTCCTCTATGGGATACTAATTTATAACTTTCCTATTAACAATAATATATTTCAACACCAATAATACTTAAAACGCAATTAAGATCTAAGAGAAACAGTCATCGAATTCTCTTAGAACTTGAGTTCTCAAATACTTACAGTATTGGCGGATATCTATTTTCGAGATAATCTTTTAATAGTTACTACTTTGTAACAGCTAAAATACAAATTTGCTATATTCAGTGAAAAATCATTAAAATCGCTTGCAATCTTTATGTCCATATTTTATTATTTTACGATTATTATAATACCCTTGCATTCTTACATATTTTCCCAATGATTCAATGATTATCTTCCTGATAAAATGAAACACTGAGATTTGGAAAGTCCGTTTACATCCTATGACGTATGATGATATATGACATCCTATGTCATATATGACGTGTTATTTACTAGATACAGAAAAAATGAAATCATACCATACCATACCATAAGTTAATAGTATATTTAGGATCGGTTGATAATCTATATTAAATCGGCTATTAATATACACATTATAAGTGTTCGCAATATCACCCACAATTAAGGCTTTTTACTGATAATTTCAATATCAAAATAACTATATATTTATCTATGACGAAAATAAATCTTACTTTTTATCTTTAAAATATGTAAGTTTGCTTTTGTATTTTGGATGTTTGTTACTCCATTGTGCCACACTGACTGAACTGATTTAGTTGAAATTTGGAGTAGAGATAGATAGCTTATACCATGAATGACAATATAGACGATACATTATACCAGAAAATTGAAGAGTTTCCGCCGGAATAAAAAGCCTAAATCCGCCGCATCATCTTATTAATATTTATAAGCGTTCTCCATATATTATGTAACTCTCAATTGAAGCTTTTTAATCATCATTTCTATATCAAAATAGCAATCGAATATAATATTGGCCTGAGATATTGCCATTGCAAGTGTAAGGGTGCGTTTCTACCAGAGGTATACTAGGTTGCTAAGCTACGGATGTCAGTCAATCCCACCATTAGAAGCACTTAACTTTCATAGTTTAGATCGCTAGTTAGATCAAGCGCTCCTATCGGTGGGTTTGCCACACATCTGCAGCTTAGCTAGCGAACATTTCTGTTGGAAACGCACTCAACACTCGGGGGTGGGCAGGTGTGGATGTGCGGCGGCACGCTGGAGATCGCGCCGTGCTCACACGTGGGCCACGTGTTCCGCAAGACCACGCCCTACTCGTTCCCCGGGGGCACGGGCCGCGTCGTCAACCACAACAACGCCCGTCTCGCCGAAGTCTGGCTTGACGACTGGAAGCATTTCTACTACAATATTAACCCAGGTCCATAACGCTTCCGCTTATGACGGCTAGAACTGGGTGCTCACTAGCCAGCCGTGACCGTGACCGTTGTACTTTACTGTTACCATAAATGTAATCATACGTGCGTACGTTTTTTTATTATTGCAAAATAGGCTTGCGCTTGACGACAATCATGCTTAGTGCAAACCTTAGAACGCGCTTGCCTAGAAGATGCCTATTCATCATTCGTCGTTCCAGGAATGCGTTGCATTCTTAGATCGTCCTACGTTAGCGACATACACTATAACGCGATATGATACGACGTGACGTGACAATATCAAACAGTAGATCAAGAAAGGTGTTGGTTACACCTCCCTAGTGAGCATCCAGCTTGGAGCATATTTAGATGGGCTGCATGCAAACGAATAGTTTCAAAAGAGCAGTACGTATCATGAAAATATAAATCTGCAAAGGCTGTAACATAGGCTATATAGACAAGGTGACACAAAGTCAGATAGACATTTCGCGCCTCTCATATTAGTATTACCTACCTATTGAATCTATAAAACACCCGCTGCGTGTTAAGAGTTCTTTTTACATATTATATTCGGGCTTAGTGGGATTCGCCCAGCTCAATCTGAATCTCACTCTTATATGTCGTATATTTTAATATTTTGTTAATTCTCTAAACTTTCTCCGGTTTCCCAGTTGTGCTATCCTATTTCGCAGGATTTTTAAAAGCTTTCATTGCTTTCAGGCATTTAGTTACTTTTGTTTAGATATTTGTTTACGACAAAATAATTTTACAATACTCATCTCGGGTTTTTCACTAAAAGTTTACACCCGGGTAGCGATTTAATAAAAAAATACAAAACAATATGAATGCTAACTGTTATTATTGTTCATTAGAAATTACAGGGACGAAAATTTTCAGTGCAAGTTTATTATGCAAACATTTTTGCATTCCAAGTGCGCCCACCTAAATATGCGATAGCCTCAAGATGCCTCGTGTCAATTGACCCATAAACGTATAGAGTTGACCTTTAATGACGTAAGTAAAATAAAACCAGGCATCTGGCCAAATTTACTTCACTTTGCCGGCTCTTTAACGAAATTAAAAAAAAACAAAAATTATTTTACGCTTAACGAAATCATTGTGAGGAAACCCAAAAGTTTTCCTTATTTTTTTGTTAAAAGTTATGTGAAGTCTATAAATTCGCTCTTGGCCAGCGTGGTGGACCTAAGTCTTTCTAATTCGGAAAGGAACCTTCCTGCAGTATTTGACCAGCGGTGGGATCAAATTGCGACGATAATTTATTGTATTACTCCCTTTATTTTATCTTTTATGGTTCAATGTGATACCAGGCATCGTTATTAAAACTAATCTAATATCGCGTTTCTTGAAAAGACCATAAAATAATAAACATAATTACTTATAATGTAGATATCATATTAATATCATACCTTCATTGCTATTTATATATTATTTTAGCAATTCTAACAGTAGATAGGTATAATTATACACTATAATATTTGTAATATGAATTCCTATATTATTAATGTGTTTTAATATGTTGTGTTACTAATCGGCTAAATGTCCTATTTACAATGTACAAAATTAATATCACATGTAGTGATGTCGCTTTTCAGTTGTTTATTCCTCAAAAATACAAAAGAGGAAAGATCATTTTTTTTTAATTTGATCAATATTTTATCCATGGTATTTGTATAAGACTAACTCGGTTGTATTGAATTCTGTTGACGAATATTCTTTCTTTTCTCGAAAATTTTCTTGCAAAAAAACGGCATGAATAATAATAAGCTCATTTAGGCCCTCCTGCATAAGGACTCCTAAATTGATTTACTTAAATTTTTTAATGCTGTCACTTTTTGGAAACCGCAATTCGCTCTTGCCAAAAAGTGACAGCATTACAAAATTTAATTTTTAAGTCCATTATATTTTAAGTTTAAGTTAAGTTGTCCTTGTGCAAGCGGCCCTAAGTTTTGTAAAACCGAATTAGTACATTTTAAGATGGAACTAACCTTTGTTTGAAGGGTTTACATCGTCTTTGCATCGGGACCAATAGCTTTTTGTTATAGGATATGAGGCTGCAAAAAATATAATCAATAACATAATCATTATTGAATAACGCTTCACATTAATCCCATTGTTGAATAACTATAATAACAATTCATTCATTTCAATCCAGTTCGTTCACATACTTGTTTATCAACGTTTTTTGTTTAAAGAGTTTTTATTATTTGCTAAACATATCCAATAATTGATGATATAACTTCATTGTTTTATAAAAGTAAAATGTTTCCATAGGAAGGCATCTTATTCATAGCTGATTCAGCTACAAACTTTGAATTCTCAAATCATCAATATGTTAGACCAAAGTACATCGATAGCTTAGGGATCCTTTGACTGAATTATTAGAAATTTATAGAAACAAAGAAATCTAAAAGATTCGTTAAACGCTTCCGACACAAACATATTGCCAAATATTTTGAATACTTATAGATTTGCATTAAAACCATTGTCCAAATATTTTGATTTCATTCTAAACTCTTTGGGTTATTCAGGCGCGTTGAACGTGCCAGTGGGTGACGTCACAGAGCGAAAAGCTTTGCGAGAACGACTCAAATGCAAGAGCTTCAGATGGTATCTCGAGAACATTTATCCTGAAAGCCAAATGCCATTGGAGTACTATTATCTTGGAGAGGTACGTTTTATTTGTTTGAACATTTTTACTCTATACATGTGATGTGATGTTTTTGCATCGAGCATCAATTTCGTGGGAATTATTTGACTTTCCGAAATACAAAATAACGCGACACTGGGATGCAACCTATCTTTTTACCTTTCGTCAAAATCATTTAAACAGGCAGTGAAAAGGAAACAGAAATATAGTTGTAAATGCTTGAAAAGAGCTGCAAACTAATGGAGCATAACCCATTAAACTGTCCTTGACTCCGCCGACCTTGCAGATTTTATATGTGCCAAATAGCGGAAGGGCATCAATGGAGGACAGTTTTTAAACCGATTTCCAGAAAAGGAGGAGGTTCTCAATTCGTCGCATATTTTTTTTAATGTATGTCGGTGCATATCTCCGTGGTTTCTGAACCGATTTGAATTTTTTTTTTCAGTCCTTAAAGGAAGCTCTCAGGTGGTCCCATAAAAAATTCTGACTCCAAATCCTCAATCCTGACACTAAGAAGCTGAAAGTAAAAATTATTTCCAAAAAACCGACTTCCAAAGCCACTAAAAGTAAAAAAATATTTTTATTTCTACACACTATGTTGAAGTCGGCCGGGTATATCAAAGATAAGCAAAGTTGACGCATCAGGCTCGCCCGATTTCAACATGGTGTATAGAAATAAAAATTATTTTTTACTTTATAGTGGCTTTGGAAAGAATTTTTATATTATTACACATCAATTAAACCACTCATATTAATTATTATTTTATAAGAATATAGAAATAAGAATTCTTTTTTTTAATTCAAAAAGTCTCCTGGTCTTTTCAGATTCGCAACGCAGAAACCTCCAACTGTCTCGATACACTCGGTGGCAAAGCAGGCCAGCCCCTTGGCATGGGATACTGCCACGGCATGGGCGGTAACCAGGTCTTCGCATACACGAAGCGCAAGCAGATAATGTCGGACGACAATTGCCTGGACGCCGCTCATCCTCGGGGCCCCATCAAACTCATCCGCTGCCACGGCATGCGTGGCAACCAGGAATGGACCTACGATACTAAGGTACTCGTACATTCTTCACTCCTAATTTACTGGCTTGCTTAAATTCATTGTTTGTTAAGCTATCCTAGGTTTCAATTTTATTTTGTTTTGTTCGAAAAACTTACATCTACATAAAAAACAAGTAGAGATATAAATATATAAGAAATATAATAATACCAATAAGTTTTCACAGAAAGACTTTATATAAGACTAGCAGTCCGCCCAGGCGCACGTGTAGCGCTAATCATCATAATAGTCCATACCCAATAATAGCCAGTCATAATTATAGCCAACATGCTAGAGCTCTGAAGCCTTCCCCAGAAAGATGCCACACGAGCTCTCACAATACAATAGAAGTCGGGCACTCCGTGCAATATGCTGGCACGTAGATTTGGCAAATGCAGTAAGGCTGTTAAAATAACCCTATTTAACGCCTACTGTCAGTGCTTTTATACGTGCCAGCTATGGACTATCTTTTTGAGAAAATTTTAGTAAGGGACCTGAGACCGGTATAATTTCTCCCAGAGAATGTCATAATTGACCAGGTCGAAGGCCCGACTCAGGTCTAGAAAACACGCATAAATAGACGTTTCCCGACTGGTGTAGTGCTTTATAGTGTGCTTTAAACCAGACCGAAAACCAAACTGCATCATCGAAGACCACATTCTTGAGCAGTTCGGGCTGCAGCAGTCGTTCCAAGATCTTACCTATTAAAGTGCCTAAAGAGATCAGGCGATAATTATTAACTGAACTTGAGTCCCCGGTTTTATTTTTCACTATTGGAATAACTACAGTTTTCATCAACTTTTGCGGAAGATAAGAATATTTGATACAAAGATTTAAGTATAGACTACAAAGTTTGTCATGTAGAGCTTTGCCACCGTATATTATATGTTCAATGCTTAACTCGTCAAAACTCTTTAGTAATTTTTTTAATTGTTTAAAACACCTCCTCCACCGTGAATAGCTTTTATACCCTTGTGTTTGGTAAGGAGCTATTATTATTACCTCTTAGCACTGGATCTACTTCTAGCGGTTGGACTTATTGGCTATCATATTGGCTATCAGTGCATGGCTCTGCAAGCCGTCCACTGTCAATGGAGCATTTGATTTACCACTATTGACATACAATGGTGCCGATTCTGTAATGTAACATCTCTAAACTAAACTAAAATGGCAGCTTTAAATCTAGTTCTGTACCTTTCCGTAGGGAGTATTATGAAAGGGTTAGCAATATTTATAATGCTCTAATTTTAGTTTAGTTTAGAGATTGTGCACTACAGAATCAGCCCCAATGTCAGGAAAAACACCTTCGGAAGTAAAGCTTTGTTTTGGAACAAATTTGAAAATCACAAAAACGGTTATTGTGAGACCTTAAAAGATAGATATAGTTTTGAGAGGAACACTTACACCATACATTGTTTTCGTGTAACTTTTACTATTTACGCTGCGCACGCCACGCAAGGTCTCAGATTTTTTCCGACCAAATTCACATTATTGCAATTTTTGTAGGGATCTCTAATTTTTTGAAAATAAAATATAGGCTATTATTCGCACCTGAGTTGAATGCAGAGCTTAGGAATGAGCTAGTGCTGTGACCTTATTACTGACAGTCATATCGATAAATTACAAAAACAAGCAGTGGTTGTATTATTTTAAAGTCCAAAATTTACTTTATTTGTTAAGTAAAATCATTCGGACAAGTAGAGACGATTGTTTTAGTCAGATAAAAGTCTTCTATAGTTCTGTGAATTACACTACGATTAAAATCATCTTTTTTACGAAGAACGAAGACGTTCTTCGCAAACTGAAATGTTGAGCCTGAAACTTGATCAATTATTTGAATTACATCCTGTACTTGAGCAGCAAATACTAAAATTTGATAAATATTATAAGGAAACGTAATTATTTAATTTTTAATCAGATTCAGTATTTTTAACAGAACTTCACAATGATGTGAATAGATGGCGCTCTGTAAAAGTTTATTTGTTTGTGCTTACAAATAATAGGCGTTAACACCATCTTACGTGGAATAAAAAATAGTCTACTGATAGTACTGATGTCTATGAACGTAAAGGTGAGCGCGCATCTAGACATGCTCGCCGCAGGAGCCGCAGGCACACAGTCTTAGTCATCACAGTTTATATTTTTTTTATTATGAAATCGTATGCTACGTAACACCCGCTCACCGAACGAGCTGCATTTTAGTAAAATACTGTAGGTATACCTATCACGTCCACGCAAGCGGATGACGATTGACGTCATCAGATTCGGCGCGTTTTAATGCTTACGGTGCAGTGAATGGATACCGCGAGGTCTCAGTTCGGGGCGAACCACTAGTTAAAATATAAAGCTTGAACTCAAAACGAAAGTAATTTATCTTTGTCTAATGGCTCTAAAGCTAAGTTTTTCTCCAGAAGGTCTTTTGGTGTCTCGTTCTCGCCCTTGTTGTACAATATGCGAAGTTTTTTTGTGGTTTCGGTTTATTAATTAATCATCACAGAATAGAATAGAATAATTTATTTGCATGAATGTGGTACAAAATTATGTTTGATGTTCCTTGATGTTTGATGGTCCTTTTTTGTGTGTACAGACGCGAACGATAAAGCACACAAACACGGGCATGTGTCTCGACAAGCCCGAGTCGTCGGACGTGTGGAAGCCGGTGCTGCGGCCGTGCTCGCGCGCGCGCTCGCAGCAGTGGCTCATGCAGGTAGACTTCAAGTGGCAGGCGCGCCGCCAGCAGTCGCCCGGCAGCTAGTCCACGCCTCCACGGCCTCTGAGGTGAGACACTACACACACGCCTGTGCCCGACGAGCCCGAGTCGTCGGACGTGTGGAAGCCGGTGCTGCGGCCGTGCTTTATCATATTATAATATAATATTTTATATAAATTATATGAGAGGTCGCCCGCGACTTCGTCCGCCTATAATGTCTAATTTCCTATAAGATTTTCCTGCTGCAAAAGACCTACTTATAGTGGCCGATTTTCAAGTTTGTAACTTCAAAAACTTAAAACCCTCATGTAAGCTTCCAATCCCTATTTCACCCCTATTCTGGTAGATTTCGTAAAATTGCTTATAAAGGTTATTATTTATTGAAATCTAATAACCTAAATCCCGACTATCAAGTCTCTAACTTAAAACACATAAGACTTTCATAAAAACTTACAACCCCCATTTCACCCTCATTGGGGTGAATTTTCGTAAAATTGCTTATATAAGTTTTTATTATTCATAACTTAATTGCCAAATTTTCATGTATCTAACTTCAAAAACAAAGGACATTCATAAAAACTTCCAACCCCCATTTCAACCCCTTAGGAGTGAATTTTCTCAAAACCGTTTCTTAGCTGACGTCTACACCATAGAAGAAACCTACTTTCCAAATTTCAAGTCCGTATGCTTTATAGTTCCCGAGATATCGTGATGAATCAGTGAGTGACCTTTCGCTTTTATAGATAAAGATATAAGGCGCATTATTGGGTATTTGACAACTAGTCAAATCAGCAAATTTTTACTACCATATTACGCTCGACTACACCATGATCCCACGCCTTACAGCCACATAACAGAAGCGTGCTAGCTAACTCTTTTTACAGAGTTAGCAATCCTTAGATCTGTCATTTTGGTTTAGTAAGTGCCTTTTGCACCAAAGCCGAACATGCCCATATTTTTTAACTTTTCCATCCATTCTTTTTTCTTTAAAAAAAGAGCAACTGCTGAGTTTCTTGCCGGTTTTTCTCAGTAGAACTTCTTTCCGAACAGGTGGTAGAGTCTGGACATATCATAAGTGACAATAAAGAAATCATTTAATTTTCATATTTTTCATTATAAATTAGATGTTTTGACAAATTTTGGCGGATGGCGTGAAAAATGAATCTTATGGATATGTGCTGATACTAGTTTTTTTTTGTTTACAGGATCGACAACGATTAGACCATAATAGTCTTCCCTCTGTCGTTAGTTTAGAAAAGATTTACTTCCTTTATTCCTATAACTGAAATTTTATATCTATTAGATTGTATTGACACGGAAGTACTGTGAATTGTTGACAATACATGCGCTGTAATAAGTTTACCTTAAACGTTGCTCAAACTTAGGATTGTGTCTGACGTGTTGTAAAGTGAGATTTGTTTACCTATAGTGGTTTTCTTGCACGAAGTCTCTTTTGGCATATTTATCATCTTAAAATCAATATTGGACTTCATTGCCTAAATCTTGATTGTATGCATCTTTTTTGATTATTTAGTTCTGTTTCTCAGTTAAGTGATACCATTTTATGTATAATCTACCTAGTAGCTAGAATACATATAATATATTGGTAGATTATTTGTAACGTTTTAAAAATTTAATTATTTCGTCTGATTAATGTTTGCATGAATTATTATATATATAATATCCTAAATAATAGGAGCTTATTTTAGTGTATTTTATATTATATTATAAGTGAATCTTCTTGCATACATTAATAATCACTAACAGAATGGTAATGAATCAAAGAATATTATGGCAGCACTGATGCTGATTGCCTGTGGTTGTGCCGAATATTTTACTGGTCTGTGGTTGTTATCTGTCTTTGTTTATTGTGGTTTTCTTCCGGCTGTCACTTTTAGAAGTGACATTACCACATAACCTACAAAAGTGTAAAATGAAATATATTTTTTTCTAGCTTCATTTTTTAAAAATTCTTTCCTCTGAGAGCTTCGTACACGACGCTTATTAAAATATATTTTTTGCACACGTGTACATAATTCTTTTTTTCGCAATATTATTGATGTATGGAAGTTCGCCTTTGCTCTTTTTGCACTTGAATATCGATTTTTTCGATTATATTTATCAATTAATTAGTCAAGTTTATTTTTTTTACTTAATTGTTCTTCAGTAAAATGTTTTAAATTCAGTTATTTAGCATATAACTGCCAAAAGAGACTTCGTTCGTGAATAATACTATAGTTACTTAAGCGTAAGTTGATGACCATTTTAACGAAATTGTATGTATGATAGATTGTCCTTCTATATTCGTGATGTTGAAGCTACACTTGGTGGCTCCTGGAACTTCGTATTATGCAACTTGAGTGTCCACAATAAAGTCACAATTAGTTTTTTTATTAGTTTTCCAAAAACAAATAAAAAGTAAGTAGATATATCTGATATATAACTAAGGTATATCGTACTGATATACTACTTACTACTATGTACTACTACTATGTATGTGTATGTTACTTTTGATTGAAAGATTGCTTTAATTAGCACCTCAAAAGCAATTTAGTAACCGAATTGAAAATGAAAAATACCAACTTGTGTAGAGTTCTGTTTAACTTATGATTTATTTTTAACTGATGAGAATATTGCTTTAACCAAAACTATAAATTTTAAAAATATCGTGACAGTCCAAGTCGAAAATAATTTACACTTTTTACATCAGATGACAGTTTTTAAAAACTTTTCATAGTATTTTTTTATACAACAATACTCCCTATCCATGACGATTGGGTTTTAAAGCATTGAGATTATTATTTGCGAATTTTCGTAACATTTGACAAGAAAACTACTACTCATATTTTTTTACTACATATTATTTTTACTTTTGAACATTATCGTCTAATACGTAAAATAGCAGATCCTAGCAATAATTTAATATTTGTTGAATCAATAGATGGTTATAGTATAATAATATGTAAAAGGATTTGTTATTAATAGACAGTGCTTCTTTTAGCTATTTTATATCAGCTAAATGACTGTAGCAGAGATGAGGGGCACTCCTGATTGTCTATGAGTCAATACACACAGGGACAAAAGTTCGAAAATTCTAGTAGTTACGATTTTTTGCTGTAAAACTATAAGAAAGTATTCATTTACCTATATTTAGTGTAAATATTTTATTTTATTTTATTAAATATCTGTTTTGAGACTGAACTCAAGTGACTGCCTGTGTATTGCCACATATACCTTGATTTCTTCAGAGCTTATTTCTTCTATATACTTACCTTCTTGTTGTATAAGATTTTTAGCTAGACTTTATTTGAACAGACGCATATTAAATTCCCATATTTAAGTTTCTCAATTAGAGCGTGTGTTGTGTAAGAATATCTTTGTAATGGAGTGGTCTTTATGAGGTTGATAAATATGATAAATACGAAAAATTCATTGCGAATTTTGATAAAGACCCCGAGTGGAATAGCTTATTGGTAATTACCTGGGGCGCATGGCCGACTAATGCCCGTTCCCACCAACAATGCTTCAATTTTAGAGTACACATAAGTAAATTTAGTGACATTTATTTATTACGTTATTGTCGGTGAAAACTGTGACCGTTTTGTGTCTTAGGTATGCCCTAAAATGTAGGCATTGGGTACTTGTATACGTTAAACAAGCAGGGGTGGTTGAGATGAAGTTGAGTTGATATTAAATTCATGAACTATCATCGGGGTGATCACGTATAGTCGCAAAATAATTAAGGATTGGCCTTGTTCATAACATAAATTTTAAATTAGTAAATCTAAGTAGACAGTCATAGTTTTTATATTTGACTTAAACAGTAAATTGCATACTTAGTTTGCACAAGAGTTCAAAATATTTTAATCTTGATTGTTGAATATAGGGAGCTACTTTCACTAATTTAAAATATTTTTGAAATACAATATCGCCATTGTTTGTAACGCGTTGAAATACTGAATGTTTGTGTATAAATACCCGTAAATACCCGTTTATAAATAAATGAAGTAACTTATTTAGTTACTCCAGGGCGAAATAGACAATGACGAACATTTTTTACATTGTATTTTGCCTTAATGTCTCAAAAATATGGTATTGTGCTATTTTAAATGTTATCGATTAAAGGACACAATTTTAATGATATTTTAGTGCATATCGTTTCTAGTAATAGTAGGGCTTAAATAGGTATTATTTTTTAAATTATGAACTTCCAGTCTCAAGATTATATTAAATTAAGCCCTTCACAACGAATAATAATTATTTAAAAACGTGCTATTACATAGAAATAATATTATTTTAAATATATGTGTATTTAAGTATTAATGTAGCGCTGAGGTAGATAAATAATTAATATTATTGTTTTTTTTATATTCTAATGTTATAACAGCTGTCTTCCCCTCACTTTTGTTATTTTTTTGTAATATTGAGATCTTCACTGCCTTATTTGTTAAATTCTGTGTTATTCTAAATATCCGCTTTATATATTGTTTGGGTAACATTTAATTTATCCTATGATCTAAGGGCACGTTTCGTCTCTTTTCTATCCATGTACCTACTTAGTAGTGGAATGGATGTTTGGATTTTTATTGCCTTGTCACAACCTCAGTGATCCCTCTTGAAGTTATAATTTTAATATCGCAGTGTCTTGGACAGGTTCAGGGCGCTTGTCCACTGAAGCAGGGCGGAGTGGTGAGCAGACCAATCGCCTTTGAGAATCAAGTCATTATTTTATCAATACTTTAATAGGTCGAATACATCTCCACTCGACTTCGCGTCAGTGACCAGCGACTCTAAGGCAGTTTGTCTAGTTGGTGACGAATTATTGTTTATGTTGAAAAACTATATTTCAAGTTAGAAAAAATATTTAATTTCGAGTTTGGCATAATTTTATTAATTATTGGATACTTTACTATCATATCAATAAATAAATAGGAGATTATTAATAATATAATTTTTAGGTTAGAAGAATTGGCATGTTTATTTTATCACAAACGTTTTTATGTATAAATATAGTTATAATAAATAATGTTTGACGAAGCAATTACTGAATTGATACACAATAAGATTAATTGTCCAAAATAATGTCATGTGAAGTCATTTGCAGAAAGGTTGAATGTAAATAATTGTTTAAATAAATAAAAAATATTCGTCCAATCGATGACTTGCATCGAAATAGCATTTATTATTTAAGCACAGAATCTCAAATCCATTGTTTTGATCGAAGTTTGTGAGTGCCAAATTCGGGATCTTAATTTTGTATTATGTGACTATTCACCATTCCAATAGACAGGTACGATGAAAAATAAAGCTGAAAATTATAAATATTACGACTGATTGACTTTGTTTTATTTTACAGCAGTACCTGCATCTATTCCGCAATCCTTAATACATCGTAGGTCCGATACGAATCTGATTTTTATACTGAACTAGCTGATGTCCTCGTGGAATTTTTTAATTCCCACAATTTTTTTAACTCCATAATTTTCCGGGTTAAAAAGTTGCCTACGTCACTTCAAGTCCAACTACTCATCCAAAAATTCACGTTGATCACTAGCGGTGTGATTGAAGGATAGACCAACAAACAGACACTCTTTCGCATTTATAATATTAGTGTGATTGTGAGACAGCGCTTTTTATATATTATAGAATATCAATGGACAGTGCCTGATTCAAAGCCAAATAATCTGCACGGCATGCCCTATGGGACAAGTGATCAGTCGGGCCAATGAGAGGTGAATAATAATTAATTCAGCCAATCCTTCGATATTATCATAAATATTTCTATAATAAATAAGTATTGTCAAAATCGGTGGAAGATGGGCCAGATGAAGCAGATAGACATTCGCATTTTGTATGTAAATAAGCAGGCAGGTCACCTAATGTTAAATGACTACCGCCGCCCATGAATATTGTCAGCACCAGATGAACCACAAATGCGTTGCCGGTCTTTGAGATATTTGTTTATCCGCCCTTTGAAGAGCCCCATATTGTAGTCTAGTCAGGATGAAAGCTGGTTCCATACTTTGCAGGTAGGTACGTGGCAGAAAAGACCTTAATAAATAAATTCATAAGTATAGATTTATAAAATACTAGCGATCCGCCCCGGCTTCGCACGGGTGACCCTAATAATCTATACTCTATACCCAATATAGCCAGTGGGTAAGTAGGTTTTACATTTTAGTATTATACTAGCGGACCCGAAAGACTGTACTGTATGATATCGACTGCAGCGCCATCTGCCGGGCTGATTTGGGAATCTAAACCATCCAGGGCGCCATCCAAACGCATACAAAAAAAATCATTCAAATCGGTCCAGCCGTTTAGGAGTTCAGTGAACACACGTACAGTAGAATTATATATATAAAGATGTAAGAGTACGCCCCGCTCTCAATACACCTGCCACTGCCGCCAGCCCTCAGTCAGATTATAGGTATTTAATTACACCCGTTACATTATTTCTATGATATCTCATAAGATATTTATCTTATTTAAATGGTGTTTGATAAGGATTAATACTAAGTATGTCGGTAAAAACACCTGCGCAAGTAAAGCATTGGTTTAGACCAAAATCATAAAATTAGTTATTGTGAGAAACCTTAAAAGATAGGTAAATGCTATCGCAGACTTTTTTTAGAACTTTTTGGGAGGAACAATTCCACCATACATTGTTTTCGTGTAACTTTAACTATGTATTTACTTAAGCTCTCAGAAGAGATGATTTTTTCCGCCTTAGTTCACATAATTGCAATTTTCGTAAGGATCTAATTTTTTTGAAAATAAAATATAGTATATGTTACTCGCTAATAATTTAGCTTTCTAAAGGTGAAATAATTTTTGAAATCGGTTGAGTAGTTTTGAGTTTATCCATTACAAACAAACAAATCTTTCCTCTTTATAATATTAGTTTAGAATCAACGACCAACCGGTAGGCACTATAGGCAGTAGAATACATCTTTACCTTAGTCACTATTATTAAGTATATCCAAGTAGGTACCTTAGCAATAAATAAAACAAAATATTTCATTATTATCATTTATTAAACTTAACAATTATTATACTTAATGCTACTAATACTATCTTACATAAAATCAAATAATATACATTACTTAATTCAATTAATTATGTACTCAATTTGATTTTTATTTTACAAATACACATATAGCAAAAATAAGAATTACATAATGTATGAACATTAAAATAAAAACCCTTATAGATCGTATTTCACATAGCACTAAAACGTGCTCTTTATGAAATTACGAATTCGTTGGCAAAAAATATGTAGGTATAAAGCTAATCGCACATTACGAAACGAGGCGTAAGCAACGCTTTTCCTTTACTGAACTCTAGAACGGGTTTGCACATCTCGACAGCGTTGGTAGATTTCAAATATCGAAACACTGTAACACCAAAGTAAAATGGAACCTAATCATAGCTGTATTAAAGCTACATATTCAGTACTACCTATTTTATTAGTCTCTCGTTTGGGGAGCTACCTAACTATATAATAGAGGTAACCACGAAAAGGTTCAAGTAGGCTATTTTAGTCAATTTCACTATGACGTTTGACTATTGTAAAGTACGATGAACTTTAAGGTGATTAGTACAAACAAACAATACATGAAAATTAATTAGTAAACAATGAACTAGTTACTATGCAGTGACTTTTTCATAAAAGCGTTTATGAGTAAAATAATTCGGGCATATACACGCAACTACAAAAAATCCCCGACACATCATATTATTTGCAATAAATAAATTGTATTTCCTGCAGAATCATATTTGGACCACCGAGGCTTCATTATGCCTTTAGCACACTGCTCCTAAACGGGTAGGTGTACCTTAACACAAAAGATATAAAGGTGCTTATCGTTGCGTAGTGCTTGCAAATGTAGTATGCTTGAGCAAGATTGCGTTATTATCCGTTGTCCTAAGTGAGCGACAAACGCGGCAATATATAGCTGACCCTTCACGTGACCTACGTTGTCGCGGCGTAGAGACGTCTATTTTCTATGGCGTCGCATCGTGTCGCGTCGCTTCTGTCGCTCACCTAGTACAACGGGTTACTTGTTTAACGTAACTTATTCTGTACAGTAAATACAAGTATGTAATTTATTCTGATTTATTCAATTCATCGTAATTATAAATCTATTCCAGAAATGTGCAACAATAGGGATGATGACAACTCAATCAAATCAGCAACTCTTTATCAAACTTCGAAAAGCGCTTCTAGTATGGAATTTGTATGAAATACACAGTTGTGACGTCATCAAATTTCAACGCACTTTTTTACTTTGATCTACAGTTTAAAATGGTTATCAAACTTAAAACTAATCGTGGGCGTGAATGTGACCCTTATTTAATAATTAACCAGTAAGAAATAATTTATTTTTGACAGCATCATCCCTATTCTTAGTGTCAGGGATAAAAAAGGTTTCCTGCGTATAAAATCGATGGAGGCTCGTTTGGCGACATGAGATCAATATTAATTATATAGACCCTAAGAATGCCTTCACTAAAGTAAGTAAGACCCTCGCATCGCACTACACATAATTACAGTTTACTTAATAATTAAATTAAAGCCACTTTTAATGCAATCAAATGGAATAGAGGTATTAAATTGTGGCATCAAAATATCATAACGCTCTTTTAAGCGATCACTTTGTTGTCCGTCTGTCTGTCTATCAAGACCTTTCTTCTTAGGAACGCATGGAGGTATCAAGCTGAAATTCATATCAAATGCTCAGGTCTACTGTCCCTTGGGAGCTGTGAAAAAATCAAACTTGTAAGCTAACGCAATCAAACGATACAGCCGTTTATGCTGCAAATTTTCGATTCTCGCAAGGGAATCAAAACCTACAGGGCACTTCCCGTGAACTCAGAATTTTTGTAAATTTGGTACGAAGCAACGTCCTATAGCACAGATAAAGGAAAAATTGCGAAAAGTATAAATTTTTTAGTTACATCATATAATAATTTTAAATTTACTACAGGTTTGAACGGAACCCCCGTTGCGCGAGTCCAACTCGAACTTGGCCGGTTTTTTTAATACAAGTTAGATATTGACTGCGATCTCAACCGATCGACGCGGTATCTTACTGAATCCCTGAACCCGAAACGCTTGGCGGCACTTCTTTGATTTTCACTAAGCACTAGAGATTATAGGCCTATTACACTGCACTTTTCACAGGGACCCTTACACTTGAATCAGTAGTGTAATAAAATTTAGGGAGAAAGGGCCCCTAAATATTATATTTTATATATATCTTTTTAGGCGGCCACGCCCACCCTTAACACAGAACCCTGTAAAAAGTGCCGTGTAATAGGCCTATTAGTACTAAGTGATTAGGTGATTAGTGAAAGTGTAGTGTTTAAGTATAACACAAGAACATAAGTGTCCTCAATTAGAATAGAGAAAGGCTGAACTCTTGCATTAAAAGCGACGACTGGTGCTGTTTAAATAACATTATGACTAGAAAGATTTGGTTAAACGATAAATCTTACACAATAAATGAATGTGATATACGCCATATATACGACGTTGACTCTATAACCATGTTACAAAAGTTTGAATATACAAAACATAATTAGTGATGTGCCGGATCGTTGAAAATGTCTATACGCGGACACGGATCCGAATACGGATATTCGGTGTCAGGATCCGCGGATACGAATCTTAACTTTCTTACTCAATCGGTGTCGGTGCGCGTGAATTTGAAACTCACTACAAGAAATGTTAGCAAGATCTAGGTGCCAAATATTTGATTTTAAGGAATAAAAAATAATCTGAATGGAATTTAATATTTTTCATTGCTACCTATTATATATAGATTATCATCTATGTATTGAAAATTAATAAGGTAAAAGATCCGTCAAAAAAGTAACGGATACGGATACGGACACGGATCTTGTCCCTCGGATATCCACGGATACGGATATCCGGCACATCACTAAACATAATCATATCAGGATTCAGGTATAATGTTTTGATGAATTAAAAACACATACAGCGTATGAATTTAATTTTCCCGATACCTCAAATATATGATGGTTCTTAAACCAGGTTGCAATTAAAGTACAACGTTTCAATAGCAACATCATTAAAATTAAGACTATTCGCAGAAAACAGAAAATCGGAAATATCGGATAGAACTTTTCGCATGAAAAATCTTCATTTCTATCATATAATTGTCACAATTTTTGCAAATATTCCTTGAAAAATTTCTTACGTAACAACAAAATTGACAAAATCATTTTCTGTAAAAGTAATTCCCTACTATAAAGGTATAATGTAATGACAAAAAACGGTAATCATTAAAAAACGCAATCGTCTACTATTTGACAATG
The DNA here is from genome assembly GCA_964035005.1 of Erebia palarica. Classification (NCBI taxonomy): domain Eukaryota; kingdom Metazoa; phylum Arthropoda; class Insecta; order Lepidoptera; family Nymphalidae; genus Erebia; species Erebia palarica. The sequence continues at coordinate 32,458,442 of OZ035983.1, forward strand.
GCCACACAAACATACATGCACGTCGAGCGCGGAATGTGTGCGTAGTGCGAGCGTGACGTCACAGTGCAGACGCGCAGCGTTGTGCTCTAAAGACCTTTGTTCGTTGAGCTATCGACGAAGAACGAACTTCTTATAACCCATAGAGGTTTTATTATATTTCTTACCAATTTGTTTTTCTGTGGCACCGTAGCTCAAATGGAAGGACCAATTTGAATGTTGTTTATTGTTTTTAACCCAGATACATAACCGCACTGTTAGACGTTAGATGCAATACGGACGGTCAGTATAAGATTTTACATCTCACCAACATGATACGTCAAAACACTTAGCGGTAAAATAAACTGAACCTCATTCACTTGCAATTCAACCGAAAACCATCAAGCGAAAACTTTGCCGAATCAAAGAACGAATATTGGCCTAATTCGATACACCCAAGTCTTTCGACATTTTATTATGTACATTTCTGCATTCGAATCCTATGAATTTTTTTGAGATGTAAAATCTCATAATAACTTTAAAGATCGCTGCAAAGAACATTGTGCATATCTTCGCATTCAAACCTTGTTCGTATGGCTCGCAGTGTTTGTACCAATTGTGGTAAAACTTTCTTTGGTATCGAGACGTATACTTTCTAAGTACTGCTTTAGAGAATAGTCGGTGAAAGTTGGGAATGTCCAATTAAACTGTATGACACAGCGTTCTCATTGCACAATACAAAAGAAATTACAGCTATCCAAATCACATTTTCTCAGTTAAGACATTAAAGACCAACCCCCCGATTGTGTAAAGAAATCGTTTGTCAAACGGATAATTCGACTAGTTTAAGGAACTCATAGATGCCTACACGTAAAAAAGTATGTATGAACTCCATAAACGGTTCCAGTAATACGTTTTAAAGCTATCAAATGATTACGATTTGCTTAGACAATAGGGATGATGACAACTCAGTAAAATCAGCAACTCTTTAACAAACTTAAAAACGCACTTCTTGTAATGGAAGTTGTACGAAATTCACAATAGTGACGTCATCAAATTTCAACGCACTTTTTTTCTTCAATCTATATTTTAAAATGGTTATCAAACTCAAAACTAAGCGAGAGTGTGAATTTTAAGTCTTTTGGAAGATCCTACATTTAATAATCTGTAAGAAATATTTATTTTTGATTTATGCATCATCCCTATTGGGCCTCAAATCTTTCCTCTTCTAATTTTTCTCTCACATTAACAGTGGCCATCCATGTTCAGTCGTTCGCGACAGCTTGTTCGTCGTTAGACCAACGACCAAATAAGGCGAATAGTGTCACTGCGGTCGATCCTCCTGTAGGAGCCAGTCGTCGTTGTCGGGTCGCGACAACTGTTTCTTCAGTGTGTAGTACAGTTTGATTAACGAATCCTGAAAAAGAGAGGAGGAATTCTCAAAACCTGCCCAGCAGGCTTATAGACCTATTACACTACACTTTTCACAGGGACCCTTACACTTGAATCAGTGTAGTGTAATAAGATTTAGGGAGAAAGGGTCCCTCTCCGCTCCGCTCCGCTCTAGCTAGCGGCCTCCCTTTCCACAGGGCCCTGTGAAAAGTGCAGTGTAATAGGCCTATTAGCATGCGCACATCGAGATATCTCGCGACGAGAGAGAGAGAGAGAGAGATATTGTCGTTGCCAGCAAATTTTTCGTTTACCCTAACATGCACCAAATGTGGTGTATTACAAGAAAAAAATATCGGCATATAAGGGTTCGCAGAGAAAATTACCACAGACAAGAAATATAACTTTTATCGTATGACGTAATGAGACAAGTAACCATGTTAGCTTCGGTAGACAAATAGAGATAAAGGGTAGATTATTTTATTCGTTGTGCGCATGGTAGCCCTACTGAAAATATCCATACTATGAATAGAAATGTGAAAGTATCTGTCTGTATGTCTGTTCCCTTTTTACAGTCTATTCGTTTAGCCGTTTTAGACAAAATTTGCGTTTGCTTTTGGAAAAATAGGCCACTTTTAATCCTGGAAAAACAAAGAGCTCTCAAGAGATTTCAAAAATCTAAATACACATAGCCGACATCGCGGGCATCGACTTGTTTTCCAATAGTCATCAAAATTAATCGATTATATTTTTTGGTTACACACGCCCCTCACGAATAAATGCATCCTTATCATGCACGATGCATTTCCATTTAAATTACACACTTTATTAAAACTCTTTTTTAAATTCATTTAAAACATAATCAGGTACAAATACTCATATTTTTTTACCTTTTCATTTTCCAATTGTATGATCTCCCGTTTCTGTCGGAGCTCCTCGTCGTCCATTTGCTCCTCCAGCTCGGATTTGTGCTTGCTCAGGTAGGCAAGTTCAGTTTGTATCTGAAATAGAAAAGAAACCGTCGCATTATTACAATTTTTATCATGATAGTAGGGGAGGCCAAGAGGGAATTTTTGGATTTACTCCAGCGCGGCAGATTATTATAAAGGGGGATTCTTTGGACCCTGTAGAGTACCTTCACCATATATGAGCCCTGTATATTGGTGGGTCTGTCTAGGACAGCAGATCAAATAATTAGATAAATAAAATCGATCATAAGAAATACTCGAGCGCGTCAGATTAAGGTAGAGTGAGTTAATTACATGCTGAAAAGTGTACATTCAAATAATCTGATGATTTGAGCGAGACCGAAAGGAGTTGGAAAGTTACAAACTTTAAAAACTCCAACTCCTTTAGGTTTCGCTCAAATCATCAGATTATTTGAATGTACACTTTTCAGCATGTAATTAACTCACTCTACCTTAATCTGACGCGCTCGAGTATTTCTTATGATCGATTTTGAATCCAAAGAATCCCCCTTTATATTAATCTGCCGCGTTATCCTTTCCCCGTGGATAAAATCTCCCGGAGCATGGGCCGGGAGATTTTATCCACGGGGAAAGGATAAAATTTTTATCTCCTCCCTCAGTTTTATCCACCCGTAGAGCATGGGCATAGCGGTGGAAATAATATTCACGGTGGATAAAATAAGGGAAAGACTTGTCCCCGCAATTGTTGCCATTATAAGAAAATTATGGAAGTAAGATGTAAAATGCCACAATCCTTCAAAATTGTCATGTCAACTCTGTGTCAAAGAGTCATTATTTTTATCATTAGCGTTACTCCGAGTTTTTACATTGCAAATTCGATTGATCGACGTGAGAGCTCACCTCACCAAGTGTAAGCGAATATTTCCATACCATGAGTTTCAGAAACGGACACGTTTTGTCAAAGTGAGTAAACGGAGTTAGTAAATCGTATGACAAAACGATCGCAACAATTGTCTCTCTCATACATTCGCAAAAAAGTGAGACAGATACATGCGGCATTTTGGCATTTTTCATTGCGTAATTTGACAGTTTTTTGGCATTTTGACACTGACAGCCTAGCGCACACTATGGTACGTTTCTTTATGGTAGAATGTCATAAAAAAGTATATATGCCAAAATCTTTATTGTCTCTAATCAAAACATTCAAAAAGCTTGGGGTTTCCAGTGTTGCCACTTTAGCGAGTTTTTTTATTATTTTAGGGAGTTAAATTTAATGTTTAGCAGCTAAAAATATTATATTGATTCCGTTCAAAATCGATATCTGAGGATCCTGGCAACTGGCCGGGAGGTGGCTAAATGACAAAACATGAAACTGTAACCAAAATTTTTTAAGTCAGCGCCATTTTGAAATTCCTTGTTACTGTACCGATTTTTATCAGTAATCAATATCTAAATCAGTATTCGAATCAAGTTTGTAACTATCATTAATAGAATCAAATTAGTATCAATTAGTGGAGTATGTTAGTTAATAATTTTGGTAAATCATTCGAATGATTCGAATTATTTGTATAATCAAATAATTCGAATGAAATCATTGAAAGTCGCCGATCGCTAGGATAGGCTGTGTGATAGGCCCGCAGAGTTGCCAGACGTATGAGAAATCTGTCAGAAATCAGCACATTAATAAATTTATTACTCATCACTAGTTGTCATTAAATGCAAGATGCCTACGTTATGTCTTTGAATCCCCGTTATATGTATTTCTATGCAACTATTTATCCACAGGTGAACTACTGGGGAATAAAAACTCAGTGGAACTAGTATTAAGTACCCTCGAGGTACCTACCCCAACCAAATGCATACAACATTAATTATTAATAATAATAAATAATTCCAATCTGTCTCCTCAGGGGGACAGATATCTCCCGCGAACATGCAAATCGATGCTGAAAAGTGTGATTTCAAGGAGGGGGATATCGGACGTACGTACTACGAGGGAAAATAGCAGCCAGTACCGCCAGACCACACTTGACTGTTGCAGTCCGAGGCAGAGAGACTTGTCCTCGCAATTGTTGCCATTATAAGAAAATCATGGATGTAAGATGTAAAATGCCACAATATTTCAAAATTCATGTCTACTCTATGTCAAAGAGTCATTATTTTTATCTTAATTAAGTCTGTGTTTTATCTATGCACGGGATCATGGTTCCCAACTTAGGGCTTTTGGCCCCAAATTTAGGGCGTAAACAAATGCGAAGGGCTTCTTTTAGGGCCCTTATATTTTTAGGGATTTTTTGGCTTCTTATATTTTTTACCTATTTTTTATTTCTTAGATCTATCATCTACTACCGATTCTTATTATTAAGAATGCGGAGTTGAATGAATAACAAGTCAAACAAAATATTGGTTGTATAATTATTATAATTTTTTGAAGTTACTTGTTCAATATTTAATTTTCTAAAAATAATGTTTATTGTAATTTTTTCTTACGATCAATAAGAAAACCGTAATTCCAAAATTAAGATTTTCATTATTAGCGAAAATTTGAATCATTCATTGTGAATCTTAATTTTGAATGTACGGTAAACAAGTGAAATTAATTTAACGAATTAAAAAATACGACTGCCCTGCTATATTATTTTCGGAGTTTACCTCCTTATGAAGCGATTTGCATGCCTTTGGAGTCTTATTCACATTTTTATTAAATGATATTTGTTTGTGAATCACTGGATATTGAACTATAATGTTATATATTTTTGGAATCTACTCATCATTTTCTAGATGATGATTATATAGTTAATCTTATTTTCGATTTTTTTTTTCAACTTTAGTCTTTAATGCGGGACCATGGTCACCCCATCAATTTTTTTAAAAATTTTACTAGCCTATGTCACCCGGAATAAGCTAGGGATTCTGACGATACCTCATTTATCAAAATCGGGTCAGGCGTATAGAAGTTATGGTGGAATATACAAACTCACATACATACATACATACATACATACATACTTACATACATACATACATACATACATGAACCCTGAAAACAATATACTCCTTTTTTCAGGCAGTCGTATAAAAAATATATTATAAAATAAATATAAATATTTTCGAGAGTTGGTAACACTGCTCGTGATATTGACCAGCATTTTTTGTCGGTATTCTGCATCAATCATTGTTACAGTATCAATTGTTGTGATTGGCTAAATTTATGGTATTCTTGCTACTTCAATGGATTTTGTCCAATAGTTGAAGAGTGTTATCCAATCAGAGGTGATTGCGATAGTTACACTTTAGCTGTCAGAGATACGCGGTCGCGCTGTAGTATCTAAATAAATGTACTCTGTTTTATTTACAATTAATAATTTTAGTTTCGGCTCCTATGTAGTGGGTAGTGGTATTCGGATTCACCGGTTTAATTTGTTTTTTAATTATAATTGATTGTACATGGAGGGAAAGCGAACATAAACTGTGCCTAAAAGTAAGTAGATGCGAATGCGAAATGTAAACTGAAATAATTTTCTCGACAAATCTTTCTGTTTACCTATTATTGATATTAAATTAATATTTCATATTTATTCAAACGTGTTCGTCTATTTTTATCGCCATAATCAACTATTATTCTCTTCATTTAGATCAAGAAACAACAAATAAACATGTTAGTCGACATACGACCACCAAGCCACTGTGGTGAGTTCACAGGACTGTTAAGCAACAAAAGGGCGGACTTCCAGTTGCAAATACCTAAAGATATCTTAAAAGAGCATGGGCCAGACAGGACTGTCGAACACTGAAAGCAGGTAAGATCACGACATATTACAGTACTTAAAGTAAAGTAAACTACAATATACACAAAATAAAATGATATACAGTGGCATGCAGTTCATAAAAGTACTGCTACCCAAATGGATATAAGTCAATATGTATTTATCATCAAAACAGCTAGTAAATAGGTATTCTGACCTACTAATGCCTACTCTAGATTCAAACCCTGTGCATGCCACTGTTGATATATACTAATTTTATCCACAAGAAAGTTGCAGGCACATAATAATATTATATTTTTATTTGCAGACTTACAAAGATTTAAAAAAAGGTGCCCGCACTGAGAACACTGCAGCAGTTCGGGCACTCAGTGCAACTGGAAATGCGGAGACCCCACTGTCTCGGAAGTTAGCACCAAAGTGCTTAATGTAATTGGGCACAAGTCCTCAATAGTCTATCGGCATTGGGCCAGAATGATCATTGATTAGTTAGCCAAATGTGTCTACTCATTTTGTTTTAATATTGTGTTGTGTTTGTAAAATAAATTGAAAAGGTTGAAAAGGTAATCATACAAATATATTTTAGTTGAAATATGTATTGATTAATCTGTCTCTTTTGTTGGGCAATTGTCAGCAGCCTGGTTTGATCCACAAAAGATGCGATGAGAGGATTGTTCACTTCACTTGTTACATCAGATTTGTTATCCGTGGGCTGTTCCATTGGTATTCTGAAATATTCAAATTTAATAAATAATTAACAGATTTTTGTAAAAAAAAAATGTAATATGCACAATAGACAAACTAGAGGCAGATGTATAGGATTCCAGTAAACAATTTTATGAGTATCAGTGTGTTTTTTTCCCCTTAAATTATGTAAATTAGCCCGTTAGATATTGTGGCCAATTCTGTCACAATATCTAAATTAAAATGACAGCTTTAAATCTATTGCCGGCCAATTCCACAGGGAAAATAAATATAATGTAAAAGGGATAGCAACTTAAATAGAGCTGTCATTTAAATTTAGTTATGGTGTACAACCAGTGGCGTGCAGTTCATAGAGGCACAAAAGCACTGCTTACCTATATTGAAATACATCAATGCATGTTTTTCATCATGACAGTCAATAAATAGGTATTCTAACTAATGCCTACCCTAGCTTCAAACCATGTACAACAGAATTGGCCTCAATTATTTGGTTTGCTAAAGAAAATTAATTTAAAATATCATACCTAAAAGATCGTATTGCCTGATTTACATGCAGGCATTTCAGTTCAGCTTTAAAATTGGAGTTTTAACTCTAGCTTAAAGACGAACTGATTGTGGAATCATACTGGGTATCTTGGGTTGATGTTAATGATGCGGCAGTCAACATCCACAGCCTGTAACATTTAATCATGAATTAAACACCAATAGCTCAATGGTTAATGGTTGTAAGATCTATCGCAGGTCTATTGTTGTACCTATTTCTAGCACAAGCTTTATGCTTATTTTCAGGGGAGAGGGAAGTATATGATTATAACACTATAATCCATACTAATATTATAAATGCGAAAGTGTGTGTGTCTGCTATGCTTTCACAACCCATCTACTCAACCGATTTTGATGAAATTTGGTACAGGAGTAGATTGTTTTTTTTATCCACTACAAGTTAGCCCTTGACTGCAATCTCACCTGATGGTAAGTGATGATGCACTCTAAGATGGTAGCAGGCTAACCTGTTAGGGGCATGTCAGTTATATTAAACCCATAGCCCTATTCGGTTTCTACACGGCATCGTACCGGAACGCTAAATTGCTTGGCGGCACGTCTTTGCCGGAAGGGTGGTAACTAGCCAGGGCCGAAGCCTCCCACCAGTCTACCTGTATCCTGGGGATGGACATAGGCTACTTTTTATCCTGGAAAATTAAAGAGTACCTGCGGGAATCAAAAATCTTAATCCACACAGTCGCAGGAATCATCTAGTTTTTTTTATATACATATTTCCTAACCACATTAGGATGGTTAAGTGCCTCTGTGACTTCATGCACATATTTGCTCAGTTTGCTGTCCAAGATGACAGGCCTCACAAACCATCCTCTGATAATCGCCATTGGCATAAAAAAGCAGTGCACTAAGCAGCTGTAATTTGATAGAATTATGTTTTGGGTAGGTATTTAAGTGTGTATGAACCAGTATGAACCTTTGTATTTTAGTACAAATGTAGGTAGGTAAATGCATAGCTCTACGTTTAGTAGATAAGTAGGTACGTTGCGTTGTTAATACAGCGACTTAGAGTTACTAATAAAATAAATACATAGTTCTTGGGGCTGCTACAATAAATATAACCTAAATACTATGTGGAATTAACAATACTTTCCAAATGAATTGTCATACGTACCTTCGTCTCCAGCGATACTCTTTGCGAGCCTTTGAGGTCACTGTTTTCCCTCAACATTTTGCACAAATAAATAAAAGCTCTTTTCGTGAGCCGATATAGCTGAACGAACTTTTTGTCTGAGACACTTCTTCACGTCGGTCATTCCGCAGCCCCCATTATCTTTTTCCAAGCAAAATAAAGCCTCGCAGTCATAATCGAGTCCCAATATAATAGTTTATCACTGGAATATTTTCGGTGAGTTAAGAATCCGCCAACGAATGTAAAAATGACGTCATTCTCGCATTTTGATATGTCAATCTGTGTAAAAAGTAACACTCGGAGTGCCAAAATAGCAAATGACATTACTCATAACGTATTTTTTGTACGTTTGGTGAGTTATAGACTCGATCTTTCTCATCGAATTTCACTTGGAGTGGGAATGACTCGGTGACTTTTTGTTCACCATGTTGCCGCTTGGAGCGCTGGCTGTAGATGTATGGAGGAGCTCACTCTCACCTCACTTTAGTGAGACGTATTTCAAATTCGATCAAACTCGGAGTAACCGTAAAGTCTGTGTTTTTGTCTTTGCTTGTGATTTTAACAATTAATTATTTACGTTTCGGCAAAAAAAAGTATTCGGATTCACCGGTTTTACTTGGTTTATATTTATAATTTATTGTACTTAAAAGGAGCGAAAGCGAACATAAGTGCCGCCAAAAAGTAAATAGATACTATCCGTACCCCTTAAAATATTATAAAGTAACTATTGTTTTCCATATGAAAGCGAAATGTAAAGTGAACTAATTAACTTGACAAATCTTTCTGTGTACCTATTATTGATACTATTTTAAAACGTGTGCGTCTATTTTTATCGCCTTATTCAACTTTTATTCTTTTCATTCAGATCAAGAAGCAACAAAAAACAAATAAATATGTTGGTCGAATTCATGTCGATATACGACCACCTAGCCACTGTGGTGAGTTACAGAACTGTAAGGGGCAAAAAGGGCGGACTCCCAGTGGCATAAACTTATAGATATCATAAAAGATCATGGGCCAGACAGGACTGTCGAACAGTGGAAGCAGGTAAGATCACAAAATATTACAATTTTATACTTTTAGTCAGTAGGTGCACAAAATAAAATGATATATACTAATTTTATCGGCGAGAAAGTAATTATTATATTTTTATTTGCAGACTTGGAAAGACAATGCGGAGACTGTCCCCACTGTTTCGGAAATTAACACCAAAGTGCTTAATCTAAGAACGAGTCCTCCATAGTACCCATAGTACATCAGCATTAGGCCAGAAAAATCAATGATTAGCCAGGCTAATGTGTGTACTCATTTTGTTTTAATATTGTGTTGTGTTTGAAAAATAAATTACAAAGGTTGAAAAGGTACAAATATATTTTAGTTGAAATATGAATTGATTAATTTGTCTCTTTTTTGTCGGGCAATTATCAGCAGCCTGGTTTGATCCGCAGAAGATGTGATGAGAGGATTTTTCACTTCATGTTACATCATAGCTGTTATCCATGGGCTGTTCCATTGGAATTCTGCAATATTCAAAATTAATTAATAATGTTTGGCAAACAGCACATTTTTACCAAAAAAATTGTAATCTGCACAACAGGCAAACTATGTGTAGGATTCCAATAAACAATTTTATGATTATCAGTGTGTTTTTTTGTATTCCTTAAGTTATGTAAATTATCCCGCTAGATATTGTGGGCAATTCTGCTTAACACCATCTCTGAATTAAAATGACAGCATTAAATCTATTGCTGCACAATTTCGCAGGGAAAATAAATATAATATGAAAGTGATAGCCACTTAAATAGAACTGTCATTTAAATTTAGATATGGTGTAAAACAGAACTGGCCTCAAGGTTTGCTAAAGAAATCTAAGTTTAAAAATTAATTTGAAATATCATACCTAAAAGATAGTATTGCCCGATTTACATACAGGCATTTCAGTTCAGCTTTAACTTTGGAGTTTTAACTCTTTAGCTTAAAGATGAACTGACTTGTCCTGGGTATCTTGCCTTGATGTTAATGATGAGGCAGTCAAAATCCACAGCCTGTAATATTCAATCATGAAGTAACCAACAATAGCTCAATGGTTAATGATTGTAGGCTTTATAATCAGAATAACAATAGTCTTGCAGGTCTCAGTAGACTATTGTCGTACCTATTTCTAGAACAAGCTTTACGCTTATTATGAGCGGAAAAGGAAGTATATAATTATAGCACATTTTTTTTTTTAAATACAAAACTTGATTATTAAGGTTTTTTGATTAACTTTAATTGGCCTTACCAGTTCAACATTTATTGTAGACCATTTATTATTGATAGTTATTAGACATATTGATCGCCGATGTAATTTTCTTTCTTGTTTTTCTATTTCTGATGCAAAAATGAGGTTCCAGTAGGCTCGAGACATCTTTTTTGTAATTTAATGGTATGAAAATAAGCTTATACCCACCTCCAATGACCGAGGATAAAATTGTCCCTTTCAAATGTCAAAAAAGGACAATTTTATCTCTTTCCCTTGCCCCCATGCTCTAGCCGGGGGAAGTTTATCCACTTTTAATGTCAAACAGGGATATACTTCTCCTTTCCCCTGTTGCCATGCTCTAGCAAAGGGACAAAATAATTTTATCTCTTGTCAGTGGACATAATCGGGGGATATAATTTTTGTCCCCTGCCCATGCTCGCCCTGCTGCTGGAGTAAATCCAAAAATCCCCTCTGGGGCTCCTCTACTATGACCTTTTATGCAACTATTCACACTCGTAGATGAGAAAATAGTAAAATATTAGAACAATTTAGAATTCATGAGGACATCCTGTTACTGAATAGAACTAGTTGGACATATTATATGTCCCCGCGTATACATTGAATTCGGAACCTTTTTTTGTCGTGATATATTCCTGATTTTTTCACGATCGGCTTTTCAAATTAAACCGTTTGAATTTTAAAGCTCAATTTTAAGCCTTTTAAAAGTATAAGCCTGACTGCTAGGTGAAAACCAAGCAGACACATGTGCAATAAACGCATTACTGTATTGTGGTGTGACGCAACGCAATTTGGCGTAAGGGTGTGTTTCCACCCCTAAAAGGAGCATTGATTTTAACCTACTTCCAAAAAAGGCGCAAGGTTCTCAATTGGGTCACAACTTTGGGACAACTAGTCAAATCAGCAACTTTATTTTTAAACATCAAAACGCGTGCTTAGTTTGGATTTTGTATGAAATGTTAAGTTGTGACGTCATCAAAGTTCGACGCACTTTTTTACTTTAATCGATAGTTTAAAATGATTATTAAAAATAAAACTAGCAAGGGACGTGGATATTAATACTTTTGAGAGATCCTTTATTTAATAATCAATAAAAAATAATTTATTTCACTAGTAGTCAAATAACCAATTCGGCGCGTATCTTTTCATAGTTTAGATCGCTAGATGTTATATCAAGCCCTCATATTGGTGGTTACGCATCCGTAACTTAGCATCATAACACATCTCTGATAGAAACGCATGCTGGAGAGGCAAGCAGAGCGCGCTACGACAGAGTCGTGTGTTTCTACATATGGCATATCTGGTCGCCTTCAGACGTATCTTGAATGCTTGATACACCAAAACACAGTTACGTGTATTTTTGAAGTGAAAACTTTTTAGCCGCGATGAGCACTTTTTGCTAGGGGGTAAACTTGTGGATTCGCTGGATCGACATGCTCGCGTTGTTACGAAGACAAAAGGTCTTAAGGTGTAAAATTAATTTTTACATTCGTAAATTAAACTTTAATGCCTTAGTTATAAGGTTTATATTTTAAGTATTTCAATATATTTTTTTGAATTAAAAATCTTCACTCTTCAAACTTAGGCAGTCCCTATGCCTGCTAATTAGGTATTATTTTTTGTCATGTCATAAGTGTGCTTTTACGTTAAATTTTACAGTTATCTACACTTCTCGGGATAGCGTTATTAGAAATTGGGTAGCGTGTGCATATTGCCTGCTGATGGACGTTGGATTGGATGGATGTTGTTTTGTTCGTTCAGCGGAAATTCGTTTGAAAGACATACATTTTTATGTTTACGAGCACGATCATTTAGATCTCTAAACACGTGCCCAGCGTTGTTGAAATTATTCCATAGCAACGCACTCGTTTTCAGGCAAAAGGGGCTTTAGCACATAGCTCATGTCAGTTTGTATAGAATGTGAGTACAAAGTAGCGAGCTAGAATTTAGAATGCACGTGTCATAACCCAATACCGACGTGCAATATATGAACAATCGCCAATAATAGACTATAACGACAATGCTATTTATTTGAACATATTATTAAATATTCATATATCATCGAGGGGAAAATTTGGGCAACCAGGATTTGTCAGTTTGTAAAGGCATTCCAAGAATTTTTATTTCGATTTCGATCTATAGAGGCCGCATAAGGGTAAGCGCAATGAAAGTCAATCTTCAGCAGATCGATAACCACAACAAGTTGACAGCAAGCGGGTTGGATGAGGAAGGCGAAGCATCGTATGTACATGAGGGCGAGCTCTCCAAGAGACATGCTTCAGAAAGTATCGTTCCGGGGTAATGCTAATCTCCCTCCGTCTTTGGAGACCAAAGGCTTCCCTATGAAAGCAGTAGACAAAAACTGGCTTTTTATCAGAACATGTAGAGATTTGATATGGCATTTATTCAATTTTTTAAAGCGGACTGATGGAACGAGAACGTTATTTCCGTCCGAAAAAAATCTGCTTCAGATACAGAAGTCATACTTCAAAATTAATTTTTAAAGAGTCAAGTCATGATTTTCCTCGCTCTTGTGATTCGGTTCGAGAAAACAGTAAGGTTGCTGTGTATGGAACGTAGAATGTAAATTTTCTAGCACTCCACCAAGCGTGTCACCGAAAGGAAAGTGAATAAAGTACTTTCAATAAATAGGGTTACAAATCACAATTTAGTATGCTGAGCTCTGAGTTTTGTACACGATACGCGATAAAAGACCAAAAATCATGTAAACTTTTAATCTAAGTATTTCATGCGTAATGAATGAATATGCCTATGGCAGTGTCTAGTAGTCTATAGCTTTCATTGTCTTCGTCTCTCTTTGGTATGGGAAGAAGGAATAAAAGAGCATAGATTTAACTCGTTCCAGCAATGCTAAGGACAGCGGTTACTTATGTATCTTCACATTAATGAAATTGTAAATGAATCATAAGAGCAACCACCGTGTTTCTCTCTTGCTTGCTGGTTTTTCTCGGTAGGAAAGGCATTCCGAACCAGTGGTAGATTCACTCGACTATTCAAAGTCAACTTGAATAAAAAATATTTGAATTTGAAGTGGGATCTATTGGCTGGGATCGGTTCTCACCTTAAGGTACTCCTGCGCCAGCTGCTTGTGCTCTTCGAAGATGCGCTTGGACTCTTCGTTGGCGAGGTCGGGCGAGATGGGTCGCAGGTGCGGGTCCAGCATCATGTGCATGGAGTCCAGGTCCGGGTCAGGCGCGGCCGGCGGCGGCGCGGCTCCCTCCGCCGCGGGGGACCCGCTACTGTTGCCTGCAACATATACCCTACTATAAAATTCACTCTCACACACTCTCAAAGAAAAGAGAAACATTTGATGAGACGAGTCTCAAAGAAGAGATGAGAAACATTTGAGGCACGTGCCCTTCTCATTTGGGATCGGACCATAAGAGTATTATCAGTTATAACAAGTATGTCAGATAGTAAAAAATTGGGCACCGTCAAGGTGAGAAAATTACTACCAGATCTCTCATACCTGAGAGATTATTTCAGATAGAGAGAGAGATACAACAAGCTGTGTAGAAAAATGTGACGGGTGTGAGAAGACATTGCTCATATATTTGGTAGGTACCCCGCTGACTTTGAGAATTTTGTCGTATCGGACTTACTCTACCTTATAGTTGAAGAGGGTGTTGTTGTTTTTTAATGGACATAGACTGAAGTCAACATCCAAGAATTATCTCATTTTCCCCTCAAGATGAACAACAAATAGGAATATACAAAAGCAGGAGGCAAAATACTGCCCAAAATATATCTAGCTAATAGGTAAAAGTTGAGAAAAGTTAGTAGGAGCCGTAAAGTTACAGATTAGTATTTAAATAGGGTAAATATTATGTAAACGTATTGGGGGCGCCCTCCAGCATCACTGGCTGACGATATTTAGAGTGAGGCGGAAAATGCCTGGTTCTAGGCTGACTTAAACTAATATCTCTCATCATTGCTCATGAGTAATGACACGTTAAACGTTAAAATTACAGTTTGTTGAATTTTAATCTTCGATAAAGTATTTTGTTGTTATCGTTTAAGACTAAGAATGGATTACCACAATATTGAATTTCCTAAATAAATATTGAAGTTTTTAGACTCCATGAGGGTACTTCAGTTTGGCATTTGTAGAAAATGATTTAGAATAAATTAATAGTAAAGTGTCATGCACGGATACACAAGATATTATTTCAGCCCTGGTTAGTTATTAATACGAATAATATAATCAGTATTTGTGTTACGATGGTTAGATATTCTAAACAATTGTTTACCTTGAGCTTATGAAGCGGCTATAACTGTGCAATCTTTTGATTGACCCCGAGCCGGTATTTATTATTGAACTAAAATAAATTTCGCAAGTTTTAAACCGAAACTATGTGTTAACAATCTAAGTTTGGATTTTCTCAAAGAACGAGTCGCAATACTGAGGTAAGGTTTACTACGTCAGAAGTTAAATTTACTTTGGCTTGCTGATGTCAGAAGTTTCACCTAGATTTCAGGTTTCAGCGTGTTTCCTTTTCCCACAAATAGATGGCAGCAGCGAAATAAACAAAGCAGTCAATTATGATGAACGACTCATCTGTTAACACTTGTGGCACGATGGGCAATTAACGAGACCTGTGTTTATCTGGTGGAAGATTTATCTCGAATAATTATTTATTTATCACAATTGTTGTGAGTTGAAGGAACAAATTGTTTGCTGTATGTACAATTTTAATCCAGATACTGATCTCCGCGGCGTTCGGCAACAAACTATTGGATTGCACTGAATTACGAAAGCTCGTAGTATCCGCCGTGGCTACGAGAAAGCAAGGGTCAGGGCGCAGTGACGCGAGTTGCCTACGACGCAGGGCTGACACGACACTTCCGCGTAGGAAGTAGACGCGATGGAGACGACAGGACGGTACGGCGGGCGACACTCACTGTAAAATATCCAACTACAGCTGACCGTGTCCCTGATGGTGGTGACGATGCCGGAGGCGTCACACACGTCTCGGCAGCGCAGGCGCGCGGGGTGCGCGGGCGGCGCGGGCAGCGGGGGCATAGCGCGTCCTCTCAGCGGGAGCGCGCGGCCAGCACTGCCCGCGCACGCCGCGCGCTGGAAATAATCGGCGGGAGAGCCGGGAGCGGGCGGTGCAACAAACAAATCGCCGCTATTCGCGGTACGGTGACTCAGCCACGTCAGCCCGAGCTAAATGCGGATACCGTGTGCTGCCGCCCTTCGTGAGGTTTTTCTGCCGTTTTCGACGGCAGGGCGCGCGCAGCGCTCTCTGCGGCGGTCGACGACCTCCGCCTCCTCCGTCACTGCCTCATGCACTCGTTGACGCCACCATCAGATTGCAAGTTGCAACCCTCTTCCGCGTCCCGGATTTTCATTGTCGCCAGTTATCCCGTTACTGAATGCAACTGAAGCTTTAATAAAACCTTGGATTGAGCATTAAGATAACAATTTTATTATATACAGTACACTTGACGCTCAGGGTGTTTTTGTTAGCGCCGTCAGACTCAACTTTATCGGATTGGACGAAAGCCGGGCAAGCACGAATGTTCACGTGCGATTGCGCAGGGATATTCTACAGTTGAGACGATTGCAGCATCGCAGGCGACCCTAATTCATAAAGCAGTCGTGGCACGCTCTGGCCAAAAGTGCAGTGCGCAAAAACAACTTACTTCCGACATTTTACGAGTTACTCGTCGACAACTGACATGTCTTAAAGACAAGTGAAAGTGTCTCAACGTTTCACGTTTGAACTATTGATGAGTAATGTTTTGTGCTTATAAAAACAAGACTGATAAGCTCAAGATTGGCACTGGAATGGTAGTGGATACGATATGATAGGCATCCATTAAAACTATACTACACCAGTGGTGCATAATCTGCGAAGGTTCACACAAGAATGGAATTAATCAATCGGTCTCTTCTCGTACACTGCTGGACACACGCTTATACGAGAGCGCGCCGCCCCACACCAACCACTTCCCCTAAATGTCAAAATTCGTGAGTATATACGATGATTTCTTCAAAAAATAGGGACAGAACTTGACATTTTCTAGCTTACAACTTTTCGGAGTAATAGATGACCTTATCAGTTCTGTGTAAACATCGAAACTATAGCACATGCCCGTAGAAAATAATAGAGCCGGCTAGCATGCGAACTTCGCCGTTTTAATAGCTCTTTACTCCCGGTGTATAATTTTCTAAGTCTTCAATAGTGCCCAGAATAATTCGACGCTTACAATTTAATGGAAAGCGGAAGTCGAGTAGATTTTTTTAATATAACCGCCAAACCGAATGGGTTTTTAAACTTGTTGTATGCTTAAAATATTTTAGAAAGGACTACATGTATATCTGGATACCAAACTCAACAACAAATAAGGCACGGTTTAATGACAAGAAATGAAGGGAAATATTCAAAGTATAAACTGAAGGAGCTTTGAGCGGGAGGCATTGCGTGCCAAAACCATCGATGCCCAAAATCAACAAGACACACGGCGATTCTCGTGACATACACCACGTGTGACACCACGTTACACCTTGATTCCTAAGAAAACATGCCGAAAACCCTCAAAAATTTAAGGGATCCTTAATTGGTTTTTTTATGGGTATTTTCTAGAGGTGGTTAATAAAGCACGTAGCGCAAAAGCATAGCAAGCTTTTTTTCCATAACACGGACAGCATGCTATCCGAGGAGTCCGTCCTATGACGCGCGAGCGCGCGCGGTGCTTCGTAGTTCGTTTCGTAGCACTTTTAGCGCCCGTAGCCGCACCCGCCTGCCGGTAGCGCGCTGGCCGACCGTTAGTCCCGCGTAACGCGCTGCTGTGAGCGTACGTCATATTATGCTTTCTTGCGTGCTATAGCATAGCATATTTAAAATCATGCTAAAAATGTATAGCTTGCAGCGTCCTATGGTTTTATAGCACTTTTGAACAACCCTAGTATTTTCACCACAGCAGACGGTAAGGGACAGGGCGCGTTTGGAACCCTCGTAGCTATAGTTTTAAGATACCGTAACCGATTATCACCATCATGTTTTATAAGTTAGTAATTTTTAACGTCAATAAGTGTACCTACAGTGTACCTATATTGAATAAATGATATTGAGTATTGAGTATTGACAATCACTGAGTACGTATTTAAGGTGGTCTAAACATGACATTTTCAAACATTTTTATTTTCCTAAACGATTTCAGCGTTATAACGTAAGTGTTTATTTTAAAACCTTAATGGTTCGTTTAATATAAACGCATAATTGCGACACATGTGCGCTAATTAACGCGTACTCGCTAAGCGCTGACAGGGAGGCGTAGTCCAGAGATGTTGTTGATAGATCATCTCCGGACGATCGTTGATCTATAGTGGATGACTCATATATGATACACCGAATTTCAGCAAAACAAACTCCGAAAAAGAAATAGCACACCTAAAACGGCTGAAGTTGTAATCAGTATGATTTAATTAAGCTTTATCAATAACCATAAAACGATTTATTGTCCCAAAAATTAAACGGTCTTCCACAAAATAAGGTAGATAGGAACATTGCGGAAGTCCATGATAGTGAATGAACTAGAAGTTTAATTCGCTATAATCCGCTACAGTAGACAAATCTGTGTGGTACAGCGCGTGTCTTTCACCTTCAGCATGCGACACCCACCACCCAGCAATTCGCACAGGCACAACACCGCACAACACCACACCACACAAATCCTCCAAATCACTCTCAACGTACGTTTCACTCCGACACCGGAGCATCTTCAGGAGATGTTGACTCGACAATGCACGATTGTGAAGTGCTAGTTGTGAAGTACTTCACAATCGTGCATTGTCGAGTCAACATCTCCTGAAGATGCTCCGGTGTCGGAGTGAAACGTACGTTGAGAGTGATTTGGAGGATTTGTGTGGTGTGGTGTTGTGCGGTGTTGTGCCTGTGCGAATTGCTGGGTGGTGGGTGTCGCATGCTGCAGGTGAAAGACACGCGCTGTACCACACAGATTTGTCTACTGTAGCGGATTATAGCGAATTAAACTTCTAGTTCATTCAGTAGATAGGAACATTCGATTTTTTTAAATGCTCTTATTAACAATATTTTAGTCTTAGATTTGGATCTGTTAGGGAACTTGTTTTTTTTGCATCTATGCATTGAGTAGCATCGCTCTAAGAAATGTTAGTGCCAGTAACATTTATAACCTATGGAAGTGTAGTTCAGGAGCGTTAGTACTTTGAGTTTTTTTAATTTTGTTTGTTGGAATCTGATTTGTACCGTTTCTCATATATGGTCAAACCACACATGTACAACAACCACATTACGTAGAGTGGCCACCTGGTTATTTACAACTTACAACGCAGATACAAATAGTTAACGTCAACATCTGAACGTCATTCGGGATGAAATACCTCAGGTGCCACACACTCAACGATTTAGATAGGCTCGAAAATGACAATGAAATTTATTTTGGCAAGATGGGCAGTCTAAACAATCGCATCGTGCACTTTAGCGACGTTATTTATATCACTTTAATATAAATCACTGCAGTCTTGTTCTTATTATCTCTGACTAGTCCAATACCTTGAGAACAGACAGGTTGCATCGAGAGAATCACGTGAGCGAAATTATTATAAGTGGTAAGCTTATGAGATGCGTTGGTGTGGCAGATTATATCGTGCATGTTCAAATCCATCAAATATGGATTACTCATTCGGGTGCTCGTGATACGGGTAACATAGTTTTTATATTTTATTCCGCGAAATGAAAGCAGACGAATCATGGTTAAGATCCTCATAATACGACCGATCTGGTCGTGCGTTGTATCGATTGAGTGCAGATGTCGTAAATATAATGAAGTAGAAGAGATCTCTTTGATCGGTGGCATTAATATGTTTTTGATTTGGCGTCGGGACGGGATGCAGACAGCTCTAATTACGTCAGAAGTTGACATCTCGCGGAAACTGGCCATGAAGTGACAGTTTTTTTTTCTAGACAGTATTTAAAGACTTGAAGCTGAAGGTAAGGAAAACGTCTAGCAAACTAATCTCGACTTTGACACACTGTATTGATAGTGGAAATGTACGTAGAGTGAGCTAATATTAGAATTAAAGAAATCGAGATATTTTATCACGACAGGTATATACGCCGTCTTGCTTACTTTAAAGTCGAGTGCCAAAAAAATCACAGAACGTCCAAACTTTTAATGTTCGAATCAACGGGTGACAGGGAATTACGTCGTATATCCAAAGCCTTTAAAAAAGTCTGATTCATCAGAGACAGTTTCATTCGATCCGGAAATATCTGACGCACGGATTTAGGCGTCCTTGTATACAATTATAAAATTAAAAAAATAAAGTATAATAATACATGAAGCTCAAGTTAGCGATGAGAAAATGCGGATGATTTATGCCCTGCTAAATGTGAATAAGATTTTTAGCGCGCGTTCGAAGACCCGCATCATTATTTACAATATGATGTATTTATACTCCTTAAATAGGTTTACTTACGACCAACGTAAATGCAAAGGTATAGGAAATTATGCGGATTCGGGCCTTCTTTAATGTCAGTAACTTTAATTTAATCTACTACTTTTTATTTTGTTTAAGGCTCTTATTGATTTCATTTAGTTTTTAATGCCTAGATCTTTTATACCAAGATAAGATATTTTCAATAGCAGATACAGTAAGAACTTAAGATTTTGTCGGAAAACTAAACCCTGTCGGCTTAAACACCTCATCGTAGCGGGTCAAAAAGGCCTTGGCTTAGTAAAATATAGCCCATTAAAGAGGTCTGCTCGCTATCAGCAAAACACTACATGATATTTAGAGCCTATTCTAAAGAGGGCAGTTTACAATTTCGTGCCAACTTCTACGGTAAAATCAGATCTGGGGCAGTCTCTGTTAATGTGCTATAATCCTTCGAGATCGTATCCAGATCACATCAAAGATTTGCTTGACTGAGATTGTAGCGAGAAAGTGCAGATATAAGACCGATCGTTCTTACGTCATAAATACCTAAGTCCTTAAATGTGCGACTAACATTGCTAGTCGATCTTTAAAAATTATTGCAAAAAAGCAACGCATTTTTATAACTTTCAAAAGGTTACAAAAATTTACACAATTTGCTCATGTAAATAAATCAACGGTGGGTTATACTATATCTGCGGACGATATTCCAAGATACATTTTAAAAATATTACTGACATGAACAAATATTGCTAAAATACGCCCCTAAACAATTTTTCTTTTGCTTTCATGTTATATATGAAGATGTTGCCCTTGAAAGAAGAGTCTTGACGTCAATATATGGCGCGGTTCAGGATAATGGGTTGTGGCGCATCAGATACAACTTTGAGCTATATAAAATCGTTAATTAACGAGCCAAACGTTGTTCAGCATATTAAAATCGCAAGATTACAATGGGCTGGACACGTGCAACGAATGGACGAATAGCGGCCACCGGTTTAATCCAAAGTGAATCAGTGTTTTTTTGACTCCAGTATTTGTTCTAAAAACCGTTTGCTGTCCTGCAGGCGAAAAGCACTAACAATATGATGGACACCTCTTTGGTGAAGGCAGAGTATGCAATGGCATCGGACGGAAAATAATAATGTGAACAGTCGAATAGATTGTGTCTCCTAATTGGAACAAATAAAGAATGAAAGGAAGGGACTATTGCCAAGTTCAAAACAATAGCAAGTTGTCTATGCTGCTTATCATGAAAACAATTAATGATAATTACAAAATGATACATGAAGTTGAAGACATTAATTGAATATCTATATACCTTTGCACAACGGTTAATGTTTTTAAGCCAAAATCATTCGTGAAGCTATAAGATATTGAAATCAATAATTGTGAAAGAACCTACTCATGCGTTCCTATCACTTATCACCTATTTTGTGAGAGTGAAAAAGAAATAAGAATAGTAAAAGCAACAGGAACCTATACAAATCGATTGGCAGAAGTATCGCTGTGACTTGTGAAACAGCGCGTGACTCAGCCGGGTATTTTAGAGGTGTGCTCCCGAACTGTTCCACAGGCGTACACGTTACCTCTCAACTTAGCTAAATTAAAACTCTATTGTTCGAAATTAGCATTTTATCTCCTTACTGACTCACCGTTGTATTGATAGATACACCTTTGTAATGCTATTTCTATGACTAATTTCGGAGCAAATTGTCTAGTGGTAAGATTCCATCTTATTCCATAATGACTTTATTTATGAATTAACTGCGGATAGTTATTTATTAACAATTATTTTCATGGATCGTGGTCTCACGTGTAATCAAACGTGTCGCTATAGCACAGCGCTGTGATTTTAAAGTAGGTATGATACCCGAATTAGAAAATGAAAGGGCAATTTTACAATCTAAATTGTAATAAACACAGATTCATACAGGTAGGTATGAATTTATTTGGATGTGTGAGAAAAACACGTATACGGATGTGAGGCGTCGATGATTAAAGAAGACCTCAGGAAACGGAAAGAAGGGTTTGAGATGTGGGCATAATATAGGCGTATGCTGGCTATTAGTTGGACTCATAAAGTCACGAATGAGGAAGTTCTGCGACGCATCAATCAAACACGCAAACTTTTGCACTGACTGTCAAGGTGAGAAAATTCGCATATATCGCACGTGTTCAGACACGAGAGATACGAACTCCTACAACTCATCATGATGGGAAAAATTGCTGGAAAGAGAGGCGTCGATCGCAGAAAAAAAGCTTGGCTTCGCAACATACGGGAGTGGGCCGGAATCGCAAGTGCCGCTGAATTATTTCGTCTTGCGAAGAACCGAAATAAATATACAAAGCTACCAACCTCCGTTGATCGGAGAGACACCCAAAGACGAAGACAATGAGAAAATTGTGACTGAGGTACTCAAATAAAAAATAAGTATACGATTAAAGGCGTACCTAATAAGTTTTACCTATCACGGTGTTAAGTGTTAAGTGCTATATTATTAGTGAAAATTAAAGAAACTTGACAAATTCAGACTCTGTATTCATGTTATCGAACTGGTGACACAAGTCACAATATATAGCGCCGAGGCATCTACTACTGGTTTGGACAAAATACCTAAAATAAGATGTTGCAATTGGGTAATTAATAAAATACCATCCTCGATCGAATTTTTTCAATGCCGGTTTAAACGTATGCGTATCACGCGCTTGCTTTTCGAGTTTTTTTTAGAGAGAACCGTATCAGGTGATGTTGACTATTAATTAAAAAGTGTATAAATATAGATACGACTAATTTAATACATTTTTTGCTTGCCTAAACCTATCTGAAGATTTGTGATTGAATTCGAATTAATCTAATGAATCAATAGCCGGTCTATTGAAGTGAGGCATAAAATATCATTAAGCCTTAAATCGACATTTTTTTTCAATAATTAAAAAAAATTCTTTATGGTTGCCTGTCAATAATAATTTATGTAACTTCACAGGCGTGCTTATGTCAGAAGTTAATTTTTTTTGGATAAAGGTACCTATTCTTAAATATTAACTTGAGGGGGCAAATTATAATATATTACTCCGTCGGCATGAACACGAGTAAACGAGATGCTGTGAGAGCGTCGAGGTCATAGTAGTAACGTTTTCGCGTAAACGTAAGCGGTGGTAAGCAACCGGGCAAATGACGCAGGCGCGAGCCCCGACCTACTTATGTCGTCAAAAAAATCAGTAGATGTTCATCGCCGAGAAGCGATATAACGACAACTAATAAAAGCTCGCGACATCGTCCGTGGGCGTATTGTAAAAGACATCTGCAATATTTCCGCAGCACAGAAAGAGTAGATACTCCCTTATTCAAGTCATAATATCAATATGTCCGTGCACTTTGACCTTGTAACAACAGAAACCTCTACGTATTAGTTCTTCTCGACTAATTCCATATTTGAAAACTTTATCCTAAAAAGCTTTATTATGAATCGACGGACCGCCCGTACCTTTGTCTCTACATTTACAATGGAGACAGCTTTCTTGGTGCGAGAGTTTGAGGTGGACATTGATGAATCAGTCAGCGAATGAGTCAAGTCTTTTTTTTTTACTGTATGAGATTTTGTGATCAGTCTAGTTTGACATCATTCAGGTTTTTCAAAGGAACCAAATTTTCCTTTTCAAACGCCTGAAAATTACTCACGATTCCTCGAACTATTATCAAACAAATGTCTACTAGGTCTAAGTCATTACAATAATTCATCCCAAAATAAAATCAATGTACAGAAACACATGTTTTACAGATTTATAATATTAAAAAATACAGATATAGATGTGTTGTTCCGAATAGAAATAAACTTGTCACATATTTTGATTGTATCTAGAGCGGCCTGAGAGAGCCGGTTAGTCATTCCTCCCAGTGATGCCAACGGCCGGTTGCGCACCACCATCAAACGATATAAAGGCAATCGTGGTCCAGACTGAATCACGCTAAGCGCCGTCTGCAAAATGTCTCATCGCTCCCTATTTATTATTTTCTATACACTTATTGTTTTGATTGTAGTATGATAAACAGTTCCACGGTAAAATTAAGTTTAGCAATAAATTTGATCGCACCTAAGAATCAGTCCGCATTGAAGAAGCAAAGACCCAGAAAGAACGCAATACATAATTTATAAAGTTCATCTTCAAGTCGATATCTCCTGAGGATGCCATGTCGGAGTGAAACTTGCGTTAAGAGTACTGAAGATTTGTGTGGTGTAGTGTGGTGTTATTGCGATGCGAATTTGTTGCTGCCTGTATAGAAGCGGGAGAGCGGCCGGTGATTATCGCATGTTGCAATCTGTACCATATTGACCGTTTAAGCAGATTATAGCTTCTGGTTCCTTGGTTAATCTTCTTTATTATATTATTTAATGTGGCTGCTGCAAACGATATCTGCTTCGATTTATTTGAGTTACACTAGCCCGAGAAGCCTCATCTTGAGGAAGTTGCGACTGTTTAAATGGAAACATCTGATTTTCCGTTTTTACTGAACGCAAAGTTTGGTCTTAAGCATTTTAAAGTCTAATAGACATAATAATATTATGTCTTGACGTGGCTTGGCTTAGGTTCACTTGAACAACAGCGAGTTGAGTCGCTGCCTTTTATAACAGCTGTCACAAGTGAATACTAAGTTTTCGAGCGTCTGATGCAGTTGACACGTGATGCTGACGTCACTCGAGTTTCTTATGCTGGAAGACACATGCAAATCTTGCGAGAGACCCGTGTGATGCGGCTGTAGTCTGCGATCAGCTAAATAGTACCGTTACAAAGGATCCCGTAATGGCTTAAGAACACAAACGTAAATCCGAAGAGATAAACAAACAAGTTCTAAGAGCAAAGGGTCTATCTGATAAACGAACACGTAAACAATATTATTTTGGGAACTTCAAAGACCGGTTGTTACGTCGCTTGAGATCTCGTGAGTATAGCAAAAGAGTAACACCTATTAGTATATAAATGTTACAATATGGACGATAGTATGTCTGTGCATTGTTTAAATAACACTCTTATGGCCGATAATAACGAGTATGGCCAAGAAATCGAGTTCAAATTGTTGATGCAAGGTAAAACAACATAATTAGGTTATATGTTATATATGAGATACTTTAGGTTTTGTCTTGAAAGTAAACAAATTAAATAAAATCTCTAGCGATTTTTGCCCACGGAAATTAAGGTCGTTTCCATAGGGATACCAGTACTACTAACGACAGACGGATAATGTCGGTAATGTAGTTTTACCTGCTAGCGAGTCTCTATAACTGGAGCAATGACACAACGGGATACATTCTGCTTAAATGCGGTCGTGTCTGCACCCAAGGCGAAGCCTATAAAGCTTTCTCAGCAATACTTTCTGAAGCCCTCGCTGACCTGGTTGGCCTGATTGGATTCTGGAGTGAACTCGGCTTGCTGGAGTAATCAGGCGAAGACCTGCATTAGCGGTCTCATCAAAGGGCGCACATTGACTTCGGTGCGGAGAAGAAACTCAAGACAAAAAGGAATCAAGGAAGAAGTCTTAAGGTAGGTAAAACGAAAGTGCGAATTGTAAAATCGTCGATGGGTTGCCGACACCAGACGGATGCACCCTTGAGAACTAAATCAGAACATACCTCAAAATCATAACATTCATTTAGCAGACAAAAGGTGACAGCTTAATGTTGACGTGATGTAAGTTTTATCTGACCTTGTGATCAAAATTTGAACAAACTTTTATGCGGTTTTTTTTAAATTTTATTTTTCATATCTACTAGCGACGCTGTCACCGAGTTCGATAACTTCGTATTTTAAATTAACATGTGACATAAACTTATGGTGTTTTACAACTTACCTTACTTACCAGGTAAGCGAGCGAATAGCAGATATCAGTTTGTTCCAATAAATATTATGTAAAGCGGTCGATATTTTGGTCATCCGCTGAGTCAACGTTGGCTGCCTTTGCGACGCAAAAATTTCCAATCGATAGCAACTAGATAATTGTTTACTACAAAGTGCTTAGAAAGGCTAGTAAGCGATTTTAGTCTAGCCAGCTTAGATAATAAATTGCTGCATGAAAACAATAACGTCAGAGTTAAATGGAACTAAATATCCTTGATTCAGTCATGTATTCAGAACCAATGGTTATTATTTCGCAAGGTTTCCTCTTGGAGACCTTGCTTTAAACTTGAGCATTAAAACAAGACAATTAATGTCCATTTCACCTTTGACGTTCTAATATCTCAACGCTCCAATTGTACCAAAGTTGACGAGATGTAAAATCTCATACTAGCTATATAGCCACAGTCATAAAATAATTAGAAATGACTCATTGGGCCGTCGAAAGCGTTATCCGACTCTAGATAGCCACTAGCCGAGAAAATTTGGCAATGCATTTTGACAGCCTATTATTTTACTGTCAGCTATCGTTTGTTGAGATTATAAATGTGCCGCATGATTCTCGATTTTAAGAGGATATTGCTTTACTGCAAAATGTCTGCATACATGAACGATTACATTATTGTTACATCAATAGATACATTTTACCAATGGTAAATTTTACCTATTACAATATTTATAAAGAACTAGCTGAAGTCCGCTACTTTGTCTGCGTGGATTGAGGTTTTGTTTAGTTCCCGCGGGAACTCCTTTCCGCGATAAAAAGTAGCATAGTATATGTAGTAGTATGTATATGTACATGTATGTACATGTATAGTAGTATGTGGTAATCCAGACCATAATCTATCTCTGTGCCAAATTTCATGCAGATCCGTTCAGCCGTTCTGCCGTGATTGAGTAACAAACATCCATCCATCAAAATGTTCGCATTTATAATATTAAATATATTAGATAGTTGTAAGTAAACTGTTTTTTAATAATTTGTATGCTCATCAGTCATCAGAAAAATACATGAAGGACTTTTAGTAGGTTTAAGTTAGGATACAGTACGCTTCGGGATAATAATATACAATATATGAGAATATATTACGATCATAATATGATTCAGATTTAAACACCTACCTCGAGAACGATTTAAAACAACCGTTTATTTAACAATCTATAATGAAACCAAGTCGAATTCGACTTTTACACGCTCTTTTGATCATCAAAAGTCGGTATGGTGGTAATTAATTTGCCACTTTATTTTCACCTTTAATACTAACAAGCTGTGAAAGTGTATGTATCAATTGAAGAAAAATAGAAATAAATCCAAGATAGTAATTTTGTATTTTTGATTTAACTTCTTTACAATATCCCATATAATATAATCTGTATTTAGTATCCTAAAATAATATGTTAAATTGAAATTTTTTAAATGATATTATGCAAGTCCCGTACTTAATCCAAAATTAATATATTATATGCAAGAATTTTTCCCTCAAAATCGGTATTTTAGTTTTTTTTAATTGCTTTTACATAGAAGTCTGGAATATACCATAGCGCTTGTTCAGTACTTAGTTGGTAAAATATTACTAGCGATAATTAAAAAAAAACACTCACTCATGAAAACGTCAACAAACACTTGTAACTTATTACGATTCGGTTGCACTGTTATTGAAACTTGAACAGAACAGTCCGATTGCGGCATCTCACTAAGCTATTACATCGATCGTCCTTGATAGCATACGCATCGGTTACGTGCGGATACGCATTCGCATATGGGCGATAGATCGCGGCCTAAACGACGGAGTGAGGGGACGCGTGCGTTCTAACGTGCATCGGAGTGCAGCGGGAGAAGCGACGGTCGCGACGGCGGCGCGAGACTGTGCGACGACCAGCTCCGTCCCATGCCTCCCCGATAACCTTAAATTAGATTAATTGTATCGAGCTGATTCATGCGTGCACTCGCGATGCGTTTGTGTTGACATCGGACAAATGTGTCGGCTTAATTTAACAATACATAGTGTGACTAATCGATTGGGACGTTTCGCGCAAACTGTTTACTCTTTGACTGAAGATTGTCGCGATTTTTTAATGTAAACAGGTCTATATCGAATATGTCTTATAAATAGATAATTAATTATGTCAGTATCTTTCAGAAAAAAAAACATTATCATAGATTGCGTTAGATAAATTAAAAAGATTTTTTAAGGAATGGACTACTCGGGAGCCGTGTATTCGTAAATTTGTATGATCGTTGGCGTGATTCGATAAAGCTAGGGTAAAGCGGCTCTCAAAAGCGAGTTTTTACTGTATAAAAATCAACACGTCTGTTTATTTGAGCAGCGCATAACGGGCGAGATGCCCGCCGCGGCGGCACCCATGAAAATATTACGACTTATTTACTTTACGGCGGTGCTGTTCTTACCGCATTGACGTATGCGGCCTGGGGCTGACTCAGCGGGGCACGCGCCGCGAGGTATGCCGCTTGCTTCACTCGAAAACTATTAAAAATCTCCATAAACTTCCCATCCGGAAAGTAATAAACGTGCACGCGTACGCTTAAGGTCTCATTTAATGGTATATCCAATAAATGAGACTTAAATTATTGAAACCTACTACAAGATTATTGTTAACTGGTTGTCTTTTCGCTAATGAAAAATAAATACAATCCTGAAAGTTAAACAGCAAAAGAAATTTCACCCATTTCATTGTAAGTAGGAAGTAGTTGATTGATGCGATTCGGAAGCAAAAGATATACTTAAAAGTCAATCCGTCATGACACATCTGCAGTCTGCACGAACGCATATCCAATTGTGACATTGCGAGACATCAACTTCAAATTATGTAAAAAAATCAAATCGACGTGATTTTTGGCTTGGGTATACTTGAGGACCTGGAGAGAACATAGGCTACTTTTTATCCCGGAAAATTAAGGAATAAAAGAATAAATAAATAACATAGCGAAAATAAAAAAACTAAATCCACGCGGACGACGTCGCGGGCATCAGCTAGTATATTGAATAAAGCTGCTTTGAATTCCGAGTAATATAACAGATCTTGGAATCGCAAGTTTATGAGGAAGTTGAAACTTTCTCGGAGGCGAACAGAAATGGCGTAGCGAGAATATAACAAGGAACTGCTCCAAGCAAAAGGAACGAGGTTCGCGATCTAACAATACTTTGGTGTTGCGATCGGTCGTTGGTCCCATAGCACCCGGTTCCTAGAAGGTAAGCGGACACAGTCTAAAATAGTCGCGGCCTCTTCCGAGAAGCGTGACTCATACGGGACCGTCCCGACTCCCGAGCCACATCTGGACAGAACACCGCTCTATATAAACGCTGAAATTATAAATGCACCTAAAATGAAGCGCTACGTTCGGTCTATTATGGTAATACTGTATGAATAGCTGAGCTAAAAATAACTCCTCTATTCGGCCGAATATCTTTGTAGAAATGGATTTTCGTTCATTCATTTTTCTGTAAGAAAAATTGCGTGGGCAGTGGAAATAGGTCGCATGTAGTTTTAGGCGCAGAAAACATGAGCTTACAGCGCAAATTGACATTTGGGTGGTGCTGCAAGCAATTTAAAGCTTTTGACATAGTTAAATAAGTATTATTTATCAGAATATTAAAATCTTAATATATAAAACAAAGTCGAAGTTTGTTCGAACACTTATAAATCTTAGAACGGCTGGACCGTTTTGCATGGTTTTCATGGTCTCCGTCCCGAATAGCAGTATAACTATTAAAAAGATTGGAAAATTGACGAAAAAAGAAAAAACACTTTTCCTTGATTTGCCCATACAAAAAACCACGCAAACGAAGTCGCGGGCATCAGCTAGTATTTAAAAAATATTAGTTATGCTTCCACTGAAATTTAAATAACGGGAATTACAATTGTTACTGACAAATTCAAATCGAGCGTTCTGGCAATGACTGATGAAGAAAGTGAGAGAAAATGAAGTTAAATAGGACAAAACACGGATGAGTAACGTTTGATATTTTGCCCTGTTATTTGTTATCAAATTGCAGGCAATCGTTCCTGCTGCGTTTCTGAGAACTGCCGTCTTAAAATCGTCTTAGTATTGCACGAAATAAAACGAAGCAGTATGTTAATACCCTACATTAAACTAGCGAAGTTAAAGATTTCCTGTTTCTATATATATGAGTTTTATATTATACAAGATAGATAATATTTAGTTACTTATTAGTAAGCATAAAATTCCTGGAGAGCATTTCATCTGAATCTTAATTTGTAGTAGTTTTTAAAACTACCTTAATTATCTTAAAGCCGTGAACTGTCTTCAGAATTTTATTAGCTGTAACTATAAAATATGAAATTCATACTTTTTTATCTTTACAGTATTCCCTCCGCAAAGAATTTTACACATAGTGCCGTTATATAAACCAGCACCTGGCCAAACAAAAGGAAATGCATTGCACGATGCAATGGGCGCGTGCTATGCCAAAACTGTTCAAATTATGTCATATACTAATTTGTGCCAAAAGGGGAGATATCATCTAATTAGTAAATCTTATTTTAATACATGCTTATCTATCTTTCCATCTATGTTTAACATGTTTTATAAGTATCCTAAATAGTCATTAGAAACCAAATCCTCAAATTATAGGAAACAAGCCACGACCATATCCGCGTTGATTGGGATATTCGGTTCCCGCGGAAACTCTAATTTTCCGGAATAAAAAGTAGCCTATGTGTTATTTCAGACTATAATCTACCGCTGTGCCAAATTTCATTCAGATCCGTTCAGTATTTCTGGCTTGATTGAGTAAAAAACATCCATCCGTCCAAACTTTCGCATTTATTGTATTAGTATATAGTCTGATATATACGAGTACACTGAGTTTATATCCCTAAATAAGGGATAAAAGCTCAGTGATAGTCCTTCATTTTTCAAGTTAAGTCATGAAATTTGTTATAATTATGGACTGGATAAAAACGAAGTAGGTAATGTTTCAGCTTTTGAGGATTTTTGGAAATTCTATCCCTAACCGATATTTTTGAATAATGTGTAATATTAATATTTAACTACAATTATGATTATTCAAAAATCCCGCTCGAATGAAGCCACGAAAGCATTTGCATTAAATTAGTAATTAATTAGGGTAACCATTTAAAAATAATCATAACTCACTTCATTCTAAAATCTAAATTAACCCCTGCATGTAAGTTTGGTGTGTTGTTATTCTAATGGTGCGTTCCATAAAAACATGTGCAGCACATTTTTGCGCAAGAACATTTACACGAGTGGATGTGCAGAAAAACACTGCGAACATGTTGGCTTTTGCGAGACGACCAAGAGATATATTAAAGGCCTAAAAGAAATTCAAAACCTTTATTGACGATAACCTTCGTTTCTGTACAATAATTGTGTCGAGATCGGTTATTTTACTCACTACTGCAGGGACAGCAAAGATAATACGTTTTTCACGCGTATCTTGATAAGTCAAAAGGACTACTATTGAAATATTATATTTTTTTTTCAGTGCAAATGGTAAAAAATTGCCGGCGTGTATCAACATACAAAGACGTGGTCTAAACTTAAATCAATGCATCATGCGCGAATGAGCAACGGCATCGGAACGATGTCCTGTGCCAGGACATGCGGACTGAGTCATAGAGCATATTTAGCTACACGAGTGAAATTTAATAAAATCATCGAGATAGGTTGCCGTTCGAGCACTTTCATAAAACGTAAGGAGAATTTAAGGGAGTCCAGACTATGTGGACGAACGATATCAAGGGATTTGCCGCGTATTGCTGAAATGTCATTGCAATATACTTTGGTCCAGCACCACTGGACAATTATGGGGACGAGGACAGTTACAATATTGATAGAGCCGCATTTTCGAGCTGACCCTTGAATATTACGGTTTCTTTGTATTTGCACCAAACATATATATATATATATATATATATATATATATATGTTTGGTGCAAATACAAATATATATATATATATATATATATAATCGTCGTTATATAGCAAGCGAGCGGGCGGGTCACCTGATGTTAAGTGATTACCGCCGCCCATGAACATTTGCAGCATCAGAAGAACCGCCAATGCGTTGCTGGCTATTGAGATATTTGTTTATCGCCCTTTGAAGAGCCCCATATTATAATCATGAGGGAACACAAAAGATGGAAGCTGGTTCCATAATTTGGAGGTACATGCAGAAATGACCTGGAATAACTGGAGGTGGAAGAATGAAATTTGTTTCTGCGACGAAGGGTGCGACTGGAGATCACGGAAGGTAATATTAGATTTAATAACTCTTCAGAGCACTCCCCGTTGTAGAGCTTTGCCTATAACGAAACTAAATGCCTAAGGTTGTCTGGAGGAGATCACTTTTAATGATAAGACCGCCTTTGCGCACTTATTTATGTTTGCTTGTTCATTGTTTTTGTTTCTTTTTTAATATTTTGTGTGGCAATAAAGTATTTATCTATCTATCTATCTATCTATCTAAATGCCTATACAATTAGCTCACACATTGGCTGATTTCAGTATATTACAAAATAATTATTTTGAAATATTGCTGGATTTCATAGAGCGGTACTACATTCCAGGATAGATCCTATACATGCTAAATATCAAGTTTCCAGTCCCAGCAATTTTAGATGTACATTGATGTCAGTCAGCCTGTTTCTCCTTTTTTTTTATATACAACAAGTTAGCCCTTGACTGCGGAATCTCACCTCATGGTAAGTGATGATGCAGTCTAAGATGGTAGCGGGCTAACCTGTCAGGGGCATGGCAGTTATATTAAACCTATACCCCTATTTGGTTTACATATATAAATAGTACATTACATACCTTAATAAATAATAAATAAAAGGAATGACAATTATCTATTTGATAATTCATGCCTCAGATATAGCAGGCTCCTGTGATACCTTGAATAGTATGAATAGTATAGCTTCATTTTCAAATTTTACTTTATTGAACTCCGTAAGAGATAATACTATGAGGTTAACCATGACAATGAAGTAATACTATTCCCTACCAATAGCAGTAATCATACATAAAAAAAAGGCTTTTGACAAGATTTTTACGATTTAATAGCAAAAATGACTTCACTAAATGTAAATAACCAGCCAAAAGTATACATAATTACCGGATAAACTATATAAACAGCCGATCAGCGAACGCGTCGAGCGTACAGGCTCATGAATAAGGGCCCCGAACGGGTTCAAAACTAGTCGAGCATTTTCAGACATAACACCTGAGTTTATCCGGTAATTATGTATATTTAAAATTGATATCACTCACGACAGTTTAAACGTTAAAAAGCCAAAGTACTCACCCACTGGTATAAACTTATCAAAGCCTCCGTGGTTCTTAAGTTCTATGTATCCATCATAATTATTGAGCGAGTCTCGGAAGTCCTTTAGCTCCCACGTGTTCTGAAAATTAAGCATCATGCTTTTCAATTTGCTCTAAAGAACACAAATTAAATGGATACAATGCTCATACCTACAAATATCTGTCTCGTTTCAACTCTGTCTTAATTCTGAGCAAAGCCAAAGAAAGGCCTTTTTTAAAATATACAGGCTAGTGCTTGCAAGTGGAGTGGAGGTGGAGCGCGCTTGCCTAGAAGATGCCTATTCACTCTTGAATTGAAGGTTATAAAAAGAGTAGGGGAAACGGAAGCCGGAAGGGCATTCCATATCATAGAGGGTCGAATTAGGAACGAGGAAGCAAATCGCTTCGTACGAGTTTCGCGAAATTTCGACTGCGTAAGGGCCTCCATCTTAGATCTAAGCATAGATTGGAAGTTTCGCCTAACTTAGGGTGAGCTAAAGGTGATATATTGGTATCTGCTTGGAGAAAAGTAGCGACTGCTGTGTGCCTCAAAAGGGAGAAGGTTTTGTAATTGGGATGTTGCCTATGTCAAAAATTACTTTTAGCAGTTAGTGTCCTATTGCGTTACTAGAGTCTGGCTAACGAAAGTAGAGACTCGAATTATTTGCAAACTTTTTATATGGCAATACTCAACTACATTTTGCCCTAACAAGATGGCGGTTGTCTGTGGTTGTCGGTGATTTGCAGTGATTAGTTGTGATCTTGTTTACGAGCATTTACGCGTTTAAGAATGAATAAAACAATTAAAAGTGGAGTGCGGAAGATGTTGTTTTGCATTATTTCCAAATTTGAAGAAAAACAACGAGAGAAAGATGCAAAATTCAAACAAAAACAAGATTGTTTACGTGTTGTGTTAGATTTTTTAAGTCAGTATGACGCATTATTTTGATTCTTTGTTTGTATATTTCTCTTTTTAAAAAACTATATCTCTATTTTCATCCACATTCATTATACATTTCATTAAACACCTTAATAATACCTACTAAATGCAACTTCCAATTAAATGGTTATTTTTCATTGGTTGTGGTAGGTAAGTAAATGTTACATTTATTAATTTGTAACACAAATTATTTTCTTTGACAGAAAATCTGGAGGATGTAGCAGGAGTCGATGAAATAGTGAGAACTATTGAAAAACTTACTGAATTAGAGCAGAATGACAGGATGAGAACCCAGAATCAGTACTTGGAAGAAATAGCTTCAATTACTGGTAATTTTTTACTAAGCACAAGATTTATACACAAGAAATATAATGTATAATAATAATATAATTTGCTATTGTCAATACTGTACCTAATCG
The DNA here is from genome assembly GCA_964035005.1 of Erebia palarica. NCBI lineage: Eukaryota > Metazoa > Arthropoda > Insecta > Lepidoptera > Nymphalidae > Erebia > Erebia palarica. Next base: position 32,493,166 of record OZ035983.1, read on the forward strand.
TTGTTTAATCATTCTTTACAGGAGTAAGTGTTGCAACTTTAAAAAGAATAAAAAAGGAAGGTGCGCTAAATGATGGTGTGTGGAATACCCCAGGAAAAAAACGGCCCCATAAACCCACAGTGTCTAACTTAGATAGTTTCGACATAGATGCTATTCGCAACAAAATCAATAATTTTTATATTGTCAGAAAACAAGTTCCTACATTGAGGACACTGTTAATGGAATTAAAAGAAAGCATAGGATTTAATGGATGTCGGGAAACTCTTCGCAATCATAACGTTCAATATTAATTGAACGTTATGACATATCTGCCTGGAGACATCGTTTTTTACGAACCATAGCTTTGAAACGTTCAGAAGGAAAGCCAATTATTTATTTAGATGAGACCTATGTCCACAAAAACTATAAGCCCAAGAAGTCTTGGCAAGGTCCATCTACGAGTGGTGCAATTGAAAATATTTCAACGGGAAAAAGGTACATAATTGTACATGCTGGATCAGAGAAAGGTCCTGTGCCAAACTCATTGTTAGTTTTTAGCACAAAATCGACAATGGCGGACTACCACCATGACATGAATGCTGCAAATTTCAATAAATGGTTACAAGAAAAGCTCATACCCAATTTAAATGAGCAGAAAGAGTCGTTTGAAAGCATTACATCAGAGGATTGGAAGAAAATGTGTGATCATGTCATGCATATTGAAATTAAATACAAAGAAAGAGATAGAATTACTGAAGAAAATTTAGAAAGTTTCATAATCAACGTTGGAAATAGTGACACCAGTGACTCTGATGAATCTTTGCAGATAGAAGCTTTGGATTCAGATTTTGACTATAGTGACTAAAATAAATTATTATTGAATATTGTTGTTTTTTCATTCAGGCAGGTGGTAGGTTTTTTAGTATGCAATCGGTTTCAACAAAAATAAGGAAAATAATTCTAAAGTATCAAATTAGGTTACTCCAGGTCTGTCACACTAATTTTGAGTTTGCCATACTAACAATTTTTAAATTTGCCGCTCTTTTCCAGTCTCTACTTTCGTTAGCCAGACTCTATTCGATTTGCGAAAGTGTGTCTGTCTGTCTGCTACGCTTTCACGGCGCATTTGTTCAACAGATTTTGATGACATTTGGTTCAGGGATAGGTTGTGTCCCGTGGAAGGATATAGGCTTTTTATCCCAGAAAATTCAAAAGTTCCCGCGGGAATCAGAAACCTTAATTCCCGCAGACAAAGTCGCGGGCATCATCTTATTAAAATAAATTATTTATGTAAAACGGTACAATAAATGCAAGATGTTTATGACTTCGTCCGCGTGGATTGAAAATATGTGTATATGTGTTATTCCAGGCTACAATCTATCTCTGTGCCAAATTTCCTCCAGATCCGTTCAGCCGTTCCAGTTCTAGTATAGATTATTTGGCAACATCAATCATGTCATACATAGAATTCGCAATTATAATATTAGTATAGATTAAAGGATACTTACAGGATCAACTTCAATTTGTAACGGAGTTTGATATCGAGGATCCACTGGTAGCCCTTGGGAGGTGTTCCCATTGTACTGCATTGGATTTGGACTGTTCACCGCACTGAGTCTATCACAGTAGTTCTGATTGTAATCCTCCTTTCTAGTAGAATTAGTACTCAATGCCGATGGGGTCCTACTAGAGGGCGACAATTTATCATTCTCTCTATTCCAATACTGATCTATGTCTATATGCCGAGGATTTATATTACCAATGTTAAAATTCACTATAGGGGACAACCCTCTAGGGGAAGAGCTTTCACTGAATACTACAGGGCTTCTGAATACCCGTAAAGTGTCTTGCGGCGTGCTCCCTTCACTCGGCATTTGATTCCTTTCAGATGGTACCGGAGAACTTGATGTGCGGTTAATTGTTACTGAACTGCCGGGTTCAAAATCCTTTCTGAACTGTTGGGGAATTTTGACGGATGTTCTTTGCTCTTGGGGGTCGTTAATCTTTGGTTGGTTTTCATTGGCCATTAGGTTCTGTAGGCGGCTGACTTGGGACTCGACAAAGCTTCGCGGTCGCGGAGATGTGTTTGGTGAATGAAGTTTCGCTGGTCGGTATAGGACGGGGTTGGAAGATGTTTCATCAGTGTAGTGTGTGTTGTGTGTTTGGGCGATGTTGTCTGTGTCAAAGCTGTCTCGTGTGCTGTATAGGAGGTAGTCATCGTCCACGCTTTCTTCGTCGTCCTCTTCGAGGTCGTCATAGTTTATTGGCGTGTCTGCGCCCGGGAAGAACTCACAAAGCGCTCTCATTATTTCCACTACCTGAAAGCGCATTTTTGTATAAGAACTACTTGAAAAATGTTTAGGCTGCAATTAAACAGTTTTACTCAAGTCGTTGTTTAAATGAGTACGCAGGGTAATCGTATCGTTTGCAGATATTATGTAAGTTACTAACGTAAAAACTTACACGTGTAATTGTGGCCTTAGGTGTTATTTAGTTTTCACTAACTAGTTTATCTTTTTTAGAATCATTGTGATTTGAAAATTCAACGAAACGTAAAAATGAAACGAAAATGCGACACCAAAAAGAGGTTAGGATTTATAACGAGAGAATGAGATAAATATAACTTGTATTCTATTTCATTCCCTTGCAGGCTACTTTTCTGAAGTTTCACTTCTGCCGTGTGTGAATTGCACACACACACACTTTTTATTAGTGAAAATAGCTTTCTGGTAACATATTAATTACATGCAAACCTCATGACAACAAATAAGACTCTAGCTACAATTAAATGCCTACCTCAGCCATACTAGGTCGTTCCGCCGGAACCTTGTGCCAACACTGTGTCATCAACTGCTCTATAGGTTCCGGGCAACCTTCTATTAAGTTTGGCCGCTGACCTGAAAATATAGCAAGACATGCTAAATTAAGCAAAAGTATATTCCGATAAGACTGCCTCGTTGGTCTAGTGATTAGCATGACTGCGGCCGACGAGGTCCCGGGTTCGAGTCCCGGGTCAGATCATAAATCATAATTAAGTATTGGGTTTTCTGACTAGAAATTCTCAGTACTAGCCTGGAGTTAGGAAGTTGGTGATGTATCACCTCGGATAGCACGTTAAGCCGTCGGTTCCGCTTATTATCACTGACATGATTATTGTCGTTAAACCCCGCCAATCCGCATTGGAGCAGCGTGGTGAGAGTGGAGGCCTTTGCCCAGCAGGACGTTAATGGGCTGTAGTGGGGATATTCCAATAAAAGGCAGTGTTGACCTAGTGCTTTAGACGCCCAGTATTCTATTGGGTGGTCGAAACGTTTCAGAGTTATATGGGCGTTCTAAAAAGAGTTTTTCACGTTGTCCAAATTTCTACTGTAGTGTGCATCTTATTTTTCTGTTCAGGGGTCTTACTACCATCACTTACAGCAGTATTATTGTAATATTGTTGTTTACGAATTTAAATCTTTATTTTTGGGACAATTAAGATACGTCACATAAAACTGGCATTTCAAAGTAATACTGCGATGGTAGTATACTCAGTGCTTTAACACTTATCACTTTCCATACTCAAAAAATGTGAAGAGGTATGTGAAGAGTTGTTACTTTAATGAGTATAAATAAAAAAAAGGTTTTATTTTACCTTTCTGATTTAACTTGAAACCATAGGGTTAGATGTTTATTTCAATTATTTATATCTAAATGATGTACTTATTTAACAAAAAAGAAACTATATTGATCACCATTTCACCACACAAACATGTTTCCATTGTGAAATCGATGGTTTAAATGACATCAGGACCTTCTTCAAGATCCTTTAATGATATAAACTTTTGACTCATACCTATGACTCATATTTTTCAATAAAACTCTGACGAAACTTGACGATCTCCTTGATACAGTGGTGAGCGTCATAGTTTGGGAAATTATAATTACTAAACTAGCTGATGCCCGCGATTTGGTCCGCGTATATTGATGTTTTTCGGTTCCCGCGGGTTTCTGGTCTAGTGGAAGGTTTCGGCCGTGGCTACTTACCATCGAACCGGCAATGACGTGCGGCTAAGCTATTAAGCGTTCTGGTAATCTTACCAGCAGGCCGAATCACAGCTCCTCGATATATTATCGAGGAGTTGTGATTCGAATCGAAATGATTAGCTATCGATCTCGTATCATGCTCTCAAATACACAATGCTGCCACACCTCTAACAGGTTAAGCCGCTACCATTTTAAACTGCATCAGAGCCGATAGTTGATGATGAATTGTTTTGTTAATTATTATGCCAGTACTCTTATAGTATAAAAAATATTTTAAAGCATTATTTTGTTAAGAAATCCATCCTTCAATAGATATTATTTTTCGTGAATAATCCCTCCCTGGTGCAGTGTTGAGGGCTGTTGTCTTAACGTGGTCCCGGGTTCGATTCCCGACAGGGTCAATTTGGGAATTTATAATTTCTGAATTTTCTCTGGTCTGGTATGGTGGGAGGCTTCAGCTGTGGCTAGTTACCAATGTGGCCAAGTGATTTAGCTTTTTGTAGGAACTGACTAGGAGTATGGGTGTAAATATAACTGCCATACTCCATAACAGGTAAGCCCACTACTAACTTAGACTTCTTCATCACTTAAGCACAATGCGCGTGGTTACTACTAGGCCATACATTCACACTAGGTAACGCCACCCATCCAACTGCTATTTGCTTCGATCAATAATGTCATAAATTGATACAAAATAGTTTTAAAGTTATTACCTGTATGTACTGCCCACATTATCCTAAATGCCGAGCCACCTTCCTCAAAGGGCTTTCTTCTGGACAGGACCTCCCATAGTATTATGCCCCAAGAGAATACATCACACTTTTCAGTATACGATGAACCTTCAAACACCTGAAATATAGAGTAGTAAAATGTAATATATTTATTGTAAATGAAGAAATGTTTTCTATTTGTTTGGCTGTCATGGTAAAATTTCAATAAGCTCCAATGCATCTTGGTAGCAAGAATGCCACAAAGAACATTGTTCCGTCCCCATACAAAGTCCGCCTAACTCATAAAACATTGATTACTGGGTTCAAATAAATACCTTTTCATCATACCTATTCGAAAAACGAATATTGGCTTCAGAGGATAGGGGGAGCAAAATGTATGTAATTTTTAGGCCCATGGGACTTTTCATTTCTCTGTTCTGATTGGTCCGCGTTCGTGCTTTAGTATACTGCGTTCGTCGCAGAAACCTGTCGATCGTTCGCTCCGTTCGAAATCCAAAAATGTTTGAGTGGCTGTTGTCTTCGATAAGTCACGTGATCAATTTGTTGATCGGATATACATCTTTACATTTTTTGAATTTCGAACGGAATTATGGCTGCTAGTCCAAAGAGGGAAAAAATACTAGTTAATCAAAGAGGTCGAACGCATAATGTATGAAGTTACCTATAACTGGCCGGTTATTTTTTGGCGGCATTGCGCTAAATATAAATAATGTCTATACATAGAAGGTTGATAGGAGTACCTTCTGGTTGGTCCGCGTTCGTGCTTCTGATTGGTGCTTAAGCGTATAGGTAATGTCCATACATAGTACGTTGATACTCCTAGCTTTTTCTCAAACGTAATAATGAAAAATAGTGTGTGTCACTCGGGGCCAAATTTTTTGTTCTCGGGCGGCGTATATTGAATTCCTCGCTACGCTCAGGATTCTACTTTTGAATCCCTCGCTACGCTCGGGATTCTACTATAGAATCCTTCACTTTGCTCTGAATTCAAAATAGCGCCCTCGGGGAACAAAAATTTTCTTTGGCCCTATATAACACAAATAACTATTTTATACTTGAGAGCAGATTAAAACAACGGACACTTGCTAAGAAATGGCTTATTACCAAAAATATTTTCAATTTTGAGGTTATTTCAATTTTCACAATCAATCTGCTTGGACAAATAAATACCATCTTTATCCAATTGTAATAGAGCTGTAAACAGTATGTAGAAAAGAAAAGATTCGCCGTAGTTCATCAAAAACATTACAGATGGCGTTAGATATATAAAATTATTGTACTTTCAATAGATGGCGTTGCGAGATTCAGAATACTAGCGCATTTAGCACTTTAAGCTGCTTTCATCTTGTTTCTTACTATACGGATCTAGCGCTCAAGCGGTGGTATTGCATATTATTTTAACCTGTAAGTTTTTGATCTGTGGTTAATAATCGAGAAACGGAAACGTATAGTATAAATTTAATACCCATTTATTTATTTTGTAATTAATTTGAAGTGTCCGTTGAATTATAATATTTGAAATAAAGGTTATAAAATAAGCTAAGAATTACTGTATATTTCAAACACGTGTTGATTCTTAGGCGAATTTGGTCAATGTCCTTTAACCAATACAATTATTAATTTATTGTTGGAGTTATGTCATATTAAGCTGTATGAGGGCCTGAATTGGGACTTCAAGGTTCAAAATTAATAACAAACATCTAAAGTTTTTTTGCCTATGCTTTTGTTACATACATACCAATGAGGAGGTAAACTGTCAATTTATCCCACTAGGTTTTATATCCTCGCTGGTGTTGTTTCAATAATACACTAATTTTTTTACACATTAAATAAATATTCGTAGATTATTAATTATTATGCCTATTGCCTAATGTTGTGGACTGAAATGTTATAATAAAGGCGCACACCGTTTACCTACCGATGAGGAATTGGAAAACCAGTTCATCATCAAGGTTATGTAGCGCTCACATTAGACCTGATTTTTATGGAGATTGCTTAAATTGGTTAGTTTCCTTTCCTTGAAAACATTAAAATAACTATATTGTTTTCAATATTGCAAATGAACATAATAGTTACCAAAGTGGTTGGTGCCATCTGAGATTAGCTTTGCCCATTGGCTTTGTCTGACCCTCCTCATTGGTCTGTATAAAACAAAAACATAGGCACAAACAAATGAATTTAGTGCATGTTGTACAAAGACCTTAATGGGGATAGGGTACATAAAGAATTAGATGCTTTTATTCCTTTCACAATGTCATGTGATCTATGAGTGATATCCTAGAGGTTTACTTGTGCTGTCAGAGTGTCAGAAGGGGTCAGTTTGAACCTGATACAAGCACTTCTAACTTATATCAGTTACATTTTAAGTGATATAGTGCTATAACCTAATATGAAGGAAAATTTCATAAGGAAATGGATGCATATGCCCAAGAGTTCTTTTTAATTACGAGATAATGAATACAAACTGTTGAGACCTATCAAATAAGTTTAGTGTATATGTCACCGTAAGATTGTAAAAACCATTAGATTATAATCTAACTCGCGAAATTCTAAACTGTCAAAAGATTACAATTTAACGCATTATTTTCCGGTAGATAGTAATCTCTAGATTGTAATAGGTATTTAAACCCTATAAAACCTAACTACTTGATTATTTATGTCGAAGCCTAACCTAACCTACAAGAAAGAGACAAGAAAACATAAATAAAATGAATATTTCAAAAATTGAAACTCAGAACATTGAACAGTTTACAATCTTACATCACTACAAGGACTCTGTGTAAGAAAAAGTAGAAGAATAACAAGAATAAATCAAGATTTGTCCAGCAGTTGAACAATGAAGTGAACAGAGATGGAGACATAAATTTTCATTTAAGTATAATATTAGTATGGATAGTATGCATTACCTCAGGTGCCATCCATGCAGCACTGCCCTTATTATTAGTCATGTATGTAGCTTTATCAGCAGCAGTACCAAAATCACATATTTTCAGTTTCTGCCCACCAGCGACTAACAACAGATTTGGTGGTTTTAAGTCTCTGTGTATTAATGGCTTTGGTTTCATTGCATGGAGGTAGGCAACACCCTGAAAATATTCATTAAACAATAAATAATCATAAATACTTTAAATGCAGCCAGGGCCAGTCAGGGGTAGTTTTATAATATGAAAAGGCTATAGTACTTTTTGAGATTAACACTGTCAGACACACAGGAGTAACGGAATGGCTTTTCTTTATTCTTTATGGTTATCAGCTAATATAAAATTGAAATAGGAAAGATTTGTTGTGTCTGCCTGTCTGCTGTGCTATAATGGCCCTTCTATTAAACACATTTTGATGAAATTTGGTATGGAGGTTGGTTACATCACAGAGACATGGACTTTTAATCCGGTTAAACTAAGGTTTTCCTCTGGGAATTAAAAAAACTTAATCCATGTGAACAAAGTCATGGGCATCATCTTTGAAGAGCCCCATATTATAATCATGAGGAAACACAGAAGATGGAAGCTGGTTCCATAATTATTGGTTCATCTCTTGTAGTCTAAAATATCATTGCTCATATTATTCTAAAGAGAATTTATGATTAGTTACAAAAGTTAATTGTGAATCTATATAAACAAATAGGATTTTTAGTAAACATACCTCTGCACACTGTTTGGCCCAACTCATAGCGTGTGCTGCTGTATATTTCGGCTTCGGGCGAATGTGCAATACATTATACAGAGAGCCACCTTCAGCATACTCCATAACAAGGCAAACCTGGGCGCCTTGGGTGCATGCTCCATATAGCCTCACGATATTAGGGTGACAGACGCGCGATAGCTGACGGACCTCGATGGCAAACTCTCGCCTCTCGGCTTCCGAATTTATATGTTTTACAGCTACAAATTTGTTCCGCCATAGTCCTTTCCATACTACTCCGAACGCGCCCTTACCTACTACCTGTTCATGGATTTACGATTAACAGAAAGTTAACAAAATGTCACATGCAATTGTAAACACTGAAAATACCTGTAATTCCTGAATTTCATTATAATCTATCTCTTCAACGAACGACTGCTGAACGACAGGCGAATCTTGCACATTGGAAGCCATGGGATCTCTTAATATCACATTATCAAAATAACTAGCCTAATAAGATAATATTATTAATATTGCTTGTTGACTAAAATAATAAGAGGTGATAAAATAGTAGGATAAATCAATTTTCTCGTTATTGTTTGGCAAAGAATAGCAACTGCGACAAGGCCGCCATCTTTGAAACTAAAGAACAAATGTCACACGACACACAGACTATTTGAAATGTCACATCGCGCGATAGTGGTTTACCACAAGTAAAACTAAAAGAATAAAAACGCACAAATAAATCGGCGAGATGCCGTAACATTTTGAACTCCTAAATATCAAAGGTTTTGTATTTGAAAATAAAAATAGTAATTTTGCTCTATTCAATAAGCCACAAGCAATAATTCAAAAAATTTAAAATACGACTGCCCTGCCAAAAAACGAACTAAAAAGTTAAAAACAATAAATGTTATTTGTATTGTGAATCACTGGATATTGAACTATAGTTTTATATATTTTTGGAATCTACTCATCATTTTCTAGATGATGATAATATAATTAATACACACAGAATATTGAACGGTTCACAATCTTTCGACAGTTTACAATTTCGCGAGTTAAATTATAATCTAACGGTTTTAACAATATTACGGTGCCATATATAATCAAAAGATAAAAAAGGGTATTTTCCTCATATGATTACAGTCATTCAGGAGAAAAGCATCTTTACACCCTGTTTTAATAACTCTACTTATCTATTACAGTATTTATCACATTATTTAACCTTTTTAGTCTATGCAAATGAACTCTGCCCACGTTTTATCTACAATAATACAAAGAGGTAAAGTTTGTGAGTTTGTGATGTTGTAGAGGAAAATCACTGGATCTAATGAACCGATTTTGAAAATTCTAGTACCAATAGAAAGCTAGGCTCTATATTATCCCGAAAAATTAAGGAGTTCCCGTGGGAATTTTAAAAACTTATTTTACGCGGATGAAGTCGCGGGCAAGTCTACTAGTTTGTAATAAATATTTAAACTTACTACTTCAGTAAAAGGTTACTGATAATTATTAAACATGTCCCCTCCCGAGATTCTCATTTCTCAGAAGGTACTGAAATTAATTAAAGAGATGTTATTAGGATATTTTTTTATTTATTATGTTTGTCAGATGAAGACATAGACTCTTCTTCCTCTAACTCGCACAAAAGCTCGTATGCTGCATAACACCCAAACGTTTCCGCTACATCTCTCGGTGTTTCGTTTCTGTGATTTTTCATATTCAAATCAGCACCCAGTGATACAAGTATACGAATCAAAGTTGTATTGTTACTCATAGCTGCAAAATGAAGAGCTTGACGACCACCAGGCGCATGAGGATCGTTTATAATAGCTCCCTTTTCTACAAGAAGTTTAAGGATTCTGCTTTCTTCTTCAGTCGGTATGCACATCATTACAAATTCTATAAAGATGTTTTATACAATTTAGTAATGCATTCGTAAGAAGAATAAAATGGTTAAAATTGGCATGGTAGTTAAATAAGTACTAACGAATGAAAAGACCAGTGTCCATGGGATCAGAGCGTGGCATAATTTTGGCACCGTGGTCAAAGAGAAGATTTGCGACAATTAATGATGGTCTGTAAGATATAATAGCTTATTGTAAATATTATACTTAATATGATTATAATCACTTAGTTTGAGGGACGAGTACCCCTAACATCTGTTAATAATCGTTAGTAACCTGAGAGTTGAAATAGTACTGTTAGACGTAGACGAGTCGCATGCGGAAGAAGGACCTGTGAAACCACCGCATAATTTTTTCACCTTTGTCCACTTTTTTTCTATTAGTTTAAGACAATATTTTATACAAAAAAAAAATTGCAGTCATAGGGAATGCCGATATAAGTGAAAACGAATATTTAAAATAACAACACAGCACTTTTAAAATAATTAAAATATAGGTTAACCTTAAAAATAAGGGATTAAAGTTTAATTACAAATGTACTATATTATCGACCTTTTACATAATTTGTCTTATGAAGAATAGTGTCGTGAGGTGTCATTCACGGTTACATATTACTTTTTTTAAATGTAAACCTTAAAACAAAGGCATTAAAGTTTAATTACGAATTATTTAAGACCTTTTGTCTTAAGAAAAACGGTGTCGGTCTCGCGTTTCCACATTTTTACCCCCTACCAAAAAGTGCTCAACGTGCCTAAAGAAGTTATCACTTCAAAAAAAAAATTGTAACCTTCTCATAAGTGAAAGTGAAAGTGGAGTCATGCCAACGTTATCTTTTATTTTTGGATCTACCCCAGCATTTAACAGAACTTGAACGGCTCGAATATTATTTGAACAAACGGCTAAGTGGAGAGCATTCCGACCAAGGTGATCAATTTGTTGAACATCTGTGCCTCTGCTATAACAATATTTTACACAGAACTAATTAATTAATTCTTTGATTAATTGATTCAACAAAATTCAAGAATAAAAAAATAAAACATATAGCTATTTAATTAACTTAATATTGATCAAGTATTATTTTTTACTTACCTTACGTGAATTTCTAAAAGTTTATCATTTCCGATTTCAGCTGCTATAAGAAAATCCCTGTCTTGGTGTAAGAATTCAACAGTTCTTCGTAAAACCGGATCTTCTTCAGGAATTATTGATGATTCCGAAGAGTAGGCAGGTCCGATGCTAAGTGATCGCGGTGAACCAGGATAGGATGGGATATGTACGTCCAATGAATTTTCAGATAACTCTGCACAAATAAACTTTTTTGTACTTCCACGATTTAAAAATATTATCTTATACCTACGAGTGTGTTCAAAGAGAACTTTTCCTTCAGTACTATTATAAGTCAATAAAACTTGTCAATTGTCGCATGTGAAGCGAAAATTCCTATATTTACTAAATAAAAAGTCCGATGTATTTGAAAATAATTTATTTTAAAATACAAAATATGTTGTTAGTTTTTCTATATTTAAAATGCTCTTTATTTAGGCGCCAATAGTAGTTTAGTCTGGATTATCTTCATTTTCCATTGCTACAGTATGTTGCGATTCTCTTGAATCACTAATTCTGAGTTGTCCCGAAAATGAGGTAAACTGTTTATCCTCAGGAATTGTTTCCATTTTGGGTACATTTTCTAGTAACGAGGATTTCTTCTTGGTAGTTATTAATCCGTCGTTATCTGAGATGGCATCTTTATTTCGAAGATAAGCAATAACTATGGATTCTGGTTCAGTTTCATTATTACCTTCGTCAATGTCGATTTCATTTTCACTTTGTAAATTTATATCTACCATTTCCAATTCTTCCCTGGACTCTCCGTCTAGACCGCGAATCGGCAGCATAAAGTTTGTTTGATCTCTGCTTGTACAAGGTATATCTTCTGGTATTACATTACGCTTATTTTTTTTCAATGAACTTTCCATTATCACATTTTTCTTATTTATAAGCATTTCTCTCGAACTAGGATTGCTTTCACAATTTGAGTCCACAATAACAAACATCGGCTCTCTATCATCGTTGTTAGTATTTTTGTATATAGTAGCTGATGTACATTGTAAATTGATGTCGTCTTCACTGTAAAGAATATATGACTTAAATAGTTTGTGAATTTTTTTCAGTGTTAGTTTTGCGTTCCGCCATTGGTGATCTTTTCTGCAACTGATAGAAATTTTTGTGTTCAAGGTTTTTTGATGCAGAAGAATGGTTCCCACACTTGATTATGTTGTATCGGCTGTAAATTGCTGTTTCTAACTCATTTTCTAAACGTATTCTTTTTTGGGCATTAACTAAGTCCGCAATATGACTCGGAAGAACCCTTTCCGAGAACAAGTAAAACATAACGGATTGGAATAAATCTCGGCCTAAACGAAATATAAACATTTTAATGTAACATAACAAATAAAAAAATAATTCGTACGTCGACCGTGTCGAGGTTTGGACATCAGCTTCAACAACAACTACTTCTTGTGAGCTGCTTGTAGATGCAATGGAATGGATTGATATTTTTTCCGATGTTCTACTTAATCTAGAATTACTTTCTCCATTCATATTATCTTATTATTTACTACAGCTTAATATTTTCTCACTTAGCTCATAAAAATCTATGACAGTTAGGTATCAGTATTCCAAAACTGTCAATTTATTAATCCAATAAAAATCAGAAAAAATCTTCGTTAATTTTCAATTAAATACCTAAATAGTTTTCATAGCAATGAATGGGCTTATTATAGTTAGGTGATTCAGGCATCGGATTAAATAAAATATCACTAGTTAGAACTAGAAGTCATATATATCATCGATATATAAGTAGGTACTAGATGGGCGCTTTCATAGAAAAAAATTGGGCGTCCAACCTTTAGAGCACGTTCCTAACCTGTATAGTCCTGTTCTTGTCCTTGTTCCCACCATAGCGCTGTCCCGCTTTGCAGACTAGATGGCATTAGCAAAATAGGTCCACATTCTTTGTTTGACAGGGCCCGTCTATGTAAATTGAGGTCGTTGGCAGTTATCAATCTTATTTTTGTTTTAGGTGATAAAAGTTTTTCAATTAACGTAGATAGGTAGGTAGGGTTTATATTAATAAGACTATTAAAGAGATTAGGGTTTATATAATAAATAAGATTAAAACTAGAAAAAAAACAACTTATCTAATGTAATGCTAATTTAATACATCAAGTTTATATTATACCATTTGGCATTTATACATAAGGTCTAAGTCTAGGCGTTTCGTACGATAAAATGTGAAGTTTAACTTCACTATACAATACATATTAAGTAATACTAAATTTTATTTGAAATACGAGAAGTATGGATGAATTTTATAATAATATCATATATATTTTTATTAGATATGCGAAAAACAGAGGTAGGAAAGTACATGATTTGTTACAATCAAGTTAAGAGTAGAAAAGTTAAAAAAAATTATATACTTATGTACCTAGGTCATAGCTTCTACCGAAAGTGGTTTAAATCTTAGGCCTTATAATATTTTTTATTCAATCCAAATTATAAATTACGAACAATCAATTTTATTTTCTAAACTATTTAGACTTTATCCTAACACTGCGAAATAAACTCTAGACAATCTCTTGCTCCAATCTTTTTATATCATGTTCATCCGTCAGATAACGGACAAGGGGATGTGCGTACTCAGCCAAACTTACTATAAGTGAAATATTTGGAACAGAGCCTGATGTGTTTTTAAAAGTATCTGTCTTACAGATCGTCCTATGGACACTATTTTTTTTCGAAAAACTACTTTAAAATATCAGTCGGCGATAAACAGGGAGGTCTTGTTCTTGAACGCGAGGTGCCGAACGTAGAAGTTCTGCTAGAGTATAAAGATCGTCGCGAGGTTGATAATTATTCTGGTGCATGTCGGAACGTTTCCGAGCAACCATAAAACGTTTTACTTTATTCATGTACATCCTTTTACGGCGGGCCTCTACTTGTGCTAATTCGTTGGGATCTACTTGATAAATATCAGGTATTCCTCGAGCTAAAGCCATTCGATTTTGTTCCGAGAAATATGAATGTCTTGGATAATCTCTTTCACGAGGCCCTAATATTGCTGGCTCATTGTACCATACGTCTCCATTCTCATCTACTTCGGGTTGATCTTCATCTAGACTATTAACGCGACCATAATAGCGATCTGCCCATTGATTGACGTTCCATTCCTGTTTTCTGCGTTCCTGAGCTTCCCACAAATTTAAAAGGGCTCTGACGTCAGCTGCACTTAAACCAGAGTCACGTTTACGGCGCTCTGAGATAGGCCTGAATGACAAAACGACAAAATTAAAAAAGTTCATAAATTACTTATAGCCAGCATGCGAATAGTGATTTACCTGAAATTCTTTTTGTTGCTTCCGGAGTTTTTCGTAGCAGTTTTAGCGGAAGCAGCTGCTCCACCTACTTTTGTGCCACTACCGCGTTTTCGCCGATTGGTGTCGTGCTCCTGTATTACGGAATCAACAGGCAACGGTGCATCATTTGCCCTGTGAATGATATGGTATCAAACCTCTAAAGCTATACCTCCACAAAAGAAGTTTGAGAGTTAAGTTACAAAGTTACATTTCAGTAAGCTTACTTGAGATTCTTTTTTCCCGATCCATTTTTAGTCGCCACCTTAGTAGCAGCGCCAGCACCACCAACTTTGGTACCACTACCACGCTTTCGACGCCGAGAATCGTAGCCCGCGGATAATCCTTCCATTGCTGGTGGTTCAGCATATAACTCTGGCCTCATAATTAAATTGTCGAGCTCTCCGGTGGCTTGAGGCGAGTCATAACGTTGTTGCACAGATTGATCGTATCCTTCAGAATTACCTATAGGAAAATAAAGTATATTTATATTATAATTTTTTATGTTTTAAAGAAACAAATTCACAACGCATGCCCAATGTCAACTCCTGCGCATCTAATAAGTAAGTGAAAATAATTTTAACGAAAAAGACGTTTCGTCAAAAATCAACATATCAACTGTCTGCGTGGTCATCGTTACCTTCTTCACTAAGTGCAAGAGGATAGGGCTCCAGGTCATTTTTGTCACTTTTATTAAGAAATAATGATTCTGTGTCATCTTTTGTTTGGTCCCAGTTCTCTGGCAGTTCAGCTAAACGACCGTCATCTAAAATTAATTGATAAGCTTTATGGAAGGTGTGATTTTGTTAATAATTACTTATTATGTCTTAAAGTGTTGTGAATAAATAAAAATAATCTGAATCCTGGTTGAGGGTTTAAAAAAATATTAAATTATAAAAATGACCAGCTCTACAAATCTTTTACATTTAATTACAATTTTGAAATTTTCTACATTATAAAAAGTAAAAATCTTAACAATAATAAAATATAAAATATAAGCTACTTAATTCAACAATATAAAAGGAAATCAATTTTGTGAAGTTCAAAAGGTCATAGTTGAACTGAAAGAAAGAACTACGCAGCTAGATAACGCGCACCGGAGCCACCTGTTGTTAAATATAGAACGACCCGACCCTCCGCCTAATCAATACTCGCTTCAAAACAGAACAAGCAAGCCTTAATTGCTATAGATGTTAATAAATTACCTTTGGCGTTCGTTGATGAATCTGCGCTGGTCACGACCAAAACCGCGATGAACGCGGCTAACGAAGTGGTTAACATTTTCACCGGTGATATTAGCTTAATAAGACAAAGCAAACGGTAAAAAGGTCCGAAAAGCGACGGTGGGGGGCCGCACTCAGAGGACGAGTGTCGTGGACCGGGGCGAACTGGAGAGAAAAGCAGAGTTTCTGTCAATACATTCGCGACATGCGCAATGAACTGAGCAGGGACGTATCCGACATTTGAACAAGTATCACATCTATATTTCTATATCAACATTACGAATGCGAAAGGAATGGATGGATAAATAGATGTTTGTTACTCAATCACGCCAGAACGGCTGAATGGATCTGGATGAAAATTGGCACGGAATATATTATAGTCTGGAATAACACATAGGCTAGGTACTTTTTATTCCGGAAAATTTAAGAGTTCCCGTGGGAACCAATAAACCTCAATCCACGCGAACGAAGTCGCGGGCATCAGCTAGTCATATATAAAAAATGTGTTTTTGCGAATAGTCCTACCCTGGTTTCATGACGTCTATGTCTACCAGGTTAGCTACTAGTTGTTTCTTGAAATATTTTTTTTATCCTACCTGATTTTTGGTTAGCAAAAATTGATAATAATTATACAATTGACACATTATTACCTGCATTTTGCATTATCATGCATTATTTTTTTATGAAAATAAGTAGCTAATTATACTACAAGTTTGAAATATACAGAAAAGTATATTTCAAACTTGTTTTAAAGATAAAAAATAAAAAAAAACTTCTAAACTCTAAACTAAATTCATTAGCGAAAAACAAGAGAGTTTCAATTCATGAATTATGAGCTTATATATATGTCACCGTAAGATTGTAAAAACCGTTAGATTATAATCTCCCTCACGAAATTGTAAACTGTCGAAAGATTGTGAACCGTTCAATATTCTGAGTATCAATTTTTGAAATATTCATTGTAAGTATTTACGTTTTCTTGTCTGTTTCTTGCAGGTTAGGTTAGGGTTCGACATAAATAATGAGGTAGTGCCCACTTAGGTTTTATCATATTACAATCTACCGAAAAATAATGCGTTAAATTGTAATCTTTCGACAGTTTGCAATTTCACGAGTTAGATTATAATTTAACGATTTCTACAATCTTACGGTAACTTAAACAACATATTATATATAACCATTCCCCTTATTTGTACTCTCTAGGTAGGAAAGTAGGCAAATAAATAATTTAGTACTAAATAATATTAAATATTGCTTCAGTAAGATAAAATTTTGCAAACGGTATATTAGTGATTGATAAGCTAGTCTGTATTCAAATTTCAAAGGTATACAATAAAATTTAACGTGTTCCATTCTCGCCGCTTTAATTCTTTCACAAAAGCTAAAGTGACCCAATAGAATATTCTCGCCGGGCAGCGAGTCGTCCACATCCTGTTATCAGGTGATGACCATTTGAAACTTTGACATGTTTTATAGTTTCCTTTCACTTTACGAACTAGATTTGGAATCCTACTATGATTAAAATAAGATAATTGGGGTGTTACCTATGTCAAAAATAAATTAAATTTTAGTTATTAATAAAAGATCGGCGAAAAGACGAAAATGTGTTCACGTTCCCTGTTAGACTTATGTTTGACCATTTTAACCAGCGATTAAAGTGCATTGATTGATTTTGATGACGTCACAAGCAAGTATGTTAAACAAAATCCCACAATAAGCGCGCGTTTTGACGTTTAAAAAGTTGAAGATTTGACTACTTGTCAAATACCCAAAATTTTTGCAAAACACACATATAGTTCACGCACGAGTCGAATGCAGAGTAAATGGTGGTTTTAGTAAATTATGGTGACACATACATTTACTCAGTTACTCTGCATTCAACTCGCGCGCGAACTGTAATTACGTTAGCACACAACATTTTTCTATTATACGATAATTATTCGTGATGAGTTTCTTTTGAAATTACTAACAAGTGAAATTAATATAACGAATTAAAAAATACGACCGCTCTGCCATATTGTTTTTGGAGTTTACCTCCATATGAAGCGATTTGCATGCATAGCCTTTGGAATCTTATTCACATTTTTTATTAAATGATATTTTTTTGTGAATCACTGGATATTGAACTATAGTGTTATATATTTTTGGAATCTACTCATCATTATCTAGATGACGATTATATAATTAATCTTATTTTCGATTTTTTTTTTCAATTTTGGTCTTTAATGCGGGACCATGGTCACCCCATCAATTTTTTTAAACATTTTACTAGCCTATGTCACCCGGAATAAGCTAGGGATTCTAACGATACCTCATTTATCAAAATCGGTTCAGGCGTATAGAAGTTATGGTGGAATATACAAACTCACATACATACATACATACATGAACCCTGAAAACAATATACTCCTTTTTTAAGGCAGTCGTATAAAAAGGAACCAATCGTTATTCACATACCTAATCATTGTTTGGCCGGAAATACCATAGGTAATAAATGGAGGAGTCGGGAGTCGGAAATCGGAATGCGAATGCACATCCCTAGTAACTACGTAGGGTTTCCGTAGTCTAGAAAGAAACAAATATTTTGTATAAAATAAATGATAATAAACACATGAATTAAAATATTTATTAATCAGACTAGCGATCTGCCCCGGCTTCGCACGGGTAGCACTAATAATCCTAATAGTCTATACCCAACATAGCCAGTGGGCAGTGGACGGGTTTTACAGTTTAATATTACATTGTAAGAGTATGCCCCGTTCTCATCACACCTGCCACAGCCGCTTTTTAACCCTCAAAAGGGGTTAAATTGGGGTTGAAAGCTTTTATGAAAGTCCTTCATTTCTCAAGCTGTAGCCATGAAACTTGATATATAAACTGCGAATTAAAAATGAAGAAATACGTGTTTCACAGTTTTTGAAAATTCGATCCCTAAAGGGGTGAAATAGGGGATGAAAGTTGGTAAGTAGGGCCTTTATTTCTCAAGATATTGCTCAAAATAAATCAAGAAAGCTTAGTTTTTCGGCTTTAGGTGAAAAATAAAGAAATACGTGTGTCACAGTTTTTCAAAATTCAAACCCCAAAAGGGTAAAATAGGGGTTGAAAGTTTGTTTGAAAGTCCTACACTTCTCAAGTTATAGCTATGAAACTTGGTATATAAACATCGGGGCGGGTTAAAAATGAAGAAATACGTGTTTCACAGTTTTTGAAAATTCGATCCTTAAAGGGGTGAAATAGGGGTTGAAAGTTGGTAAGTAGGGGATTCATTTCTCAAGATATTGCTCAAAATAAATCAAAAAAGCTTAGTTTTTCGGCTTTTGGTAAAAAATAAAGAAGTACGTGTGTCACAGTTTTTCAAAATTCAACCCTCAAAAGGGTAAAATAGGGGTTGAAAGTTTTTATGAAAGTCCTTCATTTCTCAAGCTGTAGCCATGTAACTTGATATATAAACTGCGATTTAAAAATGAAGAAATACGTGTTTCACAGTTTTTGAAAATTCGATCCCTAAAGGGGTGAAATAGGGGATGAAAGTTGGTAAGTAGGGCCTTCATTTCTCAAGATATTGCTCAAAATAAATCAAAAAAGCTTAGTTTTTCGGCTTATGGTAAAAAAAAGAAAGAAATACGTGTCACAGTTTTTCAAAATTCAAACCCCAAAAGGGTAAAATAGGGGTTGAAAGTTTGTTTGAAAGTCCTACATTTCTCAAGTTATAGCTATGAAACTTGGTATATAAACAGCAGGGCGGGTTAAAAATGAAGAAATACGTGTTTCACAGTTTTTGAAAATTCGATCCCTAAAGGGGTGAAATAGGTGATGAAAGTTTGTAAGTAGGGCCTTCATTTCTCAAGATATTGCTCAAAATAAATCAAAAAAGCTTAGTTTTTCGGCTTTTGGTAAAAAATAAAGAAGTACGTGTGTCATAGTTTTTCAAAATTCAACCCCCAAAAGGGTAAAATAGGGGTTGAAAGTTTTTATGACAATCCTTCATTTCTCAAGTTATAGCCGTGAAACTTGGTACATAAAATGCAAATTAAAAATGAAGAAATACGTGTTTCACAGTTTTTGAAAATTCGATCCTTAAAGGGGTGAAATAGGGGTTGAAAGTTGGTAAGTAGGGGATTCATTTCTCAAGATATTGCTCAAGATAAATCAAAAAAGCTTAGTTTTTTGGCTTATGGTGAAAAATAAAGAAATACGTGTGTCATAGTTTTTCAAAATTCAAACCCCAAAAGGGTAAAATAGGGGTTGAAAGTTTTTATGACAATCCTTCATTTCTCAAGTTATAGCCGTGAAACTTGGTACATAAAATGCAAATTAAAAATGAAGAAATACGTGTTTCACAGTTTTTGAAAATTCGATCCTTAAAGGGGTGAAATAGGGGTTGAAAGTTGGTAAGTAGGGGATTCATTTCTCAAGATATTGCTCAAGATAAATCAAAAAAGCTTAGTTTTTTGGCTTATGGTGAAAAATAAAGAAATACGTGTGTCATAGTTTTTCAAAATTCAAACCCCAAAAGGGTAAAATAGGGGTTGAAAGTTTGTTTGAAAGTCTTACATATCTCAAGTGATAGCTATGAAACTTGGTATATTAACAGCGCGGCGGGTTAAAAATGAAGAAATACGTATTTCACAGTTTTTGAAAATTCGATCTTTAAAGGGGTGAAATAGGGGGTGAAAGTTGGTATGTAAGGCCTTCATTTCACAGGATATTGCTCAAGTTATATCAACGATGCTTAATATTTTGGCTTTTGGTAAAAAATAAAGAAGTACGTGTGTCATAGTTTTTCAAAATTCAACTCCCAAAAGGGTAAAATAGGGGTTGAAAGTTTTTTATGAAAGTCCCTATTTTCTCAAGTTATAGCCATGAAACTTGGTATATAAACTGCGAGTTAAAAATTAAGAAATACATGTATCACAATTTTTCAAAATTCAACCCGCAAAAGGGTAAAATAGGGGTTGAAAGTTTGTATATGAAAGTCCTTCATTTCTCGAAATATTGCTCAAGTTATATCAACGAAGCTTAGTGTTTGACTTTCGGTAAAAAATAAAGAAGTAAGTGTGTCACGGTCTTTCAAAATTCTACCCCTGAAAGGGTAAAATAGGGGTTGAAAGTTTGAATGAAAGTCCTTCATTCCTCAAGTTGTAGCCATGAAACTTGGTATATAAACTGCAAGTTTAAAATAAAGAAATATGTGTTTCACAGTTTTTGAAAATTCGATCTCTAAAGGGGTGAAATAGGGGATGAAAGTTGGTATGTAAGGCCTTCATTTCTCACGATATTGCTCAAGTTATATCAACGAAGCTTAGTGTTCTGACTTTCGGTAAAAAATAAAGAAGTACGTGTGTCACAGTTCTTCAAAATTCAACCCCCAAATCGGTAAAAGATTTCCCGCGGGAACCAAGAAAGATCAATCCACGCGGACGAAGTCGCGGGCATCAGCTAGTTATGAATACATATGTTACTTACAATTAAACTAGATGTACATATGTAAAATACTAATATTTTATAACGTACCATTCACAAAACCTACTAGTTTATCGATTAATTAATGATTTAGGTAATCGATAATTATTTATACTCACGCGCGCTCAATAATCTCCTCGCACCTTGGTTGGGCCTTCTATAAAGGCATATTCAATGTACTCTGTGTTTATGGGGTTGGGCCGTGTCCCCGGCGCCGCTGCATCGCCTCGTGGCTCGTACTGCGAGAATATTCTACCTCAGTGACAGAAGGCTTGCGATACTAGTCTAATTGCAAATAACTGCGTGTGCCGTGTAGTATTATTTTCGAAACATTATGTTTATTTAATGTAAATGTAATAACTAAATAGTACCTAATATAAATGCGAAAGTTTGGATGGATGGATGGGTCAATCACGCCAGAACGGCTGAACGGATCTGGATGAAATTTGGCACAGATATAGATTATAGTCTGGAATAACACAAAGGCTACTTTTTATCCCGGAAAATTAAAGACTTCCCGCGGGAACCAAAAAACCTCTATCGACGCGGACGAAGTCGACGGCATCAAGTAATAAATAATTATTAGTGTTAATAGGAGTACCTAAGCATCATGAGTGCAGAATCTATAAAATGGATCTCCTAGAAAAATCTTTTTCTTTCTTCGAAAAACTTTTGATTGTAGAAAACGGACGTCCATAAATGTTTGATTTTCCGATTTCAACCTAATTTTAATGTTATATTTTCTAGTATTTCTATGCCAGTTAGCCCTTGACTGCAATATAACCAGGTGGTGGGCGATGATGTAAGTAGGTACTTTAAGATGGTAGCGGGCAAACCTGTTAAGGGTATTGCAGTTATATTAAACCTATACCCCTAATCAGTGATATACTTTATTATTTAGGTAAATGTATTTTATTGAGAAAATACCTAACCATCAGCTAGCGCAAACCCAAGATTGACCACCAGGAATTGCCACTGCTCCTAAACTTATCAACTGATTTTGATGCAGTTTGTGACAATCTAAATTTTTTAAATATCTGAATGTTTCAAATAAAACTCAAGGAAAATAGTATGGAAATAACAACAATCTACTTAATTCTTTTAACAATTTTTATAATTATAATTTTGCACTCTTGCAATTTTGCACTCTGCTTTCATTAGACACACTACTTTAATTTAGGTAAAAGCAAAGAATAATAAAACTGTAACGGGGGTAAAAGCGAGGTAAACAACTGAAATTAAAACCCTATAAATATCAATTTAATAGCCTTTACAAAACTTTATACACACTTAAATCTAATGTCATATACTAGTTAAGTTTTGTGAAGTACATTTCATTAAAAAATATGTCAAATACTTAACATTTTGTAATACAATGCCTAGAATAACAACCCTGTCTTGGGGTAAATGAATTTTAGCCATACTTACAAAATTTAAAAATATTGTTTTTAGATCATAATAATGAATGTGATGATCAAATTAATAGTTCCTTATTTATCCTTTCTATCAAAAAATAGCAACATATTGATGAAAAGTTAATAAATTACTGTAGTAATTGTGCAGTCATTTTTATGATTCTGTACCCAGAGAGCCAAAGGCTATTACTAAGCCTCCACATGGACAGTCAACAAACGGACAGACATTCTGTCCATTTGCTTGCAAGCTGTATCTCATGAACTGTAGTAGATATTACAAATTTTTGCAGTGTATATTTCTATAGCGTTTTTAACAAATAATATAAAATAAAATCATATAATAAGCAGGCATACAAGAAACATGATTTTTAAGTGACACTCCTGCTTCTTTTATGAGAGTATTTAAAAAGAACAATGTCTTAAATCTTTTATGATGGTACAAAACTCCATCGTACCAACTCACACTTGACTGGTTTATTTTTAAAAGTATAATATATAAAAAAATTAGACTGGGTCCTACGATCTATACCCACATTCTTGATCAAAAATATAGGCTAGATAATATTAATTTATTACATACTTAATAATAATTTCATAAGTTCAATAACTACGTAATAGCAAAAAAAAACATTTAAGTTAGCAATTGGATATTGTTGGAAATATAAATCAACATAACCACAGCTTGATCATACCTTGCAATCATGTCATAGTTTCATAAGGCAAAGTATTGTACTAATTGGTTGTTAGAAACCAATTAGTACAATACTTTGCCTTATGAAACAATATAAGATTGCCTAAATTTTTGGCGTAGCATTTAATAGCTGAAGTACCAGAAAATAACAAAGAATACTGATTAATTCAGCTCACATGCCATCTTTTATTGGTGACTTTGTTATTAGTCTGTCCTCAGAATTCTATGAATGAATGACTGATTTATGGTTTGGTTACATAACATAACTATTAGAACCATAATAATAATTACTCAAACTTTATTCCATTAGCTACTTTTTATGTTTTTTAACTGTCGGTTTCTTGGTTTTTTTCACACGCTTTTTTTTAGTATCACTATCTGAACTTGAGCTTGATTCACTACTACTGTCTGAACTACTCGAAGAACTGCTTGAACTGCTGGTGCTGCTACTTGATGTAGAATGTTTCCTCTTTTTTCTTCTCAATTTCTTTTTATTACTGTCACTATCACTCGAAGAACTAGATTCACTACTAGATGAACTAGACTCTGATGAATCATCTGAAGATGTAGATGATTTTCTTTTCTTTTTGGAAGTAGAACTACCCTTTTTATTTGGTTTCTTACTAATCATTTTCTTATTCTTTTGTTTTGAATTCTTATTTTTATTATCTACAGTCACAGGGGAGGGTGTTTTTGGAACTAGATCTTGTCCCTGTTTACCTTTTTTGTCATCCCTGTTTCTTTCTCTATGAATACTTTCATCATTATGCCTGCTCTCTCTATACGTTTGATGGCTGTTACTAGAGTTTCGTTCTTTTCTTCTATCACCTCTACTGTATTTATATTCTGATTTATCTTCATTTTTCCTAGTGGGTGATGTAGACTTATATGATTTGCCCTTATCATCTTGTGTTTCTTTAGTATATTTTACTCTATCATTTTTATTGTTTCTATCATAAGAGTGGCTGATTTTTGATCTGCTTCTACTTCTTTCTCTGTGGTCATTTTTATCTATTTTCATGTTCTCTCTCTCATCTCTTTGTTGCTGTCTGTCATTTCTATGTCTCCTCTCTCCTTCTACATAATTTCTATTATGACTGTTTCTGTCTCTATTCTGCATTTCTCTTTCATCTCTATATTGCCTTCCGATATCTCCTTCATCAATACTTTGCCTGTCTCTTTCTCTATCATTTTTAGTGTGTCTGGTGCTTTCTTTATCACCTCTATTATGCCTGTCCCTTAGTATGTCATCTTTGCTCTTTATGACGTTTTCTCTTTCATTTCGTTGTTTTCTGTCCATTTCTTTGTCATTTTTACTTTGTATTTCTCTACCGTCTCTGTTTGGCGTGTCTGTTTCCATATTTTTTAAGTCCCTTTCTCTATAATTTTTTTGGTGTCTTTTCTGGTCATTATCACTTTTATAGTGTCTATCTCTGTCTTTTAAAGATTGGCTTTCTTTTTCTTTACCATCTCTATTTTGACAGTTCATTTCTTTATCATCTCTAATTTTTCTGTAGGTTTGTATATCATCTCTGTTTTGCCTGCTTTCATCTTTCTCATTTCTAATCTCCCTATCTCTTTCTCTGTCGTTTCTATTTTGCTCGTCTTTTTCTGTATTACCTTTATGTTGCCTACTAATTTCTCGATCACTACTGCTTTTTCTTTCTACTTTTGTATGTTGCATGTTTCCATCATCTCTATGTTGCCTGTCCTTTCCTCTAATTTGCAAGCCTGATTCTTTATCATCTCTACTATGTCTGTTTCTTTCTTTTTCATATTTATGCTGATGCTTATCTTTATTTCTATCCTCTTTATATGATCTGTCTTTTTCTTTATCATCTTTATGCTGTCTATTCATCTCAATATCACCTCTATACTCTCTATCACTGTCATTTCTTCTATAATTCCTTTTACCATTGCTGTCTCTTTCATCTTTCATGTCTTTTCTTTCTTCATATCTACCCCTCTTGTCTTCATTCCTTAATGTACTTTTAGGTTCCTCATCAAAATACTGTACCCCTCGTCCTTTACCAAGCCATCTCATTTTGGAAACAGATTGAGAAAAGTCAACATGGATGCGTCTGTCATCAATCAGCACATTATCCATTTTAAAATATGCATCTTCACATGACTTTTTATTCTCAAATTCAATAAATGCATATTGAAGAGAGTTACCCGTCTTTTTGTCCCTTATAACTTCACAACTAACAATCTTACCAAAACGACTAAATATTATTTCTAAATCTTCATCTGTTGTGACAGGGTTAAGTTTACAAATAAATAACACATTTTCTGGTGGAGCAATATCAGCATCAGGCAAGTCACCTACAATCTCTAATATTGTTGCCCGAGCTTTGGCCTCTTTCTCTTCAATCATTTCCTGTACTTCAGCAGCACTTTTTCCTTGAGTTTCATCTATGTCTTCATCAGGGGCAATCCTGCCACCTTTGAGACGTTCTGGGTTAGGTGACGGTGACCTCGATGGAGCTCTCAACCCAGGTGGATCATTGAAAGGATCTTCAAGTACAACAGTGTGGGTTATTCTCACGTCTCGGTAAGGACGATGAGATTCATCACAGATCACTTCATTCAATTTAGTCAATACTTCATGCCCTTCAGTGACTTCACCAATGACACAATGTGTTCCGTCTAATGAGTCCAAATCCGGCGCCAGAGTTATAAAGAACTGAGATCCGACCATCATATCATCAGTACATACCATTGAGATTAAGCCAGCGCCTGTGTGACGAATTTTAGGTCTTTTCTCTCCAGAGAAAAATCGTTTGTCTGGTCCTTCTAAAATGCCCCATATTGACTGTCCACCGGAACCCTCTCCAGTGGGATCACCAGTTTGAGCGATGAATCCGCTGCGTATAGTATGAAACAGGTTGAAATTGTAATATTTCATCTTACAAAGCTTCAAAAAGTTCAAACATGTTATGGGACGCTGGTCTAGATAAAGGTCTACTGTAATATCTCCGAGCGTTGTTTCTATGACAACTGCCATTATGTTTGATGTTAAACTATCACCATTTTATCTAAAATACGTGATTATCTGCGTTTTTATCTAATTATTCTATTAGGCTTGACTACGTTGACACTTTAGAATTCTAACCTAAAATTTTCTGATTTTGACAATGTCAATATGATAAATTAGCGGTCTATGGTATAAACTTCCTTAAAGCTCTATTACACTTCACTTTTTATAGGGCCCTGATTGAAGGGTGGGCGCGGTCGCTAATTTGTGCGTCGCTTAACTGCGGTGGCGCTAGTTAGCGCTTATGGACAACTGCGCCGGGTTTTTGCACGGGTGTCAAATTTCGCGAACTTTCGCGGCCCGTGCAAATATAAAAATTTATATCTCATATTACATGTACGAACTACGTAAACACATTCAAATCGTTACGAAATACAGCAATAGATTAAAGTTATTATGGTTATCGCTCTTGTTTATGCTTTACACAAAAAAATAACAAAAACAACAACAAAAAATGACCCCGTTTTTAAAAATTGAACCTCAGAAAAATAAACAATTTAATACAGTTAAGGACCAATTTAAGGACCCTTCCAGCCTACATCTTATTACACTACACTGATTAATAGTAAGGGTCCCTCGGATAAGTGCAGTGTAATAGGCCTATTAGTCATTGGGTTTAAGTCACATAACGTCCCTTAGCTTACAACAGCGCTCAAGTCGAAAATTGGCGGTTTTCACATTTGAATGCCTTTCGATGGAGCTGCTCATTGCGCGTCTAACCATTGGTCACATGATATAGATTTCAGCCAATCAGAGCCGTAATTCGAAAAGTAGTGACAGCGCGCAAGTCGGATGGCCTCTCAACACCGCACAAGTCGTTAGTCTGTCATAGTTCCGATGGCTGTTGTGCTCAAAATCGCAATGTTACCTTAAGCATTGCTTTATTAGGTACGTTTAGCGATTGAAAAAAATATTGAGATTACTCAAAAGTACCTGAAAAAAGGCCATAGCAGTACAATAGAGTGTAAATTAAAAGGTAAAGAAATTTACCTTCCACAACAATACATGGCCATAACTAAAACCCCGCTAGGAGTGATCCTATGCCTTATGAAGCTCGTTATTTGGACTATACATTTTTTTACCGACTTTATTATTTATAAATCTATACGGCCTGAAAAAACACAGTAAAAAGACAGGTGGCCCAGTCGTCACAGATGCACGTATGCTAGAATACAGACCAAATGGCACAATTTGGTATAAAATTGGTTTTGATGACGGTTTTCAGCCGTTACCACATCGTCCTACGCCAATTAACAGCATTAAACAAATAAATCACCTGCAGAAACTGAATGCAGCTATAATACCATTTAAAAGCGTAAGTATGATGATTTGCAAGACCTAGAAAGTGTATTACCATCTAGTTGCCACTCTTTCTAAGATGACCTTCCGCACAGCAATCGCTTAGGCCTATTACACTGCACTTTAACAGGGACCCTTACATTTGAATCAGTGTAGTGTAATAAAATTTAGGGAGTAAGGGTCCCTTAATTGGTCCTTATTGCTGTGTAATAAGCGACGCTCTAACTAGCGGCCACATCCACCCTTACCACAGGGCCCTGTAGAAAGTGCAGTGTAATAGGCCTATGAAGACTGCAACTAACTATTAGACTAGAGATTTTGAGTATTATTTTTTATTTTTATATTTTTATTACTATTATATCTTGTTTCGTTGGAGTTTATTAAAGACTATGTTTTAAATATTATTTACCAATTAAAATAAAAAAATAATAATTGCACTTACGCTCAATTGCAGATACCTCTGTTTTAACGATTGTTAATTATTCTTGAAATATTTCTTAATAAAAACTTTTCTTTGTAAATCATCTATTAATATCTTATTCCCTAACATTTTCGCAAAGAACACCGCCTTAATCTAATAAAATATCAGTCAACACAGCTCAAGTCATACAATAAAAGCCAAAATAAAGTAAATCGTCAAAATAAGTTTAAATAATTATTTCTTAACCGCTAAATAGGGTATTTAATAAATAACAACAGAAAAATTCCACCGATTTTTTAAAATAGACAGTTTTTTTCGTCTCCTGTAAAGTTGGTAAAAATGACTTATGCGGTGTTGTTAGCTAAGGGACGATAAACCCAATGCTCACGTCGGCCCCATTTATTGTGATAAAATTGTCCGTCAGAAAAAATTCGGACGCGTTCCTTAGAGTGTTCTGCTCATAAATTTTTTAACCTCTTACTTTTAGGAAGCATTAAGTCAGACTATCAGAACTCTTTTGCTTAATCTTACGTTTAATAATAATATTATGCTTGAACACCCTGCAGATTTTTTATGACACAAATTTTCTAGCTGGGATGCAGGATGGTTTTCTGATAGTATGTGGCCGGCCTTACGTGTTGTATATGTCACCGTAAAATTGTAAAAACCGTTAGAATATAATTTAACTGGCGACATTGTAAAGTGTCGAAAGACTGTGAACCGTTCAATTTCTGAGTGTCAATTTTTGAAATATTCTTTGTATTTACGTTTTCTTGTCTTTTTCTTGTAGGTTAGATTAGGGTTCGACATAAATCAGGTAGGTTTTATCGGGTTAATATACCTAACAGATTACAATCTACCGAAAATTATGCGTTAAATTGTAATCTTTCGACAGTTTACAATATCGCTAGTGAGATTATAATATAACGGTTTATACAATATTACGGTGACATATTATGTACATGTCTTGGTCACCTATAAATGACATGTGTTTGGTGGGATACTCTTTATATCTAAGGATTTTGCAAAGTTTAGAATATTTTATTGAAATTTTGCTTACCGCCATCTGTGATACGTTTAAATTATTAAGTCAGCGAATCGTAGACGGGACCTGAGACGCGACTCAATCTTGGCAGCGAATGTTTATTAACTAGTTTCATACTAGTCAAATAGATGGCGTAGTTTTAAATATTAATTTAAATTTTTTACACTCTTCATTTACGTTTTACTTTGGTCTACATCATGGACATAGTAAAATACCTGCCTAGTGCCTATAGGCTTCTTTTCTAGAAACTATCCAAGTCAC
This sequence comes from Erebia palarica, assembly GCA_964035005.1. Lineage (NCBI taxonomy): Eukaryota > Metazoa > Arthropoda > Insecta > Lepidoptera > Nymphalidae > Erebia > Erebia palarica. The sequence goes on from OZ035983.1 coordinate 32,522,703, forward strand.
AGACACAGACCACGTTTTTTAAATAACGCAACTGTGGGTATGTTTGACGACCTCCGTGGCGCAGTGTTGAGCGCTGTTGTCTTAACGTGTGGAGGTCCCGGGTTCGATCCCCGGCAGGGTCAATTTGGGATTGTATAATTTCCGAATTTTCCCTGGTCTGGCCTGGTGGGAGGCTTCGGTCGTGGCTAGTTACCACCCTACCGGTTAAGACGTGCCGCCAAGCGATTTAGCGTTCCGGTACGATGCCGTGTAGAAACCGAATAGGGGTATGGGTTTAATATAACTGCCATGCCCCTAACAGATTAGCCCGCTACTATCTTAGACTGCATCATCACTTACCATCAGGTGAGATCGCAGTCATGGGCTAACTTGTAGTGGATTAAAAAAAACAACGTACAGCACACGGAAATAAGTAATCGTATGACGGGCTATTCTTTCAATGCTAGTTATTTATTTATTCATCCTAAATTATAATTATTATTTATGGCTGGTCATGAGATAAAATGGGAAACTTAAAATGGGATCCATTTTCCATCCAGCTATTCAAATCTAATTATTTGATCGTGTGTTATAAAGGAATACCTAATTATTACTTACTTCGGTAATAGGTAAATACTAAATACCTACCTTTTATAGTTTTTACAAAATGACATACTAAATATACTTATAGGTAAAATAGCTTCTAAACCGTAATTATAATAACATCCAAAAGTATGTTGAAGTAGCGAAACATTGCAAATCGCGGATATAATGTCGTCCAGTGTGCTCATTGTATTGAGCTCTTAGGAATTTCCAATATCAAGGTGTCGGTCGCAGCCTATGCAATTGGCTGTATACTCACGTTACTAGAAAACCTAATAAAGACCGTTTCCACCCTCCTTCTGCTCCCTAATAAAGTGAGTATTGGAAATTTAGCAACCATTCTTCGAGGGTTAAGGTTAAGTAGGCTAGCTTATACGAGGTTCTCACTGAAACTTAGTAAGTTTCAAAATATAATTTGAGGAAGCTTTTAAATCGATACAAAGCACAAAACATTTTTTTTCAATTTTTGTTTTTCTGTCTGTTTTGGCATCACATAGATAGACACTACAAGATAAATTAGGCACACTCATGGCTAGGTTTCTGGGTTAATTTAAGTATTAGTATTTTAAAAAACAAATAAAAGAAAGAGACGCAGTTTAGCGCATTTTTGTCACGTACGATTTTTCCAGGCCATATCCTCCTGTTTTATCATGGCAAAAATAAATATGTTCTAAAAATTGGTTGAACGGCAAACAGTAAACAAAATAAGTCCACCGATTCAGGGCATTCGCAGGGTTGTTTCCACCCCGTGACAATATAAACGGAGCCAGCTCTCGCCAACGTCAATGTTTGCTGGCTTTGCTGGCACTAGGTATCACCTAGCTACGCTACCTATGTGGCTACCACATAGTAGTCAGGGTTGGGCAGTATTTGAATTACTTGTAATTAAAATACGTAATTGAAATACAAATACGTATTTGGTATTTGTATGTATGTATGTATATTCTTTATAATTAACTTAACTTTATAAAAACAGCTATGCGATTCTCTTAGGTAAAATAAAATTTACATCGGTTGCACATCGGATGTTTCATCAGTTGTAGCGCATTTTGGATTCTCTAGTTACCTTCGACTCATCGCTGCTACACTAGCGCTTCATGAGCGACTGTGAGGGATGTAGGAAGCTCGTGTTTGACATAAAATGTATGGCAAGTGATATTCTGCAAGGTATTTTAACTCATCTTCGACTACATCGTACGCCTTCGCCTTCGATTTTAAGTGTCAAATTGAAAAGCTAATTTTTTGTAGCTTTTTCCTTCGATGTACGCACGATGAATAGAGAAATTATTGTGTTCGGACAAAAAATAATAAAACAAATGGGAATTTTCTTATACCCTATCACGTTATAAGACTAGCTGATGCCCGCGACTTCATCCGCGTGGATTGAGGTTTTTTGGTTCCCGCCTGAACTCTTTCATTTTCTGAGATAAAAAGTAGCCTATGTGTTATTCCAGACTTCTACCTCTGTGCCAAATTTTATCCAGATCCGTTCAGCCCTTCTGGCGTGATTGAGTAACAAATCCATCCAAACAAAAAGAAACCATCCATCCATGCATCCATCCAAAATTTTGCATTTATTAACTAAATTCATCCAAGCTTGCATCTCATAGCAATTCTTATAATGCTACAAATATTTTTCTGATATTTCCAGTCAAAGATTTCAGAATTTTTCAGGCCATCAAATTCATAATATTTATAGCATTTTTGCATTAGAATGTTATTATGAACAACATTGAAATGGCAGTTGAAGGAACATTTGCTTGAAACAAAAATAACACAAAGGAAACTTCGGAAACCAATTTTTATTATTTTTCAATCCTTAGGTTATTATCCATTCTTATTTCTAATATCTATTAAAAACCTTATTAAATATATATAGCTGACGCGCGCGACTTCGTCCGCGTGGTTTAAGTAAGCCTCACTCTCCAGGTCCTCAACTATACCCATGCCAAACATGACGTCGAACCGTTGCTCCGTTGCGGCGTGATTGAAGGACAAACCAATGAATCATACGAATATTATAAATGCGAAAGTGTTTGTTTGTTGGTTTGTCCTTCAATCACACCGCTACGGATCGATGTGCTTTTTGGCATGGGTATAGTTGAGGACCTGAAGTGACACAGGCTTTTTATTCTGGAAAATTAAGGAGTTCCCGCTGGAATAAAAAAAACTTAAACCACGCGGACTAAGTCGCGAGCATCAGCTACTCGTAGTTAAATATCATTAGATAATGCCCACGACTTCTCCTGCGTGGATTTAGGTTTTTTAGAAGTTCCATAGGAACTTTTTGATTTTCCATGTTAACTTTGCCCGTCTTTCGAATACAAATTACCTATGTAACTGCCAAACTTCATTAAAATAGGTGAAACAGTAACTTTACATAGAATTAGCCTTTTTATTCCACAACAAGTTAGCCCTTGACTGCGATCTCACCTGGTGGTACTGGTAAGTGATGATGCAGTCTAAGATGGTAGCGGGCTAACCTTTTACGGGTAGGTATATTAGTTATATTAAACCAATTTCCCTCATCAGTTTCTGCATGGCATCGTACCGGTACGCTAAATCTTTTGCCAACACATCTGAACATGTATCCTAGGTTCTTCGGACTGCAAAATTTTGATTCTTCCAAATCCTTGTTGTTTCCAGTCCAGTGTCACTGCTTGATCTGGAATTTTTTAATTTAATACATGTATTTAAAAATTGTAGTATGCATTAGACATGTTAATATTAAATTGAATATTTTGAAAATGCTCTAATTCAACTTATTGTCAGAGTTAATTCAACACGTTATAGGCAATAAAAGGCAAGGGCATTCCAACGTAGACCAAAATCGCTCAAAATTGTTACATACATATAATAGAACCCACATTTTTTTTATGCCACTGCAAGCTAGCCCTTGACTGCAATCTGACCTGATGGTAAGTGATGATGTAGTCTTAGATGGTAGTGGGCTAACCTGTTAGGGGTATGGCGGTTAAATTAAACCCATACTCCTAGTCAGTTTCTACATGGCATCGTACCGGAACGCTAAATCGCTTTGCGGTACGTCTTTGCCTTTAGTGTGGTAACTAGCCATGGCCGAAGCCTCCCACCAGACCAGACCAGAGTAAATTCAGAAATATTAGTTCAGACCCAGCCGGGAATCGAACTTGGGATATCTCACGTGAAGACAACAGCGCTCAACTCTGCGCCAAAGCGGTCTGAATATCAGACGGGGAAGTCGCAGGTAAAAAGTAGTATAATTAAGGTAAATACTTAGTAAAATTTCCTATAATACGTCTTGATAAGTTTATAGGGAAGAAGTTAAATAATAAGCCATATGAAAATATAGTGTACAAACCCTTTGTTTACTGCTTAACAACATTAGCTTGCTTTGTTTTCTTGGAATAACTACCATTGATATTCAAACAGTGGCATCAACTTTTGATATGTATAATTATATCATAGCCGTTCTTGATTGTTCGGTTACCAATGTCCCCACTGAAATCTAGTTTTTGCGACCTTTTCAAAGTGCTGCATGCAGCTTAAGTATATTGCCAGGGTCTGAAATTAATGACGAACTTATAAACATTGTTTTAGGTTATGTAGCAATTATTCAAAGAGGAGCTTATTGCTATATAAACTGGTAAATAATATTTTAGTGCTTTTAGTGCTCACTTATTACAAATATAACACAACATATTAAGTAATATGAACTCACAACTTCACAAGTAGTTCGAACATCCTGTCCCTGTCGCCATGGTACTTCAGTATTGCGGGGATCGCCATGGAATTTTAAGTGTTTCACTTCGATTCTATTTTTATACTTATAAACAATGTTTGCCTTCACAGTCACAAGTGTTTCGAGTATTCCTTCGTCAAGAATTTAGTTTTTCGCTAACTTGGATTGTAGATGTAGACATCTCGCCAGTGTGATAACGTTTTTTTAAAAGCACCCGGTAAAGTATAGGCAAAAGTCTATAAGCATTCTGCCTATGTCGAAGACAAAAGTATTGAATAATGATTATTCTTTAAGAAATTGACATTTCGAAATGTAATTTTGTATTACAACAGTAAAATTATAAAAACAATAATTTATAAACCCTTAAATAGGCTTATTTTGTCAATCGTAAGCATTTACCGGTACCAATATAAAATAGTATGACATCACTGGCTCACCTGAGCAAACATCGTAGGGTTCGTCTCATCGATAAGATCGTCGACGAGCGTTATGCCTCTGCAGAATGCAAAATTTACAACCGTTGCAGGTAAGGTCGATATCTTCGATGTTACATCTCAGACCGCATCGATGCGAGCAATGCTTAGACGTTTCTTAGAGAATCACACTGCAGACCGCATCGATGCGAGCAATGCTTAGACGTTTCTTAGAGAATCACACTGCAGATAAGAAATGTGAAAACTTAAAACTTTGTATTTCAATTACTTCCATATAATGTAATTTGTAATTCGTATTTCAAATACCTGACGCCGAGGTATTTTGTAATTAGTATTTCAAATATGATTCGCACCTGAGTTGAATGCAGAGGGAATGTGCTAGTGCTGCGACCTTATTACTGACAGCCATATCGATAAATTACAAAAAGAAGCAGTGGTTGTATTATTTTAAAAACATTTAAAATATTGATTGAAACACAATAATGAAGTCCAAAATTTAAATAAAATCATTTGGACAAGTAGGGACGATTGTTTTAGTCAGATAAAAGTCTTCTATCGTTCTGTGAATTACACTACGAATAAAATCATCTTTTTTACGAAGAACGAAGAGGCGCCATATTGTATAAGACACCACTGAAGCGAATGACGTCACAATTGTTTTCGAGCTTTGACAATCGGCAAACAATCTCTATAAGTACAGGTGTTTTAATTAATGTTTATCAAGTATTTTCGTGTTTTTTTGTTTCCATAAGATCATTTCCATAATCTAGCTTTGTTTTACCGAATCCAAAATCAAGAAATTAAAAATCGTTAGCCAGGGATCAAGGATTTACCAAAGCTACTAGCTCTAATTTGCCCAGGATTGATTTGTTGATGTTGGTTGAGTATGTTGCATCAAACAAAGACTTTTGTTTAGCAGAATTTCGCAACGTCCAAACTTCCATGTAAGTACAATAATAACATAATAATTTATAGGTCCTAAACCCGTAAAATCTGCTATTTTATATATTAAGCACTTCATGGTACTTAGTTATTAGAGGTTATGTTAATGAAATGTTGTTTTTTAAAACTATACCGTATAACTCAATATAAGCGGTGATTGCCTAGTAAATATGACGTCTGCCTCCTATTCGGTGCGTCTGGGGTTCGATTCTTGACACGCATCTAACTTTTTGCAGTTATTTGTGCTATAAGCAAAACAGCATCACTACATAGTATAAAACAAACTCGCTTCCCGCTGTCTGTCCCAATGTATGCTTAGATCTTTAAAACTACGCATCGGATTTATATGGGCTTTTTATCCCGGAAAATTAAGGAGTTCCTGCGGGAACGTCGCGGGCATCAGCTAGTACTAGAATAAAGCAAAAACTTACGTCAAGTGATCTTCGCAGAAATAAATAGTAGAATTTAGCCCTATAGCTGTAGGATCTCGCCGTGCAAGATTAAGCCACTTAAATCGCATTGTTTTTTAAAGTGGCGCGTTAATTATTAACTTGTTTGGAGTTAATTTTGATGGTTATCACACTGGGGGACCGCACACGACTTACACGCTTTAGAATTCATGTTATTCACACATAATATCTAAATTGCTGTACGAAGACTTAATTTTTACTGCATGCAGTACATTAGAGTACATTGGTAAAAACAATAGTGACGTCACAAACGACGCCATGACACCCGCGAGCGTTTTGGCGTGATTTTTTAAATTTAAATTTCAAATGCCAATTTTATCTACTAAACCTTATTTTACTGCTGAAATAAGATATTTTTTGATATAGTAGATACTTCCGAACATAATCTGACCATTTTTCAAAATCAGTCATCATGCCTATTGTCATAGTTTTCATCAAATTAACCTAATTAATTGATTATATTACGATCAAACGTCAAATTTTGGGTGTTCTAAAAAATGTAAAAAGGATGGGCTACACTGAAGTACACGCTTCGTCGCCCCTTCATTCAGCTTCACCTCGCTTCATTCAGGACCTCCTTCGCGAGTTTCTGGGTTCACACTTTACAAAAACACTCTAGGGTAGGGCAAATAAGACTTAGTTGAGTCGGGATATGCTGATTCGGTTTTGGGACAGTCCACCATCACCACCACTGACACCACCACCATCAACTCAACCTATTTTCTCAATTCTAACGAATGCTTGGCCGTTTCACAAAAAATCCCGTACTCCGTATTATCCGTATCCGTTTACTCTGTATTATCTAGGAAATGCCAACTTCCTTAACCTAGGTAATATGAGCAACAAAACATTTATTCCAACTATAACGGATTTGATACGTTAATGTTGACATCACAGTGTTAATGAGAACATAAACGGATTTTACAACTTTAACATATAAATCACTCCGTATAATATGTATGTATATCGTACGATAGATGTCAAAGACAGTAGGTACTTGACAACATTATCAGCGGGGGTGAGGGCGGACGGGGGAGGGAGATGCTCCCGCCTGTCACCTCAGGCCCCGACTGCATTCAACTCGAGGGCGTACTATACTTGAGGTTTCAAAATACATTTTAATATTAAAATACATTTAACCTTCATTTAGCGATCGTAAGTGTGAGTGCGAGGCGAGAGTGTAATGATGGTAAAGCAGCTATTAGAATCATACGAAATAGAACCACGTTCATGAAAGGAAACTCTGGTTTTACTGATTAATTAATTTCGTTTTCCTCTACTTTTCAGGCCGTGCTGGTCTAGATTATTTTTGTATTTTGTAATTTGTATTTAGTATTTTAATTACTTGCGATACAGTATTTTTTCATTTATATTTCATTTAAAGCAAAGCATGTATTTAGCCCAGCCCTAGTAGTCCACCTACTATTTAGTCCTACTGGGAAATAAATAGGTAAAAGAAAAACATTCCACTAAAGCGCCTACAATGCTAAGCCGGTTTTCATGAATAAGGTGTCAATCGATTCTTTATTGTATGTAGTCCGGGTGACATGGCTACATTTTACACTACAAAATCGATATGACGGATGTTACATGCAAAGAAGTGAGGGTCTCTATATTTTCTTTTGCTATTGTATCGAGTGGGGTGTCAAATGAAAGAGGAGAATATTCAGCGGGCATAAATATGAATATAGTATACAGTATTAAAATATACGCAAGCGACAGAAAAACAATTTTACCTACACTAATTGGGTTACAATTATTAAACGTGTAGGTATTTTTATCTTGATAACCTTTGAGTCGCTTTTTGAGTGGTTGACTACTACAGATCGCGCGCGAATTGAAAGCAGAGCTAATTTATGGTTTTATAAATGCTAAAACGACTAATCGATAAAGATATCCTAATAGATACTAATATCTAGACATTATAATATTATTTATGCTGATAATATTCATTGAAGATTCATGGATGGATACTGTTTCCCTTTAAAATTCACACGTGTGCAACACCTACTACTCATGCAATGAAGAGATTACTCGCAGTGATAAGGCCGTCTTTACACCATAACAACTTGTAAATTATGACAAGAATTGTGTATCACAATATGATTGTTTGTTTGTAATAAATAAATGTTTTACTTACTTTCTAGATATTCTAAGCCGAGGTCCAAGCCTTACAACGTTGCCCCCCGATCTCTTTGAGCCCTAGGGCTCACACTCAACTTGTCGACGAAGATTAGCGCTTGCCCATCCAACCGGTGAGGCACAGTCCGAAAAAATATAAAAATTGGCAGTTATAGGGACTTCCGATAGAAGTGGAAACGAATTTGTTGTTTTTGCCTTAACCTTAATACTAAAGTTTAATTTCGAATGTAGTATATTTATATTTAAGACCTTTTGTCTTCTTAACAAGGCGAGCATGTGGCTGTTCAAGAGCATGTCGGTTACGTGAATTCACATTTTTACCCCCTACCAAAAAGTGCTCAACGCGGCTAAAGAAGTTTTCACTAAAGAAGTGAAAACATGAGAAAATAATTATTATAAGCCCGGCTAAGAACGTGCGGGGTGCTGTGATGGGTGTTTCATACAAAACACGGGATAAGGCGTCAGATTAGATTTCGACGGGCGACAAGTGAGCGGTGTCACAAACACTTCCCCTCTCGATACTTGCTCGCACTTGCAAAATGGTGTAAAACACACCGATTACCGGAATAACGGTATTTTTCACACTGTTTTATAAATATGTGACATCATACTAATATAATAAATTCGAATGTGTATTAATTGTATGTTGGTTTATCCTTCGATGAAGCCGCAATGGAGCATCAGAGCAACGGATCGACGTGAATTTTTGCATGGGCATAGTTGAGGACCTGGAAAGTGCCAAAGTGGCTACTTTTTATCCCGGAAAATTATGGAATTCACGCGGGATTAAAAAAAAAATTATTACACGCTGACGAAGTCGCGGGGATCAGCTGTATAAAACATCACGTCATTTCGAAGGCCTCCCTGTCTCACCGGTGAGCGCAATAAACTAAAATCTTTCAATTTTTTTGACAAAGATTTGCTTTTAAGGTAAGTAGATTTTAGGGTATTATGTTCAATTTTCGCGACGTCGGACATTTGTTATTTCTTTTTATATCCTACGTTACACTTTAGGCCAGACCTGCAGAGAGCCTGGTGGGAGGCGGAGGTTTTGGCCGTGGCCACTTATGTACCACCACTCTACCGGCAGAGCTGTGCAAGCCAGAGACTTAAGAGTTCCATTTCACTGCCGCTAGAGACTTAGAGCTAGAGAAAGGTATGAGTTTAAAACTGGCAAACCACACAATGTGTGGCAAAGGCAAATTAAACTGCATGGTCATGTCCTCAGTGCGCGCGTTTACTCCGTGCTAAAATCAGTTACATCAGGGCACATGAGCGAAGCCCTTATTCAAATACCTTAGAGAGATTCAGTCGCTGTTGCCGAACTTGGCAAAGGAATCATCATCATCAAACTGCATGGTCGATGTTAGAACAGGCCAAATGCAAACAGAATTTAAGGAAAAAAAACAAATACTGTCATTATATCACGAACGCGCATAAAACTCGTCTGGGGCGGCCAATTTCCCCAGCCATTTCCCCTCAATTTTTTCAATACGCGTTCGAGATCATTTAACATTTTTATGTGTAATCTTGCTTGGTGGCGATAAGACAAGGATTTTTCGCGCTGCAGTTTATTTTATCGGCGACGCTTTACGGCGAGTCTAAACAGATTAAATGTAAAGAGGGTAAGCCTATAATATAAGACTCAAAAGCTCAACGGTAAAATGGCAGGTTGCTATGAATAGAAAAATCGTTGATTTTATATAGGCCTTATTATAGGTATGTTTTTAATGTAGGTATATCAGGAGGTATGTTACCAACAATATTTTGGAAATCAGATTCTACTTAGACTGGCAATAAACCAAGCAGAGGCACCTACTATAAGGTTCTGCTATATAAGGTAGCCAATTGATGTTTACATATTTTGTAACTCGTAGCACCTAGGTAGTTAGCTTCGTAGCATGTATCATATTAGAGAGAAACTTAAAAGTAACCTACCTACTTTATCTTAATTATAATAAAATCCCTCCTTGTAACGTAAGAAATTACTTTCTATACATAATTACAAACCCCCAGAAGTATAACAAACCTATTTTTAAAAGAAACGCATAAAGCAACAGCTCTATGAAGCAAGAGGCGCATCAAAACCGTTCTTTTTCTAAATTATGCAACATTTGTATGGAAATACCACCATCACCCCACCTCCTTAAAAATACATCTCATGTTATTTTTTGCGTTGGTTTGACGCGCTCTCGCGATTTGATTGCTTTTTCATGTAGATCGTAATACATACTACGGCAGTAATACGCGACTGCCGAGTGTCGCTACATTATTTTAAACCCGCTACAAAATGGGGGATATTAGAATATGCATACACTATTATATTATTGTGTTCCTATATAATTTAATAATCCTATATATAGCCATGAAAAACAGGGAAAGGTTTCGTAATAAACAACGTCTGTATCAAATTACGTTCTCTAATATCGGTCAACCTATGCTTATTACCAGTTCTAAGCATAGATTGGCCGGTACTTATCTACTTAACTGATGTTACGGGCCTCAGTATCAATTTTATTGTAGTTACTCAACGCTTACGATACTATGGTCGTATCGTAAGCGTACTAGATACTCTTTCACTTCCAAAAAATATTTTATTATTATAAATTTGATAATTTTTATCACTGAAAAAAGTTCTGCGCTAAGTAACGTGCATTTCGGTATTATTTCTGATCGCTGTAAAAAGGTTTTAAGCAGTGCAGCGAATTGTTGTTATTTTTAATGGCTAAGGAAAAATAACAATTTTGATTACCTACAGCAAAAAAATAATGGCTAAACAGTTAAATCAGAAGGTTCAATACACCAGTTCTCACATTAAAGAAATGGCCGTATAAATATAAAAAAGTGTCATGTCGGGGCGTTCGGTGAGCCGATTGGCTTCGATTATTGCCCCGCGGAGACTAATATACCTTTCTTTCGCAAATGTTTTTGGGAAATGTTATTTTTTGGATGTCGCAGATGGCGTCTGGTCCACTTGAAATTGCTGGTTATTCTCCCGTCCGTCAGTAAAACCTAGATAAGTGCAAAAGGTATAGTTTCGAAACATGAACTTCAAATCTTCAAATTCATGTTATATTTATTCAGATAGGCATTTTGATTTATTTATTTTCGACTTTAGGTATAAGATTTTACAGGAAGGTAGATAATACAAAAGTATATATTATATCTAATCACTTAAAATTCTTAAATCATCTTATACGTTAGGTAGCCTCAAGGAAAATAATTTCGAGACAAGAACTGACGATATTTATTTGGATTAAAAAATAAAGAACAGCAGTTTAGATGTTATACTAAATATATACCAAGACTAGATTTCAAAGTTTAACAGATAATTTATTTAAGCATAGGTCTTTCGACCTGATTGGGTGGACCCAATCAGGTCGAAACACCTAGTATTCTGTGGTTGGAACCACAGAATACTTTTTAGTACCTTGTCTAACGTCCAGTGCATCGCATTTTAAGTACCTATTGAAATTGGAAATAATAGCTTGAAAACGAATCAACGATATTGGACTGCCGAATTACTGCTGACATCATCCTTTTCTCAAAAACAGCCAAGTGTGGCTTGTCTGCTTTTTAGTCAATAATCGGCAGCATTGAAGTTTCTCAGACGGCTCAGTTGGGACCCAGTAAGTGGGGTCACTCGAGTTAAGTAGATTCTTAGTGGGGCACGTGTTCAGACAGCAGGTGCGTTACGGAATATCGTTTGGAATTGTGATTGAAATTGCGCATTTTCCGGGGTCAATTTTTAGGGGACAATGATATCTATTGCACGTTTTACGTATGTGAAAGTGGAGGGATCGGGATCGTAATTGGACATCTCTATCATGGCAGTGAATTTTAGTTTATCGACGTATAGGTAAATGTAGAGAAATCACCAATTACATAAGTTATCAGAATTTTAAATTATATCATATTTTTTTTAAATATACTTATAGAGATTAGAAAATTATGTAAACACGGTGTGCCAAATAAAAATATTTCTAGCTTTATTTGGAACTCACATAACTTTGAAAAGTTGGAGGTGCGTGCTCGGGGATGGGGGGTTGCCGTACTGGAAGTCGCGGGGTGTCTTAACCACCGGGCTATCATCGCCTATTTTTGCCATTAATAAACACCTATTATAATAAATGTTATAAATAAAGTTAGCGTCAGGCGAGTAATATAGCCCTAATTGTAATACAATTTATAAATATGATGGTGGTTGCTGATTAACCTCAGATATGAATGTCGATGCGTGCTATTAACCGTATCTCAAGATAAAGTACTGCTGCACAATTTCTAATATAAGAACCGAGGCAAAAAGAAAACACCGCGCCGTTTCAGCAGATATTAAAGGCATATCTCTCTATTATGAGCGGGAAGTTCTGTAATTTAAGGGCGCTCAGTGCCGGCATATGGCGAGCAGCGGAAGGGTTCTGGCTAGAGCCGTGCCAAAGGTATCGATGTCGATTTTCTAATCACAAGGTTTTTGCACTTGGACTAAAACAGATGGGAACTTGCTATAGAAGCTAAAAATAAATATTAATATTTATGCTACAAGAATTGTAGCCATTTACGAATTTAAGCGTACTCAATGCCAGTATAATGTGGTGAGCAGCAGAATCCTGACTAGAGCTGCTCTTGTTCTCCTAATGAACAACTTGGAGCTGACGAGCATGGGCACAAAGAAAACAAAATTAAACCGAAACAAAACAAAACCCAAAGAAACACTTTCTTTATATCAGCGCATGCCCAATGCGTGAACATTAATCCACCAAAATTTTTAATAACTTTCAAATTAATTTATTATTAGGATTTTATTTTATAAGGATTTTATTTTATTTAAAAGAATTACATAATTCTTGCAAATATAGTTTTATTATTCCAGTATTATCCTCATCCCTGCCCAAATAATGCAAATCTTAATTTTTGCTTGAACCACGTGGTCGAATAGTTGAAAATAATTGTTTAGACTCGCTAACCACAACGTCAAGCGCCATCTAGCGTGGGAAAGCAGCAGTTGTTTGGTGAAACTTTTCTTTATTTTTTTTGTGAGCCTTCAGACTTTTGAAAGGGTTTTAACTGAAAAGTATAAAACATAACAATTGCAATAATAAAAATATCTTTGCTGCACATTGATTTTTGACACCTAGGCAAGCTCCCATAGGTGCCGCTGATCAAGTTATTTATGCCATAAAAGAGTTGTCAAGACCGATGCACGGTCTTGCAAGGTAATAGGTAATAACTAGGTAACTACTTGATAATTGTAATATATCGATATGGTTATATTTTATCGATGTGTATGTGGCACATCACTATTCGTTCATTCTTCAGGCACAGCTGCAGCACGGCACAACACCCGATTATACCTAGCTCGGCGAACTTACTGAAACAAGTAATTATTGAACGATACATATTATTTGTATTATTATTGCTAATGTGATTAAAATACTTATTTCCTATAAGCAGAAAGGATCTTTTTACATTCTTTTGATAGCAACGCTCTACTTACTTTGTCATAACGGTGCAGTGGCAGCGTGTTGCGTAACCTGTTGTTTTCATTACAGTACTTACCAATTTAAGCCGTATATCTACGTATAGCCTACATATCAAATTACATAGAATTTAAGTGGTATCAAAAGTTCGCTCCAATTTTCAACCCAGGACTTACGAGCAAATGTATCGTGTCGAGTAGTAAAGATCAACATTAACATACAATAACAGGGGCCATATTGCCAACGCATAAAGCAATACGTAAGCAATATTAATAACTCAAAATTACAGTTTGATGTCACGTACACGAAAGTCAACAATAATGAAGCAATAGGGCTTTAAGCGTTGGCAGCATGGCAGTATGGCCCTTGCTTTAGTCTACATTGTAGACTGTAGAGCTTTTTACACAATATTAATCGTCAGTTAGATATTATAATAATACTGTTTCAAAATTATTGATTGAGAATACTACAGAAAAGTAAGTTATTTTTCGTAATTTGTTTTATCAGTAACTAAGCTTTAACTTGTGGATACGGAAGAAGAAAACTCCTACCATTATGTGATTAATGAAATTGGGTCACGACCCTCAGTAGGAATATGACACAAAGAGAGAGAAAGCTTTAACTAAGCGTGTACAATAATTTCGCAATAATCATTCTTATCACTATAAAGCAGAACATAAGTTGATTTCACGTGTACATTTAACACCCCTACACGAACGTATCAAAGCAACAACATCACTGAATAAATAACTTGACACTTGTTTGCAAATAAACAATTTAAAATGTCAAGAAGAGGGAAAGGGCATGAGCACGGACCAACCCTTTTCCTTTAGCTTCCTGACATTATGTTTTCTGACAACCAATTTTAAAGCTGTTTGCTGTTTCCCTATTCCCTACCTTTGTAATCGTAACATGATTTCTGGTAAGTGTAACCTCTCCGTCGCAGTGGATACTCGATTGATAAGTAAATGCTACTGTTTTGATTCCCAGTTGACTCGGAAATTATTTTTATTAAAAACTAGCGATCCGCCCCGGCTTCGCACGGGTAGCACTAATAATCCTAATAGTCTATACCCAATGTAGCCAGTAGGCAGTGGGCAGGTTTTACATTTTAATATTACATTGTAAGAATACATTACATTATTTTTATGATATCTCATATGATATTCATCTAAATTAAGTGGTGTACAGGACAATTTTTATCTTAATTAAATACTTGAGATGACTAACATATTTATTTTGATAAGGATTAATACTTGGTCGGCTTAGACTTAATTTGAAAATCATAAAAATGGTTATTGTGAGTCAACCTTAAAAGATAGATATGCCATCGCGGACTTTTTTTAGAACTTTTTGAGAGGTTCAATAGGCATGATGACAGTAATCAAGAATGAATTAAATTATGAATATATCTAATGAAATAGGATTAATGGATTATAAAAAACGTATTTATTTATCTATTTCGAATGAGATTGCTATTTATTTTAATAAAATAAAACTAAAAAATACAGCAATCCGCCATATTGGATTAAACACCAAGAAGCGAATGACGTCACAATTGTTTGTTTTCGAGCTTTGACAATCGCACTAATGTTTACTGCACACTGCGCAGAGTACATTGGTATAAACAATAGTGACGTCACAAACGGCGCCATGACAACGGCGGGCGTTTTGGCGCGAATTTTAAAATTAAAATTTCAAATGCCAATTTTATCTACCAAACCTTATTTTTCTGCAAAAATAATATATTGTTTCGAAATAGTAGATACTTCCGAACATAATCTGACAATTTCTCAAAATCAGTCATCATGCCCATTCCACCATACATTGTTTTCGTGTAACTTTAACTATTTACGCAGCGCACGCCACGTAAGCTCTCAGAAGAGACGATTTATTCCGACTTAATTCATATTATTGCAATTTTAGTAGGGATCTCTAATTTTTTTCAAAATAAAATAAATCCTATGTTACTCGCTGATAATGTAGCTTTCTATAGCTGAAAGAATTTTTTAAATCGGTTGAGTAGTTTTTGAGTTTATCCATTACAAACAAACATACAAACAAACAAACCAATCTCTCCTCTTTACAATATTGGTCTAGACATATTATGGGAGCCTTTTTTGTGATGAATGATGTTGCAGTCTAAGATGGTAGGACTCTAACCTGTTGAGGCTCACTTGCTGAGACGCCGGGTTAACCCAGGAATAAATTTGAAATTTTGATGGAAGTTTTATACGAATTCTGTCTAACGAAGTGTTACATATTTAAGTATTATTTATTTATAACGTAATTATTTATTAACTAAAGACATATTTTTAATAATATTTTATCTAATCTTATTTATATATTAGCATAAAAAAGCTTATTAAATACCAATTTCCGAACGCGAATTAGTTTTTTTTGCAAGTCATGGAACCGCGGCCTGCAGTGGCATATCTGTGCGACTTCAGTCAGGCCCGGCGCGCTCCTAGCGTTGGGCGTGATATGCTTGTCGCGTTCCGGCGCTCTAGTTGGGACGCGACGCCATCGAAAATGCGTTTTTTGAATGTTTTTTAAATAATATGTAAATTCTGCGCAACGTTTCTCCCGCATTAGGGTAAGTTTTTGAATGGTACCTACCTAAAACACGTAAATCGTCGGAAATCGAAAGTCATTTTCATTGTTCATAGTTTTTTTTAATTTCATGCAATTAGTAAATTCATAATCCCAATTGTCCATTTCAACCTTTGTGTTAGTGTTTCATCAAAATTATTGCCAATTCATTCGAGTAACTTTCCACTAGATTGCATCATCTTTTTTTATTTTTCGATACACCCTCACTTTTGTTTAGTTAGTTAAATTTATCATTGTTTTTCATATTTTTGGGCCTTCAGCTAAGTAATAATAATTCATACTCATTGTAAACTCCGTTCTGGATCCACCACACCGACAATTCTAGCACGCCAAAGTAACTCCTGTGGTCTACACAGGCCAGGGCCGGATCCAGGACGGAATTGATATGCCAGACGATAACTAGTCGGTATTATCAATTCCAGGAGCGACGTGCACCTTTCCATCATGATGGCTTACCACCCAGCCACGCCAGACCAGCACCGTTCGGGATCCCAACGTGACCATCTGCTGCGCTCATCATCTCCAGGCCGCCTTCTACCATCGAGGCCATTCACCGAGGAGAGTACCTAACTACCACCGAGGTCAAAGCAGACATCACGTTACACCACGACCCTACAAATTTGTTTGCCTAACACTTGATCAAAGCCGCGGTATCTCTGTGCCCGTTTTAGAGTTCCGCAATAAACGTTTTTTTACTATTTACTACTTTTGCATTTCTAATTTCATTTCCCCCTTTTTCTAAATTCTAAATTATATTATTTATTCCTCCCCCCGGCACATCTGTCAAAGTAGCAGCTAACTCTTGGTTAAAATAGCCCGGCGTTTCTGCAATACCTACATATTTAACATAATATATCCTAATCGGTTTCCACTTGGTACCGTATCGAAACGTTAAATCACTTGGCGGCACGTCTTTGCCGATAGGGTAAGCTTCCCATCTCACAAAAGGAAAGTGACCGTTATATCATAAAGGATACTTACATTGTAATAAAAAAGGGTAGTATTTAAACGAGCGAAAATAAATTTAAATTATAGGTGTCAAAAATAGAATATAGGTTACTCAAATAAGTTAGCGACAGGCTGTGGGCGACTACAAATATTGAAAATGTCGACTTAAAAATACTGCGGCCGGGCATTACCTGAAAATTAATGTCTAATCCTAACCTCCCTTCCCTAACCTAACCTAACATTTTGATAAATATTGTACTTATTAAACAAGATTTAACGCAGAGACAGAATGTCATAGAATGCTTAGATTAATCGAATAAAAATTTAGAATAAGTAAATAAAACTAATAATAATTGCAAGCGACTAAGAGGCTCGTCCCATTCCGACCGTCTCGTTCGTCCCGTGCGAACTCCCGCGCTGCGCAGCGTTGTCGCCTCGTTGCCCCGCCCCCTAAGCTTGTACGAGACGAACTTATCTGTTCTGCTATTTTCAAAATAATAATATACTAAAATAGAAAAACAAATATCTCAAATAGTATTACAGTACCTAACAGTAAAGTAATAGCGCACACACAAGGTATATTTTTGAAGCAATCAATGCATTAACTCAAACTGGTTATAAAGTTACTTATTTAGTTTAGTAGTCGCTAACTCAGTATATTTTTGCCGCTAGCTTTAGTATTTATTCGGTCACTTACACTCGTCAGTTAATTTTTTAGTTGCTCAATTAATAATATCCCATAAAAAATAGAACTCCGACCAATCCTAGCCACGCTCGGTGTGTGTTCGGATTCGATTTTTAAAAATTAATTCATAATGAGTGTCAAGTTTGTATATGCAGTGCAGTGGTTTGAGCTGCACGTTTATATTATATCAATCATTAATTAACATAAACCTAAAATTAAAATTCTTATTCAGAAAAACCGAACATAGCAGAAGAATGTTGATTTCAAATTTCATTATGTACTTTTATAATCACCTGCCTATTTTAAAGCAGGTATTTGTTAACCACATGGCTAATTATAATGACATTCAATATTAATTTACTTTACTTTACTTTTATTCAACAACCTCAAAAATTAACAGAATAAAATTAAATGTACAGTAATTTATCACTTTAACTATAATCCTACCACAAATCCTTCCATAATTTTATAAGTCATACATTATTAAGCAACAAAGCGAACTCGTCGCAAGACTTGATGGTGACCTCAGAACGGTCGTTATAGCGAGGCTATAGTGACCCGCAACTTGGGTGGGTGTGAGTGAGGTGGTATATCAAAATAAGTTTACCATACCTCACGTTATATCTCACTCTTCCGAAATCATCATTAATGCCAAAAGTTGTATGTAAACTAAAATTGATTCGGTTGTAGACAAAATCTAAACTAAATTGTCCAAAAGTAGTGTTATTATTTTAAGAAAACCTGGAAAAATGCTATGAACACTATTGAATGCGGAAAAGGATAGCATGTCAATTTACTTTAGCTATGTGCAAGTATAATAATTATAACTCTATGGTGCTAGTGCTCTGTATGACTGTCATGTTTTGGTAAGTATGAGTCTCCTGCAAAGTAAAAGTAAAAACAAGTATTATATTGACTACAATTTCATTTAGGTAAAACATTATTCGTCAATCGACTGATAGTGGAAGCAACTGGCAGGTGCCACGTTTATTCGTCGTCCAGGAAAATCTATCTGGGCACAGTGAAGCTGGCCAACACAGCCTAATCAAAACAAAATGGGTGAGCGATACGGCCGAGAGTGGGTGAGTTTGGTGAGTTAATCGCGTGGTCGCGCTTCATAATTTCCAGGTTACCCGCGCGATTGTTGTTGCGGCGGCCCGGTGTCGGGATCTATTGTAAACCACTATCTTTTACTTATATTTTTTTAATTGCACCGTCAAGGTTCTGATTAAGCATGTAAATACTAGGTTTAAAGTGATGCTATCTAAATTATGTACTTTAATGAATCTTAATCCCACATTCGCAATTATATGTATTAAAAAAACACTCTAAAAGAATTAGAACTATTTTGGAAATATCCCTTGGAATACGGTAAACCTGGCCACCACAGCCTAATCAAAACGAAATGGGTGAGCGATAGGGCCCAGAGTGGGTGAGTTTGGTGAGCTAATCGCGTGGTCGCGCTTCACAATTTGCAGGTTACCCGCGCGACCGCTGTTGCGGCGGCCCGGCGACGGGATCTTTGGTACGCCACTATTATGTTGTATGTTTTCATACGCATATTCCTTTATCAAAGTGGGGAAATACTACATAGTGTTATAGCTATTTTATTATTTATTTAAGTTTGAGTATAAAGAAAAACTATTTTCTTTTTGAAACGAAAAAACTAGAAGTTTAATTCGCTATAATCCGCCACAGAAGGTAAATCTATGTGGTACAGCGCGTACTGTCCCGGACTTCAAAGTAACGTAACGCCTACTTCTATCCAATATTTTCTTTTTGCTAGCCTACTGCATAGATATACAGAACCTGGGTGACCAAGCTTGCGGTATTTTTTTGGTAAATCGTGTTTTTTGGAAATTATATTTACATACTGATGAAATATGATTCATATTTGACGATCTTACCAACATAATAATAAAAAAAATGAACTGGTCATTAAAAAATTCACGAGTGCAATTGGGCTCCCAATAATAATTCTTCTCACAAAAGAAGGAAATTGAAAAAAAGGGAAAAAAATAATCGGACTGGAGACATCTAGTCGCGAATCGGGGTATTTCGGTTTTTGGGAGCGCTTGTTTTCCCACTACACCTGAGCCATTATAACCTTGTAGATGGTGGAGAAATTTATGTTCGTATTCTAATGATATTGCAGCAGTTTTTTTTGCCAGAAAAGACGGATAAAACGACATTTTATAAAAATGAATCCTAGCAAGATCGATTGAACGCCCCCGAAACTCATACTAAATTATATATACATACCCATAATGCATACTAAGTTTCATGAAAATGTTTTTAGCCGTTTCCGAGATTCAGATTATATATATATAATCACATACAAGAATTGCTCGTTTAAAGGTATTAGATAATATACAATTTGAATAACAAGTTTAGTAAAACTAAATAGGAACTAATCAATATTACTTCTATTAAATACTTACTAGTTCTTGCTTAAGAGTGAGAAATACCGCTATAGTTATAGGTACGTTAGAGATAATATTAGGTAAATCTACGGATTATTATACACGTAAACAGACAGACAAGTAAACATCTGAACTGATTTAAATTTAAAAGATTACTAATTCATTAAACAACTAAAAACTTTAGTTTTTCTGAATCTTGTGACCGAAGATTCATAAAACTCACGATAATATTACCTATTAATACTCATAACTCTACGATGAAACATAGCCAGCTTGTAGCCAGCCTTGACCTAGCCAATTTTCGCCAATTAAGGCCCTGTGATAGCGTAAAATGGGCAAAACGGAGTTTTTAAAGCAGTGTATCCATCAAACGGTGGCATAATGTATGCTTGTAAAATATTTTGCTGTTTTCAAGACCTATAAGCAGCCATCGACGCATCTCAAAATAAAATTGAAAAGAAAATCTGCATTGAAATTTATTTTAAACATATCTCTTAGTTTACCTTTTAAAGCTATTTTTCTCCTTATTGAAACTAATAA
Source organism: Erebia palarica (assembly GCA_964035005.1). Taxonomy (NCBI): domain Eukaryota; kingdom Metazoa; phylum Arthropoda; class Insecta; order Lepidoptera; family Nymphalidae; genus Erebia; species Erebia palarica. The sequence goes on from OZ035983.1 coordinate 32,543,680, forward strand.
TTTGCTCTATAAATATAAGATAAAATTTATATTTCTAAATCAAACACATTGTCAGATTAATTTGTATTTAACTGTAAATATTTAATTTTTTACAAATGATTTCTTGCATTTTTGTGACTTGCGTTTGATCGATTACACCCCCGCGCTTATATATTTTGATCGCGTGAGCTAACAGCGCCTTAAGTAGTCTGCTCGATGTCGTACACCAAATAAAGCGAGCTTAAATTTTCGTAATAGTACCCAGTAAGGAGAACTGACGGCGTCGTGCTTTTAAAATCACGAATGCAGGATTTTTAGATAATAAAGTCCTTTAGTTTTAAAATGAAGACTATTATGAATCTATGATTCAGTCTCAATATATTCGTAAATTCCAAGCTCCGTGTAGCAGCAGTGCCTACATTTCATACGGCTACGAGCTATGAGATACGAGCTACGTAGCTCGTAGCTCGTAGCCGTATGAAATCTCACGCCCGCGTCGGCCGAAAGGAAAATCCAGCTGTCAAAACTGCCGCTTACAAACCGCGCAGGCGCGTGAAAGCTATAAGATGCTATCTCTGTCTGCCCCAACGAGGTCTGCGGGTCGCGGCTAACCTTCAGCGCGAGGTTTGCGGCGGGAAAAATGTGTGTTTCGGTGTGCCGATAGCGGAGAGCCGCGTCTCCGCAGACCCCGCCCAGCGCACCCGCGCCCGCTAACGCGTCTTGAGCCACTTAGTCCGTAAGACGATGCGCACATTGTTCCAAATTTGAAACTTTAGAACGGGGTCACGATGATTCCTTTGCCCCCTAATTAATATCAGAGCGCATAACGGGTTAGTCCAATACGTACCCATTATTAAGGGCTGGTAAAAATAGGAGAAATACTTATTATGGAAATATCCACAGGCTGGAATAGGTAGGTATTGTTCTTCACTTTTGAAAAAAGAAACAAGTTTGTTTTGCATTTGAAGTTAAAATAAAACGGCTTTTAACTTTTAACCATGTTAATAGTGATACGTTAAAGTTGTATAAAATTCAATAGTCTATCGGGATCGAAGCTTGCAAAAATGCTTTTTAGGTTTAAGTGTTTTACGAATGCTTAAAGAAAGTTTAGAAATATAACTAAAGACTATGGAATCTTTAAGCATGTTTTCATGAGCGTATATATCTGCTAGCTTGAGTAATTTTTCAACTGAGTATGTTTAGGTTGGGAAAATTGGGGGAAAAAAAATGTGTTCAGGTTTATAATTTGTAGTGTTGTGAACACTGTCTTAGTTTCTAGCCAGATATGGAGCCACGAGCTGTCAAAATGGAGTGGGGAAAAAAGGCGGGAATGTGGCCCGCTTTATGTGAACCTCGTCATTGCGCCAGAGCGAGAGGCAAAGCATAGTGCATTGAGACAGAGCAGGACGCCGAACACAACGTGGTTTATAAGAAAACCCAAGACGTTGGGCGTGTTTCGCGGGTGGGCGTGTGGGTTTTGGTTTAGTAGTGGTGATGTGTACAAGTGTGCGTCGGTGTACGTACTCGTGGCTATGTGGTTACAGGTGTGTGGGTGTAAGACGAGGCATGAGCCAAGAGGTTTCCTTTTGTCCGCGATACGACGCTTGAGGCTTAGTTATTAAAGTGCGCACTTAAATTTTACGATGATATAAATTTCCTTTGTCGGCTTTGTGAAAGGCGCTAAAGGGTTTCGGGTTGCCATATTACAGCGATACAAGTTCCAATTATTATTATGACGGAAATATTCAATATTTTATTGGATGCAATTATTATAATCAGCCTTATAGAAGTGAGAACTAACTAATTAAAAGCTAAAGTTAATTTCTGTAACTTTTAACTGAATTAGTTAAGCTTTTCACAAGGTTGATACAATTTATATAAATTTCATTATAAAAAAATTACTGAATGTTTTTATAATAAATAAGTATACTTACCCGTTAAGAACGGAATGAGCACAAGTGCTTTTGATTTGCTCGCTCCTATAATATGTCGGCTGATTCACATAATTATACTCTTAAGTAACAGTTAGTAAAGGCTCTTTATCTTTTTATTAGCTTCTTTCCTTTAAGTCTAGTCATAATATAATAACTAATTAGTAATGCTCTAATGTTCCCTTTCCTCTCCAAGTAAGATTGTAAAGCTCTTTTTTTTTGTTTTTTGAGCAGTTTTTTTTTCATAATCTAGTTGAGCCACAACTTTGTTATTTATCGCAGTTTAGTCTATCGTTGTTAGGTACGACAATTAAATGTATGGAGTTGGATGGGACTTTGACCGACGATCGTTAGCCTTGTAACCACTGAGTAAGCGAGCGTCAACATGATTTTTAAATATTGAGGATATATCCAACCTCAACTAATTCCAGGTCTTGACTGCGGTTTTGGAACGAGTAAGATATTAGAATTAACTTGGTTCTAATTAAAGTAGCATTTAGGCCCCACTGTGCTCAAAATTGGTAGATGTAGATCGAAGTATGATAAGATGTAGATTCAGTATACTATAGCACTACTTAAGTTGAGCAACTTTGGTTTTTTGCACAATATTTACAACTAAGTGAAGAAAATCATTTTTGTTCTACTCACTAATTACCTATACTAGATGATGCTTGCAACTACCGCTGTATAAGTTTTTTGATTACCGCGAATACAACTTATCAATAAACCGAATTTCATCAAAATTGGTTGAAAAGATGGGCTGTGAAAGCGTAGCAAATAGACAGACGGACAGAAATACTTCGAATTTATAATATTAGTATGGATATGTTTGTTACACAATTAGATATGAACGGCTGAACATATTTGTATGAAATGTGGCATGCAAATAGACTATATTCTAGAATAATACATAAAACAACTTTAGTTGAACCGGGTAAACACAGAATATATCCATGGGCTTATTAAAGAAAAAAGCAAACGCAATTACTTAAAAAAAAGTAATTTAACTCTTTTGTTCTGGTGCAGCATTTTCAACATTTCAGGATAGCTTCTAGAGTCTGAAATGTAGCGCTCAACTTTACTTCATTAGTGCATACTATAACCGAGCAACTATCCCTAGTCTACACTCTACATCGGGGTACAAGACGACATGAGCCGATGCGAGAGTGTACCTAAATGTGGATAATATACCTTTCTGGCCTTGCCTCACCTTTGGTGTGCTCTACTCGGTTAAATTGAATGTTGGCAGAATTGAAAGAAGTGCGTGCAGACGATTAAATAATGAAGACTGGATTTTAATACTGAAGAAATCAGCGTTCATTTGCCACAACCGTAGACATAGAAAGAGATATCGACATGGCGTCAGCGTATACAGTATGCGATAGCGATAGTCTTAATGCGATATTTTATCTTAATGGTAAATAAGTATTTTTTTTGTTATTTCTATACTTTGTAGCATTTATGCGAGTCTTTACAAATATTACCTGTTTTTATCTGTAACAATAAGATAAAAATAAGGTCAAAACTTACGTATTAGGTAATGTTTTCGTTTTTACGTTCAGTTCGGCTTTTGCAGCTTAACACACAGCAATACACCATCTTCTATAAGTTAAACCACTTTTTTCGTTAATTACGAGCACAGTTACCACTTTGTGGATTTCCGATTTCGTACGAATACGGGTGAATAACAAAAACAACAGAGGATTGTCTGACCTAAACTGTTGGATAGGTCAAACAAAAAAAAATGATACGCTGAGCAGGGCAAGAGAACATTTTCTTGTTCTGTCACTCCTTGGCGTTAGCGTATTCATCTCGCTCACCTGTGGTATTATTGTTAAATTGTCTCATCTTGCTATAGTTAAATATATCTGTGAAGATTGGGATGTTTAGTTGCAACACCGCAAGGAGGAATTGAACAATTTTGTAACAAGAACCTTTATGAGCAAGGGCTCGTTGGCTTGGTTCAGATCGGACGTCGACTGCCATGCCAGAAGAGCAACCTGTAAATGCGTTATTGAAAGAGTATCTAGCTACAGTAAGGTCAGTAAGGCATGCTTCAGTATTTACTACCTTTTATACCTAGATATTTTACTACTTTTAGTATGTACTTAAACAACTGAGTAGTTTAAGTGATTAATTTATGATAATTTTATTTATTTATTAATAAATACTGCTACATTTACTTGGGTGCTCAGTCCCCTTAAGATTTGCCGACTTGTCTGGGTCTTGTGTGGTCTTGATATTTTTGTAAAATAAACATGGCATTATGTTACGTAACTTCTCTGCATTTATAAATTTCGTTGTATTGCAAGCCTTTCTAATGCAAACAAATTTTTGTCTAGAATTTTCTGAGGCGACCCCCATTATGTTGGCACGTAGAATGTACACACTTCGTACTTGTCCCGCACCTAACTATCTCTTTTAATACTTATTTGTACCCCCGCACACATAGCCAGGGTCCCCCCGTGTCGTTGCAGCCTGCGCCTGTGTGAGTGGACTTCTTTCCGTGCCCCTGTGTGCGGGCGAATTTCTTTCGAGACGTAATAAGGGGACCGTTTCTTTCCCGCTAAGGTTTTAATGTCGACCACGTTTCGGTGGCGAACGCGCGCCTCTCGCGGTTTTCTTGAACTTTTTTTTATTGAGCGCGCTTCGGGTTCAAGTGTTTTTAGTGAAAGTGAATTAAAGAATTGGACTCTTATTTTTTTTTGTTTTAAAAGTAAGTATGAGTAATGCTGCTGGTTACAAATATTATAGATAAATAGTTGTTAGCGAGTTGTGGATTTAATTAATGGAAAGTTTGCGTAAGTCCGCAAAGTTGGGCGGGCGTCGAGATGCGTGTTGTTTTCACGAAACCGCAGCCTCATTAGCCTGCGTGCACACTATGCTCGAACGACGCATATATTGTGATAACATCGAGCGAGGCTTTACTACTTGTACCTGATTAATTAAAGTTTCGTTTATCTAGCCTGCTTGGATGGTTTTGTTTTCGCATGAATAATAATCCAGTTTTATATTAGTACCTGGAAATGTTAAGGTATTTAGCTGTTTGATAGATAATATACCTAACAATAAAAAATTATATGATATGAATCATCAAAAAGTATCAAAGTAAAAATAAGTAAATGTTAACAATCTTAAAGAAAGTCAAAGAGAACAAAAAACAGCATTAAAAATCCCTAATTACAAAAATACCATTTACATTAAGTTCATCGGAAAACTCAAAACGATTTTACTGGTTGAAAACTAACATCAAAAACATATCTAATCCTTAAAATTTACCTAATACAACTTAAACTTACACAAATTTATAAAAAATAAGCCGCACTAAGCTATACTTAATCGCTTTAATAGAAAAGAGAACTTGAAAATTTCCATCCTAAACAAGAATTAATAAGTCTTTCAAATTATGAACTCTCGCGTTTCCTCGGTAACCTTGGCGGGACTTATTAAAAGTAAGTGCGAACTCCCATTAGACGCTCCCGGTCCCCTCAATTCCATCTGCGTCTAATTGTCGTTTACGCACTTATGTCCAATCTGTTACATTTTCAACTTTTATATGTACTTATAAAAAAGAAAATCGTTTGAATATACGTTTATATTTTACAGCTTCGTTCGCGTAGAATAAGTTTATTTAAAATTAAAATTAAAAAAATTACGAAGTAGCCTGTGTCGCTTTCCCGATCCTCAAATACACCCATACATAAAATCATGTCTACACGGCATTAGGCACGGAACGCTGAAAAGTTTAGCGGTATGTTACGCGGCAACTTAGCTACGGCCGAAGCCGCCCACCAGACCTGACCAGAGACAACTAAAAATTAGAGACAATTCCAAATTTGCTGTATCAGGGATGGAACGCGGGACCTCCTATTCCCACCACTACCAAACCAACCAACAAGCAACACCAAAGAACTCAGCACTACGCTACAGTGGTACCTAATTTTTGACTAAATATAAGGAGATAGTCAAAATTATATTTTATAGCGAGAAAGGTCGTTCTTGTTCTTCTAGTGCGAAATGTGTAGGTCATCACGTAGTTACGTAGGCGTGGGTTTGTATGACTTAAATAGGTGTACAGTTCTAGCAAAAATAATAATAAATTCAGCCAATTACAAACAATTGCGACTATCACAAAGTGATTATGAAAATTACCGTGCTAGCTACCCCCCTGTGCTCTTTCTGTTTCTAACGACGCGACGTAGCACTTTGCTACGAGTTTGGCTACCAGCACTGCTCACGAACCTAACTGGTCATAATGTATGAGTTGAGTATTTATTTGAGTTGATTATGTTGGTAATAAAAATATATTTAGTGAGAAAAGAATACAAAATCCTTTTAATTTCACAAAAAAGAAATACTGCACAGCTTTCTCGTAATTAAAAGCGTAGTGATTGGCTACGATAAAATTTGGCGAACTATTTGAAAAACAACTTGGCTAGTGGCCTATTAGCTATTATTGCCTGAACAATCTTTTTTGCAGCTGATTTTAACAGCATGAAGATTCGAACTGTCACAATCATATAAGTCATTTATTAAAACTAGTTAGGTATAGTCCCACCAACTTATCTGGCCCGGTGGCCAAAATTGGAACGAATTTTACACTGTATCGAATTTAACAAATTAATATACGACGACTTATCTTAAAACAACGACGAGGTATTAGCATTTGAACATTTCACAGTTGCTAAAGAGTTTGAGCTCCTATGAAACCTGGAGTAAAAATCATTTTTAGGGACTACTTACACTTATACAGGTCTTATTGATAGATTCAGCTTTTGTCCAGATAAACTTATTGCGCTCCTCAGGCGTGCATTGCGACTAAGAAAGCTTAGAAAAAAAAATATTATTAACTAGCTGATGCCCGCGACTTCGTCCGCGTGGAATAAGTTTTTTTTAATTAATAATTAATTAATTAAACTTAATTTTCCGGCATAATAAGTAGCCACTCTCCAGGTCCCCAGCTATACCCACGCAAAAAATCACGTCGATCCGTCGACAAATAAAAGTCGGCATTTAATATTAAGTATGATAGGAATAAAAATTTAAGAATTTTAATAATTTAGAATGATATTCTGTTCATTAAACAAATAGAACATTGAAGAGGAATTTGGTAAGGCACGCAACCTCTTGACTCAAGGGTTGTAATACAAAAGAGTGTCGATCAAAGACGGGGCAATGATTAAGTCAATCACCGTAATGAAATAGCACTTCGAAAAATTTTTCTAGAGGAAAATTAATTGAACTTTATATTAATGTACTTTTTAATCAACCAGCAGTTATTATTTCTAGAAACAGGAAAGAAATATTTCGCTATATTTTTTTCCTATCTACCTTTCACTCTCCCGAGAAAGTGAATGTCGTGACGTCAACGAGAATGTCAGTAAATGGAGCACCTCTTAGTGATCTATAAGCTTCATTCCGGAAATTCCTTACGTAAAAAAATCAAACCTGACTATATTAGGGATTAATTATATTATTATGTCCATAATAATTCCAGATGGATTTTTTAAAAAATTCGCAGGACTAGTCTGACTGACAAATCTAGTCTGAAATAAACTGATATGTAATGAAATTGTTTATAGTACCTAATAGATATTAAACAAGTCTTTAGAATTAATTCTATCAGTTAAAAGGAATATACGTCAAATAAACTTAGGAGTTAAGCAGAAGTAAGAACTCATTAATTCCTTTGAAAGTCGAAGGAGGGTGGCAGTGTTTGCCGGCGTATTGATGTTTTCGCGATTCTTGAATTTCAGTTAATTCAAAAAGCTTCAGAATAATAATTACTTACAAAATATATCCAACTTTATGTTGGTAATCATTATAAATTACTAGATAATACCCGCGACTTCGTCCGTGAGGATTAAGGATTTTAATTCCCGTGGGAACATTTTAATTTTTCGGAAAAAAATGTAGCCTACGTCCTTCCCCGGAATGAAACCTAACTCTGGTACAAAATTTCGTCAAATCGGTTAAAATAACGGACCGTGAAAGAATAGCAGAGGGACAGACAGACACACTTTCACATTTATAATATTAATATTATGGATTAGTAGATGATGCTCGCGACTTCATCAGCTTAGATTTTCCGGTAGTATAAAAAGTAGCATATTTCCTTACCGCAGAAACTCAGGGATGACATAAGCTATCTATCTATCTAGATCTCTAGATTTTAGAAAGTAAAGTTTTTTTAAACATTGCGTAGGTAAATGAATAATTTCATCCAAAGCGTTAAATCCGTTCCGAAGAAGCTGACAAAAATTTTGGATTAAGGTATACAGGATTCGAATTTCGTCGAAAAACAAATATATTTTATTTTGAGGTTCCTTGGTTTAATTTAAAAGGTTTGGGCGGGGTTTTTTTAATATCGCTGTAAATGACGTCACCCATTGCATTCCGCGTATCCTGCTTAAGTGCTTGATTGTGCCTGGTGTTGTTTATTGCCACCAATATTGCAAGGGTCGCCCTCAATAGCACACAATATAGAGTTAGAAATTCTCAAATTCTCGTCTGGAATTTGAACAATAAAAACAGATACTTAAATAAATTTTTGTGTCTCAGGAATGTTTCAGGCAAGAAACGTTTTCAGTTAGAATGAAACTGGGAATGGAACATAATTAGGGTCGTTATGATATTTTGGTATGTTATCACGCTGAAATTGTTATAAGAAAGAAAACTTTGATGACGGAAGATTTAGCTGAAAGTTTTATCTACTATATAAAAATAAGTCGGGTTTTCCTTCCTGACGCTATAACTCCAGAACGTACGAACCGATTTCCACGGTTTTGCATTCGTTGGAAAGGTCTCGGGCTCCGTGAGGTTTATAGCAAAGAAAACTCAGGAAAAATTGAAAAGGAAGCCATCTGGTGGCGAAACGGAGTTCGCCGGATTTGCTAGTTTTTTAGTAAAAATCAATTATTACAATTATTTTAATCAATTAAAAGCGTTGTCTACACAATATAGTGTATGGGTGTAATAGATAAGTGTCTTTCTATACCAACTCCCTATGAATGAAGATATTGGCCAACGTTTTCCCTGGGTGGACGTAATGTGTTAAAGGTGAATGTTTGATGACCTCCGTGGCGCAGTGTGTAGCGCTGTTGTCTTAACGTGCGGAGGCCCGGGTTCGTCAATTTGGGAATTTATAACTTTGAGTTTTCCCTGGTCTGACCTGGTGGGAGGCTTCGGCCGTGGCTAGTTACCACCCTACCGGCAAAGACGTGCCGCCAAGCGATTTAGCGTTCCGGTACGATACCGTGTAGAAACCGAATAGGTCATGCAGTTTAACGAAATATGTATTGAACGTTGGTACCTTACTTACATTGTAATTGGGGTTAATAAATTAATTTAAAAAAAAAACACAAGCAGAATCTTTTAAGATGTAAATTCCTTCCAAGTTCAATCGATCAAAGGGACAACATCTACTTTGAAATCAGGATGTCCGAGAGTCTTCTCCATTTGAATATCTCACGTAGGGTCCGGATATTACATTTGCTAACCTATTTGTAACCGTCGCCAGGCGATCATTATCCGTGTCCGAAAGGTCTGGGCTCCCTCAGGAATTTGTGCCCCTATATTGATTATCTAAATTTTCACTTCTAGAATATTTGTAATGGATGTAACGATTGGAAACTTCATACTGTTGGGTCGCTAGAAAATTCTTGATCGGAATTTATCATTATGAACATTCTCAGTAGTCTATATTATATACCTATTTAATATTTATGTATGGACTATAGTATACCTACTTCACTTTTATTTTATTGTATTACTAGCGAATGCCTGCGACTTCGTCTGCGTGGTTTGAGGTTTTTTGGTTCCCGCGGGAACTCTTTAATCTTCCGGGAAAAAATTGCCTATGTGCTATTCCAGACTATAATATATCTCTGTGCCAAATTTCAGACAGATCCGTTCAGCCATTGGGGCGTGATTGAGTAACAAACATCCATACATCCATCCAAACTTTAGCATTTAATATTACTAGTAAGAAGTAAGATAAGAAGTATGATAGGAGTTAGATAGTAAGATATTTTAAATTAATAATTGTATTATTGTTGTATACTTTTACCTTGTTTGAGAATGTTGTTGAAGAAATGTTAAAGACTACGAGCTGATGCCCGCGACTTCGCCTGCGCGGTTTTAGTTTTTTTTTATTCCCGCGGGATCGTAATTTTCCGGGATAAAAAGTAGCCTATATCACTCCTATACTCATGCAAAATCACGTAGATGTGCAGTTGCTCTGTTGCAACATGATTGAAGGACAAAACAACAAACCCAAACAAACAAACATAGTTTCGCATTTATAATATTAAGTATGATAGCAGGATATTGTAGAGCCTCTAAAAAAATAATTTCGCACAATAGAGAGCAGTGAAACAGAAACGGTTGGTGTAATGTATCTTTACCCCATTCCGGTCCTTTGTGGAAGGGTGCAGGGTAACGAGCATTGCCCACTTGGTCCCTACATGCTTTATTATTTACGACCTCCGCCCTATTTGTATGATTTAAAGCTAAGATTTTATTGCCGCCCTATTCATGAGATACAAGTAAACCCACCGTGCAGCTCAACACGGTGCAGTGATTTTGTTTTTCACTTTTTAATTTAAAACTTTATTATACATACATTATGATTATTAAAATCATTTCAGATTTCAGATGTTATTTGATTTCTGGATGCTGACTATTAGTCATTACCACTATTGAGCAAGAGTGAAGGGTCAAATCTCAAAGAATGAGAAAGGTTTTGGCCTTTTATTACGTTAACGCTGGGTAATTGCAGAATGGAAGACTTCGCACACCTTCAAAGAATTATTGAGACCTAGTTGAACACGTTTTTGAGTTAAATTTTCTATACCTGTCCTTGTCTGTCTACCTCGTAATAAACTTATCAAAAAGTGACAGCACAAAAAAATTTAATAAATCAGCTTCGGCAGTGTTTGCACAACAATTTGTCGGCGCATTATTATAATTATTAATATTACTATTTCAACTCTCAGATTACTAACAATTATTATCAGATATTAGTGATAATAAATGGGGTGCTGTCGGCTTAATGTGCTCTCCGCGGCACAGATGCAACGAAAAGGCTAAATTCAGACTACCAAATTCGAACTACCAAATTCGGTCACCCAACCAGTTATTGACTTGTGCCAACGTTGCTTAATAATCGCAATCGACTGATATGCATTGTCGTATCTATGCCACTTGTCTCTCTATGATTCGAACCACCGACACTCCTCATAGGCGGCCACCGCATTGGGCTGTTCCGCTATTTTGCTTACACCTTGCCTTCTTAATTACCATTAAGAAATGGTCAAAGTAAAATTGTAATGAATGCTATATATAGCTCTATAATAATTTAACAATCGTTGGTTTTCCTTTTGTAAACACCCTTTTCCTTATACATTTGAAAGATATCACAAAAACTGACTTTCAAATTGAACACTCTCTTCAAATTCAGTTCGATACAAACTGCAGAATCTAATAAACTAAACGCCCAGTAGGAATCTCACAATTTTATCCCTACAAATTCGACTTCCTGAAGCCTTATAAGGCAAATGATATCTGGATTTGTAATAAATATACCAAGCGTTATTGCCGAAAACATCACCAGAAGGCAGAAGGCTTTATCGAGGCAAAATCAAAGCAAACAAGGAAAGGCAGTAAAAGGCGTGTAGGGCGAACCCCTTGTAGGAATTAAGTTTAACATCCATCGACATATCGCGTTTCGCAAACATCTAACAGCCTATTCGTGTATGGGAAAGGGGAAAATATTTTATAGTAATTGGTATAGGTTAAAGAGTATCCTCCCGGATATCCTGGCGTATTAAGGTTTGCTTATGAAACCGAGATGTTCTTCTATGTACTCGTAGCATCGCGATAATGAAAATGAATAAGAATACCTATAAAGAATATTGCAGTTACGAGTATTATTATTTAATTTGTATTAATTGAGTATTCGGAACACAATTTTATAACAATTTTCCGTTATAATGTACCTACTAAAAGAAATATTTAAAAATTTAATTGTGCTGGATTTATAACTTAGACGGTCAATTAATACTTTTTACTATACCTTATCTACCATCTACTACTATATGGGACGTAATCATCTGCTGCTGGGAGCATGGGATCTGGAATAGAGACATATCAACACTTTCGTCACAACAGATTGTCAGTCAATCCAAGACAGGTTCTTTGTAGATTCCCACAGCAACTGTGGGAATCTTCTAACAATACACACTGTACTACGGACTACGGTGTTAAAAGCCACTCGAACAACTTATCATGTTTCATTACTGACGAAACGGTCACAGTGTATGTATATTATTATATCCTTACAGTGGATCGACAATCATAGTACAAATTGCAGACCACATGCTTCACTCCTCCCACCACCTTCGTATATACCTCCAAGCTGCATACTAATTTTGTGCTAGAATTACGTACTGAAAATTTTGAAAGATACCCACCCACACTCGTCATGCTCCTGTCACCCAACAGCGTTGCTCTGGCTAGACGTCACCGTCGGATGACTGGTAAAAAAGAAAGTATCTCCTGTCGAAAAAGTATGACAAAACTGTAAAACAGACCCAAATATATAATATTCTAAACCAGAGACACAGACTGAAATCAATATCTGCGGTGCAGATCGTGAAAAATTGGCATACTTTATCTTGTCCGCGTGATTTGGCACCCTGTATGCTACGCACCCTTGCCTGATTGTGTGAACCCTTTGTACGAGTAGCTTTGATGCTCCCACGTTGTCAATAAAGCCATAGTGACTTCTGAGAACATGTGATGTCATAATGCTCGTCTGATTCTAGTTGAACGTCAATATTTTGTAGAAACTAAATATATCATCTGAGCTTTTTTTGCGTAATGTATTTTTTGCTTTGATAGTATTCTGCTTCACCTGCTCCAATTTCGGTACAAGTTTTATCTTGGGTCAACAATTAATTTCTGATTTTTTTTGGTCTGGCCTGGTGGAAGGCTTCGACGGTGGTTAGTTACCACCCTACTGGACGTGCCGCCAAGCGATTTAGCGTTTCGGTACGATGCCGTGTAGATACCGATTAGGGGTATGGGTTTAATATAACTGAAATACCCCTAACAGGTTAGCCCGCTACCATCTTAGACTGCATCATCACTGACCATCAGCTGAGATTGCAGTCAAAGGATAACTTATAGATGATGAAAAAAAAGTACTTCTTCAAATTATTGTAGAATAAACAATTACTTGGACAACCTGGGATAGCAGCTATGTGTGATGCAAAGCGGCTCTAGATGTTCTAACACAAGGAACTTTTATGATATTTTATGATAATATGACGGTGTTTATCACAGAACAGAAGAATAGCAATAAGCAAATTCCCTGTTATGTGGTGCTTACACTGCGGTACTAACGTAGATGGCGAAAAGCAGTAGTGGTTGCTGACCATGAAGCATACAACCAAACATACTAACCCAAACTGCTATTGTGTTATGTGTCTGTCCAGAAATATAATTAATTGTATAACTGTCTTTTTGATTTTTTGGTTAATGGTATCATATTCTTCTTTGCAGGTATCGACTGAACGATGGTCGTGCCCATACAAATCAGTGTACACTCACATAAGTGTGATTTCAACCTCACAATTCGACGTTTAACCAAAATTATGTGACAGATACAGTGAACTATTTATGCAGACTATAAGTTACCCGTTACATGTATACGATATCTATGGACGATGCATTTATCGAGTGAAGTGAGTTCGACTACGAACGGCCTTGGACATGAGGCGCCATCATCCAGTTACGGCGGCTTACCGAGTCAGCCGTTGACTGCTGAGTTGCTGGCTGAAAGGACCCTAGAAGGGTTGCTCGCTGACCATCCTGGCGAGCTTGTGAAGACTGGTTGTCCACATGTTGTAAGTGGTCACGCAATTTCTTTGTATCTTATTTAGGATCGTTCATACAGCTTTTCAAGTCTCATGCTCTAAACAGATGTCATTAAAGCATAGCCTAGGAGAACTAAAGGGTAGCCTCTAGGGAAGTCATTTGTTTTTTTTAATTTTAGGTTAGGTTAGATAGATTTTATAGTCTATGGTTACTATCCTTACAAAGCAAACTAATGTGACAGACATAGTCTAAGAAGATACTCTCTTTCCTACCAGTAGTTCAACGGAGGCATCTAGACAAAGCAAAGCTGCGGGATGACAGGGGCGTGACGAAGGAAACGAGCAGAATTTCTATAATACAAAATTCTATCACTCTAATGTCTTATATGCAGTACCGTACGTCTAGGACGGCAAAAACTGTTATAGTAATGATGGTAGTGATTTCTGCCATTTGTATGAGCATCGACCTACTGTATTAAATGAATAAATAGTTACGCTATGATCCACACAGAATCTGTTTTTATATGTTCCATTTTTGAACTAATTTCTTTATTGATTTATTTGTTGTGAACATAATATTTTAACATGCGTTCTGCCATTTCTGGCGTACAACATTTAGAATTATTAATATCAAAAATTATTCAATTATACTAATTAAATTATTTAACAAAATAAAAAAATCTTGGAAAAAATTTAAAGAATCTTTTTTATAAATTAAATTTATTTTTAAAAATGGAACTGAAAGCTTATACACCGCTGAAAAGGCCGTGATTAAGGTCGTTTTGCACAGCACTGCCTAAACTAGTTTAGTTAAACTTTTTGATATGTTTATGATAAAATAATGATGACAAATAATTATGTATTAACTTCTCAGGTATGCACAGTGCTGCCTCCACACTGGCGGTCCAACAAAACATTGCCAGTTGCGTTCAAAGTGGTCGCGCTAGGTGACGTAGGAGATGGAACCCTGGTCACAGTGAGAGCGGGAAACGACGAGAACTGCTCAGCGGAGTTGAGGAATTGTACTGCCGTCATGAAGAACCAGGTTGCGAAGTTTAACGACTTGAGGTTCGTCGGCAGAAGTGGGAGAGGTGAGTCAATCATATTGGCTGATTCTGTAGAGCACAATATCTAAACCAAACTAAAATGACAGCATTAAAAATATTGCTAAACATTTCATAATACTCCCTTCGGAATGGGGCAGAACTAGCTGTCATTTTAGTTTAGACATTGTGTTATACTGAATTTAAGATAAGCAATTGAATTGATTGATTGAAATTGAACCTTTATTTCAACTTAAACTCATTTTAAATGACACGGAATGCCATTCCTATCGAGATAAGAAGGAAACATGGCCGTTGCATTTTTAAAAAATATAACAATTTTATTATTAAAGTTTAGGTCGGCACCTAGTAAGTAAGAATGTGCTGCTGCCTGTTATATATTCTTAGAAGATGATGCCCGCGACTTCGTCCGCGTGGTTTAAGGTTTTTTTGATTCCCGCGGGAACTCTTTTATTTTCCGGGATAAAAAGCAGCCTATGCCTATACCAATTTTCATCTAAATCGGTTATATAGATGGGCCGTGAAAGCATAGTAAACAGAAACACTTTCGCATTTATAATATTATTATTATGGATTATGCAAGTATAATAGCAGTCCCGAGCATTGCTGAAGCAGATAAAATCCACGCTCTTTATATCAGTTACATAATCATCGTCACTATAATCAGATTTTTCAGAAGTATACTTTTAAATAGGTTGAAAATAAAGTTATCCGAAGAAAACTGCTAGGTATTCGCGTGAAAGTATTAATTGTCCGTGTTCAGAATCACCTCAAGTGCAGACGTCGCAATATCGACTTATGCTGAAGGCAATTGACCGGGTTATTTCTATCCATGGATTACTTGAATTACATGACGGCTTTAGATCTCTTCTATATTTACATATACATATGTCAAGCTACTATAACGTGTTTTAAATTTAGTACTAAACATCCTATGTTTAGTCAACATTGAGTATGGATAGAACTATCCATACTCAATGTTGACTTAAAAACAATCTATAGTCACTTATCTTTGCAGATTTAAATTTTAAATTTATCGTGACCTATTCTAAGAGCCAATCTGGGCTCACAAGAGTCTTCGTTGCCGTAAGCAACGGATATTAGTTCCCAAGATGTACCTAGTACCTTAATCAGAGTAAGTAGAAGAAAGTAGCGAATAAGGAAGTTCTGAATACAGAATAGATTCCGATAATACTTACCAATATTGAAAACAACTAGAAATTCCACGAAAAGTATTAAAATTCCATTTCTATTGTTGATATAATTAAAGGAGACGGTTCAGATTTGTATGGGGCGTAGGCGAAGTCTTGTACAAGCAGAGAAATAAAGGAAAATAAAATACTAGACCAGTTTTTATTGGTCAAATCTACGAATTCGTCGTAATTTCAGTGGTAAAATTATTTAATCTTTCCAAGTTATGGAACAATAGGCATGAGTGGGTAACAATGGCGGATTTATATTTTTTGACGTTTTCAAAAGAAAAATACGTTACTTTGACAGTGACTGTCAGAAATGACATTTGATACATTTCGCGCCTGCTGCCTTTATGCCTCTATGGCTGAAGGTTGCCATCTTGGAAACGTCGTATCGAAAACTTGAAATATGTTTTTATTTTTTGCTCGTTATTTACTTTACTGTTCTAAATTATATTTTTAATACAATCTATGTTTTTTCCTTAATTCATGGTTGAGTGTACAAGAGTAGGCCTAAAATGTACCTTTTCCTTTATTAAATATCGGCGTTATTGAAAACCTAGAATCAAACATTTAAATATTATCAACCGAACACCTAACACTAAAAAAAGAGCAATATATTCACCCCATAACGTTTCCACTCTCGCGAAAATCAATGCCGAAAACATATTAAATATTTCATACACCGTACATGTATCTGAATGTTTACGATAATGCAGACATCTACTCATAAAAAGTGCCTTCCCCCTGAGTACGTACTCAGAACAAAGCTTCGCCTTTGCTGCTGAATATTTCAACAAGGAGAACTTGTTGGAATATTAAGTCAATGGGGGTAATTGATCTGTGAAGATCTACTGCATTAGGAGTTAGGACCGAAGAATCAGTTGCTTTATATCGCTTTATAGGGCAAGAGCTCATCACGTTGACAAGGTATAAACTATAAACAATCCGTACAAATAAAATGTACCTATGCACATACTCGTAGGACATTACATTTTGGATAATCAAAACGGAATGTTATATATCTGTGATAAGCGTTAATTTTCTTCAATTGTAACATCAAATTAATAAACTACCTTAACTTTATAGTCTATGAATACATTTCAATAAATAATTTTAACATACTATAAATAATTAGATAGATTACACAGTCAGCAGTTTACTTGTGTGCGGACAGCATAATAGATAATTGCCCATTTAACTTAATACCACCGTAATACGCACAAAGGTTTAACTAACATAAGTCTAGTACTTTAGACTGACACTGCACTTATAGAACTTCGCAATTAAGTGTCGCCTTACCGTGTGGAAACAATACACTTATACTATTTAACCCTTCATTGGTTGAGATGGCACGCAATCTTTAAGTCTCTTTGGCTTTAACAACAAAGAGCTAAGAACACATTTATTATGCCCAAAGCATCATCATTCGGGTCAAATTCTGGTTTATAAATCGATGTAGAGGACCTATTTTGATCAAACGTTCTATTAGATAGAACTGGTAAAATGCCTTCGTTCTGAGTAAATTCAATCAATCAGCCTTTTGTTAAGCTTATATCAAGCACAGACAGATTTAAAAAAAAATCATATAATGGTAAAATTTTACTTCGAACTTTCTATCTATTTGTTTGTTATTTTGTCTTTGGTTGTGCATTTAATAATATTAAAATTTTTGTTTAAGGCCTAGCCGGAACACGTAGTAAGCAAATTTTTCTTATTATTAAAGTTATAATGTCCTATGGCTTCTGATAAGGCGTCCGGCATGCAAAAGGTAGGGTGAGCAAACTCTGGCCGATAACCCGCATTCCTTAACCCTATGACAAAATAATAGAGTTAGAAATATTTTTTTATGTGAATAATAAAACTAATCTAACAATTTGCCAGAACCAATAAAAGTGATTCTATCTAACTCGTACCACTTATGGCGGTACATCATTTCCTTCCTGTTGGTGCAGTTGAGTACATTATAATAATTTCTATGACACGAACCCCTAGAGCACTGTGTAGGTTTGAAAGTTAAGAGAGATGATACCGCGAGTTGCGTTAATCTGACCATCTAAGATGGAACTCTAAAATCCAGCCTTCGAGGTCTTCTCGAGGATCTTAAAATATTACCAGATTTTTAATAAGTACTTCTATATAAAACAGACAGACAGATTTACCTCAACCAACTGTAGTTATTATACTAAACTTGCTTACCAACTCTAGCGCTAACTTGTAAGCGGTTTAAAAAAAGACCCAAATACGAAAAGGAATCATATTTTCTATTTGAAAATCTGTACCGTGCCACCAATAACTCCCAACACAGTTAAATTATTTACATTTCGTCTTGTCAACATGTAAGTTATTACGCGTGGGGGGTTTCGCGAAACTATTTCCTTTCAATACTCAAATAAACAGAACGCATGTAAAACTTAAATGTTTAGGGGTAAAATGGGGCAAAACGGCACACGAACTGTAAACTCCCATATTCAAATAGTAGGGGGAAGCTAACGAAGCGGGCAGGAAGAAACATCAACAGTCGAGGGAGGCATGTCATGTCACTTAGATCTTATTTGTAACTATGTGTGAAATTGGAATAGATATGGAACTTTTTCTAATACTGTTCTTACATCCTGGAAACGGATGTACTATCTACGAGGAAGAAGTCATGGATAGTCGCAGTTATCATCTAATTCATAAAAAAATGCACAATCATTATGATTATCTACATCGCTGTGTTGTAATCGTGTTGCGAATATTGTAGGGACCTTTTCGTTCGGACACAAGTGTAAGTCGTTTTCCGAAGCTTCGTAAATATGGCGATTTTTGTAATTAATGCCTAGTAATAATAACTAATATAATATAATATAAATATGACAAAAAACGGTGTCAGTGGTCAACCGTTACGGTTAAATATATCTAACTAGATTATGCCCGCGACTTCGCCACGTGGATTAAGGTATTTTGATTGCTGCGGGAACTCTTTAATTTTCCGAAATAAAAACAAGCCTTTGTCCTTCCCCGGAATACAAAAATCCCTATACAAAATTTCATCAAAATCGGTTGAATAGTTGGATCGTGAAATCGTAGCAGACAGACAGAAAGACACACTTTCGCAATTATAATATTAGTATGTACTACTATAGTATAGTAATTATTCAAAGTACCTAGACGGCGATATTTTTATGTTATTTTGTTGTTACTTTTGTTGAACAGGGATCGGTTTCCTTTGTTAAACATTTCCTTAAACCAGAACACATTTCCTAACTCTCCGGCAAGCAGAGATAACTCATTAACATTTCCTTAAACAAACAAAAGCTTTGGCCAGCGTCTGTAAAAAACCAATATAGCCCTAAACGGGAAAGTGGAAAAGAAGTTAAGAGGTGTCTATTTGTCACGTTCCTTCGTGAATAACGTTCTGCTTTCCAATTAAGGGTAAGCGCTCTCTTTGTTTATCTTAAATTGCGAGAAAATCTCACTCAAATTATCGGGCATGAGGACGAAGGGGGATCGGGAACACAGCTTCTGTTACTCCGGATATAAAAAAGTTTCCTGATGCTGACGGACAGGGCGCGGGGAATTTTTAATAAGCGAAAAATTTAATGAGGGTAGCCGAACAATTTTTGCTCGGTTTTACCGTGTCAGCTCTATTTAAGTAGAAAGGAAGTCCGCTGAATTAGGGTGGAAGGGAGGTAGTTATTTTTGGACAGGATTGTTAGTTATTGCTACTTTAAAGAATTGGCTCCTTATTTATGGCTCTATATTGTATGCGTTTTATAGTAATAAATTGTTATTTTACACTGGCACTGTATATTTTCAATCGACTTTTTCACAGATTTTTCCATGCAAAAACTGCCTAAACGTGAATTTAATTATCTATTAGGCAAAACCACACTACGAACAGGACAGGACGAAACGTTTGTGCGATATATCCGCATCATAATATGGAAATAACGTTTCGTCCTGTCGCAGTAATCTTTGCGATTCCATATAAAAGTACGAATGCGGATTTTTTGTCTGCCAGATATCAAGTTTTTGTCCATAGTTTGTTCACGCCCTTAAACATTTATTGACTATTGAAAGAACAGGCCTTAGTTTATTAGTGAAATTGTTATACTTAACTTTTTTTCACAAGACAAAGAATATATTGGTATTTAATGAAATGCTTGGATACTAGTTTATTTGATGATAATTTTGCCAAAACTACAGGAAGGGTACAGTACAGAAATCCTACTGTAATTATGGATTATAGCAGCCAGCTGATTAGATCTAGGTACACAATACATAGGCAAAGGTAGATGTGATTCCCTTATGTCCCCCGCAATAAGAGACCAATTTACTGCACCAGTAGTCAAGAGGCGACATCTGCTAATCGATTGATTGACCCCACTTTAGAGCGATCGTCGATACAAAAATACCCCAGGGGCCCTGCGTCCCCACATTCCCCACGCTTAGCTTTTTTAAATTCGCCAAGACTTTTTCAAATACGTACGATGTTAAACTAGAATATTGATATTATAATCAAAGATCAGAATGATTCTTTTAATAATTTGAAGAACCTATTGAAAGTTCTTCGTAGAATTAGAATTAGAACTAGAATTGAATAACGTAGAACGTAGAGTAGAATTTTTCTTGTTTTTTCTTAGACTGCACACACCCTCGCACCAAGGAAACGTTTATGGCATCACCACATCATGCTGTCTTAGATGGTAGCAGGGAATCCTGTTAGGAGTATCGCAGTAATATTAAACCCATACCCCTAGTTGGTTCCTACACAGTATCCTATCGCACCGGAGCGCTAAATCGCTTGGCGGCACGTCTTTGCCGGAAGGGCAGTAATTAGCCTCGGCCGAAGCTTCCCACCAGACCAGACCAGAGAAAATTCAGAAATTATGAATTCCCAAATTGATTGAACCCGGGACCTCCCATCATCATTCTTATTCTGAGTGGAGACGCGTATTCTGTAGTGAATCGGAAATAGGTTGAAATAATGATGATGTTAAAAACGCTGGTAGCGCGAGTCGCATTGCAACGAATACTGAGCATGAGTGAATTAAAAATCTTCGAGTCAGATCCAGCTAACAGAAGACAGTTCAAGATGGCGTAGTGTTACAAAAGGGTCACAACTCACACAGTATTCTCGTCACATTCGTGCGTCATACATAGATAACTCGTGTTCACTATTGTTCTGTTGGCACCTGAAAGAGGCTTGTTAGTCAAACATCGCTCACAATACACCCCTCAAATTCCATCCCCACTAAAACTACCATAAATCCTATTTTTTATGGGATATTTTCTAACTTCATGCTGAGCTCTGCTATTCTTTAGTGTCAAACATTAGGAGCCACACTGCCAACACTTAAAGCCATATTATTTCATGATTGTTGACTTTCGTGTTTTAGAATTATTATAATCCTTCTTTTCGGAACGTCAAGGTACATAAAATCAAACTGTCATGTTGAGTATTATTGCTTAAGTATTGCTTTAAGTATTGGCAGTATGGTCCTAGAAATGCCTGATATCTGCATTATATCGTCAGTAAAACGAATTCACAAAATGTCAGCTGAATATGTCGTGATTACCTGATATGAATTAGATTTCTTTATTGCATGCATTAAATTAAAAGTGCAAGAGATTCAACCCAAGTTTATTTCTTAATGTTTTTTTTTCAAAACTTGTTCCTAATCTAACCTATCCTATCTATAAATATAAAATGAGACTCAGACTCATAATGTTACATCAAATGTAGAAACTTGAGATTTTGTATGTAACTTTTCTCCCCCCACTGAGAAAGGTTTTTTAGAAACTCCACCCGGTGTAGCCAGGGCGGGTAAGTTTGTTGATGTACAAGTTACCTACTTAGAATTGTGTAACACTGACTCAACAACCAAGTTACAAAGGCGCAAAAAAAGAGACATCCACAAGAGGCATCAGCTATGTTAAAACTTTTAAATCATCAATAGAAACAAATGGCAAAATATGATAGATACGGTAAAATGTTGATCCACGAATAGGACTGTCCTATAAATTCTGTTGTCATGGCAATCCTGGCCACCCTCAGAGGTGGAAAATTATTTTTGTATAAGAGCTGCGGAAAAAGATCTCGGCCTCACCTTTCCTTATTAACTGGAGAGGTTCCCCTTTGATGCACTGCATGGTTGCCCTTAATGGCTAATGGTTTTAAATTTGCCTTGTTATTTAGAATGGAATGGGAATATTATAAATTTGGGAACGAAATTTAGATTGCGCGCATCGCTTGTAGGGTGTAATCATAATTAATGTGGTGTAGAGATGTTAATAATTTTAATCTTTAGTTTTGGATACTCAACGTAGTAAAACCACCAGAGTTGTAATCTAGTTTAGGTGAATAAAAAATTCCCGCGTCGCTTATTATCACAAAATAATGATGTTCAACGAATACCTAATACTATCCAAGAAGTGAAATACTATCAAGAACGAAATATATTACATACATATTGAGTTAACGTTATTTTCCCAAACTTCACGTAGAGTTACACACTGTGTGATGCTTTACACACGTTTAATTTTAGTTAGTCTCAGGTATGTTTGAAAGTGCTAAAGAAATTAAAGAATTAATGAAAATATTTTTTTTATCATTCACAAAATGCCTCTCGAGGAAGGTTTCTATAGGTACCTATACATATTGCTGTGCGAAGCCGGTACGAGTCGCATAGTATTTTATACATATTTCCTTATAAAAATGTAAAGTAGCTGAGCCCAAATTAAGGTGTACATTTATTTCAATTTTTATTAATTTAGATGAGACGGCATAATGAAAGGTATAGCGATGAAGAGGAGGGAATGCGATCTTCTAGCGAAGCGCCCGGGTAGCAAGGGAGATCAGATTTCCTTTGGCCGTCTTTTGCAAGTTCTCTTTTCCGTTTTTAATTATTGAACCACTCATTCCTAATTATTATTATTAGCGCTGGGGAGTGGTGAAAATTGAGGGTCTTTTCCAAGCAATATTGACCGCTCGGCTTGAGGTGCGTCTCTGGGGGAGGTTTTTAATTGTACACGCTTTTGACTTTTCTCTTGTTCGTTTGAGACGCTTCAATAAACCTGAATTTTACGGTGTCTCGCTTGTAGACGGACGCCCTTTTATTGCTTGGGTTTCTTTATTTTTACTTATTTGCATGCGAATATTTTGGCCTTTAAATTTTTTTGCTCTTAAAAGTTAGATAAAAGATAAAGATAAATTTATTTCATGAATACACAGTGTGGGACAACTAAATAACATTTATAGCCTTACACCTAGGATAAAACTAATATAGTTGACATATAATCTAAATATTATAGTGCACCTGTTTTCCGAACTAGTTAAAACTGTGTCTCGGAAAACAGGGTTGTTTTGCTGCAGGTAAATATTAATATAACTGAATATCTTGCGTCTTTCTTGTCGATATTTTATCGGTATTAGTAACAAAATTCGACTAAATACGGCAATGGTTTAGGACAACTGCTCTCTACTTTTAATAATTTTATTTGAATAAAAAAATATGAGTTTGAGTTTGCAAGTACTTATCGAGTGTTTCAATTAGGTAAGTAGGTATTTCCAGTAGGAAGTTTTATAAACTAGCCTAAGTTGGTAGCATAAGTTATCCTGATCTCCGTCATAATGCCTCATAATTATTGATTAGGACGCAATATATGTTATACGAGTATACCTCAATAAAACAATATTATGACCCTGGGCAGGTTTTAATATTGTTGATCTGTATAATCATTTAATTAATTGCTACTATACTATCTACTCTATCAATTACAATATCTATCGAAACAAATTGTATAAATTATCAAAGACGTACCAATAGCAACATTATATTTAATTTGATATACTTTCACATTAATCAATAAACCGTGATATTTTAATAGGTCGGTATGGGCACGCATTTATAAAGGCGCACGCTCGCCCGCAGCCAATCCGCTAATGTCCCTAAAGCGTATCGGGCCGCATTACGTATTTTATATCCAAATTGCTCGTCTCTAAGCTGAAAATCCCCAGTAAGCCATGAAACCGAGATCAAAGGAGCTGGCAGCCATTACGATTGTGGCTCATTTTTTATTTAGCCGTCGGAACTCTTATCTTAACGCCCCCGCCTACTTTATGACGTTATAAAGCTGATTTTTAATCTAACGGGGACTGGAAAATTGCATATTGAGTTCGGATCTGATTTCGCAGTTTTTTTGTAATTTGAATTTTTCAAACAAATCTATGTTATAATGGAGGAGGTTTTAAATCCTGTTTTTCTTGCTGGGTACCTACTTAATTTTTCTAGTTAATTCACTGCACTTGAACTTGAGTTTATTTGTAGGTACTTGGCTGCCCTATAATTCAATTATTCTGATATAATTTAGCTTATAAATAAGCAGTTATATGATTGTGTGTCAAATACAATATCTATCTTAGATGAGGTCCAGAGAATCTAAAAAAAAATTTCCGGGCCACCAACACGACTTGCTGCAATCAATGCAATCAACATCTTGATGTTTCCCATACTTTTCACACCATTTCCCGACCCACGTTGTATTAAAGGGTCGCAGCGTAGTGAAAGAGCTCTTCATAAATCATTTAAGTTATTCATAAAAACATTTTAATTTCCTCGCACCCTGTGATCATATTTTTAGTACAAACCTAAATCCGGGTGGACGAAGTCGTGGGCAAAAGCTTGTTTAATAAACTGCTTCAAAAATAAACATCTTGAACTTTCCCATACTCTTCAAACCACTTCCTCGTGCCCCGAGCCACGTTTGTATCAAAGGGTCGTAGCGTAGTGAAAGCACACTCCAAAAATCATTTAAGTTATTCATAACAAAATACTCGTCTCCCCGCACACATATTTTTTAGTACCACCTAAATCCGCGTGGACGAAGTCATGGGTAAATGCTTGTTTATTTGTAGAAGCTCTCCAGGAAATTGCTTAAAAAATGAACATCTTGACCTTTCCCATACTCTTCACACCATTTCTTCGTTTCTCGAGCCACATTTGTATCAAAGGGTCGTAGCGTAGTGAAAGCACACTTCATAAATCATTTAAGTTATTCATAAAAAGACTTTCGTCTCCCCGCCGTGAACATATTGCAGCGTGCACGTGCGACAAGCTTCATAAACTGCGGATATTGATCCCGAGGGAGCGCCACTGTTCATAAAAATATTGTTTGCACCGAATAACACGGGGCCAGATCAAATGTTTTTTAGGCAAACACATCTTATTTTATAGATTTTATCTCGTAGTTTTTTTTTATTGAGAGTATATTGTTCAGCTTTTACGAGATGAACTCATAAGTAGATATGAGCCAAACCTATATAGATAATGAGTGTATTAGTATAGTCTAATCGACTTGCATAAAGATATTTTTCATCGTGCCCGAAATTAAAACTTAGTAGGGTAAGGGGACACAACCCAAGCATTTTCAAGGCAAGGATGAAATGGATTCTAGGCAAGCGGACATAAATCTATGTCTTAGATCCTAATCACACGGCGTATTTAGTGCGTACAGACGACGCGATACAAACGTTCTTGATGCAAATTATATACGCTCCAGGCGCACACATACTGGGCGTTTGTGATACGTGGATATAATACGCGGATAGGCTTATAAAGTGTTTTTTCATCAGGCATGAACGTCATAAACCTAAGCAGGAAATATTAAAAATATCTCAGAAGCTTTCTTTAAGTATATTTTTATATATAGAATAAGTAAGGAAGTTCTAATAGACGATATATGCACACTCGAAAAATATAGCCTAGTTTTGCGTGGAGACAAGGAAATTTTTTCTCATCTCAAGTTGGCGAATTTATATCCGTTTTATGAATATAAGCGGGAGGCCGCTCATTTCGGGTCCGGGGTGGGGTGGTGTTTACGTCACTTTTATTTCTCAGGAGCTGGCTGGATTCTAGACAGCGCTGTCTATACTTGTTCATACTTTGCAACGTAGAGTGAATACATAATATCATCATCTCAATCCATACTAATCCAAAATTAATTATTTAAGAAACTAGCTGATGCCCGCGATTTCGTCCGCGTGGATTGAGGCTTTTTGGTTACCGTGGCTACTCTTTAATTTTCTGGGATAAAAAGTAGCCTATGTGATATTACAGACTATAACTTATCTCTGTGCCAAATTTCAGTCAGATCCGTTCAGCCGTTCTGAACAAACATCCATCCATACAACCATTCAAACTTTCGCATTTATAATCATATATATAAAATTCTCGTGTCACAATGTTAGTTACCATACTCTTCCGAAACGGCTCGACCGATTCTTATAAAATTTTATATGCATATTCAGTAGGTCTGAGAATCGGCTACTATCTATTTTTCATACTCCTAAAACACCTCAATCCACGCAGACAGAGTCGCGGGCATCAGCTAGTGTTAGTATAGAAGTATAGATTTAAGGCAACATCTTTCAATAGTTAATATGCATATAAAACAAGGTGCCACGTAAAAAGTTGGTAAGTACATGGTGGCTTTTATTTATTTAGAAGATTTATCCAACTATTCTACACATGAAACCAATCCTACTTGAAAGGTCGATAGGTGTTTCGATCCAAGAATTATAATAGCGACCTCGCACTTGAAAACATTGCATGTGGGAGGCTTCGGCCGTGGCTACTGGCTAGTATTATAAATGCGAAAATGTGTCTGTCTATCTGCTATGCTTTAACGGCCCATCTGTTTAACCGATTTTGATAAAATTTTGTAAAGAGGCAGGTTGTAGGTATCCCAGGGAAGGACATCTAGCTACTTTTATCACAAAAAATGAGGGAGTTACCGCGGATGTGTGGGTGGATGGATGTTTGTTTCTCAATCACGCATGAAAGGGTGAACGGATCTGGATACAATTTGGCACAGAGATAGAAAATAGTCTGGATAGGCTACTTCTTATTACGAAAAATTTAAAAATTTCCGCCAATAATCAATAACCCTCAATCCACATGGTCGAACTTGCAGCCATCAGCTAGTTCATGCTTAAATTACCTAAAAGGTGTCATCGGTATTAACAGGCCAGACAGCTAAGCCACACGATAGTAATCTTGTTAGATTACTCAATACCAAGAACTCAAGAACACGTCAATACCACAAATTTTACGTACTAAATGGCATAGTCAGTATCTGTTCACCGCTTATGAAGCCTGGATTGCGACCATGAATTTCACCAGAATTACCATTAGGTATGTGTCGATATGGCAGCGATTGTTCAAACGCTTGCCGCCGTGTTTGCGGCCGGTCTGTGGTGGATGTGTTACGATGGCAATTCCACTGCGTCATTGCTCCCGTACCCGATACTCATTACCTTAATTTTGCGTCAATAATTCCGCTACAATACATACACTACTCTTCGCATACCACTACAACTAAACTTATGTAAACCAATCCAGCAATGGATGCGTACAGTTCGCGGTCGGTTGACTCTAATGTTGTTGACACAATTTCTAAACACTTGTTAAGTGATAGGTTGAACCGCGGTATCGGTTGAGTATCATTTAGATTGTGATGAAACGCAATGGTGAATGGGGGAGTCATTTTGAATGTACGGTTTTCTGGTTATGTTAACCGAAAATGTAGTCTACACAAAATTTTACATACTTAAAATACTTAACACTAATAATTATTTTTCAGATTTCGTAAGAAGTCTGGTTTCGTAATCTTTTCTTACGCACAGGTAGGTGTTCAGCAAACAGGTCCATTACAGTAATATTTTACGGTTCATGAAATAAAATGTTTAGTACTAAAAACTGCCTTAACAGTAGGTTATACTTAGTACACTTGAATAAACATACTTTGACTGTATTTTGATAAATGCTTTCCTTGAACCGTCATTGGCATGAGTTGAAACAGTCATTCGGCTTTAAATAAAGATACTTTAGATAACCTTGAGCTTAATCCAAATATCCGCTTAATTTTCAAACACAAATCGGCAATTTTATTTCTTTGAAATCCTTCAGAATTTTACGTGAAGATTCAATGAGTTTTTATAGCCGTTTTCGTGAATTTCCTTTTTTTCAAAGCTTCGCAGGGTCGTGCCGGCATGCGCATTGCTGGGTGACAGCCACAAATCAACGGCGGCTGTTGACGATTTCTTGCGCTCTCTCGGCGCGTGCTTTAGATGTCTGAGGAAAATCTCCATTTGTTTTAAATTCCGTAGATTTCCGGATTCTATGTATCGGTTTTTCTCTTCTTCAGTCCTGGCGGGGTTCTTTGCGCATTTAGACTTAGTTGTTGTGTTGAACGTGCGTTTTCTTTCTGCGTTTATCTTCTTATGCGTTAAGGTAAAACGACATCCACATGCGAATGCGTTAGTGTGCTCAGGGCTTAAACAATATTATGGGAAAAGGTATAATCATGGAGACAATAATATATTCACCACACCTCACTTATTAGGTACTACTGGCTATTGAAACTTTTCCCATCTCGTGGATTGAGATTTTTCGCTTCCGCGGGAACTTTAATTGTGCGGGATAAAAAGTTGCCTATGTGTTATTCCAGACTATAATCTCCGTGCCAAATTTTATTCAGATCCGTTAAGCCCTTCTGGAGTGATTGTGTAACAAACATCCATCATCCATCCAAACTATCGCGTTTATCGCGTTTAGCATATAAATAAGTATAATATTAGTGTAATAATATTAGTATAATAATATTAGTATAGAAGTATAGAAGTAGTTGTGCCATTTTAATTTAGAACATCTCTATACAGATGTATGTAAATAAAGAAAATCTCTTTTGTCGATAGGTAAATCGTTCACCCTCACAATAATGCTGGCAACGTCTCCCCCTCAAGTGGCGACATACCAGAAGGCGATCAAGGTCACAGTCGACGGCCCCAGGGAACCCCGATCCAAGACCAGACACCATGGCTTCCACCCCTTCCATTTTGGACCAAGATTCGCGCCTGATCCACTTATGGGCTCTCTTCCTTTTAAATTATCAGGTAAGTTGGGACTGGTCATACTAAAATGTGTTTTTTTGTTTAAGACTGAGAAGAAGGCCTGGTGTGATGGTTAAATATCTAATCAATTCACCATCAGAAAAGCTGTACGCTATTATTTTTCATAGAATTCAGCGTGATAGTATATGAGTACGGCTTTTCTGTTCTGAATGCCGGCCGTTTAGAAACATAATACGGTTGTGAGGCTATCCAATTGTTCTATGTGATTAAATCTATTGAGTATTAAAAAGTAGAGGGACCGGCCCTTCACCAGCCTTTTGTAAGTCAGCTTCGTAAAAGCTTGCTTTAGCGTTTAAACTATTGTGAGTGATATTCATTATAAATATAAATAACTACCGGATAAACTCACGTGTTATGTCGGAAAAATACCCGCTTTGATTAAAATACTAGCCCGGAGTTAGGAAATTGGCGGTGTTTCACCCCCGTGCCTCGGGGAGCACGTAAAGCCGTCGGTCCTGCGCCTGATCTCTCTCCGGTCGTGTCAGATTTCCGTCCCATCGGGCTATGAGAGTAAAGGAACAGAGAGTGCACCTGTGTATGCGCACACACTTGTGCACTATAATATCTCCCGCGCAGATGGCTAATCTCTCCGGAGATTGGCCGCCGTGGTCGAAATTCGGTCGGGAGGACATTATTTTTTTATTATTATTTAATCTGTAAATAAAAATGTCTCTATTTATTTGTACAAAGATATGGAAGAAGGTATTGCGAGTCAAGGTGAGTAGTGAGAAGTTAATAACAGCTCGGTCCCCCGCCGTGCAGTCGATCTCGAGGATATTAAATTGTCACCGGACCGCTGTCAGCCGCCGCCGACGCGCCCGACGCCGACGCCCGGCGCCTTCGAGGGGATTTCATTTCGCCCAAGAGTTTCGCGCAACAATTAATTATATATTTCCCTAAACCTCTTTTGACACCTGTAAGAAACACGCCGTTTATTATTTACTTATAGCCATATTTATGAGAATTCTAGATGATGCTCGTGATTTCGTTCGCGTGGATTAAAGTTTTTTGATTCCCGCAAAAACTCTTTTTCGGTATAAACAGCCTATTTCCTTCTCCGACTTGTAATACTTGTAATCTTCTATACCATCAAAATAGGTTGAATAGATGAGCCGTGAAAGCGTAGCAGATAGACACACTTTCGCGTTTATAATGTTAATATCGATTATGGTACGTGTCCCTTACAGGTATCTCTGATACGTCTTGTTATAACTTTACCACCATGTTGCAAATCAGATTCTACTGAGAAGTACCGGGAAAAGAGGAAATTATTATTATTAACAAGTTAGTTCCATTTATTTATTTAAAAATCTCAGGGGAACTCTTTGTTTTGCCAGGACAAAAAGTAGCATAATTATGTCAAACTCCAGGTCCTCAACTATACTCACGTAAAAATTCAATCTGTTGCACTGTTGCGGCGTGATTGAGGGACCAAACTATCAAACACAATTTCGCATATTTTACAATACAAGTATTGATTTCTACTATGGATAAATAGATCTTAATTGTAGCGGCCGTTTAGTAATTTAATGGCATATTTTTTTTGTTTTAATATTTGCCACTCATCTAAATTCGAAACGAATGAAAAGAGAGATATTTTACCTTTGAGTATACTCTGGAATAAACTTCATGATAATTGTAAAAGTTAACCTTCCGAGCTTCAAAGTTTAACAATACAAGTGACTCTACCCTCAAGTTCCGCCGTTGCTTAGCATCACCCTAAAATCTGAGATCACGTGTTTTTTAGGTACATCTCAAAAATCCGCGACGAGACTTGTGAATTTTTTAAATTCTAAATTATGTAACTATTTTATGTCAGGTATAGTCTAGCAGACCCACTCCAGCTTTATTCACCTCAGAAACTAGTAATACAAGTAGGTATATTTTATTATCTTCCTAGGTATATTAATATCGAGTAGGTATTACCTCCCTAGGTATATTATTATCTTTTCCATCCGTATTTTGTGATTGACTTATATTTTCCTGTATACAACGATGCATGTGCCACTATAGTCTAAGGCCTATAATAGTCTACTTTCTATGTACGCAACCTATTCAACTGTTTTTACAAGGTTATATTTATCTAGTTTATCGATATAATATTTATTTTTTGTATAAGTTTGGGTACACCGTCATAAAGATACTCTTAAAATCCTACGTTTATGGGGTACACACATCTCTATTTTAAATACTAGCATGCAATTTTATTTTTATTAATTAACTTCAACGAACACCTACTTTTTAAAATAAGTACATAATATTTAAAGGCATTTTGTCACTTTGTATTTCTAAATCAACAAAATAAACTCATATGACACGAGTAATCACATAGCATAGCTATAGTTATCGAGACGGGTAGCCTCTATTGTTTCGGGGAATCCAGCAGGAGCTACGCAAGTGGCCCAAACGTCATTAGGGCGGGCGTCAAAGGCCCCGTAACTCAATTACACACCTCGCGCAAACTACACTGTGCCAAGACACTCGATTATGTTGTACGTGATAGACACACATTCAGAGGCATCCATCCTATTAGGTATTATAAATGCGAAAGAGTGTACGTCTATTACCTTTGCACGGCTTAAATAAAGTTTATTTATTTATTTATCTAGGACGCGGACATATTCTGTGCTACTATTACAGTAAATTAAAGATTAAGTATGTCTATCGCAGTTTAATTGGCCGTTCAATTATCAGCCTAGCGTCTTTACTAATCGGCGTTGTTCAACTAGCGTAGGAAATATTTAGTTAGGTAGGTACTACATCTCAGAGAAAGCTCCTATATTAACTCTATGTACTCTATGTGTAGGCATGCGTAGGACATTAAAATATGATGTTGCGAAGTGGCACAAACCTTGTTAAAGCGGGTGTCAAGAGGTTCAAAATTCAATTATACACCGGGTTCGTTTCCTAATTATGTCAAGATACCTACGTGACTATGATTTAACGATGATCTGCGTAAGATCTACGATCAGATCATTAGATCATTGAACTATTAAGCTCAAGGGCTAAATTGAACCTGGAATAAAAAGAAAATAAGTGAGCATTCAAATACTTTTGTACCAATAGACACCCAAACCATTACAATTTACATCGCGGAAGTTTCAACTCTAGACCTCCGGGTGTGATGTGATCGACATCTAAAGGTCTCTCCTTGTGCCACGTCCGGAAGACGGCAAAATTTTCTGCCAATAACACTTCGGAAATCATGATAAATGATCACGCTCACATGTAACGATGTGCTAAGTAAAATAATATTCCGCATAACAAAATCTAAACCTGTGTACTTTTATAATACGATTATGTCAGTCAGGCAGTTTTTCCTTTAAATGTAGGTATATTGTATAAATAATTATTAAGTGAAAACATCGAATGCTGTATTGAGCAATTGAGCGTGATTATGCAAAAAATCACGTTGATCTATAGCTGCGTGATTAAAGGACAAACCAACAAACAAACACACTTTCGCATTTATAATAATATTATAGTAGTCATTTTAGTATGAAATATAATCTATGTAGGTATTAAATAATTTTAGGTGTCCTTTCACGTAATGGAAAAAAAAGTCTTTAATTTCTAAGGAAAAGTTACAGAGCTTCCTTTAAAGGTTAGTTAACAGTCTGTTCGCAGAGGATGTCGAAGATGGGAAATACTACGTATATTTTGATTTTAGCTAGAAGGCTAAGGTTGTTTGTTCATACATCCGCGTCGCACGTCACCGTGTGAGCGCCACTTAAAGTCGCAGCCTCCGCATTATTAATGAGGGAGCCTTAGAGAAAATTAAATATAGCATTAGGCCCGGGAGCCCCGGATAGATGGGGGTGGAGGGGGGAAGAAAGAGCAGGGGCATAACCCTTTCGCGCGACAATGCGGGTGCATAAATACGCATTTGTAAATTTTAAATGTCCCACCCACCTCATACAGCCTTTTGTATGGCGTGATTCGCGCTTTTACTGTGCCTTTAAACGCTTTGAAATGAATTCGTATGATGATGACGCGAGCTCGATTAACTCTAAATGTGACGATTTTCACTGCGACATGTTGGTAACGTGATGGTAGGTGTATGGGCATCATTATGGATAGGATGTATTGGTTAATATTTAATCGGTGAAATTTTATCGAACGTCCTTACCTACATATTATTATGGGCAATGTCGTACGTACGATGCTTAAGTCCTATTGCGCATTATAAGAAAATGTCTTGTATCTTATGAGTAATATATTATATTTTGTATGTGCGTGTCTGATCCGGCACAACAACCATTGTGACTCAATTTGTCATAAGAAATTTCTTATAAGACACAAGAAATATTCTTATAGTGCGCAATATGCCTAGCACTAAAGTGAGACGCGACATGTTGATAATATTGTGTTTATAGGTGTATGCGTATCATCGCGTACACTATAGGATGTACTCGTTAACATTTAATCGCTGGGGTTCGTCGAATTGATTACCCAGTCTGAAATGCAGGATCTCTTAAGCTTTAGTTGTAAGTTCATACTTACTATATATATATTTACTATGTGATGCACGCGACTTCGGCGGGAACTTTTAAATTTTCCGGAATAAAAAGTAGCCTATATCCTTCTCCGGGATGTAAACTATCTTTGTATCAAATTTTATCAAAATCGGTTGAGTAGTTGGGCCGTGAAAGCGTAGCAGACAGACGGACACATTTTCGCATTTATAATATTAGCATGGATGCTTAAGCTAAATTATGCATAATGGAGTATTTTTGAGAAACAGTAATAGGATTGTTGTCAAAAAAACGTATGACTGGGTGGGGTGGGAATGTTTTTACCCAACAACAGTAGTGGTCATTGTTTTTTGTATAAGGAGTACATTTAATCAGCTACCTATTCACGCATAAACATCAGTCAATTTTAAGTAGGCACTGCCAACTGAAAACTGCCAAAACACCCAAAAATATGACATCGCAACCTTAACAATCTCAGCCGTCCCCGAAGACTTTACACTGAAAGGTTAATTAAGATAAACAAAAAGGGGTTAAACAAAATCAATAGAGGCAAATTCATTAAGTGCTAAGTAGATTGAAATCCAACATGGCGCGCAAGATGGCGCCGGCGGGTTAAGGCGCGTTGACAAAGCGACCTCGTTAGTCCGCGAGCCCTCTTATTAACCTTATGATGTACGGAGGGCATCCGTCTTGCCTTGCGTCAGAGGCTACCGACGTGGTTGCGCTTTAATAACTGAAATATAAGTTGGGATAGAGTTTTGGAATTTAAGAGTAAGTTCTGCACCAGTTGCGGTGCAAAGGACTCGTAAATCTGTATTATTTTCGTAGATTTTACTTTGTGCTTACTGTCCTAGGGAACTAATACTTTATTTTATATTTAAAATATTATATTTATTTTTATATTTAAAGAAAACGAGCAGGCGGGTCACCTAATATCATGAACATTTGCAGTACCAGAGGAACCGCCACCTCGATGCCGACTTTAAAGGAATTTGTTTATACGCCCCTTGATTAGTCCCATAATATTGCAGTATTGAGTTTTTAGTTTATAATAAAAATCATTTTACTGAATACAATTCAAAATCAATCAGTCACCGACTGCTAAAAAGATTCTTACAAGATCGGAAGAGATGTAAAATAATTATTCCAAAGTGTTCCAATGGATTTACCCCTTCTTAAGCCTTGTCCTAATCACCGAAGGACCGTTAAAAATTTCACCCTAATCCCAGACCATCGGAATCACACTGAAGACGATAACACTTTTATCCGCATAATCCGAATCGTCTTCGCGGGTTAACAGTAGAAAAAGCAGAGAAAAATGCAAGACGCAATCTAGCAAATGGCATTAAAATGTTTGGGCTCAACCCTCTCTTCGCGGTGCTATTTTTCAAACTGAAAAAAAAAATCCTTTCGAACGGAGTAATGTAGCGGACTGGCACGTCTTGGGAGGCACCCAGTCCGTAAAAATGTGCGTTTGAGGCGTTTTGATACTTTACTTTATTTGATAAATTGTTGTTTGATTTTTATGGAGACAGGAGATTAAGCTAATTCTTTTGTGGATATTCTTTAAATTTTAGATTTCGATTGTTTTTAAATTATGTATGGTACTGTACTGAAAGGGAAGTGCTTACGATTACCAGTCTATCTAAAACATGATATGTTAAGGTGGTAGCGTTTCATCAGTAATTTATACATAATATGTATGGAATAAAAAATATTTATCAGAGACCATGCTTAACAAATTGGATAGATTGCTGAATGTATGTATTCGCTTCATCTATGGCCTGAGCAAATATGATCATGTGTCTGAGTTTTGGGCTCAGTTGAAGTGGCTGCCAATTCGATCCCGTAGAAACTTACACGCTCTTTCGCTCCTATACACTATTTCATATCATCCTCAAACGCCACCCTATTTGAAAGAGCGATTCACCTTTCTTGGCAGCAATGACATACATATTTATTTGCGGTCTAGGGATGACAACAAGTTGGAAATACCTTTGAGTCGGACTGAGGTGTATGCAAATTCCTTTACAGTAAAGACTGTTAAGCTATGGAATGCATTACCTAGTGACATTAGACAATCAAAATCTTTGAGTATTTTTAAGGATCGTTTGAAGGAATTTTATCTTGCTAATAATATGCTGTAAATTATTTATGTATTTGTTTACTTTTTGTTGTGTAGGTCTAAAATATTTATATATACATTATTATATTTAATTGTATTGGTATATATTTTAGTATTTTTTATTCGTGTAATTGTTTATGTATTATTAGAATGTATAGTTTATGTAGTATATTGTATGTATTGTTGTTGCACTATCCCGCTTCGTTGCATTTGTTTCTTTATTTAAAGGTTGTCTGGAGGAGATCACTTTTAGTGATAAGACCGCCTTTGCGCACTTATTTATGTTTGCTTGTTCACTGTTTTTGTTTCTTTTTTAATGTTTTATGTGGCAATAAAGTATTTATCTATCTCTCTATCTATCTATTATTTATTTTATTCTAATTAATAATTTTCACCAAACTTTATAAAATTTTAGTTAAAAAACTATTTAATTTGAGCTAGCTAGGCGATATTGAAAAAAATTATTAATACCTACTATGTTTTTAATGTAATAATATTATTTTTTATGAAATTAGAACGTTTACTCGGATCTTGCATATTCAACCGCCCTACACGCCGATTACACACTGTGAACACAGAGCAAAGAATTCCAGCATTTTTAACGAATGCAAATGGTCTGGCGCTACCCTTTCTTCTGCAACTTTGAACAGTGAATACGAAATGAAACAATGCCCTTTAGTTTTAGGGTCGGATAGAAGCATTATATATTATGGCGTATTCTGGTTGCTTTTTTGAATTTGCGAACAAGCTAGAATTTAAACAAGAAAAATTTGTAGTAACATGTAATATTTTACCATGTCGCTGAAATGGTTACGTTGTACTGAAAATCGAAATGTTGGTAGGTTCCCCGCTTAGTCAAAAAACGATAAGCTGTATTCACAGATAACGGGAACAAGGTATTTCCGTGATCTGTGGCTGTAGTTATGCTCGAAGGAGATGAGACAACCAATGAGTCCCATAACGCTACTAGCACACTACATACCGTGTGGGAATCTTCACATGAGACTTTATATTCCCAGTAGTGCACGACCACTGGTAGACGGCAAAGATGGTGGCGAGATAATAATACTGTATTTCTATGTGAAACTTTATCAATAACTAGCTGATACCCGCGACTTCGTCCGCGTGGATTAAGGTTTTTTGGTTCCCGCGGGTATTCCTTAATTTTCCGGGATAAAAGTATGTAAGTAGTAGCCTAGGTGCTATTCCAGACTGAACTATATCTCTGTGCCAAATTTCATGCAGATCCATTCAGCCGTTCTGATGTGATTGAGTAACAAACATCCATCCATCCATCCATCGAAACTTTCGCATTTATAATATTAGTATAGACTAGCAGATGCCCGCGACTTCGTTCGCGTGAAATAAGTTTTTTGAATTCCCCCGGGAACTCCCTAATTATTCGGGTTAATATATAGCCTATGACACTCACAAATAATGTGGCTTTCTATTGGTACCAGAATGTCCAAAATCGGTTCAGTAGATCCAGAATTTACCCCCTACAACCTCACAAACTTTACCTCTTTATAATATTAGTATGGATAACTCATTGAAAAAACCTTTCACCATAGAGTATATTATGCCTTGCATACTAACATAGTACGATGTTTAATAAGTGCTTCTGAAGGTGCAAAGATGATGAACTAAGAAGTTAAAATTCCTAAACTGTGTGCTCGTACGATCCAGTATACCTAATCCATTGACTTAGATATCAGATATACTGGATTTACCTTGATAGAGGCTACAATACTCTTTCTTACGTACGATACATAAGTTTGTTTGTTTTAAATTATTTATTGCACATAAGTAGATTACAATTTAAAAAGGCGAACTTAATACCTAGAGGTATTCTCAGTGGTAAGTTACTATCTGATTCTACTTTGCGAGGAAAAAGTCATCTCTATCAGCACCTTGAAATTAGTAACTTGATTCCATCTTGGACTAAGGCCTATTGCGCGTTACAAGAAAATTTCTTGTGTCTTGTCTAGAAATGTCTTATAAGAGATTCAGTCACAATGCATGTTGTATGAGCCCATACATATAACAAGATATTTTTTCTTGTGTCTTATCAGACACGTGCATACAAAATATGAGATGTTACATAAAAGCCACAAGTAATTTTCTTATAACTCGCAATAGGCCAAGGAAACGAAGGATTATGTTCTAAAGTAGATCATATAATCGGCCTATCCATAACCTAAATCTTAATACCAATCAAACTAACGACGTGCGCTTTTACAGGCTTTACAAACCCCGTTCAACAAAGATTCAATATCTCGTGCCGTTATCGTAAAAGCTTCAGGGCATGATTAAACTAATCCTCAAAAAGAGGCTTTTGTCTAATTGCATTCATGAACTACCTATAAACGCTAAGCGGTCGGATTCAAAATAATGTGTTTTACATTTTCGCAGCGACGGTATCAACGGGTATAAAACGCCCTGTAATTTATTCTATTGCTGAAAGGGTAGGTTGTGCGGGGTGGGAATTACCCAAGGTGGGTGCTAAAGGGTTAAGCCGAATATACGGGGTCGCGCCGGCGAACTTTGTTAATTTATGCGCTTAAAAATGTCAACTGGAAATTATGACGCCGAAACACATTTCCTATTTCATTAATGCACTTACGATGATACGGTGTGTTTTATTTTAATTACGTACATGTTTTTTACATGACTTTATTTTTATATGACTGCCTCAAAAAAGGCCTATATTGTTTTCAGGGTTCATGTATGTATGTATGTACGTATGTGAGTTTGTATATTCCATCATAACTTCTATACGCCTGAACCGATTTTGATATATGAGGTATCGTTAGAATCCCTAGCTTATTCCGGGTGACTTATGCTAGTAAAATTTAAAAAAAATTGATGGGGTGACCATAGTCCCGCATTAAAGACTAAAGTTGAAAAAAAATAAGATTAACTATACAATCATCATCTAGAAAATTATGAGTAGATTCCAAAAATATATAACAATATAGTTCAATATCCAGTGATTCACAAAAAAATATCATTTATTGTTTTTAACTTTTTAGTTCGTTTTTTGGCAGGGCAGTTTTTTAATTTTGTTTTTAATTTTGCTTGTTTAATACAGATTCCAGTCACAAATCATTGCGAATTGACCTCAGGTCTCTTAGACGTAACACTAACTTCCGTTAATGAATGAAAATTAAAAATCTCTTGGAAGTTGAATGGTGTATTTTTAAAAAATAATTAAATATTAATTCATGTAATTTTTTTTGCTCGTACTTTGTAACTCATCTGTCGGCGTGTCAGTTATAACTAAATAAATGATTAAATGTGTTTCAGTAAATTGTAAAATTAATTCAGTTATAAATAGGAAGGATGGGTTTGAAACAAAATACGTGAGTTATTAATCAGTACAAATAATTAATTATATCACAAATAAAGTGCGTTAAACTTATCTGCGTCGCCAGTAGATATCTACACCAATATTATAAATGCGAGTTTGGATAGATGGATGTATGTATGGACGGATGGATGTTTGTTACTCAATCACGCCAAAACGGCTGAACGAATCTGGATGAAATTTTACGTAGAGATAGATTATAGTCTGGAATAGCACATAGGCTACTTTTTATCCCGGAAAACTAAAGAGTTCCCGCGGGAACCAAAAAACCTCAATCCACGCGGGTGAAGTCGCGGATATCAGCTAGTATATTATTATTTGTAAACAGAATAAATAATTAATTTATAACCACAAGTACCTACTTAAAAACACAAACATAAATGTTAAACATAATACACATAATTGTAACTTCTACAGTTTATTTTATCAAAAAACCTTCAAAATTAAGCCCGATTTAAGGCGCTTAAAATTTGAGCAAGAGACATCATTCAAACATTGGAAAACCGAAATCATTGTCGGTAGGTAACAATTAAGGAGTGTTGCGAAGGAGATAAGGCGCGAATTGGAACACGTTCGGAGGGAGGCACTCACTTATTATTTAAATATTCCGCGACGAGTAGGTTCAATAGTTCACTTTAGTAGAGCGTAAGGAATTATTTTCTTTTTTATTTTCTTTTATTTTCTTGCAGAGTGCATTGTTATTATAATCATTTATTTGCTGACTAGCTGATGCCCGATACTTTGTATGCGTGGAATATATTTTTTTAATTCCCACGGGAACGCCTTAATTTTCCGGGATAAAAAGCAGCCTATGTCTCCAGGTCCTCAGCTATATCCATTCAAAAAATCACGTCGATCCGTTGTCTCTGTTGCGCCGTGATTGAAGGACAAACCAATAAACCAACAAACAGACACACTTTCGAATTTAGAAGTTTGATTGCAGTATTAGTATGATTGTAGTAGTTAGTTGTTTTACATAATAAGTTATTCTTCTAGAGTTTTCTAGGTGTAAATTTCTCAGTATCTCACAGTGGTCTGTCTGGCTAACGGGAATTAAATGTGTGTCAGATGAACAGATCCAGTCAATATCGACTGTACTACAGTTTTGTGCAAAAGAAAAACAATTATTTTAATAGTTTTTATAAGCGTGCAGGTTTTTTATGGACGTTTTCTACAACGTTAAAGCATAGGATAGACGTTTGTTTTTGCTTAAAACACACACAACTCCGAAAAGTTATAGATTAAGTAGTATTTAATTATTAAAAGTAAGATTGAAATTATTATTGAAAATATTTTTCATCCGAACGATGAAATTTAGCACAGAATTATTTTGCATCCTGGAGAAGGACGTATGTACGTAATGACACTTTCTATCCCGGAAAATTGATGTGTTCTCGCGGGAATCAACAAACCTTAATACAAAGTCGCAAGCATCACTTAGTTATAAATTTAAAAGGCGAAAAAAAACTAACTAACGATTCATTTTTAATTGTTGCAGGTATAGCACACCAGCTGGCTGGTCTT
The DNA here is from genome assembly GCA_964035005.1 of Erebia palarica. NCBI lineage: Eukaryota > Metazoa > Arthropoda > Insecta > Lepidoptera > Nymphalidae > Erebia > Erebia palarica. Next base: position 32,584,175 of record OZ035983.1, read on the forward strand.
CCGGGCGGTGAGTGGGGTGCGCTCGCAAGACACTACCCACCGCCGCTGTTGCAAACGCATTCGCACTTTACACCGCACGTCCTGCCACCGGCGCATACGCACCACCACGTCCCACCGCCGCCCCATGAAACAGGTAAATAGCTGGTCAAGTGCAGAAGTGCAGAACACGTATAAGGTAGGGTTCTGCTGGTTGCTAAAAACTTTGTAGGTCATTATTTCGGAAACGGTACTTTTTTCAAAAACTGTGAAACAAGCAATGATTTTAAAATATCTATTCAACGAGGGGGTAAACCAATTTTTTGGCTCTTGGATTATATATTCAGAAGGTCCTGAAAATATGTTTTTTTTTTAATTTTAACAAACTGACTATACAAAATTTCAACTGTCTACTTAAAAAAATTATTTTAAATGCCTGTGTGTGTATCACAGGCATTTAAAATAATTTTTAACGGACTGATGAAACTATAAGTAGTCAGAATTTCACTTCAGAATCCCAACGAAGACTTACACGAGAGCTAAATATTGGGGCTCTTTACTCTTTATGCTTAACTAAACCGTATCTGATTCCATATCCAGTGTTTAAAAGTATAGAATTCAGCGAAACCTTTTTAACAACGCACGCTTTTGTTCGCAGATATAACTTCAGACAATCCGGCAGCAATGCATCCACACAGCACGACGAGTCCGGCCAACTCACGACCAGGCTCCCCGCACGATGATGACGACGATATATCTGTGACCGCATCAAGTAGCCCGCCACCTGACGACCGACCAGGAGCTTTCACCTCAGTCACGAGAACTAGAAAACCCCCTCAACCGCTTCCAGCACCATCGAGTCTCTTCCACAGCGCTTTAGCAGCGCAACTCTTCTTAAATTCACCTCTTCTACCGACACCACCTGCATGGCTCTATTCCCAGTTGTACGGCGGATACGATTGGTGGCTCAGACCTCCTGTGCCACAAGAAGATTCAAGTTCAAGTCCTGACAGAGAAGAAGAAGCCGGTTCAACCGCATCAAGTTCAAAGAAAAGACCAGCGTCACCTGAATGGTCCAGTCAGGGCGTCAGAACCCGAAGCAAGTCTCTCATAACTTCAGAAAGACGACCAGTCGATGTGTGGCGTCCTTACTAGTCAATCACTCAGTTCTCAAATATTACACAAAGTGTTGAATAGTGCTCGGCCTCTACCGACCGATGTGCAGGTGGACCCTAAAGTAGTATTGCGTAGAAGAGATTTGGATACGAATTCGGTATAGTGATAATTGTCGATAGGTGTTTTTACGTTAGTTAAATGAATGTGAATTCCAAATTGTATTTAAATAATTGTTGATTGTATTATAATGCAAGGTCTGTAAATAAAGTTATTCGAAATTTTTAATCGTCTTTAGTTCTAACTTCTGATATAGTCAAAATATTCCCAATTATAGTTTTAACTTCTATTTAAACTTAAAACTATCCTGGAGTATACAGGATACATACTTATAACGAATTGTAGAAAGAGGCACGCACAAAATAATGTAAAATTAAAGTTTTAAAGTAGATAATAAAAGACAAAAATTTAAAAACTTAAAACTATCCTGGAGTATACAGGATACATACTTATAACGAATTGTAGAAAGAGGCACGCACAAAATAATGTAAAATTAAAGTTTTAAAGTAGATAATAAAAGGCAAAAATTTTGAACGGTGAACTGCAAAGCTAAGATATTTAACCTCTAATATTGAAATATAATAACGAAAAAATCTTTTAATATTATCAGAAATTTCGAATACAAAACTGCTACCATAAGGTACACAACGACGCACGTACTCTAACCACTAAAGCTATTACAGTTTTAAATGTGTCGGACATAAATAAACGGGTATGGAAATTTGTAAAATAAATATTATCGAAATTAAACTTTTGGCAAGCAGTGATGTGAAACAATAAACCGGCGTATTGGAGCTCGTTTGATGGCGTGGTGTGAGGATACATTTTTGGATTGCATCCATATTATTCGTGACCGCAGCGAAACGTATGGCCTTTACGTTCATAATGAACAAAATATACCCTGCATACTTTTATTATTGTTTGAGTGTTTTAATTAATTTATTGCAAATTGAAAATAATTAAATTATAATTCATACAATCATTCAATAATCGTAATGTTGTTTTATCACAGAAATGCTTATAATTTTCTATATCATTCATACCTTAAATGATTCATATCTACTCTATTAGATACGTAAAGGTAATGGAAGAAAGATGAGACGAAAACAGCAGAACAATATTGTCAATATAATTTATTTGGTGATTTTAAATATTAGTTTTTGATATTTCTATTTCGTTAGTTTGAGAGTATTTTTTATCTATTTTTATGAAGATTCTTTATACATTTTGATGTACTGACAGGTTTATGAATGGTAATTAGAATAAATTATATTTCAAGAATTATTATCCACAAACAGTATTTTCGTATTACGCTGTCACTGAAGTTAGATGTCTTAGTATGTTTGATTTTTAATAGGCATTATGTAGCTTTTTATGATATCTCTAGGATAGCACTAGCTAGACTACGACTGGGTATAATAATTTTTTGTCCTCAAAATCCACAGACCTTAATTTATCGTAAATTCGTTTTCAGTAGAAAAAATTGGATTCTTTAGAAACTTAACCTTACCAATGAACTGGTTTCAATACTTATTTCACTTAGGACATATGCACGCGTGCGAATTTCTACATTTTCTGTCCACGAAATCCATAAGCCTTAAGACTCCACTCACAACCTCGCTCGCCGTAGGAACTATCTCTTCCTTTGGTAGTAAAAACCTGTGTTTCTTGCCTCTTAGTTCGATCATGTATGAATACGGGATGCTGGCTACGGCGTAGCTCCAATCTATACTTGTTCCAGCTGCGTAATACATGAGGTCTTTTGTACTGCCGACTTTGTAGGTGCGATTACTGGTCTCGAAGATGGCCTACGAAGTTAATAAAGGTTAAATAAATAAATAAGGTTTAAATAAGGGTAAATAAAAGAGCTCCGGTAGGAGAAAATCATAAATGGTTATAGTTTATTGTTTAGAAATTTCTAGATGCCATGGTGTGAATTTAACGTCTCTGGAGAACCAACAAAGTTTTAATCAAGGAATTAGAAGACTTTTAAGCAAGTATACATAAATGAAAGAATAAGTGTCCTGTTTTTTCAAAGGTAAGTTATAAACAAATTCTTGGGACCCGTTATCATGTTCCAATTTAGCAATGATTATTACAATTTATAATGTTAAGTGTCGAAAACAAAAACGGAATGATGAATTTTAGCTTTACCTTAGCCATGGCAGTGCCTCCTTCCAGTAGCTCCACATAATCGGGGCATGGGTCTCCCGTATAGCCCCATGGGAAAATTATCACTTCTCCGTAACTGTGCAATGATAGGAACACTTTGAAATTCGCCCCCGATTCGAGTATTATACGCTGAAAAAAAAGTTAGTTATATGCTACTATACTATACTATACTATACTAATTTATGATCTTTCAGTTCTGTATCTTTTATGTTCAGTACCTATCTGACTTTTTGGAGATGAAAGTGGTGCTATAATAAGGATTATATGGCATAATAATGATGGCAAATAAAATTAAATTGAACGTCGTAAATTCTGCTGAACCTTAAAGAACCTAGACGCTCGTATTTTTTAAGGAAGTTTGATGAAATAAATATCTGAGTATTCTTATTCCTTTATAACGTTACAGATTTAAATTCTCTAAACTTTGAAAATCAAACATCTCTTACTTTAACAGCCGCTGTTTCCGGCTCTGAAAATGGCTGAGGTCCCCTAAAAAATATATTGCCGGGGTCCTCTGACGAGCCTTCCTCGCCCTTCTCACCCCAACCGTAACTGAAAAAGTCAGACATAAAAAAAATATACACTTCGTTTTGAAAACCAACATGTAAGTAGTAGATGTAAGCAAGGAACCTTTAGTACTTAATTTTCTTTAATAGATTATTAAGTACTAAAGTTTAATATTGAGTTATTGTGCCACGTCTGTCTGAATAAAATAGTCACCTGAAATTTCTATTCAAGTCGACACCCACGCATTCCCCATAACGTGCTCTGTTTTTACGCCACATTCGGTCGGTTGTGTGCGTGTACTCGTAACCGTCTGGGTTCAACACTGGGAGTATGTACCTAGAACAATGATACAAAGTTTCAATACAAATAGTTTGCTAGGATTTAAAATAAGAAGTAGCTGCTTCTTGCGCGTAACTACTGAACCGATGAGTCTAGAGCCTGAGAAAGGACAAAGGCTACTTTTTATCCCGGAAAATTCAAGAGTTCCAGCGGGAATAAAAAAATTTGTCTCTTCAACTGACTTTGATGAAATTTGGTATAGGGATAGTTTGTATCCAGGGGAAGGACATATGTTACTTCTTATCTCGGAAAATTCAAGATTTTCCGCTGGAATAATAAAATGTCTCTTCAAAAGGTTTTGATGAAATTTGGTAAAGGGATAGTTTGTTTCCAGGGAAAGGATATAAGCTACTTTTTATTTCGGAAAATCAAAGAGTTGAAAAAAACCTTAACCCACGCGGACGAAGTCGCAGGCATCATCTAGTACCTCATATCATAAATGCGTAAGTGCGTTTGTTTGTGGGGTTTTCCTTCAATCCTTCTGCAACAGAGCAATGGATTGCCGAGATTGTTTACGTGGGTTTGTTGAGGACCTGGAGAGTGACCTAGGACATTTTATCCAGGAAAGTCGAAGAGTTCCTCTGGATTTTTATACCTAAATTCATCTGGATGATGTTGCGAGCAGAACAATGCAATTGGAAGTCAATAACCCATCAACAAAAATAGCATCAAGTAATTCATTAACTTCAAACAGTTTCACATTATAATTACCAATCTTTATCCGTCACGGAGTCGGGTAGCTCATGGAAGCTCCTCACAAGGTGGTTGGCGAGGTATGTCACTACGGCTGTACTGATCCACTCGCGGGGGTGGATCGATCCATCTATCCACACGCCTTGGTTCCCATTGTTGCCGTTTGATATCTTTAGCATCTAGGTGATAAAAATATTAATTTTTTCATAATAATCCTATCACAACTGTGCAGGTAGGCACGTACGCCACGCTTACCTACTACGTAGTGGCACAGGATATTTACCAACTAGAAGGTAAGTGATAGCACTAGAACCTATCGGCTCCAGTGGCCTCTTCGTCAAACTTAAGATATATAGAGTATAGTGGGAAGGAGCTGTATGAGAAAGGCAGAGGACACCGTTGGTAACTACTTTAAGTGCTCACTGGGTAATCTAACACTGGTTCGGAATAGCTTTCCTACCGAGAAAAACGAGCTAGAAACACGGTTAATCGAATTACTTGACTCCAAAAGTCTGGCGTCCACCTTGAACTGAGCTTAAAAACGTTGGGATATACGTTCCCTCATTTTATTGTGATACAATAAAAAGAAAAATCCTAACTCACTGACTCATAATCAACGCTCAAGACAAATCCTTGGACCTAGAAAGCTGAAACACAAATGTTCTTTTCAAAATTTAGGTAAGGAATGAAGCCCGTATTTTTTAAATTCCACGGGATCAAAGTTGCAAGCGGACGCTTCTAAAAACCTGAATAGCTTGTTAAAAATAATATTACCTTTAAATCCCTGCCTTCGGCTGACTGGCCAATAACATGCACAGTACATAAAAATGGATATGCAGCAGCCAAGTCGTCCAAAAATGAATATATTACGTCCAAACGATGGTAGCCCTTCCAATCCAATGTACGACCTTCAAACACAGGCATTGTTTTGATAATGAACTAAGTTTTACGTAGTCTAAAAATTTAATACTTTTAATACGTATACTTAAACTCTCACTTCATTATCAACTAATTAAGTAAATCCAATAAAAAATGACATTCGTTAAACTTTTTATTAATTTGATAATGAGAACGTAAGTACACTAGTACTTACGTTCGTAAAGGACGTAGTAACTCTTTTTAATTAGTTTATCAGTTATGTCATTTCGAATAACTTCATCATTTAATTACAATAATTATGTATGGTTAAAGAATTAGACCAAATTATTGAGAGTTTATCTTTTATTGAGATATGCATCGTCATCTGCTTACGAGAAGCTAGATTTGGATGACTATATGATGATACATACATTGGATGATACATAGGTAAGTGCTTAGTATTCAGACTGCATGGAAAACCATGTACGAAAGGTTGACGAATGACGTGTGAGAAAAGGTTGACGTTTTTCGGAGTCTTATAATATCGAAGCACCTCAATGAAGTTGAGCGGAATCGAGGAAATTATGAGTTTACGACTCAGAATATGGGTGTTAGTTTCCCAAATAAAATAAAGAAAACAATGTCACGAAACTGTTATTGTTTAAGTACTAGATGCTGCCCGCGTTTCATCCGGGTGGCTTTGGATTTTTAAAAACTTTGTGAGAATTCTTTCCTTTTCTGCGATGAAAATAAACGTAGATTATGTCCGTATCTGCAATGCAAGCTGGTCCGTGAAAGGTAAAAGACAGACAGACACTCTTCCGCATCTATCGTATTAGTATGGTCACCTTACTTACGTGCCTGAGAGTTCCTCTTTATAAAACTGTTCCCTTGTTCCCTCCTTATCAATGGGTCGACATCTTCGATAGCTATGGCGTAAGGTATGTCTCTCTCATGCAACATGCCCGCAACTTGGGCGGATCGTGGACCTTCCACCATAATGTCCATGGTGCTGAGCTCCTCTTTCCAGATATTAATAGCTAAAAATGATATACCGTTAGCCATGCTGATCTTATCACAGCGGTGATAGTCTATGACAGTAAATAGGTGATAAGTTATGACTTCAGCTTATATATATAGCTTTCTGGAGTTCAATTTTCTGGCACGCACCTCTAACCTTTCTGAGTAATATATATTTAAATCGGTTCTACGAACTATGTGATCCGTCCGTTGCCACTTAAGATAGGCAACTCTTCAAGCTACGTCGATTACGCCGGTAGTCCTACGGATCTCCTCATTTCTGATTTGATCACGAGGGATAATGCAAGCATAGCTCTCTCCAGAGTAACCCTGAGACATTTTTTTGGGTCTCAGTGTTGTTTATTTTATTGTGTGCATGCATATAAATTCGTCATTTTCTCCACTAGTTGGACACACGCAGGACAAGATCATGCCTCCTATAGAATATATTATTATTCTTACAAAAGACCTATGCCACATACCAAACGAGGTTATAATAATTATACATTTAGCGGACTACTGTTTCTTAAGTTCAAACTTTTCAGTGCATTCCAAGAACTGTAGATATAAAAATATAATTCAAAAGCATCAGAAGAGAATCAAGAACATGGACCCATAGGTGGACTATAACAAGCGAGTCGCAGGGACCGGTTGGATTTAGGCGACACAAGATCTGAACGTGTGGAATTCCCTACAAAAGTGCAGCAGTAGAAATTAATCTGCCTCTTTGGTCTAGTGGTTATCATATTCGGCTGTGGCCGACGAGGTCCCCGGTTCGAGTCGCGGGTCGGGCCATAATTAAGTATTGGGGATTTCTGACTAGAAATTCTCAGTAAGTACTAGCCCAGAGTAAGGAAGTTGGCGGTATTTCACACCCGTACCTCGGAGAGCACATTAAGCCGTCGGTAACTAACACGATAATAGTCGTTAAAGCCCGCCAACCTCATTGGAGCAGCGTGGTAGGTCTAAGCTCTGATTCCCTCTCTCTTATGAGAGAGAGTGGAGGCCTGTGCCCAGCAGTGGGACGTCAATGGGCTGTAGCTATTTATCTACTGAAGACAAAGATTAAGTTAAATGCATGTAGTACAAAATGAATACCTCCCGAAGTATCGAGTGATTTAACAAAATATCGTTGGGAATCATCAGTGAACCTGATTTCCCATATTTGTGTGTTATTGTGAGTTGGTGCCACTTTGTTCATAAAACTTTCCTCGCAAAAATAATTAATTATTGCTCATTTGTATTTAATTTTGTCGAAAGAAAAATCACTCAAAATTTTGCGTTTATAAATCAAAGGTTTTGTCATGTCTGACTTTGACTTTCTTTATTAATCAAGTAAAAAAATTGAAGTAAACACTTTTTGGTCTGATCAGACTAGATCAAAGACTACGAACCTATAAACAAACTTGCAAACTTTTATACGGTACCATAGATAACTCGGAACGGTTGAGCCAAATATCCTTCAAAGTCCCCTCTCGGATACCTCGGTATCCTATCTCCTGTTAACCCATCGAACCCACAAAACCAATCGTCGACATCATTCCCTTATACCCAGGCTAAGCTGACTTTACAGGAAATTTACTGTCAAGGATAAATTCTTTGACATTTGTTTTGAAGAAAAAGAACTACAAAAATTCAAAGTCAAACTACTTAAATCATTTGACTCTTAATATCACATTGTCAGGTTATCCTCTGTGTAGTGTTATCACGGCCTTGTATTTTATTTATTAAGCATTTAAATATATTTTTAGGCATGCCCGCGACTTCGTTCGTGAGAAATTAGTTTTTTTTTAATTCCCACGGGAACTGCCTTATTTTTCGGGATACTACTCGTATATAGCCTAAGACACTCATAAATAATAAGGCTTTCTATTGTTACCAGAATTTTCAAAATCGGTTCAGTAGATCCAGAGATTACCCCGTACAACGTCACAAACTACAATTCACAAACTCACAAACTTTACCGCTTTATAATATTGTTATAGATTTATCAGTAATCTTCCAATGGAAACTTGGAACTTGTATGTAAGACTTTTCTTAAATTCACGATGTAATTATCTGTAAATTGAATTGCATGTGTACCACGATTTGCAGATCCATGGTCATTGATTTAGTTGGTTTTTATATTCAACTTGGCCGCCCATCTAAATAAATATAATGCATCTTTAATTAATTTTAATCTGTAATTTCTTGGTGCCTTAAAATTTTGTTCTACCCTAATATCTAAATGGCTTTTAGGAAACACTTTGTCCCTAATAACATTTTTAGGTTTAGTTTAATCCATAGAATTATTCAACCACTCATTTGCATTAGCATAACGCATCGCTTAGCTAAATCCAAAGCAAACAGCGGCGCGGGTAACGAATGTGATTGCTTTGAAGCATTCTATGTTATGACGGACTATCATATTTTAGCATTAGACTAACCTGATGCAATACAACATTACGGCGTCCGTATATCTTTAAAATATAGAAAGATATATGATGTTTTTTTTAAACAAATCCCTGTATCCATACTAATATTATAAATGCGAAAGTGTGTCTGTCTGTCTGCTAGGCTTTCACGGCCCATCTGTTCAACCGATTTTGATGAAATTTGGTATAGGAAAGTTAAATCCCGGGGAAGGACAGGCTACTTTAACTTTTTATCCCGGAAAATTAAAGAGTTCCCGTGGGAATCAAAAAACCTTTATACACACGGACGAAGTCGCGGGCATCATCTAGTCTCTTACATTTTAAACTTTCGCCTCACTGACCATTTTCAAAAAATCAACGCTACCTAATGTGCCTTAATTTATTGTGTGTTGCCAGCGAACAACAAAAGCAATTTGCAAGAAATATTAACGCAATCGATGAGCCCGCGATTTCAACTTCGTGAATTTTGATGACTACCTCGTTGATCTAGTGGTTGGCATGTTCGACTGCGGCCGACGAGGTCCCGGGTTCGAGTCCCGGGTCGGGCCATAATTAAGTATTCGGTTTTTCTGACTAGAAATTCTCAGTACTAGCCCGGAGTTAGGAAGTTGGCGGTGTTTCACCCCCGTGCCTCGGAGAGGACGTTAAGCCGTCGGTCCCGGTTATTATAATTGTTTGTTGTTGCTAAATGTTATAATAGTCGTTAAAGCCCGCCAAAACGCATTAGAGCAGCGTGGTGGGTCTAAGCTCTAATTCCCTCTCTCCTATGAGAGTGGAGATCTGAGCCCAGGAGTGGGACATTAATGGGCTGTAGTGGAATTTTGGTATTAAAAAATATCGTCACTGGTTCGTAAAAAGGATTTTTCAAAGCAGAACCTTTTTTGTGTCATTCGTGACCAATTTGCAGGAACTTTGAAGGTTCTAAACCTTCGGAATCAAAAGTAAATAAAAAGTGTAACTGCGAATATCATCCATTTGTTACATCAAATAATGGCCTAATAAAACATATTCGCCCTTAAACAATTACAATTAACTAATTTGCTAAAGTAAAGTTATATGGAGTGGTGTCCAGGAAGTCTATATCCGTCTGTATATACGGAGTGTGGTGACGATGCTGTATATTATGTGAACTATGACAGTGTAACATCTCCTACTTACGACTGCTGCCACTCTCCAATTCTGTATTAATCGAGCGAGATCAATAAAAGCAGTCTTATAAGCTACTAACCTAATTTCTTTCCCCATCATTTAAGACATTTTCTCGTACCAACACTGCTTCTTGAGAATCAATAAACTCCATTAAAGCTTTCACGCAGTTCAATATTTCGTTACCGGTTTCTTCTATTTCGTCTTTGGGTAACATGAACTTGTGTTTTTTGCTTCTAAGCTCTATCAGGTAGCAGTAAGGGATACCAGCTTCGCCGTAGCTCCAATCGTTACTGGTGCCAGCTGCGCCATACATTACATCTCTTGAGATGCCCACTTTATAGGTATTACCATTGGTTTCATAAATAGCCTGAAAGCGATCAAAGGTTGGATGGTGACTTTGAGAATTTAACTAACAGGAGTAGTAGTGGCGTGCACAACTAGACAAGACGTGCCTACCCCTGTCTGCAAAATGTAAATGACAGAATTTCATTCTATTGCCATTCATAATACTAATATTATAAATGAAAAATTGTTTGTTTGTTGGTTTGTCCTTCAATCACGGCGCAATAGAGCGTGATTGTTTTCATGGGTATAGTAGAGGACCCAAAGAGTGACGTAGGTTACTTGTTGTCCCAGAAGTTAATCTTTCCATGGGAATTAAATAAAACTTATTTCACGCGGATGGAGACTCGGGAATTAGCTAGTCCATATTACTAATATTATAAATGCGAAAGTAACTCTGTCTGTCTGTGTGTTACGCAATCACGCCTAAACTAATGAACCGATTTAAATGAAATTTGGTACAGAAATAGTATAGAGCCTGAGAAAGGACATAATTTTTACTTATGGCATAATTATAAATTTTAGGCTAGTTTTTAATGCGAAAAAAGAGCTGTAAGGGGTTGTAATAGGGGATGAAAGTTTGTATGGAAAATACGTCATTTTTAAAGCTAGAAGCTTTAACCGTATTTTTTAGGCTTTTGTTTAGATATAAATAAATACAATATTCAAAGTTTGTAAAAAATTACCCTAAAGGGGGTAAAAATAGGGGATGAAAGTTTTTGTGTGATGACGTCGGCAAAAAAGCTTACGGCCAAAGTAAAGATTATGTCAAAAATACCAGTACTACAACAATAAATAATATAATATTAAATCATACTAATATTATAAATGCGAAAGTGTGTTTGTTTGTTGGTTTATCCTTCAATCACGCCACAACGGAGCAACGGATTGACGTGGTTTTTGGCATGGGACCTGGGGAGTGACATAGGCTACTTTTTATCCCGGAAAATTAAGTAGTTCCCGTAGGAATTAAACAACTTGAACCACGCGGACGAAGTTGTTATATAAAATGTCAAATTTAATGTGTCATTAAAGCACATCCGTGGGAATGCGTGTGTGTGTTTGCAAAAATATTTTTTGCGTGCCTCATCCCCCGCTGAAAAGAACAGAATTTTTGCGAAGAAATTAGTGTGTGCACTAATGTGGTGTCGATATAAAGATATCATAATCATTTATACTCAATGTGACACCAGACAAACTTTTACTTCATCTGTGTTTGACGGTTTGTATTTGTAAACAAGAGGTTTCAGGTACGATGCCCTATTTGATCTACTTAAAAAGTAAATACTAAGGGAAAAATTAGGAAATTCCTATAAAAATTGCTCCAATTTTATCTTACCTTGGACATTATAGTCGCGCCTTCTAGCAAACGCACGTAGTCGGGACAGGGTTCGTCTTTATAGGCAAAAGGAAACAGGATGACTTGTCCGTAACTATGTAGAGTGATGTAAACTTTGAATTGAATTCCGGCGTTGAGGATAAAGTCCTGAAAAGTACGAATGGATTACCATTTGGCAAGCAATACCATTAGCAAAGTCTAATAATACTTTTTATTCTACCAGTCATCCGACGGAGATGTCTATGCAGAGCAACGCCAGGGGCTAGACGGGAGAATGCTGTCAGCTTGGAGAAACTAGTATTATTTCAGTAGCTACAATATTCAGTCAAGAATGACTACCTAATGCTAGAAAGCACCGACTTAGTATGCAGTTTGGAGATTTGTTTTAAGGTATAGTACGCATAGTAAGTTAGCCTATATGACCTGCAATTTTAACCTACGAGCGTCGGTTCACTGTAAGGATAATACTATAAACTTACTCTGTTCCATTACTATACACAAAACATTCTTTCCAAAAAATCGACTTCAAAAGCCACTGTAAAGCAAAAAATGATTTTGATTTCTACACACTATGTTGAAGTCGGACGAGCCTGATGCGTCAACTTTGTTTATATTTGTTTTACCCGCCCGACTTCAACATAGTGTGTTGAAATCAAAATTACTTTTTACTTTACAGTGGCTTTGGAAGTCAGTTCTTTGGAAAGAATTTTTATTTTTAACTTTATAGTGATAGGATTGAGGATTTGGAGTCAGAATTTTTTATGGGACTACCTCGAGAGATTCCTCTAAGGAGTGGAAAAAAAATCGGTTCAGAAACCACGGAGAAATGACCCGACATACATTAAAAAAACGCGCCGAATTGAGAACCTCCTACTTTTTTGAAAGTCGGTTAAATATTGGGAATCTTGGTAAATTGTCGTATCAGCAGCCTACAGCTAAATGACCTAGGTATAACCGTAGAGGTAATGAATATAGAGTAAAGTTTAATGTTTGAGTTAATAACAAAAAAAGCTACCAATTAAGTACAATTACATAATAAATCAATTAAACTCAACGCAACTGTATAAAATCGCTGCAGCGAAGTTGATTTACTACTAAAACCTGTTTGCAGTTTAATCTCCGCGTGCACCGTCGATGTCACGATTTCGGTATCAACAGCACATTACAGCTTTACATTAAACCGTGTAATGGACATTATTATTTGCTACACGCCTTTATTTGATGTGTACTGTTTTATTTATATTGTTAAACTGTTCTGTTAAAAGATCTCATTAATTAACTGTAAAATGATACGGTAAAATTTGTTGGTAATTTCATGTTTGCGAAAAGATAATATTATATTCTACACATCTTTACACACAATCTGTATAAGCAGTACTTTTATTAAACAGTATGCCAAAAAAATATAGTATTTTTTATAATATAGGACTCTGAAAATGTTGGCTTTTTAGAGTTGGTTTACATAATTATGTTTAGGTGCTTATTTATATTATTTCATAGAGTTTAGTGTCAATTTTATTATACCCTTATGGCTCTTGATTCTGGTTCCGAAAATGGTGCAGGACCTCTATAGAATGCATTTCCGGGATTGTTGGATGACTCTTTGCCTCCCCAACCGTAGCTGCGTAAATATAGAAAGAGTGGAAATAAATCAGTACTTAAGAGGCCGGTGATCGCCGCTTGCAATTTCTATTCAACCCGCAAATATAAATTTGTCGTATATTGCCTATCTCTATTTGGCTGATGACACATGATCGCGTGCAAACGCGATAGCAATATGAGCGTACAGAATTTGTTATACGTTTAGTCTTGTTCCGTAAATACCAAAAATGATGAATGATAACTTGTTGTGTTTTTCACTTCGTGTTGTTATTCGAGAACTTGACAATATAGGCTATGCTCGTGGTCAATTAGTCCGTAACATATCGTCGGTTTTAATATGATACAAATAAGGAGAAAACATGTCATTCATGTCGTAAAAACAAGCAAAACGCTATGCGCTTACATTTAATTTTGGGAAAATATTTTGAAAACATAATTATCCAGGGGCTAGATAAACACAAGTTCAATCTTAATAATCGCATAATCTGGTGGAAATATTCTCGAATTACGAATCATTTTGGTATTACGTTTGTATGGGCAATTCACCCTCCGCTGGCATCTTAAGTAGTTTTAATTTATAAACGGTAGTCTTAATTATTAAGCGTTTATTTTCATTCACATTCATTAGTTATAAGGACGGTGTCAATTTCGGCCAAAGAGGAATCCACAAGTGAACTGCTTTTTAAATATTGAGTTTTTAATATATGAGTTTCCAGATATTTACCGTATAATTAAGCCTCCTTTTACTAGTTTACTCCTAGTTTGCTACTCGAGGCACAGGCAACTAGCAAGGGCTGTTTGCTGGGGTACTACGAAACGTCATTAAACAAGAGTTTATAATACGAGTGTGTGTGAATACCTGAAATTCCTATTAAGGTCAACACCCATGTATGCACCCTTGTGCTTTGCTCTGTTTTTCCTCCACATACGGTCACATGTATGGGAATGTTCGTAGCCGTCTGGGTTCACAACTGGGTGAAAATACCTATAAAGTGATACAGGACACTATTAAAACTTCCCGCTTTCAATAACTGAAATATTCAGCTGTTTCTGATGATTAGATTTTACAGTACACCTTTTGAAACAATCTCAACTATTTTGCAATGATGATAGAGAATTGAGAAATCAATATTTCACTTCACTTTAAATCAGCTCAGTGTTCAAGAACCCTGAGCAGGGGAGTTTACAAAAATCCGGAAGGTTAATGATTCAAACCAGGCCCGTTTTATGTTCATCATACTCAGTTCTAGTCATAAGCTTCGTTGGAAAAGAAATTGAAATATTCGTTCTTTTAAAAAAAAACATGCCTCTAGGCATCGTCATCTACAAATTTATAAACTGTTCTGTTTATTCTATGTCGTCTGTACAAAATATTTTTTCACATAAATGAAAAAAAAAATGTACAGACGACATAGAAATGCATTGAAAATGCGAGTTTAAATGCCTGTTGAGCCACCTGAAACTAGTCAATTTCAGACGAGGCGGGTAGAAAACCACCACTTTCTGCCCTAGGGCAGAAAGTGGTGGTTTTGGTGGTGGCTGAATGACGTAGCAGCCCTCCTTTCAATCTGTCAGAGTATTTTTTGTTTACTTCAAACGTTTTTAATTGTTATTTTGTCCATCACCTAATCTGACAGATATGATATTTGTAAACAACAATCTAGCAACTGAAATAAATAAGAAATACAATTTCTATAAAACTCGCACTTTTAATGCCGATTATATGAAAAATAGTGTGTGCGTCACGTAATGAAACACGATTTCAGATTTCGGGTGATGCCAGCCCTCGCTTCGCTCCGGCACGCAACTTCATCCCCGTCTGAAATCGTCTTGTTTCACCCCTAAGAACACAATATACTATTGTTTTGTTTAATCTATTAATTTAAATAAGACAAAATATAATTTTAAAAATCACACGAAATAATCCTAAATGAGATCAGCAATATCATTACGCATTTACCTCATTTGTGTTTCTTATTCCTCAATCGACACCCATTGGACGTGTATACTTCAGTTTCGATAACACAGAATAGTCTATTATTATAGTATGACAATAGGCCTTCGCCTTCACGCACGAATGAGTTACCACAGAAGCGGTAACGAATTCAAAAGTCAGTTACAGATATAAATTACCAATCCTTCTTGGTGACGCTGGCTGGTAAGATTGAGAAGTTTCGAGCGATATGGTTGGCGATGTAGGTCGCTACAGCCGGGGCGATCCATTCGCGGGCGTGGATTCCGGCGTCCATCCACACTGCTTGATTACTTGCGTCGCTATTTGATATCTTTAGAACCTATTGAAATATAATTGTAAGGAATTCGTACGTACTTATAATGCATATACGTACTTATAATGCATGCTCTTGCATTAAGTACAGAATGTAAAATTATTAGACGTTATTATTAGAGCATGCTTTATAAGTACGTATTATGTGTGAGTAATTGGAGAGTTTAGTTCTTAATCCAGAATAGAAAGATATGTACAAATGCAAAGTAATATATCTTATTATATTATGATTCGTCTTTTAATTTTATTTAACTAATTTTGCAAGACATTTATAGATTTCAATAAACCTAGGTAAATGTTTTCAACAAGTACCTAATCGATTTAAGGAAACTAAGAGATGCATTTATTCGGGTGGCAATTATACTCAGTGCTACGAGATCGGTGCTAATCAGGTTGTTCATAAGTTTAGTCTCAAACTAAACTATAAAATAACAGATTCTAGTTAATCTATAAATAATGTGAAAGATGGGCATTTCTCTTTGACTGGTCAATTAAGTTTACTTACTATAAAATTAGCAGCAATAACACAATATTACAAACGTTTCTAGTACTAATAAAAAAATTGAAAGGAAGAAAGGAAGGCTACCAATAAAAGCAAGCAAGCAAAGCCAGAGTAGGTACCTTTAACTCTCTGCCTTCCAGAGAAGTGCCAATAATTCCAACAGTACATATGGAAGGATAATCAGAATCAAGGTCATCTAAGAAATCGTGAATAACATCCAGACGATGATATTCATTCCAGTCCATATGTGCAGGCTTTTCTTTCTTAGATCCTGATAACGCACATTGTTCACATCACATAACACGATCTTGTGCCACACACAGTGGCACAAGATCGTATTATGTGGAGATCCTGAGACATTCGTCCAATAGTGGACGTCTATTGATGCCTTACGTAGTCATATTATATATTCTGTGGAATTAGATAGGAGGACCAACGAGTCTACAGGCTTCGATGCGGATGGTTTAGGTTTTGACTACGACTATCTATCCCAATCACGGCACTTTGGGGTTTTGGCCATGGTAATACTAATAATATAACCTACTAACCATTATACAGCGTTTCTGGTACACTTGTTGGAGTGAGTATTTTCTGGGACTCATTTATTTCAATATCTTCAGGACATGATTTAACCAAGGCAAGCTCTTTTAAATATTCAGGTTTATCTACTTGTACGTGTTTTACTTCATGGATGATGTTATGATTTTGGCATCCAATTTCATATCGAAAACGTTTGTAACTGTCGTTAATGATAATGTTATTAGTTAAATTATATTGATCACCATGTTCGCTTTTATTATGAAAGTCTGCAACATCAAGGATATCTGAATGTGATAGATTTAAGCTTAACGCTGAACATTTGTTTTTGCTGAAAGTTTGGGTGATAAAATCGTGTTCGGTATCCATCATTTATTAAGATTAAACATATTTTTTAAGTCGTGTAATGTTGATACATTGGTGTGCAAATAAAGAAGAAAAATTATTTTGAAAATCATTTCTTAAATGAACATTGAATCACTATGAACACACTTTATTACTATTTTTGTAAAGAATTTTTAAACCATTTTGAGAAATATTTTCAAAATATTACATTTTGCTTTGCTACTTTTAAGGTTACGTGTTTGAAGGTTTATGTTTAACTTTGACACTGTGAATTGTGGCAGAAGGCGCGATAGTGGTAGGTCAAAAAAGTATTTTATTCTTGGATTCTTCTTGGGTTCGCATTGCTGATTGCTGTTCATGAAGGTAATTGAGAATCTACTTGGAACATAGCTGTCTCCAGTCCTAGACTTGGAATTTGCTTTGATTTTAAGTACTATTGAAAGCTTCGAGACCTTACTAAACTACTCTATATTAATGTAATAATTTTGTATAACGTTCAATAAGTGTAAAACTTGTACCTATTTTGAATAAAATCTTTGACTTTGACTTGACTTTACCACGACTTTACCGACACTTTAGGAGCAACACTATTGAAATTAACCGTTTTACATAATTCTATTTTCTGAAAAATAAGAGATTTTGTATTTCTAATTCGGTCCGTTTGATCATTTATTGTTCCCTCGAAGGTTTTGTCAAAGACCGTTCGTAAAAGTTAAAAATAAATAGCTTTATAGGGATCCCGATAAATCTAACAAGCGAGTAACAAGAAGGGGGCGCAATTAAAAAGATAAACGCGTGTAAGACGAAGTCGAGGCGACATTTGGGTGGGGTGTCGGGGACCGCCGTCTGGTTAGCGGGTTACCATGAGACGTCCCCTACTATCGAATCTTATCATAATATCCATTTTCTTGTTCGTTTTCGCATTCATTCTTGATTACGCTACTTACATGCTAAGTTAGTTACACTACTTGCAAAATCAACTGCGTTCTTCATTTGAAGCCTTTGCACATTTACTGGTGCTGATTTGTTACAGGTGATATCAATCCACTGTTTCTCCGACGAGTCTCGGGATCTCTTACCAGCGATTGGCATTTTATGTCTACCATTATAAAGTTTTTATAGTTTATTTGTTTATCAATTTGTTACGTCAATGAGGCAAAACCACTAGAAAGATTAAGCCAAAACGCAGGTTAGAAGCTTTAATACATTATTTTAACGTTTAAAATGTCATGAGTGATATTCATTACAACTATACTAACTAGTCGGGCATTTTCCAGTAGTTATGTATAGTTATAATTTAATAAATTATTTTATTACAAAACTAAAACCTACTAGCGGCACTAATCACTAGCACCTAATCCGAAAAAAAAAAATTAACAAAAAGAAAATTGATCACGTCCCCTGTAATTTTCAAAAGGCAGGAGAGTAACTTTATTATTTTCAAAATATTTTGAGTATTCATCTTAAAGTGCCATCTTAAACAGCTTAACATTAACTGAGCCTTCAATTTGCTTTTTGCTGCCAAAACTTTATTCTTATAATTCTTACCTGTGAATCTCTCTCTCTCTAGTCGTTGCTTCATTGCTGAAGATCGTGGTCCTGGGGATTATGCAACCTTGTGCGGGTTAAGTTTTTCCATCGGGTTCTATCAGAGGCCAGTCTTGCAATGGTGTGAAATTTGCACTTGGAATCCCTCAGCTGGTCTGACCATCTGGTTGATGAGCGGCCTCTCGATGTTGCCCTTCGTGTTGTCCGTCACTATAAGCCTTTCTAAGCTGTCGTTCCGTCAAATATTTTATTGCAAATTTAATATAGAAAAACATATTATTTAATTCACTAAAATTCTACATCAATTATTTAGATCAGCAAATGAAAAATAAGAAAAAAGATGAAATTTCCATAGTAGGGCATTTTTATTAAAAGGGAGTGCATAGGGGAGGGAGAGGCGTTTACTGAAAATATCTGATTACATCTAATTATCGAGCGAGTGGCGCGCCTCTTAGCGCCTTAGCTCTTTGAGCTTCTCTTGATTACGGGGCCATTGTTTGCGCAAATGTTTGAGAATACTATATTGCTATTCAGGAGACTTTAAAAATATGTTTCCTATTTCTAACCTAGTTATCTAATGTAAAAATGGAGGTTTTAGTAATTAGGGCACCATTAAAGATTTTAAACCCAGTGATTCTAGTCATCACTTCAACCCATTGCCGGTGCGCTACTGAGCGGGAGTCTCCTCTCAGAATGAGAACCCATCAGTCCACCATGCTATCTAAATGCGGATTGGCAGACTTTACACACCCTTGTTAACATTATAAGGAACACTCGGGCATGCAGATTTTAAGGTGAAGTTTAAGTTTTAGTGGAGAGTATGGTGATAGAAATAAAACTCATCATCATGTTGATGCTGTTGATGTGTTTTATTTTCACCACCAGTTTTTATATTGATTTGAAAATTTTATACTTTTATTACTAAGTCCTTATCCTTATATTTCTTGAGTTCTTACCTCTTTCAGCCAAAAAGAATGTATCTGTATATAGCAAGATAATCATAGAATTAAGATAATTTTAACTCTATGACCAATGCTTCGATTAGCATTGATGTTTATTGGACTTCTGTCTTAAGCCAGTCAACTACCAACAGCTGTCACAAAATTAAAATGTGCATTTTCTGGATTAAATTTTAGTAAAATAAATGTTTTGTATCCAAATTCGTGTAAATAAACCACCAAAGTGGCACGCAAAAACAGCAAGTACCAAATATGGGACGTAAAATGTATGAAAGAAGGACAACGGCTGTTTTTGAGAAATTTAGACAATAAGGGTTGTGAGTTGACCAATTTTGTTTGAGGGAGAGGGTCTGCGACCCAAGTTCTGGTTCTTACCAGATTCAAAGGTTATCCAACGCCATTCAGCGTGGCAAAGCTGCAAGCTTGATGGGTACCTATGGCCCAGGGGCACCCAGGGATGGTCTTTTTCTTATGGGTTTATTTTTATTTTTTGTTAGTAGGTATATACATACGGATTTATTTTAAATTTATTTTATATTTTGTTAAATATTTAGATTTTAGTTTAGTAATGTATTTAAATAAAAAGACCAATTACTAATTAAAATTAGTAATATCCTAGCTCTATTTCTATAGTCAGATAAGTGATAACTTAGCAGACCTATTTGCCTGGTTTTAAAAACATTCAATGGAGAAGTTTCACGCTTTCTTACCATTATCACCAAGGTGGTCGGCATCGTTACAAGCATCGATGTCGATGGGTACAAGACGTATTATTAAAGTTTTAAGTCTTGAGATTTTCCTTTTTATTTTTATTCAGGTATTTAATTAATACCTTGTATTAAGTAATAATAAGTAAATTTTATACCTTGACCACAATCACACCTGATGGAAAATGAAAATACACTTTATTGTACACTAAACAAGATACAAAACAGAATAACATAGATACATACATTATGCGGCATTTAATGTATTATTAAATGATGATGCGACCTAAGATGGGACGCGCTTATTAAAATTTTTTGTTTCTTATTCTTTAATTTTCGTTTTAATTAATTAAGTCATTCAATAACATCCACTTTTTCCACAAAAGTATTACTAACGTAGTTCTAACATGAACACATTTATTCCAGCTATTAACATTTTTAGAGAAAGAACAAACGCCATGGAAGTGATCGTAGATGGATGCCGTGTAACACAGATACAAAAATTGCTCCAAGACAGGGATATTCCCTATGAAGTATCCGATAGCAACGGATCACGAAGCAGAAGTCCTGCCAACATTGGACCGAGACCAAGATCTCCAAGTAAGTAGTAATTTTAGTGTAAACTTCTTTTAATTTATAAATTTATACCTGAGTAGCGTGGGAATTTCGAAAAAAAAATGCTTTTTTTGTCTACTTTATAAAGGGTGCGCGTGGTGAAGCGGCGATAACCGACCTACTGTATGGGGCCGTGGGTTCGATCCCTGGATACGCACTTCCAACTTTGCTAAGTTATGGGCGTTTAAAAAAAATTATTATCACTTTAAACGGAGACGGAAAACATCGTGAGAAAACATGCACTCCCGAGAGTTCTTCATAATGTTCTCGAAGTCGTGTGAAGCCTGCCAATCTGCACGTGGCCAGCGTGGTGCATAAGAGAGAGAGAGAGAGAGAGAGAGAGAGAGATAAACGGTACCTCAAGGAAAGTGCAAAACTTTAGTTTCTTAGGCCAAGGTGCCTGGACGTCAATGAATCAGTCAGTGACCGGGGGAGTCAGCACTTTTCCCTCTAAACGTATATATATTAAGATTACGTTCTATTTCAGGAAGTTTAATCGATTGGAGAGACTACTACCCACTAAAAAATATTTACTATTTCATGGATAGTCTAGAAGTTCGTTATCCTTCAACATGTACTGTGTCCACAATAGGCCAGACGGTAGAAGGACGAGATATAAAGGTTGGTAAAGAAGCTTCTTTTATAGCGTGAGATTACAAAGAACTTTTTATTATTATCGCTGTGCTCAAATAACCAAGAGATACGATTAATAGGCTTGTTTGAAATGATTTTATAATTTATGTCACCTTGTACCTTATTTGCCTTGTACGGATATTACTGAGACTTAAATTATATTTATGAATCATAGAGTATAATATCTACTCTATGGTATGAATAATTAGAATTGCTCATATATGTATATAATCTGAATCTCGGAAACGGCTAAAATGAAGAATATATCATTAGAATACGAAGGTAAATTTCGCCTCCATCTACAAGGTTATAATAGCTCAGGTGGGAAAACAGTCGGTCCCGAAACCAGAAGACCCCGGTTCGAGTCCAGATGTCTCCAGTCCGATTATTTTTTTCCCTTTTTTTCAAGTTCCTTCTTTTAGTGGTAACAACTATTGATTTTTTATTTACATAACCAGTCCATATTTTTATTATTATGTAGGTAAGATCGAAAAATATTTTCATATTTCATCAGTATGTAATTTGTATTTAAATAGAATTTCCAAAAAACACGATTTACCATACAAAAATACCGAGCAAAGCTCGGTCACCCAGGTACTCAATAGTTAACGGGGAAAGTGAATTGTTCACAGATGTTAAAAATTTCTAACAGTGGTGCCGGCAACACTGGTGTGTGGATCGATGGTGGTATACACGCCCGTGAATGGATATCCACTGCGGTGGTAACTTACATCGCTGACCAGTTGGCGAGGAATATGGAAAATCTGCCAGCATACATTACTAACAAGGATTGGTAAGTACGTAATCTTTCCTTGGCAAGAAGTGGTATGGAGATTGGAACTATTTTTAGAACACTTAAATTAACTTTGATAATCTCAGGGTTATACCAAAGTTTATTTTGTTCTTCAAAATTAACTTGCGTAAAAATAATACGATTTTTGGTGGCTTTCTCGTGCGTGCACACCAATACAATAAAAAGGGTTCTTCAGCGTGAGTTTAGGCTATGATGCGAGCGACTTACGTACGTTGCAAATGCTCATATCGATTCAATTTGATATTTTTTTACAGAAAACAGATTTTGTTTAAAGAGTTCGGTATAGGAAATGTCTTCCTGGATCCCACTTTTAAGTTATTTCGTCAACAATACGTTTCAGGTATTTCCTGCCTGTTCTGAATCCGGATGGCTACTACTATTCACATACTAGCGATCGAATGTGGCGAAAAAATAGAGCTCGAATAGGAAACACGATTTTTGGTGTTGATTTAAATCGGAATTTTGGGTAATGATGTTAATTGTGACCTACTAGCCTACCCATTCCAGTTTCATTCAAAAACTATTCCTAGTGGCTAAGGATCTATTATGTAACTTAGTCGATATCTCCATTACAGAATAGAAAGGTATGGCAAAATTTCAAGTCTTTCAAGATCTGGTTTGACCTAGATATTAGTATGTCAGTCATTCAATTTCGCCTTTTTTAAATACAATTAAATTGACTAAGCTGCATATTTAAAATGTTTGTGTAACGATTATGTTTTTTTGCATCTGCGTCTGTTTCAATGGCGGATACTTTTGAAGGTTTGGGCCCAATTTGTTCGCTGAGTGCATGCCAATTTTCGAATTGCTTCTTTTCTTTCTATGATATTTATGTATCCAAAATCCACTAAAATCAAGCCAAGCCAAGCAAACTGCTCATCAAGAAGTTCTAGGCATGCTAAGTGATCACGTTCTAGCTGAGGGGGTAAATGTGTGCAGGCCTATTCAGATAAGCACTTTCTTGTAATTATGTTCGCGTTTTCTTTAGCAGTTGCAGATGTGTAGAGTACAATAATTGGTGGTGGTAGGTTTGCAGCTTTAGAAAATTTGTTAGTTATAATTGTACATTTTCCCGATGATAACTTCAGTTACCGGTGGCTACCAAGAGACAACGATTGCCATGGAGATGATCCTTCTCATTTAAATTATCGCGGAGTTGAACCATTTTCGGAGCCCGAAACTGCAGCAGTTAAGGTACACTTTGTATCTAAGGTGGCATCGGATTTTAATGTATCCAGAACTTATCTAGTAGATGTTTGTACACGGTAGGTGTTACAGCATGAGATTACAGTTTACACGGTATTACAGTATGAGACAGGTATGGTACGATGATTAATACAATAAAATTAGACTTGTATCCCACAAATTTATCTAGCCCGGCGGCCAAAATTGGAACAAATTTTTATGTCTGTTTAGTTTTTTTTTTAATTTTATTCATATATGTAGATATTTGGGATATTGTCACCGGGTCAGATAAGCGTGGTACTATACATCGGTATTACGAGTGGGTACGGTATGATAATTTTTACAATAGAAGAAAGAGACTCGATAATGTAGGTAAAGATTGGCATTCGTCATGCAACTGTATTTTCTATATGTTTACAGGATCTAATTCTATATTCTGGCGTTCCATTTAAGATATTTCTTACATTACATGCGTACAGCGAAGTCATTTCTTTTCCGTGGTGCTTCACATCAGAGCCCTGTGCCGATTACGTTAACTTATTAGAGGGCGCAACTGCTATGGCCAAAGTGAGTACTTATAATATTGGTTTTAATTTTCTACTTAATATACTATTTTGTTCTATGTTGAATTAATTTTGTAGACCACTCTCAATTTATTTCAATTAAATTTCAATTTATTTATAATTAATTTATATTTATTTATAATAAAAATAAAAAACCCACGAACTACAAATACTATGAACATAAATGATAATAGTAATAAGTTAATAACTTAATACTAACATTACGTTACTAAGTTGAACTCACGTTATAATTTGGCCATTTGTGTGGGTGGTAGATCTGATTCCTAACTAGTTTCCCGTATTTAGGATATCATTCCTAATTCCCGCGGAGCTTAATGCTTATCAAGTGCAACCTGTTTAGTTAATAGAAACACACAAAACACAATTTATTAACTCCTTTCATATAAACAGCCTAAGAAACTATTTAAACAAAACAAAAATATCAAATTATTTGTGTGCCTACCCTCGTTTAGCGCTCGTATAGTGAAGGTATAATGCGCGAGTGAAGCAGTCAGACGCGCAGGAATATTTGAATGCAGGGTAAATACATAAAACAAATTCCTGGTGGGAGGCTTCGGCTGTGGCTAGTTACCATCCTACTGGCAAAGTCCACCAAGCAATTTAGCCGATTAATTTAATGTACGATGCCATGTAGAAACCGATTAGGGGTATGGGTTTGGTATAACTGCCATACCTCTAACAGGTTAGGCCGCTACCATCTAAGACTGCATTCTCACTTACAATCAGGTGAGATTGTAGTCAAAGGCTTATTTATAGTTGATAAAAAAAATAGTTTTAACACTTGTTTTCAGGGCATATACGATGTTAATCATCGTATGTACAAAGTCGGTAGTTTCAAGGATATAATGTACCATGCAACAGGGACAAGCATCGATTGGAGCTATGGCTCAGCTCGCATACCCTTCTCCTACCTCATCGAGCTAAGGAGCAAGCAGCACAAGTTCCTACTGCCCAAGGAAGAGATATTGGATTGTTGCAAGGAAGTTCTCGGTGGTGTTCAGGCTTTAGCGCAATTTGTGGACAAAAAGAAATGTTTGAATTGTACCATGTTTTACAATAAAAATTGCCTATGATATATTGGAACTGAACGCACTATTTTCTTTTATCTAACTCTTTAAAGCTAAAACTACCTGAGTAACATCTGTGTTATGTATATTGATACGACTGCCTGAAAAAAGGAGTATATTGTTTTCAGGGGTTTCATGTATGTATGTATGTATGTATGCATGTATTTACGTATGTATGTATGTATGTATGTGAGTTTGTATATTCCACCATAACTTCTATACGCCTGAACCTATTTTGATAAATGAGGTATCGTTAGAATCCCTAGCTTATTCCGGGTGACATAGGCTAGTAAAATTTAAAAAAAAATTGATGTGGTGACCATGGGCCCGCATTAAAGACTAAAGTTGAAAAAAAATACTCGAAAATAAGATTAACTATATAATCATCAACTAGAAAATGATGAGTAGATTCCAAAAATATATAACACTATAGTTCAATATACAGTGATTCACAAAAAATATCATTTTATAAAAATGTGAATTAGATTCTAATTTAACTAGATTAATTTAGAATTTTAACTTTTTAGTTCGGATAGCTGCGGCGCTTCGCCTGGGCGTATCGTGCTGCGCTCCACACCGCTGCCATTGTGGCTCTGCCGTCGGCCGACTCGCTCACCATGGTCCTGCGTCAGCAGCGCAGGGCGTATCCCCCGTCACGCCAGCCTGAATGATATAATCCGTCGGGCCTTTGCCACTGCCGGATATGCGGCTATTCTGGAGCCAGTTGGGCTCATGGGAGACGATGGCAAGAGGCCCGATGGTATGACCCTGGTTCCTTGGAGTTTGGGGCAGCCCTTGGTGTGGGATGCCACATGTGCAGACACCTTGGCACCGTCCCACCTTCCAGGCACTGCCGTTAGGGCTGGTGCGGCGGCGGAATCAGCGGAGGGCCTCAAGGTGCGTAAATATAGCACACTGGATAGTGGTTATATGTTTACGCCTTTTGGGGTCGAGACGCTAGGGCCTTGGGGGGTTGGGGCACGCGGAATCTATAAGGAACTTTCTGCGCGCTTGGTCGAGGCAACACGTGACCAGAGTTCTGGTATATATTTCGCTCAGCGAGTGAGTATAGCTATCCAACGCGGCAATGCTGCCAGCATTCTGGGCACGCTGCCCACTGGTAGCGGTCTTTTAGATTAGGTTTTTAGTTTTTAGTTTTAATTTTTGTGTAAAATGTAAATATGCCTTTGAAATACAAAACTTTTTAGTTTGTTTTTGGCAGGGCAGTCGTATTTTTTAATTTTTTTAATTATGATTTAATTGTGACTTGTACTCATATTTTATTTCCGTTGTAACAAAAAAAAAGATAAAGAGAGATTATTTGTTTCATTAGTTACAAAAAAAGTTCATAATACAGTGCATATTTTTAACATAAGCTTCGTTTTGGATCATTTTTAATCACACCAAGCTGCCAATTTTCTCAATTACACAGATTTACTAGTAAACAAACAATTTTACTCAGATTTATAATAGGTATATATTTCAAAATATGCATTATTATTTATATTATTATAGGTACTTAATTAGCTATATACACACAGATAAAACTATAACAAATATAATTATCATTAAATGATTGATTTTTAGTAAGTAGAATTTAAATAACATAATTGCTATAAATCTGCTCGTTCTTAATTTTTTCATACAATGTTCATTCTTTGATTCTTGGCAGATCAACAAATGCCATTAAACTTTTCACTGCTTGCCAAATTTCTTCGCAGGTTTCTAAGATTTGGTCCTTTGGTAATTTGAATCTGTGTTTCCTGCTTCGCAGTTCAATCATGTATGAGTATGGGATCTTTGCAATACCGTAACACCAATCTATGCTGGTTCCACATGCAAAATATGTTAGATCTTTTGTACTGCCCACTTTATAAAGCATTCCACTGCTGTTATAAATTGCCTGAAATTTTTTTTTTACTGTAAATAACTTATTTTTTTTGTGAATTTGAAGCTTTGTCTTTTTGTGATATGGAAAGAAAGTATTGCGGGGAGGTTTTAGATAAAGTAATACTAAAATTATCAATCATTATTTAGCAAATATATAAGAGTTCAGCTTTAACTGTGAGATTATATTAGTTAAGATAAGATATTGTGTTGCCGTCATTTGCCTCTTCACCATTCTTGTGTCGGGCCTCTCTTGTATTGTTAAGTCAAGCTTTCACGAGATTTCTGATTTCATTGGAGAACAAAATAGAAGCTATCGATAAATACTAATTCCATAATCCATAGATATAATTAGCAGATTTCTACGATCATCGTTACTAGCCTATTAGTTTCTTACAAGAACTTGTTACCCTTGCCATTACCGCACCACCCTCGAGTAACTGGAGGTAGTCTGGACACGGTTCCGTCTTGTAGCCCCAAGGGAATAGGATCAGCTCATAGTAGCTATGGAAGGAGAGGTAGACTTTAAAAGGCGTCTGCGAGCTTAGTATTGTATCCTGCAAAGTTTATTATTTGGTGTAGTGGTTAGTTTCTTTCAGTCCATACAAAATAGATTGTTTTCTTTCAGGGTAGTTAACATTTTTTTATTTTGCAATAGTTCTGACTCCAAGCTCTAAATGCTTTTACTTTTGCATGAAGTCATATTATTATTGAAATCATTAACTGGCTGGATCTCAAACTCAAAATTAATTTATTCAAACTGGATCACCGTACACTTTTTCAACATCAATAGTATTTCTTTAATTTAACAATTATTACGTAATGATGATAATTCGATACGGTAAGTATCTTAAAATTGAAGCTACGAAGATTATTAACCTTAACGTTTCTGGCGCACTCTGTTACTTACCCTGACAGCACAAGTTTCAGGTTCTGAAAATGGCGCAGGTCCTCTATAAAATACATGATTGGGTAAATCTGATGATCCTTCTTCCCCATTATTACCCCAACGATAGCTGAAAGTAAAACAAATATCCAATCTAATTGCAAGCTCATATTTTAAAAAGAAACTTTCTAAGAATTTAGAAATATCAAATGGAACAGAAGTTGGTATCGGTATAACTTGTTCAAATAAAAAGCAGTTGAATAAAACATAAGTTTTGTTCTCAATTTAGAGTAACATGTCTACAATTGGAAATATATTTTTAGTGGATCAATACGCAAGTGGCACTGATATATAAATCCAAGATATTAAAAATTATAAATAAATTAGAGCCTTTTAGGTTACTTCTTTTGTATATTTGACCGTGGTTTGTTATTATTATTCAATCTCGACCAAAAAATATCTGAATTTCCGAACGGACAGGTACTAGCCGCGTAACACCTAAACAGCTGTAGTTAATTACAGTTTGTTAGGACGATGGGAGCAAGTGTACTATAGCCCCTGCCCCCAAGGCCTGGTGAGGTCATTGGATAATCAATAAAGAGAATATGTATCTTTATTTAATTATCCTTTTTATTTAAAACTAGTTGATTCCCGCGACTTCATCCGCGTGGAATAAGTTTTTGATTCCTACGGGAACTCCTTAATTTTCTGGGATTAAAAGTAGCCTATATCACTCTTCAGGTCCTCAACTATGCTCATGCAAAAAATCACGTTGATCTGTTGCTCCGTTGCAGCGTGATTGAAGGAAATAAACACACTTTCGCATTTATAATGTTAGTATGAAATGATTATCTGTATTTTAAAATTATAGTGAGGTTAACCGTTTTTTTAAGGTTATCTTTGGTTTTATATATCAATGTTAAGTCACCTAAAGTTCCTGTTGAGATCGACTCCGACACGCTGGCCGTTCAGTTTCGCTCGGTTCTTTCTCCACATGCGATCTTTTGTATGTGTGTACACGTAGCCATCAGGATTCAATACAGGGACAATGTACCTGCCAACGAAACATCAAATTTTCCTGAATATATGACGTAGTATCTGTGACGTGAGTTTTACGGCTCGAAGTTTCTTTATGTGATCAGTTATAGGATATGTGATCAGGATATGTACAAAAACTAGAGGACTCGTCAATCAACATACACAGGTTTGAAGCTGATATCACAACGTCGGAGCACATCGTTCGAAGAATCGATATATTATATATATAACTGCGCAGCGTCTGTGGACCGATGAAATCAAAGAAGTCGCAGGGAGCCGCTGCAATTCAGGCGGTTTAAGACCGAAGTGGTGTTTGGAAGTCCTTACAATATGAGACCTAAGCCCAGCAGAAAATTGCTGATTTTTATGATCGCACGTAAAATCGTTTTTCCAAAAGTAACCGTTAAGTAGAAGGCAAAATCCACTAAGTAGTTGGCATAATTTTCTAGTGGAATACATTATTATATAACTTGCTGACGCTCGCGTGGTTTGATATTTTTATAATTCTCGCGGGATCAGACATAGGCTATTTTTTATCCCAGAAATGTTATTTTCTGGGATAAAAAATAGCCTATGTCACTCTCCCGGTCCTCAACTATACCCATGCAACGTACGTCGATCCGTTGCTCTGTTGCGGCGTGATTGAAGGACAAACAAACACACTTTCACATTTATAATACTATAAATTACGTGTCAATTAAAAATTACCAATCCTTATTAGTGATGGATTCGGAGAGTTTCTGGAAGTTTCTGACGATATAATCAGCAACGTAGGTGACGACGGCTGTGCTTATCCATTCCCGCGAGTGAATTGCTGCGTCTAGCCAGACGGCGGGATTGCCAGCTTCACTGTTGGATATCTTCAACATCTGTTGGTAAACGCTAAATCCAATATAAACGGGCGCATTTTGGCAATGTGAAAGTGCAACTTAGTTGTTTTAAAATAAGTTGCTTTAAATTGCTCGAATCATTTTGTACATGAAATGAAAACAACATGTTCATGTACTCAATAGCTTGAGGTCTTCCTGAAGTAATATGATACCTAGATAAGCTTGTGCTATCTTCTCTAACGATAGAATGGTTGGCTAATTGGAAATAAAACAACTCTTAGTAATCATTGATTTATTAATCTTCATATTAAATATGTAATCAGTCGCTACATTATCAAGAAATACTGCCGTGGTGCATCAATATTATTTTGATGGTAAACAACATATCTTAGGATCCTGTTTACACTCCAGTGACAATTTATGCACCTCAACGTCGTTACCCAAATCGCAAACAATGGTCATCCATGGAATATAGCGTAAAGTCGGCGAGATCGAATCAATATTATAGAAGTTCTAGCAAGTTTTTGGTGAAACATTTAAAACAAGCACGGTAAACAGTCGACTTCACTGAAACCACGATATAAACAATGATCACAAATCACAATGACATTGACATCTTCAAATACGTTTGTCAATGACGTTTCATTGCACAAAATGCGTGAATGCGAAGGTAAGGTTTTAATGCAACTATTTTATTATTCATTGTTATTTACATTAAAATAATAATAATGTGTCATTTTCAATAATTAACAACACAAAATAACGAATTTAAACAAAGAGCTGTAGTATGATCTATGTAACTAATAGGAGTTTTGTTTTATTTAAAAACTTAACAACTGTAGTTTTATTAAGTCGTGTATGCGTAGAATGTAATGCAAATTGCCGCAAGAGAAATAGGAAGTGGACGAGGGACTTGAATTACTTTTTTTTTCATTTTTAAATCCGCAACTTTTTTATCAGTAATTATTAAATCATACAAATTCCTAAGATAATTTTAAAAAGTTTTCATTTTGTGCAAATTATGAAAATTGGTGGGGTAAAATCTGGCATTCTCTTTTAGTACCTAATACATAGGATAGTACCTTAATGTCTCTTCCTTGCACGGACTTGCCAATAACTGAAACAGTACATATGGCTGGAAAGTCCTTCTCCAATTCATCCATAAACGAATTTATAACGTTGAGTTTGTGGAATCTCTTCCAATCCATGAACTTTACTATAAGAAAATATTATGTACTAAAGTTTAAAATATACAAGACTAGATGATGCCCGCGACTTCGTCCGCGTGGATTAAGGTTTTTGATTGCCGCGGGAATAGCCTATGTCCGTCCCCAGGACACACCCTATCTCTGTACCAAATTTCATCAAAATCGATTGAATAGATGGATTGTAAAAGCGTAGCAGACAGGCAGACACACTTTCGCATTTATAATATTGGTATATGGATTTTTTTTGCACATCAGATTATTTATTAATACGGATAAGAAGAATATACGTATGCTAGTTACCTTTTCTTTTGGCTGGCTTTTCCGATGGGATTATTTGTTTTACACTCTTGCTTAAACTTTTTCTGAACATAACATTTGGTATGAGTTGCCCTGTAATTTAAAAATTAAAAAAATACATGATGGGTACATTTACTACCAAGCCTTCGTTAAAGAAGTAAAGAACTGGACTTATATTATCTTTATTACATTCGCCCAAGGCACTAAGTGAACGTACTCCATATAAAGGGCGACTTAGTATCTCACTCCATGTAGTGACGCGGAACCGGCTTAAACCGCTCAGAAAAAGCTTTATATACTCGTATGTTACCGCAAAATTACAAAAACTGTAAGATTGTAATCTAACTAGCGAAATTGTAAACTGTCGACAGATTGTGAACCGTTAAATGTTCTGAGTGTAAATTTTTGAAATATTCGTTGTATTTACGTTTTCTTGTCGTGTTGATGTATGGAAGTTCGCCTTTGCACTTTCGTTGGCTTTCAAACAATATAGGATATTGGAGCTATTCATAAACAGCGATCACACTTTTGCCAATATTGTTTATAATAGGTATGTTGTTTGAACGTAAAGACCTCAATGCATCGATTTGAAAGAAAAGCTCATTCAAAAGTATTAGTTAGATTAAGGAAAAGATTTCTTTGAAAATACTGATAGTTTGTAAATGTTAAGTATTCGTACAATAAAGATGTGTCCAGCCGCATCTTTTGATGTTAAACCTACCCTGAATCTACCAAATCAACAGTCCTGAATTACAGCTCAATTCTTTAGATCTACCTTTGCTTCGACGCCGAATAAATTTTGTCTGCGTGCCATTATTGGACTTATCGGCACTGCAACTGTCTTCTAAGGATTCGTCGCTGAATAACATGTCGATTTTTCGTTGCTCGACAGACACAAGTTGGGGTTTATACATCTCCATCCTTCCATTGGTAAGACGCCGAAAATTTCATACGAATAAAACTACATTTGTACCTGACTGGAAGACAAAATTATTGCTTAATTTCTTTATAACGATATTAAAAGACTGGTTTAGTACTTATTTATCACAGAAATTTTGGCATTCAAAAATGTATAGGTATGTGAATGTGAAATATTTCAAAAGTGACAACAAATGACCATCATGTGGGTTGCTCATAGATTTTTAAAAACCCATAGTTATTGTCCTTTTGACCCTGTGTTTTGACCACAGCTTTTATCCAATGATTGTCTATGCTTATGAAGCTAGCTCATCTTGAACTCATTGCCTAAAGTTATGATACGTCTGGCTCGTCGTTAATGAAGTTACGCTTCCAAGTTCCAACATTTAAAAAAATATTTGGGAGCCCACTGCAATATCATCTGAAGATAACACCTACCATTATCTAATTATTATTTTAAAAGGTCACGATTCTCTAGTGAGAAATGCGATGAGAGAATTAGAAATGCACAAAGAAGACAAACCACATTTTATGGATACTTAAAGTCCCAAAGTATAGTCCACACTATAGTCCCACAAACAGCTGACGCGGTGACAGCGTCGCTAGTACTAAATTTAAAAAAAAACACGCATAAAAATTTGTTCCAATTTTGGCCACCGGGTCAGATAAGTTTGAAGGACTGCCTAATAAGCAAAATAAAAATGTTGAAGCATAAAAAAAACTGTTAATTTAAAGAGTTAGAAAAACACATTGATGTAAGAAGCTTCGAATATTTTACTTGCTCCAAGGTATAGGTTGTGGTATAGGTATATTCCATAGAAGAGAACCAGAAATTTTAACTTAAATGGAGCCAGTCAATTAAGGTGCGGATGTTCACTAAATGTGCAGTTGGCAGAGGAGTAGAAAATAAAATAAGCTGTAAGCTACTGAGCGAAGTAGAAACGAGTACATAAACAAATTTCGGTCTCGGATTAGAAAACCGCGGGCAGAAAACTGCGCGACAGCTACGTGTTGGCGTCAGTCTGCCATCGCAATCACGATAGCCGACGCGGTATTATTCTGGAGTTGACTTTTTTTGTGGGTAGGTATATTTGCAAACTGAAGACCTGTGAACAGACCATACGAAAACACTGAAAAAACTTCTGCGTGTAGACTGAGTGAACGCATGGTTTCTTGTAGTTTTGGTCAATAAAAGGTTCTAATGTCAGTCTCGGATTAGAAAACCACGGGCAGAACACAGATTTATGTCTGTGGGGCAGAACGACGCCGCGGTGTTATCCTTTTTTTTATTATTTTTTGGCTGTAAAGGTTACACGTACAAGGTTCACTGCTTTTTTTATTCTTTGTGTTTACAAGGCTTTTTGTATATGACAGTCCTATCGTACCTCATTAAAATATACTTATCCTAATCAAGGTTCACTGTTGATGTTGGGTGATTTGAAGTCAAAATTGGTTTGATTGGTTAAATAATATAAATTGTGGAAATTGACAATATAGTGATTGGTTGAACTGTGTTTAGCCTAGGACCGTTGAATGACAGAAATGATGGAAAAATAGAATTTATTGATTGATAATAAATTGTAATTATAATTAAATGATAAATGCTAAATGTTATAAATGAGTGGCACGCGTGCTGGTTGCGATAATGATT
This sequence comes from Erebia palarica, assembly GCA_964035005.1. Taxonomy (NCBI): domain Eukaryota; kingdom Metazoa; phylum Arthropoda; class Insecta; order Lepidoptera; family Nymphalidae; genus Erebia; species Erebia palarica. The sequence continues at coordinate 32,618,257 of OZ035983.1, forward strand.
TGCGCACTGATTGATTGTTAGCTTGAATGTTCAATGAAGAGCAGGTTAATGCTGATGGAGCAAAATGTACGGTTGGACCGTACTAACTGTGTGAGAGTGCAAACAGTTCAAACCAATCACTTTATTACTTTATATTACTATTGGTATTATAGTTTTACCTATATAATCAATAACAACAGAATTTATTTACTATTCTAATATTAATATGGTCATTTAGTAGTTTTACCTGGAAAGTTTTGAAAATTGGTGTATTTTATAGATTTCGACGTGCTTTTTCCGAATTTTCACTTTGCCACCTCGTATCTTTGCCGCTCGCGCCGCCATATTGGACAAATGGCGCCCAAAAACAGTTTTTTGACAATAACTCCTTTTGGACTAATTTTACGATGAGAATAGTTATGTAATAAATTAAAGTACAGAAAATTTACTACAATTTATATAGTAACCTTTTTTTCTAAAATCAATAGTTTCATCGTACGAGAGCCTCAAATCAAAACCTAAATTCACCTTCCACAGTTCAAATAAATTTGTATTGTGGGTTTTATTATTGACTTAAATTAGATCGAAATGGCTAAATCTAGTGATGCTATCTTTTTCTTCTTGTAAAATACTACTACACACATTGTTGTTAGATTTGTTCAATGTTGTTTAGTAATTTATCAGTCTCCACTAGTGAAAAGATAGATATCTTCTTGACCCCATCTCCAAAGAAATAAATTTAATAGCTAATGCCAAATACTGTAAAAAAAATAATTGATATTGTTTTTGGAACAGAATAAGCCGCCTAACTTTTACAGTACAACTTTGGACTGTCGACGAGCGTAGCCCTGTTAATTGTAGACAAACGAGATTGATTGAAATGGACATGTACTTTACTATCTAGTTCTGGCATTTTGCTCGTCTAATCAGCTTTATGTCGCAGGTAAATATATTTTTTTTTGTATACTCGTAGACGCCTACGAAGTTTACAAATATTATACTATGCTGTGATGCTACGAAGTGGTACGCTATCAAAAATTATCATTTTTCAAAATCTTACGATTTGTTTTGTAGACTTATATGCAGTACACCGATCTGACTGACGTAAGCGCTTTTATTAGCCTAAGTCGATGAATAAATGTAGGTACAAATATACGAAACGAAGTTTAACCTATCTAATAATCTATTATTCTATTATATATCTATATATATAAAATTCAAAGTCCTGACTAACTGACTTATATATCAATGCACAGCCTAAACCGCTGGTCTAGGACATGAAATTTGCAGGGTGTGTTTTTTGTAAAGAGTAGGTATCCACTAAGAAAATGATTTTTCGAAATTATACCCCCAAAGGGGTAAAATAGGGGTTGAAAGTCCGTCGTTTTTTTAAGTTATAGTTATGAAACTTAATATTTGGGCTACCAATTTAAAATTAAGAAATACGTGTTCCGCCATTTTTGAAAATTCTACCCCCAAAGGGCTGAAATGGGGAATGAAAGTTTGTATGAAAGTCCCTAGATATATTATACAAGATATTTTTCAAGTTATGTCTACGAAACTTGATATCTTGGCTTTCGGTAAAAAATAAAGAAAAAAACAAAAATTCCACCCACAAAGGGGTTAAATAGGGGTTGAAAGATTGTATGAAATCCATTGTTTTTCAAGTTATAGCCATGAAACTTGATGTTTGGGCTTCCGTTTTAAAATTATGAGATACGTATTTCACAATTTTTGTAATTTCTATCCCCAAGGAAGTTAAATAGAGAGTTTGTTCTACACTCACGCTGCAACAGAGATTGACGTGATTTTTTGCATGGGTATAGATGATGGACAGTGACATAGACTTCTTTTTATCCCGGAAAATTAAGGAGTGCCTGTGGAAATTAAAAACTTATGCCACGCGTACGCTACCCTCGCGGAAACAGCGTTTTGCCGCTATTTCACTCTTAATGTCGTTTACATAAAGCTCACATAAAGCTGTTCCGCGTGGATAGGTTTGGTGAGTACCATAGCTTATATTTGCTGTGTGCCACCGACGTTGAACAGTTTGTCCACTTTTCTTACTACAAAGAGCAATGGTGAAATTTGTATGGATTTCATTGATTAAATCTTGATTGTACACAAATAAGATAAAGACAAGTAGTATTTTCGTATTTTTAAAATTTTATCAATTTTATTCACCATAAATAATTGAAGCTAGGTAAAAAAATTTGATTAATCAGTTCCGTTTCTCACCATTTTATGTGTTACCATTTTATGAATAATCTAGTAGCTAAAATACACCTAAATTGGTAGATTGTTTTGTATCGTGCCAAAAATTGAAATTATTTAGAATAATAGGACGGTTCTTTATTTTAGTGTATTTTCTTACATACATTATCTAATAATCTCTAACGGAATGGTAATAAATGAAAGAATATTATGGCAGCACTGATGCTGATTGTCTGCCGGTTGTGGTTGTGCCGAATTAAAAACTTATGCCGCACGAACAAAGTCCCAGAAGTCCGCAAGTGTAAATATATGTTGGAAAGCAATTATCATTATGGAAAACACGATTATGCTTTTGTGAAGTTATAAAATAATTATAGGCCAGTGCCTACACTTACCCAAGGCAGTAAAAGTGCATCCAATGTTAATTACGTCTTAATGACGTAGGGGAGCGTCCCGAGTTCGATTCCTGAGCGGTAATTAACAAGATTACGTGAAGATAGTGGCGTGAAATGTCGACATGCCGACTAATTGAAATGTACGGCGCCTTGTCAGTACATTGTTTGGCCTGAGATTAATATGTTTGACTGAAGACTGCGTAGGGGTTTGTATAGGTACTCGTATACCTAGACTACTGAAATGTAGGTAACTATCTATGTTTCAGTTGTAAGCTAAGTCGTTGTCAATTACAGGATTTAGGCTTCGATGGTACTTCAGCTTTGTAAGGTTAATTTTATAGTCAGTCATCAGTTAGTTATAAATAAATCACAGATTTCTTACTTTTTACCTGTTCGAATTGTATGAACTTGTCAAGCACTAATGACATACAGGTCCTCGACCAATACCTAAAGTCAATTGCATACAAGATGTTAGTTAATTCTATCGAAATCGAATATAAAAGGTAAAAAATCTTCCACTACGCCTGCATATTTTTTAGTCGTATTTGTATGTTCCCAACACCACAGGAGCTGATTAGCTTATGGGTATAGCAGTACCTACTTATAACATTTTCAAGCAAGCTAGTTTATAGTTACAATCTAATATGAGATGAGAGATGGTAATTTTTTAAATCAATACAAGTTCTATAAAATACTTCATTTTAGCGGTCTTTATCCATGACTTATGATAAAAGATTTGTTTTCTGAATCAGTTGCAGTACAATCTACGACAAAGGCGTAATGCCTTGAAGCTACTGGGGTTCGTTTCAATGTGAGCCGACTTCGTGTAAACAACGCTGTCTCTGGCTTCCTTCGCCAACGGCGCGGGCAAAGAATAATGCAAAAGTTGCATAGGTAAAAACCAAGTTAGTTTTCTTTACAGTTATTTAGTATATTTTTTGCCACTAATCCATTATTTCTCAGTTCTTCATGCCGATTGTTTTTAGGGATTATTGAAACACTTTGTGTCACTTTTATATATAGAATATCATATAGACATCTTTTTCAATATTATACCTCAGAGCCTATGTAAACGACATATTTAATAGGCGTTGACGGCGCGGTACAAACGCGAGCCTAACGCAAATCATATGCGCGTCAGTCGCAGCCAGAAACCTTTGCACACGTTCAGAAATTCAGACGCGCGTTTTTATCTAGGGCTCTTAAGTCTAAAATGTCTGTTACTAAAATGAAACGTTAGTGTTTATTGGTTACCTAATGACAATAAATACCTTCTGAAAGAACCTGACCTAATTCCAGGAATATAGAGTTTGTGATAAACCTTGAACCAACAATTTTTTTTTTACGTTGAACCTGCAGATATCATTGTTCTATGACAAAGATATAGAGGGAGACGGGTAGAATCAAAAAATTGTGCTTCCAATAAGGGACATCATTAATTCTCGCCGGTCGCTTGTCGGGGGATTGCCTGCATTACTCTAATAGCTTCTGAGAAAAATAACGGATCAATATCCGGCCGATCCGGACGACCGGCAGCCGACCGAAGCGTTTGTTGTGGTCGTTTATCTGCTCTGATTATATTATTGATATTGCTTACTGCTTTGTGTTATCTTTTTTTATTGAAAACAATACAATAGAACTTACAGCTAGCTAGCATCTAACCTAATTGCTGTATAAATCATGCCCGCATTGAATGGTGGCAAGAATGCTGGCTGCATTTCTGCGTTGGACAGCCAGGCCGATCCTTAGTGTAAAAAATGAGCCAGCACTTCTGTCATCAGATGAGGCAATTAACCGCGGTGAAATATCTCGCAAAAAAAAATTGTCACTAAGACTCCACGGCTGTGATATCTTACCGATTTGGAAGCATGGAACACAAACAATGATATAATCATTGGTATAGGTGAGAGTTCTGATGTTCATTGCTACATGTGTGGCCTAATCACGTGCTCTAAATATGTTGAGATCAAATATTGGATAGAAGCAGGCGTTACTTTGCGGAAGTCCATCATAATGAAGGAACCAGAAATTTAATTCGCTATAATCCGCGGCAACAGGAAAAACTATGTGGTACAGTGGTTCTCACCACACCACAGAAATCCCCCAAAAACTACCCTCAACGTACGTTTCACTCCGATACCGGAGCATCTCCAGGCGATCCACAGGTGATACACAGGCCTCCACAATACACGATTGTGAAATCACACAATTCAATCACAACAACAATGAACAATGCACGATTGTGAAGGCAACAATCGCCTTGCCTTCACAATCGTGCATTGTGGAGCCAACATCTCCTGAAGATGCTCCGGTATCGGAGTGAAACGTACGCGGAGGGTAGTTTTTGGGGGATTTCTGTGGTGTGGTGAGAACCACTGTATCACATAGCTATTCCTCTTGCCGCGGATTATAGCGAATTAAATTTCTGGTTCCTTCATTAGGTTGAGATCAGACAGACTAAAGTGTAGCTAAATTAGTCTCTAAACTCTTGTTGGTACTGGCATTAAACCAACATTAATTTCCTAGTTTTTCCTATCTTTTTATTTGATTGCACAAATGCTAAAGTACTTAGGAGTGTACGATTTTGATATCAAATTTAAGTTGAACGAACTATATAGAGTAAACATAATACAATAAGTACCTACCCTAAACTTGCGCATCATTTGACTCTATCACTTTTTCGGATTTATGAGATGGTGTGTTTTGTTTTGATAACTAACTTACTGTGTGAAGAAATAATTATTTTCGTATAAAAAATATACCTACTTTAAATCAGTACCATTGTCTTTCATAAAGAAAAACTGGCTACAAAATAGCCACGTTTAATTAGTAAAAGCTGATTTGTACCCAGTTAAACAGGTGCTTAAGCAGGCTACTAAAACCTTAATAGTCTTGTAAGAATCCCCCGAGTATCTAAGTATTTCTTTCAAATAATTATCCGGGAAAAACATCCGGGGATTCTTCGGGTTCGTTAGGATCTTGCCCTCCCTAAGTAGAATTAATGATTCCCTTTATTGAAAGTTCAATTTTTTGATTAGGGGCCGTGGCCTCTCTCCGAAACACTGTTCAAACACCGGATTACAGGAGTTTTTTATTTGCATTCGGTCAATAGAGATTTTGATTTGATTTATATGGAGTGTTTAGAGACTGCGCTTTTATATTGTGCTTTTGTAAAACTTTTGGGAAAAAAATATTCTAAGTTATTTTTTTTCGTAAAACTGAATTTTTGATATTTATTTATGAATAGATGAAAATAAAAAGGCTCGGTAGCATGATTTGAATTCTATTTAGTCACTTTGAAATTAGGTTGATCTATTACGATTAGTTAATATAATAAATCTATGATAATACGGGCAAGTGGTGACAGCCGCGATAGATAGGATTAGACTTTGACTCCCTTTTTTTCCTCGGACACGCGCTTCAAAGTTTTCAGAGTGTGGTGTGGAGTTTCAGCTTGTGGTGCGCTTGGAGCAGTTAAATATCACTAGCTTTAACTGTTTGAGTTGATGCCCCGATGACTTTAAGTTGCCCAAGCGCGGGGCCTTTTAAAATATATAAACGTTCTTAAGATATACAACCTCGTTATAAGGGTAGGTTCCGTTGACCAGTAAGGTGAGTAGAGCGGGGCAAGTGCGTTTCGGCGCGGCGATAATCTAATTTGGTTCAGCGTCGTTGCTTATTTGTTCAGATTACACCCTATGTCAACGCCACTATCGACGGAGCCTCGGCCCGCTGGAACTTAAGTATTCACTCCCAGTGATTGGAAGTGATCTTAGGTAGGTTCCTTGCATATTCCAAACTAAATGATGCTCGCAACTTCGACCGCGTGGTTTGAGGTTTTTTGGTTCCCACGGGAACTCTTTAATTTATAGGTATAAAAAGTTACCATGTGTTATTCCAGACTAAAATTTATCTCTGTACCAAATTTTATCCAGATCCGTTCAGTCGTTCCGGTGTGATTGAGTAACAAACAACCATCCATCCATCCATCCATGCAAACTTTCGCATTTATAATATTAGTAAATATAGGTAGATAGATTTCGTATTACCTACCACAATTACTGTAAAAACACGCGTAATAATTTTAAACGATTTTTTTAGCTATGTATCTTCTACTAGACTACTATGATACTAAATACATAAATTACTAATAGGTACTCTATAAAATTACAATAGAAATTGTCCTGAATCTTTTCACTTCAGTAGATTTCTTGGAGTCATCGTGACCTATTTATATTTTTGAGGATACAGTAACGACGTTTCCACGGTCCCTCTTACCCTCGCCTCCCTACGTGGAACTCTAACTATTCATCCCTCGGGCGGTGTCTTTGTAAAATGATCTTTCCGGCCCCATTGTTTGCTGTGCACGGTCCAGGCTTAGCTGCAAAATATTCATGTTAACCCTTTACAGATCAGTCAGACGGAATTCTGAAGCAATTAATTGTTTATTTTGTCCGAGGAGTGACCAAAAAGTTTCTGGTAATGTTATGAAAACCACAAGAACTGTACAAGTAAAATATTTTATTTTTCAATCTACTTCAACACATTTGGAATATCGATTTTCAAGTTATGTCGTCCCCGAATCTATCGTTCCCGAGTCTCGAAAACACATCTACCGCAGTAATGAGCTCGCCATTGGTCTCGAAGGTGTTGCCTCGGATGTGTTATAACTTAGGGAATAAGTAATAATCGAGGAGAGTAAGGAGCGAGATCTGGTGAATGTAGTGGGTGTTCCATCAATTATTGAAACTCTGCATTCTTAGTGGCAGCTAGGGACATCTTTGAGCGTTATTTTGATGAAACAGAACAGTGGCTTATAGCGATGATTCACATATTTAAAAAAAATATTGCGAAGCACAAAAAGCAATTGCAATATTACACATTACGGTGACAACTACCAAAAAACAGTCCCAGTTAGAGAAAAAAATGAACCTTTTGATCGCTTTTGATCCATACGAAAGTTTGGATGGATGGATAGATGGATGGATGAATAGACGTATGGATGCTTGTTACTCAATCACGTCAGAACGGCTGAACGGATCTGGATGAAATTTGGAAAATAATAATAATAGTCTGGAATAACATCAGCTAGTATTTAATTAAAACAAAAAATACGAATATATGAAATTTATTTTGACACGGTTGTAGATGCTTGGCGAGTCGGAGTGCACTTTAAGCTATAATATGTAAACAGGTATGCACTGATTACATAATTTACTAATTACACCTAGACCTTGCGTAAATTCATCAGTATTAACCCCTTGTGTGCAGTTATGTTTCAATAGACAGGGATCAACATTGGAGGCGATATGCGTTCTCATGGTGATTGACTTACCTAATGAGAACGGTCCGGCACTTCGTGGCGCGTTTACACCACGACAGCATCACGAGACACATGAGATATATCATCTGGGTCCTGGACTGAAAAGGTAAATTTACTGGGCTACTAATAGGTACTTATATTCTTACCTCAAAAACTTTACGCTCAGCTTAAACAGCTTCGATATAAAGTTTTTATAATAAGGCAGTCACAAGTGCATACTCGTACTTAAAGCCCGAGATCCCCCTGCAGGATTGTTACATGAATCGAGTATCTGATCAATAACTAATTGTTATGTATTTGTTTTTTATGTATGAATTATTTGTCTCACGCTAAAAGCGAGTTAGAGTACAAGTGGTGCCATCTAGGTGGCACAAAGTAAACTAAATTTCTTAGACGCAAACTATTATTTTAATTAAAAATACTAGTGGCCACTTTTTGATTGGTAACCTGGCAATTATATATCCCCCCCTTTATAATTATACATAACAATTAGTTTTTGATTACGTACTTGATTCATGTAACAATCCTGCAGCGGGATCTCGGGCTATTAGTCCAGTGGCTTTTGTGTTCATTGACAACACTAATGGATATTTCTGTGCACCAACACGAATGGATTCTACGATTTATTTTGATCTATGATATCCTTTTGACTTTTGAAACCTCAACTATTTACTATCTAACTTATTTTGTTGAATTAAATCAAAATATTTTTGAGCCAGTCATCTATATTGGATCTAAGAGATAGGTATAATGAATAGGAATGAATTATTCAGTACTTGCAAGGTGAGATACGATAATATAGAAAATGTAGGAACACGGTTACAATCTAGCTGGTTCATCAGCTGTTTAATTTTATAAACCCGACAATTTAGTCGCAATGTAAACCTAGCTTCGTATTTGCATGTATCGGCTAATATATGCAACTGTAGCTCGTTAAACCGTAATATAGGGCCGTGATAGTATGTATGGCTATAAGCTTTGAGACTATCTCTAGTATTGTAGTATGTAGGTATATACGGTGATTGGTTCCCGTAATGAAGACAGTTCAACGCCTTTTGGGAATGTCACTTGTCACGGCATTTAAGAATGACTATAATATCGACATCTATACAAGATGATAGTTCAAGATTATCTTACATCTAGCTATATATAGGCAGACAATTAAACTCACGATGATCTCAAGCGTATAGCTGGGAGCCACTGGAGACAAGCAGCACAAGACCGTGCTCTTTGGCGATCCACGCAGGAGACCTTCGTCCAGCAGAGGACGTCTATAGGTTGAGACGACGACTGTTACCACTAATTTGGACTTCAATAAAATAAAAATGAGTTGCTCGCTTATTGCAGACTTCATTTTAGTTGAGTATATATGCACTACCCTAACTCTCCTAACCGCAAGACTGTACCTTGGCCAAATTAATCACATTCGTTGTTACGTCCGCCAGTTCGCGGAGCTAATAATAGAATCAAAACCCTAAAGAAATATATTAATTATAGTGGGAAGGGAAATGTTACCTTTGTGGAGTGTCCTCGCCGGTATATCGGGCCCGATGCTTCTTTGTAGAATTTGTACTTCACTTTGTTTGTGTTTAAGTAGGTGGTGAATGGTGTGATGTGGTATGTACTTAATATAATAAATAATCCCGAAAATATGCCAAAATGGGGAGCCGAAAAAGGTTATTCGAACCAAACCGAAGGACGGAAGCGGAAAGAATGACAGACAACGTCATCTGTCAGAAAACGAGTGAAATTTGACGTTTGGGGTTGCCGTTTAACAATTAAATACCAAACATCCCCCCGCCCAAGCAGTCTCCAACTGCTTCCAAAAACTTAGTTAACTAACAACCAATTAACCTTGTAACGTGGTATGAGAAAAAAACGTAATCACAATTTTAGAGGTGTATTATAAATATAAAAGGAACACACGTTGGTCGGGTCGTGGGTCTTAAGGCCCGTCGATTATTTGCTCCCTATCCGCAGTGGACCATGTACTGCCCTGGCCTGGTTGCTGTGGTGGGCCGCAAGCGAAGGATGCTCGGCAAGGCACGCCGACCGGAAGTGGGCGTAGCGCACGGAGCCAGAAGCCTCAGCAAAAAGCAGCACGCGACGATCACGACACACAGGAGTGGTGTACGTGGCTCAGCGCTGGCAGAAAGCGGGTAGGCGGTGCAAGGCTAGTGCGTACTAGAAGCTCGTACGTAGGTCCTGGAATCAACGCCCAGCTAATAAGGCAGTGTCTTACATCCTCACGCTTGATTACGACCACGCACCAAGCTACGGGTGGGTACACAGTAAAAGATGGCGGGCGCTAGTCACAATCAGACGGAGTTTGCACTATAACTAATTTTAAGAAAAAACAATTTGTGCACGCAACACTTACCCGATATTCCGGGGATATACGTACGTAATTTAGTTTAAGGAATGAGACGTATTCGTTTCAAAAGGTGAGCACGGGTTGTCGTCCTCAGTCGAAAAAACGCAATGGCCGAGAGCCCTGCGCGAGCGCATCGATTCCGTGGAAAAAAACCGGCCTAGCCGCGGGACGCGGGGGAAGGGAGACCGCGTTCGCATCGGCTGTTCGCAATCAAGGTCGCGCGTCGAGTTATAAAATAATTTTGAATTTAGTTTTATATTATAATCGAAAGCCGTTCAAAGGATGATTTAAATAGAAATTAAGCCTATGTAGGCAAAAGTAACCTACTACGTTACATGTCCCCCTCTCCTACGAAAGGATTTTATTCTCCTAAAAATAAAATCCACTAAATACTAATTGCTAATGAGACGTAAGTACATTACCCATTCAACCTATCCTGTCACAATCTTTCATACTTCACGCAAACAATAAAAGCAACAGTTAATATTAGTTTAAAATACTGACGCATCCTATCACGACAAAGTTATCGGTATTACAAAACCTAAAACTCTTGTACAAACTAAGCATAAAAGATGTTAAATATGGGGAGAGTAATAACAATAAAATAATATTAAGTTTATAGTAATATTTGTTCGCGCGATATTTGAATTCTCCCGCTAAGAAGCGCGGAAGCGGGGGTGCGGGCAATTGCAGGGGCGCGGGCGGCCCGTCTTGCAAAAAAGTGCACACTCTCACTTACTTACTCACACTAAGTCAAGCGACTGCCACCAGGCCTGTGTCACTCTTGGTACTTGCGCGACGAAAATACCGACGATCGCGCTCATTCCCGGAATGCTTACGCAGTCGGGGCTGGCGCGTTATAAGCGAGCGACATGCTAGTGAATTTTACGCTGTTTTCGTAAATAGTTTTTTGAAAATATTTGTTTAATAGTTTAAGTTAAGTGTTTAGCATATTAATTATTTGTAGGATAAATAGTTGTAGACATTTAAACTCATGTATATATAATGGTCTATCGATCTTTAGAATTATAATGGCAAAAAATATAAGACATTATATTAAAGTCAAACAGCTATAAATATTAAAATAAATAATTAAAAGTTATACCTACTGTATTTTTTTACTCTTTCTTTAACGCGCGGCGATAATGTTTAATTTAGCTTGCTTGCGTGTTTTATCTATTTAATAATCATTATTTCGGCTATTAAAGCTAGCAAGCAAGTCAGCAAGTAGTCAATACAATAATAAGTAGTCAATAGTACTTCTATCACGGAACAGGTACAATTCATGTCAAACTTAAATGAGCCTCTTTTCAAGTAATTTTTTTGAATCGAAGCACGAGCTGTAGGAAGTACAAACGAGTCGCAGGGAATACGCTCGCCCTAGTTAGGCCCTTACTCCCTAATTCTTATTACACCTTGCCGATTTAGAGTAAGGGCACGGAATATATATTTATATATTTCCGTGATCGAAGTGTACCTACCTCTCCGAGCGAAATATTATGTTTCGCCGCACTGCTTCGCCGCGACGAATGACCTTGCAAGTTGCGTGCGTAGTGAAGAACTCACTGTGTAGCGACACACAGTAAACACAGTCGATCATAGTCAGAGTAGGTACCTTACTTACCGATTCGAAAAACCTACTGTATTGTTGTACTGTTTGCTGACAGCCCTAGACAAGCTCGCAATGTCGTCCGTGACGTAGGAAAGGGAAAAGATTCAAAGCAATACGGACACTCGCGCGCCGCGATAAAGTTTAATTTAGCTTGCGTGCGTGATTTATCTTTTTAATAATAATTATGTAGGCTATTAAAACGTCGGCAAGTAGTCAACATCAAAGGAGTGAGACTTCTGTACGTCAGTACTATTATATTATTCTGTGCTGCCACCTCAATCTAGCGCAAACTCGCTAAATTTTGTAATATTACTTTTAAATTAATTATTTAGTGTTTTATTAAACAATTTCAAAGTTAAACTTCTTTTTATAAATATCTTATGTGCGGTACTGCACATAAAGTGGCGACCGTGTAAATTAAATACACCGATCAACGGTTTCGAAGTCCACGCGCCGCGGGTTCGAGAACAAAGGAATCGTGAAATATTCGCAAATATCGGACGAAGTGCCGCCTAGAAGATTCCTACCAGCCCCGCAGCGAAGCAAATTGGTATCAAGACATCCATCACGGGTCAAGAAATAAAGAAGACGGCAAAAATCTCACATTTTGCAGCCATCGCAGCCATCGCAGCCATTTTGAAGTCGGACATCTACGCGCTTCAACAAGGTTTTGCCAGCAAAAAAGTGAGCCCGGTCCTTTATTATTCTCTATCATTCAATCATCCTAATTTAGTTGAGTTTGCAATATTCATAATAGCTTCTTGAACGATTAATTGCGTAATCGGACTCCAGTTAATGCACTATTCGTCACGTTAAACCTAATGACGTGGTCGGTCTTCAGTATTAACTGCTACTTTCGTTGCGCCTAAATACTATTCTCAGAAGCCTAATAGTCGCTTAAAATATTTAAAATATAATTCATTTTGCTAGTTGTCAAGCTTATTGTTGCACTATATTAGAATATAGGACGATATTTTCGCATTTAAATGCCCTAATTTACCTATACCCTATATTTTACGTATTTGCATAAAGCCTATCAGAATATAAGACGATTGCATATATTTGTGCCTAATTTAGCTATATAGCTATACCTACTCCTTATATTCTATCTATTTGCAACTAGCTGAAAGAATATAAGACGATATTTTGCATATATTTGTGCCTAAACCTTATATTCTTTCTAATTAAATAAATTAAACAAATAAAAATCGAATTCACATATCTATTACTTCCTATTTATTACTTACTTCGCTTTCAAATTGCCTAAACCCTAATTTTTGCATTTAATGCTACTTTGCGACTTGAAAGTCTTAGTAAACGAAAATAAGGTGCCCAGTTATCAAAATATATACTATAAATTGCTAAACCAATTTAAATTGCACGTAAATACATCGTATTTTTCAGTTTTGTAAACAAATTGCATACCTATTATTTCACGCCGCTTGCCGCTTACCTGCGCATGCACAATATACCTATCAAGTAGATAACGATCACTAAATAGATTCCATTCAGTACAAATCACTTCATTATAGCTAAAATTAATCTAATTCCCTAAAATTGCATTTTTGATACATCGTATACTTTCACTATAGCCCCTTCGCTTCAATACCTAAATACCTACTATCATTTCGCGATATACAAAGCCGTGAAACATCCTATTTCAGCTGCAACAACGGCGCGCGCTCGGACCGCAGCCTAGACGTTCATACCGGGTTTTCGCGTGGACTGCTGGAAGTCAACGAGTGACACCGGCCGCCTGTCGTCCCTGCCCCGCGCGCTTCTTACCAGCTTGTCATCGGTGCATCAGCCTTGAAGCGAGGAGCGTATCGTATTCATTTTTGCATTATATTAAACAGCTGATTGTTTGTGTCTAGCGTGTTGACCTTGACCATGGAAGCTTCATTTAAATCTTTGAATCTGAAGCGCGCTTCAATTAAAGGACGCGTTACTAAGTTTACCAATCAATTAGATGATTGTAAACTTACACAAACTGAGGTCAGCATACTGTCACAAAGATTAGCGAAAATTGAAGCATTGTTCGTCGAATTCGATGGCGTGCAAAATCAAATCGAAGGATTAAATGAAAAGAATTTAAGTGTGGAATTAGATATGAGGGAATCTATCGAACAAGCTTTTCATCATTCAATAGCAACTGCTCAGGGAATTATTTCAGAACGCACCTCTAATAAAAAATCATCATTCGATCATGGACATACAAGCTTCGCCACAGCGGACGATGATGATCACGAGGTGATCGGATTTCGTTTGCCTATTATAAAAATAAGTAATTTCGATGGTACGTACTATAAATGGCTGGAGTTTCGGGATACTTTCAGCTCATTAATTCATAATAATTCTAAAATTAAAAATATTCATAAATTTCATTACCTAAATTCTTATTTGGAAGGTGAAGCTGCCCGAGTGATCAGCAATCTACAGGTGACTGACGATAATTATCCTGAAGCGTGGAATCTTTTATGTGAGCGTTATAATAATGTTCGACAATTGATTAATAATCATGTGAAATTGCTATTGAATATTGAACAGGCTCGTGAATCTGACAAGTCTTTGAGATTTATCGTAGATCATGTTACCAAAAATTTGCGTGCACTAAATACATTAAAGCAACCAACCGAGCATTGGGATACCCTGATCATATATTTGGTCGCAGCAAGGCTAGACAATAATACTCGAGTTAAGTGGGAGGAATATATCCACGCCAATGTGAGTATTTCGGAGATGCCTACTCTTGATGACTTCATGACTTTTTTGAAGGCTCGTGCCGATGTGCTTGAGTCTGTTTTTCGTAGCAAGCAAGATCAAAGCAAGAATGTTAAGTCATCTCCGAACTACTCTCATGGCTCTAGACCACCTCAAACATCACAATCTACTAAATCCTTTGTTGCGCAAAAGAGCAATGATTCTAATGCCTCGACGATTTATAAGTGCTCAGTCTGTAGCAAAGATCACCGAATTTATGAGTGTCCTATATTTAAAGCTAAATCAATTGACGAACGAGCAGCACTTGTAGAAAAATTAAGGCTTTGTACCACTTGTTTACGCGTAAATCACAATAGTCGCGGCTGCAAGGTTCTGGGATCCTGCAGGATCTGTAGGGGACGTCATAGTACACTCCTCTGTAGATCGTCTGAACCAGATACCAGTCAGGCTAAATCGGAACCAGTTGCGATGTCAGTTACCAATTCATCAGAGACTCTTTTATGTACTGCGTTGGTTGACGTCATTAATCCCAAAACTAATAAAACTATAACTACAAGGGCCCTTCTAGATAGTGGAAGTCAATGTACATTCATTTCAGAAAAACTGAAAAATCAATTAAACCTAGTTTCATTGCATTCTGATACACAAAACGTAATAGGTATAGGTAATGTACCATTCAAGCTTAATGCTGAACGCTGTAATATATGTATTCAGTCTAAATTAAGTTCATTTAATGTTATTTTGTCCTGCCTAGTTATACCCCAAATATCAGGCAAAATACCAAAGTCTTTTATAGACACTACTCATCTAAATTTAAAGTCATTTGAACTAGCAGACCCCAGCTTTTATGAGCCCGCCGAAATAGGACTGCTTATCGGTGCCGACATTTTTTGGGATATATTATTATCCAAACAGCACTCGTTAGGGAAAGGTAATCCTATTCTACGTCAATCTAAATTAGGCTGGCTCATCGCAGGTCCCATGCACTATACTCGTGACGACAATAAAACAATTCAATGTCACTTTGCTAATGTGACAAATAATGAACCCAAAAATTGCTTAATCGATTTTCATAATGATTTAAAAAGGTTTTGGGAGCTAGAAAGTTTGCCACAGAAGCCTCTTCTTACAGATCAAGAAAAGGATTGTGAACAGCATTTTTTAAAACATACCACAAGAACTGAGGAAGGGCGTTTTTGTGTCAAGCTTCCGCTCACCGACGCACCAAATTGTCTAGGAGAGTCGTATTTCATGGCAAGAAAGAGGTTTTTGAATCTGGAACGTCGATTTCGAAAACAGCCTGACATGAAATCCGCTTATGTAGAATTTATTAATGAGTATGCTCACCTAGGACATCTATCAATTTCAGAAGTTGACCGACCTGAGGACGGCCATTTCATCCCACATCACCCCGTTATTCGTGAAAACCGTGAGTCTTCACGTTTACGTGTTGTATTCGACGGATCTGCGCGTACAAACGCATCTGCTATGTCTATAAACGACATACAAATGATAGGTCCCACGATCCAAGACTCTCTTTTCAATATATTGCTTCGATTTCGTCAATACCGTTTCGTACTATCAGCAGATATTGAAAAGATGTACAGACAAGTATTATTACACGAGTCGGATCGCAATTTGCAGCTGATCTTATGGCGTGATGCGGAGGACAAACCTTTACAGACACTCAGGTTGAATACGGTCACTTATGGTTTCGCAAGCGCAAGCTTTCTTGCAACGCGCTGTCTGTGGCAAGTCGGAGAAGAATGTGAGGATACTGTCACCAAAAATATTATACAAACCGACTTTTACGTCGACGATCTTTTGACAGGTCACGATGATGAAAACCAGCTCCGATTTATTCAGCTGTCAGTAGCTGAGAATCTTGCTAAGGCAGGCTTTAATTTGCGTAAGTACCGCACTAACTTACCCACTTTACTGTCATCAGACACCATTCAATCCAGCGGTAACTTAATAATTAGTGAAACCACTAACACTCTAGGTCTGAGCTGGGATCCTTCATCAGACATGCTTAAATTTCCCGTTGTAAAGCACGATTCTGATGTAGTAACGAAGCGGAATATCCTTTCAACAACATTCAAATTGTTTGACCCTTTGGGCCTCCTATCTTTGTGCACTATCGTTCCCAAAATTTTGATTCAGACCTTATGGTCCCTGAAACTAGACTGGGATGACCCAGCCCCCAAAGAGATTGTTAAATTATGGAAGACTTTTATGGATGGTCTTCAATCTATTGCCTCTTTGAATATTCCTAGGCTGACATTAATTTCAAACCCAGTCGACATAGAAATGCATTGTTTTAGTGATGCGTCGCAGCGTGCCTATGGTGCCTGTATCTACCTTCGGTCGACAGACAAGGCAGGTCGGGTACAGGTAAATCTTCTTTGTGCTAAATCACGCGTTGCTCCCGCATCTACTCCTACAACTATTCCTCGTCTCGAGCTCTCGGGCGCTCTACTTGCAGCGGAAATGAGCTCTATCGTATCACAAGCCTTACGCTGCAAAATTTCGCGAATTTTGTATTGGACTGACTCTAGTATTGTATTAGCTTGGCTACGCGTCGGGTCCAAAAATCTAAAGGCCTTTGTCGCCAATAGAGTCGCCACAATTCGGGAACTAACTAAGACTGCTTCATGGCATCATGTTTCCACAAAAAACAATCCAGCAGATCTTTTATCTCGTGGAGTAAATCCACAAGAGGTCGCTAGCTGTAAGCTGTGGTGGTCTGGACCGGATTTCCTATCATTACCGGAGTCTGAATGGCCTTTATCGCAGTCTCAGTCTAATATCGAGACGAACGACTTGCCAGAGGTTAAAGCGCTTGTTGCTGAAACCACTGACGCTAAATCTTCATTATTCAACATTGACAGATTCTCTAAATTAAAAAGGCTTAAACACACTTTCGGTTACGTTAACAGATTTTTATATAATTGCAGAAACCCGAATAATAAATTGACAGGTCCTCTATCGGTTTCTGAACTAGAACAGACTCTCAATAAATTGATATGCATTTCGCAAGCTGAGTCGTTCCCTAAAGAATTAAATATTTTACAAAAAGGAAAGTCTCTAAATCCTAAATACAATATAGCGGCTCTTAATCCCTTTCTTCATGAAGATATAATTAGGGTAGGTGGTCGCATACAAAATTCCGAATATAGTTTTGACATGAAACACCCAATTTTGTTGAGCTCTAAACATCATTTAACCAAACTTTTATTCGAGCAGGAACACCGCAAACTCCTACATGCAGGTCCACAAGCACTACTAGCCTCCGTGCGAACTCGATTTTGGCCTATTAGTGGCAGAGGATTAGCGCGGAGAATAGTTTTGAATTGTAATGTTTGCAGGCGTTTTCAGGGTAAGGTGGCTCAAAATATCATGGGTAATTTACCTTCGGAAAGAATTGAACTTGATTTTCCATTTGCAATTGTTGGAACAGATTTTGCTGGACCTTTTATGATCACGGATCGCAAGGGTCGTGGTTGTAAAATTACGAAATGTTACTTATGTGTTTTTGTTTGTTTTAAATTTAAGTGCGTTCACTTAGAGGCAGTGTCGGAGCTGTCTAAAAATGCCTTTGAACTAAGTTTCCGTCGCTTCATTGCCCGCAGAGGCCTTCCTCGAAAGGTCTACAGCGACAACGGAGGAAATTATGTCGCGGCGGCTAGGGAAATAAAGGATTTTTTGAAATCTAACGCCAACGAAATCCATGATTTTGCAGCCAGCGAGGGCGTTGAATTTTGTTTCTCCCCACCGTACGCTCCTCACTTTAATGGCTTGATGGAAGCTGGAGTGAAATCGGCAAAATTTTATCTCACTCGTATATTAGGGACCACGCATCTGACATTCGAGGAGCTATCTACTTTGTTTACTCAAATAGAATCAATCCTAAATAGCCGTCCTCTCTATCCCCTAAGTTCTTCACCCCACGACTTCTATCCCTTAACCCCTGGCCACTTTTTAATTGGTAGACCTCTTAGAGCGCTGCCATCTCCGTGTCTACAAGACTCTAACGCAAATCGTCTCGACAGGTTCCAGCGCATAGAACAAATGAAGCAACATTTTTGGCAACGCTGGAGTCACGAATACATCGCGGAGTTGCAGACGCGCAGCAAATGGCGCGTGAGAAATCCAGATCTGCAGGTCGGCGATCTAGTTGTCTTGAAGGAGGACAACTCTCCACCCCTATACTGGCGTCTCGGACGAATCACGCAGCTGTTCCCGGGACCCGACGGTGTAACGCGCGTTGTGGACGTGAATACTGCCAGAGGTGTCGTGCGTCGCGCTCTCAACAGAGTTTGTCTGCTACCCAAACCAGATGACCCAGAAAGGGCAGAAAATGCTTGAAAGCTTTAAGCTTTCCAGGGCCGGGAGTATGTTCGCGCGATATTTGAATTCTCCCGCTAAGAAGCGCGGAAGCGGGGGTGCGGGCAATTGCAGGGGCGCGGGCGGCCCGTCTTGCAAAAAAGTGCACACTCTCACTTACTTACTCACACTAAGTCAAGCGACTGCCACCTCAATCTAAAGCAAACTCGCTAAATTTTGTAATATTACTTTTAAATTAATTATTTAGTGTTTTATTAAACAATTTCAAAGTTAAACTTCTTTTTATAAATATCTTATGTGCGGTACTGCACAATATTCAAGACTTCATTTTATTATTTGCCTATTAATTTTAGGTCTTTTATGTGCCATGTTCCTAGGTCTTTCCCAGTCATGTCTTGCAAAACATAGACTAACGAGGACTTTTTACCTACTATTCTGGCCTTAATAAATTTAGGGGCCAATTTCCGTGAAAATTGATTTTCCTTGTTGCTTAAGAAGTAAGCACGCTTCATGACTATATCACCTACATTAAATTCTGCGAATTTTCGGCGAGTGTTATAATGAGAAGTATTTTTTACGTGAGCCTGCCAAAGTCTAAACTGAACTGTATCAAATATTGAAGCTAAATGACCTATATTTTCTGCATAGATTTCACGAGGCAAAAATAATATATCATCGCCATGATCGTTATCAATGTAGTGCGACCCACAAGGAACAAGTTCGCGACCGTAAACTAGGAATGAAGGAGTAAATCCTGTTGACTCGTTTACTGAGGTATTAATTGCGAATTGAATTTTGGGAATAAGTACGTCCCATGACCTATGATCGTCGTCAACATACATGGAGATACACGTTATTATAGTTTTATTATACCGCTCGACTAAGTTGACTTGAGGAGTGTACTTAGGGGTATAGTAAATTTTTGGAATTCTATATTTTTTAAAGAAAGAATCCGCCACTTTTCCGCAAAAAATACTAGCATTGTCCATCAAAATTGCTTGCGGAACGCCGTGCACTAATATTACAGATTCTTCTAGTATTTTTGTTATAGTTTCCGCAGTAGCCTTCTTTATTGGAAAGATCAAGCAAAATTTTGAAAAACAGCACGTTACCACAAGGATATAACTATTACGTGACCTAGTAATGGGAAGAGGGCCCATTAGATCAACCGAGATCATTTGGAAGGGGCGAGAGACTTGTTTCGGTCTACCCATAGTTCCTAAGGTGCCATGTGTAGACTGTTTATAAGTTTGGCATTTATCGCAACAAGAGACAAAGTTAGCGACGTCTGCGTACATGCCTGGCCAATAGAAACGGAGTGAAAGACGCTTATAAGTTTTAAAAATACTGAGATGACCAGCAGTAGGTTCGGAATGACTGTCAGTTAAAATCTGCTGACGTCGCTCCTCAGGTACGACTTCCTTCCATTCGAATTCCTTATTAAGAGTGCATTTAGATTGCATGTAACGATAAAGTTGGTTATTTTTAACTATGAAATTTGGAAAAGATGTTGGAGAATTTTGACAACCATTAAAAATATTAAGATACCACGGGTCCGCAGTTTGAGTTGTAGTTAAAGATGATACCGGGAAAGCACGCGAAAGAGCATCTGGAATGATATTATCGACTCCTCGGCGATGTTTGATTTCAAAATTGAAACATGAGAGTCTGACACCCCAGCGAGCAAGACGGCCAGTAGGGTTATTTAAATTAAGAAACCATTTAAGGGCTGAGTGATCCGTATAGACGGTAAATCGTTGGCCATTGTCAAGATAACATCTCCAATGCTCCAGTGCTACGAGAACCGCAAGTGTCTCGCGTTCAGTCACACTGTAATTACGCTCACTAGCTGATAGCGTTCTACTCATATAGGCTATAGGATGTTCAACCTTATCAATAGTTTGAGTTAGCAGAGCGCCTATCCCGTAGTTGCTTGCGTCAGTATGTACTTCAAACGGAAGATTATAGTCCGGGCAAGATAAAATGGGAGCTGAGATTAAACACTCTTTAAGTTTGTTGAAAGATTCCTCGGCTTCTTTAGTCCAGACAAAAGGTTTAGCCTTTTTACCAGAGGATGTTAATTGATTTAAAGGTCCTGCAATTGTACTAAAATTTGGTACGAACCGTCGGTACCAAGAAGCTGTACCGATGAATCTTTTCACCTCTTTCTTGTTAGTAGGAGTAGGGAAATTAAGGATGGCATCGACTTTTCCAGGATCGACATGCAAACCCTTAGAATTAACTACATACCCAAGATATTTCAATTCATCGCGAAAGAAAACAGATTTAGATAAATTTATGCTTAGATTAGCCGATTGTAATTTTTTGTATACTTTTATTAATAAGGATATGTGAGTATCAAAGTCTGTCGAAATTATTATAATGTCATCCACGAAAACAAAAACAGAGTTTTCGAATTCGGGACCATAAAATAAAAGATCAACCAATCGTTGCTGAGTTGCTGGCGCGTTTGTTAACCCAAATGGCATAGTTACAAACCGATAAGTACCACGACCGGGAATGTAAAAGGCAGTTTTATCGCGATCTTTCTCTGTAATCGGTATTTGCCAGAAAGCTTTAGAAAAGTCGATGCTAGATAAGTACTTAGCGTTTTTGAGGTTATCTAAAATTTCAGAAACGTAAGGCAATCTGTACGCATCTTTACGTGTAACAGCATTGAGTTTTCGGCTGTCCAAGCAAAATCTAAGTCTTCCATCTTTTTTAGGGGTAAGTAGGACTGGAGAAGACCAAGGGCTCTCGCAAGGTTCCACGACTCCGAGTTTAAGCATTGCATCCAACTCCTCAATCAAGATTCTTTGTTTATCGGGTGACATTCGGTAGTACCGTTGACGAATCGGTTCAGCGTCTCCTGTATCAATGTTATGGGTAGTAAGATTGGTAATACCGAGACCCTTCTGTTCAAATGAAATATCATTATAAAGTTTAATGACATTGTCAGCCAGCTGTTTTTCCGTCTCTGATAAATTAGAATAAGGTTGTATAAAGGTCAGCTACAGTATTATTAATTTCGCTGGTCACCGTGCAAACGCTATTCACATATTTTGGACAAAGTTGAAATTTACGCCAAAAGTCAATACCGAGAATTATGTCCGGTGTAATTTCCGGGACAACAAAAGCTTGCAAAATGTGAAATTGACCCTCGAATTCTATAGGTAAATTAATGTAACCGAGACTTCGCAAACGTTGTCCTCCAGCCGCAATAACAGTGATGCAGTTCTCCTTAATTAGAGATAGACCAAGGCTTCCAAAAGTGGAGTGGACACAGTTACCCAAGATCGTAACACCAGAACCTGAGTCCAAAAGACCTAAGAAATTGTGACCACAAACTTGAACTGATGCGTGAGGTCTACTATCGTAGTTATAGTTTTTATCGAGAATTGTGTGGGTTCTATAGGTTTTAAAATATAAATTTATTGTATCAAGCCAATTTTGCCAATTATTTTTATCAAATTTGGTATCCACACAATTCTCTGAACCTAGTTTTTTGTATCGGGACGTTTATTTCCAGCGCAGTCTGGGCAGTCTGGGAATTTTACATTTTTACGTCCGCAACCGAAACAGAAAATTTCACTGCGGTCAGCAGTACACCCTCTAGTGCTGTGGGTATCAGTGCGACAACGAATACAGAAACGAGGTCGTTTATTATTTTCAGGGACACTGACTGCGTGAATATAGTTGCTATCTGGATTCGTAGTTTTATTACTTGATTGTTGAGACTTATTAGGATTAGATTTATTATAGTCACTAGCTGTATTCTTATATTTATAGTTATAGTTATATTTTTGTGAAAAATTTGAATTCTGTTTGTTACTTGAATTACTAGCGTAGGCAAAATCAGGGGCTAAAGTATCCACTGTAGCTTTCGGTGGTTCTTTAAACTGCGAAAGGCGAGATTGAATATCCTCATAGTTACGGCATAAGTTTCTTAACTCATCAATGGACTTTATTGATGAAACTGATGATAAAGTACTAGCGTAACATGGCCGAATATTATGTAGAAGAATTTCTAATTTTTCATCCTCTGAAGGTTGTTTCGATAGTCGCGAGAAAAGGCCAGACATAATCGAAAGGTAAATAGCAATATTTTCTTTTTCGCCCTGCGTACGAGATCTGATTTCTGAGCCAAGTATATAATCATAATCCGGCCTGAAATCCCGCTTCAAGAGAATCGCAAGCTGATCCCAAGTATTAACAGTGTCTTTGACACTACGATACCAGTGAATCGCGTCGCCTTGAAAAATTTCCGTTGCATTCCTTAAAACTTTTTCCGATTTAATATTCTTAGCGAGACAAAACTCATTTATACGCTCAAGAAAAGCTCTAACGCAGGTTTTTCCGTCAAATTTAATTTTAGAAAATATATTTAAATTATTTCCTTCGCAAGTGACATTAACAGTAAGAGGTGAAGTTGGGGCACTGGATGTAGAAGGAGATTCGCTACTCGTGGTTGCTAAAGGATCTGTCGCTGTATCCAGAAGTTTGTTGAGTGTGGATCTATAATCTTTGTAAAGACTAACACACTCGTCATAGTCCTCCTGAATTTTGTCTGTGCGTGATATTCGGTGAAGCCGGTGATAAATATGATTAAGTAGATTCTGAGATCGCAGGAGTGCGCTCTTATCAGCAGGTGCAGAAATTACATTGCTGACCTTGCCGAGTGCTTCTAAAACGCCAATAAGGTCAACTGAAGGTTCAAAAGGGCTCCTTAAAATATCCTCCGAGGGATATGAGGGACTACATTTTGCTATTTGTTTTCGTAGCTCCTGAACTGTAGAACCGGGAGTTTCACCCCGAATAGCTACCTCATACTCCAGTTCTCCTTTTTGTAAGGACATGAATTTTATCTCGCAAGACATTTTTTTTTTTAATAATTTACAAGAATAATTACAAAAATTGAAAACGCAAATGAAGTGTTGTACGTGAAATGAGAAAAAAAAAACAACTAAATACTCCGTCTGTTACAATTAAAAGAATAAATAACGTTTTGGTTGTTTTTCTTTAAAAGCGTAAAATGATTTAATGAAATCAATGAGTAAATTAATGAATGATTGATTGAATGATTGCAACAAAAATAAAAAATCACCAAAATAAAATCAAATAAGCAAAGCAAAATTAATAATTATTGCAACTAATGTGTACGAGTACGAATGTGTAAAATAAATTAATAATAAAAATAAAACGCAGATAACACAAATTATGAAGGCCGACAGGTGGAGGTTAATTAAAATCCGGAATTTTCTTATAATTAAAATTTAATGAATAATATTACAGTAAAAATTCTTATATTAATTACTTATGTACGTGCGAACTAGTCCGAAGTAAGGAAAATAGTTGTCCGTGAGAATACTTAATCTAACACTTTCACTTACTGTAACCCTATGCGCTGATGAAGCGCAAACGTAATCTAAAAGCCGTAGGGCTGGCGCTGTCTTAGAGTCCCAGGGCTGACACTTTAACACTTCCCTCCGCAGATCTGCAACTATTTCAGGACTCTTAATGAAAAAGTTGCAGGATGAGATGGATTGATGGATGTTTCAGCTGCAGATGGTATTTTCGTAGTATCTTCACCTCCGGTATTGGCTGGCTGTGTGACGACTAGACTCTGATTCTTGATGTAACGGCGAATGAGATTGACTGCTGTGAGTATAATTGAACTCAGAAGAAGTACATAGAAAGGGATGGTTGTGTGATAGACGGCGTCAGAATGGCCGGTAATAGGAATCAGTGTTTGCAGCTCTACATTTTTTTGAATATCATGAAGATGATTGAGATTTATTGAGTTAATCTTAACTTGCGGTAATTTCAACGTTAAGTCGATGGTTGAGCTGTTTACCGAAGTTAATAAAATCTTCATTGGTTGACCTCGAAGTTCATCGTAAGGGTTACTTTTGTTGCGTTTGGAAATGTAATTGAATAATGTTGGTCGTCTAATTTTTCCATGGCTTCTTTCGACAGCGATACTGTAGTTATTTTGCACGACTTGTCTATGAGTTGGCTTGTGATGAGCGTTGAAATGCAGTCTGGTGTAGTGCGGACCCGATGGTTGAGGCTTGCTTCACAAAGATATCGGGCAGTATTACCAAGCTTCGGGCATTTAGCCTCTATGTACACATGCATATACCCATTGGTTGCAATAAATGGAAAAGGAGGGATAAGGATTTGGTTTTGACTATTAGGTAATATGGATAATTTGTATTGATTGAAATTTTGGGGAGCTACTATCGAAAATCTTAGAACTATAACTATTCTTTTTTCTGAATAATATGACCCTGAACGTATAATATTATAATATTCGCGAAGTTCTAAATCTAATAATTGATTCTTACTATATATTGTACCTAATCTACTTATCATTACTCTTAAAATATCAATCCCTATCATTATATGGTGTGCGGTAGCTGTACGCGTAAATGCTAATATGTCTTCAATTTTTCGAAGAGTTAGTAAAACTTCATCTATATTATCGTTTAAAATATCTAAATCTATATTAATATCTATATCTCTATTGCTATCTAAATTGGCCCTACGAGACTGCCTTGGAGATGCAGCCCTAGGGTATCCTTTTCTGGGATGAAAAATTTTGTATTAGGTACTTAGGCACTAGGATATGAAGCAACACAATGGGTAATTTTGTGTACTTACATTTTTTCCGGATATCTTTTTTCTTGTCTCGAAGTCTGGAGACGCTCCACCTGCGACTCTTCTAGGTTCTTGAACAATATATTCGACAAAGGCTTAAAAGCCAACCAGCCTCGCCGGGCTAGATTTTCCGGAAATTTTCCGGAAATTTTCCGAATTTCTCGCGCCGCGGACTGTCCCGAATATCCTACTACACCTGCGCCAATTATGAAGGCCGACAGGTGGAGGTTAATTAAAATCCGGAATTTTCTTATAATTAAAATTTAATGAATAATATTACAGTAAAAATTCTTATATTAATTACTTATGTACGTGCGAACTAGTCCGAAGTAAGGAAAATAGTTGTCCGTGAGAATACTTAATCTAACACTTTCACTTACTGTAACCCTATGCGCTGATGAAGCGCAAACGTAATCTAAAAGCCGTAGGGCTGGCGCTGTCTTAGAGTCCCAGGGCTGACACTTTAACACACAAGTAATTAAAAAGCGACAGTGAAACAAAATAAATTATTATAAGTTTAGGGTGTGGCCTAGGTCAAATCAAGGTGACCGCGCCTTAACAAGTTACAAGTAATACAAAACATACGTACCTCGGACACCTTAGTTGCTAGCAACCAAAATAAAATAATAATTAACGTTTTACAACTAAAAGGCAAGCACACACACCAAATTTACCACTACGAACTAGGAAGCAAAATAATGACCATGAAATGATGAAATTACCACGTTGAGAGCGCCAATGTAACGTGGTATGAGAAAAAAACGTAATCACAATTTTAGAGGTGTATTATAAATATAAAAGGAACACACGTTGGTCGGGTCGTGGGTCTTAAGGCCCGTCGATTATTTGCTCCCTATCCGCAGTGGACCATGTACTGCCCTGGCCTGGTTGCTGTGGTGGGCCGCAAGCGAAGGATGCTCGGCAAGGCACGCCGGCCGGAAGTGGGCGTAGCGCACGGAGCCAGAAGCCTCAGCAAAAAGCAGCACGCGACGATCACGACACACAGGAGTGGTGTACGTGGCTCAGCGCTGGCAGAAAGCGGGTAGGCGGTGCAAGGCTAGTGCGTACTAGAAGCTCGTACGTAGGTCCTGGAATCAACGCCCAGCTAATAAGGCAGTGTCTTACATCCTCACGCTTGATTATGACCACGCACCAAGCTACGGGTGGGTACACAGTAAAAGATGGCGGGCGCTAGTCACAATCAGACGGAGTTTGCACTATAACTAATTTTAAGAAAAAACAATTTGTGCACGCAACACTTACCCGATATTCCGGGGATATACGTACGTAATTTAGTTTAAGGAATGAGACGTATTCGTTTCAAAAGGTGAGCACGGGTTGTCGTCCTCAGTCGAAAAAACGCAATGGCCGAGAGCCCTGCGCGAGCGCATCGATTCCGTGGAAAAAAACCGGCCTAGCCGCGGGACGCGGGGGAAGGGAGACCGCGTTCGCATCGGCTGTTCGCAATCAAGGTCGCGCGTCGAGTTATAAAATAATTTTGAATTTAGTTTTATATTATAATCGAAAGCCGTTCAAAGGATGATTTAAATAGAAATTTAGCCTATGTAGGCAAAAGTAACCTACTACGTTACAACCTAACGTCCTAAGCCTAACCGAAAACAAACTAATATTAACCTAATCTAAAGGCAAACGAGACAACTTGGAAATTGCCCGTTGCAAAACCGTACCTTGCGCCACCCGCACATCTGCGAGCCTGACCACGCCATCCTTTCCCGGATACAACGCTACAATCCGACCACGACGCCATTGAAGAGGCGGAGCATTGTCCTCTTTTAGTAAAACCAAATCCCCAACTTTAGGTGGGACGGCGGGGTCAGTCCACTTCCACCGCTGCTGTAAGGTGTGAAGATATTCTAAGTGCCACCGATGCCAAATTCTTTGAGAGAGTTGCTGGAGCAACTGAAACCGAGACAATTTATAAGTCTTCACATCCTGAAAGGGATACTCCGGGAGTGCAGTTAACGGTTGGCCGATAAGAAAATGACCTGGGGTCAGAATCTCCAGGTCGTTTGGGTCCGAAGATAGAGGGCACAAAGGACGTGAATTTAAGACTGCTTCGATTTTGCAGAAAACAGTACTGAGTTCCTCGAATGTCAGAGTTGTTTCCCCAATAGTGCGTTTCAAATGGGTTTTCGCTGACTTAACAGCGGCCTCGAATAAACCGCCCCAGGCTGGGCACGCAGGTGGATCGAAGATCCAAGTAACACCACGCCGTGCTAAATCATGACCGATTTGTGATTGATTTTGTTCCAAGAATTTGAAAACTTCCTTTAAATATGTGTCACTGCCCCTAAAATTGGTGCCACAGTCTGACCTAATGACAGCTGGTAATCCACGCCTCGAGGTCATTCTAGAAAGGCAGGCAACGAAGGCCTCCGAACTTAAATCCGAAACTAATTCTAAGTGGACGGACTTAGTGGCCAGGCACACGAATACACACAAATAAGCCTTGGTGATTTTTGGACTCCGTAACGTGTGGGACCTCACATAAAATGGACCTGCAAAGTCGGTTCCAACGCCTTGGAAGGGCCTAGCAGCTAAAACCCTGTCCTTAGGGAGGTCACCCATCAATGGTTGGGTTGTAAGTCCCTTTAGTCTATAACATGAGATGCATTTGAACGTTATCTTTCTTACCGCTCTTCTAGCTGAAAGAATCCAATAATCGCGTTGTAATATAGCCAAAAGTGCATTCGGTCCTGCATGCGAATTTTTTTAGTGTAATTCCGAAATTAAAAGGTCAACAAAATGTCCCGATTTAGGAAGCAACAATGGATGTCTTGCTCCGTAAGGTAAGTCCGAGTTTTTGAGTCGACCTCCAACACGCAAAAGGCCGTCCGAATCAATGAAGGGGTTAAGACGCTTGAGATATCCCTTTAAAGTGTGACCATTCCGAATACGTTCAATTTCCGAACCGAAATTATTTTTCTGTATAAGCGATATCCACATAATTAACGCTTCCTTCCGATCTTGTGGAGTAAGGTAAGCCGTATCATTCCGACTATCCTTCTGACGACAATTATAATAGAATCTCCGAATCCAAGCGGTCACTGAAATAAGCCTATCTAAAGAGCTATAGCGCTTCAAGAGAAAACCAAAATCTGGAGGGGGTTCCAAAGTTGTAGCTACCGAACACCAAATGCCAGGTAAATCCGCAGGTAATACCTGTGTAGCCTTAGACGTAGGCCAACGCGATTCCGAATTAGTCAACCATCGCGGACCCCACCACAACGGGTGAGATACCAAACTTGAAGCTGTTAAGCCCCGTGAAGCGCAGTCAGCAGGGTTCAATTCGCCCGAAATATGTCGCCACGTGATTGGCACTGTAGAATTTTGTATTTGTGAAACTCTGTTAGCCTCGAATACTTGAAGAGTATGAGGTGGCGTTTTAAGCCAGGCTAAAACTATAGAACTATCAGTCCAACCGAATACTTCATTAACATCGATGGTCCTTTGCAAACAAAGGCAAACATGATGCAGAAGCTTGAGTAGAAGCACGGCTCCACACAACTCCATTTTAGGAATCGTCAGACGTGATCTTATTGGGGCAACCTTACTTTTGGCCATTACTAAATGAACCGACACATTATCCATGTTATCAACAAAAAACAACAGCCGCGTATCCGGCTTCCGAAGCATCCGAAAAACCGTGAATAGTAATATTTTTAACCACTGGAGGGAGCATGCATCGCGAAATCCGAACATCCTCAATCCGAATGAGGTCATTGTTAAAATTAATCCAATCTCGTTCTAAATCCCCAGTTATAGGTTCATCCCAAGTAACATCAGCAAGCCACATACGTTGCAAAAAACATTTAGCCCGAAATAAAACAGGAGTGATCCATCCGCTCGGATCATACATCCTAGCAATTGTTGATAATATTTTCCGTTTAGTAACCGAATGTCCAAGAGTCAAATCTGTCCGAAAAGAAAAAACATCCTCTATAGGGTTGTATTGTACTCCCAAAACCGAAGTTAAACTTTGCATGTCTGGATTATCAAACAGGTGAGGAACCTGTTGATGATCAGCAGGCAAGTCCCGTAGTAAAACAGGATCATTTGAGATCCATTTCCGTAATTCATAACTTCCAGATTGCATAAGCCGAATTAGCTCTTGCTGAAGTGCAAGGGCTTCCGATTGTGAGCTGCATCCCGTCAAAATGTCGTCAACATAAATGTCGTTCTCTAAAACCGAAGCCGCACGAGGATACCGATCACGTTCCCGATTAGCCAACTCCAATAGCGTTTGAATTGCTATGTAAGGGCTGGATTTTAACCCGTATGTATTGGTTCCGAGCTCATAGGTAATAAGGGGTTCATCAGGAGACTCTCTCCAAAATATGAGCTGGTACCTTCGGTCCGATTTGTTTATAATGGTCTGCCGAAACATCATCCTGATGTCCGTGACAAAAACGATCTGATGACGTCTGAAATTCATTAAAATCTCCCCAATATCACTCTGTAATTTAGGTCCCGAATGTAAGCACTGGTTTAAAGAAACCCCCGAATTTGTGACGCAACTTCCGTCAAATACGACGCGTACTTTAGCGTTTTCATCCTTGAAAACCGCATGATGAGGAATAACAAAATATTCTTGTCCATTTTTAAAATCAAAATCCGAAACTGACATATGACCGAGATCTAAATATTCAAGCATAAAATTTATATATTTCTCC
Organism: Erebia palarica; assembly: GCA_964035005.1. Lineage (NCBI taxonomy): Eukaryota > Metazoa > Arthropoda > Insecta > Lepidoptera > Nymphalidae > Erebia > Erebia palarica. The sequence continues at coordinate 32,648,576 of OZ035983.1, forward strand.
CGTAAAACCGAATTTTTCATAAGTTTCCGTTCCAATGCAAAAAATCTTTTTTCCGCAATAGTTTTCGAATCCCCAAGCAGGGGTCGATTTGGTAAAAACGGCAACTTGGTGACAAACCGACCATTTTCCAACCGAAACGTATTATCCTTATAAAACTGTTCGCACTCTACTTCAAGTGGAGCAGACCGAGAAGCTACCTCTGGTGGTTCCTCAACCTCCCAGAATTTTTGTAGCATATCCGAAACCGAAATACCGACAACTTCCGAATCATCAATCAATTCAGATTGTTTAGCGAGTTCCACACGACCGAGTAGAACATAACCGAAAATAGTATTATAAGCCGTAAGACCGATAGAATTTAAGGTAATTTTGTCTCCTCCCATGAGAGACCCTAAAACATCCGAGCCGAGTAAAAGTTCCACTTGTGTGGACTCATAAAAGTGAGGATCCGCTAGACTTATGCCCGTGGCTAAGTCTTTGACCGATTTATCCAACGTCATAGTTGGTAGATTTCCGATAACCGTTTGCATACAGACAACGGGAGTGGTAATTCTAGGAAACCGTTTATTTATGGGAGAAAATGTAACCGAAGACCGACCGATAATATTTGAGGTAGTTTCAACACCCCCAACACCCATGATCCGTTCGTTGCTCGGATCTAAATTTATGCCCAACCTGCCCACCAAATCCGTAGTTATTAAGGACCCCTGAGACCCACTGTCGAGTAAGGCTCTAGCCGAAATTCCCATTTCCTAATTATTTTCCGAATTAAAATAAACCTTGACTAGAGTAGTGGGCAAAAGTACCGTCACTAAGGGGCAGGTGGGCGCCGTATCCTAGCGTCGTTCGGGGGAATAAAGGAGAGAACGGTTTTCCTCACACCCGTCATTATCGTTCCGCTCATCAGAACGCCCGTACTGAACTCTCGCATTCCTATTATTATTATAACGTGGCTCATCACGTTGCTCCTCACGTCGTCGAGGAGGAGGTGAGGAACGCCGAAGTGGTGAAAGGTTGCGGGGTGACCTGACCCTACCGAAATTAGCTTGCTGGCGAAAGCCCCCGCCCGTGCGTGGGCCTAGCCGCTCAGCCATACCCCGATGATCATCACGTCTTTGTTGTAAACCCGATCGATTAAAACACAGCATTGGGTGATGTTTATTACTTCCACAGTTGCACTGAGGCGGCGCACGACGGCAATCGCGGTAACTGTGGTTTCCCAAGCATTGGAAACAAAGACGTTCCCTATCTACAAAATCTTTCCGTACGAAGGGTGACATGGATTTAAATTCGGGACAAGTAGTTAAAACCGAATGTTTTGAATCCCCACAACATAAACATGGCTGCTTTATTTCAGCAGCGGCATAATGAACCGATTTCCGAGGAAGCTTCCCGTGTCTCGAATTATTATAGTATTCATGTTGATAATTTGACGATTCCGAATTCGTACATTCAATTAAGCGACATTCCGTTTCTAAAAATTCAACTAAGTCCGAATATTTTGGTATATTATCAGTTTCACAACCGAATTTTTGTTCAAACCGAGATTTAAGTGACGTAGGTAATTTTGATAAAACTATATGTAAAAGTATAAATGACCATTCCGGTACAGGAAACCCCAGACGCTCTAATTGATTAACAGCCATAATCAATGGATTTAGAAATTGAGACCGAAGACCGTTAAGGCGGCCTGAAACTGTAGGTAATTTCAAAATTTGGTCAATATGTACGTCACCTAAACGACGAGTATTCTGATACCGCTTCATCAAAAGATCGCGGGCAATACTATAACCTTCATCCGCAATCTTCAGGTGTTGGACCAACCCACGGGGTTCACCGGATAGGCATGACATCAAGTAAGCTAATTTTTGTGCCGGTGACAAGTCAACACGTTTGTCGACAAGACTATCAAAAAGGTTGTTAAACCCTACCCATTGGTCCATCTCCCCTGCAAATGACGGAAGCTGAAGTGCTGGCAAACGTGACAGCAGCGCATCTAAATCCGCGCCCTCTGATTTAGTATTTACCGTAGCACTGCTCGAATTCATAGGAGCTTCGTCCAACTTAATCGTCATTAGTCTATCAAAAGCCTCTAAAGCACGTATGTAGTCCGCACGGGCCTCCAAAATGATTTCCCTATCAGCCGGTACAGTGGCATCTGCTAACTCAAGAATGCGTTGATAAGAATTTTCCAAATTCATAAACTCCGAATTCGCTGTCATGAGTCGTATAGATAAGCGGCTTGTATGATCGGGTCTATCTATAAGGTCCGCGCTATCCAACAACCACTGTAGCTTAACCCTAAATTGGGACCAACTCGTTCTGATAGACATCTTTAATTAATTAATATAACCGAAAAAAAGGAAACCGAAAATAAAAAACTTGAAAAAATCCGAAAATCCCGAAAAAAATAACCGAAATAATAAAATACCACATTAACCTTAAATCCGAAAGTAACAACAAATTAAATTACACACATAAATTACTATCGATTTCAAGAATCACCAAGTATAAATTGAGTTAATATTGTTGACCCAACAATATCGGCACGTGTATAGTCGGCTTAACATGTTTACGTGACCAAAGAAAAAATATGTTACCGAAATGAGGGTTGGCGGATAAAATTATGTGAACAGACGTAATCTAACCTATGAATGTCGTGATATAATCACGAAGAAGACCGAAAGAAACCACGCTCTGCTACCAATTAATGTTACGTCCGCCAGTTCGCGGAGCTAATAATAGAATCAAAACCCTAAAGAAATATATTAATTATAGTGGGAAGGGAAATGTTACCTTTGTGGAGTGTCCTCGCCGGTATATCGGGCCCGATGCTTCTTTGTAGAATTTGCACTTCACTTTGTTTGTGTATAAGTAGGTGGTGAATGGTGTGATGTGGTATGTACTTAATATAATAAATAATCCCGAAAATATGCCAAAATGGGGAGCCGAAAAAGGTTATTCGAACCAAACCGAAGGACGGAAGCGGAAAGAATGACAGACAACGTCATCTGTCAGAAAACGAGTGAAATTTGACGTTTGGGGTTGCCGTTTAACAATCAAATACCAAACATTCGTCCAAGGGCTCTACCTACCAAAAAAGCTACAGAACCACATAAGAAACAACGTCTCACAGCTGCATAATTAATAGTTAAAGGTAGGTACTTGCATGAATCATTAGTGTTGATACCTTTTATTTATAATTGTATTGGGGTGCTTCTTGCATTTACATAATTTAATCAGCCTTTATCCAAATAAAACCAAACTCATGAAACATGCTATCCCTCTATTATATTATGGTTTCACTAGCTGATGTCCGCGACTTCATTCGCGTGGATTAAGGTTTTTTGGTTCCCGTATTAGCTCTTTATTTTCCGGGATACAAGCCTATGTGTTATTCCAGAGTATAATCTATCTCTCAAATTTCATCCAGATCCGTTCAGCCGTTCTGGCGTGATTGAGTAAGAAACATCCATCCATCCATCCAAACTTTCGCTTTTAAATATTAGTATAGATTATTTTGGGGCGGTTTCTGCATTTAATTAAGTCCCCCTTTATCCAAATGACACCAAACTTGCTAACCCTCTATAGTATAATGGTCTTATTGGCCATCCATGTTCAATGCAGAAACTTATTAAATATACCGGCAGGTATTAAAACAGATTTTATATTGACGTATTGACGGTGAACCTTAATCAATCTTGCTAAAAACCGATTATCCAAACCTCTTACTCACTCCCACCTAGTTAGCGCAACAAAGCACTTTGATTCCGTCCACAAAAGCTCACGCTCTTCGGCTGAGGACGCTGATCGAACTGTCTCCTGGGTATAAATTGATTTAAAATTATACGGAAAAACGCCATGTAACTGGATGGATAACAGGAGATAGATAAGAGTGAGGAAATAATATTACTTTATTTGGATCCGAAATTAATTTCCTCGCAGAACCATAGTCTCGTCAACGGGCTAGAGAATTCAGCTCTCGTACCGAAAGCTTGACGGTGTAGATTTACCGACCTTATATGGACCTAATGATACATAAAATATATTTTTTTAAATTTATAGATTAGCACTTGGCTACAGGCAACTTGCGGGTTAGGGTCTTAGGGATGATGCGGCCAAATGTTACCTTTTACGTAACTAAAACTTTTTAAAGAACAATGGCGAAATTGGACCAACATAATTTAAAAATTAAGGAGGCATCGTTCAAGTACAAGTTTATATTATTTATAATCATATGTGTATATGATGTTTATATAAAAAATATTGAGACTCTGAGATACGGGATTCAAAAGAAAGAAATTATTATAATTTATTAAAAAATAAGTCATCTTGCACTAATGAAACGCAATTGACATAGATAGACATTTTGTTGACATGACAACACTTGTCATTATTATTTATTTTTGTAGGGATGTTCCGACACCATCGATGTATCATCGATACCTACTGAAATGAGTATTCTTAATATTACTATCGTCTTGTGATACTAACACGAGTACTTTAAAAGTATCGATACCTAATCGTATCGATACTTTTTAATTTTTATGTAAATGATTTTATCAGTATCAGTGATCACTACTTATATGACACTAGCTGATGCCCGCGACTTCCTTCTTATGGATTTGGTTATAAGAGAAAGAAAAAAGCTCTCATAGGAAAAGTAAATAAGTACTTAATGCAAGTGTTAATCAAAGTATATAGAGGAATAAAACGCTTAATGTAAGGAAGATCAGGCTATAGAATGGGAAAACAATCTGAATTATTGGTCAGCGAATCACTTTAACTTGGGCTATAGGTGTGAAGAACTCATTGGCCAGAATCCGCGTAGAGGTACCAGTGGTGCAAAAGATATCTATTTTGATATTATTGTTACTCAATTTGTTAAAAGATTAGAAAGATCTAAGCAGATAAGAGTTATTTAGAAATATGGTGTGAGTAGAATTATTGCGGAATTCTCGCAGACTTATGTACCTACCTAATTATAACTAGGCATAAGTACCTACCTACTCATTCATATTAATACTGATACAAATTATTGATAGAAATAGTTTTTGATTAATAATTTTTAGGTTATATTCTACTTTTAGGTGTATCTTTTTTCTCCCACATTTTTAGACTTACTTACCATTTGCTTTTTTCTTAGTTTTGTTACGTTCTACAATTATTACTAAGTTTCTATGATGAACGCTACCCTTTTCAGTGGGTCCCAAAATACATGCATTTTCGCCATCCTCCTTTTAACTTTAATCAAATTACAGTCGATAGATACAATGTGAGGTACATTTACTCACTTAGAGGAGTATGTCTTGCGCTATGTATTCATCACTAGAATAAAGAAAGAATCATAATAATATTATATTAAACAATAACATTTGAAATATTTATATGACGGCGCAAATGGTGGCAAGTGAAACATCATATTCGCTCATATCAACAGACGTCGGACAAGAGTGATGTTTTTTTAAAAGTTGTCACTCTGACGGAGCGTCGTATTGGTGGTAGCGTGGCGGGAAAAACTAACCTTTGCCGCCGGCGCACCGCTTTCACGACGAATCGTTTTATCTGGCGCAATTATAATTCTTTATTTAATTGTTATAATAATAACAGTAATTTTATAGGTTGTGGTTAAATTTAGCAGTTTGGGTTTAGTGGATTGGATTAGTCATGGATACCGACAAGAGCCATCCTGTGCCTACATAAATTAAAGTTGATTATTGTTGCCATAGATAGAGACTCTACATTTACATATATTTATGAAGACCCGAATTATCTCAAATGTCTTTGCCTTCAAAAAATATATTCACGGTTCCAGCTGACGCAATTCTACCTACTGGGATTGACCAAAAACGTAACCATTTTATAAAGTCGTGCCCTGTGCCGGACACTGAAAGTATTACGGTATTACTCTATTTGCTCAGTCGCCGCTCCCTGTTTACTCATTAAGGCTCTCGTTTAACAAGCTAGAGGAAACCTCCGGGTTGGCAAGGCCACGTCGCATTTGGGTAATGCTAAGCAAACATTCCGATATCATAATATACCCGCGCGAAACGGCTTTTCTTTCAAAGAATCTCCGTTATGGCCTTTACCTCATTACATTACGTTGATTTGAAACTAAAATGAAATACATGAATTTATTTTTTAAAATGGTTACTTATGGTCATATTTAGTAGTATCAATTTACACAAACAGACCTATAAGTTTATAATCTTACCCTTTTGAGTGGAATTTGGTCTTGGTGGAAAATAATTTGGTCCCTGAATTCGGTTGAAGGGAAACTTAACAACTAGGAGTGTGGGTTTATTACAACTGCCATAATGTCATATTTCTAACAGGTTGGCTTGGCATCATGACTTACCACCAGGTGAGATCGTAGACAAGGCGTTTCTAGTGGATATAAAATATTTATGGTGATAAAGATCATGAACGAAATATCTAAGAATCATGCAATTTTTCTATGTAATTTAGCATTTACTCTAAGTATACTATGCGTGGCAATTGCCGAGTTTAAAACTCATTTGATGGTTATAGGCAGGTCAAACTCAAAACCCAAACTCAAAATATATTTATTCAAAACTGGTACCCACACAGTACACCTTCTGAACGTCACGTTTTCAAAGTATAAGACGTGATGGTGATAATTGAGCATGGTATCTTAAACATAAACCTACCTAAGTACTACCTACTTTTTAAACCAATTTTCTTTCAAGGCCCCAAAATCCAATTAACGTACGGTACTCAAACAAGCCAAACTTAATCCAATATGAATACCCACTCTCAGTTTGGTTATAGCTAACCATTAACTAACTCTATCTGCGCGTAGATGGTTCGTAGCTATACGCGATGGCGCGACGCGACGCCAGCGTCCGCGACAATAAAATTTCACGCAACATAAAGCAAAAACACACCCCATGGTTATATCCCGACCACACAGGCAAGACCTATCATTTTCATCCGGATCCTTTTCATAATTTAGGAGCTGGTTAGTAAAGTTATAAACTAAGCTTAAGAATTACGTAGCAAGATTAGGTTTTCCTGAGGTTAACTTTCTTAATGTTAAAAGTTTTCTCGTAACTAGCATTTTGTTTTATCTTAGTTTATATAAATAAACAAAACATGGCCTCAAATCATCCACTACTACATACTATCTATACTAATAATAAGTCTTTACCTATGAAATTGCCGTTTTGTATGGAATAAGTGAAAGTACTTATTTTTTCAAACTTTTTTATTCCTGTTATTCGAAGTAATCACCCATGCAATCGACGCATCTTTGCCAAAGCATTGGCAGTTTATTGATGCCCTTCTTGTAAAAATGAGCTGGACGCGAGGCAACAAACTCTTCAAAGGCATTTTGTACTGCCTCTCGGGAATTGAATTTTTTACCCACTAAAAAGTTGTCTAAATTTTGGAAAAAGTAATAGTCGGTAGGTGCAAGGTCTGGTGAGTATGGCGGATGAAGGAGAGCTTCCAACCCCAGCTCTTGCAGCTTGGAGACTGTCTGTTGCGCAGTATGGGGTCGCGCGTTGTCGTGAAGGAGCAGTGGGGACGACCGATTGACCAAAGCTGGTTGCAGATGTGCAAGCTTCTCCATCATTCTCTCCAGTTCTTCACAGTACACATCTGCAGTAATGTTCATGCCGTTTTGTAAAAAGCTGTGGTGAATCATACCCGCAGTAGATCACCAAACAGTGACCATCACCTTTTTAGGGGTCATTTTTGGTTTAGGGAATTGCTTTGGTGCTGAACCAGGATCTAACCAACTTGCTGAGCGCTTTCGATTGTCGAACAGAATCCATTTTTCATCGCACGTAACAATTCGTTTTAAAATTCATTTCTTTGCCTGTTGACCAGCGCAGGGCAGGTCTCGACGCGTACGTTGCGCTGGCGATCGTTAAGGTCGTGGGGCACCCATCTATCAAGCTTTTTTACCTTGCCAATTTGTCGCAAATGGATCAATATTGTTTTGATGCTTACATCAAAAGCTGCTGCTAGCTCAGCTGTAGATTGAGTTTCGTCAGCTTCCACAATCGCCTTTAATTCATTATTGTTGACCAAAGTCTCCGGACGACCACGATCATTTTTCAAGTCAAAATTTCCAGAACGGAACCGGGAAAACTAATAACGGGTTGTGCGTTCGTTTGTACAGTTCTCTCCGTAAACGTTTTTGATGTTACGTGCCGTTTGTGTCGCGTTGGTGCCACGACGGAACTCATATTCCATAATTACACGTATATATATGTATAATTTTTAAAGTATTCATTATGACGAAACATGTTGAAATGTAATGAAAATACAACGCTAATCAAAAAACAAAAGACTGAGTTTGTAAAAAGAATGTCATGGTTTTAAAACAAAATTAATTTGAATTTAGAATACAGAGCCATTACAAACTTTTTTTTATTTGAAATGACCAGTACTGAAGAGAGGCAATTTAATAGGTAAAGACCTAATATTATAAATGCGAAAGTGTGGATGGATGGATGGGTGGATGTTTGTTACTCAATCACGCCTGAACGGCTGAACGGATCTGTATGAAATTTGGTACAGAGATAGATTATAGTGTGGTTTAGCACATAGGCTACTTTTTATCCCGAAGAATTAAAAAATTCTTGCGGGAACCAAAAACCCTCAATCAATGCAGACAAAGTTGCGGGCATCAGCTAGTATAAATAATTACATATTATTTTAGAGAAAATTCAATACCAAAGCAATATAATAAATAGATGTAGTCCGTGACGTGGGTGAATTTAGGTGGTTTTTAAAAATCTAGTCTATCTATCTGTCTGCTACGCTTTAACAGCCCATCTTTTCGACCGATATTGATGAAATTTTGAGAGGAATGCTTAGGTTAAATTACATCACGGGGATGTAAAAAAATAGCAGCCATAGGGACTGCCGATGGAAGTGATAACGATTTTTTTTAAATTAAAATTATTTAAATATATACCTTAATACTAATGCATTAAAGTTTAATTTCGAATGTATTATATTCATATGTTCGCGAGCATGTCGGTCACGGTCACGCGATCTACATTTTTACCCCCTACCCAAAAACTGCTCAACGCGGCTAAAGAAGGTTTCACTTCAAAAAAAATCACGCGGACGAAGTCGAGGGCATCATTTAGCTAGTACATTCAATAAAATTGTAACATAAAATATAAATTAAATTAAATGCATCGCTGTTAGGAACGTACCGTACCGTATTTCATGTACGTACCGAAATTGCCACCAGCTTTCTAGCTATAAATGACGTCAACACTAGGAAGAGCGAAGTGTCTCCCGTTCTGGCGCACAAAACACATTTCGTAGTCCGGATATCGTCAAACTTGTAGATAACAACGTGAACTACAACTATCAAAAGTGTCGTTTTAGGTTTGATGCTCATCTTCGGATTTATAAGATTTTACTACTTGATTGAGTAAATTTTGAAATTGCATTTGGAGTTCATAGCTTTGGTAGTATGGATCATAAATAAGATAATATCCATACTAATATTATAAATGCGAAACTGTGTCTGTCTGCCTGTCTATCTATCTGCTACGCTTTCACGGCCTATCAGTTCAACCGATTTATTTTAAATATATATTTTTTATCAGCCGACAAAAATTGTAAGTAAAACTCACAATCGTACAAATGGTTTGCTACTTGTGCAACAAACAGCTCAAGAAGGTTAATAAAATATCGGTTTGAAGACAAATAAATTTCGATGCATTTAACCCGAACTTATCCATCACTTGCTAAGTTTTAAGTGACGTCACAGTATAATCGATATCGGTTCAAAATATCACACGTCACATCACCCCTTTGGCGCTAACAACTTCCAACTTGTCGACAACTTTAGCCTCTCGGATATATTGGGAATATAAATATCCTCCAGCCAGCCCTTTCTCAGCCACTTAAGACGTTCGACGCAGACCCTTATGCCCTTTACATGTACTTAAGGAAACATCTATTTTGAGTTACAACTCTAGATGTCCCCATGGGAAAATGCGCATTCGAAAACTTAATTTCGTTGGCAAATTCTTTGACAGAAGGGTCAGGCTTTTGAAGGACTGTATAAAAAGATATAGGTATTATATTTATCCAACTGCTATAGCAGGAAGAGTAATGTTATTTTGTTCAATCATTCATACCTTTTAAGCAAGAGTATTTACTGTTGCACCTGGGCAAGCGCGTTCCAACCTAGACCTCATCAATACACTCACTGTTGCAATAGCAGTGTCAAGCGCAAGCCTATTTTGTAGAAAAGTAAAAATCTTTTGGAAGTCTTCTTAGTACTACTTACTAGCTTACTTACTTACTAATTACTATTCGCGAGTTCCTCCGTATAGATAGAATTTAGAATTTCAGGGATAGAATCTCCAGGATGCCAGACACTATCTCTGTATCAAATATCGTCTAAAAACAGCGAAGCAGATGGACCGTGAAACGGCAATAGACATAATTACACATTCAAAATATTTTACGTGTATATCAGTCATCGCTGAAGTGCCTATAAGTGTTGCAAAGGTTTTTGTTGGTAGGTAGGTAATAAAACAATAGGTAGGAAAGTATCCTATTATATATGACGGCTCAAGGCCCACGGATGTATTTTTAGTAAAGGTGACGTCAGCATTGCTGACGTCACAATCTTCAACACTTTCACTCATAGTAATCAAAACACAACTTGTCGGACTTCACTTTTATTATGACAAATTTCAGACGTCCGAACGGTCCGACACCTCAGGCAAGAATGCCCACCGAGGCGTCGGCCGCCCGTATTTATATCAAAGCATGCTTTTACAATCATCTTTTGCAAATTGTTTGCTACTGTCTAAATTATGTTTACAAAATCATATTGAGGGTAATAATCATCGATTAACAAAGAAATGTTTAATTTGTGATTCAAACAGCTTAATTATTGAAATCTAGGTTTTCTTGACGCCGCTGAATGAGGTTAATAACCCCTTCGCGCCGACACGGCCATTCTGACAGGCGGTGCGCGCTCTGCACCAGCCTGACGATTTGAAGTTGGTTCTGAAACAAAAATAAATTTCCTTTTGAGTTTGGTACCTGTAAGCATATCTAGTGATGCTTAGTCATGTTTCTAATAGACCAGCACATCTTTCATGTTTTGGTCTTTAAGGATTTAGTAATGTCTAGTCGACACTTGTGAAACCCTTGGGTTAATTCGTAGATCTGGGGATTACTCGTAGATCTCGGGGATTACTCGTAGATCTCGTGGATTTCTCATAGTTCTCGTGGATTACTCGTGGATCTCGTGGATTTCTCGTAGATCTCGTGGATCTCGTGGATATACTCGTGGATCTCGTAGAGGGGAAGAAAAGGATAGTGAATCTGTAAGCATTTTTGAAGATTTGGGTTTTACAGTATGGTTGTGACTCACCGTTATTATTCTGCATTTTCCATGGTTGGTTCTCGAGTGGGTTGTTCCAGCGACCCTCCTCGTGAAGTCGGTGACCCAGGATCAGTCGGCAATTCATCTTCTGGCGCCGACACGGTTTCCTGATTACCAGGTTGAGGAGCTCGGCGGAGCTGGTCATGGGCGACCTTTCGTGGTTGTCCTCTGCCGACTACTCTTTTTACCAGATAGCGATCGTTTTGCTGCGGTTTATTTAATGATCGACCGGATGAAGTGGCGGCTGATCCCACTTCTGATGACGGCTCAAGGCCCACGGATGTATTTTTAGTAAAGGTGACGTCAGCATTGCTGACGTCACAATCTTCAACACTTTCACTCATAGTAATCAAAACACAACTTGTCGGACTTCACTTTTATTATGACAAATTTCAGACGTCCGAACGGTCCGACACCTCAGGCAAGAATGCCCACCGAGGCGTCGGCCGCCCGTATTTATATCAAAGCATGCTTTTACAATCATCTTTTGCAAATTGTTTGCTACTGTCTAAATTATGTTTACAAAATCATATTGAGGGTAATAATCATCGATTAACAAAGAAATGTTTAATTTGTGATTCAAACAGCTTAATTATTGAAATCTAGGTTTTCTTGACGCCGCTGAATGAGGTTAATAACCCCTTCGCGCCGACATATATAAAACTATAAATCTGCGCGGGTCATTCAAAGGTCAAACCCCCGATGCGCCCTCATTTTGCGTGATTGCAGATTCTATTGCTGGATATTAATTCTTGTGTCCTTTTATCTCGACTATGTGTGCAGACGAGCGTTTAATTCAATAACAACCTCGAGCTACTAAGATTTTTCTAAAATACTATATATTCCGTATTACATTCTTGTATTTCATTTCACGTACGGACTCCGATTGATTCGCAGAGTAAAACAGCAGGCAAGCACTTTCACCTAAGACCTAGCGGAAAGGACTAAGCGTGCAAAAAGAGTTATAAAAAAAGTCAAAATGAGAAAAATTATGCAACCAGCTTCCATCTTCTGTGTTTCTTCGTGATTATAATGTGGGCTCTTCAAAGGGCGGATAAATAAATTTCTCAAAATCCGGCAACGAATTGGCAATTCCTCTGGTACAAATGTTCATAGGCGGCCGTTGACACTTAAAATCAGGTGGCCCGCCTGCTCGTTTGCTCGCTATAATATAATATATTATAAAAAAGAGGTAGCTTATATTTTCCAAATGTCCATAAATTCCTTCTTAAAGAAAAGAAAGAAGAAAAGCTCAAATAATGTCTCTCTCATCTCTCTGTATTCGTGAAAACCGTATGAAAATTGGTTTCTGACATTAGAGCGGAGTCGGACAAATAGAATTTCGCGCAGCAAGGGAGTGATGTGAAACATGTGTGAAATAACTCATTTTGATGAATTTTTATACGACTGCCTGAAAAAAGGAGTATATTGTTTTCAGGGTTCATGTATGTATGTATGTATGTATGTATGTATGTATGTATGTGAGTTTGTATATTCCACCATAACTTCCATACGCCTGAACCGATTTTGATAAATGAGATATCGTTAGAATCCTTAGCTTATTCCGGGTGACATAGGCTAGTAAAATTTAAAAAAAAATTATGGGGTGACCATGGTCCCGCATTAAAGACTAAAGTTGAAAAAAAAATTCGAAAATAAGACAAACTATATAATCATCATCTAGAAAATGATGAGTAGATTCCAAAACTATATAACACCATAGTTCAATATCCAGTGATTCACAGAAAAATATCATTTAATAAAAATGTGAATAAGATTCTAATATATCTAGATTAATTTAGATTTTTAACTTTTTAGTTCGTTTTTGGCAGGGCAGTCTTGTTTTTTAATTATTTTAATTATGACTTGTGTAACTATGAGAGTGTACGAATTTGTATCATAAATACGTAATTACATGAATTTAATATTTTTCTTATTTCAGGAACGGATTTTAAAACCTACATGGGTTTTAAACAAAGACTTGCCAAAAGAAGTTGCAGATCTGGTCTCTCTCTCTGTCTTTTATTCCTCATTGCTGAGGGTTGTGACCCCTTTCCATTAATCACATGGCAGGAGTTTTCTTGGGATAGTAATGCGGTGGTTTCCCAGCAGTCCTTCCACAAAAATAAACCTAGTAGTTCGTATAAAAAAGAAAGATGCCGCATTTATCATTCTCGTTTTATACATCCCTGCTTGGCGGACGGACTCAAACGCTACTTACGTTAAGTGTGCAAGTTTTTCTTTAACCGAGGGGCCGATCCATGTTCGCTGTAGTGTTAAATTAGTGCTCACTGACGACTGAGCATGAAATATGTTCGAACACACGAATATTTCATTTATGAATGCTGAAATTAGATATAAGAGGTAGGTTTTATGCACGCCTGATATAAAATATACACTCATTAGTTCATGGAGACTACAATAAATTAAAATTTCAATCAAAGTTATTGTTTAATAAATGCCATTTATCCAAGAAATAAATTTTTGTGTCCAGAGCCATTAGCTCTGTCAAGCCACTTGCACTCACATCAGTGGACACTTGACTTCAGCGAGTAAGATACTTGCACAGTCTTGTTTTCGTAAGACAAAAGAAGTATGTTGCTGAAATCTTCTTAGTCTGACGCTTAAAGCATCAAGGTGATTGATTAGATTCGTCACTCGCATTGCGATTTCAACGTTAGTAGCTACTAATAGCCTTACACCTTTATATACGTTAAGGAAGAAGGGGTACGTGATAGAGGTACAGCTATAAAAACATAGTAGCCATAATATAATTACGTTATTCCAACGCATTCCTCGAGTTGCATAGCTTGAATAGCTCGTCATGGGTCGCGGGAGCGCAAGGCGCGCGCCGCCGCGTGAATTCTGCCGCATGCCGCTATCGCGAATCATCGTCATCTATGGAGGTATAGCTGTTAAGTGTTATCTATGATATGCCATACCTGTATTGATAATTCTATCCATTTTATAGTCGTTTGATGATCATTTCTTTCATTGAAGATATTCTCCATAAAATAATATTGTTTACCATGAGTATGATATATAATGAGTTGGAGTGGAGGGCATCCATTGAATCTTGTTTGTAACTAGAACATAATGTAGTGCTTCAAATCACTAACAGAATGAACTACACTATCAAAAGAAAGCTTACTGGCTCGAATTAGGCAATTCAAGGCGAGTCCAGAACGACCACGCCAAAAGACTACCATGATATATAAGGTTCCAGCTAAAGAGTTACGTTAAATTTAAAATTACATAACATTAGGTTTAATTGGCGCCAATTATATAGTCACGTCTGAAGTTGACGGCAAGACGCGCCGAAATAGCGTATTTTCGCGCGTAGCGACTGCACAAACTGCTCGTTCGAGCAGCTCTCATTGAGAGATAACTATTTAATTGGCGCCAACTGTACAGAATTGAATGGTTAAGTTCTCTAAGATTGATTCTTTTATCTTATTTCTTACTAATATTATAAATGTGAAAGTTTGGATGGATGCATGGATGTTTGTTACTCAATCACGCCCCAACAGCTGAACGGATCTGGCTGAAATTTGCCACAGAGATAGATTATAGTCTGGAATAGCACATAGGCTGCTTTTTATCCCGGAAAATTAAAGAGTTCCCGCGGGAACCAAACAACCTCAAACCACGCAGACGAAGTCGCGGGCATTCGCTAGTACTTATATTGTTATCTCGACAATGTTTTGCGATATCTTGACGTAGTACATGTGCTACCGATTGCTGATGTCAATCTCGGAACCGACAACTTAATGTAGCTCGCTGCTAAGCTACAGCTTAGTGCACATCGAATCACTATAGTGAAACAGTGTAATTAGCGGAATGACTACTCATCATTTAATTAACATATCCATCTTAGCGTCAAACAATCAATTTAACATACGATAGAGAAATAGCACAGGCTTCAAGGCAAGCGAATTTGAGCATAGACTTCATTATTCCTTCCATCAGACATATGATTATAGCCAAATAAAAATCTAGGCTAGGTACTAAAAAAACTAAAAAATAATCGACTTTTTAGTTTTATTTTCTTGCCACTGCCTCAGGATTGCAATGTACCTATGAAGCCAAATCTGCAGTTTAATTTAATCACTAAGTGTGCTCATCCATCATCCATCCATCCAACATCCCGTATGCATCCACTGCTGGACATAGGCCTTTTCGAGCGCGTGCACTAAGTGTTCTGAATGCTATTAAAATAGTTTTATTAATTTGTAGTAGGTATAAAGCCTCTTAAATTGAAATAGTTCCCTACCAAATTATATCATTCAATAGCAAAGTGAGAGATCATTAATTTATATTCGTCGTCAGTCAACCTTAAAACTCTCACAAAGTTAATATTCATTTTTTATCCTCCTAATTTGTGTATAGGTTCTCCAAGATATATGAAGTGTGCCAATCTACAATTAGCTAGAATTGTGGATTAAGACTGCGGTCATAGTCCACCAAGTTCTTTCTAACGCTTCTCTTCTCGTCTTTCATATTCTGAGAAGAAAACCGTACTCAGTAGTGGGTTATGGCAGATGAAGATGATATTTTGTTGCCATTCTTCATTCAATAAGTTTCTGGTGTTGAAAGATTTAATGAACTTTATAGTGTACTTCGAGATATACATAACTTCTAAAGCAGGAGGCATGCCAAACTTACTGAAATATCTTAACTCTGCAGCAGACATCGACGAAGTTTATATGTGCCGTCCCACGTGTCAACCCCGTGATCAGACCAATAACGTCTGCCAAGTTTACCTATACCTGAACTCGCTATTTCGAACCTAAAAGCCTGGTGTTACGAACGTTCGATGTGGATTAATAAAGTTGTGAGTGATAAAACGTGTCGCATTTCATTTAGCGGCTGGTCAGTAGATTTCATGGTTGCGTATTATATTGAGTTAATACTCTTTGATCCAATCATTTCTAACATTGAAGGTAAGGGTGATATGACTTAGTTATGTCAGCATTTTGGTATTCAATTACTGCGTTGGTTAAGCAATGTCAATACTTGCCGGAACCCGTACCTGATGCCTGGTGGGAGGCTTCGGCCGTGGCTAGTTACCACCCTACCGGCAAAGACGTAGCGCCAAGCGATTACGCGTTCCGGTACAATGCCATGTAGAAACCAAATAGGGGTATGGGTTTAAAATAACTGCCATGCCCCTAACAGGTTAGCTCGCTACCATCTTAGACTGCATCATCACTTACCATCAGATGAGATCGCAGTCAAGGGCTAACTTGTAGGGGATAAAAAAACCTGCATAATAAGATTTCCGTACGTTAGC
The DNA here is from genome assembly GCA_964035005.1 of Erebia palarica. Lineage (NCBI taxonomy): Eukaryota > Metazoa > Arthropoda > Insecta > Lepidoptera > Nymphalidae > Erebia > Erebia palarica. The sequence goes on from OZ035983.1 coordinate 32,665,270, forward strand.
TCTGGAAAGATGTCAATAGCGGGATCTTCACTAAGTTCAGTAGGTAGTTTTCCTGAGGATTACATTTCGCGGCAGCACGGCTGGTTAAACCACCCTGGTTTACATAGGTAAGGACAGTCCCACCAACTTATTTCTGGCCTAGTGACCAAAACCAACATTGCAACTAATTTCTGCCTGTTTAGATTTTTTTTAACGAGCTGACGCCAGCGACTTCGTCCGCGTGGTTTAATTTTTATTTTTATTCCAGCGGGATCTCTTTAATTTTCCGGGATAAAAGTAGCCTATGTCACTTTCCAGGTCCTTAACTATAACCCAGGTTTTTGGGACTATTCATTTAGATCGCGGCAAGGGCACTTTTCTTGGTCAATTCAGCTCGATGGAACTTCTACCTGAACCAACTCGACCAACGACTTGATCAAAGATTGGGATAAGTAGTCACGATGAACTACTTAACGACAAATATTTTTGATTCTGAATTCATTCAACAAGCCGATTCTGTAGCCTAGAATTTGTTATGAGCGTTATTCTGTAGTAGCGAAAAAAATCATATCAGATTTTTTCTTTCAGTAAAACAGGACTTATCAAGAGGATAAGTCGACATCATAATATACCTACCAATAATATTAGATTTAATATTTCTTATTGGAGAACAGCGAAGTCAACTCAGCCAACATTTGTTCTATGTATCCGGTACACGTTCTAAAATAGGAGCGGAATATCCTCAACGGAAAGCAGACAACATTTCTTGAATAGTTTAGCGATCTGATTATAAAAGACAAAGGTCTGAGTGGTATCCACAAGGCTACTATTAGCGTGCACCGCCAGATTGCTATTAAAGGATTAACGTCGGGCACAAAGCGATGGCATTTTGTTCTTGCCCCTTGTCCAGCGTTCCCCTCCCCTCTCGTCTCGCCCCGCTGACCCCTGGTCCCCTTTCAGCCGTAAGCGTCTCGACCCTTAAGACCTTTGTACATTTGCATAGCTTAAGATCGAGCTTAGATTTTTTGCGTTCATAAAGGATAAAACATCTGAGACTTCCCTATGACTTGCTATTTCTAACACTAGCTGACCTGCTCAGCTTTCCTTACTTATATACTATGGATGACCCAACCTGACTTTTAATGGGTGGGTTTACCTTATGTACTACCAAAACTGTTGAAACTATTTATTAAGCTATTATACTGATCGTTAAAGTTATAACAAGTCGGGTTGTAAGTCTGAGTAAAAAAATGTAAAAAAAATGATTCTACATAAATACTCAAGTACCTTCCGCGTAAGGTAGATATAAATTCCAGTTTATTTAATTTTATTTATATGTCTTGAGTATGCTGACAAATGGATACAGAGTAAAGTTAATTTAATTCGCAATGATAAGGCCGGCTTTACACCATAACAACTTGTAAATTGTGTCACGAAGTGTGTATCATTTCTGTTTGGGTGTAATGAAGTGTTTTTTACTTACTTAGTTCACATTAATTATTCGGTATACCTTTACAGAGGGCCCATACACCCATAATATATTTATATACCTAGATATTACCCTGTATCCGAGGGTCCACCACGCAGTACATCACTCAAGAGTCATATCTCACACTCTCTTCTCTATTTATCATTTCTTTGTCTACCCCCAGAGATTTATGGAGTCGACATGACCCTTCGAGATGCTATAAGTCAACGAGAGTTTTATTTATTGCCTGTAAGATTTTGTTATCTGGTAACGCGAAAATTGGTATCCAAAATCTTTGGATGCTGTGTCTAAATTATACAATTTCTACTGGCCATTTTATCTAACTAGAACATCATTCATCCCGCGACTTCATCCGCTTGGATTTTCTTTGATTTTTTGGAAATCTTGTAGGATCTTATTGATCTGCGGGGATAAAAAGTAGCCTCTGTCTTTTCCCAGCGTGCACCCTATCTTTGTACTAAATTTCGCCAAATTTGTGAAAAGTAGCAGACACACAGATTTTCGCATTTATAATATTAATTTGGACTAAATGAGTAACCAATATGAGCAGACCATTATCTTCAAACTGTTCTTTTAATTTAATATTATTTTCTCTAATTATATTTCCAGGAATAAAAATTACAAAATCACAATGCATATAAAAACAATAACTATTACCTAGTTTAACTGTGGTTTAATAATCAATTGCGATGTCTGTCTTTTTAAAAATCTATGTAAAACTTTTAAAACACTGATGTTGAAAATGAACTGCCTATTGTTATTATTATAATTACATTATATTTGATAGTGACCTAATGGAAATTACCTAAGAAAAGTAAAATTCCATTAATTAATGGTATTAAACAGTTCGGTTGTATTTTGATACTTTGTTTGACTCTGATTAATTAGGAGGGATAAAATGTGGAAGAGCTTTCCGAAGTTTGTTGTCGAATAAATAAAGTTCGTCTTTTTGAAGCTCAGAGCCTCTTTGAAGAGAGGCCGGGATTAGAAAACGTCTTTAGAATTTCACGCGGCCGGTAAACTCGTAAGTTCTGCTGGAGGCGCAAGCTTCAAGAGCCGCAAGAGGCGTACTTTTCAACGACATACGCGTAAGTAGCATCGGGCGCACTATAAAATAAATCACTTACCTTTCGAAGGCCCTCTACTGAGGACAGGTCTGCTCTCAAAATTTGAAGCTAAAGGTCATAGGCCACCACGCTGCCTTAGTCTGGATTTTGAATAGAAGCAGGCGTTACTTTGCGGAAGTCCATGATAGTGAATGAACTAGAAGTTCTCGACAATGCACGATTGTGAAGACAATCACAATCATGCATTGTCGAGTCAACATCTCCTGAAGATGCTCCGGTGTCGGAGTGAAACGTACGTTGAGAGTGATTTGGAGGATTTGTGTGGTGTAGTGTTGTGCCTGTGCGAATTGCTGGGTGGTGGGTGTCGCATGCTGCAGGTGAAAGACACGCACTGTACCACACAGATTTGTCTACTGTAGCGGATTATAGCGAATTAAACTTCTAGTTCATTCATTAGTCCGGATTGACAGAATTTACACACCAGAGAGCATTACGGGTCAGGTTTCCTTGCGATATTTCCTTCACTTAAATGATATTAGTAAATGGTATTTTATAAAACGTCCATAACTCTGAAATCTTGATCCCAAGGTGCGTACCCAGGACGTCAAACCCAGGCCCCTGACCTAGTCAGGGGCCTGGGTTTGACGCGGAAGAAATTTATATATTATGAATATGTTACCGGTTTCTATAACTGCACCAAATTTCAAATACCGCTCATTTATGGATGATTTTTTCAAAGTTCCATGACATACAGACGAACAAACGGACAAACAGACAGAGGGAATGAACGAAATTTTAGAGACTCCTTGTTTAACTACTTAGCCCTAAAAAAACACCTCTTATGGCTTTTGCGGCTCTGGCAGCTAGTACGGGTCTTGTGTGTTGTAGCACGATCATCTTTAAATAGCTTTAAGTTAATTTGACATAGAAAAGAGTGGTAGAGTCTTAACGTATCATAAGTGACACAAGTTTTCCTACATGAAATAAACAAATCATTTATAATTTAATCTTACTAATATTATAAATGCGAAAGTTTGGATGGATGTATGGATGTATGGATGTTTGTTACTCAATCACGCCCCAACGGCTGCACGGATCTGGCTGAAATTTGGCACAGAGATATGGAATAGCACATATGCTACTTTTTATCCCGGAAAATCTAAGAGTTCCCGCGGGAACCAAAAAACCTCAAACCACGCAGACGAAGTCGCGGGCATTCGCTAGTAAAAAATATTAAGGACTTTTATTTTATGCTTGTCAAGATTCAACATTACGTTTTAATTAGATCAATAATAAGAATATTATTTATATCCTAGTAGGTATCCTTAACTAGCATTTTGCCATGATTTTGCCTTACAGATTTAGGTAATTGCACATAATAATAACACGTAATAATTTGCACATTAAAGGGGAGTCGAAATTTTTACATGCAAAACAAAATTATAAAGAAAACTTTAATATTTTTACGAATGCATTTTTATTGAACGCATTTGTCTTTATGATTTTTAGCAAAAGTTCTTGAAGATCCAGAATGAGTAGCCTTCGGTACAAGAAACTATAAATCATAGTCACCCCTATCCCTCTTTGGTCGCAGGGGATGAACTTATCCCGTCTTAATACACTGCGAGAAAAAGTAACCTGATCCCGCCGGACAGGGAAATTCACTTACTGGCCAGACTGTGAGGTGTTTTGTATACCAAAACTCCTTATACAAAAGGCTAAAGTATCTCAATACATACAGTATAAATAGCAATGATATTATTGTCGGTATGTCAGTCTCAGCCTGTCTTGTGAAAGCTGAGAGTAGATTATTTAACGTTTTTACATGCTGACAACACAGAGGAAACTAACATTACAAAACTAAAGGCAAAGCAAAACAATCTAGTTCGTTCGGGAATACTAGAACATTTTTTTTTGTCGCCAATTTGTCGCCATTTTGAGCCCACAACTTTCACTAGAGTCAGGAATACAATATTCGTTGTTAATAATGTCAGTCCTATTTTTTACATTTTTTTAGCGTAGTAATCTTCTATTCAATCTTATTTTACAGTCGATTATAGCTAACAGCACAGAATAGGTACTTAGTACTAATAGTTTTAGCATCGTAAGTAAGCTATCATTCCGTTGCATGAGCGATGAACTTTTATTGCACAAGTTCTTGAATTTGACATTCTTGCCGCTTGACAGTTTAGGGAAGTCCACCCAATTCCGGACTTTTTGTCAGCGCAAGAAATTTTTGCCCATTATGTGTTCTCACCCTAAGAAGTAGTGAAGAAATTTGTTCAGCAGATATATTGCGTCCAAGTTCTCCTTCAGAAACCCGTGAATATTTCCCAAGATTTGTGGCTGGCGTACAAGAAAAACTGCCCGCAATCCTTTACGACGTCAGAGATCGCAGGCGGCACCTCGCGGCCAGACTTGTAATAAATCAAGCCTCGAGGAAATTGCCGACGGGGAGGAAGGACGAGGGCGAGAGGCAAGGGGGAGGTGATTTAATTAAATCTTGCATCGAACTCCTGAGGCCTGCCTAACGAACGACCATTGTATTTAAATAATGCGTGTGTCGACTTTTTGTGTCTGTTAGAAATTGGTTGATTCGATTTAGAAAGGTTTTTACTTTTTTGTGAAATGCGTAAGCCGTTTTCTGTAAGATTGTATAAATCAATTTAGAAATTTGAGAAGGCCATAGGCTACTGTTTATCCCGGAAAGATGTCCCGCAGAAATTTAAAAAAAAAACAAACCACGCAACCGAAGTCGCAAGCATCTAGTTAAATGAAATAAAACCGAAGGCGTAAGAACGACCATACTAAGTACTTACTCTCTTCAATGGCTTATATTTCATTTGGGGGATCCTAAATGAGGCTTTATAGCAATAATACCAAAATATTGCCCTTAATTAATATAAGGGCTGAACGGGGTCGCAAATTTACAGCCTGTTAGCGCTTATTTGCGTTTTATTTATGGGCTAGTGGTTACAAAACATGGATTGCTTTGTTCGAGGTCGCAGGTTCAAATTGTACCTATTTAAAAAAAATGCCTCCATCTTCACCTTAGGCTGCTTTACTACTTGCCAGCAAGTCTGATTGCAGCCAAGCCCGAGTCTATAAATGATAAAAAAATACTTCAAAAATGTTACTGTTACATGTTGATACTAAGAGTTGATTTAACTTACTAACTGAGATTTAGAAATTAAACCCGATATCTATACTTTTTTTTATTGAATACTAGATGATCCCCGCGACTCCATCCCCGTGGATTTAGGTTTTTATAGCACGATGGGAATTCTTGATTGAATGGGATAAAAAGTACACTTAGCACTTCCTTGGGACTTAACATATCTGTGTACCAAATTTCGCCAAAGTCAATTTCAATTTCTTTATATTTTTATTATTTAAAAAGCTGTTAAAATCAATTTTAATTTTATAATAATATATATATTTTAGTCAGTTAAACTTATGGCCTGTGAAAGCGTAGCAGACAGACAAACAGATAGAAAGACACACTTTAGCATTTACAATATTAGTATGGATACCTTAAAGTTATCGCTGCGTCATCTTATTCATAAATACAAAACACAAGTACATATCAACAAATGGAGTTGATTGGCAATTTTTGTTAGAGGTATCAATATAGTCTCAAAGGCGGATGTTAAGTCATGTCTGGCCTCTAGTGTGTTTTAGGCTCATACTTTTACGCGATAAACATATTGCTTTTAGGTAGGTATTTATTGTAATGTACTCTCTTCCTTACATAATATATGGTAAGATCGCCCGATGCATTTGTTAGAGGGGCAGATTTACATATGTTTGAAGAGTCCCAGAGGTGACCGGGACATTCATTATTCAGTAGTCGCTAACGGTAGACAGCTAGTGCTTTCAAGCAATACAACATTATCTGTAATATCTGTAGTTATAGGTATCAAGTTCAGTTATGTAAATGGTTTCTTTCTGGCTTATTTTTAGTAGTATATACTATATTTACCTATTATTTTCCTATACCATCTGCCTGGGTGCCATGCTTTTCAAAGCAATGATAGGGACATTGTCTCCGCAATATTCCTTGTGCGCGGCTAGTCCTTTGCTTTCTCAAAATTTAAATTCAATATTTATTTATTTGTTGAAATAGGTTAAAGTAAGTTCAAAGTTGTAATAGTTAAAGTAACTTTACTTTTTGAATCTGGTGCTAAGCCACTAGATTTCTAATCACAGATAGAAAAAAAAATTAATAAAACTAAAAATTATTTTAATATTTTATATATCAAATTCTCGTGTCACTGGTTGTGACAATTTAGTAACCATAAAACCAGTTAGTAACCATACTCCTCCGAAACGGCTTGACCGATTTTTATTATATTTCATATGCATATTCAGTAGGCCTGAGAATCGGCTACTATCTGTTTTTCATACCTCTAAAACACCTCAATCCACGCGGATGAAGTCGCGGCAATCAGCTAGTAAATTATAAAAATTACAAACTCATACTAACTACCCTAGTACGGCCATGCCAATTATTGTTGGCGCTAATGCAACCGCGCGCGGTATTGTTCTATTATATTTATATTTGAAAAAAAAAACATTTAAACACCTTATGCAATTAATATTATCATTTTGACGACCTCCCTGGCGCAGTGTTAAGCGCTGTGGTCTTATACTGGTAGGTCTATTGTTCACACTCAGTTCACTCCACATTCTATATTCTATCTATTGATATAACTAAGACTATGTAATAATGACCATTTACCTGCCTAGAACATACCTATCGACCTAAGCAAACAGGTTGTAGATACCTAGATACCTAGTCCATACTAATATTATAAATGCGAAAGTGTGTCTGTCTGTCTGCTACGTTTTCACGGCCCAACTACCAAACCGATTTTGATGAAATTTGGTACAGAGATAGGTTACATCCCGGGGAAGGACATAGACTAACTAACGTCAGTCCACGCGTACGAAGTCGCGGGCATCATCTAGTCATACATAATGCGTACAAATTGTACGCTATATTTATATGAGAAATCTCTCAAAACGTCCTCCAATGAATCTTTAATGCGTAGTAGGTACTCAAATCACAATAAGAATACTTTACTAAGGCCCCGCTTCTACTTTCTACGTAATACGTATGTACAGTGTGTTTGTATGACAGTGTGAATAATTTAGCAGTCTGCGTGTTAATGGTAGGGATTAGGGAATAAAACAGGCTTTTGAAACATGATTATTTATGTAACTAGTTGACCCGTCCTAGCTCCGCCTGTGTAAATTTTTTGAAAATCTTTTCCGAGTTCTACTTTTGAAAAAATACCTACACGCAATATCTGAAGTGTCCAAGATTAAAAAGAGTCCAAGATTCCTGAAGCACTTAAAATATTTGTAGGTAAAACTTGTACCTACTATTACTTACATATGTAAAGGTTTGGAAGAGATCACTCATAGTCTCAAGGCCGCCTTTACACGGTAACAAGTTGTAAATTCTGTCACGATTAGTTTGACCTCTGTTTTGTTATTTGTTTGTGTGTATTAAAGTGTTTTTACTTTACTTATTTACTTATACTGTGGTATAATATACCTTCATTGACTTATAAGTTAGACTATACGTCCATTTATCTCTCTCTCTCTCTGCTTCGTATTCCTTTCCATTGCTGAGGGTCGTGACCCCTATCCATTAATCACATAATGGTAGTTTTCTTGGGATAATAATGCGGTAGGTTCCCACATCCTTCCTATGCATTAGTCGTATTAGTCGGTTCGACTAAGAGTATTGAAACTTTTAGGTTTTTTGTAACGATTATTATCAGATGTTAGTGATAATAACCGGGACCGACGGCTAAACGTGCTCTCCGAGGCAAGGAGGAGACGAAAAGGAAAAATGAGGACTTCCAAGTTTGGTTACTCACCCAGTTTGCCGCAACTAGTACACGTCCCTCGATCTATCTTCACTTAAAATAGAAAACCTTAGTTAGGATCTAGCACCTACCTTCAACCAGACAAAAAAAAATGTCTTTTCGTCGATTAGAAAAAGTTTATGGAATCACATTAGTACCTACCTGCACTTATAGCTTGCTAAAGGGGACGCTAACCTTGGCAGTTCACTTTTGTTGGAACAGTTTCAGTTTCAGTTACAGAAAAATTAAAGTAGGTACTTAACTAGATATTATGTATCTATAAAGCGGCACTTTTCTGGCACCTTTTCATGGCCCAGTCGTAAAACTTGACGACCTCGACCTACACCTCTCTGGCGCAGTAGTGAGCGCTGTGGTCTTATACGTGAGAGGTCCCAGGTTCACTCCCCGCTAGGGGAAGATTTGAGAGTGCACAATTCTAAATTTTCTCTGGTCTGGTCTGGTGGTAGACTATGGCCTTGGTTAGTAAAAACCAGAAAAAAGCTGCCAAGCGATTTAGAGTTCCAGTACGATGCCGTCTTGAAAGCTATTAGCGGTCTAGATTAGAAAGCGAGGGAGGAGTATCCGGCTTACTCAAAAGCTATGATTTTTACCTTAGCTTTTTGTTGATTATAACCCATTACAATATATTTACGTGCCTTTGGCGGTCTTTTTTCTATTCAAGTCCAGTCTTAGAAACGTTTTTTCAGGTGGCCAAATGCCATCGATCCGCTGCGGTCACAGCCGCGCCACTTAATGAAATAGAAATTGGCTGCCGAAGACAAACTCCTAACCCCCACCCCCTCCACCCCAGGGCAGAAAGGCCCACTCAAGTGCCGAGAGAAAGGGACAAAACATATTTATACAAAGTCGAAGACGACCAACGAGTGGGATAGCTGTATTCATTATGAATATAATGCGGTCGCGGCTGTGTCCGTGCGTATGTACACGCTTGGTGTCGATGTGTGCGTTGCCTTCACGACGGTGAATCAATATTTCATCTTTGTGATGAAGGACGATGACCAGTTTAGGGTCGACTTATTATCTTTAATACCTTAATCTAGCTTAATCTTGATTGTTATCTCGGGTGCTACGACTTTCCGACTAAGTAGCAAGTAAGTATAAATAATTCGTAGAATTCATAAAATAGGTAACTAAATATTGTGACAGATTTAAAACTTTATATTTTTGTGAACGTTTTTCGATAATATATTAATTAATAATAACTAGATGATGCCCGCGATTTCTTGAAATTCATCAAAATTAACAGATGAGCCGTGAAAGCGTAGCAGAGAGACAGACACACTTTCGCATTTAACTATAATATTAGTATGGAATAAGGATAAGCTTATAAGCACGTAAAGTACGGTCTATTCAGACTGAATTGTAATATTATTGTATCACTTCAATGTCTAAGTAGTTTAAAAAAAACATTGGGGGTACCTGACAATTTTTTTTTTATTTCCCGCTATTACTTTTTCAAGAAAATAGCACTTCCTGAAATATTTGCAAATAGAAGTTCTATTTTTGAACACGTTCCTACTAGCAAACTACTTTAATGCGTAGTAGGTACTCAAATCACAATAAGAATACTTTACTAAGGCCCCGCTTCTACTTTCTACGTAATACGTATGTACAGTGTGTTTGTATGACAGTGTGAATAATTTAGCAGTCTGCGTGTTAATGGTAGGGATTAGGGAATAAAACAGGCTTTTGAAACATGATTATTTATGTAACTAGTTGACCCGTCCTAGCTCCGCCTGTGTAAATTTTTTGAAAATCTTTTCCGAGTTCTACTTTTGAAAAAATACCTACACGCAATATCTGAAGTGTCCAAGATTAAAAAGAGTCCAAGATTCCTGAAGCACTTAAAATATTTGTAGGTAAAACTTGTACCTACTATTACTTACATATGTAAAGGTTTGGAAGAGATCACTCATAGTCTCAAGGCCGCCTTTACACGGTAACAAGTTGTAAATTCTGTCACGATTAGTTTGACCTCTGTTTTGTTATTTGTTTGTGTGTATTAAAGTGTTTTTACTTTACTTATTTACTTATACTGTGGTATAATATACCTTCATTGACTTATAAGTTAGACTATACGTCCATTTATCTCTCTCTCTCTCTGCTTCGTATTCCTTTCCATTGCTGAGGGTCGTGACCCCTATCCATTAATCACATAATGGTAGTTTTCTTGGGATAATAATGCGGTAGGTTCCCACATCCTTCCTATGCATTAGTCGTATTAGTCGGTTCGACTAAGAGTATTGAAACTTTTAGGTTTTTTGTAACGATTATTATCAGATGTTAGTGATAATAACCGGGACCGACGGCTAAACGTGCTCTCCGAGGCAAGGAGGAGACGAAAAGGAAAAATGAGGACTTCCAAGTTTGGTTACTCACCCAGTTTGCCGCAACTAGTACACGTCCCTCGATCTATCTTCACTTAAAATAGAAAACCTTAGTTAGGATCTAGCACCTACCTTCAACCAGACAAAAAAAAATGTCTTTTCGTCGATTAGAAAAAGTTTATGGAATCACATTAGTACCTACCTGCACTTATAGCTTGCTAAAGGGGACGCTAACCTTGGCAGTTCACTTTTGTTGGAACAGTTTCAGTTTCAGTTACAGAAAAATTAAAGTAGGTACTTAACTAGATATTATGTATCTATAAAGCGGCACTTTTCTGGCACCTTTTCATGGCCCAGTCGTAAAACTTGACGACCTCGACCTACACCTCTCTGGCGCAGTAGTGAGCGCTGTGGTCTTATACGTGAGAGGTCCCAGGTTCACTCCCCGCTAGGGGAAGATTTGAGAGTGCACAATTCTAAATTTTCTCTGGTCTGGTCTGGTGGTAGACTATGGCCTTGGTTAGTAAAAACCAGAAAAAAGCTGCCAAGCGATTTAGAGTTCCAGTACGATGCCGTCTTGAAAGCTATTAGCGGTCTAGATTAGAAAGCGAGGGAGGAGTATCCGGCTTACTCAAAAGCTATGATTTTTACCTTAGCTTTTTGTTGATTATAACCCATTACAATATATTTACGTGCCTTTGGCGGTCTTTTTTCTATTCAAGTCCAGTCTTAGAAACGTTTTTTCAGGTGGCCAAATGCCATCGATCCGCTGCGGTCACAGCCGCGCCACTTAATGAAATAGAAATTGGCTGCCGAAGACAAACTCCTAACCCCCACCCCCTCCACCCCAGGGCAGAAAGGCCCACTCAAGTGCCGAGAGAAAGGGACAAAACATATTTATACAAAGTCGAAGACGACCAACGAGTGGGATAGCTGTATTCATTATGAATATAATGCGGTCGCGGCTGTGTCCGTGCGTATGTACACGCTTGGTGTCGATGTGTGCGTTGCCTTCACGACGGTGAATCAATATTTCATCTTTGTGATGAAGGACGATGACCAGTTTAGGGTCGACTTATTATCTTTAATACCTTAATCTAGCTTAATCTTGATTGTTATCTCGGGTGCTACGACTTTCCGACTAAGTAGCAAGTAAGTATAAATAATTCGTAGAATTCATAAAATAGGTAACTAAATATTGTGACAGATTTAAAACTTTATATTTTTGTGAACGTTTTTCGATAATATATTAATTAATAATAACTAGATGATGCCCGCGATTTCTTGAAATTCATCAAAATTAACAGATGAGCCGTGAAAGCGTAGCAGAGAGACAGACACACTTTCGCATTTAACTATAATATTAGTATGGAATAAGGATAAGCTTATAAGCACGTAAAGTACGGTCTATTCAGACTGAATTGTAATATTATTGTATCACTTCAATGTCTAAGTAGTTTAAAAAAAACATTGGGGGTACCTGACAATTTTTTTTTTATTTCCCGCTATTACTTTTTCAAGAAAATAGCACTTCCTGAAATATTTGCAAATAGAAGTTCTATTTTTGAACACGTTCCTACTAGCACAACTACTAGAGTATAGTATCTAAAAATTTCAAACAGAACGCTGTAAAGAATACTCATGGTTGTAAATAGCAAACCGAGGATCGTAATTCTAAAAAAGAACGTCGCCCGTTATAATCGATTGCGAGATGTGAACGTCTCGCGTTGTGGTTGGTTTGCGGTTAAGTGGGCGTGGTTTGTGGTTATATTTACGATCCTCATTGGCCGATCACCTGACCTTTGCGGTTAGCCGTGTGGTTTCTAAGATTTTCACCCCGCGGAAAAATATATAGAGTAAAATATAGGCGCGCGCTGTGATTGGTTGATTGCGATGATTTTGCGGTTAACCACGGAATGCTATTCGCTAAGAAGATAATGGGTGGTGAGCGCAATTGGTAGGATTTTGTTCGTTTGTCATTCGGTTTATTTGGCGCGTGTCGAAGTTGTGCGGCTGCGGTTGGAGGTGGCAAATCTAATTTATTCCTCCAATAGCTGTGTGACTAGAACTGTTTGCCCGTTTTACCTACACTGTGTATGCAAATAAATTACCTACTTTGTATTTAATTATTTTATGTTATTTACCATCAAAAGCTATTGAATCGTGCTATTTAAAACTACAACTACATACAGCTTAATCTAAAAACACATACAAACAAAAGTGGTTTGTAGCAATCAAGATAACTGAAATAAATTTACTAAAATGACTGAAAAAAAAGAAAAAATTGTAGTCGCGCCCTCTTACGAATCTTCCCGGAACCTTGACGCAAACATTTTTAACGAAACTCCTTCAAGTGCGAACCTTTTCGCTTTCTTCGCCTTCTTAAGAAAGCAAACGCCTTAAGAAAGTTCACGTATACTCACCCTCCTCACGCATACATCCTTGCTACGCCCCACACAAAGCGATTCCCTATAGCGAAGCGTCATAAACTCAAAAGGTCATAACGCGCTCTAGGAATGTTTATTTTGCTTCTTATACTTTGCAAACAAAACGTTCCGAAAAGGAACTTACGACATTACAGTTCTAATTTCAAAATTTTATGAAACCCTTATGAGGGTTAAACACCAAAGTCCTTTTTTTGAAAATCTACCATAAAGCTTTTATGTAAGGTAGAATATTCAATGCCAAATAAAATCGTGATAGCATAGTTGTTGCGAGTAGCATTTTTGGCATATTTTCGGTAAATTTGTGCTTGTGTGAATAAAATGTTTGCGAGTTGTAGTATGGGTGTTCGTGGCGCTAATGTGCTCAAGTTGCAGGAAAATCCCGAGAGATGGCAATACTAGGGTTTTAACTTTGAAAATAGAATGTCCTCGGCAAACACAAACAAAATATGATTTAACTTGATGTTATAAATTCATATGTTTCTTTACGGATATACCTATTTTCAATCCTAGAACAAAACCTACCGTAAAAATGTTTACACTCTGTTTCGGAACTTCATGCACCATTTGAATTTTGAAATCAGATTCATTTTAATTTCTGAGTAGACCTATCCAGTTAACTACACGAGTCATTGCTTCGCTTTAAAGTCAACGATACTGTTTATTTTGTTTTACCCTCCTATAATGATTTTTGACAACCTATATATTATAATGTATATTTTATTATAATATGTATCTAAATTATAGATTTATTATTTGAAAGGTCTACCTAAGACTTGTTAGAGATGTCACTTATCAGATATTTAATTGAGTCTTTGGAAGCAAGCAGCACAAGATATTCCATGCAATTTATTGTCCAGCCGTGGGCGTCTATCCGTTGAGACAAAGACGAAGAGTACCCAACACCCATATAGTTATCTGCCTGAGTCGACGACGGTTACCCAACCATAAAAAAATCGATATTACACTGTCACAGTTACGTACCTTTAAAAATATCCTTTAGTAGGTAATTAATATTATGTTGTAGTATTGTGAAAATGTAAAAGGTGGTAGATGCGCGAAGGGTTGAAATCAAGGCGGGCGGTAATCAGCCGGCGACCGCGTAATGGCCCCTTCGGGACGCGCGACGCCTTGAGACATTGCTTGCCAGGGCTGACACTTTTCTAAACTGATGTATTTATTTTGTGATAAAAAGAAAGATATTTTTTTAATGTTTGCAAATTAGCCTTTGAATGCGATCGCATCTGTTGATAAAATGGATACGCTCAGTATTGCATATGTTGATGGTGAATGCGGTATAAAATGGATACGGGCTAAGATAAAAGTGGTATGACAGTTTCATAAAACACATACCCTAACTTCTACATACAGCCCAGGCCGATCCGGGACGTCGAAGTTCTAAGGGTCGACTGAAAATCAGCGCTTTTTTGGATTTTCTACGTAAATACGTACGTACGATAGATACGATACGTACGTAGTCTACTTATAAGTGTTTTATTTCAGTATCTTGTAATTTTGTTTGTGTTTTGTGTTATTTGAAATCCCAACTAAGTAAAGATGTTATTTATTTTTTATTTAGCTGTTTTAGTTATATAAATATATTATATGGCTTGGCAGGACGTGCCGCTAAGGTGGTAAATAGCCACGGCTAGAGCTTCCCATCACGTCAGAACATTTTTCTCCTATACGGAATTATTAAGCTCAGAATATTTCACCTATGCCTAGCAATCATCACTGCGCCAGGAAGCTCGTCAAAACACGAAATACGTATTTCAAATCACTTACTAACTTTGAAATTGGGAAGTCGATTAAAACTGGAATCTGGATTCACTAACAACCCCTTTTAATTCCATGGAAATATTTTGCACAGATTTTGTAGCGAGCAAAATGAAAAAGCTCAAGTGTATCATGGGAGCTGCAACCACATCGAGCATATCAACACGACATAATATCATATCGTGATTTTGATTTGTATAAATATTTTATGTAGTGGAGGTCAAAGCTATTGAATTTATCACTATGATTATTTTTGTAACTAAAACGGATCAGTTTCTGTTTAGAAAATAATTTAAACTAGATTTTTATGAGTTATTTTAAACTAGATGATGCCCGCGACTTCGTCCGCGTGGATTAAGTTTTTTTGATTCCCGCGGGAACTCCTTAATTTTCCGGGATAAGAAGTAGCCTTTGGCCTTCCCCGGGATACAACCTATCCCTGTACCAAATTTCATCAATATCGGTTGAACGGATGGGATGAAAGCGTAGCAGATAGATAGACAGACAGACAGACACTTTCGCATTAATAATATTAGTATGGATTAGTATGGATAAAATAAAATACCCAGGAATAAAAAAAACCTGGGTATAATCGAAACAATAATACTTACAAGGTTTCTTCGTTTGAGTCCCAAGAATGCTGTGCAATTAACAGTGTGTGATTAACACTGCGTGGTATGTGGAAATTATTATGAGAGACCTTTGACCAACAGGAAGGCTGTCCGTAGAAATGGCGCGAATTATTTCTGAAACTTCTCAGTGGCAGCCCTAGAAGCAGTAATTCTAAGGAGGGTTAAAGACAATGCCGATGTTTATTCTTTATCGCAGCCGTGGGAAATTTACGCGCCCGGCGATAATTAAATATTTCCATTCATGTTGCAACTGCGCTCGCCGCGCCTTAATTAAACGGCAACCCTAATCAGTTGGTGCCTACCTCCAAAAAATTTATAGGCGGTGCATCTTTTGAGTACAAAGCAGACTGCTTTTACAAAATCTGGTAGAAAGTCCAAAGCAGAAAGCTGTGCGCTGAAACTTCTAAAGTATACGTTAAATTTTAATTTTTTTTGCATAAATATGCTTTTTGCTTTAATATGCTTTGCTTTTTTATCTTTATTATTTAAAAGGTCTTTGCTTTTTTATCTACTTTTAAAAAGATTAAATAATTTACAATTTGCCTCATAATTTACAGTACGCATTTCAGGTATGATCTTGCAAGATAGATCACGAGACAATCGTTCCAATCGTCATTTAACCATAGTTAGTAATGTTTGTTAAGTTGAGTTAAGTTAGAGGCGAGAAAATCGTAAACAAAAGTACAAAATACACACATAATTTTACATCATTTATTGATGTTTGAAAAGCATGCACCAATTAAAATAAAAAAAACCTAACGTTTCACTCATGTTCCACTATTGAAATTTTACCTCATACACGGAGTTCATTATTAAAGCTATTTAGACGGCGTATATTACCAGCGAGTCATAAATCTGGCCGGGAAGGCCAAAATGTCCGTGCATTTAATGCTAAAAATCAATAATTAAGCGATATATGTAATTAATACGCCGCTTTCCAGCGCACGCATGCATTATACACGAGCCTCTGCATTATGAAAATGACGATGATAAGCCGTAACGTTCGTGTACGGTATATTATGTACGTACCTGTATGTTTCACTAATGAACGAGGTTGTAGCCTAGGTGTTAAGAGGTCAGCCTAGGTCCTGTGTAGATCTGTGGTTCAAATCGTGGGTATCTCTAACTTGGGGTAATGGTAGTTTTAAGTACAACGGTGATAGAAAACATCGTACAAGTCCTGAGAGTTTTCCATAATATTCTCGAAATTGTGTGAAATTTGCAAATATGCTCTTGGTCAGTTTTTACTCGACTGCACCAGAAGGAGGATAATGTTTTGAGTAAAGGGTAAACCTGTAATGCAGGTTGTCTTATTCTATATTTCGACTCGTATCCGTAAGGATATGAGACAACCTGCATTACAGGGTTTATAATATACTAGATGATGCCCGCCACTTCATCCGCGTGGATTAAGGTTTTTGATTCCCGCGGGAACTCTTTAATTTTCCGGGTTAAAAAGTAGCGTATGTCCTTCCCCGAGGTACAAACTATTCCTATACCAAATTACCAGACAGACAGAAACATATTATCACTAACTAATAATGCATAAAAATGAGTTAAGTTCGCATTTATAATATTGTAGTGTGTATTATAGTATATATATTATATGTATATATAGTCATAGTGCGGATATGGATTCTTAACCCTTTTGGAGTAACCCAGATTACTTACTGTTTTACATTTTTATTCATTATAGGCTTACACTTGACCACAATCTCACCTGATGGGAAGTGATGAAGCTGCCTAAGACGGGATGTGCTTGCAGCCTATTCACTCTTGATTTAAAGACCTACCTACCCGGATTGGCCAAATTAGATGGGCCTTTAATTTGGGAATTTTAATAAGAGTATGATTAAGTTGAGCTTCGTTATCGTTTTATACGAGCTGAAATAATTCAGCTGAAAGTTAGGCTTTGTCTAGTCACAGTTCAGTTCAGTTTGCTAGATAAATCCATCTTTTGGAACTAATTGCTCTTTCTAAAAAAAAACTAGCCCTTTTTCGTAAAAAATGAATACATTGGCATAATCTCAATTATTAGAATTTATAGCATGTTTATTACGACGAAACTGCTTCTTTGGTCTAGTGGTTAGTATGTTCGACTGCGGCCGACGAGGTCCCGGGTTCGAGTCCCGCGTCGGGCCATAATTAAGTATTGGGTTTTCCAACTAGAAATTCTTAGTACTAGCCCGGAGTTAGGTGATTCACCCCCGTGCCTCGGAGAGCACGTTAAGCCGACGGTCCCGGTTATTATCACTAACATGATAACAGTCGTTAAAGCCCGCCAACCCGCATTATAGCAGCGTGGTGGGTCTAAGCTCTAATTTCCTCTCTCCTATGAGAGTGAATGCCTGTGCCCAGCTGTGGGACGTTAATGGGCTGTAATGATGGTCATGATGACGACACTCTATTTTGGCCAATAGAAAAAGAATTTAGCTTACACAATCGGGGGGTTGTATAAGGAAATCGTAATCGTAAACGTTTGTCAAACGTATAACTCGAACTATTTAAGGAGTTATAGACGCCTGCGTGCCAAAAAACAAATATGAACTCCTTAAACAGTTCAAGTATTACGTTTTAAACTCTCAAATGATTACGATCTTCTTAGGCAATTAGGTTTCTGAGTTGATTATATCCCGAAAGACGAGCCCAATAGGCGTCGCACAAGAGAAGCTCTGGCGCATATTCTTAAGAGTTCCTAGAGCTCATAATGTGCAGAAGGTGGCCACCGAGGGGGTTTCGGTGGGTAGAAATCCCACATAACCTGATCTCTTCCCCCGGAGATTGGGAATCTCAGGGAGATTTCCCATCCATAAAAAAAAAGAAGGTCTCTGAGCTGATTGCGATCGTTATACTGTAGCCGTCATTTTACCGTAATGAGGCAGCGTTTTAACAAAAACTTTTTGGAAAATAATCGGCACTTCCGGAACTAAATCATCGAACTATCTGTAACTATGCCGTCGAACTGCAATCGTGGGGGGGACCGGGCGTAATTTAAAACCGCTAGGCCCCCGCGCCCCCTTGCGAAATTAAGTGCGAGGCGGTCGGTACGTGACACCGGCAAATGCGGCGTGCCTACCGTGTGTGCCCGCCTTAATTGTGAAGCTTCATTTGTAGTTTGTACCGTGTCGCCCTGGCCTTTGCTTGCACGCTATGTACACCGTCAATATTGTAGGCCGCGGTTTAGACCGTACTTTAAGTGATACAATAAATAATGCCCGTCAATAAATAAGGCGCGAAGAATCGGCGAGGCGTCGATGTCTCTGCTATTTGAATCGAGTGTTTGTATACGTCACCGTAAAATTGCAAAACCTGTTACATTGTAATCTAACTAGCGAAATTGCAAACTGTCGATAGATTACAGTTTGATGCATTATTTTTCGGTAGATTGTAATCTGTTAGGTATATTAACCCGATAAAACCTAAGTGCCTGATCATTGATGTCGAAACCTAACCTAACCTACAAGAAAGAGATAAGAAAATGTAAATACAATGAATATTTCAAAAATTTACACTCAGAACATTGAACGGTTCACAATCTGTCAACAATTTCGCTAGGTAGATTACAATCTAACGGTTTTTGCAATCTTACGGTGACATATACCTACTTGTATTGTCATGTAGTGATCAATCTTATCTGAACAATGGAATAGTAGGTACCTATTTAAGTACCTATAATCCCCATATTATAGTAGTCCCATGTTTGAAATTGGTAGTCGTCCAATTATTATAAAGTACTAGCGAATGCCCGCGACTTCGTCTGCGTGGTTTGAGGTTTTTTGGTTGGTTTAATTTTCCGGGATAAAAAGTAGCCTATGTGCTATTCCAGACTATAATCTACCTCTGTTCCAAATTTCAGCCAGATCCTTTCAGCCGTTGGGACGTGATTGAGTAACAAACATCCATACATCCATCCAAACTTTCGCATTTATAATATTAGTAAGATTAGTAAGATGTAGACTTAGCATTCCATGTATTTAGTTTCGATCAAAGTTTGGTTCTATACACAACAATACCTTTCTATTTATTTGATGATGAAACAATGGAATAATATTAGTAACCCAACTATAGTAACCCACGAAAATAAGAAACCTTGGAAACAGCCCTAATAAGAATATGAAAAGAATTTTCATTTTACAACTTGACTCAATTAATTATTCCCACGTAGATACGTCACTTGTAAGTAAACTTTTGCTAATAATACTAGATCGACCAACCACTCGATTCAATTTGTAAGATTTGAATCCTCTCTTATCAACCCGGCTGAGCACGAGTCTCCTCTCGGAATAAGAAGGATTTGGACATAGTCCAACACGCTGGCCAAGTGCGGATTGGGAGACTTTACACACCTTCGAGAACATCATGAAGAACTCTCGAGCATGCAGGTTTCCTCGCGATATTTTCCATCACCGTTTGAGAAATTTGACTTTTTAAAACTTCGAAAAGTTGGAGGTGCTTGCTCGGGGATCGAACCCGCGACATAGAAGGTCGGATGTCTTCACAGCTTCAAGATTGGACAACTTTTTAAATTCAGGACTATTTGATACTTAGTAATAAGTACCTACTTTGGCTGCTTCGAATAAATCTTATTTTGTACACCCATCACATCAGACACTTGTATTGACTAATGCGTATTCGTATTTATGTACCTACCTTTTCATATTCCCATTCCCCCTTAATTACGGCCTTTGTGCTTTTGTTTATGTGAAAACGCCAATTATTGCAATAACCGAGTTCGCTTCGTTTGTCTTGACGTTGCTTTGTCTAAGGGGAACAAATGAGTTTAATGAATACAATTAGTCAGCTTTGGAACATATTCACTAAGTGTAAATGTCTTTACATGTTACGCACGTACTTCAATATTATATTATAATTTGTATATTTTATTTTATAAGACTGCCTCGTTGGTCTAGTGGTTAGCATGTTTGACTGCAGCCAACGAGGTCCCGGGTTTGAGTCCCGGGACTGGTCATAATTAAGTATTGGGTTTTTCAAATATCTAAGTATAAATAATTTCAATAATAAATAATATATCTGCCTCGAACAGCTGTAGATAAGTGGTATTAATATGATCTACATGAAATTCGATTAAATCTTCTAAGGTCTCTACATCGGCCCTACTAATTTTCATATAGTTTAGTTTTATATTTATTAGGTACTAGCTGATGCCTGCGACTACGTCCGCGTGGATTGAAGTTTTTTGGTTCCCGCGGGAATTTAATTTTCCGGCATAAAAAGTAGCCTGTGTTATTAAATCTCTGTGCCAAATTTCATCCAAATCCGTTCTGCCGTTCGGGCGTGATTGAGTAACAAACATCCATCCACACATCCATACATACATCCAAACCTTCGCTTTTATATCTATACTCTATACTAGTACTAGTATAGAGTATAGATTTTAATCACATTTCGTGCTTATTTGTAATATTTTCTACCTAAAGTGGTTAACATTTTAATTTGTAATGCATAATGAGCGTATATTTCAGCAAGATAGCTTTGTTGCCGCGTTATCTGGCCGGGGCACAGTGTTGTAGTTTTCGCTCGGCCGAGCGCGAAATTATTGATTGTTGTAATTAATTGCAAACACTGGGATAAAATGAATATCAATTTTAAATTATCAACAACTTATTCGATACTATTTAAAATAAATTTTGTTTGGAATTAAAATTACCTAAGTACATGCGTAGTACGTATCCACGGTCTATGGAAAAATATTTCTAGTGAAATATTTTGAGTATCTGAGATCATTTTCCATTTAGAATGAGAAAAATGTCGGACTATTGCGGATTGCATATTCACTTCACTCGCCTTTGAGGACATTATAAAAAATATGTAGGTTTTTTGAAGAGATTTTGCTTCACCATTGGCATATGTGATATTTTATTGCTTATGTATATGATAGTTATGAAGTGAAATATTTTATTAATGTATGACAACTTTTATCGCTTAAGATATATATGGACTCTACCACCCGTTCGGACAGCAAGATCTATTAAGAAGAGCGGGCAAGAAACTTATTGGCTCTTTTTAAATATTATAACAATTAGATAATACATTACTATGTAATAAGTTATTACTCTATCTTGTGGTGCTGCTGAAAGCTCAGATGCAACTCTAAAATGACATGTCCCAGTTCAGTATGGAGGGTGGTTTTTTAATCTGAGTGTCAATGAACCAGAACCAAACTGCCATCACGTGAAAGAGAAAAAAATATAACATTAAACGGCATTTAAATAATAATTCTAGAAAACCCCGTTTTTTTAAAAATTAATTTTGAAAAATATCGTTTGTAGAAAATATTTTTCGATGGATGGCAATACTAAAACTTTTTTTATTATAGCAAATCGGCATCTGTTACTGTCACTTTAATATCATTTTGAACTGCCAAAGTTCGAATTCAAAATTGAAAATGCGCCGTGTATATTCTGGCTGTTTAAGATTTTCATTTTTCAGTGAATAGGCATCATGACTGATTTTGAAAAATGGTCAGATTATGTTCGGAAGTATCTACTATATCAAAAAAATATCTTATTTCAGCAGAAAAATAAGGTTTAGTAGATAAAATTGGCATTTGAAATTTAAATTTTAAAAATCACGCCAAAACGCTCGCGGGTGTCATGGCGTCGTTTGTGACGTCACTACTATTTTTACCAATGTACTCTAATGTACTGCGTGCAGTAAACAATAAGTCTTCGTACAACAATTTAGATATTTTGTGAATAATATGAATTCTAAAGTGTGTAAGTCGTGTGCGGTCCCCCAGTGTGATAGCACATCAAAATTAACTCCAAACAAGTTATTTATCTAAATTATGCTATTTATTTCTGCGAAGATCACTTGACGTAAGTTTTTGCTTTATTCTAATACTAGCTAATGCCCGCGACATTCCCGCAGGAACTCCTTAATTTTCCGGGATAAAAAGTCCATATAAATCTTCCTCTTGAATCATTCTATCTATTAAAAAAACCGCATCAAAATCCGATGCGTAGTTTTAAAGATCTAAGCATACATAGGGACAGACAGCGGGAAGCGACTTTGTTTTATACTATGTAGTGATGATGTTTTGCTCATAGCACAAATAACTGCAAAAAGTTAGATGCGTGCCAAGAATCGAACCCCAGACGCACCGAATAGGAGGCAGACGTCATATTTACTAGGCAATCACCGCTCATATTAAGTTATACGGTATAGTTTTAAAAAACAACATTTAATTAACATAACCTCTAATAACTAAGTACCATAAAGTGCTTAATATATAAAATAGCAGATTTTACGGGTTTAGGACCTATATATTATTATGTTATTATTGTACTTACATGGAAGTTTTGACGTTGCGAAATTCTGCTAAACAAAAGTCTTTGTTTGATGCAAGATACTCAACCAACATCAACAGATGTTGGTTGTGTGGTCAATTTTTGAAATATTCATTGTATTAACGTTTTCTTGTCTGTTTCTTGTAGGTTAGGTTAGGGTTCGACATAAATAACCAGGTAGTGCCAAAGGTGGGTCAATTAGGTTCTATCAGGTTAATATACCTAACAGATTACAATCTTAAAATAATGCGTAAAATTGTAATCTTTCGACAGTTTGCAATTTCGCGAGTTAGATTATAATCTAACGGTTTACAATCTTACGGTGACATATACACAAATTGTTGTTAATTTTTATTTTCTTATAAATAGATTAAATAAAGACACTAGTAAATACACTGTTTTATTTATTCAGTTTGCCCATGGGCATAGGCCTCCTCCAGGGCTCTCCATAACCATCTATCCTTTACCATTTATGCTTCCCGCTGTGCCTTTGATTTCATCCTCCCATCTCGGCATGGGCGACCTCTTCCTTTTTCCCGTTCTTGGGTTATGCGTATTAGTTGTGATTATTAATATACCATTTGGATAAACTACCCATTTTCGACTAAATAGTGCATACAACAATATAGGATTAATAAATAATAAGTGTTTGCGTCAAACGTAAAATACTCTGAATAAAACAATCGCCGACAACAATAAACAAAACTGACAGTGACATTTGACAATCACCCTATGACATACGTGACGAAGACAATCAAGTTTTTTTTTTTACTGTTGTTAAGATTTAGATCAAGATCTAAAAAAGCCACGAAATAAAATAATATTTTTCTCAAAATTGGGGTCCTCTAAAAATCTGTAAATTATTCTATAAGCCATATTTTAGGATCTCTATTCACGTGTATTAAAATCATCTTGGTTCATGTTCAAGGCCCAATCTTGGTCAAGTCCTTTAAACGATTCTAAACAAGGTTCTAAAAAGTAAGAGGTGCGTGCCCGGGGATGGAACCCCGGTCCTTCCAAAAAGGAGACCGAGGTCTTAACCACTAACTATCATTGCTTTCATGAAAGTCTTAACGACTAACTATCATCAAAAATATTTACTATTATACTTAATTACTTTCATGAAATGGGTACTTACCAATCAGGATATCACACAAAATTCTACCTCACTCCACCGCACTACACTCAAATTTAAATAAGTATATGGACTAGTTTATATAATGGAGTGCATTAATATATTAAATACGCCCGTACCTGCATTCATCAGTACCTGGACTGCACTAATCCACATTAATTACTTTGCAATTTTAAATCTCATTATTAACGTCCAAATAGACTTGTGAACCTAAACTATGCCGTGTCTAATCGGAAATACGTCAAAAGAAGAGTCTTGGTGTGTGTAAAGAACTTTGTATTGCTAATCCGAGAATCTCACTTATGACGTAGTTAGCCAGTGTTTTAAATCCGAAACTATCGAATCTGATATTGAAGAAGTCTGGTACAGAATCGCAAAGATGGTCACAGTCTGTATTTTCAAGTCAAAGAGCTATCAAGTGATTTTAAAATACCTATTCAATCCAGTCGCTAGCTGTATCTTGTAAAATAATAAAATATAATATTATGTCAATAGGTCCGGTCTCGGTTGTCATCATCAACCAGATCACCAATCCATAAACTAAGGGCTTGTTAAAATTTCAAATTTATTTGTTGGGGTTTACTTGAAACCTTAACCAACAAATAAATTTGAAATTTTGACAAGATTCATATACGATATCTGTCAAAAGATCATTCGTCAGATAAGGTTTACTTGGCGATAGTGAAATAAGCCCTTAAATTAAAGAGTTTATATCTTAGAGCAGTGTTTTATACGCGCAAATGTTATGTTTTATACGATACAAATGCGAGCCTAAAGCAAACTATACGCGACAGACCTCGTCTTTGACTCGTCTTTGAACTGAAAATTCACAGACATTCCGCGTTCGTGAAACGCGTGTTGTGGGGGGGTGTGTAGCGCTGTTGTATTAACGTGTGGAGGTCCCGGGTTCGATCCCCGGCAGGGTCAATTTGGGAATTTATAATTTATAATTTTCCCTGGTCTTGCCTAGTGGGAGGCTTCGGCTGGGGCTAGCTACCACCCTACCGGCAAAGACGTGCAGCCAAGCGATTTAGCGTTCCGGTACAATGCCGTGTAGAAACCGAATAGGGGATGGGTTTAATATAACTGCCATGCCCCTAACAGGTCAGCCCACTATCATCTTAGACTGCATCATCACTTACCATCAGGTGAGATCGCAGTCAACGGCTAACTCGTAGTGGATAAAAAAAACTGATGAATAAAAAGGAGTAACGACCTTAGCTATAAAAATTACGAGAGAAAAAGAAAAATAGTAAACGAAACTCAAGCGCCGTTCAAAAAGGTTTCTAACTATTAGGTAAATTTAGCCTTCAACTCAATGTAACTATACAAATAAGTCAACTGTATACGCCCGACCAATTTGATAGCTTGATTCAGAGGACTGCAGTTAAATAGTTGAGCCGTTATGAGCCGCAACTTCTATAGGTATATCAGACTTAATGAGCTCATTACTGAGCCCCGCCGTCGGGCGTAACATTTGCATATCACCTGACGTCACACTCACACACACAGACACACAAATCGAGGTGAATTGATATTTTGTCGGACAAACGAAACCCTGGAATAAATATCCCACCCTCATTAATTTGCGCCAATGCGAAACGATGGACAGACGGACGCCTACACGAGGTGGACCACGCTGTTGAGGGAAATATAGAGACAGCAGTCTAATCTACTGCGCTTTACAGAAAAAAAAGCGTGTGTGTCCAATTCACATACGGCAGAAGTAAAACTTCAGAAAGGTAGCCAACGAAAGAATGAGATAATTATAACTTGTATTCTATCTCATTCTCTCGCAGGCTAAATCCTTTTATGAATATGTTTGTCTCTTTTTGGTGTCGCTTTTTCGTTTCATCGAATTTTCAAATCACAACGATTCAGAAAAAGTTTCACTTCAAAACTTGATGAAGTTTGCCATTTAGGTTAATCAAAATCGATAGTAGAATATCACATAATCGATTATTAATTCGGTTCCATACACACCGTGGCATGAAAAGAGCCTACAACAAACCCAGCCACGTTTTTAGAGGCCCTATTGAAATCAAATGAGGTCGGACGTGGCAAAAAGAAAAAGGATAAAAATATAAAGGGAAATAATTAACGAAAATATGGCCACACGAGCGTGTCACCTGATTACCTACGATAATATATGCGAGCCCACCCAGCATCTGTACTGCGCGAAAAATCGATGGCAGAGCGATTTTGGCAATAATGAGATTTAAAATTGCGAAGTAGGTAAATAATGAGGATTAGTGCTCGCCTGACACTGAACGATGCATATGTGACACTCAATATTTTAAGGGAAGTTCCCTGCTAATAATTGAAGGGCGAAAACACATTACGGACGGGGCAGGGCAAAACATCGGCGTCGTATGCAAAATAAGTTGTCCTTTGGACTTTTTGTCAGTGAGACAAAGAACATTGCCAGTAGTGTGTTTTCGCCCTATTTATTACAAACGCTAGTGAAGTGCTAATTTTTTTGTAGAAAAGTTGAAGTTAATAGGTAGTAGGTCACATTATATTATGTGCGAGCTCTTCCACGTGGATAAAAAATGCTATACTTACATAAATATACGGAATTATTTGATTTTCCGGGATGAAAAATACTCCCAGGCCTTTAAAGTAAACAAAAAACATGCAGAAAATTACGTCAATCCATGATTGAAGGACTAACCAACAATTCAACAAACAGGCACACTTTCGCAAATTTATGTATAATGGATATTGATTATAATCAAAATCCATTATACATATATAGGAGGATGGCGAAAATGCATGTATTTTGGGACCCACTGAAAAGGGTAGCGTTCATCATGGAAACTTAGTAATAATTGTAGAACGTAACAAAACTAAGAAAAAAACCAATAGTAATTAAAAATGTGGGAGAAAAAAGATACACCTAAAAGTAGAATATAACCTAAAAATTATTAATCAAAAACTATTTCTATCAATAATTTGTATCAGTATTAGTATGAATGAGTAGGTAGGTACTTATGCCTAGTTATAATTAGGTAGGTACTTAAGTCTGCGAGAATTTCGCAATAGTTCTACTCACACCATATTTCTAAATAACTCTTATCTGCTTAGATCTTTCTTATCTTTTAACAAATTGAGTAACAATAATATCAAAATAGATCTCTTTTGCACCACTGGTACCTCTATGCGGATTCTGGCCAATGAATTCTTCGACACCTATAGCCCAAGTTGAAGTGATTCGCTGACCAATAGATAATTCAGATTGTTTTCCCATTCTATAGCCTGATCTTCCTTACATTAAGCGTTTTATTCCTCTATATACTTTGATTAACACTTGCACTAAGTACTTATTTACTTTTCCTATGAGAGCTTTTTTCTTTCTCTTATAACCAAATCCATGAAAAGGAAGTTGCGGGCATCAGCTAGTGTCATATAAGTAGTGATCACTGATACTGATAAAATCAATTACATAAAAATTAAAAAGTATCGATACGATTAGGTATCGATACTTTTAAAGTACTCGTGTTAGTATCACAAGACGATAGTAATATTAAGAATACTCATTTGGGTAGGTATCGATGATACATCGATGGTGTCAGCACATCCCTACAAAAATAAATAATAATGACAAGTGTTGTCAACAAAATGTTTATCTATGTAAATGTTTATTCGCCATTGTTCTTTGCGTCTCGAGTCTCTAACTTATCATGCTAACAGATTTTAACAATTATTTTAATATGACACTAGTATACATTGGTCCCACGCGCCTGACAAACTACTACGGAGTCAATGCATCCGTGCATTTCATAGACAGTAGTGCACTGTAGTGTGATTCTCTAATAAACGTAAAAACGTTGCTAACATCGAAGTGGTCGTCGATGTAACATCCTACAGATCGACTTAGCGTACAACGGTTGTAAATTTGGTATTCTGTAGTTGCTTTGAGCTCATCGGCGATCTCATGGTCGAGACGGGCTCTACGATGCTATCACCGGCGAGTCAGTGATGTCATCCTATTTTCGTATTTATACCGATAAAAAGTTACGATTACGAAATATGGCATATTTGAGGGATTTTAAATAGATTTCTTATTATATTTACTACTTTGGGACAAAGTTGAAGTTAGAAATTAAAAAAACTACAAGAATTAATAAGTATTTAATAATTTGGACAAAGGCAGAATAGTAAATACTTTTGCCATGCCTTGGATGAAAAAAAAGTTACGGGCCGCCGGGCGAGATGTCAATTCAAAATTAAATATTGTTATTGTTATGTTTATATCGCCTTCATACTTGAAAATACGACAACTTCTCCACAAATACACTTCTCCCCAAGGTCTTCAAACGAAGTGCACAAAAAATTAACCTAGCGGGACACATAAAATTCCTATACGGCCCTTAATATTGCGACTTGTGGTTTCGGTGTACTCATAGTTCACTACAAATAGTGCTTGATTTTCGTCTGTGTACGTCGTCGTTACCTAATTTGTGACTTATTTTTAAATAGTGAGTATTAAATTAAAGAGTTCTAAAATAGAGCCACATTTTGTGTAAAATAATTCTGATCAACCACTAAATTATAAATTTCAGTGCCTCGCAATATTGCTCCATCCACTGGTCAACTTGAGAAGTTGATAGAGTTTATGGAGTCAAAACCATGGTTAGCTACTGGCTATGCTCGCACTGCCTGTGCTAGAGAACGTAGTCATCAAGCATGGGTGGAAATTACCACCAGATTGAACAATAGCGATGGAAATGGCTGCATCAAGACATGGCAACAATGGCAAAAGGTATGTTAATACTATTTACAATGTCTCGACTTCTTTTAAAGCAGACTAAATTTTAAGTATCAACTTATGTCTTACAGTATTGGAAAGATAAAAAAGGTGCCGTTAAGAGGAAATGTAGTAGTATTTCCATTGCTAGAAGAAGAACTGGTGGTGGCATGGATGAGACAGATGTAGCAGAACTAAACCATCTAGAACAGACAATTATAACTGTTATGGGCGGACAAAGTTTTGCGATAGGACAGGAAGATTTAGAATTGCCTGTTATCCAAGTATGTAAATATCTATCTATAAACTAATATATACATGTGTAACTATTCTCCTAGCGACTGCATGCGGCTCCGCTCCTTTTATTTAAACAAAATTAAGTCCAGCTAACTTTCTTTCTCGCATTATTAAAGGAACCTCCGTTCACAATTTAGACTATTTACGTCCAAAGGAGAGTGAGTGAGTGAGTGAGTCAGGACTTTTTATTGTTTGAGATTTTATTTTATTACTTAATTGTTTTAGGCCACCGAAAGTATTGATGGTAACCAAAATAGTGAACAATCACAAAGCATACTGCAACTACAGGTAACCTATTTATATAAAATAAGTACATATTATAAAACATATAGATATTATAAAATGCTAGATGATGCCCGCGATTTCGTCCGCGTGGAAACCTTTGTTTTTGATTCCCGCAAGAACACTCGAATTTTCCGGGATAAAAAGAAGCCTATGTCCTCCCCGGGATACAACCTATCCCTGTACCAAATTTCATCGAAATCGGTTGAACAGATGGGCCGTGAAAGCGTAGCACACTTTCACATTTATAATATTAGTATGGATAAAATACCATTTTTTATCATTTCAGATTATGAATGAAAACTCCTTGCCACAGTTGGACAGTTTTTTGGTGACAGAGGTATTTATCCATTTTACATATTACTTGAATGAATATCTACCGAACTTTGAAGGTTACGTGTTAATGTAATTTAAACTTTTATAGGATATATCTGCTGTGGCTGTTGCAGGCGAACAATCCACAAGGGATAATTTATCTAATTCTGCCCAAGTAGAGGAAGTGATTGAAATTCGTAGGCCTCCAGCAGTCGACGAACCGGTAAAGTTAAAGCATTTTTAGTTATTTATACATATTAAATAGCATGTATTTGTATACGGAACCCTACCTTATGCGTGTTCTGTCAAGCCCTTGACCAGGTATATTAAAAAAAGTTACAAGTTTGACAGATCACAAAAAAAAATGAAACGAAAGCGTCTGTCTTCTAATACTGGATGATAACCGCGTCTTTATCCGCCTGGAACTATGATTTAAAATCCCATGTACCTAAATGTTTCATTTTCTAGGATAAAAAGTAGCTTATTTCCGTCTCCGATTCAATAATCTTTGTACTAAATTTCTTCAAAATCGGTTAAACGAATAGGCAATAATTTATAAAAGCGACACACAAAAATATTTCGCACATATAATATTAAGTATGGATTAAATCCCGATTCCCGAGCACGGTCCTTTTAACTTTTCGGAGTCATGTGCGTTCTAAGCAATTAATTTATATCACTTGCTATAATGGCGAAGGTTCGTTCGAAATCGTTAGTAAGCCGACGTGATTTGAGATGATGATGATGGTGAATGAATAAATTATTTTTCATTAAATTTGTTTATTGAAAACAGTTGAAGTGATTGAATATCAAGCTTTAAAAATACCTAGCATAGATATCTGACTAAAAGTTTTTTTTAACAGGAACCACAAACGAGTCCAACAAATGATTCTAGACTAGTCAGAACAGATAGTACCTGTATGTCACGTAAGCATTGTTTATTTACGTTTAATAACTTCTAACGGACAAGCCAGCTATCGTTTCAGTAAATAAATTTATGTCAAATGTTTCAGCTGGTGAGAATGAGCGACCGAGAGGGGCACAAAGCTCTCCGAGGAGGTCAAGGCGGTCAAGGCGTGGCTTCGTTACACCGGCAGCGCGACGTCCACTCTTGCATAGATCTCCTCCTTCACAACGTCGCTCTGAAATGGCCAGCTTGACCGATCGGTTTATAGCTATTGAAGAGCGGCGATGATAGCTCGCTCACAGGAACTGTATGCCCAAGCTCAGCAAAAGACCAGTGAAAGACTAGCTCAGCTAGCACGAGCTTGGGCTGCACATGCTAACGCCCTCAATAACTTAGCCGAAGCTATCTCGACCAGAGATAAGAATTAAATGCGACATTTAGATTTTAGTTTGTCTTAAAGGTATTTAGATTTTAGTTTGTCTTAAAATAGATACCGATTTTAAATAAAAAACTTAACTAAATTAAATTAACTTTTATTTTATTACTTCATTTCATTTATATCATTTTTTTTATCTTTCATGTACAATGTTCATAATACAATTACAGAAACCTAAGGCCCCGTTAAGCCTTTGCAATATTGAATATTTTAAATGTGGGACCATCTAAGTCAACTAAATTTATGAAACTTTTAAATCGAAAATTATTTCCAAAAATTTATAGATACAGATTAGAATTTCACTTTTATAATAAAACTAAATTAACAATTAGATTTAATACATAATACGAATTGACGGTTTATGTAAATTTAAATTTAAAGATGTCATGGCGGTTAATATATTATTATTATTTTAAAAGTATTTAAAAGTCATATTATGACCATGTAACTAATTCTACGTCTATGATTATGTCCTATTACGAGTACCTAGTTACATAAAAATAAAATAATAAGTACTTAATAAAATTAATCTAGTCTTGTATAACACACTAAATACAATCTTAAACTTTTTTTATTACTATGACTGTCTTGCACGCCACAGCCGATTAGCAAGAAGTTCTCGACACATTCGACCTTCTTCTAAATCGTCGGCTCTGTTTTGACTAGTACGAGTATTTCTCCGTAACATGCTCATCACCCGAGTTTCTTCTCTCCTTACAGTATCTGGCAAAGACGGAGCTGGTAACCCCGCCCTATTGCGTATGTTGTGTAATACACAACATGCTATTATTATTCTGGCTACCATCTCTGGGTCATAATGTAAAACTCTATGAACCAAAAAGCATCTAAATCTGCCTTTTAAAACGCCGAAAGCTCTCTCGACAGAATTTCGTGCCGTACCATGTAAATTATTAAAATATTCTTGAGCTGTACCAGGTACTGGATTACTATAAGGAGTCATTAAATATGGCCTCTGTGCAAAACCTGAATCACCTGAAAATTTTAATGAGTAAAGTGAAATTATAAAACTATAGCAAAAAAGGTGCAATTTAGTAACGTTTATAGGTTAGGTTTGGTATTAAGTAGTATGGATTATTATATCTAATAATCGAATTTAAGATCTAAATAAATATAGATGTGTAAATAAATCAATTAATTTATTAAGTGTACACTATTACTTAGTTAGTATTATTACTTAGTAGTATAGTTAGGTTAGTATTAGGTATATACTAACCTAATAAGTAAGCCGTTTCCCCCTCAGAATATAGCTGCTCCAGATGAGTTTTCACATTACTATTGTTAAAAATATAAGCGTCGTGAGTTGCACCTCCAAATTTTACATCAACATGTATAATGTTGAGGTCACTATCGGTTAGCTAAAATTTATAACTGGTTATTTTTCAACTTAATACTAGATATCATTTTACCAGTTGCATAAAAAATTAAAGCACCCTTAACCTAAAAAATCTATTCTTTAGTTGACTTCTCATGACAAGTACAAAGAATGTTATTTTGTTACTATAAGTTAAATCCATGCTAATGTAATAATTTTTAAGTGCAAAAGTGAGGTAGGTATGTCTGTTACATTTTCAAGGCCCATCCTATTAAATGATTTTGAAGAAATTTGGTAGAGATCGCCTGAGGACGGATATAAGACCACCTACTTCAAAAATTATTAAATTCAAAGACTTCCCATTCCTATAGACTTAAAAACCTAAAACCACACTAACGAAGACGCGGGCGTTATCTAGTATATAATCCTTACAACAAGTACATTTCTTGCATGATATCCCTTTCTGCAATAATATCTCTCTTCATGTTCCTTTGGTCGAATCATGGCTACTAGAGACCCATCAATACAGCCTATAACGCCTGGAATTTTAAATTTGTTAAAGAATCTGGAAATAAAGGTATAATTTTATTAATTGTTGTTATTATTTACTTTAGGCATATATACAATCCTTATTAAATATTATAAACGCGAAAGTTTGTATGTTTGGATGTATGGATGTTTCGGAGCCGTTCTGGTGAGAAAGAGTAACTCTTTCTCACCAGAACGGCTGAAATTTGGCACAGAAATAGATTATAGTCTTGAATAACATATAGGCTACTTTTTATCCCGGAAAATCGAAGAAATCTCGCGGGAACGAAAACACCTCAATCCACGCGGACTTAAATAAAATATATGGTATTGTATACTTACTTTTGCTTTAGAGCCAATCTCTCGTTATAATTTTGTGGAAAAGTTATATATTTCTTTACAATGTCTGGATGGCTTAGTGCATGCACTACTGCACGAATAGCTCTTGATGCAGATGGCTGTGATATGTGAGTGTTCACATTAGTCCCAAGATGTTTCTGGTAGCCACAATTAGCCAGGAATGATAGAGTACACAGAATCTAAAAAGACAAAATATTTTCATGAAACGTTCACTCATACGTTCTTCAGAGTAAAATTATATAAATGTTCCTTCTCACTTTAGTTCTATTACTGAGTCCTCCACTACGACGCGCAATGGGTAAAAAGGGGACCAAATCCTTTTCCAAAATAGCTACAAGGTCCTCGGTGAGCCTAAATATTCTCACATAATCTCGATCGGTTGAGAGTAGACGAAGACTACGTATTTGATAACCCTCTCGCCTCTTTCTTTTATCATCCTCTCGCTTTGCTTCTTGTAATAAGAACACCGAACAAGCTAAGCGAGCAGCCATCTCTGAAGCGATAAATAATAACCCAGATATAGTTTTTTATATCAATATTAGTCTTTGGAACTACGTCACTGATAGTTAATTAAATAGAATAACCAACTATACTCACATTTTTACCTTTCTTTTTAACAGATTTCGTATACTTCACACGTTCACAGTAAAATTTCACTCGTACAACGTTGGAAAAAGCTACAAAACAAACACTTTTAAGTTTGACACATAAAATCGAAGGCGAGGGCGCAGGATGTAGTCGAGGGCGAGTCCAAATCGCCAATTAGAATACCAAACTCCATACATAAATATCAAAAATACGTTTCCAACATCCATCACACTCGCCCATGAGGCGCTAGTATCGCAAAAGCGAGTCGAACACAAATAACAGAATAACAAATTTGCTACATCTTAGAAAACATCCGATGTGCAACCGTTGTAAATAAAATTTCACGTTACAGAATCACATAGCTGGTACCCACTTACCTACAGCTACATGTTCCAGAATGTTGGTCAACTTTCTGGGTACTTCCCACTGTTTGGTTCATTCGTTTGGGCAAAAGCTTAACCGAAATTTCGAAGAGAATCGATTAATTATTTACTAATTACGTATTTTATGTACGATTCTGAAATGCAAAAGCATTATTTTCTTTATTCATTACAAGTAAGCCATATCAATTAATCGAAACAGGAAGCAACGAGTTTATGTAAGGAATGGCGAATGCCCGCGACTTCGTCTGCGTGGTTTGAGGTTTTTGATTCCTAAATTCCTTGAAAAGTAGCCTATGTGCTATTCCAGTCTATAATCTATCTCTGTGCCAAATTTCAGCCGAACCCTTTCAGCCGTTGGGACGTGATTGAGTAACAAACATCCATACATCCATTCGTCCATCCAAACTTTCGCATTTATAATGTTAGTAAGATAAGATTAGTAAATGATAAAATTAAACAAATATAGGTAGGTTCATTTAGAATTTATTTATACAAAGTGAATTTCCGCTACTTACAGTCAACAAAAACTATAACAATAAGCTTTCTCACAAATAAATTTCTACGCAAGTTTTACAATTTTCAAACTATAGAATTAATTAATTGTTATAATAAAATTCATAAAATAATAATATTCTACCTAAATATAATTAAAAACCATTTTAGATGTAATTTGAATAGTAAAAAATAACTTTTGGCATTTATAGTCGAAAGATTTTTTTATTTAAAGGGTTTCACAACCATTTTTAATAATTTATACTTGATTAAAAAAATTGTTTGCTTGTTAATTGTTTGCTCAGGTGAAAACCATATTCATAGTGCAAGGATTTTAAATAAAATAAAAAAAAATTGCAATGTGTGTGACACTACATTTTTAGGTTAGTGATAAATATCGTAAACACCAATATTTTACTAATTTGGCACCAGCAGACCAATCAAAAGAACCCAACTAATATAACCAATTGAAATTATAATGGGCGTGTAAATTTCAGGTATGTCAGCTAATCTAGAGAAAAATCGAGAGGTGATTTCCTCGTGGTACTTTCATTTCGCGTTTTAATAATAAATTCTGATAACGAAATTTCCCTAGATTTGTCTCTTACATTAAAGTCCTTGTCAAACAAAAAACAATTTTGATTAAAAGTTAGAGAATTTTGACTAGTGCAAACCAAAGTGCTGTAATGCAAAAAAAAACCGGCCAAGTGCGAGTCGGACTCGCGCTCCGAGGGTTCCGTACAAACCTGTAGTAAGTTTAAAATTATTAAAAATATTTTTATTATATGATGGAACTAAAAAATTATGCTTTTCGCAATTTTTCCTTTATCTGTGCTATATGTCGTTGCTTCGTTCCAAATTTCAAGATTCTGAGTTCATGGAAAGTACCCTGTAGGTTTTGATTCCCTTGCGAGTGTCAAAAATTTGGAGCATAAACGGCTGTATCTTTTGATTGCGTCGGCTTAGAAGTTTGATTTTTCACAGCTCCAAGGGACAGTAGACCTGAGTATTTGATATGAATCTCAGCTTGACACCTCCATTTGTTCCTGAGAAGAAGGGTCTTGAGAGACAGATGGAAACAAAGTGATCCTTTATGGGTTCCGTTTTTTCCTTTGGAGGTACGGAACCCTAAAAAAGCGAGGTGCTTGTGAAATTCAACCAAACACCACGCATAGGTATTTTCCGAAGGGTTATTTAAAAATTGAAGCAATAAAATAGGAAGCGTTTCGAATTCAATCAACGTATGAAGTTTTGTTGCCATTATTTACTTAAAACAATACATTACATAATAATATTAATATAAAAAAGCATATAATATAAAAAATCTATAAAACCTAACACAAATTAACCTGCTATTTTCAATAGGACCCTAAGATCTATTATCTACAAATGGACAGATTCACATAATCAACAAATAATGTATCTTAAACCTAATTTTGTATACATCTACTCAACTTTATAATTGCACAACTATTGCACTTTACAAGATGCATTTACAACAAATTATTCACAATTTTATTTACAATAGTTTTCTTTTGAAATTACTTCAAATAATAATAATAATAATATGTTTGCCGTAGTTAAAAAACTGTTTGGCGGGAAAACTTTACATTCAGATGCAATATTAAACTTTTAAAAATAAAAATTAAGCTAAAAGAAGCTGACCTTCATAAATTTAGTAATATGTACTTTCACATTTTATTCAAAGGAAACCTTTTAATCACACGGAATCAAAGGTAGCTACTAGAAAAGTACTTTAATTAGTTTAAAACAAATCATTTTTGACGACTGTATTACGGATAAAATTGCCGATTACTCACAAAGTAAATACAACTTCGGTTTCATTTGAAAATCCGTAGCAAAGAGCTACGGAAAAAAATAAAGCCCTATATTTTTTTCCGTAGCTCTTTGCTACGGATTTAGGTATCTTAGAAGAATAGGTCAACTAAAATTAACAGTATGAAAAATAAATCAACTGGTCGCCGCCCTTCCAAAAATATCATTAATTCATAAAAAACTCGTATAATTAGGACGGGAGCGATTTAATCCATTATCTAACTTAATGCGATTAATTACGATACCTATTTCGTTGCAATAGACGAAAACATACGTAGTAACAATGTTATTTAACATTTCGAAATTAATAAATCGTTACCTTGCATGTACTCTGCCTATATTTAGGGCTTGAGGTTTTTGTAAATATTCTAGCTTGTTTTCCACTCAAGTCGTATTCAAATACTCTTTTTCCTTCCTGTAAATGTTCAATACGGTCGCCATACAGTATTGCTGTCTGGTTGAGGGTTACCTCGTTGGCCAAGACTAACTCTTCCATCTTCTCCTCTAGCTGCTGCCGCGGCACAAGAATTCCCACCACCCAACAACAATTCCCCTTGACCATGGTTACCATGCTGTCTATGACTGTTAGTCGTAGATGATATCTGATCCATCATAGTTTGCAACTCGTTGTGATGGTTCTGCGTCGAATGAATCGTATTCGAGTGTAAAGGATGAAAATTGTGCGTTTGATTAGCTGCCGTGTACAACTGACTGTACAACAAACTAGCTGGGAGTACTGGATAGAGTGAATTGTTGCAGTTACTACTTCCGTACGACGAGTTTTGGGACCCCATTAGAGAGGGAAAGTTCGTGTTTGAATGGTTGTGCCCAATATTTGTTGTTGTGTTCGAGGTAAGTAAGTCGTCCTGGACTGGTGATTCGGGTTGGGAACTATTGTCGCTCAGCGATCTAGGTCCTGTTGATAAGCTGTAGTCTGTATTGTTGTTGTATCGCGGCAGGAGACTGCTGTGGTGCGAAGGCGATGACCCGACCAACCCGGACAGCTGTTGATCCAAATCAACGCCTGTCGTATCCGGGAGAACTGTACAAACAAAATTACAATACATTAGACAACGGCTATTGTATCGTTATAAAAATGGCATAAAGTTGAAAATCAGGAAGCATTTGTAGAAAACTATACAGTTTTACGAAATAATAGGTTTTCCGGAGTTGGTGATGTTAGAAAAATACTTCAGTGAAAAATTGGTCGCAAAAGTGAGACATCTCGACGGTACTTTATAATCTTCTTTAATATTAACAGTAATACATTAGTCGGATGCAATAATATTATCCAAATATTTTTTCATGAGACTTTCTAAGGCTAAGGTACTACTAGGTATCCTGTACTGAGGCGTCTGTTCTCCTGCCCAGCTATCATCACAGTTTAAGATATGTTTGAGATAGTTTAAAATTGATCCAGACATAAAACGACCGATGGTGGCATAAATGAATTGAGCTGTGACAAAATAGAGACATAGGTTTCTAAATCTATTCATCTACAATATATTTTGTGAGAATGTTTACATTGTTTTAATATGGCTATATTTTTCGTGTTGCGCGGGCACGCATCGGCAATAAATTCATCGCCTGTATCGGACGCGTCCGAGCCGCTGTAAATTATAATGAGAGCCGTTTTAATGTGCACTCATCGAACAATACGTCTACGGGCGGACATAACGCCTCGTTGTCATACGGTCTTTCAGTACACAAAATGTTAGGTGATTACAAATCCATACGGAGCATAATAACACAAGTCACTAAAAAGCAGAACGCAACTCAAATATCTATCAAACATTTGGAATAAAGCGTGGATGAAATTAAATGTTTCTAATTTTCGTGAATAAGTTTAATAATATGAAGGTTTTTGAAGTGAACTGTAAGCGTTGCGTTTTAACAAGCTATGCAAACTTTAATTTGTGACTTTTGTGTTGTTGTGTGAAAATTATCAAGACCCGTTCCTTAGTTAAAGAGTAAGACAGAGCACGGCATACCTTTCTTATAAATTTAGACCTGTTGGTTGGGTACTTTGGCAGAGAAGAACATTGCGTATGACACCTCTCTCTAGTAACGCGGGGCATTATAACTTTTTGTGCGCGCTGCGTCGGCGGGCAGGCGCGTCCACAACGTTGCCCGTACGGTTTTAAGGAGGATGTCAGTCGTAAACCATGTTCGTACATTTAATTTCACCATGCTGGTTTGATAGTTTATAGACTATCATACGCCAAACATTGTTTCCATTATTTTTATGGTCAAACATTGATGGAAACAGTAGGTATTTGAAACCCTGATGAAATCGATGTCAGGGTATGTTCACGTTGGTTGTTTTAAAATTGTTTTATTTCTGTGTAGGCGTCTTGAACGAATAGTGGTTTATTCGTCCAATAATGGCAATCTTTGGGAGCATAATTAAGTACTTGCTAATGATAATGAAAATTATATGTTTTATGATAATTTTATTGATTTAAAAAAAATATTGCAAAATAAATCGAGCCTCTCCTCTCGTAATTCCAAAATTGGTTTCTAGATCGATTCTTCGCGTAGTCTTAGAATTTTTGTTAGGGTATGCACAAAAAAGTTCTTATCTACTGTTTATGAATTACCTGTATTATTTGTAAAGTCCTGTGTAGAAGTCTGGTCAGGTACGGTCCCAGCAAAGCCGAGTGCAGGGGGGTTGAACTGTGAGGCGGCAGGCGCGGCACAGGAGGGAAGGTACGCAGGATATGCGCCCGCGCCGCCATAACCCCAGTGGGAGTTACTCGAACTTAGTCCAAATTGGCTCATATCTAGAAAAATAATGCTGGTTATTATAACTATTAGATTAGCCTAATATATTCTTATTAAAATAATAATTTCTAGTAATAGGTTTAGGTTTGAGTTGTCCAGAGTTACGGACTTTGAGGAAGAGTAAAGTAATGAAAAGAAGTAGTTAGGATAATAAAAAATAGGCATCCATGATCTCAATAAGATAACCGGTAGTATACCGACTACTTTGACGGTATTATAGGATCGCTTAAGTACTGTTGTCAAAAACCGTTGCTAACTTTATATTAACGATATTTCCTCTCAAGTCATTTGCTTTAGGTTCCATCAAAGAACGAAAATTTCAGATCATCCGGCGACGGAAAAATAACAAAAGCGTGAAGGATTCATCTTTCATAATGGAACGGTGCCCGTGCAATGCTAAACACAAAACAGTTTCAAATGTTTCAAATGTGAAAAGTCCTCTAAAAAGGCCCAACTCGATATTTATTCGGCTCACAGAGTAGCCGGAATAATGAAAGAGCGGGCACTTATAAAGACATCGGGATCGGGAGTGGACAAAACGCACGCCAGCGAGATATGTTGCGTCCACTTTATTCTTTCCGGAGTATTATAGGCTTTTATTTTTCGGTATCACGGTTCCGTTTTTGGCCGACGATCGGCGGCCTCGGTTTTTATACGATACGCGCTCGCCGCGTCGATTTGTGAATGTTTTTTTCACGTTTTGACCCGCTCGAGTTGTTTTAGGCCGGTGGATTTTAGCGGGCTCGATGCATGCTTGTTCGATTGGGTTCGCAGTCGGCTTTCATCTGAATTTTTTTTCGGCGACTGATTGAATCCGCGCTTTAGTGAACGTAGTTTAGCGTATCGCCGCGCGGTTTTGGTGACTCATTCACTTTTGAGCTATCAAACGCGTTATGAGGTTTGTGTGCGGTTTTCAATTTAGATTGTCCGATTGCGTTGTCATTTGTTTTATTATTGCTGTGCTCTATTCTGAATACTGTAACTTTAGTTTTGATCTTCAATCTGCCGCAAAACCTTCAATAAACCTACCCGTTTTCTTATAGTAAAAGTGGTAATCACATCATGCTAAAAGTATACCTAACTAGCTGGGGGCTTACCAATAACGCTTAAAGCAGTATTATTTTAATAGTGTGGATGCTCTTGTTTTAGAATTATTGAAATCCTTATTTTAGGGATTTCAAGGTACGTCATATTATTCAAAAATAATACTAATGGTAGTAACCCATCTAATCAGACTTTGCTCTGGTAGAACCTCTATGAATCCTTTTTTAGAGACGTCTAATGTATTAGAAAATACTTTGTGCAAAATCTCAAGTTTCTAGACTCAGATTTGAACTATTATGTTGATACTAGCGAATGCCCGCGATTTCGGCAGCGCGTTTTGAGGTTTTTGGTTCCCGCGGGAACTCTTTAATTTTCTGGGATAAAAAGCCTATGTGCTATTCCAGACTATAATCTATCTCTGTGCCAAATTTCAGCCAGATTCATTCAGCCGTTGGGGTGTGATTGAGTAACAAACATCCATACATCCATACATCCATCCAAACTTTCGCATAATATTAGTAAGAAGTAAGATTACGTCACTCCTACAGTTTATCTTATAAATTTCTCCTCATATAAAGCCTGTATTGTTATATTGTAAGCGTCATTGACACTGACAAGGATACTAGACATTTTTTTATTAAATCTTTGTATTCAGTTTTTAATCGACGACATGGTTCCCGAGACCAAATTCATCTATCGCTTATAGTTTTAATCATCATTGTCTCCCTGCCCACTTCCAGCTTATATGCATATTGATAGCTAGTTACTTACTTTGACATGAAGTGATGGGTGGCATCCTGAAGCCTCCAAGCGGGTCTGGTGGGAAGGGGAACGGACGCTGACCAAACGCGAAGTGGAACTGCTGCTGCTGTCCTAGCAAAGACAACACTATATCAGTAGGATACAAGCTGCTCTTCATACTAAGCATTGGCGGTCATGTTATAAAGGTGTAGTTAGGGCTGCATATTAATAAGGGGAACAAATGCTGATTTGGCATTCCTGACATGGCAGAGACAACATAATATTTGTAGGATAATGCTCTGTACATATTGTTAATTTATTATTCGAAAAGGTGGATAACATTTTACCTACTGCGATCTCAGTGGTAAATCGTCATGAAATAACCAGTACAAACAGGTAACCTAGCAGTTTTTATTAAGCACTTAACACACCCCTGATAATGTTGTAATCCTCTTCACAGCGTCGTATCAATACGAAATCTCTTGGCCTTTTTAGTATATAGCGGTAGAGTGATGACTATTTACAAATGAAGCCTTCAGACCACAGCAGAGTCAATTGAAAAAAAAACCTGAACCTCCTAATAATCGTCTGAAATCTGTGACCATATCTGGCACCTCTCACTAAAAAAACTACAGTGCTCATCGTTATCGTCAAAAATATTAATTCTATATAACGCTTTAAATTAATACCCTAAAATCATGGAAGTTAACAAGAAAAAAAAACACCAGTCAATCATCGTTCAATTTTCATTCTTGCATTATGACAAGGTGACCTCTTCATGGAGAGCTAAAATATCGATTATACAGTTAACTGCAAACGAATCTTCATCGATATGCATGCATCTCGCATGCCGTCCCTGCTTTTGATTCAGCATTTCCGAATTACGTTACAAACTAATCGATAATCCTAATAGAGGTCATACATGTTGACAAACATGCTACCTACAGTTGATACGCAGTAAGTGCTTAATTTACAATAAGAATACAAAAGACAAAAATGAAGTCTAACTAGTGAAGCTACTTAACCTACGCTATCTAGCCTACGAACTATCCAAATAAGATGAAGCCCGCCTCGCGACTTCGTCGATAAAACGTAGCCTATGCCATCATTCTGGGATGCAACTTATCCCTGTACAAAATTTCACGAAAATCGGTTGCACGGATAGGCCATTAAAGCGAGACAGACCGACAGACATATTTGTAGTATCAGTATGGATGGGGAAATATGGATTGTGTAGTTAAAACTTCAATATTTTCATCAAGCGGCTAAAATAAAAGTTGATTTTGAACTGGCAGCTGTGCATTGTGCGTAAATATGTACCTAAGTATGCTTTTCAAGTAAGAGACGTGGGAATCTATTGCAGTATACAATTCAATTCAATTTATTTAACTTGCCAATAGCCAAATAGTGTTTTATTATAAAATCGAAATCCATTCCTTACCATTACAAATTGCCGTTACCTACAGTAATTATCAACCCAGGTTATACTCATTTATCTTTACAGCTAATGGTAGGTAGCGGATGATACATGTATAGGCGGAATAATTTATAGGAATCTGCCATCATCTATAGCATTTATCTGTCGTATCTACCTTTATTGTACCTGTAACAGTCTCGTCCTGTGTTTCGCGCGATCGGAATGCGAAAGGGTGACACCTACCCCAGGTATAGACACAATCATGTAGAATTTGTCTCCTAATAAAGGCCTATCCTATACCTATATTTTATCCTATGCCTTTGTATTATCTTGCAAGACCCTTAAATTGTTTTATTTTTTTAACCAATTATGAGATACAAAAAAAATCTTTTGAAAACGAAAAATCTTCGTTAAGTAACTTCTACAAACTTTGCAGTTTTAACGTCCGGACAGTTTACTTTAATAAAAGAGACTTTTATAATAATTCATACTAGATTATGCCCGTGACTGTGTTCACGTGGGTTTATGATTCCCGCGAGCACTCTTTAATTTTCCGGGACTCAAAGTATGCTTTGTCTTCCCCCGGGACGAATCCAATCTCTATACCAAATTTCATCAAAATCAGTTGAAAAAATTGAAAGATGGGCTTTGTAATCGTAGCAGTCAGACACACTTTTAGTTTGGATTAACTTGCGAGGCGTGTGGATTTTAATAGATAAAAATTCAAATCCATATAGATAAAAATTTACTAAACACTCCACTATTCACTCTCGAGTTGACATTTGACACAATTGACAGACATACACGGATCAGAAAACAATTGAAATCTGATCCTCACACACGCACCCTCACTCACACACGCTCATTTTCCTCGTAAAAGACTC
This sequence comes from Erebia palarica, assembly GCA_964035005.1. Lineage (NCBI taxonomy): Eukaryota > Metazoa > Arthropoda > Insecta > Lepidoptera > Nymphalidae > Erebia > Erebia palarica. The sequence goes on from OZ035983.1 coordinate 32,708,706, forward strand.
AATGTATAAATCAACGGCGCAACAATTACACACTTTCATGGCAAGTTGGAATTAGAAACTGTCATTTGCACCGTTCGAGGGGTCGTATGGGTGAAAAGGGGGGGTATGTTATAGATGGGAGGGAAAAATAGGGTGCCAGCAAGGGCTACTGTGGACCTGATTAAAGGATTACACAGGGGTGGCGTCCGGTCTAGTTAGATTTATTATTCCAAGTATTTTCAACCAGTTAGTCTTGCTTTAGAATAAGTTCAGTCGCTTGTCCAGTCTAGTAGATATTAAGCATGGGGATGAATGGCTCTAACTAAGTAATTTAATAGTGAGAGAGTGAGTGTGAGAGAGAGAGAGAGAGATAGTTTGAGAGTTCAGAGCAAGTATGCCCAATTTTATTTGTGTGGAGTTCTTGCTAATATCTGAGCACATTTTGACTCTCATAGGAAGCTTTAGTAGTTGCATTAGAAACTTGTAAGTAAATATTCCCAATAATTGTTTATTTTAATTATCTCTGAATAAAAAATATAAAATGAATTTCTAATCAAATGATCTTGTGTCAACTAAATAAACATCTAATAGATGACTATAAACTTAAGGATGATGAAGATAGTAGTGTATTAAACGGTCACTTTCTACTTGGCTGGAAGACATATTCAACCAAGGAATATGAACCAATGAATAACGATTTTGATAGATAACCGCAGTAGTCGTACATAGGTACAATGTAAAATACTCCCAAATACCTACTATAACACCTCATATACGTACGTGTGAAGTAAACAATCAACATCAAGTTAGTCGCGTAACGTACACCAACATACGCGCGGGTGGTCCGGTGCCGGCGCATCCGAAATAGCTGCCTTAAGAAAAACATCGTTAATAGTCCGCCCGATTATTAAATTGTAGGCGGCTACTGCGCCCGTAAAGCGAGCCACCCACGGAACGGTAAAAATAGGGAAGGGATGTGCAGCGGGCTTGTATCTGGTTATAAATTTTAGATCGATTATGATAGTATGTATCCTTTAAAAACCATTGGCTTAGGAAAATGTATCGCTTTTCTGGTAAGACTACTTTTACTATTTAGAGAGAAAATACTGATGATGATAATAATGAACCGGTTGAGCGATACGCCCGCATCGGACGGGAACGTCGTTTTGTCCTCTTGCACTAGTGTGTGCGTCTCTTTAAAAATGAATAGGGACAAAAACTTTTTGTCCCTGAAGTATTTTCGCACATCATCGACTAATTGGGATCGTTAAGTGACCCTATAGCTTTCTTTTCTAAAATGACTAAAATACATTTTGTAGCCTAGTGCTTGTGATACATTTTCAGAAAAATATTAGATATCTTAATGCCTTGTTATTACGGTTTCTATTATCTAGCCTTTTTGTTGTTTTATTGGTTTATCCTTCAATCACGCCGCAACGGAGCATAGGATCGACGTGATTTTTGTATGGGTAATAGTGGAGGACCTGGAGAGTGACGTAGGCTACTTTTTATCCCAGAAAATTAAAGAGCACCTGTGGGAACTGAAAAAACTTATTCCACGGGCATCAGCTAGTTAGGATTATACAGGGCATGGTCAGGAAAATGTTTATGCTCATGTATTAGTAGACTCAATACTTAGACGTACGACCTAAGTTTCCCTACTACATTTAATAGGTTCAGTCAAATTGTCTTCACACAATTATTTCGTTTATACACACGTATATCGCGATAGAGCACCCAAAACAGCGCCTCCTTCACGGACCATTTACAGGAATCTTTCAAGTCATTAATATCCCCACATGCTCGCATAGATGTGAACCTTCGGAACTTAGAATTAAATAATTTATCGCGCGGAGGCTGGCATAATAAATCAATATGCAGGGCATGCACACACGGGCAGGAGGAGGGGGTTAACCCTTTCTTGACTAATTAATTAAACAACCGATTCATTACAGCCTTCCTTTGTGCCTTCACATTCGTCTGGTGAAGGGGTACAGACTACAAATTCTGTACATTTTTCAACGGCGAGATAGTTTAGATTAGTAGGAAGACGAACCTCATTTAGGTAAGTTCAACGCATTATAATAAAGGTACAGTCTGAATTTTTGTAACTTATTTTGTAAATCAAATTGTCGATTTAGAACAGTATGCTAGGCGCGAGAACCCGGCTCGACCAAAGGCTCGGCAAGGTCTTCGTAGCAGAATTATCCATATTATAAATGCGAAAATGTCTGTCTGTCTGCCCGTTACCTTTTTACGGCCTATTTCTTCAACCAATTTTTAGGAATAGTGATAAAGCTTCATTGAATCCCGAGGACAGAAAGCAATTTTTTTATCCCAGACACAAAGAATTCGCAAGGGATTTCAAAACACATGAGCCCACGTGAACTGAGATATGGGATCCATCTAGTTTATTATATTAGCACACTAGCCCAGTGAAAAATTAATAAGGCATAATTTTGACACGGGCATTTAAAAAACCTACCTTAATGGAATTAATTATTACCCTAACAGGTTAGCCCGCTACCATCTTAAACTGCATCATCACTTACCATCAGGTGAGATCGCAGTCAAGGGCTAACTTGTAGTGGATAAAAAAAAAAAAAAAAAAATTAATTATGTTGGATGCGGGACAGAACAGACAGACATCATGAAAGACATAAAAATATGAACTATCATTTCTTCATAATGCCTAGTGCAAGTACAAAAGGTAGTGAGCTGTAACTATTCCAACTGGGTAGTTACGATAATCATTCTAATGCCATCAAAAGCAGGCTTAGAAGTGATTCCCTTGCTAGTCATTTATTCGCGTCACCTAGCTACCAACTATTTAGATTGTTTCCACTCAACCTTGTTCACTCTGACTCAACTCTAGCGAAGGCTTGAGCTATTGGGTGGGGCTCAGTTGAATAACAGACTATTAAAGACAAACGATTACTGAGGTGAAGAAAGTCAAATTCTGGGCAATATAGTTAACGTACCTTGAATTGTGCATTCCAAATTGCTATTTTATTACGTGGAAAGTTAACCGATAACAATAAAGTAACTTTAACGGCTTTTGACATTCAACTGGACTAGACAAAATTAGGGAAATCTTTGATTTTTCGCGAAACTCGTTTTAAATGCCAATTATTTCAACATGGCGTCCGCACCGCAAATCAAATCTTATGAAAAACGTGAGTACGAATGGGTCAAATTGATACCTAACGAAATAATCGCGCTCATCAAGACAATAAGGCAAACACATATTTTTTATATGGATGTAAAGTCAGATACAATAATTAATTGCAACGAAAACGTTGCACAAATACGTAAAAATATCTGTTTTTGTATACAGAAAAAAAACCCGGCTGAGTTTGTTGTGGACTCTTCTCAGACTAAGGCGCATAAGGAACCCTTGTAGCTTTAATTTTAAGATACCGTAACCTACTTACATATAAAATATGATTATCACCATCATATTTTATATGTAAGTCATGGACGTCAATATGTGTACCTGTAGTGTACCTAAATTGAATAAATGAATTGAATTGAAATTGAATTAAAGCAATTTTTAGTTTAGTCAAACAATTTTCAATTAGGACTAACGCTGTCGTAAAAATGTAACTGCTAATTTTCAACAATGCAAACAACAAAACTACCAACCTTATCCGCAAACGTTAATGTAAACAATGTTTTTAATGTTATTATTTTGACTGCTTATTAATGCCGTATTAAAACTATGAAGTTTTCCTAAATAATAACTAAATATTAAGAGAGATGCTTAGAAAGTAGGTTTAAAACTGAAAGGAAAATCAAATAGGTTTAAAGATTACTGGAGGAAAATTCATTACACCAACTCTGAGTTGCTCGAAACAAAAAAAACTAAGTGGTAATTAAACAAATTTAATTAAGACTAACATGCAGGAATTTGAAAACCTTTAAAATATAAAAGATTTATAAAAAGACTACTTATGTAAAATTATTGTAATTAAATTATGTAGATCGGTCCCTTTACCTGCGTGAAAATTAAAATAGTTTTTGTGGTTTCGAAGTTCGAACGAACAGACAGTCATCATAAAACACTTTTTAAAGATACTTGGGTATCTGTACACTCTGCATCCATGAGTACGCAGAAAAAACAATGATGTAAGTGGGAAATAATTAGAAAGAAAAGAAATTAACAAAAAAAGCTACTAGGCACCTAACTGAAAGACTACCTTTTGTAAATTACTTTTCTACTCCGAGTGAACAACGAATAAATAAATGAATACTAACTGGTTTTGGAGCGAGGTTCCCGTGGTCCGTCCACGGTGACTTTGATAGCTTTGTTGTACGTCGTCACTTGGGGCGGCGATGTTGATATCGTTATCGTCAATGTGAAGGATTTTCCTGCAACAATCCAAAAAAATATTTAAGACTTACTTCGTATAAAGTTAATATTCACTTTAAAGGAAGGCGAAGGAAGGAAGAAATTTATATTCGAGAGATAAGCTTTACTTTTGTCCACTTATTTTCAGTTACTTATTAGACATATTATTATTTTGTACAAAAATAATAATTATTATTATTTAACTAGCTGATGCCCGCGACTTCGTCCGCGTGGTCTTAGGCCATTTTAAAAATAGATAACATCACCATTTATCAAAGCATTCGGTAGCATTCGGTTTGAATGCAAGGTTTGAGGCTGATCTCTCGGTAATATAGAAAGTCGTAGCTAGAATTCTACTAGAAATTGTTCTCTTTCGTTAGGTATATTATAACTATTGAACAATGAATTCGATCAAGCCGTAAAATACTTGTGCAAACTTTTTACTCGGAATGAGTGGAAGCAATAAATTCAATCTGTGGTCGCTACTCTTTTCGCCAGCGTCCACTTTTTTATAGTTCGATGTTGATCACTTGTTCGAAAAGTTAAAAATTTATTGCGGATTGGTTTTAAATTATTGTGCATCGAATCAAAAATTCAATCCCGAAAGGTTGTCTACAACAAATATCAAATAATTTACAGTTTCGAACTCTGTACGCTCCGAGTAATGAATTAAATTATCGTAATGGCCATCACAACTGAAATAACAGCCAACTATCAAAATACCGAACAAATAAGCACTTGACGCGAAATGACGCATCAAAGTGGAGAGCATAAAAGAGCAACTCATCCACAACATATCAGAGCGCGTCACGAACAACAGGCCGACCACTTCATCACAGCATAACACCGGCAATAAAAAAAACATTTCCATCTGCGGAAAAACCACAGTTAATATTAAATGACCGTCCGTCAAAGCTATATTGTGGAGCGCTTTGGCCGCGCGCTGCGGGATGCAGCCAATACCGATTTTCTGATTTTTCCACCCTGTCCGGGGGAGTGAGGCGAGGGGAGGAGAGTGACATGTAAGCTTTAATGGGGCCTGAAGCGGCACGCCGCTGGCTACACGCGAAAAAACTGAAAAAAGCCTCATTCATACGTGATTTCATGTGTAGGCTACTTTCTGCGGGGACGGTGTGTGCTCGTTAAAAATGGAAGTCGTACACGAGCCGGCTTGTTGCGGCCTATCGGAGTTTATTAACGCTCGAGAGGCCCCCGTCGTTAACACTTATGGGAACACTCGTGTTTTGTGTCACATATCAATGTGTCATGGACTCAGATGTAATTTATGTTCTGGGTAATAAAAAAGTCTGTGTGCAATTCACACACGGCAGACGTAAAATTTCACGAGAGAATGAGATAAATATATCTTGTATTCTCTCGCAGGCTAAATCATATATATGTATGTCTCTTTTTGGTGTGGCTTTTTGTTGAAGTAAGGCCTACGATATTTTCTCAGGAAACACATTGTTTCAAAAATAATTAACTTATTGCTCAACCATATTCAATTTATATAGTATATTGTGATACAAGGATGGAAAGTAGGTTATTGCAAACGAGCTGTCATTAATAAGCCCGAGCCGAAGGTGAGGGATTTTAATGTCACGAGTTTGCAATAACCTTCACACCCGTGTATCACACGACGTTTTTCAATACAGTTCTGGGAAATAGTAATAAACAAATCAAAGAATTACAAGTTTATTTGAACATACATACGTACATAGTACTTAATTAATTCTGGAAATTGAGAGTAAAGCTTGAGCAATTACTAAAATTCGCAAGTGCGCAAAATTCCATCTTGCGCAGTTTTCGCCTCAGATTAAAATATCTGGTGGAGTTAATTCCATTTCATCATTAGTACTAGAACTCATATTAACAAAAATATAATCAATTTATCACATAAAAAATAAAAAAAATTCAGCAAATGGCGCGTATTTACACCTGGACTTATTTTTTTTTCAACGAAACTAGGCTACGGGTTCGTACCTTCGCGTATACAGCCTATTCGATTTTTGTCAAATGTTGAAAATAATTAAATTAAAACTGGTAATTAAATATAATCAACAACCATTTAAAAGAATTTTGGAAATTCAATGCTAAAACGTACGGATTCATTCATTTTTCCTCGTAAAAAGCCTATCCGATTATATTCTATGTATGGAAACTCCTTGCTACTAAACTTTTTTAATTGACTTGGAAAATTTAAAACTAAACTGCAAAAGTAAGTGTCGAGCTTGTAAAAGTAAGTCACGACCGTGTAAAAGTAAGATGCCTATGCGAAAGATTCAATTTTCGAATCATAACTACAGCCTCTGAAAGTGCGCCATGTTTGACAATTGTATTGAAAATATTTTTTCAATACAGTTGTTAATTACCAGTTTTAATTTAATATGTTTTAATTTGTTATGAATATAATCGGATAGGCTTTTTACGAGGAAAAATGAATGAATCCGTAAGTTTTAGCATTGAATTGCCAAAATTCTTTTAAATGGTTGTTGATTATATTTAATTACCAGTTTTAATTTAATTATTTTCAACATTTGACAAAAATCGAATAGGCTGTATACGCGTAGGTACGAACCGGTAGCCTTGTTTCGTTGAAAAAAAATATGTCCAGGCGTAAATACGCGCCATTTGCTGAAATTTTTTATTTTTTATGTGATAAATTGATTATATTTTTGTTAATATGAGTTCTAGTACTAATGATGAAATGGAATTAACTCCACCAGATATTTTATCTGAGGCGAAAACTGCGCAAGATGGAACCCCCAAAATCTCGAGAAAGATATATGACGGCTTACAATAATTTTATTTCATGGAGAAAACATAAAAAAACTAAGTCATTCTCAGAAAATGTTTTGTTATCTTATTTTCATGAATTTAGTGGAAAATATAAACCATCTACATTTCAATATTAGACAGAAGGTGACAAACTATGACAAACCAATAATAAAAAAACTAAATACAAAACGAACTCTTTTCTTTAAAACTTTTTCATTTCGTTTTTCGTTTCATCGATTTTTCAAATCACAACGATTCTAAAGAATTTTCACTTCAAAATTTACCGATGTAAAATTGTAAATAATTGAGGATTTTCTGGAAACGGATCCTACGTCCCAGTACGTCTATCATCCTAGTATGCTGAGACGTTTCAGCATACTAGGACGATAGACGTACTGGGACGTAGGATCCGTTTCCAGAAAATCTTCAATTATTTTGATCACACTGCCAGAATGTAGGATTGACGCCGTCGTCATCGTCGACAACTGATAGACGTCCTCTGCTGCATAGTTCTCTTCAAAGATCTTTATCATGGGTCTGTCAGGAAAATGGTTGGTCTATGTGACGCCTGGATTCAGCCTTGATTGCTTAGAGAATCCATTATTCATTTTTATTTCACTTCTTCTACAATTTCCACTACTTCGCCAAAAAGTACTATCTTTGATATTCTGCTAAGTTATTTACAATAATAAAATAAATAGCAAATATGAAGATTTATGTATAAAATATATATTGGTTGTATAACATGCTCCAAGACGGTTATTAAACTATCTAATCTAACTATCTGGCCTCTAAGATACGGGTCCTCCAGTTTACGGTTCAAGAACTCATTGTCCTGTACATTAGTTGATTCCAATAATTAAGATTTCTATTTCTAAATCCAACGAGTGACGATACTGTAGTCTGTATACCAGCTACTCACCCCGTTTTGTGAAACTCGCATGCTAAATGTTTTAGAGACGTAAAGAAAAACAGAGTTTTAGATTTGAATATCCTAGAAAATATATAGCAGGCTTGCCCTGGTTTTGGACGCTAGGCACGCCACTGCTCAGAGGAGGGCCCACTGAGGGGGTTTTAGTGGGTAGAAATTTCACATAACTCGATCTCTACCGCAAGACATCAGGTATCTCCAGACTTACAGCAATCAACAGAGTATCAGTAGTCTTTTTTAACTCCAACTCTTATTTCATTTAGGTTAGTGGTCAGTGCCGACCAGCAGCACTTAGTGGTTAGTGGCTTAGTGGTTAGTGGCAGCAGATAGTGGCTATGAAATGAAAGCCACTAACATATATTTTTCCCCATTGAAATTTTGCTATGTAAATAAAATAAGTTTTTGATACCCACGTAGCTAGAGAATAAGGGGGCTGGACCTACGCATTAAACGACTTAAATCAAGCAGCCCATAAATCAATCACGAAAAAACGAAAACGTCCGTCATTTAGCATGCGAGGAGGACCCGTATCTTAGAGGCCAGATAGTTAGATTAGATAGTTTAATAACCGTCTTGGAGCATGTTATACAACCAATATATATTTTATATAAACATAAATCTTCATATTTGCTATTTATTTTATTATTGTAAATAACTTAGCAGAATATCAAAGATAGTACTTTTTGGCGAAGTAGTTGAAATTGTAGAAGTGAAATAAAAATGAATAATGGATTCTCTAAGCAATCAAGGCTGAATCCAGGCGTCACATAGACCAACCATTTTCCTGACAGACCCATGTTAAAGAACTTTGAAGAGAACTATGCAGCAGAGGACGTCTATCACTTGTCGACGATGACGACGGCGTCAATCCTACATTCTGGCAGTGTGATCAAAATAATTGAGGATTTTCTGGAAACGGATTCTACGTCCCAGTACGTCTATCGTCCTAGTATACTGAGACGTTTCTTTCAAGAATAGTTTAAGTGGGACTCAGGCTATGTCGGTAAGTTTTTCTTTTTTTGATTATATTCATCAAATTTATTTGCGGGATATCTGATGATGACGCGAAAACTGGGCCATTTTTTGCAATTTGTGAAGATTCCATATTCTTAAAATTATTAATTTATTGAAAAATGCAAAACATAGGGACATGACAGGGACATGTATAGATTTAATAGTGCAAAAATATTATTTGTATTGAAATTATGCATGGAGAAAAAAGACTAATACGATTGTATGGGGAAACCGGCCTCCCATATCGTCTTATGTTTAACAATTTACTCTGTTCCTTATACAATTAACCCAAGTATATAGTGCAATGTGGTTCGCGAAGATTTCATGACCAAATTAAATAATATTTTAACCATTGGTTGTGTAACATGTTCCATAACGGTTATTACACCATCAAACCAAACGAGTTATAAGTGACGATCCTATAGACAGTACCAGTCGCGGCGCGCCACTGTACACCTCGCCTAAATAAATAACCCCTACCTAATGTTCTGGCGCACGACACGGTTTACGAGCTCACAATTTCCTCACTCACCCCGCCTTGTGATACTCGCATGCTAAATGACGGACGTTTTCGTTTTTTCGTGATTGATTTATGGGCTGCTTGATTTAGGTCGTTTATTAAGAAAAAATATGAATAAACACCAAAGAAAAAACAGTACAAAAATCGCGAAAAGGCGCGAAATTTTGTTACGTTAATTGTGAGTATGGGTCATATTGACCCTTTTGACAAATAAGCACGTTTAGCTTCCAGCGCGGTCACCGTTGGACTCATTTCTTTTCAGAAACGTTTAGAATACAGCGTTTGCTCCAGCTACTGAGAAGACGGCCAACGACGCTCGCGTACGTAAAAAAATATTTGCATTCTTAAATACACTGGGTCATTCTGACCCAACCTCAATGACGCCGGGTTAAACCCACACCCCTGATCGGTTTCTACGCGGAATCATATCGAAACGTTAAATCGCTTGTCGGCACGTCTTTGCCGGTAGGGTGGTAACTAGCCACGGCTGAAGCCTCCCACCTGGCAAAACAATCTGTTGTACTGAATTTGTGACTCGGATTCAAGAGCTTTTGGGTCCATTTTACTTTCACGCCAGTTTGATCGTACGCTTTCGAATTTGCAATGTGAAAACTTAGACTAAGCGTACTGTAGTGTGTTTTCACCCTTACGAGCGCTCAATTTCCACACTTTCCTCGTCTTGTGATACTCGCACGCTAAATGACGGACGCTTTGTTGCGAGATTGATTTATGTACGACATGATTTTATTACGCGCTACGCCTACGGTAAGTTACTGCGACATCTAAATAGTTAACGCTTAAGGTTTTGAGGGGTGTATTTTCGTTATTTCATCCAATTTTTTATGAATATTTGCCGTGCTAACTTTAATTTAAAAATTATGAAAGCAATACTACTCTACATAATAACCAGTCTGTCTATATTAACCATACATACGTAGTATTATTATGTATTCTGTAACTATATAAGCCCATACTTAAATGTGTTATGAAAACTTAGAAGAATAATTCTAATTTCAATATGCAATACCATCAATTGCTTTTTGGAAACCCTAGATTTTGTCATGGATTTATCACCAATTTAAGAGTTGCTAAGCTTCACTTGCAGAACTGAAGTGTTTTTGAATTTTTTATATTTTCCGGTATTTTTCGATGACCGAAAGCTTTTACAGGCATTTCCTATGCATAGCTTGCTAGATTAACAAGTACTTAATAATAAAATAATAATAATGTTCTTGTGTTGACTAGCTGGTTTTATTCCTCTCCCAACTAGCAACATCACAATTTCGAAGACTCAGCTTCGTTCCACTGTAAGTACTAATAAAGGTGTAATGTATCTTTGAATTAATTTTAGCCATTAACCTTGCTACTTTGCCGCTTGAAAGCATGAATGTAGCAGTAACCGGTAAATATGACGCAATTAGCAACTAAACTGTAGGAACAGTGCTTAACCTCACTTGCCACTACTTCCACCTAGCAATTTACTCGCACTGACTTGGTTAGTAGGATACGCATTTGATTGGAAAGAGATTGATTTTTGATTTTCAATGAAAAACTGAAGTTAACATTACAAAAACAACTCAAACTCTTGTTTATTTCATATTAGCTTTTGCCTGCAGCTTCGCTTGCGTTAGGTTCGATTTTCATACAAATTTCAAGGAGTGAGGCCGCTTGGATTAATTTGGTCACTCGATAGTTTTAATTTTGTAATTAACTTAATTTTTTAAAAAGACAAGATAAAAAAGGCAAACACACGTAAACAAAAAGTGTATGTGTGCAATTCACACACGGCAGAAGTGAAACTTCAGACAAGTAGCCTACGAGAGAATGAGATAAATATAACTTGTATTCTATCTCATTCTCTCGCAGGCTAAATCCTATTTATTATGTTTGTCTCTTTTTGGTGCCGCTTTTTAGTTTCTTTTTATCTAGTTTGGTGTGCAATAAAGTGCACTGTGATTTCATTTCATTTTCATTATATCTTATCCACGCAAACCTACCGCTCGACTCTCGAGCGACGCAAACGACATTTCCTAATAGCTGGATGCAATCCAATTTGACAGCTGTCAAGTACACACCTTCCCGTGTCAGTCGAGCCGATTACGACGTCTGACGAAACGACGTGCTAATGCTTACGTACAACTACAGTACACGCTAATTGACTATATTATTATGCTGTTACTTAACTAGTGAGTTAATTATGATCATCCCTGCAAAATATAAAGTCCGCCGCGTTTGTTTGAAAGCGCTAATCTTTAAAATTGCAGTAGGTACCGATTTCGTTTCAGATTTTTCCAAGAGTGATCCAAGAGAGAGTGAGTGAAGATCTTACTTTACAATTTAGTTCACGCAATCCGTGCATGCAACGCTGCGGTATTTTAACAAGCGTGTCTTCAAGTACTTCTAGAATACTTTGGTGTGCTTATTTCTTTTTACAAAAGAGCAACCACCGAGTTTCTTGCTGGTTCTTCTTGGTAGGAACAGCATTCCAAACCACTGGTAGAATCACTCATCTATTCAAAAGTACTTGTTAAAAGTCTACTCGAATAAAAAAATATTTGATTGGATTCACTTATAGTAAACATGTCCATAGCAAAGACATTACAATTCGGCCACTGGTTAGATCCCCGGGCTCTAACTTGTCGAAGTTATGTGCTTTGCAAGCAAATTGCTTCTGCAAATTTCATAGGCAGGTCTCGCGATGATTCCTTCGCCTTTATAGACAGGAAAACCTACCTTCATGGGAGTTCTCCGTGATGTTTTCAATAGTATGTTGTCTGCGGATCCACACTTGGTCAGAGTGGTGGATTATTGAATGGTTACCAGAAGCGGGGATTGATGAATAAAAATAAGTTTTTGGTTTTAATAACCTTCTCAGGTAATTTTTAAGTCTGTTGTTTATTTTCGATTTGATGTAAGAAAGGTCATCAACCAGTACAACCAAGGCACTAGACCTAAGTCTATTTGCCCTCTGACGCAATTAATTTGCTGATGTCAACCAAGTTGCTGTGTTGATCTGTAAACTCATTTACGGCTTAGCTCGTGACGATATTAATCGCTTACTGTACATAGATGTACACTACGTTCCTATATCATGCCTTCCATATAGTTATAGGATACTACTCATTGTCTAGTCTTGCCTTTGCATTAATTATTCGATCACCATGGCACGTCCTTCAACACTAAACACGTCAAAAGTTTCATCGCGTTCTTCAAACTCGTGCAATTTTGAGAAGTTCAAATAATTTGTTTTGAAATGAAGTATAACTGATATAAAGTGACTGTCGTACGTTAAATAGATCCAATATAGTGTGATAAATGTGTACAAATGTTATCTACGTATAAAGTGCATAAATAGCTGTAAAAACTATAAAATTTTCAGACCTTAACGGTTGTCAAACCAAACCACAACGGGTGTAAAACATGCAAAATTGATTAAAGTATACATAACAAAGTGTACATAATCTACTGTATAAACGGTTTATTTAGTTTAATTCACGCATTAAACGTGTAATTACTGTATAAATAAGTAAATTTGCCAAACAAACAACTAGTTTCATGAACAATCGAAGCTGTGAGGGTATATTTCTGTTTACCAGTTTACTTACAAAATATTAACAAAGAAAGTGACACCAAACGAAATATCAAGCTAAATTATAAGTAAATAATAATAAAATTACTGAACATTATTACTATAAGTGCAAGTGTAGTTTTTGAAATCAATACATTGCACAATTTCAACATACTTGACTGTTTACGCCTTTACGCTATGGTTAGTTTACATAATTCGTCAGGTTCGAAGTTCAGGTTGGCTCTGTGCGAAGTGCGTTTGCCTTGTTGAGAGCATGCGCGCTGTGTTCGAACCTCGATCAGGGACTTACAAGAGTTAATTTTTTTATTTTTTTTAAAATCTTTTTTATCTTTGCGATTCTAATTCGGAACTTGGGTGAATTGTACAGTATTGTTGCAGAAGTGTTCTATTTGTGAATTCAAAAATGAATTGTAGCGCTTGCAATTCTGGCATCTCAATTACTCAAAAACGCGTGAAGTGCTCTCGCAGCGACTACTCGCGCCTTTATCACTCGGAATGCGTTAATTACGACGAATACACTACTCACCGATCTAAGTGGATATGTCCAGCGTGTATTGCCAGCCGTCCCAAAGAGGGTAATAGCAATACTCCAATACCTAACAAAGGGAAAAAAATGCAGCCTGCCGAAGTTGTTATCTCACCTACATCTGACTCGTCTGACTCGTCTCTAAATTCTCTAATGAGAGAAATACGTAGTTTCCGTACAGAGATGTGTAAAAAATTCGAATCTCAGCAATCTACTCTGGACGACTTCAACGGGACACTTCAAAAGTTGCAAGAGGAAGTCAAAGGCGTTATCTCGAAGTTTACGGCTGTGTAAATCCATCACTTACCTGGCTGAACGTCATGATGACCAATTAGTCTTGAATGAAAAATTATCAGAAAGAATATCACAACTTGAGTCTGAAAACCCGCAGTTGCGCTCCAAATCATCTGAAATTGAACTCAAAATATCTCAAATGGAGCAACAATCACGTGAGTGTAATTTAGAAATTCAATGTGTTCCAGAGCATCGCTCAGTAAACTTACTGACCATTATAAATCAAATGGCTAAGGTGGTGAACTTTGATGTAGGGGTCAGCGACATAATCAACTTTCATCGAGTAGCAAAAATGAATGCTGAGTCTAAACGTTCTCGCAGTATTTGATTTGATTGTATTGTTAAATTATCAAGCCCACTTAAATGAGATAATTTTTTGGCAGCTGTAAGAAAGTTTAATAAAAACCATGCTAGCGACAAACTCAACACCTCGCATTTGGGTATAGCTGGAAATAAACAGCAAATTTATGTCACAGAACATTTATCTCCAAATAATAAACGTTTACATGCGGCAACCAGAATAGCCGCTCAAGAAAAAAATTACAAATACGTATGGGTGAGTGGAGGACGTATTTTTGTGCGCCGAAATGATGAGTCCCCGTCGATTCTGATAAGAAGTGTAGATGCGTTGAGCGCAATGTAATTTTGGATTCCTTTGATTTTTTATTATATACAGTCTAAGCATGCACTTACGTTTTATTTACTTTTTTCACATTCAATTTTAGTGTATTTTATCAAAATGTAAGAGGTCTAAGAACGAAAACTGATGAACTATATCAATATATATTGCAATCCGATTATGATGCAATTCTTTACCAATGCAGGCCAACATGCGCCGGTGTACCGCATTTGCACTTTTATTAATGCTCACAGAAATAGTTGCGACCTATTTACTAGTTCTTTAACCTCATTTAAAAAACAGCTAAAACATATTTTCAAGTTATTTGTTATCTTTTTCTCAATGTATTTTAACATTTAAATCTACTTTTCGTACTTTAGTTACTATTAAGCGGGTTATTGTTACCATATTTTTTTTTTATCTTCTTTGATTGTTATTAGAGCGACACTTTAATTTTGCATGTTGTGGTCATATCTAGAAGGTGCAATCTCAATCTTTACCTAAGTCTAATTATTATAAGTTAAGGCAATGATTGTTACCAGTTTTATGACCCAAAAAAAAAAAGTTGGGTAGGTATTTTGAAAGGCGACTATTCCACTGGGGCTATCCGGATTTTACTTTACTTTACTTTACGTTGGTTATTTTCTATAGCAGGGAGTGTTTACAAAGAAAAAATAAAGTCTAGGACATGTTTTAATTTTTAGTGCTCTCGCTGTAAAAGGCCTGACCCGTGGACATAGATTACTTAGTCAATCATGTGGAAGCTGCTCAGTGATAATGAAATTGTGAGATTGTTAGATAAAGACCCGTATCAATAAACCGGCCAGAACTTTAACAAAGTTTAGTTTTAAAAATGTAATTTTTAAAACTAAACTACTTTCCGAAGGGAGTATTATAAATGGGTTAGCAATATTTTTAATGCTGTGATTTTAGTTTAGGTTAGAGATTGTGCACTACAGAATCAGCCCCCGTTATCTCAAGTATCGATCAATCTATACTTAAGACCGATACATGAAAACCACTCCCGTGCTGATCATGTCGTTTTATTAATATGGGCCTCAATACAGCAACCGAATTTTGTCAGTGCATCAAATAGTTGTACAGAACGTTATACCTGGTGGGTACAAAACTATTGGTAAGGAATGAAAACTGTGAGCTTTAATATTAAGGAAAATTAATAATAGAAAATTAATCGGCGTAAATACGTTGGCTCTCACTTAGAGAGTATGGAAGAGGATCGATCGAGAAGACACAAGACAGCACACCAGGATTTTCCAGTAGTAAAGATCGCATTTGGGCCTCTAAACCAGTACATCGTAACTATTTCTTAAAAGAAAACCATTTTTTTCTAGCTCCAAGTCGCCAAAGGCGTAAGGGGTTGGACGGTATTAGGGGGTGGACAGGCCTTAGCTATCTAAGACTAAAAGATGCGGTTCGAAATAGACAAGATTTTCGCATGATGACCGCCAAACTTCGCAATGATGACGAATTTTTTTCTTCATTTAAATTGCTATTACTTCGGCCTTTTTTCATCAGAAATATTTTGAAAAAAAGCCACCGTTAAAGGAATTAATAAGTAGGTACCTATAAGTAACTTTAATCAGCTAAATATTACAAAATGATACTAGTTCAAAATAGATTTTGTTTGTAATACGTAAGTACCTAATAAAAATACATTAAAAAGTGCACAACTAAATATGGATTACTATTTAAACTCTAAATATCCCCAGACCTTCTAAATAACATCACTTTTACGGTACTAAAGTAATGGAAGATCCGACTGAAAAAAAGTAATACGAGCGAATCCAGAAACCGCAAGGCAACTTCCGCGCAGTGTTTTAATCCGGCAATATTTCAGAGTTGTGCAAATGAAAAGTTGGTCTCGAAGAAGAAGACACCGCCTCCCCGCGCCGTCCAATAGAAAATGTCGGAAAAGCAACGTCTTCCGTGGAGGCGGGGCTACGCCTGCGGTCGCAGAGCCATTTGAATAAAAATTTGCCTTTGAAGAAATTCTTTATACGAATATATTGTGGCGCTCCGACCCCGCTTTCATTGCTATTGCAACCCAGTTTTATGCATACGTTGATTCTTACTTGTTACATTAACCTTACATAAAGCAGCGAATATTATAGTTTTTTTAACTGTTACCAATTCCGTGTGCCCTCATGATCTAAAGTTCTAAACAAATAAGTCTCTCCCTTCACTGTTTGACTCATAATATGTGGCGTACCATTATACAAAACTATTAATTGTGTAGCGGTAGGATAACCATGGCATTTAGATCGACCAGCTTTTTTCAGTCAATTTCCTTTTATTGCTGACTATATTATGTCAATTTAGGATTTTTTAACAAAGACTTCGCTTAAAACTACCTCTATTTAAAATTCCGAAAACAATGAAAAAGCGTATCTAGTATTTTTTTAAATTTCAAAAACAGAGTGTGCGTGAGTCGTCCCCATTCAAAAGTGAAAAGTAAAGTTGCGATCGTCCGCGGCGGTGCCAACACGCAAACATCGTGTAGGCTGTGGCACGCACGCGGTCGGCGGCCGTAACAGGCCCTTGTCAACCATAACGCGGCCGCAGCGGGCCCGGCTAACCGGCGAGCCGACCCGGCCGCGCCCGGTTAGCCGCGGAAAACTACCATTTCATTTATGGTTGCCCCTCGGTTTCGGGGTAGTTGTGCTAACTAAGCGCGGCCCGCAAGTTACGTAACTATGCATTGTGGTGTCACGTCGGTTCACACTAGCTATTATGATTTAGATAGGCTGGTTTAATTGTTTCGGTTGGGATCGATAGCGCAACAATATTTTTGTCAGTTTGTAACGTTTCTACGAATTCTGGCGTGCTTTTGAATATGCCAGTCCTTGGCTGGGTGTGTCGACGCAAAATCTTTTCGAAATTAAGTAGCTCATTCTGCGAATAAACTTTTACAAACGTTAACCTATAAGTTACCTAACTAAATGTCGCACAGTATTGGAAACCCGCTTTTACTAAGAATAGCCCTAACAGATTTTATTTTCCGGCTTGTTCTACCAATCGTACAGTCTAACAGATCTAAATGGACACATTTTACAGTTTACGATGCTACTTTGAGATCGATAAGGTGGATGCCACACCACAGATTCAAATATAATGGCTTTGTAGGCCACTCCGTCCATTGACATAAACTGCGAGGGCTTAAAGCCGCAAGCGCAAAAGTAATCTGTCTGCTAAACATATTTTTAGCGATAAATGTATCGCTAAAAATATGAACTAGCAATGAGCAAAGATGCGTTACGAGTGATGTGTGAAACCCAACAGATCCTTTTCAAAGGACGTAGTGTTATATATCCTTCGGAATCTAAATCGTAGAATTGAGAGCGGCTGACGCTACGGAATCTTAAAACCCTATGACATAAGCCATGCTTCTAGTTTTAAGATAACTTTTCAAATAAGTCTTTCGTGGTGACGTTACAGGTAACGTAACGTAACAGGTAATGTTTCAAATGAGGTTGTACAGCGGCCTCATTTGACGACAATGCTTTCTTTACAGGAGCTGTACATATGGTTCCACATAAATTCATGCTTGTTGCTATCTTTGTCACTATTAAGTAGTACCAGTAATTTTTTCTTTAAAAAAATTTTACTAATAACCCTAACAGGTATGAATTTACTAGCTTTTAACTTTATGTGAACAATTAATTTCAGTGCATTGATGTAGAATTTTAGTATTCGATGTTTCAGTATGATAATGTCGCTTGGGACAAGATTTCTAAAAGTGTACTAATTTTCCACTCTACAGTTGCTGCTCATAAAGTATTCGTAGTTAATAAAATAGCTGTGATATGAGTATGGACGGCCAACTTCCCGTTTACTACAGAACCCTAAAAAGAGTCTGGTCTGGGAAGATAGTAATAATATGACCTACAGAATCAGGATAGAGGAGTTCGATTCAGAGATTTCTATGGGACTGAGTGAGAAATCGGTGCAAATACATCCATACTAATATTATAAATGCGAAATGTGTGTCTATCTGCTACGCTTTCACGGCCCATCTGTTCAACCGATTTAGAGGAAATTTGGTATAGGGATAGTTTGTATCCCGGGGAAGATCATAGGCTACTTTTTATCCCGGAAAATCAAGGAGTCCTGTGGTAATCAAAAACCTAAACCACGCGGATGAAGTCGCGGGCATCATCTAGTTAAAAATAAAAGAAGTTCCAACTTTTTTTAATTCGTAGATATTAAAACTTATGACAGAAACCGTGTTACGGCTGACTTAAACAGTTTTACACGCAAAGTCCCACCTAAAAACCATGCACGCGATGGATTTTTTAAAACTATTGTATACTTATTCTCAGTCCAATCCTTTATTTAATATTTGGCAGTTCTAGTCAATGATGTTCTAATGCGATACTGATTCGATTTTAGACAACAATCGTCTTTATGACAAAGTTTTAATCGATATGAAATACTGATTTTTATTTTTGTTCAATTTTTTTATTGATTTATAAACATTCGTTTTGAGAATGACTAAGAATAATTAATGTATGAATTAAAATAAATTATCTATGTAAAACAGTATAGTAAATTTACATCAATCAGGCAGGTCATAGAAACCACCCATCGCCAAAGATGTGTGATGCCTATAGGATAATCAAAAGAGCTTTAGTTCCGTACCGGAACAGGTATTCAAGGATCAACACGATTTGGAGTTATTTTTTGTTATTAACATAATGCATTGTTTTTATTTTATTTTATGGGTTTGATCTTCGAGTGCCCTCTTGCGGCCGAGAAAAAGGGTAGCCAATGCATCCCATTGGTTGGTTCAGCGAACCGCTGCACCTGAAGCGGCGAGATTAGGTACTACCTATTATGATGACATTACATCAATGGTCGATCAATACACGCGTTCCAGTGTAATTAATCTTTTCTAATCCCTATCTGGTGTCTCCGTACTATGCCTGATGCTATTGTGATCAAATTACTCTGTGATTGTGATGGTGACAGTGAACTGGACCAGCGCCTCATTCTAATTGTGTAAATTATTGGGAGAATATCGACGACCGGGCCCGTTTGGAACTCACACGGCGGTACTCAAGGTAGTTGCTCGATTAGGAGGTAGGAGAGAACAGCTTGTGTGACTATTTTGAAAAGGAAATTCGTACAGGTAATTACTAGACGAGTACATGAGTTCTGAAACATCGTATAAAAGGAAACGTCACTTCACTATTGTATTTATAAAAATCTGTATCTATGAAATATTACATTTTTGTCGATGGTTATCAAACCTCATAGGTGTACTTATGTCAAAAGTTAAATAAATGCTTAGAAAGTTTATAATCATCAATAAAAGCGAAAACATATTATTGACAGGACAAAGCTTCTGCGCAATACCACCGCGTTGGAGGGAAATGACATTTTGTCCTGTCGCACTAATGTGAAAACCCGCTAATTACATGTAAGAGTAAGTAGGGTTCTGTAGTTGCCCGTCAGAATATGTGGGTATTTTATACTTTGGTCGACTATATTACTCGTAAACTTGTAAAATCTATGTAGCTATGATAGTTTTCCTTTTACTTCGTCATATTATATAATCCTACTTCCAAGAATTTTTTCACACATCAAGAAACTGGCTGGCAGGAGAGGATGACTGGACTCTTACAAAAATTAGTACTTTAATGCTTAGTATTTCGCAAACGGATCCCTGAATCGAAAAATAGTTTTACCAAACCCACATTATTTTTGAACGACCTATTCAACGACACCATGGAACATAGAGAAGAAAAACATTCATACCCACTTTAAGTTTAGGGGAGGTACGCAAATTTTTACCATTTTGTTGGCGTGATTAATACGTATACATATCCCAAATTACAGCTTTCTAGCACTAATCTATATATAGTCTTTGAGCTAAGCCGCGGACAGATAAACGGATGGACGAAGAAACGGACGGACGGGCGGGCGGACATGGCGAAAGTATATGGGTTTCCTGTTAACTACGGAACCCTAAAAAGTGATTGATGCGGACTTTTTGTTCACCAGAAACTTTCTGTCGCCATAGCCCGCAAAATAGTAAACAAAGTAGTACATTAATAATCTAAACTTTAATCTAAATACACGCTGTGGTCTTATAGGTTTGATTGCCAGCAGGGCAATATGTGAAAAAAAATGATTCAACATAGATTATTATATTGACACATTTTAAATTGTTGGACTGAAGAGAATTATGTTGTATGTTATGTTACCTATAGTATAAATAATTGATAAAAATTATATTTTTGCACACTGCCACTGGCAGTAAGTTGTGAACGGAACTAATTTTTTTAAGATAACAGCTGTTGTTACCCACAATTTGGCAAAAATTATGAATTATGAATTTCTGAATTATTTCCGTCTGGTATAGTGAGAGGCTTCAGACGTGGATAGTTACCAATACGTAGCACCAAGTGATTTAGCATTTCGGTACAATGCTGTGTAGAAACCGATTAAGGGTAGGGAGGTATGGGTTTGTAGTTATTAACTTGTAGTGGAATAAAATAAAATCATTGATGTATCATTAGTGATTCCAGACTTGCGCAATCCACCTGGATTTCATTCTCAAAAGATTATAACGGTAACCATAAAGTAATTTTAATCGCCTGATAATTAATTAATATTATTATAGCTTGATATAGGACCAATTTCTATAACAAGCCTGTTAACTTTTTCATAGATAACTGGCTAACTAAAACTAAAACACTGGCTAAACTCAAATAAAGGCCTGGGACTTACCTAAATTAATAATTTCATTACAATTATTAGATCCATGAGTATGTATATATTATACACTATCTGATGCCCGCGACTTCATCCGCGTTGATTGAGGTTTTAAGGTTCCCGTGGAAACTTTTTAATTTTCCGGGATAAAAAGTATGCCACTCCTATGTCACTGTCCATGTCCTCAACTATACCCATGCAAAAAATCACGTGATTGAAGGACAAACTCTCTATTTAACATTCTTGGGGATAGAAATTTCAAAAACTGTGGAATGCGTATTTCATAATTTTAAACCGGAAGCCCAAATACCAAGGTTCACGGCTATAACTTGAAAAACGACAAACTTTCATACAAACTTTCAACTCCTATTTTACCCATTTGGGGGTGGAATTCCGAAAAACCCTTTCTTAGTGGATACTTACTCTTCACAAAGAATACACCCTCCAAATTTCATATCTGTAGGACCAGCGGTTTAGGCTGTGCGTTGATATTATCAGTCAGTCAGTCAGGACTTTGAATTTTATATATTTAGATTATTGCAAAAAATCCTCAATACGCTAAGTCAGTAAATAAAATATGATTGTGGAACAAAAAAATTCTGTAAAAGAAATCTGCTCACAAACACCGTTAATGTTAAAAGAATTTCTGTTTCATTCATGTTATTTCTTAAGGAAGGGCGGGCAGTGTAGGGCGTTTCCGGACATTCCGCCCTATTTGACATTGAGAACTTTTTAAGCACCTCGCAAAAAGTTTTGATCTGTTCTCAATCTCTTATAGAAACTTTGCATGTAAACATTTGAATGTCATTATTGAGGGTGGCAGAGTAAACTTTGAACGTCTTGTTGCAATGCTAATTTGTTTGTCATGTTTTTGTTAAGTTTGTTTTTAGAGTTCCGTACCAGAATATTTAAAAAATGCACCCAATGGTGCATATATAGATATAATATGCTTATTATGGTGCTTAAGAATGGACTGTCTAAGATGGTCTGTCTGTCACACTTGCAGACTTCAATAGAGACTTGAAAATTGGGATAGTTATTTGACTGCCTCGTTGGTCTAGCGGTTAGCGTAGTCGACTGCGGACCGCGAGGTCCTGGTTTCGATTCCCGGTCGGGCATAAAAATTGTTAGGTATTGGGTTTTTCAATTAAGAAATTCTCAGTGCCAGCCTGTAGTTGGAAGTTGGCCGTTAAGCCGTCGGTCCCGGTTATTATCACTAACATGATAATAGTCGTTAAAGAGAGAGTGGAGGCCTGTGCCCAGCAGTGGGACGTTAATAGGCTGTAGTGGGGGGTGGTGAACTCTTTGAATTTATATAATAAAAAATTGCCTGATGTCCTTTCTCTACATCTACATACCAAATTTCGTCAAAATCAGTTGAACAGATGGGCCACGAAATCGTAGCAGAGAGACAAATAGACACACTTTATCATTTACTAGATGATGCCCGCGACTTCGTCCGCGTGGGTTAAGGTTTTTTTATTCAAGCGGAATTCATCGCAATAATAATTCAGCGGAATAAAAAGCAGCCTTGGTTCATCTCCAGGATGTTACCTACCTTCATGACCGAGCGTAGCAGACAGACGGACACAATTTCGCATTCATAGTAGGTATAAATATGGAAGTATGGATAGATAATACATGATATAAGCATGGATTAAATTCATTAGTAAGTGATTTTACTGATGTCAGAGATGTTTTATAATACATAATAATATTTAGAAGTAAGGAAGTTACCTACTAGTTAACTATAACATAACGTCCAGCATTTTGCATGCTTTTTCATTTGTTAGTTAGATTTAATTTTATTTATTTGATTAATTGATATATTTGATATATTTCCTTTATTTTGATTTAATTGATTTATTTCAAGTTTTGATAAAGAATTACTTGTCTTGTTTGTTTACAGATTAGTAAAGATATAAAGTACGGAGATTAGTGATGAGGTTTACCTAGTAATTGTTATTTAAAGAACCATATTTTGGAAACACTCACTACACTGTGCCACAGTTTACATTATTTTTTATTGCGAAAGTTGAACATACATTTAGGCCTATATTTCATGATGTGAAAACTTTAAAGACTCAATTTTCACAGATATCTAACAGTGTAAAAACACAGTGCAAAGATACTCATTGTGTAACAATAACTGCACCTTCAGCACTCACCGCGACCACTGCGGCCGACGAATCTCAAGTCATTGAATTTCGCCACCTGGTTCTTCATCACCGCCGAGCTGTTCCTCAACTCAGCGCAGCAGTTCTCGTCATTGCCCGCCCGCACCGTGACCAGCGTGCCATCCCCGACATCGCCTAGAGCCACAACTTTGAACGCAACCGGCAGTGTCTTGTTCGACCGCCAATGGGGCGGTAAGACGGTGCAGACGAAGTGCGGACTGCCCGTCCTCACGAGCTCCCCCGGGTGCTCCGACAGGAAGTCCCCCAGCGTCCGCTCCGCGAGGATGTCCGAAGTCATCTTGGTGTACGTTTCGTGGAGGAGCGTGGAGCTGGTGTCGGGCGACACGGCTCCAGTGGACGCGCCCGTGAGGTGCATCCTCGCCACCCGCGCGCGCTGCGTGCTGCACATAGAGTCCACTGTGTCCGCACCCGCTACATCGCACTTCCCACTCCACACTGGTCACATCCACACCGACCCCGAGTCACTCGGCACCATCTTGCACCCGCGGAACACTTCCTTCGAAGACCCTATCGTGAGATGCGACACGTTGCTAGGGAACGAAAGCGTGGCCACTAAAGTGACGTCACACGGCCTTGCCACACTTTTTTCCCGGTGAATGAAAGGTTCGGCGGGTGGGGACGCGAGGGGCCGATTTTTTCCGGTACAGAGGGGTGTCTCCCCCGCGCGGCGAAAAAACTTTTCACTAGTTTCAATGACGGCACTTTTTGCGCTCCGTATTTACGATACGCACGTGGATCTCGCTTTCGGGAACTTTTTTTGTTATTTGGGAAGCGCGGATGCAATTCGCTTTTCGGGTTTTCGTCGCGCCCCGTACGCCTGTGGGTGCGTGCGTCGTAGAGCGCGGTCGTGATGCGACTCGCGTCAGCGTATGGCGTGTGGAACCGCTCGGTTGCGGTGACCGCTCGTGGCTATTAATACGTGGAGTACGTCCGCGCTCGTCGACTTCGGAGCAAGTTTCGCGGGCGAGTCGGTAGTCGGTACCGCGGCAGCGGTGGCGGGCTGGCGGCGAGCGAGAGACGGCGACGGCGCGGGCGCGGCGGGCGGCGGAGCGCACTTTGCGGTCAGGGTGGGTTGGGTTTAAAGCCGCCGAAGGATAAAACATACAAATAAACACGTGTTCGCGCCGGCGCGAGCGAGAGGTGCGCTGATGTCGTCGGAGGAAGCGAGATGGAAGACCGCTCTTTGCGGCATTTAGCGGCCGTACTGCTTGCTGGCACCCGCCTGCCGCCCTCAGCAGTTGCCGTTGCTGCCGTCATCGCCGTTCCAGTAAAAGTAGTTAAAACACAGCTATGAATGTTTATAATACCTAACATAATTTAAAAGTGTGAATAGTGTTGTGATTTGCAGGCATACGTAAAAATAATTATTCACCGACTTACATATTACCTTAATTTTTCAATTTACGTAAATACAAATGAATCGAGTATTCAAGCTTGATTCATCTACCAAGCTACTAGATTGTTAGCAATGTAGCTGATTAGCGTAAAACATCAAATTTTGATACTATGAGATCGTAGCCTAAAAAGGGTAAGTACAAACCACATGGGACAGATGCTATACCAATGATTACTATCTGCACTTGACCGTAATAAGACAAACCAATAGATTAAACTCAGAAGTGTAACATCTACTTTGCATAAATTATGCCTTATGTATCTCGTAGCATACTAAAGAAATATGCAACGGTCTAGTATTAACATGCTACGCGACAAGTGACGTTACATTTAAAAAACATTTTTTTTAAAGTTTATTCAAAATTTAATTTTTATTTACCTATAGAACCTAAACCGAGACGGAGACGCCTTTACGCCTTCAACTTTCAGACAAAAGCTAATAAGTATTTCATATGCCCGCTTGCAGAAACGCTGGGTTACGTCTAACAGCAGAATAATAGTTTTGACAGAAGTTTTGTACGAATTCTGTCAAAGTAGCAGCTAACTCTGCGTTCGAATCAAGGATAACCCGGCGTTTCTGCAAGCGGGCCGATCATGCTCTCTGAATAAGTAAAAATCATTCTTATGTCAACGTGTCAAGAAGACAAGTTATAAATGAAGCTTTGTCTATAATGTTTTCAGTAATCAATAATCTGTGTAATAATATGTGTGTCTGTCTGAGCTTTCACGGTCTATCTGTTCAATAGACTACTTTTTAATCCCGGAATTAGAGTTTCCACGGGATTGAAAAAAAATCAGCAGTACGTATTCAGTAGGTAAGACTATAATTAGTGGTTTTATAAAATGAAACATACTTACCTAAAGGAAAGTGTTAAGGCAGATATTAAAGGATTAATAATTTACCTGAAAAGCTGAAATAGGTACGTAGCCTTGGTATTTTGTATTATCTACGTCACAATTTTACACCACACCTATAGAGCGTTTAATATCATTTATAGGTGCTCTTAGTTGTTAATGTGGCTTGACGAGGATCGGAAGGGACGAGGCGAGTTTACTTAATGAAGCCTGTTAAATACAGGCGCCCGCCCATCTTCAATTTGCATGCACTGCGTCTAGGGTTAGATCTTCTGGTCCATACAGGCTTAGGATTTCAGTTTGTGAATGTCTTTGGGCGTTTTCATGAAACAATATGTTTTTTTTTTTGCCTGGTCACATCATATCGAACAAAGTGTGTTTGCTGGTTTATTGGTTTGTTGGTTGATCTACGTGATTTTTTGCTTGGGTATATTTGAGGACCTAGAGAGTGACAGACTAATTTCTTTGCCGGAATATTAAGGAGTTCCCGTGGAAATTAAAAATACCGAAATACAAGTACCGAAAATCGCGCTTGAAGTCTGAACCAAACGTGCTGAACCGATGCTTTCAATTGAGTCCCTAGGAGCCAATGAGTTGAGCGCCACGAGTTAGTTTTTTGAAAAATCTCTGCAAATACCGAAAGTTAAATGAAATAAGATAATTAATTATTAGGTATGCCATACTCGACATGCCGAATGTTCCTGTTTCTTTTTAATCTAACCATCTTTTGGATTTCATTTCGCTTCCAGACCGGTTAAACTTAAATTCTTTACTAATAAAACACGCCATTACAGTTTCCCAATTCTCCCTAGTCTACAAACAGCACTTAAACTCGACCTAAAATAAAATAAAACAAACTAAACAAACTTAATTAGATTTAAAAACTAATAACATTATTAAATTACCTGTTATTTATTTTCTAACATGCAGTTTTATTTTATTTACGTTGTAGTTGCCTACATGTTTTAGACGACTGCTAGTCAATTAAAAAACACTAATTACAAAACGAATCCTCACAAATATCAAGTTTTAGTAGATACACGCTCCATGAATCTCACGACAGTCCATTCTGGGCCCCTTCTCTATTGCCTTACGCGTTCAAACTGTAGCCTTTGCTTTATAAGACGAACCCAACCTTATTGCTTTGGCATAGGGTCGATAATTTGTGGTTCTTATCAAATCTCACCCATTTCATTTCGCGTCATGTAGCTGCTGATAGCCATTAGTGCCGTTCACTGCAGCTGTCACTTCACAAGCCGCCTGACTCAGACTTCACTATTAGATACAAGTTCTCGATGGTTCTCGAAATAGTTCGCAAGGGGTATGGCGACTTTTTAAAATCATTGTACTATTTCATAAATAACATTTAGGTACTATCTAATTAAATTGGTAAGACTCCGAACTTCACATTGTTTTCCACAAACAATTTTCTAAAAAAATTACCTCTAAAAAATCAGATATCTCATGCGATATTTTACGATGAAAGCGTTTAGAAAACGCTATTTGAAATGAAATATGGGAATGTGCAAATAAAACGAGTAATAATTAGCCATAGATAATAATAATTTAGAAAATCGGCCTGTTTTTATATTTTTATACGACTGCCTGAAAAAAGGAGTAAGAGTAACGGGAGATACTATAATCTTTGGCCTTACTGTATGTGAATAAAAAACTATATTATGCATAGAATGATAATCCCGCGTGCGTTCAATAATAGGTAGGTACAGTCTGCAAAAAAACTGCAATACAAAGCCGGACAACCTCAAAGCTACTGTAAAGTATAATAAAGGTATGCAGATCAGTCGGTGCGTTCCGCAAACACTGGACCCTTACAACACAAAATCAAACCTTTTATTTAACAGCGGGATTACACTGACGATAAAAATGTCGCACGATATAATGTTGCTCGAGAATAATTGATAAAATATATTGTGCAGCCAATACATGAATAAGACACGCAAAGAAGAATAAAAACGTTTCAGGTCAACTTTTTTTTCTGGTTTGGTCCAGCGGGCTAGAAATCTTCCTACACTGCATTTACCGGTTTGCAGTTTTAGTACGAGGTTCCAGAGCACATCTGTCCCTACGGCAACATCCCACTACAAAATAACCCTCTTGGACCGAATACAGGTCAAGTTCGGGGAGGCAGATTTCACACAACTTTGAGCATATTATTATGGAGAGCTATTAAGTATGCAGGTTTTTTCACGGCGTTTTCCTTCACTATTGAGTAAGTGATATTTAATAGCTACGAATAAAACGCACATCTGTATTGTTAGAAGTGCGTGCCCGGGTTTCAAACCCCGGGCCTGTCGAATCGAGACCCAAAATACCCACCACGCTACTTCACGACGGGACCATTGTTGAAGTAAAAAATCCGTCGTATGATTACACCCTTAGAACACAAAATCAAACCTTTTATTTAAGTCCGCGCACACAGAGGGCACATTGTTTGCGAGGGACCGCTGAGGGAGATAGTTCAACAACCCTTCCGCTGACCAGATAAGCAGATTCTGTGAACCATTAGAAATTGTATTATCCTTTCATCAGATCGTGCGGATTCTTCTAATTGTTCTGATAATTTATTCTAAAATTTTCCAACGAGTTTGGATGTGTAACAATAACTTTCAATAAAGGGAGAAAATCAGCGAAGTTGGGTTTCTTATTCAAATCTGATTGTTTTATAAACTATTTGTTTATGTGAAAGTGTCTTTAACCGTTTCGTCCATAAGGTTTTGTTTCATCCAAGTCCTTAAGTAATTTTTGCATGGATATAGCTGCGGACCTGAAAGGTTACATATATAACGAAAAACCAAAGAGTTCCTCTAAAATTTCCTCTAAACGTAAATCTACGTGGACCGTAATAAAAATTATTTAAAATTAAATATATAAATTGTAAGGGAGGTAATGGAGTGCATTTGGTTTTCTTGTTGGAATCTAGTTCTTGTATAAATTAATTTTTGTACACTATTACAGCACCTCAAATGCTTATGAGATGATTAAATAAATAATGAATGAAATATTATAATAATAGCTTACAAATAATTGTTTTATGAGATAGGTGAGTTACTTGAATATCAAAACTAATCGAACTCAAGGCCTCAATTGCATGAAAGTTAAGTACGTTTATGTTTGTCTTTAATCTGACATAATTTATGATTTATAATTTAATTAATTTATAATATAACTATATTGAGCTAGATCTAAAAATATTAAGTTGACATATTTATTTAATTTTATTATTGCATTGTTAATGTTAATGTTAATTCAAATGTTTTAAATTAAAATAAGTGTAACCCACTGCAATACCCTGACGGGGCCTCATGTAATAAATTATTGTTATATGTACATTAATGCAATTAGTATTAAATTAATAAATAAATGATAAAATAAACTGGATAAAGCTAAACTGTCCAGAAATTAAATCGTAGGTACTTCTTTCTTGCTTTGAAATTAACGACTTTTCCATAACCACATATGGGAAACTCGTTCAATTCAAACCGCTACACCCTTGCTACGCGCCTACACTCTACGAAATGTAAATGCATTGTCGAAATATTATTATGTGTATTATTACATAGTTATATTAGGTATATAGATAATACAATAATTATCTGATAAAATATACACGTAATTTATAGTAACCAATTTAATTATAGGTCCAATATTTGTTTATTTAGGTAGTTAACCTATTAACTTGTACATTAGAGTAACTGGCTTTATTAAGGTTTCCTGTGTCTATTAAAATCGTAGCAAATACCCGGCAACTAAAATCCGGAATAACAGAAGGTCAGTATAAGCCGGGTAACAGCATAAGCAACATTTAGCCAGATTGCAATAAACATAGCGCAGTGGACGCGCAGCGCAATGCTCTATGCTGGACATATAAGGGCACAGAGTTTCATGGAGTCGAAAAACATTTCAATTTTTCTTGGGGCGGGTGAAGGCGGGCGGTGTATTTCAAAAATGCAGTAGTTCTATCCTACATTTTTTTCTTATTCGAATTTATTATTTTATGTAACTGATAAATAAATACTAGGTTCATAAAAATGGTGACTTGGCAACCGTATCTTGAATAATATCTTTGTTTGTTTTGTTTTAAGAAATTTGACATTATAACTATACGTAACTCCCGGATAAACTCAAGTGTTCTGTCGCTGCTCGATAAGGGTCCCGAACGGGTTTGAAACTAGTCGGGCACTTTTCTGACAGAACACGTGAGTTTATCCGGAAGTTATATACAGTTATAATGAATATCACTCACAATAGTTTAAACGTTGAAATTTGACATTAGTATTTGATAATACTAATGTCAAATTTCTTCGTTAGTGTCCTTTCTATACAATCCAACTGGAAATTCCTTTTTGGCCTCATACCGACCTTCCGGCACTGGATCATGACAATTGGTTACAGCTGTAACGATAAAACACTAAATATGTTAGTTGAGGTAGTTCAATGGTTAACAATAATTATTAATTTATGTGTTTTTTTGCATTAAATTAAATTGTTAATATTTTATGTTTGTAAAATAAATTTAGGTTTTTAATCTGTGGCTAGCAAGACCCGAAACGCGGGCGCCATCGATTTAGCATCCTGTGACGTCACAGCTCACATCTCAAAGCACAGAATAGACCTACTTTTTATCTCAAACAAACGTCACTGTGAGGTCGTGTGTTATACCTATTTTCGTCTTATTGAGAAAATTAACATAAAAAATTTCGATTTGAGCATGTGAAAGGTTTCACGAAATGGAGTCAGGCTATGCAAAAGCTGATAGTGCAAACCTGCTTAAAGTTGATTCATTTAGGGTTGCAAATTTATTTGCGTGTAATCCTAACTTTAGCTCTGCCGAGTTTCGTAATGTAATAAAATTTCCATGTAAGTACCGAAATAAACAAGGTATATATAATAGTACTTAGGTCTTGTGTTTAAGACCTAAGTGCTGCTGTAAAGTGACAGAAATATAATTTATTTTAATTATATGTCATGTTTTATGAAGAAAATGTTAGTTAATTCATTTTGTTTTGTTTGTTTAATTCTTATTTTGATAGATCAGTCTTAAGTTGATTTATTCTTAATACTAAAATCAAAGTGAAGACTCACAAAGTAATATTGCAGATTTATCCGATTTAAATTCCGGGTCTCGGCAGATTAACCGTAACCACTGTTCGACGTTTATGACTTAATATTGTAGGAATGTGTTTATACAACTTAGGATACTAATAAATTATTATTTATAGTATTTCTACACACGTCATGTAGCTTGTAATTTTCACAATTGCATTAAAAAAGCTGTAAATTTTCCACAAATTACTTATGATTTGGAGCATCGTAGTTAGCTTTGTTTTATCTTAATTATGACGTCACAGCTAGCAAATGTCACGTGACCGGCTGTTTTCGCGCGAATTTAAAATTAATGTTTAAAAATGTATTTTTTTCTAGTAAATAACGCTTTTTTTTTGAGAAAAACATAATTGTAAGGTATAAAATGAACCCACGTACATTTTTAAGTATATTTCCGAAAACTGTCAAATAGCCAATTCTTTTTGCGTTAATTTTTTACTCCAAAAATGCCACATATACCTTACATAAAACTTAGGATGCACTTATATTTTACGTTTACCGCTAACCATAATAAGTATAAGCGCACATCGAGTGTTAAATTGATACAACTTCTAAGTGCAGATTCCATAATAAAAAGTATCAAATGTATTAGAATAGAATAGAATAAAACAGTTTTTTTTTACAAAGGCGACTCCACAGATGCGTTAGAAGTGCAAGGTCCCAGTCGGTCCGTCGCTCGTTAGAGAAGCTCAAATTAATGCGCGCCATTCTCCGGCTGACGCCCAGTTGTTGTTAAATCTAATTGCTCGCCACCACTACGCACCAGCTGATTAATCGGACTTCCTACTGTAATGTTACTTTGACTGTTATATACGGAGACTGCTTGGATTGTTCTGAGCACGGGTGCTGAGGTGTACGTAGTAATGTGCACAATTTATAGGAGTCTCAGTTCTCATCTAAGTCAGAGTGAACGAGTTTGTGAAGCGTAACTTGTATTAAAATTGAATTCTAATAAAGGATTTATCCTAACAAATTAGTTTATCCCTTTAGAGTTGAATTTTTGAAGATCCTATCCAAATAACTACTTAACGGTTATGCCATACTTAACGGTTGGTGTTGTCGCCTTCATAATCCTTTGTACCTATTAAGAGCCGTCGGCTTCGTGTTTGTGTTCCATGTATCAATCCATCCATCAGCCTGTATTCGTCCACTGCTGGACATATTTAATATATAAAATAAAAAACACATAATACTAATTAGAAAAGAATATAAAAAAAAAAAAATTATTCATAAATTTTCTCTAATTAATAAAGCTGACAATATTCAACCTAAATTATTAATTGAAGAAAATGCTATTAATTTGGCCTTTTGGAGAGCGCGCCACCACTTTCCTCATCCACCCACTTCATTGTATTTAAAATAATTCAGATTGAACTGTGAATTTCCAAACAAGAAGCATAATCTCTAGACTCTAACCACTATATCACAGAGGCTCAGCCAAATATAAGGCCATGAAATATCCCATTAAAATTTTCTCATACATTCGTTTATCCATACTCAAACCATCCAATTAAAGCATTTAACTGAATTGCGTGGATAAAGTGAAACGAATCGCTGTTTTAAAGTCCCGGCCGAACTTTTTGAAGTTCCGCAAACATGCGAGGACGCCGCTAAAATAGAAGTTTAGAATTGTTCCAACGAAAAAAGGGGAACTTTAATTTTCTACGTTTTAAAACAAAAGTCGGTTTCGCTCGAGAGATAATGGCAGTAACGTGTTCACCCTTGCAGAGAAAACTTTGACTACATGTGATGAATTATTTGTTTATTTGAAAAATATAATTGTATATAGCCTGCCTAGTGAAAGCTGAGTGAAAAATGGAGATAATTTAAAAGAAAGTAGACGATGCCCGCAATTTTGTCCCCGTGGATTGAGATTTTTGATTTCGAGTTTTCCGGCATAAAAAGTAGCCTATGTGTTATTTCAGACTATAATCTTTCTCTGTGCCAAAATTCATCCACATCTCAAACAAAAATCCATGTCCTTATCTGCGATATAATCTACCCCTATACCAAATTTCATCAAAATCGGTTTAACAGTTGGGCCAAGACAGCATAGCAGACAGACAGTAAGACACACTTTCGCGTTTATAATATTAATAAAGTATGGATATGGATAGTATGGATACGGAAATATGTATAACCAGACTTGTATATCTTGTATACCAGATATCTATTTTACGGCAATGAATTCTCTAGGAATAGCTAAAAGGCTAAGAAGTAAAGGTAAGTATTAGATATTGAATACTCGTTACTGATGCATAACGCCTTTAATACGTAGTTAAAACTCCATGCAAGGATTATGAAAAGTGCTCACAGGCTTTTAGTCACAGCTTCCTTGGAGAATAATCATATTATGTTACAGATTATAAGGATACGAGGAGCAGGTAGCTTGGAGTAAATAATTATATTATGCTGAAGCATTAAAATGCATACTTGAGTATGCGATATTTAAGGCGTGGTTTATTTATTTATCGTAGGCCACGATCACACTGGTAAGTTTAACTCACGCGAGACGTTTACATGAGTAACTTACGAAATGTATACAGTCTTGTAAATCGTATATCGTTTAATTATGTTAGTTCATCTTCACATATCCAATTAATGTTAGTTAAGTAAGCTACTTACGTAAAAACTTACAAGTGTAATTCTGGCCCTAGATGTTGAAGAATCAAGTGGTGTAGATGTGAAGGGGATTCATTTCTCCTCATTAATAGTTATTATTCCATACCATAATATAGCGTTAATAATAATACAGATCATGTATGAATGATATAAAGCATTGACACATAGAAAGAAAAGGTTAGCGTGCCACATCTACGACATTCAATTAATTCTTTTAGAAATGGCCCGAGACAATACATATAAAACAATATCGATCGAGGCAGTTTCAGACACATGAAGAGATGTTCCTTTGACGAAATAGCTCAAAGCTTCCCTAGACCGTAATCATATTACCTTGTAATAAGGATACGAGGAGTAGGTATGCAGCGGAGTCTAGCGTTGCACGTCCCGCGTGGTTTCTTGGGCGGAATGTAGCCGTGCTGCAGCAAAAAGTGCCTCTCGTTCGCTTCAAACGGAAGGGTCACTGGACTCACCCTCGCCTCTCGTTAACACGGACAGTGCTTGTCAAATTGTAAGTATAATTAGTAGACTTTAAAAAACGTAGCGATTCTATTATTTATACAATACTAGTCTTTGGGAATTTTGGGTTCAACTTTTTTGGGTTGGCAGGCGCAATTTGGCAATAATTTTTTTATCGACACTGGTCTGGACTGAGGTTTTGATGGTGATTTAGCCAGTAACTAGAGGGGTACTAGCTTAATAAAACTATCATTCCATTTTCGGTAAAGAGATGATACATTTTGCCTATAAATGAAACTCCTACATTTTGCCAAATGTGAGTACCTACTATTTTACAACTAGGCTACGTTTTAAGAGGGTCTGGTCTAGTACCTAGTAACAACGCATCTCAGTCGAACAACCCAGGTCGGCAACTGGACTGATCTTTCTTGAAGTTATTATAAAAAGCAGATTCTAATAGTGTTTTCTGAGTTTTTCCTTTTGCCTGACTTGCAAGTAGTTTGGGTGCAATACACACACTATTGAATTTACTCTCTGTGAGTGCTAGTGACACTGAACACCAACGTACAACAGAGATGTTGCTTCTGTTATCAACGCCAGCGTGGTAGGCCGAGTTAACTAATGCTTGATCATTTATATAATTTTTTTATTTTTTATTCTACTACAATTTAGCCCTCGATTGCGATCTCATCTGATGGTGCAGTCTAAGAAGGCTAACCTTTTGGGGGTATGACATTTATATTGAACCTATACCCCCCGAGTGGTTGGTACAATATAACTAGACCCCTAGTCGGTTTCTACACGGCATCGTAACAGAACGCTAAAGCGCTTGGTGGAATCGAACCCGGGACCTACCACGTTAACGCAGAGAAGCCACACAGAAGCATAAAACTTTGAGAACCGCTCCGATTTGCATGCTGTATAAATCTACGTATTCTAACGCTTAGTTGCCTAATGAAAATGAGCCCTTTCTTCCGGCGGGAACGGTCAAGGGGGCCCTCGGACATCTCTGCGGGTCCGTAATGTTCGTGTGTTTTAAATGTGAATCGTAGGTACTTGCAATTTATGTGAAAGGGCTTAGAAAATAGCTCCCTTGCTGTATTTGTGCGTGTTTGGTGATTTTGTCCGAAAAGGTGCAGAGAGGTATCGTTATTTATTAATAAAGGAACTTAATGGGCTTTTATATACTCTTTGCGCACATTGTTGATGATCCCTCAAATGCAGTGATATCTCAGAGCAACATGGAAATGTTTAAAGTCTCTGGTTGTATAATAAAATTTGTCAGTAAAGTTATTTTAAGCTTAGCTATAAGTAGTTTTTAGTTATAGTTTAAAGGTGTTAACCAATGTAGATGATAGTGATATGATATCAGTTTAATTGCAATTAGTAGGATAGTAATGAATTGTTTTTACTAAGCCACTTCACTTAATTATATGTTTTATTAGTAAAACATTTGGAAACAGTCGGGAACATGTCTATGGACACTTTAAAGCTCCTCCTGAAAACCAGCGCTGCGGTTTGCTGCGGCTTTGTGCTGAGTGAGGAGAGGAGCCTTATTTGATCACGAATTATAAAAATAGATTTAATTACTTATGTAAGTAAATATTGTAAATTGGTTTTTCCTGTGCAAATAAATTAATTATCTATCTAAAATAGCCTTTCATTTAGAAATTGGAATATCTACATTATTTTCAATATTCTAGCGTTCTTGCCAAGTAACTTTATTTAGGTACTATACGATAATCATCCTCATTTCAGTCTGTGGACGTTCACTGGGGAACATAGGCCTTTTTCAAAGAGCGCCAACACGACCGATCCTAAGCCTTCCTTGTACATATTATAGTCGGTCTCTCAATCTAAAGAGCACACCTCACACTTCGCTTACTCGTACGCGATCTTCACTCTAGAACTTTACGATGCATTAGGACAAATGAGATGGAAATTAAAATCAAGAATTTGTACATCAGTGACGCGTACCCTGTGCTTGAGGTAGGTGCTGTTGCCATATTAATTATACAGAATACACCTCATTATGATGACCATACAGTTCCATTAAAAGTTAAACCAAACACTTTCTAAGTCGATATTACAAGTATATATTACTGACATGGTAAGCGAAGTAAAGTAAAGAACTCAATTTAATATATTGCGAATAAACAAACCACCGAAAGGCGTCTATAACAAACCGCCCCATCGAAAACTAATTAGACCGGCGTTCAGCTTTACAAGTCTAATTAGAAATTCCAATTAGATATTTGGCGGTACTTCCTTTCAGAATCCGGTTCAAAACAATTATTATTATCGGCCACTAGGGCAGGGCTATAATACTTTCCGAAAATATGACATCACTAGATCATTGCCGCGACTTAGTCCTCGTGGATTAAGGCTTAAGAAAATCCTTTAGAAAGTTTTTGATTTTCAGATATAAAAAGAAAACAGAGATTAAAACGTATAAAAATTATGAGCAGATATCCAGATACAAGCCCTCTCTATTCCAAAATTAATGTCTGGTAAGAAGATGGGTCACGAAAATATGGGTTACAGATATTATACAGTATTATTTGAATATTATGGGGTTTCATAAAGTATATGTGGGTGTTATACTTGCCCGCATTTTGCGGGATAAAAGGTAGCATATGTTCTTCCCCGGGATACAATCTATCCCGGTACCAAATTTCATCAAAATCGGTTGAACAGATGGACCGTGTAAGCGTAGCAGACAGACAGATAGCCAGGTAGATAGACACACTTTAGCATTTATAATTATCAGTATGGAAGAATGTATATGGATATGGATATTGCATAAAACCATACTATTATTTTAGCAAGTAAGTAGTTAAAATAATATGGTAGTGGTCGTAAGTTGAGACGCAAAAGTAATTATATAAAGTAAAATCACCATATCTAAAACAGCTCTACCAAAACTAATTAGAATCTCACTCTACCTCGTTAGCTCTGATTAGAAATTAAATGCATTATTCGAAGAAATTAAACCGTTAAGTTTCCTAGCATTATTTAAATCTTAAACTCGTTTCGCTTGTAACAGGAAAGTGTAGTAGGACAAACTAAGTTAATAAGTAATTAAATAAGTTTATATATACGGATTTGTGCTCGTAAATTTAGGTTTTCTAAGGATCTAGATGGATAGATAATATTTATATAAATCCCAATGGAATTTGTGAGTGTTGTTCTACATTTAGACCAAAACTATTTAATATTATGCAGAATTTCAATGTTCAATCTAGATAGTCTACTGGTTTAGGGTGAATATTTTCAAGAACGTCACATAAGACGAACAACTAACGTATCTTACTGCTACGAGTCCTCAACAAACTCAAACGGGTTTTTTTTCCTTTATCACCATTTATCCGCCACAGATAAATCCAAAATCTCTTTATGAATAAGTTTATCAACATATAGTTGGCAGCCCTACTGGCCACCCAAGCTGATGCTGTGATTTGGAATTATTTCGTAACCGGGCCCACCCGGGAGAAATAGATATCTTTTTGATGTAACCACTTCCTAGCTCGTTAAACACCCGTGCTGATACTACTGTTATTTTACTAGGTAAAGTGTACACGGATATAAAGGAATCAGTTAAAACTAACAAATGAAAGCGTACGTACGAGTTTGAACAAAAATTTGTAAGTTCCAACCAATTAATTAATGGATTGTTGTAATTGATTATTTTTAATAACTCTTATCAATGTAATTAACTTAATATCTAATTATATCTTACTTTATCAGGTTTTAGGTTTGTATAGGTACGCGAAATCTATCTACTCTCAACGCTGTCTAACTAGGTATATAGTAAGCGAATAGCGCTCATAAAGTAAAACTCGATATAGTATAGATTTTATCACTTCACACATTCGCGTTTATTATTTGTTTATGCACCTCACTTTTGGTATAACGGTCGTACATTTTATTAGTCTCTTTGCTCAGTAGTAATGTTTAACATAAAACATTTCCGTCAGTCGTAAAATTAGCATCGTTTATGAAAATAAATATAATATTAACACAAATTTATTTATATTAGCAGTGTTGAAATTTCTGCTAATTAATAATGCATTTTAATCTATTTCTTATTTATTTAGTTGAATAGTTTTTATTACGTTATAACTAGTTGGATAAACAGGTTTTTGTTATAATAGAGCTGGGATTTCATTATTAGTTTTGTTATTATCATCACAGAATAGGTAATAGATCATGTAGATTTTCAACTGATTTGAATGAAAATATATATGAAAATATATATATCTATGCAAGCTTTAAACAAAACAAGTTTCCATATAGTCTTAGAGCCAATTGAGCAACCATTAGCTTTCATACTCCTGAAAAGGTCACATGAGATAACGTTAGTAAATTAAAATGAAATTTATTTTAAGCAGAATAGGATCGATTTTGCAATAAATGTAAAATAGTTGGAAAAGCGATATTGAGAAACTTGAGAATTTACGTAAGACGCTGTCAGGTTCTCAGAAGGGTTAAAATCTCGAGGGCTTTCCTTGATCCGGGAGGCTTATCCTGATAATTATTTCAATTGTTTATGCCTGTCGACGGTGCATTTAGATGGCGAATTATAGTTTGTAGTGTTGTCTTCATTACGGCGTAGCTGTCGAAGTGATGTACGGCCCGGCACTTTGGGATTATCTGAGGAAGGGGAAGGCTGTGACCTAATTATGATAGAAGACGGAATGAAAACAATAATAAACAATGTATTCTTAGGGTGATATTCTAGATAAAGCTACGGAAGGCATTGCGATTCTTTGCGATTAAAATTAGAGAATAATAAATAAAAAAGATGCTTTGGTGGAATAGATATAAGTAGGAATATAAATTTTCTATTTAATATTTATTTTACTTTTTCATTGTAAATATTGCATTTTTTAAGCATTATGCTAAGAATAATCATAAATATGTCTGAATTTTGCAAGCGAATCCATGAGAGATTGTATGCTACTGTTAAAATAAATTATATAACACCTATAAATATTCAATCTGAGCAAATATATAAATGAAATGAATCAAGTTATGTTTTTTTTCAAACTAATACCTCAGTAGATACTTGGTGAAATTTTGAATTAAAAAATTTACTATAATACGATGCGATACATTTACCTAATTATGATAAAAAGCGGAATGATACCAATAAATTAATGTATTCTAAGGATGGAGTTAGCTAGTCTTAGGTAGATAACAGTGTAGGTAAGGCATTGCGATACTGGCGATGAATTTACGTTTTTGTCAAATTAATACCCCAAAACTCACTTGAAACCTTGAATTTTAAAAAAATAACTACGACTCGATACATTTACCTCACCCGACTACCGACGACTAGGTCGTATATCATAACAAATTCTAAAGGAACTAGTTTTACGTAATTTAAGAGGATCATTAATAAATAAAACCTAAATATGATTACGTAGACTTTAATACAGAAAATTCCCTTAATATTTAAGCAGTATTACATGTGTTCACATTCTCGTAATAAATTGTTTCC
The DNA here is from genome assembly GCA_964035005.1 of Erebia palarica. Classification (NCBI taxonomy): domain Eukaryota; kingdom Metazoa; phylum Arthropoda; class Insecta; order Lepidoptera; family Nymphalidae; genus Erebia; species Erebia palarica. The sequence continues at coordinate 32,748,201 of OZ035983.1, forward strand.
CCTCGCTTCATTAGAGTGAGGAAGTCGATTCTTCAAATATTAAATATGAGGAGCATCGGTAATAATGTCTCATTATTGTTAAGAGTTATTAAATTTAGGTAATACGTCTTCGCATATAAGCAACGATGGCAGCTACTACAGGTAATTTGAAGACAGTAATATGTAAATCCATACTAATATTATAAATGCGAGAGTGTTTCTGTCTGTTTGTCTATCTGTCTGCCTGCTACGCTTTCACGGCCCATCTGTTCAACCGTTATTGATGAAATTTGGTATAGGGATAGATTGTATCCCGGGGAAGGACATAGGCTACTTTTAATCCCGGAAAGTTGAAGAGTTCCCACGGGAATCAAAAACCAGTAATCCACGTGGACGAAGTCGCGGGCATCATCTAGTCATTTATAATTTTATAGCATCGAAGGCAATCAAATCAAAAACTGTCAAGTACCTAATTATGTATATAGGTTATAGGTATTAACAATGGTATGTTGGTGGGGGAGAAACTTGGCTCCTAGGGCACAGTAAACTAGGGTCATCTATGTTGGTGTATTAACGAATACCACGATTATCTGTTAATATAGATATGGTGTAATACAATGTGTAGGTTCTTTTAAGCTTTATTTTACTAGTTAGGTACAATGGGTCTCTTAGTCTACGATGTTATTAGGTCAAATCCCAACCCATCTCAAGGGTGACTTAATTAAATTAAATAATACATAAATATAATTTACACCTAACTACAAAGTAACTAATTTTGAATTAATTTTTATCCTCTGACTAGGGTTTATAAGAATGGATGAAACGAAAACCCATCTATTCTTAACTTCTACCGGCTTTTATTTGGCTGGCTATAAGTTTGTAGGTTATCTTATAGCCAGCCAATGTAAAACCGGTTCGAGCTCCGTTTCGAACAGACAAGGATAATTTAAAATTTTGAGTACAAATTCTTGAAGATTTTGCTATTATTCAAGTCTGATTTAACCGAACGATATTTTTTTTTAAATAGTTGCGAGTAATTACATACTTGACCATAAATTGCTACTCAAAGCTTAAGTTAAATCCGGTCACTTGTGCTGCGTAACAATTTCCATCAGGCGGTCCTTACAAAATCATGAATAGGACCGGGTTACCTACGATACAATCTGATCCCGGGCCGCGCCTCAAGAACGGCTTAATTAACATAATAAATACACACTCCATTTCATTACGCGCATACGTCAAATATCACCGTCTACGGCGCTATTTATGATGCAAACAAACAGACTCTCATATCTTTATGGAGGGTCTATCTCGTTTAATGTTCACGGGATTTGCGTTTATTAGTTTTGAACTTGTTTATTTGTAGCACCGACCTCTCTGGTGCAGTGGATAGAAAAGTTGTATTTTGTGTAGAAGTCTCTGGTACAATTTAGAGACTTATAATTTCTAACTTCTGGGACTATATGAGAGGCTTCAGACAAATAATAGTTTTTTTTTAATCCACTACAAGCATCTCACCTAATGATAAGTGATGATGCAGTCTAAGATGGTAGCGGGATAACCTGTTAAGGGCATGGCAGTAATAATAAACCCATACTCCTAATCGGTTTCCAAATGGCATCGTACCGGAACGCTAAAATGATCGCTAAACACGTCTTTGCCGGTAGTCACCAACTAGCCACTATTCCCACCTGGCGAACTAGTTAGGTAACCCTGTGAAGAGTTAAATTAAATTTGTTTGCGACAGTAAGGAATTTCGTTATTTTCAAAGGCAGATATTTATTGTTTCATACGCCGTTGTCCATCGTCACAAAGCGATTTAGAGATCCGAAACTAACAAAAACAATCTGGCCACGGCAGACGGCGTGGCACCAACTTTTTGCATGGATCCTAAAACAAATATGGCGCACACCGCTGACATGTGATCGATATATCAATGTGTCGGAAATGGTCACGCGAACTGGCGATTGATGCTAGTTTTTGCGGGGGACGCGTGTGGGGTTGAACTTCCAGGCAAAAAAGGTTAACTTTTGATTTTGTTTGTCAGATATTGTAAACATTATTTTAAATTCGACAAGATTTTAGAGATCTGAAATTATAAAAAGCTAATTATATTGACTGTAACTAATGACTTGCTGATGTACTTACTACTTATGTATGATTGGCTTCGTCAGTATGGTTTAAATTTTTTGATACCCGCGGCAACTCTTCAAAGTTGCCTATGTTCTTCCCGGGATACAACCTATCCTTATACAAAATTGTATCAAAAACGATTAAACATATGGCCCGTGAAATTAATTTCTTAATTTACGTGGACGGTATCGCGGGCCTTATCTAGTGGAAAATATTATGAAAATAGATGGAATCAGCACATCCGAATAGTTTGATAATACCGAATCGAAGTTTTCAAATTAGTCTCCTCCTATTTTCTATTGACTTTCTAATGAGCCCAAATGGTCACAGTATATACCTAGTACATTTATAAAGATATTGGATTAGAATACCAAGTAATAAAAGGAGAAAAACAATTGGAGCCAGAATACAAAATCTAACACTTCAAAGTTCAAGCTCGGCCGAAAATTACCCCACGCGGCGCGCGTAAACAGAATCATCATTGTAACACGTGTAATTTGACGTTCACCGGTCATTACTTTGCAGGATAGGCGGGTAGGCCCTGGTGAATAATTGAACTCAGTCTATGAAATAGTCAGGACTTTATAAGTTCAAAAGTGTGTCTGTCTGCTACGCTTTCACGGTCCATCTGTTCAACCGATATTTGGATGAAAATTCATACAGGGATAGTGTGTATCCCGGGGAAGGACTTTTGAAAACTTCCCGTGGGAATCAAAAAACCGGATATATAATTCACGCGGACGAAGTCGCGGGCATCATCTAATGGAAAAATGATGAAAGTAGATGCACATCTGAATATTTTGATAGTACCAAATCGAAGTTTTCAAACGTAAATCTCCTCCTAGAATACAAAATCTAACACTTCAAAGTTCAAGCTCGGCCGAAAATTACCCCACGCGGCGCGCGTAAACAAAATCATCATTGTAACACGTGTAATTTGACGTTCACCGGTCATTACTTTGCAGGATAGGCGGGTAGGCCCTGGTGAATAATTGAACTCAGTCTATGAAATAGTCAGGACTTTATAAGTTCAAAAGTGTGTCTGTCTGCTACGCTTTCACGGTCCATCTGTTCAACCGATATTTGGATGAAAATTCATACAAGGATAGTGTGTATCCCGGGGAAGGACTTTTGAAAACTTCCCGTGGGAATCAAAAAACCGGATATATAATTCACGCGGACGAAGTCGCGGGCATCATCTAATGGAAAAATGATGAAAGTAGATGCACATCTGAATATTTTGATAGTACCAAATCGAAGTTTTCAAACGTAAATCTCCTCCTATTTTCTATTGACTTTCTAATGAGCCCATAAGGCCACAGTATACTCATTTATACAGATATCGGATTGGAATACCCAGTAATAAAAGGGAACATCAAGAAATGGGGCGAGAATACAAAATCTAACACTTCAAAAGTTCAAGCTCGGCCGAAAATTACCCCACGCGGCGCGGGTAAACGGAATCATCATTGTAACACGTGTAATTTCGCGTTCACCGGTCATTACTTTGTAGGATAGGCGGGTTGGCCCTGGTGAATAATTGAGCCACGTGAGATTGAGCTCGGGGAAAATATGAAATGATTGTGTCCGGAGTTTTGACCCGTCGTGTCCGCGCCTGACAAATGGCCTTCTAAACTGTCGGATTTATGTACTTTGCAGCGTTCGCGGCGTGCGGTTGTTACTTGTTTGCCGGTATGGAGTGTGATGAATTTTCCTGTGAAAAACTGGATGATCTTTTTGTTTATTTCATTTTAAAGTTTAAGACCCTCGTTTTAATATACACTAATATTATAAATGCGAACGTTGGGATGGATGGATGTTTGTTGCTCAATCACGCCAGAACACCTGACCGGATCTGGATGAAGTTTGGCACAGATATAGATTATAGTCTGGAATAACACAAAATATGCTACTTAACGGAAAATTAAAGAGTTCCCGAGCGAACTAAAAAACCTTAATCCACGTGAACGAAGGCGCGGGCATCAGCTAGTATAAAATATAGAACATCACTGCTTGCAACACTGAACATAAGCTGAACATTGATCAAATCAGGGTCACCAGTCACCACTCACTGTTAATTACTTATTTGTCCACGTATTTATTCAAAAAATTTAATAGTTATAACATCTTTATAGAGTTCATAATATTGTGGTTCTTAAAGCTTGCCTTGGAATAATGGTGAAAAGTTACTTAAACATATTGAAGGCCATATTTTTTTTAGATTAAGTACCTAAGTAAATAGATTTTGATCAAATTTTTACCATCTCTTTAATGTTACACTGAAGATCTCAAATTTCAACATTCTACCAAACTCTAGGAGACTGGAATACGCTCACGTGCTAAATCTTGAAAAATCTGTCTTGCGGACCATTAATATGTGCATGAGTCTCAGCAGGGTTTGGCCATAGTCTACCACGCTGGTTAAGTGCAGATTAACAAGTTTCAGAAGGAAAGTTTCTTCACGACGATTTCCTTCACAGTTAAAGCAAGAGATATTTAAATTATAACGGCGTGCACGGGGCTCGAACCTCCAACCCGAAAAAATCACTAAGCCACTATGGCTAAGCTAATAATATCGCTTTCACCTCTACGAACGATAAATTATCAAATTAAACCTGAAAAAACAGCGTGAAACTCCATAATCTCACAAAACTCAGATCGCACACGCCGCGGTCTGACCGGGAAGTGAACCTGACACCGCGGCGGCCACCAAGGAGCTTCCTAGTTTTTGTCACCGCGATTTATAGTTCCGGTCACCCGCTCACACGTGGGTAAATAAAGCTATGAACTTTGTCACATTCATTTTGATTCTTTGTATGGACGGATTAGAGACAAAGACTGGTTTTGTGCTTTGGCTGCGATGTCAAATTGTACAATAATCATAGATAGAAATTGAAACAGATCATTCAGAGCTTATTGCATACAATCCTAATTATATCAGTATCACAACGCCCTCTACGCTTATTAAACCATCCGAGAACTAGCTTGTAAGCGTACGAGTGAACGCAGTACGGAGGTTTTGAACTAGATGGCGTTTTTAAAGCTTTTCACCGCGACGTAAATTGGAAAACTTTTGAATTTTAGTTAGGTTTTTTTTGTTTAAGGAGAAAACTAAAATTAATGTTAAGTACTTTATGGCATAACATTAAAAATATTTTTATTACTTTTAAAAAATATGTAAGAACGTGGAAATATTCTAATTTCACTTAAGTTTTTCCTTATGTATACGCCCTGGCGCAGTCTATCAAATAGTAAAGCACGTAGAGCATAAAACTTGAAAAAAAAATTATAAGTATTGTTATGATTTATTTTAATTACTCCGTAATTAAAATATACTTTAATTTTACGTAAAGATGAAAAAAAATATAAATTTTGTAAAACACAAAATGAATAACTTGATTATCGTCTGTGGCCCATTTTGTATTTTATTCGCTCGCGGACGCGCTAAAAAGCGCCCATGCATAATTACCTCCCGTGAGGATCGGTGGCCGGAGCGTGGTTATGGTCATGTGTAGAGTCGACAGACCGCTCAACAAATTCATTTTATTTATTAAATTTTTTCCGTAATATTAATTTAACTTTTTCTTTTTTTTAACTAGCTGATTCCTGAGACTTCGTAAGCTAAGAATAAGTTTTTTAATTCTCACTGGAACTACTTAATTAACCGAAATAAAAGTATCCTATTTCACTCTCCATGTCTTCCATTATACCCAAGCCAAATAAGTTGCTCTGCTGCGGCGAGATTTAAGGAAAAAACCAACAAGCAAATACCCTTTCGCATTTATTATTTTATTTTAAAGTAAGTATGATATAGTAGGTACTTAAAAGTTAAAATATATAATAGTTATATATATAACTCAATAAATTCTAAAACCTTATTGATTTCACTGCTACGCATGTAGTTATTGTGCTTAAAATACTGGCACTTAGGGTCTCAGTCTCATTACATGCAAAATTACACCTCTTACGGCAATGACACTGAAATTCATTTGAAAACCCTAACGGTGAACTTTATGACAATGTTAATATTTTATTTACACAAGCGAAGCCTCAAAAGAGATCTAACATAAAGTATTGATACTTATTAATTACTAACAATAATAATATTAATTCAGAAATAATATGTACCCTTATATTAATAATAGTTTTCTATGTGTTTAATAGTTGCAAATTGTGATTTTCTATCGTGTATTTATTTTGTGTCCCCAGTTCTAGAATATTTAGTTATATTAATATTATTGCATTATCTCTCCTTCTCTCTCTCTGTGCTGTATTCCTATTAGCTAAGAATCGCGATCCCTTTCCAAACCGGGACCGAGATCGGCATCTTAGATACTTGCCCCTCTGAGGCACAGAAGATAGGAAACAGTAAATTTCAGACGTTCAATGTCGGTCATCCATCCAGTTATTGACCAGTGTTTGTGCAATCGACATAAGTATGCATTTGTAACTAGCTGATACCCGCGACTTCGTCCGCGTGGATTGAGGTGTTTTAGGGGTATGAAAAATAGATAGTAGCCGATTCTCAAACCTACTAAATATGCATATAAAATTATGGTTAAGTACATGGTTTAAGTTTTTCGATTCCCACGGGAACTCCTTAATTTTTGTGGGATAAAAAGTAGCCTATATCACTCTCCAGGTCCTCAACTATACCCATGCCAAAAATTACGTCGATCTGTTGCTCCGTTGTGGCGTGCTTGAAGGACAAACTAACAAACCAATAAACCAACAAACAAACAAACAAATACACGTTTGCATTTATAACATTAAGTATGATTTGTATAGACTATAAATTATCCAAACAATTAAACATATAAACACAGAAATATTTTATGAACAACAAAATGTTGTCCACTCCATGGACGTCTCTCGCCGTTACGGAACTCTTTTGTATGCATTTATCGGTGAATTACAACGTCGAGCTGCAGTGAAAATACCCGTGGCACATGCCTATTATATGCTACGGTATATAATGCTATGTACTAACGAACACGCGGGCAGATTTTTTTTAACGATGTGTCTCAGTTGTTTTGATCAATATTTTATCAAATATCTTTAGATACAACTTTATACATTTTATAGAAAAATGTACCACTCTGTAAATAATATACATTGCATACGTTACGTAACAAGTAACACTGACTTGTGGGTTGCTGGATGCGAAGACGGTTGCTTCCATGCAACTTTGTCATCGAGAAAATCATCAATGGTACAAATAATTAAAAAACACGACTGCCCTGCCAAAAAACGAACTAAAAAGTTAAAAATCTAAATTAATCTAGTTAAATTAGAATCATCATATTTTTATTAAATGATATTTTTTTGTGAATCACTGGATATTGAGCTATAGTGTTATATATTTTTGGAATCTACTCATCATTTTCTAGATTATGATTAAATAGTTAATCTTATTTTCGTTTTTTTTTAAAATTAAGTCTTTAATGCGGGCCATGGTCACCCCATCATTTTTTTTTAAATTTTACTAGCCTATGTCACCCGGAATAAGCTAGGGATTCTAACGATACCTCATTTACCTCAAAATCGATTCAGGCGTATACAAGTTATGGTGGAATATACAAACTCACATACATACATACATACATACATACATAAACCCTGAAAACAATATACTCCTTTTTTTAGGCAGTCGTATAATAAATAACCTCGATCGATTATTCATTCTTTTTCATTTTTTTTTTGTAAAATCATTACAAAATACTGCAGTATCTCTTAGCTAGATTCTAGATTATGCTTTCGGAATTAAATACTTACTTCAATACATTGGATGTATTTAACTTCAGATTTTCCGAAATCTTTATTCTTTTAGTTTATTAATTACTAAAATTAGATGATGCCTGCACTTTGTAATCGTGGAGTTAGGTTTTTGAAATTCCCGTTCGAGCTCTTTGATTTTCCGAAACAAAAGTAGCTTATATTCTTCCCCGAGGTGCAATCTCTGAAACAAACATGCCCTACTCAGTGAAACCAAACATCGAAATTGATTGAAAAGGTTGGCCGTGAAAGACAAAGCAGATAGACAAACAGACACTTTCGCATTTGGAATATTAGTGGATATGTATTCGGTTCATTTTGGTTTAGTTTTTACATAAACACTAGCTGATGCCCGCGACTCCGTCCGCGTGGATTGAGGTGTTTTAGGGGTATGAAAAATAGATAGTAGCCGATTCTCAGGCCTACTGAATATGCATATAAAATTTCATAAAAATCGATCAAGCCGTTTCGGAGGAGTATGGTAACTAACATTGTGACAAGAAAATTTTATTTAAAAGATGTTGGATACCTATTACCTATACAAAGGCAATTCTTGAAACAAAGGCTTGAAAATACATCAAATTCATAAAGTGCCTCATACGTTCAAACGTTTGTGCCTACGTACCTCTGAAAAAGACCTAAGCAAAGGTAATAAATAGAATAAAAAGGTAATAAAGGGGAGCACCGCGAGTGTAACCGAATTACCGCGCAGGCTGCCAGGCCGGGCGTTCATTAGCCGTGTTTGTACAAGGCTTTTGCAGCCAATTAATAGATTTACACGATGACTATTAAATCAATGAACACGCCCACTGTCTGTATTTGTTCACCTACCCTCTAACACCTAGGTTTTATTATAGTTATACCTACATAAATAGTTAGGAATAGCTGACTGATTGACATAATGAGTTCACTTAAATTATTAAGTAGGCTACTTTGTAGCGCAAACCCGTAACTTTTTAAAATATCATTATGAATAAGTATATTAATTTATATATATTTAAAACCTGCTTGCAATCGGTGATGTAGACAAATGTGGAGTGCGTTTGCCTAGAAGATGTCTATCTATAGATTTTTTCTAGTCTAGTTCTAGTCAATAGAAAATTGAAATTTTGATGAAATTTATTTAACGAATTAAAAAATACGACTGCCCTGCCATATTATTTTTGGAGTTTACCTCCATAAGAAGCGATTTGCATATACTCGTATAGCCTTTGGAATCATATTCACATTTTATTAAATGATATTTTTTTGTGAATCACTAAATATTGAACTATAGTGTTATATATTTTTGGAATCTACTTATCATTTTCTAGATGATGATTATATAGTTAATCTTATTTTCGAATTTTTTTTTCAATTTTTGGTCTTTAATTCGGGACCATGGTCACCCCATCAATTTTTTTAAAATTTTACTAGCCTATGTCACCCGAAATAAGCTAGAGATTCTAACGATGCCTCATTTATCAAAATCGATTCAGGCGTATAGAAGTTATGGAGGAATATACAAACTCACATACATACATACATACATACATACATACATGAACCCTGAAAGCAAAATATACTCCTTTTTTCAGGCAGTCGTATAATAAAGATACTTTAGGCCTATGAAAGGTTTCAAAATGATGACATTGAGTATTCTATTTATTTAAAAAAAACATAAGTAATAATAAAAATATTAAACTACTAGATGATGCCGCGAATTCATCATTTACACACAAAAATACATACAAAAAGCTGAGCTTAGTTTGAGAGAGTTTAGAAGTTATGGTTATAAAACTTGAAGCTCACTAAGCATGACCTGCCTCTATTTTAAAATAACTGCCGCTTCTATTGTTCCGTGAAATGGAAAATCTAGGAAAACACGTTCCGTTTCGCTGTTTGTATTTTTGACAGACCACCTAAACTAACTAACAGACGCACCACAAACCTGAAAACCTACATCTGTCGCATTCTAAAATAAACAAATCGTATCGAGTGCAGCCGAACTAAATCGATAGGCGGACGAAACGTCAAACTTTTGTAATATCGCCCGCGTCCTGATCCGTACGTCGACAACGCTGCTCCTAGATTCAAAAGTAATCTAAACATACTGGTATAGGAACTCCTACTTTGTATACAAATGCGGATAAAATACAGCTGCCATCAGAAAAAGCAATACCTAGAAGTAAGTTACCAAATAGGTACGTATTACAACCAAGCTAACTGAATTGAACGTTCAGGTAAGTAATACGTTACTATAGTATACAACTACTAGCTGGTGCCCGCGACTTCGTCCGCGTGACTTAAGTTTTTTGATTCCCGCGGGAACTCCTTACTTTTCCAGGATAAAAAGTAGCGTATGTCTCTGAACTGATAATGCGAGTGTGTATTTGTATGAACTAATTTGTAAAACCTATTTTTTGTAAAAATTTGTGAATTTTGTGTCTGAAATACGTCCTCACGTCAAAAATCACATCGATCTGTTGCTCCGTTGCGGCGTGATTGAAAGACCAACCAACAAATAAACACACTTTCGCATTTATAATAATACTAATTGTATGATAGTACTAAGTTGTCATTTAGGCAATCTCCTTTCTCCAAAGTTTTTATGCAAGAAATTGCTTTAGCAATAGGTAAGACCACCTTTTCGCGCTTCTGTCTTATATTTTTATCACTTGTATGTTTTTATGATTTTGTTCATCCTTTCACGATGCTTCCAAAATAATTATATTTATTAGCAAAGCATATGTCTTCATATCTGAAATTAGAGTTATATGTTCTTAATCATAGGTTTAGGATAGGTTTAGGATCGCAGCTTAGAATTAGCATCCTGAATGTATGTTCTTACTCTTAAAAGGGAAGGGAGAAAGAAATGTGTCTCTTTCTCTTTTAAAGATTTCACAGTCCACTTTTATTCAAACTCACACAGGTATTATATAAAATTAACTCAGAGGTTCTATACCTACCTACCACATTTCTACATTCCCAATGCCATCAATGCAACGCAAATATTTATTTCGGTGAATGTAACTAAATATGCCCTACTAATACACCAAGACTGACAAAAGAAATATAACTCGCATTGAAAGCCAAAAAAGCGTGATAACTCGAGGCCTTTTTTTGGTGGAATATATCCCCAAAACTAGGTTAGTAATACGGTCACAAAGGAGTCCCTTGAACAATACTCCTCTGACATACCATTACATGGTGGATATAATTAGTTATGGTGTATGGATTTAGATTTTGTTGTTGCGATAATTTTTGCTGAATGCAGAACATACATCTGTTCGAGATTTGCGATTTGACAGACGAACAGACTTATTGAAACGTCATGTAAACTGATACGTGCTTTACAATCATTCTACAATGGACCCCAAAAAATGGTCAGTCAAGGATATCAATGGATAGCTGCAGATATATTTCGATAAAATACTTTTTATGGTATTTTGGATATGGGAACTGGTAATTATGAATGGTTGTATTAGGCATCTAATCCCTTTTGGATGCGAAATAAAACAACAAACAAAGATACTTACCTATATTTCGAATCATAGACACAGCTTTAAATACTTGTAATAATAGTTATGCATAGGTTATACTAGCTAATGCCCGCGACTTCGTCTGCGTGGATTGAGGTTTTTTGGTTCCCGCGGGAACTCCTTCATTTTGCAGAATACAATGTAGCTATAATCTATATCTGTGCCAAATTGCAGCCAGACCCGTTCATCCGTTGGGGCGTGATTGAGTAACAAACATCCATATATCCATCCAACCTTTCGCATTTATAATATCAGTAAGAATTAGTAAGAAGTAAGGTAATATAATGTTGTATTATGACACTTATGTACCTCCGAAAATTGTCGTAAGGAAACCTGTATGCCCGAGACTTCATCAGAATGTTCTCAAAGTTACCTATGTGAAGTCTACCAATCCTCACATATATATAGCCAAATGGGTTAAAGTCAAACCCTTCTCCCAGGAGATTCGTATTCAGTATACTTAGATGGAGCAGCGACGGTTTAAAAAGATGATATTAATTATATTATACGATCCATACTAATATTATAACTGCAAAAATTTGTCTCTCTCTGTCTGCTACACTTTCATGACCCATCTGTTCATGGATTGAATTGTTTTGTTGAATTGTTGATTGAATTGTTTTGTTGAATTGTTGATTGAATTGTTTTGTTGAAATTAGGCATACTGATAGGCTTAGGAAATTAAGTTCCCGTGCGAATCAAAAAAAACCGTTTAACCACGCGGACGAAATCTCGGATATCATCTAGTATGAAATAAACAACAAGCACATCGGAGTTGTTAAAAGTTAAAACCAAAAAAATAGGGTGGTGAAACATACCTATCAGTGGAGAACCAAAAAAACTGAAATGACTCTGTTCCGGCACGCGTCCTGCAATCGCTAGACCTTCGTCAAACTGACAGATTACGCATATCACTGTTATGCAATATGGAGTCAGCGGACCGGACATTTATTAAAAGTACTGAAGCCGTATGGATATCCGATATACGCATTATAGGTTAATTCAAAGATTCCCTTTTGAAGTGCTAACGCTTTTGATATCGTAATTATAAGAATGGCAGACGTTTCCGGTGGTTTTATTGCCTTTTCGAAAAAATCACAGATTTAATTTCGAGTTTTGTTACAAATATCAGGTTAGTTACTATATTTAAATTATTCAGTTTCATTATATTCATGAATATAATATTTTGATTTATATTTCTAGGACTTTAAATTAATTTGATTTATAAGTATACCATGGGAGAGATTTATTAGCGCACACACAATTTTCACTAAAATTCGCACTTATTAGAATCCAGTTCGGTTGTTCGGTAAGTTTCGGTTCTGCACTTTTATCGTAGGTATAATGAAATAAATAAAATATTAAAATAAATGTTATAATTTCTTCGTGGTGTTGGTTAAATATACAAATACCTACCTTAAGAAAAACTGTACAAACATATTATATGAACTCAAAAAGTTTTTTTTGTTTTTAAAACAAAAAGCCATGGATTTTATACCCAGTGAAAAGCCAGCGGCTGTACTATCGCGACTGTGCGATTGATTCAATAGTTTGTCGTTTCGTTTTTTCAGTAACCGCAGGAAAATCTAGCTCTTTTTATTTAAACCCCAAGGCTAGTTTTAGACTCTCCTCTCTCAGGTTAAATAATAAATAAAACTAAACTGAATTTCGGACGTTTCAACCTACCTTCAAGTTAAACTGCTATGCCCAGAATTTGAGATTTTTTAGACGACTGCCTGTTAGTATGTTCGATCTTTGACATGGACTCGCCCTAAAAAAACCTTAAATCATATAAATCTTATATTAGAGCTTAACGATTTTAGAATAGCCGTATTAGCTCGCACTTACCTACAATTACTTTAAACTCGTGGATTTAAAATAAAATAGATTTAACCCTTAAGTTCAAAAAAGTTCCAAATAGATTTAACCTTTAAGTTCACAGTATCGCATGTTTACAAGTAGGTAAGTAGTATTAGCTAAATTAAAATCATCATAAAGTTTCTTAATGTGGCAGAAACAAGCAATCATTTCAAATGAAACAATTTATTTGTTCAATCGTTAAAAGCGATAAATTCCGTTCGTTTTAATTCAAATTAATGCACGTCAAGGCAAATTGGGCCCAAGAAACAATCGATTATCATTTCACGGGTTAATTGTGCTTTTGAAAAAGTCTGGCGTCCTTCTGCCGGTTAATGACGCCATAAACTTGGAAATTATACGCTCCGTTAGCCCGACCATCCGTTGTTTTACCGATACGTATAGTGGCATATACGTATTTGCTATTGGTTTTATTTGAAAATGTTTCCTTTCAAAATTTGGATATTTAAAAACAAGACAAGAAAATTAATTCGTTATAATCCGCCAAAACAGAATAATCTATAATATGGTACAATTACGTACCTGCAATTAATTACGGAACCAGCTTCCATCTTCTGTTTTCCTCATGATTATAATATGGCGTTTTTCAAAGGGGCTCTGCAACGCATTGGCGGTTCCTCTGGTGCTGCAAATGTTCACGGGCAGCGGTAATCACTTACCATCAGGTGACCCGCCTGCCTGTTTGCTCGCTATATATATATATGTAACCGTAAGATTGTAAAAACCGTTCGCACTACTTGATTATTTATGTCGAACCCTAATCTAACCTACAAGCAAAAGACAAGAAAACGTAAATACAATGAATATTTCAAAAATTGACACTCAGAACATTGAACAGTTCACAATCTTTCGACAGTTTACAATTTCGCGAGTTAGATTATAATCTAACGGTTTTTACAATCTTACGGTGACATATATATATTTAAAAAAAAGTATGCACCGTCCGCCCTCCTGCTACTCACTCTCACTACAGCTCATTAACGTCTCACTGCTGGGCACAGGCCTCCACTCTCATAGTAGAGAGATATTTAGAGCTTAGACTCGCTCAAATGCGGGTTGGCGGGCTATAACAACTATGTATCATGTTAGAGATAATAACCGGGATCATAGGATTAACGTGCTCTCCGAGGCACGGGCATGACACACCGCCAACTTCCTAACACCGGGCTAGTACTGAGAATTCCCAAATATTAATTTCCCAATAAAATAAGAGAAAATCCCAATACTTAATTATTATGGCCCGACCCGGGACTCGACCCCGGGACCTCGTCCGCCGCACTCGAACACGCAAGAACGAGATAGTCGCCCTCTCCTGCTCTCCTACTGCTACTCCTGCTAGTTAACATGCAGAAAAAGCAAACATTGGTTACAAGCAATACTAACCACCTCCACACCACACAACACAAATCTTCTAAAGACCCTCAACGTAGGTGCGTTTCACTCCGACACCGGAGCATCCTCAGGAGATGATTAATCAAATGCAGTGCACAATTATTGTAAAGTCAAGTAAGTATAAAAAAATGCCTGATTAGTAAAATAAACCACAGTAATTTTTACAATTAATGCCTTCCGATTTTTGGCTGATGAAATCAAGTGAACGTCTATGTATATTCTACACAATGTAAATCGTAGGTTTGAATGTATTTTTTTATATAAATATTATTTTGCAGGACCGCTATGCGAAGGTTTTTGTTTCGTTAAAAAATTGTTACCGCTACCATCTACGAATAAATTAGAAGGAAGATTTGTTCAAGATATCCGTCAAATGTAAACTTGCGTCTTCAAATAAAAAAAAATGCATCACATATCTACCTACCTGTTTAGTATTTATTAAACGACTGCCTGAAAAAAGGAGTATATTGTTTTCAGGGTTCATGTATGTATGTGAGTTTGTATATTGCAGCATAACTTGTAAACGCCTGAACCGATCATGATAAATGAGGTATCGTTAGAATCCCTAGCTTATTCTGGGTGACCATGGCCCGCATTAAAGACTTAATTTGAAAAAAAAAACGAAAATAAGATTAACTATTTAATCATAATCTAGAAAATGATGAGTAGATTCCAAAAATATATAACACTATAGCTCAATATCCAGTGATTCACAAAAAAATATCATTTAATATAAATGTGAATAAGATTCTAATTTAACTAGATTAATTTAGATTTTTAACTTTTTAGTTCGTTTTTTGGCAGGGCAGTCGTGTTTTTTATTTTATTGAGTTTTTCTTTATTCCATAGAGAAAACAATCTTCAGAGTATCATTCAGTTCATCGGAAGCGGTGTCGTGGCACGCCGACACTCACCGCTTTGAATCACACCGTATAGTCTAAGAGATTCACGCCTGTATTTTAACATTAAACTTTTCTGTTAAATCTGATTCTCGTAAAGCAATCAATTTAAATGCTCGTTCAGATCGGAATCAACCGTATTGAATTACGATTTATGAATTAATCTTGACTTCTTGAGTATGTTCTGTGCATATTTTAATTATTTTGATCAATAGGTATGTTATCGTCACAATAGAAGTGTCCAGGCTTTGCAATTTTTTTTCGATAGGTAAATATATTGTAATACTAGGCGTACGTGTTGATGGCAGCTCAATTACAAGTTAACGTTATGTACTACCGCGGGTGTTATTAACTGCGACTTGGGATGGGAGTCCCAACATAAGGCACCAAAAGTGAGTATTATTAGTAATAGTACTAGATGATGCCCGCGACTTCATCCGCGTGGCTTGTTGTTTTTTGGTTGCCGCGGGATCTCTGTAATTTTCCGGGATAAAAAGTAGCCTATGTGCTAATCCAGACTATAATCTATCTCTGTGACAAAGGACATGACCAGTAATTGCCCTCCGATTCGGGACAATGCACAGGATTTCCGTTTTTACAGTAAGGTTTAAAAATTCAAAACGAAATTATTATGGATTTATTATTCCAAATAAGGTCGGTGTTCAAATGACAAAAAAAACACTACGTTTATTGTTTAAATCTTGAGCATCCGCGTTCCTCTTTAAGCACTACTCCATTTTGACGTTCCATTATATCCATACCTAATAATAATCTTGTAACCCTACATGAATACCATTTAAGTACCTTAGTCATTATATTATGAATGATTTATTTTTAATCAATTAAATAGTAATGAAAAGGAAATGTATGTTTTGTTTATAATTATTTTTATTTTTTGACAAGTCTCAAACTAATCGATCGAACAAAGCATTTTGAAATACTACGTTTAAAGGAACGCCCTGTCACATTGCATATGCTGCCATCTGTGGTCGAATAGTTGAACTTGTTAACCAAAAGTAGTGAGCAATAAGTACTTAAAAATATTTTC
Source organism: Erebia palarica (assembly GCA_964035005.1). Classification (NCBI taxonomy): domain Eukaryota; kingdom Metazoa; phylum Arthropoda; class Insecta; order Lepidoptera; family Nymphalidae; genus Erebia; species Erebia palarica. Next base: position 32,764,826 of record OZ035983.1, read on the forward strand.
TAGACTCACCACAATAACTAGCGCCATCTAGTGTGGGAAAGCAGTTTTTGGTGAAACTTTTTTTATTTATTTTCTCAGTTTTCAGAGCCTTCAGACTCCTGAAACTTTTTTATTTGAAAACTATAAAATATAACAATTACAATTATAAAGAAATAACACTTGAAAATATTTTTTTAGACTCGCTCAACACAATAAATAGCGCCATCTAGTGTGGGAAAGCAGTCTTTTGGTGAAACTGTTTTTGTTCATTTTCGCAGTTTTCCGAGCCTTCAGACTCCTGAAACATTTTTATCTGAAAACAGTGATATATTACAATTACAATAATAAAGAAATCATTGCTGAACATTGATTTTTGACACCTAGGCAAGCTGCCATAGTTCCACTGGTCAAGTCCTTTCAGCCAGATCCGTTCAGCCGTTGGGGCGTGATTGAATAACAAACATCTATACATACATACATCCACACATCCATACATCCATCCAAACTTTCGCATTTATAATATTAGTAAGATTTAAAGATATTAGTAAGAATATTAGTTAGATAATATAAGATATTAGTAAGATTAGTAAGATAGTACTAGATGATGCCCGCGACTTCGTCCGCGTGGATTAAAGTTTTTTGGTAGCCGCGGGAACTCTATAATTTTCCGGGATAAAAAGTAGTCTATGTGCTAATCCAGGGTATAGTCTATCTTCATTCCAAATTTCAATTCCAAACTTTCGGCTCTATAAGTGTGATTATCTTATATTATATAAAATTCTCGTGTCACAATGTTAGCTACCATACTCCTCCGAAACGGCTTGACCAATTTTTATGAAATTTTATATGCATATTCAGTAAGTCTGAGAATCCGCTACTATTTATTTTTCATATCCCAAAAACACCTCTATCCACGCCGACGGAGTCGCGGGCATCAGCTAGTTTATCTGTAAATGTAAGCACAAAGTGAGAGCGCGATCTCTCAGTTTATTTCCCTGCAAACTCAGCGTGCGATCCTATCAGTGGCGTCAATTGCCCGTGCCAAATGCCACTTCCCCTCCCCCGCCGTAACACCCCCGCCGTCTTATCAGCTACAAGCTCGCGTGATTGAAAGCTTCCGCCGATGCTGAAATGATAATCTTCTGTGGAGTCAGCTGGGTCGTGCGGTTGATAGCGCGAGTGGAATAACTTTTTTTTTATCTACTACAAGTTAGCCCTTGACTGCTATCTCACGTGATGGTAAGTGATGATGCAGTCTAAGATGGTAGTATCAGGTAGGTAGATCAGTGGAATAACGTGTTCTGGACCATTCCATCTAATACTACGGTCTCTTTGTATTTTGTACTACTTTAACGTATCTGTTCATTGACAGCCTCGTTGGTCTAGTGGTTAGCATGTTTGATTGCGGCCGACGAGGTCCCGGATTCGAGTCCTGGGTTAGGTATAACAAGTGCTGGGTTTTTCTGACGAGATATTCTCAGTATACCAGAGTTAGGAAATTGGCGTTTTTCACCCTCGTGCCTCAGAGAGCACGTAAAAACGTCGATCCGCGCCTGATATCTCTCCGATCCTGTCAGTTTTTTGTCCCATCGGGCTATGAGAGTAAAGGAACAGAGAGTGCACCTGTGTTTGTATTGTACCTACTACACACTTGTGCACTATAATATCTCCTATGCAGATGGCTAATCTCTCTGGAGATAGACTGCCGTGGCCGAAATTCGGTCGGGAGGACAATGTCATTATTATAGCTAGTCATAGTAATACGTCCGCAGTTCGTGCGTATACATAGCTAATTTTATATTTCATTGTACGGGACTATGAACTTTTTCCGCGATGAGAAGTAATCCCTATGTATGTCCTAGAGAATGATCTGCTAATTTGTTCAAGTCTGGTGTCTTAAATGGTATTTTAGACTGCTGTTATGTATTGTAGGTACTTATCTAACCGTGTGGCCTAGTTGCGACAATAAATCGACGTATCAATCGATTGCTACAGTTGCAATGTTGACCCAAGTCCGTAACTGGATTGGTGACTGAAATTGGCCTTTTCGTTTCTCGTTTTCGTGCCTCAAACAGCACATTAAGCCGTCGGTCCCGGTTATTAACACTAACATCTGATAATAATCGTTAGTAACCTACAACCATTATATAGGAAGCCTAAGACTACTCTTAGACGAGTCGTACTTATGCAGAAGGACCTGGGAACCCGCCACATTATTATCCCAAGAAAACCCCTGCCACTATGTGATTAATGGAATGTGGTCATGACCCTCAGTAATGAGGAACACGGCGCAGAGAGAGAGCTAACCATTTACATTCCACTGTCGTAGTCCTTTGGAAGTCCATAAAACATTATATTTGCAAACACAAACGAATTTCTGTAAGTCTGAAATCATAAAAGCTGGCTGATTCTGAAAAATGTGTAATCGAATCTTGCACGTTAACATAATGTTGTAGCAAATGGCGCGCGACAGACCCGGCGCATATTGGAGGCGGCGTCTGTGACAAAGTTGTTTTATCAGCAGTGATAAGGCTCATCCCATTTATACGGAACGCTTTTGTCCATTCCACACTCGTATGCATAAAATAAAGTAGTTACTTATGTATTATTTATTTTTTATACGACTGCTTGAAAAAAGGAGTATATTGTTTTCAGGGTTCATGTATGTATGTATGTATGTATGTGAGTTTGTATATTCCACCATAACTTCTATACGCCTGAACCGATTTTGATAAATGAGGTATCGTTAGAATCTCTAGCTTATTCCGGGTGACATAGGCTAGTAAAATAAAAAATAAATTGATGGGGTGACTACGGTCCCGCATTAAAGACTAAATTTGAAAAAAATTAATCGAAAATAAGATTAACTATATAATCATCATCTAGAAAATAATGAGTAGGTTCCAAAAATATATAGCACTATAGTTCAATATCCAGCGATTCACAAAAAAATATCATTTAATAAAAATGTGAATAAGACTCTAATTTAACTAGATTAATTTAGATTTTTTACTTTTTAGTTCGTTTTTGGCAGGGCAGTCGTGTTTTTAATTTTTTTTAATTCTCACTTGTTACTACGTGACATATCCCGGCCCTCGGGCACCCTTAAAATCAGCATTGCGGTATTGTAGGTAGGTATGAACCTAATTACGATAAGTAATTAATTTGTTTACGTTTAAGTTGGTCAATAAACATTTTTTTTAATTTATTTATTTGTAATTTGTTTCAATGGGAGTCTCAGTGGCAGATCATGTTTATAGCAGAACCGGTGCCTCCTGAGGCAGTAGTGCTCTGTATTTAAGGCGTTTTTTCACTGGCTGTAATATCGTCACCGATATTATAGAATCACCGATACTGGGGCACTGAAATATATGGAGCTGCCTATGACGCTTTATCACTGACCGACACGACACTGATAATATATAGATTTTGATAAGGTATGTATGAACACGTACCGATAAGCGCAATATGGGACAGCTTCCAGCCCACTACAGTAATCACCTTGAGCTGGTGTCGGGAGGAGACGGAGGTAAAAACTAATGAAAACAGGTACGTGCTCTCGGGAAGGTTTAAATTCAAAACTGAACAGTCGCATAGCTCTCTAGTGTGTCTTGTCTAGGTATTTCTAAGTAGCACAATCTTAAGTTCTGTGCTAAGTAGCTTGTGCGTTTTTATCGTTAGTTTCTCATGGTATTAAGAGGGTATCGTTATGTTTCTTCTTTCACTATTTTAATACCAAGACATTCGTCGAGCTCATACGGCTCTTGATAACTAAACGAAGTGTTATATTGAAATCACAAGCAGAGCATTATAAAATTTTGCCAGTTGATTCTATGGAAAGACGCAATAAACATGCATATATGCATTTTAATAAACATACCAGGCGAGCGTGTTACAAGCCGCGGTTTGCTGGGAGATGGAGTCGCCCGCGACGCGACCGCGCTCCGCCCGCAGCACTTTATGGCCCTCCCTGGAGGAACATTGAGGTGTGTGAGATGAGAAAAATCCCTACCACGTAGGGATTAGATGAGAAGTTGGTAGAACAGTCAAACAGAAACAATATTTTTTAAAGGAGGATGGCGAAAATGCATGTATTTTGGGACCCACTGAAAAGGGTAGCGTTCATCATGGAAACTTAGTAATAATTGTAGAACGTAACAAAACTAAGAAAAAAGCAAATAGTAAGTAAGTCTAAAAATGTGGGAGAAAAAAGATACACCTAAAAGTAGAATATAACCTAAAAATTATTAATCAAAAACTATTTCTATCAATAATTTGTATCAGTATTAGTATGAATGAGTAGGTAGGTACTTATGCCTAGTTATAATTAGGTAGGTACTTATGTCTGCGAGAATTCCGCAATAATTCTACTCACACCATATTTCTAAATAACTCTTGTCTGCTTATATCTTTATTATCTTTTAACAAACTGATTAACAATAATATCAAAATAGATCTCTTTTGCACTACTGGTACCTCTATGCGGATTCTGGCCAATAAATTCTTCGACACCTATAGCCCAAGTTGAATTGATTCGCTGACCAATAATTCAGATTGTTTTCCCATTCTATAGCCTGATCTTCCTTACATTAAGCGTTTTATTCCTCTATATACTTTGATTAACACTTGGATTAAGTACTTATTTACTTTTCCTATGAGAGCTTTTTTCTTTCTCTTATAACCAAATCCATGAGAAGGAAGTCGCGGGCATCAGCTAGTGATCACTGATACTGATAAAATCATTTACATAAAAATTAAAAAGTATCGACACGATTATGTATCGATACTTTTAAAGTACTCGTGTTAGTATCACAAGACGATAGTAATATTAAGAATACTCATTTAAGTAGGTATCGATGATACATCGATGGTGTCGGAACATCCCTACAAAAATAAATAATAATGACAAGTGTTGTCATGTCAACAAAATGTCTATGTATGTCAATTGTTGTTGTCGTTCCATTAGTGCTAGATGACTTATTTTTTAATAAATTATAATAATTCCTTTCTTTTGCATCCCGTATCTCAGAGTCTCAATATTTTTTTATATAAACATCATATAAACATATGAATAGAAATAATATAAACTTGTACTTGAACGATGCCTCCTTAATTTTAAATTATGTGGGTCCAATTTCGCCATTGTTCTTTCGAAATGTTTCGTTCAATGTTGTTGTTTCGAATTCGTATCCATGCTTATATTGCAATGCGAAAGTGTGTCTGTTTGTCTGCTACGCTTTCCTGCCCATATATTCAAACGATTTAGATTTGAAATTTGGTACAGAGATAGGTTGAATCCTGGAAAAAGACAACGGCTACTTTTTATCCCGGAAAATCAAAGAGTACTCATGGAATTTTTCCAAAACCTTAATCCACGCTGATGAAACTGTATTTATTATTATTATAATATATATAGCTCGATTACCACTCACTCACTGACTCATTGACATAATTGTTCTCCTAGAAAGAGACAGAAAATGATACAATGATGTATGGGAGAAGTGTTCGAGTGCGGGAGTCGAGTAGGGAAAAATTATGACATTTCAGAAAAACAAGATGGCGGCCGACGTGATTCTTGTAACTCTTTTGTTTTCCAACCGATTTCGTTACAACTCGCAGTGATTGAAGAAATTAGGAAACGGTCAACAGAAAAAGTGGAAAAAATTGGAAAAACAAGATGGCGGCCGAGCTGTAGTGTTTTCAAATTTTTGATTTTTCGACCCCGAACCGCGGCGCCACAGATCCGAAACGGCGGGGTCGAGCATAATTTTTTTTTCTTTTCCCGCCTACAATTATCCTGTATTTTGACAGAATGGGGGTGGTTTTTAAAAATTCAAGATGGCGGCCGTCACGGCAGCCGTTCGGTTCGAGTTACGAAAAAACGCAATTTTAAAATTCAAATTTCTCGCAGTTGGCAACGTCGGAGCGTTTCGACTTGTATGGGGAGGTCGTGTGTACCGACTCGAGGTATGGATTGGGGAAAAAAAATTACCCCATTTCTAGGGAAAATTTCAAGATTTACCCTAAAAATTAAAAAATCGAAATACGTATTTTTTGCAAAAATCGAGTACGAGCAACCACGTGTCGCACTTGTACAAATGACATTTGGTTACTTTCGTCGCCGAGGTCTGGCAACACTGGAATTTATCAAAGAAATAGTGATTTTCGACATGGTCTTTTTTCAGGGGCTATCATTTCGGCTGGGTGCGAGCGAGATGAAAAATTGAAACGTCATCAGGAGCGGTGTATCCTGTAGTTCACGGGAAAATTATGAAATAATGTCAAATGATTCTGTGAAACGAGGTGGCGGCCATTTTGTATTCATTTTGTGTTTTTGAAAATTTCGATCACGTCTTAGAGGCGGTTGGCAACATTTGGGAAAGTTGACATGTATGGATCGATTGTGTAACTCGACGGGCAGTATCGAGAAATCAAAACAGTGTTGCCACATTCGGGGTAGTTTTCGAGATTTTCCCTAAAAACTTCCTCCTGTAAAATTTTGTATGAAAAAATTTTTTTTCACTGCTGGCTTCGTATGGAAGTCAGAAAATATAACTTGAAGAAAAATATGGAGACAGCTGATGATTGAGGATTTCGGAGACGGGTAAAGGGCACGGCCAGGGTATTGAAGATAGGTGGGTTGTGCTCGAACAAATGTCACTCGAAACCTCATCCGATTGGCAATAAGTAAAAAAAAAACTCAAAATGGTGGATTCAAGATGGCTGCCATACAAATTTCGTTAGTGTCTATCTCGGACAGTATGAGAGATGGAAGTGTGGTTTCTTGGCAAGAGATGATCAGGACGAGGAGGTCTATTTAGCAAAATGAAAAAAAATTCAAGATGGCGGAATATTTTTTTTCATACCAAATTATATGGCGAACATTGAAGAGACTACAAGTGTAGTAGTGTAGCAATTGACAGAATTGTTCTCCTAGAAAGGGACAGAAAACGATACAATTATGTTAGGGAGATGTGTTCGGGTGCGGGATGGGAGTAGGGAAAAATTATGAAATTTCGGAAAAACAAGATGGCGGCTGTCACGGCGGCCGTTCGGTCTGAATTACGAAAAAATGCAATTTTAAAATTCAACTTTTTCGCAGTTGGCAACGTCGGAACGTTTCGACTTTAACGGGGAGATTGTGTGTACAGACTCGAGGTATGGATTGAGGATAAAAATTACCCCATTTCTCGGGAAAATTTCAAGATTTACCCCAAAAATAAAAAAATCGAAATACGAACTTTTTTAAAAATTCGAGCACGAGCAACCACGTGTCCCACTTGTGCAAATGAAATTTGGGTATTTTCGTCGCCGAGGTCTGGCAACACTGGAATTTATCAAAGAAAAAGTGATTTTCGACGTGGTCTTTTTTCAGGGGCTATCATTTCGGCTGGGTGCGAGCGAGATGAAAAATTGAAACGTCATCAGGAGCGGTGTATCCTGTAGTTCACGGGAAAGTTATAAAACTATGTCAAATGATTCTGTGAAACGAGGTGGCGGCCATTTTGTATTCTTTTTGTGTTTTTGAAAATTTCGATCACGTCTTAGAGGCGGTTGGCAACATTTGGGAAAGTTGACATGTATGGATCGATTGTGTAACTCGACGGGCAGTATCGAGAAATCAAAACAGTGTTGCCACATTCGGGGTAGTTTTCGAGATTTTTCCTAAAAATTCCTCCTGTAAAATTTAGTATGAAAAAATTTTTTTTCACTGCTGGCTCCGTATGGAAGTCAGAAAATATAACTTGATGAAAAATATGGAGACAGCTGATGATTGAGGATTTCGGAGACGGGTAAAGGGCACGGCCAGGGTATTGAAGATAGGTGGGGGGTGCTCGAACAAATGTCACTCGAAACCTCATCCGATTGGCAATAAGTAAAAAAAAACTCAAAATGGTGGATTCAAGATGGCTGCCATACAAATTTCGTTAGTGTCTATCTCGGACAGTATGAGAGATGGAAGTGTGGTTTCTTGGCAAGAGATGATCAGGACGAGGAGGTCTATTTAGCGAAATGAAAAAAAATTCAAGATGGCGGAATATTTTTTTTCACACTAAATTATATGGCGATTATTGAAGAGACTACAAGAGTAGTAGTAGTGTGTAGTAATTGAAATAATTGTTCTCCTAGAAAGAAACAGAAAATGATACAATGGTGTATGGGAGATGTGTTCGGGTGCGGGATGGGAGTAGGGAAAAATTATGAAATTGTTAATTGACCGATTTCGTTCAAAATCGTTATTTAGGACTCCCTGGGGATACAAAACAGGAAACTGTTACCAAAATAAAAAAAAACCAGCGCCATTTTGAAATTCTTTGTTAATTGACCGATTTCGTTCAAAATCGATATTGAGGGCTCCCTGTGATTACAGAACAGAAAACTGGTATCATAATTTTAAAAAAATCAGCGCCATTTTGAAATTCTTTGTTGATTGACCGATTTCGTTCAAAATCGATATTTAGGACTCCCTGGGGATACAAAACAGGAAACTGTTACCAAAATAAAAAAAAAACCAGCGCCATTTTGAAATTCTTTGTTAATTGACCGATTTCGATCAAAATCGATATTTAGGGCTCCCTGTGATTACATAACAGGAAACTGGTATCAAAATTTTAAAAAAATCAGCGCCATTTTGAAATTCTTTGTTAATTGACCGATTTCGTTCAAAATCGATATTTAGGACTGCATGGGATTGCAAAACAGGAAACTGGTACCAAAATTTAAAAAATTCAGCACCATTTTGAAATTCTTTATTTTTATAGCGATTTCGTTCAAAATCGATATCTGAGGATCCCTGGGATTACAAAACAGGAAACCGATACCAAAGTTAAAAAAAATCAGCACCATTTTGAAATTCTTTGTTAATTGACCGATTTCGTTCAAAATCGATATCTGAGGATCCCCTGGGATTAAAAAACAGGAAACTGATACCAAAAATTTAAAAAATCAGCGCCATTTTGAAATTATTTGGGAATTGACCAATTTAGTTCAAAACTGATATTAAGGACTCCCTGGGAGTACAATGCAGGAAACTGATATGAAATTTTTAAAAAATCTGCGCCATTTTGTAATTCTTTGTTAATTGACCGATTTCGTTCAAAATCGATATGTAGGGCTCCCTGGGATTACAAAACAGAAAACTGAAACTAAAATAAAAAAAAAAAACAGCGCCATTTTGAATTTCTTTGTTAATTGACCGATTTCGTTCAAAATCGATATTTAGGACTCCATGGGATTGCAAAACAGGAAACTGGTACCAAAATTTAAAAAATTCAGCGCCATTTTGAAATTCTTTGTTATTGTAGCGATTTCGTTCAAAATCGATATTTAGGACTTCTTCGAATTTCAAAACAGTAAACTGATGCCAAAGTTTTAAATAATCAGCGCCATTTTGGAATTCTTTGTTAATTGACCGATTTCGTTCAAAATCGATATTTAGGACTCCATGGGGTTACTCAACAGTAAACTGTTACCAAAATTAAAAAAAACCAGCACTATTTTGAAATTCTTTGTTAATTGACAGATTTCGTTCAAAATCGATATCTGAGGATCCCTGGGATTAAAAAACAGGAAACTGATACAAAAGTTTTAAAAAATCTGCGCCATTTTGAAAATCTTTGTTAATTTACAGATTTAGTTCAAAATCGATATCTGAGGATCCCTGGGATTACAAAACAGGAAACCGATACCAAAGTTTTAAAAAATCAGCGCCATTTTGAAATTCTTTGTTAATTGATCGATTTCGTTCCAAATCGATATTTAGTACTCCATGGGATTACAAGACAGGAAACTGGTACCAAAATTTTACAAAACCAGCGCCATTTTGAAATTCTTTGTTAATTGACAGATTTCGTTCAAAATCGATATCTGGGGATCCCTGGGATTAAAAAACAGGAAATTGATACAAAAGTTTTAAAAAATCAGCGCCATTTTGAAAATCTTTGTTAATTTACAGATTTAGTTCAAAATCGATATCAGAGGATCCCTGGGATTACAAAACAGGAAACTGATAATAAAGTTTTAAAAAATCAGCGCCATTTTGAAATTCTTTGTTAATTGACCGATTTCGTTCAAAATCGATGTTTAGGACTCCCTGGGATTTCAAAACAGGAAACTGATACCAAAATTGAAAAAAATCAGCGCTTTTTTAAATTCTTTGTTATTGTAGCGATTTCGCTCAAAATCCGTAATTAGGGCTTCCTGGGAAATCAGCGCCATTTTGAAATTCTTTGTTAATTGATCGATTTCGTTCAAAATCGATATTTAGTACTCCATGGGAATACAAGACAGGAAACTGGTACCAAAATTTTACAAAATCAGCGCCATTTTGAAATTCTTTGTTAATTTACATTTAGTTCAAAATCGATATCTGAGGATCCCTGGGATTCAAAAACAGGAAACTGATACCAAAGTTTTAAAACATCAGCGCCATTTTGAAATTCTTTGTTAATTGACCGATTTCGTTCAGAATCGATATTTAGGACTCCATGGGATTGCAAAACAGGAAACTGGTACCAATATTTAAAAAATTCAGCGCCATTTTGAAATTCTTTGTTATTGTAGCGATTTCGTTCAAAATCGATATTTAGGACTTCCTCGAATTTCAAAACAAAAAACTGATGCCAAAGTTTTAAAAAATCAGCGCCATTTCGGAATTCTTTGTTAATTGACCGATTTCGTTCAAAATCGATATTTAGGACTTCCTCGACTTTCAAAACCGGAAACTGATGCCAAAGTTTTAAAAAATCAGCGCCATTTTGGAATTCTTTGTTAATTGACCGATTTCGTTCAAAATCGATATTGAGGACTCCATGGGGTTACTAAACAGTAAACTGTTGCCAAAATTAAAAAAAACCAGCACTATTTTGAAATTCTTTGTTAATTGGCCGATTTCGTTCAAAATCGATGTTTAGGACTCCCTGGGATTTCAAAACAGGAAACTGATACCAAAATTGTAAAAAATCAGCGCCATTTTTAAATCCTTTGTTATTGTAGCGATTTCGCTCAAAATCCTTATTTAGGGCTTCCTGCGATTACAAAACAGGAAACTGATACCAAAGTTTTAAAAATCAGCGCCTTTTTGAAATTCTTTGTTAATTCACCGATTTCGTTTATAATCGATGTTTAGGACTCCCTGGGATTTCAAAACAGGAAACTGATACCAAAATTGTAAAAAATCAGCGCCATTTTTAAATTCTTTGTTATTGTAGCGATTTCGCTCAAAATCAATATTTAGGGCTTCCTGGGATTACAAAACAGGAAGCTGATACCAAAGTTTTAAAAATCAGCGTTATTTTGAAATTCTTTGTTAAGTGACCGATTTCGCTCAAAATCGATATTTAGGGCTCCCTGCGGTTACAAAACAGGACACTGGTACCAAAGTTGTAAAAAATCATCGCCATTTTGAAATTATTTTGGGAATTGACCAATTTAGTTCAAAATTGAACTTTAGGACTCCCTGGGAATACAATACTGGAAACTGATATGAAATTTTAGAAAAATCTGCGCCATTTTGTAATTCTTTGTTAATTGACCGATTTTGTTCAAAATCGATATCTGAGGATCCCTGGGATTACAAAACAGGAAACTGATACCAAAGTTTAAAAAATCAGCGAATTCTTTTTTTTTTAATCACAACCCGTGAGCTGCTTTAGCAGCTCACGCACAGAGCGAAAAACTAGTTATTATTTATACTATATATAGCTAAATTACCACTCACTCATTGACATAATTGTTCTCCTAGAAAGAGACAGAAAACGATATAATGATGTATGAGAGATGTGTTCGAGTGCGGGAGTCGAGTAGGGAAAAATTATGACATTTCGGAAAAACAAGATGGCGGCCGACGTGATTCTTGTAACTCTTTTGTTTTCCAACCGATTTCGTTAAAATTCGCAACGATTGAAGAAATTAGGAAACGGTCAACAGAATAAGTGCAAAAAATTGGAAAAACAAGATGGCGGCCGAGCTGTAGTGTTTTAAAATTTTTTATTTTTCGACCTCGAACCGCGGCGCCACAGATCCGAAACGGCCGGGTCGAGCATAATTTTTTTTTCTATTTCCGCCTGCAATTATCCTGTATTTTGACAGAATGGGGGTGGTTTAAAAAAATTCAAGATGGCGGCTGTCGCGGCGGCCGTTCGGTTCGAGTTACGAAAAAACGCCATTTTAAAATTCAAATTTCTCGCAGTTGGCAACGTCGGAGCGTTTCGACTTCTAAGGGGAGATTGTGTGTACAGACTCGAGGTATGGATTGGGGAAAAAAAATTACCCCATTTCTCGGGAAAATTTCAAGATTTACCCCAAAAATTAAAAAATCGAAATACGAACTTTTTTAAAAATTCGAGTACGAGCAACCACGTGCCCCACTTGCACGAATGACATTTGGGTAATTTCGTCGCCGAGGTCTGGCAACACTGGAATTTATCAAAGAAAAAGTGATTTTCGACATGGTCTTTTTTCAGGGGCTATCATTTCGGCTGGGTGCGAGCGAGATGAAAAATTGAAACGTCATCAGGAGCGGTGTATCCTGTAGTTTACAGGAAAATTATAAAACTATGCAAAAAGTTTTTGTGAAACGAGGTGGCGGCCATTTTGTATTCTTTTTGTGTTTTTGAAAATTTCAATGACGTCTTAGACGCGGTTGGCAACATTTGGGAAAGTTGACATGTATGGATCGATTGTGTAACTCGACGGGCAGTATCGAGAAATCAAAACAGTGTTGCCATATTCGGGGTAGTTTTCGAGATTTTCCCTAAAAACTTCCTCCTGAAAAATTTTGTATGAAAAATTTTTTTTTCACTGCTGCCTTCGTATGGAAGTCAGAAAATATAACTTGAAGAAAAATATGGAGACAGCTGATGATTGAACATTTCGGAGACGGGTAAAGAGCACGGCCAGGGTATTGAAGATAGGTGGGGAGTGCTCGAACAAATGTCACTCGAAACCTCATCCAATTGGCAATAAGTAAAAGAAAAACTCAAAATGGTGGATTCAAGATGGCTGCCATACAATTTTCTTGAGCGTATTTCTCGGAGAGTATGAGAGATGGAAGTGTGGTTTCTTGGCAAGAGATGATCAGGACGAGGAGGTCTATTTAGCGAAATGAAGAAAATTCAAGATGGCGGAATATTTTTTTTCGTACCAAATTATATGGCGACTATTGAAGAGACTGCAAGTGTAGAACTTTGCAAGATTTGTATACGGTTCCGTTTTACCCACGACGGGGCTCCCTAGGATAACAAAACAGGAAACTAATACCAAAATTTTCAAAAATCAGCGCCATTTTGAAATTCTTTGTTAATTGACCGATTTCGTTCAAAATCGATATTTAGGACTCCCTGGGGATACAAAACAGGAAACTGTTACCAAAATAAAAAAAAACCAGCGCCATTTTGAAACTCTTTGTTAATTGACCGATTTCGTTCAAAATCGATACAGTAAAGATTGTGCTACTTGTAAGTCTAACCACATCCCGTGAGCTGCTTTAGCAGCTCGCGCACAGAGCGAAAAACTAGTTATTATACTATATATAGCTCGATTACCACTCACTCACTGACTCACTCATTGACATAATTGTTCTCCTAGAAAGAGACAGAAAATGATACAATGATGTATAGGAGAAGTGTTCGAGTGCGGGAGTCGAGTAGGGAAAAATTATGACATTTCAGAAAAACAAGATGGCGGCTGACGTGATTATTGTAACTCTTTTGTTTTCCGACCGATTTCGTTACGACTCGCAGTGATGGAAGAAATTAGGAAACGATCTATAGAAAAGGTGGAAAAAATCGGAAAAACAAGATGGCGGCCGAGCTGTAGTGTTTTAAAATTTTTGATTTTTCGACCTCGAACCGCGGCGCCACAGATACGAAACGGCGTGGTCGAGCATAATTTTTTTCCCTATTTCCGCCTACAATTATCCTGTATTTTGACAGAATGGGGGTGGTTTTTGAAAATTCAAGATGGCGGCTGTCGGGGCGGCCGTTCGGTTTGAGTTACGAAAAAACGCAATTTTAAAATGCAAATTTCTCTCAGTTGGCAACGTCGGAGCGTTTCGACTTCTACGGGGAGATTGTGTGTACAGACTCGAGGTATGGATTGGGGAAAAAAAATTACCCCATTTCTCGGGAAAATTTCAAGATTTACCCCAAAAATTAAAAAATCGAAATACGAACTTTTTTAAAATTTCGAGTACGAGCAACCACGTGTCCCACTTGTACGAATGACATTTGGGTATTTTCGTCGCCGAGGTCTGGCAACACTGGAATTTATCAAAGAAAAAGTGATTTTCGACATGGTCTTTTTTCAGGGGCTATCATGTCGGCTGGGTGCGAGCGAGATGAAAGATTGAAACGTCATTAGGAGCGGTGTATCCTGTAGTTCACGGGAAAATTATGAAACTATGTCAAATGATTCTGTCAAACCAGGTGGCGGCCATTTTGTATTCCTTTTGTGTTTTTGAAAATTTCGATCACGTCTTAGAGGCGGTTGGCAACATTTGGGAAAGTTGACATGTATGGATCGATTGTGTAACTCGACGGGCAGTATCGAGAAATCGAAACAGTGTTGCCATATTCGGGGTAGTTTTCGAGATTTTCCCTAAAAACTTCCTCCTATAAAATTTTGTATGAAAAATTTTTTTTTCACTGCTGGCTTCGTATGGAAGTCAGAAAATGTAACTTGAAAAAAAATATGGCGACAGCTGATGATTGAGGATTTCGGAGACGGGTAAAGGGCACGGCCAGGGTATTGAAGATAGGTGGGGGGTGCTCGAACAAATGTCACTCGAAACCTCATCCAATTGGCAGAAAGTTTAAAAAAACTCAAAAATTGTGGATTCAAGATGGCTGCCATACAAATTTCGTTAGTGTCTATCTCGGAGAGTATAAGAGCTGGAAGTGTGGTTCCATGGCAAGAAATGATCAGGACGAGGAGGTCTATTTGATGAAATAAAAAAAAAATCAAGATGGCGGAATTTTTTTTTCATACCAAATTATATGGCGAATATTGAAGAGACTACAAGTGTTGTAGTAGAGTTTAGTAATTGACCAAATTGTTCTCCAAGAAAGATACAGAAAACGATACAATTATGTTAGGGAGATGTGTTCGGGTGCGGGATGGGAGTAACTTTTGAAATTTCGGAAAAACAAGATGGCGGCTGTAACGGCGGCCGTTCGGTCTGAATTACGAAAAAAGGCAATTTTAAAATTCAACTTTAACGGGGAGATTGTGTGTACAGACTCGAGGTATGGATTGAGGAAAAAAATTACCCCATTTCTCGGGAAATTTTCAAGGTTTACCCCAAAAATTAAAAAATCGAAATACGTAATTTTTGCTAAATTCGAGTACGAGCAACCACGTGTTTCACTTGTACGAATGACATTTGGGTATTTTCGTCGCCGAGGTCTGGCAGCACTGGAATTTATCAAAGTAAAAGTGATTTTCGACATGGTATTTTTTTGGAATTCTTTGTTAATTGACAGATTTCGTTCAAAATCGATATCTGAGGATCCCTGGGATTACAAAACAGGAAACCGATACCAAAGTTTTAAAAAATCAGCGCCATTTTGAAATTCTTTGTTAATTGACCGATTTCGTTAAAAATCGATATTTAGGACTCCATGAGATTGCAAAACAGGAAACTGCTACCAAAATTTAAAAAATTCAGTGCCATTTTGAAATTCTTTGTTATTGTAGCGATTTCGTTCAAAATCGATATGTAGGACTTCCTCGAATTTCAAAACAGGAAACTGATGCCAAAGTGTTAAAAAATCAGCGCCATTTTGGAATTCTTTGTTAATTGACCGATTTCGTTCGAAATCGATATTTAGGACTCCATGGGGTTACTAAACAGTAAACTGTTACCAAAATTAAAAAAAACCAGCACTTTTTTGAAATTCTTTGTTAATTGACCGAATTCGTTCAAAATCGATATCTTAGGATCCCTGGGATTACAAAACAGAAAACTGATACCAAAGTTTAAAAAAATCAGCGCCATGTATTTTTTTTTAATCACAACCCGTGAGCTGCTTTAGCAGCTCACGCACAGAGCGAAAAACTAGTTATTATACTATATATAGCTAAATTACCACTCACTCATTGACATAATTGTTCTCCTAGAAAGAGACAGAAAACGATAAAATGATATACGGGAGAAGTGTTCGAGTGCGGGAGTCGAGTAGGGAAAAATTATGACATTTAGGAAAAACAAGATGGCGGCCGACGTGATTCTTGTAACTCTTTTGTTTTCCAACCGATTCCGTTACAACTCGCAGTGATTGAAGAAATTAGGAAACGGTAAACAGAAAAAGTGGAAGATATTGGAAAAACAAGATGGCGGCCGAGATGTAGTGTTTTCAAATTTTTGATTTTTCGACCCCGAACCGTGGCGCCACAGATCCGAAACGGCGTGGTCGACCATAATATTTTTTTCTTATTTCGCCTACAATTATCTTGTATTTTGACAGAATGGAGTGGTTTTTAAAAATTCAAGATGGCGGCTGTACCGTCGGCCGTTCGGTTTGAGTTACGAAAAATCGCAATTTTAAAATTCAAATTTCTCACAGTTGCCAACGTCGGAGCGTTCCGACTTCTAAGGGGAGATTGTGTGTACATCCTCGAGGTATGGATTGAGGGAAAAAAATTACCCCATTTCTCGGGAAAATTTCAAGATTTACCCCAAAAATAAAAAAATCGAAATACGCATTTTTTGGAAAAATCGAGTACGAGCAACCACGTGTCCCACTTGTACAAATGACATTTGGGTAATTTCGTCGCCGAGGTCTGGTAACACTGGAATTTATCAAAGAAAAAGTGATTTTCGACATGGTCTTTTTTCAGGGGCTATCATTTCGGCTGGGTGCGAGCGAGATGAAAAATTGAAACGTCATCAGGAGCGGTGTATCCTGTAGTTCACGGGAAAATTATGAAACTATGTCAAATGATTCTGTGAAACGAGGTGGCGGCCATTTTGTATTCTTTTTGTGTTTTTGAAAATTTCGATCACGTCTTAGAGGCGGTTGGCAACATTTGGGAAAGTTGACATGTATGGATCGATTGTGTAACTCGACGGGCAGTATCGAGAAATCAAAACAGTGTTGCCATATTCGGGGTAGTTTTCGAGATTTTCCCTAAAAACTTCCTCCTGTAAAATTTTGTATGAAAATTTTTTTTTTCACTGCTGGCTTCGTATGGAAATCAGAAAATATAACTTGAAAAAAAATATGGAGACAGCTGATGATTGAGGATTTCGGAGACGGGTAAAGGGCACGGCAAGGGTATTGAAGATAGGTGGGGAGTGCTCGAACAAATGTCACTCGAAACCTCGTCCAATTGGCAATTAGTAAAAAAAAAACTCAAAATTGTGGATTCAAGATGGCTGCCATACAAATTTCGTGAGTGTCTATCTCGGAGAGTATGAGAGATGGAAGTGTGGTTTCTTGGCAAGAGATGATCAGGACGAGGAGGTCTATTTAGCGAAATGAAAAAAAATTCAAGATGGCGGAATATTTTTTTTCATACCAAATTATATGGCGAATATTGAAGAGACTACAAGTGTTGTAGTAGTGTTTAGTAATTGACCAAATTGTTCTCCTAGAAAGAAACAGAAAATGATACAAAGGTGTATGGGAGATCTGTTCTGGTGCGACATGGGAGTAGGGAAAAATTATGACATTTCGGAAAAACAAGATGGCGGCCGATATGATTCTTGCAACTCTTTTGTTTTCCAACCGATTTCGTTACAACTCGCAATTATTGAAGAAATTAGGAAACGATTAGTAGAAAAAGTGGAAAATATTGGAAAAACAAGATGGCGGCCAAGCTGTAGTGTTTTCAAATTTTGATTTTTAGACCTCGAACCGCGGCGCCACAGATCCGAAACGGCGTGGTCGAACATAATTTTTTTTTCTATTTCCGCCTACAATTATCCTGTATTTTGACAGAATGGGGTGGTTTTTAAAAATTCAAGATGGCGGCTGTCACGGCGGCCGTTCGGTTTGAGTTACGAAAAAACGCAATTTTAAAATTCAAATTTCTCACAGTTGGCAACGTCGGAACGTTTCGACTTCTACGGGGAGATTGTGTGTACGGACTCGAGGTATGGATTGGGGAAAAAAAATTACCCCATTTCTCGGGAAAATTTCAAGATTTACCCCAAAAGTAAAAAAATCGAATTACGTATTTTTTGCCAAATTCGAGTACGAGCAACCACGTGTTTCACTTGTACGAATGACATTTGGGTATTTTCGTCGCCGAGGTCTGGCAGCACTGGAATTTATCAAAGTAAAAGTGATTTTCGACATGGTATTTTTTCAGGGGCGATCGTTTAGGCTGCGTGCGAGCGAGATAAAAAATTGAAACGTCATCAGGAGCGGTGTATCCTGTAGTTCATATGAAAATTATAAAACTATGTAAAATGTTTCTGTGAAACGAGATGGCGGCCATTTTGTATTCTTTTTGTGTTTTTGAAAATTTCGATCACGTTTTTGAAGCAGTGGGCAAGTTGACATGTATGGATCGATTGTGTAACTCGACCAGCAGTATCCAAGAAAAATATGGAGACAGCTGATGATTGAGGATTTCGGCAACGGGTCAAGAGCACGGCCAAGGTATTGAAGAGAGGTAGGGGGTGCTCGAACAAATGTCACTCGAAACCTCATCCAATTGGCGGTGAATTTAAAAAAACTTAAAAATGGTGGATTCAAGATGGCTGCCATACAAATTTCGCCAGTGTCTATCTCGGAGAGTATAAGAGATGGAAGTGTGGTTTCACGGCAAGAGATGATCAGGACGAGGAGGTCTATTTAGCGAAATGAAAGAAAATTCAAGATGGCGGAACATTTTTTTCATACCAAATTATATGGCGAATATTGAAGACACTACAAGTGTAGTAGTGTAGCAATTGGCAGAATTGTTCTCATAGAAATAGACAGAAAACGATACAATTATGTATTGGAGATGTGTTCGGGTGCGGGATGGGAGTAGGGAAAATAATGAAATTTCGGAAAAACAAGATGGCGGCCGACGTGATTCAAGCAACTCTTTTGTTTTCCAACTTATTTCGTTACAACTCGCTATTATTAAAGAAATTAGAAAACGATTAATAGAAAAAGTGGAAAAAATTTGAAAAACAAGATGGCGGCCGAGCTGTAATGTTTTCAAATTTTAGATTTTTAAACCCCGAAACGCTACGCTACAGATCCGAAACGGCGCGGTCGAGCATAATATTTTTTTCTTTGTCCGCCTACAATTATCCTATATTTTGACAGAATGGGTGTGGTTTTTAAAAATTCAAGATGGCTGCTGTCGCGGTGGCCGTTCGATTTGAGTTACGAAAAATCGCAATTTTAAAATTCAAATTTCTCACAGTTGCCAACGTCGGAGCGTTCCGACTTCTAAGGGGAGATTGTGTGTACATCCTCGAGGTATGGATTGAGGGAAAAAAATTACCCCATTTCTCGGGAAAATTTCAAGATTTACCCCAAAAATAAAAAAATCGAAATACGCATTTTTTGGAAAAATCGAGTACGAGCAACCACGTGTCCCACTTGTACAAATGACATTTGGGTAATTTCGTCGCCCAGGTCTGGCAACACTGGAATTTATCAAAAAAAAAGTGATTTTCGACATGGTCTTTTTTCAGGGGCTATCATGTCGGCTGGGTGCGAGCGAGATGAAAAATTGAAACGTCATCAGGAGCGGTGTATCCTGTAGTTCACAGGAAAATTATGAAACTATGCAAAAAGTTTCTGTGAAACGAGGTGGCGGCCATTTTGTATTCGTTTTGTGTTTTTGAAAATTTCAATCACGTCTTAGGGGCGGGTTGGCAACATTTGGGAAAGTTGACATGTATGGATCGATTGTGTTACTCGACCAGCAGTATCCAAGAAAAATATGGAGACAGCTAATGATTGAGGATTTCGGCAACGGGTCAAGAGCACGACCACGGTATTGAAGAGAGGTAGGGGGTGCTCGAACAAATGTCACTCGAAACCTCATCCAATTGGCGGTGAATTAAAAAAAACTTAAAAATGGTGGATTCAAGATGGCTGCCATACAAATTTCGCCAGTGTCTATCTCGGAGAGTATAAGAGATGGAAGTGTGGTTTCTCAGCAAGAGATGATCAGGACGAGGAGGTGTATTTAGCGAAATGAAAAAAAATTCAAGATGGCGGAACATTTTTTTCATACCAAATTATATGGCGAATATTGGAGAGACGTTACAAGTGATACGGTTCTGTTTTACCCACGAAGGGGCTCCCTGGGATTACAAAACAGGAAACCGATACCAAAGTTTTAAAAAATCAGCGCCATTTTGAAATTCTTTGTTAATTGATCGATTTCGTTCAAAATCGATATTTAGTACTTCATGGGATTACAAGACAGGAAACTGGTACCAAAATTTTACAAAATCAGCGCCATTTTGAAATTCTTTGTAAATTGACAGATTTCGTTCAAAATCGATATCTGAGGATCCCTGGGATTAAAAAACAGGAAACTGATACCAAATTTTAAAAAATCAGCGCCATTTTGAAATTATTTGTTAATTGACCGATTTCGTTCAAAATCGATATTTAGGACTCCATGGGATTGCAAAACAGGAAACTGGTACCAAAATTTAAAAAATTCAGCGCCATTTTGAAATTCTGTGTTATTGTAGCGATTTGGTTCAAAATCGATATTTAGGACTTCTTTGGATTACAAAACAGGAAACTGGTACCAAACTTTCAAAAAATCAGCGCCATTTTGAAATTCTTTGTAAATTGACCGATTTCGTTCAAAATCGATATTTAGGGCTCCCTGGGCTAGGATTACAAAACTGGAAACTGGTACCAACGTTTTAAAAAATCAGCGCCATTTTGAAATTCTTTGTTAATTGACCGATTTCGTTCAAAATCGATATTTAGGGCTCCCTGGGATTACAAAACAGGAAACTGATACCAAAGCTGTAAAAAATCAGCGCAATTTTGAAATTATTTCTTTATTGACCAATTTTGTTCAAAATCGATATTTAGGCCTCGCTGGGATTACAAAACAGGAAACTGATACCAAAGCTGTAAAAAATCAGCGCAATTTTGAAATTCTTTGTTAATTGACCGATTTCGTTCAAAATCGATATTTAGGACTCCATGGGGTTACTAAACAGTAAACTGGTACCAAAATTTAAAAAAATCAGCGCCATTTTGAAATTCTTTGTTATTGTAGCGATTTCGCTCAAAATCGATATTTAGGACTTCCTCGAATTTCAAAACAGGAAACTGATGCCAAAGTTTTAAAAAATCAGCGCCATTTTGGAATTCTTTGTTAATTGACCGATTTCGTTCAAAATCGATATTTAGGACTCCATGGGGTTACTAAACAGTAAACTGTTACCAAAATTAAAAAAAAACCAGCACTATTTTGAAATTCTTTTTTAATTGACCGATTTCGTTCAAAATCGATATTTAGGGCTCCCTGGGGTTACAAAACAGGAAACTGGTACCAAAGTTGTAAAAAATCAGCGCCATTTTGAAATTATTTGGAAATTGACCAATTTAGTTCAAAATTGATATTTAGGACTCCCTGGGAATACAATACAGGAAACTGATATGAATTCATTTTGTTTTTTTTTTAATCACAACCCGTGAGCTGCTTTAGCAGCTCACGCACAGAGCGAAAAACTAGTTATTATACTATATATAGCTCGATTACCACTCACTCACTGACTCATTGACATAATTGTTCTCCTAGAAAGAGACAGAAAATGATACAATGATGTATGGGAGAAGTGTTCGAGTGCGGGAGTCGAGTGGGGAAAAATTATGACATTTCGGAAAAACAAGATGGCGGCCGACGTGATTCTTGTAACTCTTTTGTTTTCCGAGCGATTTCGTTACAACTCGCAGTGATGGAAGAAATTAGGAAACGATCTATAGAAAAAGTGGAAAAAATTGGAAAAACAAGATGGCGGCCGAGTTGTAGTGTTTTCAAATTTTTGATTTTTCGACCTCGAACCGCGGCGCCACAGATAAGAAACGGCGTGGTCGAGCATAATTTTTTTTTCTATTTCCGCCTACAATTATCCTGTATTTTGACAGAATGGGAGTGGTTTTTAAAAATTCAAGATGGCGGCTGTCACGGCGGCCGTTCGGTTCGAGTTACGAAAAAACGCAATTTTAAAATTCAAATTTCTCGCAGTTGGCAACGTCGGAACGTTTCGACTTCTACGGGGAGATTGTGTGTACAGACTCGAGGTATGGATTGGGGAAAAAAAATTATGCCATTTCTCGGGAAAATTTCAAGATTTACCCCAAAAATAAAAAAATCGAAATACGTAGTTTTTGCAAAATTCGAGTATGGGTAACCACGTGTCTCACTTGTGCGAATGACATTTGGGTATTTTCGTCGCCGAGGTCTGGCAACACTGGAATTTATCAAAGAAAAAGTGATTTTCGACATGGTCTTTTTTCAGGGGCTATCATGTCAGCTGGGTGCGAGCGAGATGAAAGATTGAAACGTCATCAGGAGCGGAGTATCCTGTAGTTCACGGGAAAATTATAAAGCTATGTCAAATGATTCTGTGAAACGAGGTGGCGGCCATTTTGTATTCCTTTTGTGTTTTTGAAAATTTCGATCACGTCTTAGAGTCGGTTGGCAACATTTGGGAAAGTTGACATGTATGGATCGATTGTGTAACTCGACGGGCAGTATCGAGAAATAAAAACAGTGTTGCCAGATTCGGTGTAGTTTTCGAGATTTTCCCTAAAAACTTCCTCCTGTAAAATTTTGTATGAAAAATTTTTTTTTCACTGCTGGCTCCGTATGGAAGTCAGAAAATATAACTTGAAGAAAAATATGGAGACAGCTGATGATTGAGGATTTCGGAGACGGGTAAAGGGCACGGCCAGGGTATTGAAGATAGGTGGGGGGTGCTCGAACAAATGTCACTCGTAACCTCATCCAATTGGCAAGTTGTAAAAAAAAAACTCAAAATTGTGGATTCAAGATGGCTGCCATACAAATTTCGTGAGTGTCTATCTCGGAGAGTATGAGAGATGGAAGTGTGGTTTCTTGGCAAGAGATGATCAGGACGAG
Organism: Erebia palarica; assembly: GCA_964035005.1. Taxonomy (NCBI): domain Eukaryota; kingdom Metazoa; phylum Arthropoda; class Insecta; order Lepidoptera; family Nymphalidae; genus Erebia; species Erebia palarica. The sequence continues at coordinate 32,787,878 of OZ035983.1, forward strand.
GAGGTCTATTTAGCGAAATGAAAAAAAAATCAAGATGGCGGAATATTTTTTTTCATACGAAATTATATGGCGAATATTGAAGAGACTACAAGTGTTGTAGTAGTGTTTAGTAATTGACCAAATTGTTCTCCTAGAAAGAAACAGAAAACGATACAATTATGTTAGGGAGATGTGTTCGGGTGCGGGAGTAGGGAAAAATTATGAAATTTCGGAAAAACAAGATGGCGGCTGTCACAGCGGCCGTTCGGTCTGAATTACGAATAAATGCAATTTTAAAATTCAACTTTCTCGCAGTTGGCAACGTCGGAACGTTTCGACTTTAACGGGGAGATTGTGTGTACAGACTCGAGGTATGGATTGGGGAAAAAAAATTATGCCATTTCTCGGGAAAATTTCAAGATTTACCCCAAAAATAAAAAAATCGAAATACGTAGTTTTTGCAAAATTCGAGTACGAGCAACCACGTGTTTCACTTGTACGAATGACATTTGGGTATTTTCGTCGCCGAGGTCTGGCGGCACTGGAATTTATCAAAGTAAAAGTGATTTTCGACATGGTCTTTTTTCAGGGGCTATCATGTCGGCTGGGTGCGAGCGAGACGAACAATTGAAACGTCGTCAGGAGCGGTGTATCCTGTAGTTCACGGGAAAATTATAAAACTGTGTCAAATGATTCTGTGAAACGAGGTGGCAGCCATTTTGTATTCCTTTTGTGTTTTTGAAAATTTCAATCACGTCTTAGAGGTGGTTGGCAACATTTGGGAAAGTTGACATGTATGGATCGATTGTGTAACTCGACGGGCAGTATCGAGAAATCAAAACAGTGCTGCCACATTCCGGGTAGTTTTCGAGATTTTCCCTAAAAACTTCCTCCTGAAAAATTTTGTATGAAAAATTTTTTTTTCACTGCTGCCTTCGTATGGAAGTCAGAAAATATAACTTGAAGAAAAATATGGAGACAGCTGATGATTGAACATTTCGGAGACGGGTAAAGAGCACGGCCAGGGTATTGAAGATAGGTGGGGAGTGCTCGAACAAATGTCACTCGAAACCTCATCCAATTGGCAATAAGTAAAAGAAAAACTCAAAATGGTGGATTCAAGATGGCTGCCATACAATTTTCTTGAGCGTATTTCTCGGAGAGTATGAGAGATGGAAGTGTGGTTTCTTGGCAAGAGATGATCAGGACGAGGAGGTCTATTTAGCGAAATGAAGAAAATTCAAGATGGCGGAATATTTTTTTTCGTACCAAATTATATGGCGACTATTGAAGAGACTGCAAGTGTAGAACTTTGCAAGATTTGTATACGGTTCCGTTTTACCCACGACGGGGCTCCCTAGGATAACAAAACAGGAAACTAATACCAAAATTTTCAAAAATCAGCGCCATTTTGAAATTCTTTGTTAATTGACCGATTTCGTTCAAAATCGATATTTAGGACTCCCTGGGGATACAAAACAGGAAACTGTTACCAAAATAAAAAAAAACCAGCGCCATTTTGAAACTCTTTGTTAATTGACCGATTTCGTTCAAAATCGATACAGTAAAGATTGTGCTACTTGTAAGTCTAACCACATCCCGTGAGCTGCTTTAGCAGCTCGCGCACAGAGCGAAAAACTAGTTATAATATATATATAATATTATAATATATATAGCTCAATTACCACTCACTGACTGACTCATTGACATAATTGTTCTCCTAGAAAGAGACAGAAAACGATATAATGATGTATGAGAGATGTGTTCGAGTGCGGGAGTCGAGTAGGGAAAAATTATGACATTTCGAAAAAACAAGATGGCGGCCGACGTGATTCTTGTAACTCTTTTGTTTTCCAACCGATTTCGTTGCAATTCGCAATGATTGAAGAAATTAGGAAAAGATCTATAGAAAAAGTGGAAAAAATTGGGAAAACAAGATGGCGGCCGAGCTGTAGTGTTTTAAAATTTTTGATTTTTCGACCCCGAACCGCGGCGCCACAGATCCGAAACGGCGGGGTCGAGCATATTTTTTTTTTCTTATTTCGCCTACTATTATCCTGTATTTTGACAGTATGGGGGTGGTTTTTAAAAATTCAAAATGGCGGCTGTCGCGGTGGCCGTTCGGTTTGAGTTACGAAAAAACGCAATTTTAAAATTCAAATTTCTCGCAGTTGCCTACGTCGGAGCGTTTCGACTTCTATGGGCAGATCGTGTGTACAGACTTGAAGTATGGATTGGATGAAAAAAATTACCCCATTTCTCGGGAAAATTTCAAGATTTACCCCAAAAATTAAAAAATCGAAATACGTAGTTTTTGCAAAATTCGAGTATGGGCAACCACGTGTCTCACTTGTGCAAATGACATTTGGGTATTTTCGTCGGCGAGGTCTGGCAACACTGGAATTTATCAAAGAAAAAGTGATTTTCGACATGGTCTATTTTCAGGGGCTATCATTTCGGCTGGGTGCGAGCGAGACGAAAAATTGAAACGTCATCAGGAGCGGTGTATCCTGTAGTTCACGGGAAAATTATAAAACTATGTCAAATGATTCTGTGAAACGAGGTGGCGGCCATTTTGTATTTCCTTTGTGTTTTTGAAAATTTCGATCACGTCTTAGAGGCGGTTGGCAACATTTGGGAAAGTTGACATGTATGGATTGATTGTGTAACTCGACGGGCAGTATCGAGAAATCATAACAGTGTTGCCACATTCGGGGTAGTTTTCGAGATTTTCCCTAAAAACTTCCTCCTGTAAAAATTTGTATGAAAAATTTTTTTTTCACTGCTGGCTTCGAATGGAAGTCAGAAAATATAACTTGAAGAAAAATATGGAGACAGCTGATGATTGAGGATTTCGGAGACGGGTAAAGGGCACGGCCAGGGTATTGAAGATAGGTGGGGGGTGCTCGAACAAATGTCACTCGAAACCTCATCCAATTGGCGATGAGTTTAAAAAAAACTCAAAAATGGTGGATTCAAGATGGCTGCCATACAAATTTCGTTAGTGTCTATCTCGGAGAGTATGAGAGATGGAAGTGTGGTATCTTGGCAAGAGATGATCAGGACAAGGAGGTCTATTTGGCGAAATGAAATAAAATTCAAGATGGCGGATTTTTTTTGTCATACCAATTTATATGGCGAATATTGAAGAGACTGCAAGTATAGAAAGAACTATGCAAGATTTTGATACGGTTCCGTTTTACCCACGACGAGGCTCCCTGGGATTACGAAATAGGAAACTGATATCAAAGTCTTAATAAATCAGCGCCATTTTGAAAATCTTTGTTAATTTACAGATTTAGTTCAAAATCGATATTTAGGGCTCCCTGTGATTACAGAATAGGAAACTGATACCAAAAAAAAAAACCAGCGCCATTTTTAAATTCTTTGTTAATTGACCGATTTCGTTCAAAATCGATATTTAGGGCTCCCTGTGGTTACAGAACAGGAAACTGGTACCAAAATAAAAAAAAATACAGTGCCATTTTGAAATTCTTTGTTAATTGACCGATTTCGTTCAAAATCGATACAGTAAAGACTGTGCTACTTGTAAGTCTAACCACATCCCGTGAGCTGCTTTAGCAGCTCGCGCACAGAGCGAAAAACTAGTTATTATAATATATATAGCTCAATTACCACTCACTGACTGACTGACTCACTCATTGACATAATTGTTCTCCTAGAAAGAGACAGAAAATGATACAATGATGTATGGGAGAAGTGTTCGAGTGCGGAAGTCGAGTAGGGAAAAATTATGACATTTCAGAAAAACAAGATGGCGGCTGACGTGATTCTTGTAACTCTTTTGTTTTCCGACCGATTTCGTTACAACTCGCAGTGATGGAAGAAATTAGGAAACGATCTAGAGAAACAGTGGAAAAAATTGGAAAAACAAGATGGCGGCCGAGCTGTAGTGTTTTAAAATTTTTGATTTTTCGACCTCGAACCGCGGCGCCACAGATCCGAAACGGCGTGGTCGAGCATAATTTTTTTTCTATTGCCGCCTACAATTATCCTGTATTTTGACAGAATGGGAGTGGTTTTCAAAAATTCAAGATGGCGGCTGTCACGGTGGCCGTTCGGTTTGAGTTACGAAAAACGCAATTTTAAAATTCAAATTTCTCGCAGTTGCCAACGTCGGAGCGTTTCGACTTCTACGGGGAGATTGTGTGTACAGACTCGAGGTATGGATTGGGGATAAAAAATTACCCCATTTCAAGGGAAAATTTCATGATTTACCCCAAAAATAAAAAAATCGAAATACGAACTTTTTTAAAAATTCGAGTACGAGCAACCACGTGTCCCACTTGTACGAATGACATTTGGGTAATTTCGTCGCCGAGGTCTGGCAGCACTGGAATTTATCAAAGAAAAAGTGATTTTCGACATGGTCTTTTTTCAGGGGCTATCATGTCGGCTGGGTGCGAGCGAGATGAAAGATTGAAACGTCGTCAGGAGCGGTGTATCCTGTAGTTCACAGGAAAATTATAAAACACTGCAAAAAGTTTTTGTAAAACGAGGTGGCGGCCATTTTGTATTCTTTTTGTGTTTTTGAAAATTTCGATCACGTCTTAGAGGCGGTTGACAACATTTGGGAAAGTTGACATGTATGGATCGAATGTGTAACTCGACCAGCAGTATCCAAGAAAAATATGGAGACAGCTGATGATTGAGGATTTCGGCAACGGGTCAAGATCACGGCCAAGGTATTGAAGAGAGGTAGGGGGTGCTCGAACAAATGTCACTCGAAACCTCATCCAATTGGCGGTGAGTTTAAAAAAACCTCAAAAATGGTGGATTCAAGATGGCCGCCATACAAATTTCGTCAGTGTCTATCTCGGATAGTATAAGAGATGGAAGTGATGTTTCTCAGCAAGAGATGATCAGGACGAGGAGGTGTATTAAGCGAAATGAAAAAAAATTCAAGATTGCGGAACATTTTTTTCATACCAAATTATATGGCGAATATTGGAGAGACGTTACAATTGATACGGTTCTGTTTTACCCACGAAAGGGCTCCCTGGAATTACAAAACAGGAAACCGATACCAAAGATTTAAAAAATCAGCGCCATTTTGAAATTCTTTGTTAATTGATCGATTTCGTTCAAAATCATTATTTAGTACTCCATGGGATTACAAGACAGGAAACTGGTACCAAAATTTTACAAAATCAGCGCCATTTTGAAATTCTTTGTTAATTGACAGATTTAGTTCAAAATCGATATCTGAGGATCCCTGGGATTAAAAAACAGGAAACTGATACCAAAGTTTAAAAAAATCAGCGCCATTTTGAAATTCTTTGTTAATTGACCGATTTCGTTCAAAATCGATATTAAGGACTCCATGGGATTGCAAAACAGGAAACTGGTAACAAAATTTAAAAATTCAGCGCCATTTTGAAATTCTTTGTTATTGTAGCGATTTCGTACAGAATCGATATATAGGACTTCCTCGAATTTCAAAACAGGAAACTAATTCCAAAATTTTCAAAAATCAGCGCCATTTTGGAATTCTTTGTTAATTGACCGATTTCGTTCAAAATCGATATTTAGGACTCCATGGGGTTACTAAACAGTAAACTGTTAACAAAATTTTAAAAAACCAGCACTATTTTCAAATTCTTTGTTAATTGACCGATTTCGTTCAAAATCGATGTTTAGGACTCCCTGGGATTTCAAAACAGGAAATTGATACCAAAATTGTAAAAAACCAGCGCCATTTTTAAATTCTTTGTTATTGTAGCGATTTCGCTCAAAATCCTTATTTAGGGCTTCCTGGGATTACAAAACAGGAAACCGATACCAAAGTTTTAAAAAATCAGCGCCATTTTGAAATTCTTTGTTAATTGATCGATTTCGTTCAAAATCAATATTTTGTACTCCATGGGAGTACAAGACAGGAAACTGGTACCAAAATTTTACAAAATCAGCGCCATTTTAAAATTCTTTGCTAATTGACCGATTTCGTTCAAAATCGATATCTGAGGATCCCTGGGATTGCAAAACAGGAAACTGGTAACAAAATTAAAAAAATTCAGCGCCATTTTGAAATTCTTTGTTATTGTAGCGATTTCGTTCAAAATCGATATTTAGGACTTCCTCGAATTTCAAAACAGGAAACTGATGCCAAAGTTTTAAAAAATCAGCGCCTTTTTGGAATTCTTTGTTAATTGACCGATTTCGTTCAAAATCGATATTTAGGACTTCCTCGAATTTCAAAACAAAAAACTGATGCCAAAGTTTTAAAAAATCAGCGCCATTTCGGAATTCTTTGTTAATTGACCGATTTCGTTCAAAATCGATATTTAGGACTTCCTCGACTTTCAAAACCGGAAACTGATGCCAAAGTTTTAAAAAATCAGCGCCTTTTTGGAATTCTTTGTTAATTGACCGATTTCGTTCAAAATCGATATTTAGGACTCCATGGGGTTAACAAACAGTAAACTGTTACCAAAATTTAAAAAAACCAGCACTATTTTCAAATTCTTTGTTAATTGACCGATTTCGTTCAAAATCGATGTTTAGGACTCCCTGGGATTTCAAAACAGGAAACTGATACCAAAATTGTAAAAAATCAGCGCCATTTTTAAATTCTTTGTTATTGCAGCGATTTCGCTCAAAATCCTTATTTAGGGCTTCCTGGGATTACAAAACAGGAAGCCGATACCAAAGTTTAAAAAATCAGCGCCATTTTGAAATTCTTTGTTAATTGACCGATTTCGTTCAAAATCGATATTTAGGGCTCCCTGTGATTACAGAACAGGAAACTGGTATCAAAATTTAAAAAAAATCAGCGCCATTTTGAAAATCTTTGTTAATTGACCGATTTCGTTCAAAATCGATATTTATGGCTCCCTGGGATAACAAACCAGGAAACTGTTACCAAAATAAAGAAAATACAGCGCGATTTTGAAATTCTTTGTTAATTGACCGATTTCGTTCAAAATCGATTCAGTAAAGACTGTGCTACTTGTAAGTCTAACCACATCCCGTGAGCTGCTTTAGCAGCTCGCGCACAGAGCGAAAAACTAGTTATACTATATATAGCTAAATTACCACTCACTCACTCACTCACTCATTGACATAATTGTTCTCCTAGAAAGAGACAGAAAATGATACAATGATGTATGGGAGATGTGTTCCAGTGCGGGAGTCGAGTGGGGAAAAATTATGACATTTCGGAAAAACAAGATGGCGGCCGACGTGATTCTTGTAACTCTTTTGTTTTCCGACCGATTTCGTTGCAATTCGCAATGATTGAAGAAATTAGGAAACGGTCAACAGAAAAAGTGGAAAAAATTGGGAAAACAAGATGGCGGCCGAGCTGCAGTGTTTTAAAATTTTTGGTTTTTCGATCCCGAACCGCAGCGCCACAGATCCGAAACGGCGTGGTCGAGCATAATATTTTTTTCTATTTCCGCCTACAATTATCCTGTATTTTGACAGAATGGGATTGGTTTTCAAAAATTCAAGATGGCGGCTGTCACGGCGGCCGTTCGGTTTGAGTTACGAAAAAACGCAATTTTAAAATTCAAATTTCTCGCAGTTGGCAACGTCGGAGCGTTTCGACTTCTACGAGGAGATTGTGGGTACGGACTCGAGGTATGGATTGGGGAAAAAAAATTACCCCATTTCTCGGGAAAATTTCAAGATTTACCCCAAAAATAAAAAAATAGAAATACGAACTTTTTTAAAAATTCGAGTACGAGCAACCATGTGTCCCACTTGTACGAATGACATTTGGATAATTCCGTCACCGAGGTCTAGCAACACTGGAATTTATCAAAGAAAAAGTGATTTTCGACATGGTCTTTTTTCAGGGGCTATCATGTCGGCTGGGTGCGAGCGAGATGAACAATTGAAACGTCGTCAGGAGCGGTGTATCCTGTAGTTTATGGGAAAATTATAAAACTGTGTCAAATGATTGTGTGAAACGAGGTGGCGGCCATTTTGTATTCTAATTGTGTTTTTGAAAATTTCAATCACGTCTTAGAGGCGGTTGGAAACATATGGGAAAGTTGACATGTATGGATCGATTGTGTAACTCGACGGGCAGTATCGAGAAATCAAAACAGTGTTGCCACATTAGGGGTAGTTTTCGAGATTTTCCCTAAAAACTTCCTCCAGTAAAATTTTGTATGAAAAATTTTTTTTTCACTGCTGGCTTCGTATGGAAATCAGAAAATATAACTTGAAGAAAAATATGGAGACACCTGATGATTGAGGATTTCGGAGACGGGTAAAGAGCACGGCCAGGGTATTGAAGATAGGTGGGGGGTGCTCGAACAAATGTCACTCGAAACCTCATCCAATTGGCAATAAGTTAAAAAAAAACTCAAAAATTGTGGATTCAAGATGGCTGCCATACAAATTTCGTGAGTGTCTATCTCGGAGAGTATTAAAGATGGAAGTGTGGTTTCTTGACAAGAGATGATCAGGACGAGGAGGTTTATTTAGCGAAATGAAAAAAAATTCAAGATGGCGGAATATTTTTTTTCATACTAAATTATATGGCGAATATTGAAGAGACTACAAGTGTAGAACTATGTAAGATTTTGATACGGTTCCGTCTCACCCACGACGAGGCTCCCTGGGATTACGAAATAGGAAACTGATATCAAAGTTTTAATAAATCAGCGCCATTTTTAAAATCTTTGTTAATTGACCGATTTCGATCAAAATCGATATTTAGGGCTCACTGTGATTACAGAACAGAAAACTGAAACTAAAATTAAAAAAAAATCAGCGCCATTTTGAATTACTTTGTTAGTTTACCGATTTCGTTCAAAATCGATATTTAGGTTTTCCTGGGATTACAAAACAGGAAACTGGTACGAAAATTTAACAAAATCAGCGCCATTTTGAATTTCTTTGTTAATTGACCGATTTCGTTAAAAATCGATGTTTAGGGTTCCCTAGGATTACAAAACAGAAAACTGACACCAAAGTTTCAAAAAATCAGCGCCATTTTGAAATTCTTTGTTATTGCGATTTCGTTCAAAATCGAAACATTAAAGTCTGTACTACTTGTGAGTCTAACCACATTCCGTGAGCTGCTTTAGCAGCTCGCGCACAGAGCGAAAAACTAGTTATTATACTATATATAGCTAAATTACCACTCACTCATTGACATAATTGTTCTCCTAGAAAGAGACAGAAAACGATAAAATGATATACGGGAGAAGTGTTCGAGTGCGGGAGTCGAGTAGGGAAAAATTATGACATTTAGGAAAAACAAGATGGCGGCCGACGTGATTCTTGTAACTCTTTTGTTTTCCAACCGATTCCGTTACAACTCGCAGTGATTGAAGAAATTAGGAAACGGTAAACAGAAAAAGTGGAAGATATTGGAAAAACAAGATGGCGGCCGAGATGTAGTGTTTTCAAATTTTTGATTTTTCGACCCCGAACCGTGGCGCCACAGATCCGAAACGGCGTGGTCGACCATAATATTTTTTTCTTATTTCGCCTACAATTATCTTGTATTTTGACAGAATGGAGTGGTTTTTAAAAATTCAAGATGGCGGCTGTACCGTCGGCCGTTCGGTTTGAGTTACGAAAAATCGCAATTTTAAAATTCAAATTTCTCACAGTTGCCAACGTCGGAGCGTTCCGACTTCTAAGGGGAGATTGTGTGTACATCCTCGAGGTATGGATTGAGGGAAAAAAATTACCCCATTTCTCGGGAAAATTTCAAGATTTACCCCAAAAATAAAAAAATCGAAATACGCATTTTTTGGAAAAATCGAGTACGAGCAACCACGTGTCCCACTTGTACAAATGACATTTGGGTAATTTCGTCGCCGAGGTCTGGTAACACTGGAATTTATCAAAGAAAAAGTGATTTTCGACATGGTCTTTTTTCAGGGGCTATCATTTCGGCTGGGTGCGAGCGAGATGAAAAATTGAAACGTCATCAGGAGCGGTGTATCCTGTAGTTCACGGGAAAATTATGAAACTATGTCAAATGATTCTGTGAAACGAGGTGGCGGCCATTTTGTATTCTTTTTGTGTTTTTGAAAATTTCGATCACGTCTTAGAGGCGGTTGGCAACATTTGGGAAAGTTGACATGTATGGATCGATTGTGTAACTCGACGGGCAGTATCGAGAAATCAAAACAGTGTTGCCATATTCGGGGTAGTTTTCGAGATTTTCCCTAAAAACTTCCTCCTGTAAAATTTTGTATGAAAATTTTTTTTTTCACTGCTGGCTTCGTATGGAAATCAGAAAATATAACTTGAAAAAAAATATGGAGACAGCTGATGATTGAGGATTTCGGAGACGGGTAAAGGGCACGGCAAGGGTATTGAAGATAGGTGGGGAGTGCTCGAACAAATGTCACTCGAAACCTCGTCCAATTGGCAATTAGTAAAAAAAAAACTCAAAATTGTGGATTCAAGATGGCTGCCATACAAATTTCGTGAGTGTCTATCTCGGAGAGTATGAGAGATGGAAGTGTGGTTTCTTGGCAAGAGATGATCAGGACGAGGAGGTCTATTTAGCGAAATGAAAAAAAATTCAAGATGGCGGAATATTTTTTTTCATACCAAATTATATGGCGAATATTGAAGAGACTACAAGTGTTGTAGTAGTGTTTAGTAATTGACCAAATTGTTCTCCTAGAAAGAAACAGAAAATGATACAAAGGTGTATGGGAGATCTGTTCTGGTGCGACATGGGAGTAGGGAAAAATTATGACATTTCGGAAAAACAAGATGGCGGCCGATATGATTCTTGCAACTCTTTTGTTTTCCAACCGATTTCGTTACAACTCGCAATTATTGAAGAAATTAGGAAACGATTAGTAGAAAAAGTGGAAAATATTGGAAAAACAAGATGGCGGCCAAGCTGTAGTGTTTTCAAATTTTGATTTTTAGACCTCGAACCGCGGCGCCACAGATCCGAAACGGCGTGGTCGAACATAATTTTTTTTTCTATTTCCGCCTACAATTATCCTGTATTTTGACAGAATGGGGTGGTTTTTAAAAATTCAAGATGGCGGCTGTCACGGCGGCCGTTCGGTTTGAGTTACGAAAAAACGCAATTTTAAAATTCAAATTTCTCACAGTTGGCAACGTCGGAACGTTTCGACTTCTACGGGGAGATTGTGTGTACGGACTCGAGGTATGGATTGGGGAAAAAAAATTACCCCATTTCTCGGGAAAATTTCAAGATTTACCCCAAAAGTAAAAAAATCGAATTACGTATTTTTTGCCAAATTCGAGTACGAGCAACCACGTGTTTCACTTGTACGAATGACATTTGGGTATTTTCGTCGCCGAGGTCTGGCAGCACTGGAATTTATCAAAGTAAAAGTGATTTTCGACATGGTATTTTTTCAGGGGCGATCGTTTAGGCTGCGTGCGAGCGAGATAAAAAATTGAAACGTCATCAGGAGCGGTGTATCCTGTAGTTCATATGAAAATTATAAAACTATGTAAAATGTTTCTGTGAAACGAGATGGCGGCCATTTTGTATTCTTTTTGTGTTTTTGAAAATTTCGATCACGTTTTTGAAGCAGTGGGCAAGTTGACATGTATGGATCGATTGTGTAACTCGACCAGCAGTATCCAAGAAAAATATGGAGACAGCTGATGATTGAGGATTTCGGCAACGGGTCAAGAGCACGGCCAAGGTATTGAAGAGAGGTAGGGGGTGCTCGAACAAATGTCACTCGAAACCTCATCCAATTGGCGGTGAATTTAAAAAAACTTAAAAATGGTGGATTCAAGATGGCTGCCATACAAATTTCGCCAGTGTCTATCTCGGAGAGTATAAGAGATGGAAGTGTGGTTTCACGGCAAGAGATGATCAGGACGAGGAGGTCTATTTAGCGAAATGAAAGAAAATTCAAGATGGCGGAACATTTTTTTCATACCAAATTATATGGCGAATATTGAAGACACTACAAGTGTAGTAGTGTAGCAATTGGCAGAATTGTTCTCATAGAAATAGACAGAAAACGATACAATTATGTATTGGAGATGTGTTCGGGTGCGGGATGGGAGTAGGGAAAATAATGAAATTTCGGAAAAACAAGATGGCGGCCGACGTGATTCAAGCAACTCTTTTGTTTTCCAACTTATTTCGTTACAACTCGCTATTATTAAAGAAATTAGAAAACGATTAATAGAAAAAGTGGAAAAAATTTGAAAAACAAGATGGCGGCCGAGCTGTAATGTTTTCAAATTTTAGATTTTTAAACCCCGAAACGCTACGCTACAGATCCGAAACGGCGCGGTCGAGCATAATATTTTTTTCTTTGTCCGCCTACAATTATCCTATATTTTGACAGAATGGGTGTGGTTTTTAAAAATTCAAGATGGCTGCTGTCGCGGTGGCCGTTCGATTTGAGTTACGAAAAATCGCAATTTTAAAATTCAAATTTCTCACAGTTGCCAACGTCGGAGCGTTCCGACTTCTAAGGGGAGATTGTGTGTACATCCTCGAGGTATGGATTGAGGGAAAAAAATTACCCCATTTCTCGGGAAAATTTCAAGATTTACCCCAAAAATAAAAAAATCGAAATACGCATTTTTTGGAAAAATCGAGTACGAGCAACCACGTGTCCCACTTGTACAAATGACATTTGGGTAATTTCGTCGCCCAGGTCTGGCAACACTGGAATTTATCAAAAAAAAAGTGATTTTCGACATGGTCTTTTTTCAGGGGCTATCATGTCGGCTGGGTGCGAGCGAGATGAAAAATTGAAACGTCATCAGGAGCGGTGTATCCTGTAGTTCACAGGAAAATTATGAAACTATGCAAAAAGTTTCTGTGAAACGAGGTGGCGGCCATTTTGTATTCGTTTTGTGTTTTTGAAAATTTCAATCACGTCTTAGGGGCGGGTTGGCAACATTTGGGAAAGTTGACATGTATGGATCGATTGTGTTACTCGACCAGCAGTATCCAAGAAAAATATGGAGACAGCTAATGATTGAGGATTTCGGCAACGGGTCAAGAGCACGACCACGGTATTGAAGAGAGGTAGGGGGTGCTCGAACAAATGTCACTCGAAACCTCATCCAATTGGCGGTGAATTAAAAAAAACTTAAAAATGGTGGATTCAAGATGGCTGCCATACAAATTTCGCCAGTGTCTATCTCGGAGAGTATAAGAGATGGAAGTGTGGTTTCTCAGCAAGAGATGATCAGGACGAGGAGGTGTATTTAGCGAAATGAAAAAAAATTCAAGATGGCGGAACATTTTTTTCATACCAAATTATATGGCGAATATTGGAGAGACGTTACAAGTGATACGGTTCTGTTTTACCCACGAAGGGGCTCCCTGGGATTACAAAACAGGAAACCGATACCAAAGTTTTAAAAAATCAGCGCCATTTTGAAATTCTTTGTTAATTGATCGATTTCGTTCAAAATCGATATTTAGTACTTCATGGGATTACAAGACAGGAAACTGGTACCAAAATTTTACAAAATCAGCGCCATTTTGAAATTCTTTGTAAATTGACAGATTTCGTTCAAAATCGATATCTGAGGATCCCTGGGATTAAAAAACAGGAAACTGATACCAAATTTTAAAAAATCAGCGCCATTTTGAAATTATTTGTTAATTGACCGATTTCGTTCAAAATCGATATTTAGGACTCCATGGGATTGCAAAACAGGAAACTGGTACCAAAATTTAAAAAATTCAGCGCCATTTTGAAATTCTGTGTTATTGTAGCGATTTGGTTCAAAATCGATATTTAGGACTTCTTTGGATTACAAAACAGGAAACTGGTACCAAACTTTCAAAAAATCAGCGCCATTTTGAAATTCTTTGTAAATTGACCGATTTCGTTCAAAATCGATATTTAGGGCTCCCTGGGCTAGGATTACAAAACTGGAAACTGGTACCAACGTTTTAAAAAATCAGCGCCATTTTGAAATTCTTTGTTAATTGACCGATTTCGTTCAAAATCGATATTTAGGGCTCCCTGGGATTACAAAACAGGAAACTGATACCAAAGCTGTAAAAAATCAGCGCAATTTTGAAATTATTTCTTTATTGACCAATTTTGTTCAAAATCGATATTTAGGCCTCGCTGGGATTACAAAACAGGAAACTGATACCAAAGCTGTAAAAAATCAGCGCAATTTTGAAATTCTTTGTTAATTGACCGATTTCGTTCAAAATCGATATTTAGGACTCCATGGGGTTACTAAACAGTAAACTGGTACCAAAATTTAAAAAAATCAGCGCCATTTTGAAATTCTTTGTTATTGTAGCGATTTCGCTCAAAATCGATATTTAGGACTTCCTCGAATTTCAAAACAGGAAACTGATGCCAAAGTTTTAAAAAATCAGCGCCATTTTGGAATTCTTTGTTAATTGACCGATTTCGTTCAAAATCGATATTTAGGACTCCATGGGGTTACTAAACAGTAAACTGTTACCAAAATTAAAAAAAAACCAGCACTATTTTGAAATTCTTTTTTAATTGACCGATTTCGTTCAAAATCGATATTTAGGGCTCCCTGGGGTTACAAAACAGGAAACTGGTACCAAAGTTGTAAAAAATCAGCGCCATTTTGAAATTATTTGGAAATTGACCAATTTAGTTCAAAATTGATATTTAGGACTCCCTGGGAATACAATACAGGAAACTGATATGAATTCATTTTGTTTTTTTTTTAATCACAACCCGTGAGCTGCTTTAGCAGCTCACGCACAGAGCGAAAAACTAGTTATTATTATACTATATATAGCTCGATTACCACTCACTCACTGACTCATTGACATAATTGTTCTCCTAGAAAGAGACAGAAAATGATACAATGATGTATGGGAGAAGTGTTCGAGTGCGGGAGTCGAGTGGGGAAAAATTATGACATTTCGGAAAAACAAGATGGCGGCCGACGTGATTCTTGTAACTCTTTTGTTTTCCGAGCGATTTCGTTACAACTCGCAGTGATGGAAGAAATTAGGAAACGATCTATAGAAAAAGTGGAAAAAATTGGAAAAACAAGATGGCGGCCGAGTTGTAGTGTTTTCAAATTTTTGATTTTTCGACCTCGAACCGCGGCGCCACAGATAAGAAACGGCGTGGTCGAGCATAATTTTTTTTTCTATTTCCGCCTACAATTATCCTGTATTTTGACAGAATGGGAGTGGTTTTTAAAAATTCAAGATGGCGGCTGTCACGGCGGCCGTTCGGTTCGAGTTACGAAAAAACGCAATTTTAAAATTCAAATTTCTCGCAGTTGGCAACGTCGGAACGTTTCGACTTCTACGGGGAGATTGTGTGTACAGACTCGAGGTATGGATTGGGGAAAAAAAATTATGCCATTTCTCGGGAAAATTTCAAGATTTACCCCAAAAATAAAAAAATCGAAATACGTAGTTTTTGCAAAATTCGAGTATGGGTAACCACGTGTCTCACTTGTGCGAATGACATTTGGGTATTTTCGTCGCCGAGGTCTGGCAACACTGGAATTTATCAAAGAAAAAGTGATTTTCGACATGGTCTTTTTTCAGGGGCTATCATGTCAGCTGGGTGCGAGCGAGATGAAAGATTGAAACGTCATCAGGAGCGGAGTATCCTGTAGTTCACGGGAAAATTATAAAGCTATGTCAAATGATTCTGTGAAACGAGGTGGCGGCCATTTTGTATTCCTTTTGTGTTTTTGAAAATTTCGATCACGTCTTAGAGTCGGTTGGCAACATTTGGGAAAGTTGACATGTATGGATCGATTGTGTAACTCGACGGGCAGTATCGAGAAATAAAAACAGTGTTGCCAGATTCGGTGTAGTTTTCGAGATTTTCCCTAAAAACTTCCTCCTGTAAAATTTTGTATGAAAAATTTTTTTTTCACTGCTGGCTCCGTATGGAAGTCAGAAAATATAACTTGAAGAAAAATATGGAGACAGCTGATGATTGAGGATTTCGGAGACGGGTAAAGGGCACGGCCAGGGTATTGAAGATAGGTGGGGGGTGCTCGAACAAATGTCACTCGTAACCTCATCCAATTGGCAAGTTGTAAAAAAAAAACTCAAAATTGTGGATTCAAGATGGCTGCCATACAAATTTCGTGAGTGTCTATCTCGGAGAGTATGAGAGATGGAAGTGTGGTTTCTTGGCAAGAGATGATCAGGACGAGGAGGTCTATTTAGCGAAATGAAAAAAAAATCAAGATGGCGGAATATTTTTTTTCATACGAAATTATATGGCGAATATTGAAGAGACTACAAGTGTTGTAGTAGTGTTTAGTAATTGACCAAATTGTTCTCCTAGAAAGAAACAGAAAACGATACAATTATGTTAGGGAGATGTGTTCGGGTGCGGGAGTAGGGAAAAATTATGAAATTTCGGAAAAACAAGATGGCGGCTGTCACAGCGGCCGTTCGGTCTGAATTACGAATAAATGCAATTTTAAAATTCAACTTTCTCGCAGTTGGCAACGTCGGAACGTTTCGACTTTAACGGGGAGATTGTGTGTACAGACTCGAGGTATGGATTGGGGAAAAAAAATTATGCCATTTCTCGGGAAAATTTCAAGATTTACCCCAAAAATAAAAAAATCGAAATACGTAGTTTTTGCAAAATTCGAGTACGAGCAACCACGTGTTTCACTTGTACGAATGACATTTGGGTATTTTCGTCGCCGAGGTCTGGCGGCACTGGAATTTATCAAAGTAAAAGTGATTTTCGACATGGTCTTTTTTCAGGGGCTATCATGTCGGCTGGGTGCGAGCGAGACGAACAATTGAAACGTCGTCAGGAGCGGTGTATCCTGTAGTTCACGGGAAAATTATAAAACTGTGTCAAATGATTCTGTGAAACGAGGTGGCAGCCATTTTGTATTCCTTTTGTGTTTTTGAAAATTTCAATCACGTCTTAGAGGTGGTTGGCAACATTTGGGAAAGTTGACATGTATGGATCGATTGTGTAACTCGACGGGCAGTATCGAGAAATCAAAACAGTGCTGCCACATTCCGGGTAGTTTTCGAGATTTTCCCTAAAAACTTCCTCCTGAAAAATTTTGTATGAAAAATTTTTTTTTCACTGCTGCCTTCGTATGGAAGTCAGAAAATATAACTTGAAGAAAAATATGGAGACAGCTGATGATTGAACATTTCGGAGACGGGTAAAGAGCACGGCCAGGGTATTGAAGATAGGTGGGGAGTGCTCGAACAAATGTCACTCGAAACCTCATCCAATTGGCAATAAGTAAAAGAAAAACTCAAAATGGTGGATTCAAGATGGCTGCCATACAATTTTCTTGAGCGTATTTCTCGGAGAGTATGAGAGATGGAAGTGTGGTTTCTTGGCAAGAGATGATCAGGACGAGGAGGTCTATTTAGCGAAATGAAGAAAATTCAAGATGGCGGAATATTTTTTTTCGTACCAAATTATATGGCGACTATTGAAGAGACTGCAAGTGTAGAACTTTGCAAGATTTGTATACGGTTCCGTTTTACCCACGACGGGGCTCCCTAGGATAACAAAACAGGAAACTAATACCAAAATTTTCAAAAATCAGCGCCATTTTGAAATTCTTTGTTAATTGACCGATTTCGTTCAAAATCGATATTTAGGACTCCCTGGGGATACAAAACAGGAAACTGTTACCAAAATAAAAAAAAACCAGCGCCATTTTGAAACTCTTTGTTAATTGACCGATTTCGTTCAAAATCGATACAGTAAAGATTGTGCTACTTGTAAGTCTAACCACATCCCGTGAGCTGCTTTAGCAGCTCGCGCACAGAGCGAAAAACTAGTTATAATATATATAGCTCAATTACCACTCACTGACTGACTCATTGACATAATTGTTCTCCTAGAAAGAGACAGAAAACGATATAATGATGTATGAGAGATGTGTTCGAGTGCGGGAGTCGAGTAGGGAAAAATTATGACATTTCGAAAAAACAAGATGGCGGCCGACGTGATTCTTGTAACTCTTTTGTTTTCCAACCGATTTCGTTGCAATTCGCAATGATTGAAGAAATTAGGAAAAGATCTATAGAAAAAGTGGAAAAAATTGGGAAAACAAGATGGCGGCCGAGCTGTAGTGTTTTAAAATTTTTGATTTTTCGACCCCGAACCGCGGCGCCACAGATCCGAAACGGCGGGGTCGAGCATATTTTTTTTTTCTTATTTCGCCTACTATTATCCTGTATTTTGACAGTATGGGGGTGGTTTTTAAAAATTCAAAATGGCGGCTGTCGCGGTGGCCGTTCGGTTTGAGTTACGAAAAAACGCAATTTTAAAATTCAAATTTCTCGCAGTTGCCTACGTCGGAGCGTTTCGACTTCTATGGGCAGATCGTGTGTACAGACTTGAAGTATGGATTGGATGAAAAAAATTACCCCATTTCTCGGGAAAATTTCAAGATTTACCCCAAAAATTAAAAAATCGAAATACGTAGTTTTTGCAAAATTCGAGTATGGGCAACCACGTGTCTCACTTGTGCAAATGACATTTGGGTATTTTCGTCGGCGAGGTCTGGCAACACTGGAATTTATCAAAGAAAAAGTGATTTTCGACATGGTCTATTTTCAGGGGCTATCATTTCGGCTGGGTGCGAGCGAGACGAAAAATTGAAACGTCATCAGGAGCGGTGTATCCTGTAGTTCACGGGAAAATTATAAAACTATGTCAAATGATTCTGTGAAACGAGGTGGCGGCCATTTTGTATTTCCTTTGTGTTTTTGAAAATTTCGATCACGTCTTAGAGGCGGTTGGCAACATTTGGGAAAGTTGACATGTATGGATTGATTGTGTAACTCGACGGGCAGTATCGAGAAATCATAACAGTGTTGCCACATTCGGGGTAGTTTTCGAGATTTTCCCTAAAAACTTCCTCCTGTAAAAATTTGTATGAAAAATTTTTTTTTCACTGCTGGCTTCGAATGGAAGTCAGAAAATATAACTTGAAGAAAAATATGGAGACAGCTGATGATTGAGGATTTCGGAGACGGGTAAAGGGCACGGCCAGGGTATTGAAGATAGGTGGGGGGTGCTCGAACAAATGTCACTCGAAACCTCATCCAATTGGCGATGAGTTTAAAAAAAACTCAAAAATGGTGGATTCAAGATGGCTGCCATACAAATTTCGTTAGTGTCTATCTCGGAGAGTATGAGAGATGGAAGTGTGGTATCTTGGCAAGAGATGATCAGGACAAGGAGGTCTATTTGGCGAAATGAAATAAAATTCAAGATGGCGGATTTTTTTTGTCATACCAATTTATATGGCGAATATTGAAGAGACTGCAAGTATAGAAAGAACTATGCAAGATTTTGATACGGTTCCGTTTTACCCACGACGAGGCTCCCTGGGATTACGAAATAGGAAACTGATATCAAAGTCTTAATAAATCAGCGCCATTTTGAAAATCTTTGTTAATTTACAGATTTAGTTCAAAATCGATATTTAGGGCTCCCTGTGATTACAGAATAGGAAACTGATACCAAAAAAAAAAACCAGCGCCATTTTTAAATTCTTTGTTAATTGACCGATTTCGTTCAAAATCGATATTTAGGGCTCCCTGTGGTTACAGAACAGGAAACTGGTACCAAAATAAAAAAAAATACAGTGCCATTTTGAAATTCTTTGTTAATTGACCGATTTCGTTCAAAATCGATACAGTAAAGACTGTGCTACTTGTAAGTCTAACCACATCCCGTGAGCTGCTTTAGCAGCTCGCGCACAGAGCGAAAAACTAGTTATTATAATATATATAGCTCGATTACCACTCACTCACTGACTCATTGACATAATTGTTCTCCTAGAAAGAGACAGAAAACGATGTAATGATGTATGGGAGATGTGTTCGAGTGCGCGAGTCGAGTAGGGAAAAATTATGACATTTCGGAAAAACAAGATGGCGGCCGACGTGATTCTTGTAACTCTTTGGTTTTCCAACCGATTTCGTTGCAATTCGCAATGATTGAAGAAATTAAGAAACGGTCAACAGAAAAAGTGGAAAAAATTGGAAAAACAAGATGGCGGCAAAGCTGGAGTGTTTTAAAATTTTTGATTTTTCGACCTCGAACCGCGGCGCCACAGATCCGAAACGGCATGGTTGAGCATAATTTTTTTTTCTATTCCCGCCTTCAATTATCCTGTATTTTGACAGAATGGGGGTGGTTTTTAAAAATTCAAAATGGCGGCTGTCACGGCGGCCGTTCGGTTCGAGTTACGAAAAAATGCAATTTTAAAATTCAAATTTCTCACAGTTGCCAACGTCGGAGCGTTTCGACTTCTACGGGGAGATTGTGTGTACAGACTCGAGGTATGGATTGGGGAAAAAAAATTACCCCATTTCTCGGGAAAATTTCAAGATTTACCCCAAAAATTAAAAAATCGAAATACGCATTTTTTGCAAAATTCGAGTACGAGCAACCACGTGTCCCACTTGTACGAATGACATTTGGGTATATTCGTCGCCGAGGTCTGGCAACACTGGAATTTATCAAAGAAAAAGTGATTTTCGACATGGTCTTTTTTCAGGGGCTATCATGTCGGCTGGGTGCGAGCGAGATGAAAGATTGAAACGTCATCAGGAGCGGTGTATCCTGTAGTTCACAGGAAAATTATGAAACTATGTCAAATGATTCTGTGAAACGAGGTGGCGGCCATTTTGTATTCTTTTTGTGTTTTTGAAAATTTCAATCACGTCTTTGAGGCGGTTGGCAACATTTGGGAAAGTTGACATGTATTGATCGATTGTGTAACTCGACGGGCAGTATCGAGAAATCAAAACAGTGTTGCCACATTCGGGGTAGTTTTCGAGATTTTCCCTAAAAACTTCCTCCTGTAAAATTTTGTATGAAAAAATTTTTTTTCACCGATGGCTTCGTATAGAAGTTAGAAAATATAACTTGAAAAAAAATATGGAGACAGCTGATGATTGAGGATTTCGGAGACGGGTAAAGGGCACGGCCAGGGTATTGAAGATAGGTGGGGGGTGCTCGAACAAATGTCACTCGAAACCTCATCCAATTGGCGATGAGTTTAAAAAAAACTCCAAAATGGTGGATTCAAGATGGCTGCCATACAAATTTCGTTAGTGTCTATCTCGGAAAGTATGAGAGATGGAAGTGTGGTTTCTTGGCAAGAGATGATCAGGACGAGGAGGTCTATTAAGCGAAATGAAAAAAAAATCAAGATGGCGGAATCTTTTTTTTCATACCAAATTATATGGCGAATATTGAAGAGACTGCAAGTATAGAACTATATAAGATTTTGAATTGATACGGTTCCGTTTTACCCACGACGAGGCTCCCTGGGATTACAAAACAGGAAACTTATATCAGAGTTTTAAAAAATCAGCGCCATTTTGAAATTCTTTGTTAATTGACCGATTTCGTTCAAAATCGATATTGAGGCCTCCCTGGGATCACAATACAGGAAACTGGTACCAGAATTAAAAAAAATCAACGCCATTTTGAAATTCTTTGTTAATTGACCGATTTCGTTCAAAATCGATATTAAGGACTCCATGGGATTGCAAAACAGGAAACTGTTACCAAAATTTAAAAAATTCAGCACCATTTTGAAATTCTTTGTTATTGTAGCGATTTCGTTCAAAATCGATATTTAGGACTTCCTCGAATTTCAAAACAGGAAACTGATGCCAAAGTTTTAAAAAATCAGCGCCATTTTGGAATTCTTAGTTAATTGACCGATTTCGTTCAAAATCGATATTTAAGACTCCCTGGGTTTACAAAACAGGAAACTGTTACCACAATAAAAAAAAAATAGCGCCATTTTGAAATTCTTTGTTAATTGACCGATTTCGTTCAAAATCGATACAGTGCTACTTTTAAGTCTAACCACATCCCGTGAGCTGCTTTAGCAGCTCGCGCACAGAGCGAAAAACTAGTTATACTATATATAGCTCGATTACCACTCACTCACTCACTGACTCATTGACATAATTGTTCTCCTAGAAAGAGACAGAAAATGATACAATGATGTATGGGAGATGTGTTCGAGTGCGGGAGTCGAGTAGGGAAAAATTATGACATTTCGGAAAAACAAGATGGCGGCCGACGTGATTCTTGTAACTCTTTTGTTTTCCAACCGATTTCGTTGCAATTCGCAGTGATTGAAGAAATTAGGAAACGGTCAACAGAAAAAGTGGAAAAAATTGGAAAAACAAGATGGCGGCCGAGCTGTAGTGTTTTAATATTTTTGATTTTTCGACCTCGAACCGCGGCGCCCCAGATCCGAAACGGCGCGGTCGAGCATAATTTTTTTTTCTATTTCCGCCTACAACTATCCTGTATTTTGACAGAATGGGAGTGGTTTTCAAAAATTCAAGATGGCGGCTGTCACGGCTGCCGTTCGGTTTGAGTTACGAAAAAACGCAATTTTGAAATGCAAATTTCTCGCAGTTGGCAACATCGGAGCGTTTCGACTTGTACGGGGAGATTGTGTGTCCAGACTCGAGGTATGGATTGGGGAAAAAAAATTACCCCATTTCTCGGGAAATTTTCAAGATTTACCCCAAAAATAAAAAAATCGAAATACGAACTTTTTTAAAAATTCGAGTACGAGCAACCACGTGTCCCACTTGTACGAATGACATTTGGGTAATTTCGTCGCCAAGGTCTGGCAACACTGGAATTTATCAAAGAAAAAGTGATTTTCGACATGGTCTCATTTCAGGGGCTATCATTTCGGCTGGGTGCGAGCGAGATGAAAAATTGAAACGTCATCAGGAGCGGTGTATCCTGTAGTTCACGGGAAAATTATAAAATTATGTCAAATGATTTTGTGAAACGAGGTGGCGGCCATTTTGTATTCCTTTTGTGGTTTTGAAAATTTCGATCACGTCTTAGAGGCGGTTGGCAACATTTGGGAAAGTTGACATGTATGGATCGATTGTGTAACTCGACGGGCAGTATCGAGAAATCAAAACAGTGTTGCCACACTTGGGAAAGTTTTCGAGATTTTCCCTAAAAACTTCCTCCTGTAAAATTTTGTATGAAATTTTTTTTTCCCCTTATGGCTTCGTATGGAAGTCAGAAAATATAACTTGAAAAAAAATATGGAGACAGCTGATGATTGAGGATTTCGGAGACGGGTAAGGAGCACGGCCAAGGTATTGAAGATAGGTGGGGGGTGCTCGAACAAATGTCACTCGAAACCTCATCCAATTGGCGATGAGTTTAAAAAAAACTCAAAAATGGTGGATTCAAGATGGCTGCCATACAAATTTCGTTAGTGTCTATCTCGGAGAGTATGAGAGATGGAAGTGTGGTTTCTTGGCAAGAGATGAACAGGACAAGGAGGTCTATTAAGCGAAATGAAAAAAAATTCAAGATGGCGGAATATTTTTTTTCATACCAAATTATATGGCGAACATTGAAGAGACTACAAGTGTTGTAGTAGTGTTTAGTAATTGACCAAATTGTGCTCCAAGAAAGATACAGAAAACGATACAATTATGTTAGGGAGATGTGTTCGGGTGCGGGATGGAATTAGGGAAAAATTATGAAATTTCGGAAAAAAAAGATGGCGGCTGACGTGATTCTTGCAACTCTTTTGTTTTCCAACCGATTTCGTTACAATTCGCTATTATTGAAGAAATAAGAAAACGATTAATAGAAAAAGTGGAAAAAATTGGAAAAACAAGATGGCGGCTGAGCTGCAGTGTTTCAAATTTTTGATTTTTCGACCCCGAACCGCGGCGCCACACATCTGAAACGGCGTTGTCGAGCATAATATTTTTTTCTGTTTTCGCCTACAATTATCCTGTATTTTGACAGAATGGGAGTGGTTTTAAAAAATTCAAGATGGCGGCTGTCGCGGCGGCTGTTCGGTTTGAGTTACGAAACAACGCAATTTTAAAATTCAAATTTCTCGCAGTTGGATACGTCGGAGCGTTTCGACTTCTACGGGGAGATTGTGTGTACAGACTCGAGGTATGGATTGGGGAAAAAAATTACCCCATTTCTCGGGAAAATTTCATGATTTACCCCAAAAATTAAAAAATCGAAATACGTATTTTTTGCAAAATTCGAGTACGAGCAACCACGTGTCTCACTTGTACGAATGACATTTGGGTATTTTAGTATCTGGCAACACTGGAATTTATTTATTACAACACATGGAATTGTGGTTTCTTGGCAAGAGATGATCAGGACGAGGATGTCTATTTAGCAAAATGTAAAAAAAAAATTCAAGATGGCGGAATATTTTTTTTCATACCAAATTATATGGCGAATATTGAATTTACTACAATTAGTGTAGAACTATGCAAGATTTTGATACGGTTCCGTTTTACCCACGACGGGGCTCCCTGGGATTACAAAACAGGAAGCTGATAACAAAGTTTTTAAAAATCAGCGCCATTTTGAAATTCTTTGTTAATTGACCGATTTCGTTCAAAATCGATATTTAGGACTCCCTGGGGATACAAAACAGGAAACTGTTACCAAAATAAAGAAAAAACAGCGCCATTTTGAAATTCTTTGTTAATTGACCGATTTGGTTCGAAATCAATATTTAGAACTTCTTGGGATTACAAAACAGGAAACTGGTACCAAAATTGAAACAAAACAGCGCCATTTTGAAATTCTTTGTTAATTGACCGATTTCGTTCAAAATCGATATTTAGGACTCCCTGGGGATACAAAACAGGAAACTGTTACCAAAATAAAAAAAACCAGCGTCATTTTGAAATTCTTTGTTAATTGACCGATTTCGTTCAAAATCGATATTTAGGGCTCCCTGTGATTACAGAACAGGAAACTGGTATCAAAATTTTAAAAAAATCAGCGCCATTTTGAAATTCTTTGTTAATTGGCCGATTTCGTTCAAAATCGATATTTAGGACTCCCTGGCGATACAAAACAGGAAACTGTTACCAAAATAAAGAAAAAACAGTGTCATTTTGATATTCTTTGTTAATTGACCGATTTCGTTCAAAATCGATATCTGAGGATCCCTGGGATTACAAAACAGGAAACTGATACCAAAGTTTTAAAAACTCAGCGCCATTTTGTTTTTTTTTTAATCACAACCCGTGAGCTGCTTTAGCAGCTCACGCACAGAGCGAAAAACTAGTTATAATATATATAGCTCGATTACCACTCACTGACTGACTGACTCACTCATTGACATAATTGTTCTCCTAGAAAGAGACAGAAAACGATATAATGATGTTAGGGAGATGTGTTCTGGTGGGGGATTCGAGTAGGGAAAAATTATGACATTTCGAAAAAACAAGATGGCGGTCGACGTGATTGTTGTAACTCTTTTGTTTTCCAACCGATTTCGTTACAACTCGCAGTGATGGAAGAAATTAGGAAACGATCTAGAGAAAAAGTGGAAAAAATTGGAAAAACAAGATGGCGGCCGAGCTGTAGTGTTTTAAAATTTTTGATTTTTCGACCTCGAACCGCGGCGCCACAGATCCGAAACGGCGTAGTCGCGAATAATTTTTTTTTCTATTTCCGCCCACAATTATCCTGTATTTTGACAGAATGGGAGTGGCTTTTAAAAATTCAAGATGGCGGCTGTCACGGCGGCCGTTCGGTTTGAGTTACGAAAAAACGCAATTTTAAAATTCAAATTTCTCGCAGTTGGCAACGTCGGAGCGTTTCGACGTCTATGGGGCGATTGTGTGTACAGACTCGAGGTATGGATTGGAGGAAAAAATTTACCCCATTTCTCGGGAAAATTTCAAGATTTACCCCAAAAATTAAAAATCGAAATACGTATTTTTTAGAAAATTCGAGTACGAGCGACCACGTGTCCCACTTGTACGAATGACATTTGGGTAATTTCGTCGCCGAGGTCTGGCAACACTGGAATTTATCAAAGAAAAAGTGATTTTCGACATGGTCTTTTTTCAGGGGCTATCATTTCGGCTGGGTGCGAGCGAGATGAAAAATTGAAACGTCATCAGGAGCGGTGTATCCTGTAGTTTACGGGAAAATTATAAAGCTATGTCAAATGATTCTGTGAAACGAGGTGGCGGCCATTTTGTATTCCTTTTGTGTTTTTGAAAATTTTAATCACATCTTAGAGGCGGTTGGCAACATTTGGGAAAGTTGACATGTATGGGTCGATTGTGTAACTCGACGGGCAGTATCGAGAAATCAAAACAGTGTTGCCACATTCGGGGTAGTTTTCGAGATTTTCCCTAAAAACTTCCTCCTGTAAAATTTTGTATGAAAAATTTTTTTTTCACTGCTGGCTCCGTATGGAAGTCAGAAAATGTAACTTGAAGAAAAATATGGAGCCACCTGATGATTGAGGGTTTCGGAGACGGGTGAAGGGCACGGCGAGGGTATTGAAGATAGGTGGGGGGTGCTCGAACAAATGTCACTCGAAACCTTATCCAATTGGCGATGAGTTTAAAAAAAACTCAAAAATGGTGGATTCAAGATGGCTGCCATACAAATTTCGTTAGTGTCTATCTCGGAGAGTATGAGAGATGGAAGTGTGGTTTCTTGGCAACAGATGATCAGGACGAGGAGGCCTATTTGACGAAATGAAAAAAAAATTCAAGATGGCGGAATTTTTTTTTTCATACCAAATTATATGGCGAACATTGAAGAGACTGCAAGTGTAGTAGTGTAGCATTTGACAGAATTGTTCTTCTAGAAAGAGACAGAAAACGATACAGTGATGTACTGGAGATGTGTTTGAGTGCGGGATGGAAGTAAGGAAAAATTATGACTTTTCGAATAAACAAGATGGCGGCCGACGTGCTTTTTGTAACTCTTTTGTTTTCTAACCGATTTCGTTATCACTCGCAGTGATTGAAGAAATTAGGAAACGGTCAACAGAAAAAGTGGAAAAAATTGGAAAAACAAGATGGCGGCCGAGCTGTAGTGTTTTCAAATTTTAGATTTTTAGACCCGAACCGCTGCGCCACAGATCCGAAACGTCGTGGTCGAGCATAATATTTTTTTCTTTTTCGTCTTAAATTATTCTGTATTTTGACAGAATGGGTGTGATTTTTAAAAATTCAAGATGGCGGCTGTTGCGGCGGCCGTTCGTTGAGGTACGAAAAAACGCAATTTTAAAATTCAAATTTCTCACAGTTGGCAACGTCAGAGCGTTTCGACTTCTGCGGGTCGAGTGTATGTATAAACTTGTGGTATGGATTGGGGGAAAAAAATTACCCCATTTCCCTGGAAAATTTCAAGATTTACCCCCAAAAATAAAAGAATCTAAATACGTATTTGTTTCAAAATTCGAGTACGAGCAACCACGTGTCTCACATGTACGAACGAGATTTGGGTATTTTCGTCGCCGAGGTCTGGCAACACTGGAATTTATCTAAGTAAAAGTGATTTTCGACATGGTCTTTTTTCAGGGGCAATCATTTCAACTTGGTGCGAGAGAGATAAAAAATTGAAACGCCATATGGAGCGGTATATCTTGCAGTTCACGAGAAAATTATAAAACCATGAAAAATGTTTCCGTTAAACGAGGTGGTGGCCATTTTGTATTCTTTTTGTGTTTTTGAAAATTTCCATCACGTTTTTGAGGCAGTGGGCAACATTTGGGAAAGTTGACATGTATGGATCTATTGTGTAACTCGACCAGCAGTATCCAAGAAAAATATGGAGACAGCTGATGATTGAGGATTTCGGCAACGGGTCAAGATCACGGCCAAGGTATTGAAGAGAGGTAGGGGGTGCTCGAACAAATGTCACTCGAAACCTCATCCAATTGGCGGTGAGTTTAAAAAAACCTCAAAAATGGCGGATTCAAGATGGCCGCCATACAAATTTCGTCAGTGTCTATCTCGGATAGTATAAGAGATGGAAGTGATGTTTCTCAGCAAGAGATGATCAGGACGAGGAGGTGTATTTAGCGAAATGAAAAAAAATTCAAGATTGCGGAACATTTTTTTCATACCAAATTATATGGCGAGTATTGGAGAGACGTTACAAGTGATACGGTTCTGTTTTACCCACGAAAGGGCTCCATGGGATTACAAGACAGGAAACTGGTACCAAAATTTTACAAAATCAGCGCCATTTTGAAATTCTTTGTTAATTGACAGATTTAGTTCAAAATCGATATCTGAGGATCCCTGGGATTAAAAAACAGGAAACTGATACCAAAGTTTAAAAAAATCAGCGCCATTTTGAAATTCTTTGTTAATTGACCGATTTCGTTCAAAATCGATATTAAGGACTCCATGGGATTGCAAAACAGGAAACTGGTAACAAAATTTAAAAATTCAGCGCCATTTTGAAATTCTTTGTTATTGTAGCGATTTCGTTCAGAATCGATATTTAGGACTTCCTCGTATTTCAAAACAGCAAACTGATGCCAAAGTTTTAAAAAATCTGCGCCGTTTTGGAATTCTTTGTTAATTGACCGATTTCGTTCAAAATCGATATTTAGTACTGTCTCCATGGGATTACAAGACAGGAAACATTTTTAAATTCTTTGTTATTGTAGCGATTTCGCTCAAAATCAATATTTAGGGCTTCCTGGGATTACAAAACAGGAAACTGATACCAAAGTTTAAAAATCAGCGTTATTTTGAAATTCTTTGTTAAGTGACCGATTTCGTTTAAAATCGATATTTAGGGCTCCCTGGGGTTACAAAACAGGAAACTGGTACCAAAGTTGTAAAAACTCAGCGCCATTTTGAAATTATTTGGGAATTGACCAATTTAGTTCAAAATTGATACTTAGGACTCCCTGGGAATACAATACAGGAAACTCATATGAAATTTAAAAAAAATCTGCGCCATTTTATAATTCTTTGTCAATTGACCGATTTTTTTCAAAATCGATATCTGAGGATCCCTGGGATTACAAAACAGGAAACTGATACCAAAGTTTTAAAAAATCAGCGCCATTTTGTTGTTTTTTTTAATCACAACCCGTGAGCTGCTTTAGCAGCTCACGCACAGAGCGAAAAACTAGTTATAATATATATAGCTCAATTACCACTCACTGACTGACTGACTCACTCATTGACATAATTGTTCTCCTAGAAAGAGACAGAAAATGATACAATGATGTATGGGAGAAGTGTTCGAGTGCGGAAGTCGAGTAGGGAAAAATTATGACATTTCAGAAAAACAAGATGGCGGCTGACGTGATTCTTGTAACTCTTTTGTTTTCCGACCGATTTCGTTACAACTCGCAGTGATGGAAGAAATTAGGAAACGATCTAGAGAAACAGTGGAAAAAATTGGAAAAACAAGATGGCGGCCGAGCTGTAGTGTTTTAAAATTTTTGATTTTTCGACCTCGAACCGCGGCGCCACAGATCCGAAACGGCGTGGTCGAGCATAATTTTTTTTCTATTGCCGCCTACAATTATCCTGTATTTTGACAGAATGGGAGTGGTTTTCAAAAATTCAAGATGGCGGCTGTCACGGTGGCCGTTCGGTTTGAGTTACGAAAAACGCAATTTTAAAATTCAAATTTCTCGCAGTTGCCAACGTCGGAGCGTTTCGACTTCTACGGGGAGATTGTGTGTACAGACTCGAGGTATGGATTGGGGATAAAAAATTACCCCATTTCAAGGGAAAATTTCATGATTTACCCCAAAAATAAAAAAATCGAAATACGAACTTTTTTAAAAATTCGAGTACGAGCAACCACGTGTCCCACTTGTACGAATGACATTTGGGTAATTTCGTCGCCGAGGTCTGGCAGCACTGGAATTTATCAAAGAAAAAGTGATTTTCGACATGGTCTTTTTTCAGGGGCTATCATGTCGGCTGGGTGCGAGCGAGATGAAAGATTGAAACGTCGTCAGGAGCGGTGTATCCTGTAGTTCACAGGAAAATTATAAAACACTGCAAAAAGTTTTTGTGAAACGAGGTGGCGGCCATTTTGTATTCTTTTTGTGTTTTTGAAAATTTCGATCACGTCTTAGAGGCGGTTGACAACATTTGGGAAAGTTGACATGTATGGATCGAATGTGTAACTCGACCAGCAGTATCCAAGAAAAATATGGAGACAGCTGATGATTGAGGATTTCGGCAACGGGTCAAGATCACGGCCAAGGTATTGAAGAGAGGTAGGGGGTGCTCGAACAAATGTCACTCGAAACCTCATCCAATTGGCGGTGAGTTTAAAAAAACCTCAAAAATGGTGGATTCAAGATGGCCGCCATACAAATTTCGTCAGTGTCTATCTCGGATAGTATAAGAGATGGAAGTGATGTTTCTCAGCAAGAGATGATCAGGACGAGGAGGTGTATTAAGCGAAATGAAAAAAAATTCAAGATTGCGGAACATTTTTTTCATACCAAATTATATGGCGAATATTGGAGAGACGTTACAATTGATACGGTTCTGTTTTACCCACGAAAGGGCTCCCTGGAATTACAAAACAGGAAACCGATACCAAAGATTTAAAAAATCAGCGCCATTTTGAAATTCTTTGTTAATTGATCGATTTCGTTCAAAATCATTATTTAGTACTCCATGGGATTACAAGACAGGAAACTGGTACCAAAATTTTACAAAATCAGCGCCATTTTGAAATTCTTTGTTAATTGACAGATTTAGTTCAAAATCGATATCTGAGGATCCCTGGGATTAAAAAACAGGAAACTGATACCAAAGTTTAAAAAAATCAGCGCCATTTTGAAATTCTTTGTTAATTGACCGATTTCGTTCAAAATCGATATTAAGGACTCCATGGGATTGCAAAACAGGAAACTGGTAACAAAATTTAAAAATTCAGCGCCATTTTGAAATTCTTTGTTATTGTAGCGATTTCGTACAGAATCGATATATAGGACTTCCTCGAATTTCAAAACAGGAAACTAATTCCAAAATTTTCAAAAATCAGCGCCATTTTGGAATTCTTTGTTAATTGACCGATTTCGTTCAAAATCGATATTTAGGACTCCATGGGGTTACTAAACAGTAAACTGTTAACAAAATTTTAAAAAACCAGCACTATTTTCAAATTCTTTGTTAATTGACCGATTTCGTTCAAAATCGATGTTTAGGACTCCCTGGGATTTCAAAACAGGAAATTGATACCAAAATTGTAAAAAACCAGCGCCATTTTTAAATTCTTTGTTATTGTAGCGATTTCGCTCAAAATCCTTATTTAGGGCTTCCTGGGATTACAAAACAGGAAACCGATACCAAAGTTTTAAAAAATCAGCGCCATTTTGAAATTCTTTGTTAATTGATCGATTTCGTTCAAAATCAATATTTTGTACTCCATGGGAGTACAAGACAGGAAACTGGTACCAAAATTTTACAAAATCAGCGCCATTTTAAAATTCTTTGCTAATTGACCGATTTCGTTCAAAATCGATATCTGAGGATCCCTGGGATTGCAAAACAGGAAACTGGTAACAAAATTAAAAAAATTCAGCGCCATTTTGAAATTCTTTGTTATTGTAGCGATTTCGTTCAAAATCGATATTTAGGACTTCCTCGAATTTCAAAACAGGAAACTGATGCCAAAGTTTTAAAAAATCAGCGCCTTTTTGGAATTCTTTGTTAATTGACCGATTTCGTTCAAAATCGATATTTAGGACTTCCTCGAATTTCAAAACAAAAAACTGATGCCAAAGTTTTAAAAAATCAGCGCCATTTCGGAATTCTTTGTTAATTGACCGATTTCGTTCAAAATCGATATTTAGGACTTCCTCGACTTTCAAAACCGGAAACTGATGCCAAAGTTTTAAAAAATCAGCGCCTTTTTGGAATTCTTTGTTAATTGACCGATTTCGTTCAAAATCGATATTTAGGACTCCATGGGGTTAACAAACAGTAAACTGTTACCAAAATTTAAAAAAACCAGCACTATTTTCAAATTCTTTGTTAATTGACCGATTTCGTTCAAAATCGATGTTTAGGACTCCCTGGGATTTCAAAACAGGAAACTGATACCAAAATTGTAAAAAATCAGCGCCATTTTTAAATTCTTTGTTATTGCAGCGATTTCGCTCAAGATCCTTATTTAGGGCTTCCTGGGATTACAAAACAGGAAGCCGATACCAAAGTTTAAAAAATCAGCGCCATTTTGAAATTCTTTGTTAATTGACCGATTTCGTTCAAAATCGATATTTAGGGCTCCCTGTGATTACAGAACAGGAAACTGGTATCAAAATTTAAAAAAAATCAGCGCCATTTTGAAAATCTTTGTTAATTGACCGATTTCGTTCAAAATCGATATTTATGGCTCCCTGGGATAACAAACCAGGAAACTGTTACCAAAATAAAGAAAATACAGCGCGATTTTGAAATTCTTTGTTAATTGACCGATTTCGTTCAAAATCGATTCAGTAAAGACTGTGCTACTTGTAAGTCTAACCACATCCCGTGAGCTGCTTTAGCAGCTCGCGCACAGAGCGAAAAACTAGTTATAATATATATAGCTCGATTACCACTCACTCACTGACTCATTGACATAATTGTTCTCCTAGAAAGAGACAGAAAACGATGTAATGATGTATGGGAGATGTGTTCGAGTGCGCGAGTCGAGTAGGGAAAAATTATGACATTTCGGAAAAACAAGATGGCGGCCGACGTGATTCTTGTAACTCTTTGGTTTTCCAACCGATTTCGTTGCAATTCGCAATGATTGAAGAAATTAAGAAACGGTCAACAGAAAAAGTGGAAAAAATTGGGAAAACAAGATGGCGGCCGAGCTGCAGTGTTTTAAAATTTTTGGTTTTTCGATCCCGAACCGCAGCGCCACAGATCCGAAACGGCGTGGTCGAGCATAATATTTTTTTCTATTTCCGCCTACAATTATCCTGTATTTTGACAGAATGGGATTGGTTTTCAAAAATTCAAGATGGCGGCTGTCACGGCGGCCGTTCGGTTTGAGTTACGAAAAAACGCAATTTTAAAATTCAAATTTCTCGCAGTTGGCAACGTCGGAGCGTTTCGACTTCTACGAGGAGATTGTGGGTACGGACTCGAGGTATGGATTGGGGAAAAAAAATTACCCCATTTCTCGGGAAAATTTCAAGATTTACCCCAAAAATAAAAAAATAGAAATACGAACTTTTTTAAAAATTCGAGTACGAGCAACCATGTGTCCCACTTGTACGAATGACATTTGGATAATTCCGTCACCGAGGTCTAGCAACACTGGAATTTATCAAAGAAAAAGTGATTTTCGACATGGTCTTTTTTCAGGGGCTATCATGTCGGCTGGGTGCGAGCGAGATGAACAATTGAAACGTCGTCAGGAGCGGTGTATCCTGTAGTTTATGGGAAAATTATAAAACTGTGTCAAATGATTGTGTGAAACGAGGTGGCGGCCATTTTGTATTCTAATTGTGTTTTTGAAAATTTCAATCACGTCTTAGAGGCGGTTGGAAACATATGGGAAAGTTGACATGTATGGATCGATTGTGTAACTCGACGGGCAGTATCGAGAAATCAAAACAGTGTTGCCACATTAGGGGTAGTTTTCGAGATTTTCCCTAAAAACTTCCTCCAGTAAAATTTTGTATGAAAAATTTTTTTTTCACTGCTGGCTTCGTATGGAAATCAGAAAATATAACTTGAAGAAAAATATGGAGACACCTGATGATTGAGGATTTCGGAGACGGGTAAAGAGCACGGCCAGGGTATTGAAGATAGGTGGGGGGTGCTCGAACAAATGTCACTCGAAACCTCATCCAATTGGCAATAAGTTAAAAAAAAACTCAAAAATTGTGGATTCAAGATGGCTGCCATACAAATTTCGTGAGTGTCTATCTCGGAGAGTATTAAAGATGGAAGTGTGGTTTCTTGACAAGAGATGATCAGGACGAGGAGGTCTATTTAGCGAAATGAAAAAAAATTCAAGATGGCGGAATATTTTTTTTCATACTAAATTATATGGCGAATATTGAAGAGACTACAAGTGTAGAACTATGTAAGATTTTGATACGGTTCCGTCTCACCCACGACGAGGCTCCCTGGGATTACGAAATAGGAAACTGATATCAAAGTTTTAATAAATCAGCGCCATTTTTAAAATCTTTGTTAATTGACCGATTTCGATCAAAATCGATATTTAGGGCTCACTGTGATTACAGAACAGAAAACTGAAACTAAAATTAAAAAAAAATCAGCGCCATTTTGAATTACTTTGTTAGTTTACCGATTTCGTTCAAAATCGATATTTAGGTTTTCCTGGGATTACAAAACAGGAAACTGGTACGAAAATTTAACAAAATCAGCGCCATTTTGAATTTCTTTGTTAATTGACCGATTTCGTTAAAAATCGATGTTTAGGGTTCCCTAGGATTACAAAACAGAAAACTGACACCAAAGTTTCAAAAAATCAGCGCCATTTTGAAATTCTTTGTTATTGCGATTTCGTTCAAAATCGAAACATTAAAGTCTGTACTACTTGTGAGTCTAACCACATTCCGTGAGCTGCTTTAGCAGCTCGCGCACAGAGCGAAAAACTAGTTATTATACTATATATAGCTAAATTACCACTCACTCATTGACATAATTGTTCTCCTAGAAAGAGACAGAAAACGATAAAATGATATACGGGAGAAGTGTTCGAGTGCGGGAGTCGAGTAGGGAAAAATTATGACATTTAGGAAAAACAAGATGGCGGCCGACGTGATTCTTGTAACTCTTTTGTTTTCCAACCGATTCCGTTACAACTCGCAGTGATTGAAGAAATTAGGAAACGGTAAACAGAAAAAGTGGAAGATATTGGAAAAACAAGATGGCGGCCGAGATGTAGTGTTTTCAAATTTTTGATTTTTCGACCCCGAACCGTGGCGCCACAGATCCGAAACGGCGTGGTCGACCATAATATTTTTTTCTTATTTCGCCTACAATTATCTTGTATTTTGACAGAATGGAGTGGTTTTTAAAAATTCAAGATGGCGGCTGTACCGTCGGCCGTTCGGTTTGAGTTACGAAAAATCGCAATTTTAAAATTCAAATTTCTCACAGTTG
The DNA here is from genome assembly GCA_964035005.1 of Erebia palarica. Lineage (NCBI taxonomy): Eukaryota > Metazoa > Arthropoda > Insecta > Lepidoptera > Nymphalidae > Erebia > Erebia palarica. Next base: position 32,822,700 of record OZ035983.1, read on the forward strand.
CCAACGTCGGAGCGTTCCGACTTCTAAGGGGAGATTGTGTGTACATCCTCGAGGTATGGATTGAGGGAAAAAAATTACCCCATTTCTCGGGAAAATTTCAAGATTTACCCCAAAAATAAAAAAATCGAAATACGCATTTTTTGGAAAAATCGAGTACGAGCAACCACGTGTCCCACTTGTACAAATGACATTTGGGTAATTTCGTCGCCGAGGTCTGGTAACACTGGAATTTATCAAAGAAAAAGTGATTTTCGACATGGTCTTTTTTCAGGGGCTATCATTTCGGCTGGGTGCGAGCGAGATGAAAAATTGAAACGTCATCAGGAGCGGTGTATCCTGTAGTTCACGGGAAAATTATGAAACTATGTCAAATGATTCTGTGAAACGAGGTGGCGGCCATTTTGTATTCTTTTTGTGTTTTTGAAAATTTCGATCACGTCTTAGAGGCGGTTGGCAACATTTGGGAAAGTTGACATGTATGGATCGATTGTGTAACTCGACGGGCAGTATCGAGAAATCAAAACAGTGTTGCCATATTCGGGGTAGTTTTCGAGATTTTCCCTAAAAACTTCCTCCTGTAAAATTTTGTATGAAAATTTTTTTTTTCACTGCTGGCTTCGTATGGAAATCAGAAAATATAACTTGAAAAAAAATATGGAGACAGCTGATGATTGAGGATTTCGGAGACGGGTAAAGGGCACGGCAAGGGTATTGAAGATAGGTGGGGAGTGCTCGAACAAATGTCACTCGAAACCTCGTCCAATTGGCAATTAGTAAAAAAAAAACTCAAAATTGTGGATTCAAGATGGCTGCCATACAAATTTCGTGAGTGTCTATCTCGGAGAGTATGAGAGATGGAAGTGTGGTTTCTTGGCAAGAGATGATCAGGACGAGGAGGTCTATTTAGCGAAATGAAAAAAAATTCAAGATGGCGGAATATTTTTTTTCATACCAAATTATATGGCGAATATTGAAGAGACTACAAGTGTTGTAGTAGTGTTTAGTAATTGACCAAATTGTTCTCCTAGAAAGAAACAGAAAATGATACAAAGGTGTATGGGAGATCTGTTCTGGTGCGACATGGGAGTAGGGAAAAATTATGACATTTCGGAAAAACAAGATGGCGGCCGATATGATTCTTGCAACTCTTTTGTTTTCCAACCGATTTCGTTACAACTCGCAATTATTGAAGAAATTAGGAAACGATTAGTAGAAAAAGTGGAAAATATTGGAAAAACAAGATGGCGGCCAAGCTGTAGTGTTTTCAAATTTTGATTTTTAGACCTCGAACCGCGGCGCCACAGATCCGAAACGGCGTGGTCGAACATAATTTTTTTTTCTATTTCCGCCTACAATTATCCTGTATTTTGACAGAATGGGGTGGTTTTTAAAAATTCAAGATGGCGGCTGTCACGGCGGCCGTTCGGTTTGAGTTACGAAAAAACGCAATTTTAAAATTCAAATTTCTCACAGTTGGCAACGTCGGAACGTTTCGACTTCTACGGGGAGATTGTGTGTACGGACTCGAGGTATGGATTGGGGAAAAAAAATTACCCCATTTCTCGGGAAAATTTCAAGATTTACCCCAAAAGTAAAAAAATCGAATTACGTATTTTTTGCCAAATTCGAGTACGAGCAACCACGTGTTTCACTTGTACGAATGACATTTGGGTATTTTCGTCGCCGAGGTCTGGCAGCACTGGAATTTATCAAAGTAAAAGTGATTTTCGACATGGTATTTTTTCAGGGGCGATCGTTTAGGCTGCGTGCGAGCGAGATAAAAAATTGAAACGTCATCAGGAGCGGTGTATCCTGTAGTTCATATGAAAATTATAAAACTATGTAAAATGTTTCTGTGAAACGAGATGGCGGCCATTTTGTATTCTTTTTGTGTTTTTGAAAATTTCGATCACGTTTTTGAAGCAGTGGGCAAGTTGACATGTATGGATCGATTGTGTAACTCGACCAGCAGTATCCAAGAAAAATATGGAGACAGCTGATGATTGAGGATTTCGGCAACGGGTCAAGAGCACGGCCAAGGTATTGAAGAGAGGTAGGGGGTGCTCGAACAAATGTCACTCGAAACCTCATCCAATTGGCGGTGAATTTAAAAAAACTTAAAAATGGTGGATTCAAGATGGCTGCCATACAAATTTCGCCAGTGTCTATCTCGGAGAGTATAAGAGATGGAAGTGTGGTTTCACGGCAAGAGATGATCAGGACGAGGAGGTCTATTTAGCGAAATGAAAGAAAATTCAAGATGGCGGAACATTTTTTTCATACCAAATTATATGGCGAATATTGAAGACACTACAAGTGTAGTAGTGTAGCAATTGGCAGAATTGTTCTCATAGAAATAGACAGAAAACGATACAATTATGTATTGGAGATGTGTTCGGGTGCGGGATGGGAGTAGGGAAAATAATGAAATTTCGGAAAAACAAGATGGCGGCCGACGTGATTCAAGCAACTCTTTTGTTTTCCAACTTATTTCGTTACAACTCGCTATTATTAAAGAAATTAGAAAACGATTAATAGAAAAAGTGGAAAAAATTTGAAAAACAAGATGGCGGCCGAGCTGTAATGTTTTCAAATTTTAGATTTTTAAACCCCGAAACGCTACGCTACAGATCCGAAACGGCGCGGTCGAGCATAATATTTTTTTCTTTGTCCGCCTACAATTATCCTATATTTTGACAGAATGGGTGTGGTTTTTAAAAATTCAAGATGGCTGCTGTCGCGGTGGCCGTTCGATTTGAGTTACGAAAAATCGCAATTTTAAAATTCAAATTTCTCACAGTTGCCAACGTCGGAGCGTTCCGACTTCTAAGGGGAGATTGTGTGTACATCCTCGAGGTATGGATTGAGGGAAAAAAATTACCCCATTTCTCGGGAAAATTTCAAGATTTACCCCAAAAATAAAAAAATCGAAATACGCATTTTTTGGAAAAATCGAGTACGAGCAACCACGTGTCCCACTTGTACAAATGACATTTGGGTAATTTCGTCGCCCAGGTCTGGCAACACTGGAATTTATCAAAAAAAAAGTGATTTTCGACATGGTCTTTTTTCAGGGGCTATCATGTCGGCTGGGTGCGAGCGAGATGAAAAATTGAAACGTCATCAGGAGCGGTGTATCCTGTAGTTCACAGGAAAATTATGAAACTATGCAAAAAGTTTCTGTGAAACGAGGTGGCGGCCATTTTGTATTCGTTTTGTGTTTTTGAAAATTTCAATCACGTCTTAGGGGCGGGTTGGCAACATTTGGGAAAGTTGACATGTATGGATCGATTGTGTTACTCGACCAGCAGTATCCAAGAAAAATATGGAGACAGCTAATGATTGAGGATTTCGGCAACGGGTCAAGAGCACGACCACGGTATTGAAGAGAGGTAGGGGGTGCTCGAACAAATGTCACTCGAAACCTCATCCAATTGGCGGTGAATTAAAAAAAACTTAAAAATGGTGGATTCAAGATGGCTGCCATACAAATTTCGCCAGTGTCTATCTCGGAGAGTATAAGAGATGGAAGTGTGGTTTCTCAGCAAGAGATGATCAGGACGAGGAGGTGTATTTAGCGAAATGAAAAAAAATTCAAGATGGCGGAACATTTTTTTCATACCAAATTATATGGCGAATATTGGAGAGACGTTACAAGTGATACGGTTCTGTTTTACCCACGAAGGGGCTCCCTGGGATTACAAAACAGGAAACCGATACCAAAGTTTTAAAAAATCAGCGCCATTTTGAAATTCTTTGTTAATTGATCGATTTCGTTCAAAATCGATATTTAGTACTTCATGGGATTACAAGACAGGAAACTGGTACCAAAATTTTACAAAATCAGCGCCATTTTGAAATTCTTTGTAAATTGACAGATTTCGTTCAAAATCGATATCTGAGGATCCCTGGGATTAAAAAACAGGAAACTGATACCAAATTTTAAAAAATCAGCGCCATTTTGAAATTATTTGTTAATTGACCGATTTCGTTCAAAATCGATATTTAGGACTCCATGGGATTGCAAAACAGGAAACTGGTACCAAAATTTAAAAAATTCAGCGCCATTTTGAAATTCTGTGTTATTGTAGCGATTTGGTTCAAAATCGATATTTAGGACTTCTTTGGATTACAAAACAGGAAACTGGTACCAAACTTTCAAAAAATCAGCGCCATTTTGAAATTCTTTGTAAATTGACCGATTTCGTTCAAAATCGATATTTAGGGCTCCCTGGGCTAGGATTACAAAACTGGAAACTGGTACCAACGTTTTAAAAAATCAGCGCCATTTTGAAATTCTTTGTTAATTGACCGATTTCGTTCAAAATCGATATTTAGGGCTCCCTGGGATTACAAAACAGGAAACTGATACCAAAGCTGTAAAAAATCAGCGCAATTTTGAAATTATTTCTTTATTGACCAATTTTGTTCAAAATCGATATTTAGGCCTCGCTGGGATTACAAAACAGGAAACTGATACCAAAGCTGTAAAAAATCAGCGCAATTTTGAAATTCTTTGTTAATTGACCGATTTCGTTCAAAATCGATATTTAGGACTCCATGGGGTTACTAAACAGTAAACTGGTACCAAAATTTAAAAAAATCAGCGCCATTTTGAAATTCTTTGTTATTGTAGCGATTTCGCTCAAAATCGATATTTAGGACTTCCTCGAATTTCAAAACAGGAAACTGATGCCAAAGTTTTAAAAAATCAGCGCCATTTTGGAATTCTTTGTTAATTGACCGATTTCGTTCAAAATCGATATTTAGGACTCCATGGGGTTACTAAACAGTAAACTGTTACCAAAATTAAAAAAAAACCAGCACTATTTTGAAATTCTTTTTTAATTGACCGATTTCGTTCAAAATCGATATTTAGGGCTCCCTGGGGTTACAAAACAGGAAACTGGTACCAAAGTTGTAAAAAATCAGCGCCATTTTGAAATTATTTGGAAATTGACCAATTTAGTTCAAAATTGATATTTAGGACTCCCTGGGAATACAATACAGGAAACTGATATGAATTCATTTTGTTTTTTTTTTAATCACAACCCGTGAGCTGCTTTAGCAGCTCACGCACAGAGCGAAAAACTAGTTATTATTATACTATATATAGCTCGATTACCACTCACTCACTGACTCATTGACATAATTGTTCTCCTAGAAAGAGACAGAAAATGATACAATGATGTATGGGAGAAGTGTTCGAGTGCGGGAGTCGAGTGGGGAAAAATTATGACATTTCGGAAAAACAAGATGGCGGCCGACGTGATTCTTGTAACTCTTTTGTTTTCCGAGCGATTTCGTTACAACTCGCAGTGATGGAAGAAATTAGGAAACGATCTATAGAAAAAGTGGAAAAAATTGGAAAAACAAGATGGCGGCCGAGTTGTAGTGTTTTCAAATTTTTGATTTTTCGACCTCGAACCGCGGCGCCACAGATAAGAAACGGCGTGGTCGAGCATAATTTTTTTTTCTATTTCCGCCTACAATTATCCTGTATTTTGACAGAATGGGAGTGGTTTTTAAAAATTCAAGATGGCGGCTGTCACGGCGGCCGTTCGGTTCGAGTTACGAAAAAACGCAATTTTAAAATTCAAATTTCTCGCAGTTGGCAACGTCGGAACGTTTCGACTTCTACGGGGAGATTGTGTGTACAGACTCGAGGTATGGATTGGGGAAAAAAAATTATGCCATTTCTCGGGAAAATTTCAAGATTTACCCCAAAAATAAAAAAATCGAAATACGTAGTTTTTGCAAAATTCGAGTATGGGTAACCACGTGTCTCACTTGTGCGAATGACATTTGGGTATTTTCGTCGCCGAGGTCTGGCAACACTGGAATTTATCAAAGAAAAAGTGATTTTCGACATGGTCTTTTTTCAGGGGCTATCATGTCAGCTGGGTGCGAGCGAGATGAAAGATTGAAACGTCATCAGGAGCGGAGTATCCTGTAGTTCACGGGAAAATTATAAAGCTATGTCAAATGATTCTGTGAAACGAGGTGGCGGCCATTTTGTATTCCTTTTGTGTTTTTGAAAATTTCGATCACGTCTTAGAGTCGGTTGGCAACATTTGGGAAAGTTGACATGTATGGATCGATTGTGTAACTCGACGGGCAGTATCGAGAAATAAAAACAGTGTTGCCAGATTCGGTGTAGTTTTCGAGATTTTCCCTAAAAACTTCCTCCTGTAAAATTTTGTATGAAAAATTTTTTTTTCACTGCTGGCTCCGTATGGAAGTCAGAAAATATAACTTGAAGAAAAATATGGAGACAGCTGATGATTGAGGATTTCGGAGACGGGTAAAGGGCACGGCCAGGGTATTGAAGATAGGTGGGGGGTGCTCGAACAAATGTCACTCGTAACCTCATCCAATTGGCAAGTTGTAAAAAAAAAACTCAAAATTGTGGATTCAAGATGGCTGCCATACAAATTTCGTGAGTGTCTATCTCGGAGAGTATGAGAGATGGAAGTGTGGTTTCTTGGCAAGAGATGATCAGGACGAGGAGGTCTATTTAGCGAAATGAAAAAAAAATCAAGATGGCGGAATATTTTTTTTCATACGAAATTATATGGCGAATATTGAAGAGACTACAAGTGTTGTAGTAGTGTTTAGTAATTGACCAAATTGTTCTCCTAGAAAGAAACAGAAAACGATACAATTATGTTAGGGAGATGTGTTCGGGTGCGGGAGTAGGGAAAAATTATGAAATTTCGGAAAAACAAGATGGCGGCTGTCACAGCGGCCGTTCGGTCTGAATTACGAATAAATGCAATTTTAAAATTCAACTTTCTCGCAGTTGGCAACGTCGGAACGTTTCGACTTTAACGGGGAGATTGTGTGTACAGACTCGAGGTATGGATTGGGGAAAAAAAATTATGCCATTTCTCGGGAAAATTTCAAGATTTACCCCAAAAATAAAAAAATCGAAATACGTAGTTTTTGCAAAATTCGAGTACGAGCAACCACGTGTTTCACTTGTACGAATGACATTTGGGTATTTTCGTCGCCGAGGTCTGGCGGCACTGGAATTTATCAAAGTAAAAGTGATTTTCGACATGGTCTTTTTTCAGGGGCTATCATGTCGGCTGGGTGCGAGCGAGACGAACAATTGAAACGTCGTCAGGAGCGGTGTATCCTGTAGTTCACGGGAAAATTATAAAACTGTGTCAAATGATTCTGTGAAACGAGGTGGCAGCCATTTTGTATTCCTTTTGTGTTTTTGAAAATTTCAATCACGTCTTAGAGGTGGTTGGCAACATTTGGGAAAGTTGACATGTATGGATCGATTGTGTAACTCGACGGGCAGTATCGAGAAATCAAAACAGTGCTGCCACATTCCGGGTAGTTTTCGAAATTTTTCCTAAAAACTTCCTCCTGTAAAATTTTGTATGAAAAATTTTTTTTCACCGCTGGCTTCGTATGGAAGTCAGAAAATATAACTTGAAGAAAAATATGGAGACACCTAATGATTGAGGATTTCGGAGACGGGTAAAGAGCACGGCCAGGGTATTGAAGATAAGTGGGGGGTGCTCAAACAAATGTTATTCGAAACCTCGTCCAATTGGCAGTGAGTTTAAAAAAAACTCAAAAATGGTGAATTCAAGATGGCTGCCATACATATTTCGTTAGTGTCTACCTCGAAGAGTATGAGAGATGGAAGTGTGGTTTCTTGGCAAGATATGATCTGGACGAGGAGGTCTATTTAGCGAGCGAGAAATGAAATGAAAATCAAGATGGCGGAATATTTTTTTTCATACCAAATTATATGGCGAATATTGAAGAGACTGACAGTATAGAACTATGCAAGATTTTGATACGGTTCCGTTTTACCCACGACGAGGCCCCCTGGGATTACAAAACAGGAAACTTATATCAGAGTTTTAAAAAATCAGCGCCATTTTGAAATTCTTTGTTAATTGACCGATTTCGTTCAAAATCGATATTTAGGACTCCCTGGGGATACAAAACAGGAAACTGTTACCAAAATAAAAGAAAACCAGCGTCATTTTGAAATTCTTTGTTAATTGACCGATTTCGTTCAAAATCGATATTTAGGGCTCGCTGTGATTACAGAACAGGAAACTGGTATCAAAATTTTTAAAAAATCAGCGCCATTTTGAAATTCTTTGTTAATTGACCGATTTCGTTCAAAATCGATATTTAGGGCTCCCTGGGGATACAAAACAGGAAACTGTTACCAAAATAAAAAAAACCAGCGCCATTTTGAAATTCTTTGTTAATTGACCGATTTCGTTCAAAATCGATATTTAGGGCTCCCTGTGATTACAGAACAGGAAACTGGTATCAAAATAAAAAAAAAATCAGTGCCATTTTGTAATTCTTTGTTAATTGACCGATTTCGTTCAAAATCGATATTTAGGGCTCCCTGGGATAACAAAACAGGAAACTGTTACCAAAACTAAAAAAATCAGCGCCATTTTGGAATTCTTTGTTAATTGACCGATTTCGTTCAAAATCGATATTTAGGACTCCATGGGGTTACTAAACAGTAAACTGTTACCAAAATGAAAAAAAACCAGCACTATTTTGAAATTCTTTATTAATTGGCCGATTTCCTTCAAAATCGATGTTTAGGAATCCCTGGGATTTCAAAACAGGAAACTGATACCAAAATTGTAAAAAATCAGCGCCATTTTTAAATCCTTTGTTATTGTAGCGATTTCGCTCAAAATCCTTATTTAGGGCTTCCTGCGATTACAAAACAGGAAACTGATACCAAACTTTTAAAAATCAGCGCCTTTTTGAAATTCTTTGTTAATTCACCGATTTCGTTTATAATCGATGTTTAGAACTCCCTGGGATTTCAAAACAGGAAACTGATACCAAAATTGTAAAAAATCAGCGCCATTTTTAAATTCTTTGTTATTGTAGCGATTTCGCTCAAAATCAATATTTAGGGCTTCCTGGGATTACAAAACAGGAAGCTGATACCAAAGTTTTAAAAATCAGCGTTATTTTGAAATTCTTTATAAAGTGACCGATTTCGCTCAAAATCGATATTTAGGGCTCCCTGCGGTTACAAAACAGGACACTGGTACCAAAGTTGTAAAAAATCAGCGCCATTTTGAAATTATTTGGAAATTGACCAATTTAGTTCAAAATTGATATTTAGGACTCCCTGGGAATACAATACAGGAAACTGATATGAAATTTTAGAAAAATCTGCGCCATTTTGTAATTCTTTGTTAATTGACCGATTTTGTTCAAAATCGATATCTGAGGATCCCTGGGATTGCAAAACAGGAAACTGATACCAAAGTTTAAAAAAATCAGCGAATTCTTTTTTTTTTAATCACAACCCGTGAGCTGCTTTAGCAGCTCACGCACAGAGCGAAAAACTAGTTTAACTATATAGTCAAACTTGTAAAATATAGTAGCATTGAATACAAGAGCCATCAGAACTCGTATAGGGCTGTTGCTCTCTATCTATCTATCACCAAAACACTTTTCCTCACAGCTGATCTGCTATTATTTACCTAAGCAATATTTTTGATAAAGTTACGTCGTACCTTAAGAACGATCTTTAGGTATAGTACAGCCAGTACGTAATAACGAATGAAGGGCTTGAATAAATTAGGAAAGCTATTCTTATGTAGATACCTGCTAAGAAGATACAGTTATTATAACATACTTTTGACGCGTTAAGACTTTTTTTACGAAAACGCATAATCTGTAATTAATGAGCTATAGCAGCAGGTTGAATAGTAAACGTTGTTAATTGCTCCGACTGCCCACCAGTAACAGATGTGAATGACAAAAAACTGATATTCCACCTGTTATAGTTTCACGGTTTTATTTGTTTAGCTTTCAAAGTAAATGATATCATTAAGTCAGCCGCAGGAGGCGGTTTATGTCTTTATTGGGTTTTTATTGCAGCAATAGATTTAATATTCGGTATCTGATGCTTCCTTACAATTGGCGTCAAAGAAAAAATAATTCTGACCTATAACCTGCCCAGTGGGTGAAATTTTATTTGGTTGTAAGAAGTCAGACGCGATAGGTCTATGCAACCACGAGGTCGGTTCGCCAGTCAATCATTCGTTTCTCACGTATTAAGTAAGAACCATAGGTTTACGATTTCAGAAAAACAGGAAATAGGACCTGTGCACATACAAATCCCACCATTTTTCCTTTTTATTTAAAACCAACTGTCTTTAGAGTTAAATGATAAATGATTTATTTATTTCACGTAGGACAACTTGTGCCACTTATGATACGTCAAGACTCTACCACCGGTTCGGAAAGTGATTCTACTGAGAAGAGCTGGTAAGAATTGTTTACCGATCTATCTGTGTATATCTGTAACTATTACAAACAAATTCTTAATTAATGATGATCAGGTACTTTAAGAACAACAATAGTATTTTTTAACTCAAAATCATTGTTGAGCAAATGTTGGGCCCGAAGTATTAAACTAGGTATCTCATAATTGGATGTTTTTGAGTTAAGAATCGTTGATGCAAATGAGCGATTTTGACACTCATTCAGTTTCTAAAAATATTTTGTAACTAGCTGCAGTCCTATCACGGCTTCGTTCAGGTGGAATTTTTGAATATCCTTTCTTAATAGGAATAGACAAAACCTACATTAAATATCTCAAGTTTTAGTTTTGACACGTTGTCGAAATGTCCGTCAGTTAGTTTTCTTTTAGGCTTAGCCGAGGCAAATGTGCCTACTACCTAATTTGTCGTTACCTATATACGAGTTCGTATGTAAGCATTAATCGGGCGAAACAAACGAAGCGTTACAATATGGTCACGAAACATTACCCCACACGGGCACTCCGGTTAAATATAATTGCTGCAATTGCCGATAATTTCCCCCGCACCAATAAAATGCCCATTAAAAAGAGTTCACGGTTCTTAAGGCTTTTAAGTGGGGGCGGGGGTGGTATCAGCCACAAAAATAATTACACAGAATATCATGTTTAAGGCACCCACTCCTTTAATCTAGCTAAAAATCTATACTTGTCTTCGAGGTCCTTATTAAAAAGTATGCGATAAATGATGAATAGCGCAAGTATTATCGGCACTCGGTTCCTAAGTTTTATGTAGCTAGTATAATTTGACCTGGTAAATATTGCATTAATAAAATCTTTGTTTCATCGTTATTTCCGTTGGGAGTGGTTTCTGTCAATGCTGCGCTTTTGTAACTAAGATTGCATTTCAGGTCAACTGAAATATTGCCTGTTTATTAGCGGGGTCGCTAAAAACTAAAGCCGCCTGGTAAGACCTTTTTTATCCAACGTCACGGCTATTGTAGAGGTAACCATGTGCCTCTACCTACCTCGCGAGCAATTGGGTATTTGACAAATAGTCAAATCAGCAACTTTTTTTCAAACGTCCAAACGCGTTCTATGTATGGAATTTATTAGAAATTTTAAAATGTTACTGTTAGTTCGACGCACTTTTTTACTTTAATCCATTGTTTAAAATGGTTCAACATAAAACTATCAGGGGCGTAGATATTACGACTTTTGGGAGATCCTCTATTTAATAATCACAAAAAAATATATATTTGAATAGTAGTCAAATACCTAATTGTGGCAAGCCGGCGATCTTCGATCGGGGCAGCTGCACGCCTGTATCAGTAAAGCTGTCTTGCTAAGTCGCGCTTCAACTGCGAATTAGTCACGAGTACATTTTAAACTAAGAGTAACACATTATACATAAAAACAGAAGCCCCAGTCATTAAATTAATTAAAATCTAGAACCGCGAAACGAACGAGCGAATGAAACGAACGCGTAGGTACTTAGGTATCATATGGTGTGAGCTCATAATGCCGCAGTTGGACATCGCGACATGTTTATCCGGAATATAGGACTGTCACAAAAATAAATATAAATATTAAAGTACATCATATCACACATTATTTGGTTTTTAAAATATTCAGAGTCCGCTGTTTGGCATGGTAGTGCTATAGGACAACAAAAATCTTGTAGTGGTACAAACTTACCCATGACTGTGTGTTTTGTTTTAACTAGCTTTTTCAGGCATAGAGTGACATATTGTAAAATCCAAACAAGATAACTATAAAGTATACCTAACTAATCTCAAAGTGAGCGTAGCGAGCTTTTAAGTTTGGTTTAAGTTAAAATAGTCTTAAAAAATAATTGTAATTGCGCTGTCGCATTAAACAGGGTTATACAAGTCCATCTCCGTTATTTGGTTGCAAGCTATGAAAATGAGCTGTGAAAATATAACAGACTGACACACATTTCAATTGTTATGTTAGTATGGATGAGTTGATGGTAAAAATAGGTGATATGCTGTTCCTATGTTAAGGGCAGCAGATACCGTTTCTGAACCATTAGAGTTCTGTGAGTAACATCGTTTAATGCTCTTGCACCTTTGCCTTTACTATTGAAAGCATGTCGCCTTTAGGAAGATTTCAGGCCAAAATTTCAAAGGCGTCATTAAGATAATTGGGGGCCGTGTAAAACAAAGTGCAGAAAGAAGTCATGTCGTAGGCACGAACAAAGAAACAGCGGGGCATCGCGACACAACGCGTTTAGTTTAACAGGGTTGTCACGCACAGAATTGAGATATAAAAGTCAATACTAATTTCTTTCTAGCGCTAATAGGCATGATGACAGTAACCAAGAATCAATTAAATTATAAATTTATCTAATGAACTAGGATTTATGGATTATAAAAAACGTATTTATTTTTCTATTTCGAGTGAGATTGCTATTTATTTTTATAAAATAAAACTATAAAATACATCAACCCGCGATATTAGATTGAACGCCAAGAAGCGAATGACGTCACAATTGTTTGTTTTCGAGCTTTGACAGGCATACTATTGTTTACTGCACACTGCACAGAGTACATTGGTAAAAACAATAGTGACGTCACAAACGACGCCATGACACCGGCTAGCGTTTTGGCGTGAAATTTAAAATTTAAATTTCAAATGCCAATTTTATCTATCTACCAAAACTTATTTTTCTGCTGAAATAAGATATTATTTCAAAATAGTGGATACTTCCGAACATAATCTGATCATTTTTCAAAATCAGTCATCATGCCTATTATCCATGAGTTACTTAATATCCATACTTTGCTGAATTGGTTATGTGCCCTTGATCTCATGTCTACCTAAATATTACAAACCTACTATCATAATCTAGTCAAACACCGCTCTGTACTACACTCGCGCTGGTTTGGTGCGGTTTTATACAAACTGCAAACCTGCAAATAAATATTATAACGCAGTGGTGCAGAATCTATGCGCCCATTGCGAATTAGATATCTATGCCTAGCTACTACGCTTTACTGATTCGGTTTGCTTTGGTAAGCTCATATGCGGAGAGAAAGTACAATCCCATTTTCTTAAACAAGGTAGTTATAATACAGGGATAAACATGTGTAACAGATTGTTATAATACAGGGATAGACATGCACTAGTCTGTGCCTGGTCACGTTGGATTTGCGCGGGTTTTATCCCACCCAGCGATGTGGAAACGGCGTTTCTATTATAACAACCCTAGAGCGCGCCTTCCGTGATAATTATCCGAAATTTTATCTGCATGTATCCACTTTACTGATTCGGTGTTTTTTGCTAATTTCATCCCTACGTAAAAAGTACAAACCTTTTCTCAAAATCTTTTATCTGCTAAATTCATCTCTAAAAAGAAAGTAGGTACAAACCTTTTATCATAATCTACTTTCTAGATGGTACGTATTATAGGGATAGACATGCGCCACTCTGTTCTCGCTCACACTGGTTTCGCGCGGGTTTTATCCGCGGGAAGCGATGCGGAAACTGCGCGCCCATTGTGACAACCCTCGACCGCGCCTCTCGTGAGAATTATCCACAAGTTGGATGATTTGGTTTTGTTTTGTCGATCTCATTTTTATCTCATTTTATAGTTAAAGATATCTTATTTGTTCGGTGAACATGCAGTGTTTCCGAACAAATAAGATATGCCTTACAATTACGGTATCATAATTCAAAAGTTCTGTGACCTACTCAACTATTCCTGAAGAAAAAGAAACGCACTTTTTAATCTTAAATTTTTATTGATTCGTAGTGTCTCTGTTCCACAAAGATTTTTATATTTCTATAATAAATAAATAAAATGAAATAGCTTTTATATTTCCTTACACAGTTACATTTTTTGTGCGTAACACGTGCATGTTTTACATTTGTGTACATTTTTAATTTTGAAGTAGGTACGAATATTTCTTGTAACAGTTTCAATTTTAATAACAGAATCAATGGTCTCCTATTTACTGATTTATTTAGGAGATAAGTAGGATAAATAGGAGATCATTATTTTGTATAGAAACAAACAAATATAATATGTACAAAATAAATATACGTATAGAGTACCTATAATAAATACATGAAGCAGGGTGAGGAAAAAATCCGGATTCCGAAAAAAAGTCTGCAAAGAAAAATTCCCAGAACTGTATATTAAAAAATAGTTTTATAGTTCCACTAGACAATGCCCGCGACTTCATCTGATAAGTTTTAGATTGATTTTTGGGGAGAAAAAGTACCATTTATTACTCTTCAGATTCTTGATGAGATATAATTCATGCAAAATCTCGCGTCGATCAGTTGCTCTGTTGCAGTGTGGTTGAAGCACACACTTTCGCATGAATATTATACAATCGATGACGTGTACATGAGTAAGAGCTTGTATATGAAACTTAAACAAAGAAACAGCTTCTAATATCCATTAATCCTAGGTGAGATGAGATGCATCTGTAACCTACGAACCGGCGTCCGGGCGTGAACAATGCGCCTGGCGACAATGTGACCACCGGGCGGAAACATCGCCTCACTTCACTTTGCTGCTCTTCAGCGAGATGAAAGTGCTGGAACTATCGACACTCAGCTTTTAGTTGATCAATATTTGACACTAGATGATGCCCGCGACTCTGTGCATGTGCTTTTAAGTTTTAAATCCTTAAAACCCGGGGAACTCTTTTTCCCAGATAAAATGTGCCTGCCCTGAATGTGTTTATGTATGAATCTTACTTTTTACTTAATATTATAAATGTGAAAGTTTGGATGGATGTATGGATGTATGGATGCATGCATGTTTGTTACTCAATCACGCCCCAAAGGCTGAACGAATCTGGCTGAAATTTGCTAGCACATAGGCTACTTTTTATCCCGGAAAATTAAAGAGTTCCCGCGGGACCCAAAAAATCTCAAACCACGCAGACAAAGTCGCGGGCATTCGCTAGTAATATATATAACCTAGTAGAGGCGCGATTTCGAACTTATCAAAGGTGGTTTTCGGCAAGCAGGACCTCGACAGGTTTATTACATGGTGTTGAACGACAATCCCAAAAACAAACTCACTTTGCATAGTCCTAAATGCAAAAGTGTGTCTGTTTGGATAAAATTTGAAATTGAGGTAAGTTACATCCCGGAAAAAGACAAGCATATACATATATACCATATACAAAGGTATACCTAGTTGAGGACCTGGAGAGTGGCATCGGCTAATTTGTATATCTCCGAAAATTAAGGAGTTCCCCGGAATTAAAAATCCTTAAACTACGCGGACGAAGTAGCAGGCTACACCTAGTAGGTACTTAAACGTAGAAAACGTGGAAACTGTATTATTATATTTCTCGTGCCATAAGTTATAAATAATTTTTCTTAATGTTTGTTTTTACGATTCTACAATAATAATTATTTATTGGTTACGCGGTACCTATCTACTTCACTAAACTACTGTTGCGAGTATTAACGGACAAACTATAATATTTAAATTTTAATACGAATTTTTATCATAAAAAAGAGAGCATGAAACGAATAAATCTCGCTTTGGAATTACGTAGCTATCGAAAAAATGCGATGCTGTAAATCAAAATAATCAGAACGCGCAGTGTATGTGTGAAATTCCATACTAACATCAGGGGAGAGCGGGGGCGGACGGCGAATACTCATTACTGGCACGTGACACGAGTCTCACCGCGCCCACTCGACCCCCCTCAACTGCTCTGTTACATTCGGCAATGAGTTATTGAGTGTTCCGAAAGCTCATGTGTTAAACCGTCACTACTCATGTTGCGTTGCGAGTTGCGACGGGAAGAATGCGGTACGTTATTGCTGCCTATTTGACAGAAATGTTTACGTACAGCTGTAGAGAATGCAGGCGAGAAATAAAATGGCTATAACTAGAAAAGAATTAAAAGGGCCCTTAGTAATTTAAATGGTCAGCTACAAATAAAAGGTAACTTCAGAAGAAACCTAGTGCACCTAGGATAGTATCTTTCGAGATAAGTACCATAAGTTACGGTAGATTTAGCAACGCTCATGCTAGATAACAAACTGTTCAAATGCATAATTTGCATTCAAAAATACTTAATTTATAATAGGTAGGTACTCAGAATTTATATGAGTACCCATATATTTTGAGCTTTTAACTTAATAAGCCAAGTGACTTTAATAAGAAAAGATAATTATGTGTTAAATTAAATAGGTACACCTTGACACTTGACATAACTTTTTTTGGTTTAATCAGTAAAAAAAACGTTTAATGAATGAAAAAAAAAACAAATTTCGTCAGCGCGACCATTGTTAATTGCAGTTGATTGATGACGCAATACGAGCCG
Source organism: Erebia palarica (assembly GCA_964035005.1). Lineage (NCBI taxonomy): Eukaryota > Metazoa > Arthropoda > Insecta > Lepidoptera > Nymphalidae > Erebia > Erebia palarica. Next base: position 32,839,311 of record OZ035983.1, read on the forward strand.
TCAAATTACCCCCAAAATGTGACCCGCTTCAGTGGAAAGGCGACAAAATTCAACGGTTTTTCGCCAGAGCGTATTTTTCTAATTGAATCATGTGTGATTTATTATTGGTCTGATGATGTATCATTCTTTCAACAGCAGCCGTGGCTCACCCCATTGCGGCCCGAATTATTGGTACAAATGTTCACATCCGCGCTTTTTAACTGCAGCACCACACCGCCCCTACTTCCCCTTCAGTTTTTTATTAGTAATCGATTTTTCGGAGACTTTATTGAAGGATCGTAGTCGTGAATCGCGTTAAATAAAAACGATTGCGATTTTCAACTGTCGCGTATTTTGTTGTTTCCATCTTATATGGTATATTTAAACGATTAATCACTACATTTTTTCCAAACCTAATTAATATAATGTAAAAGATTCGCGGTAAATTGGAGCCATTCTTGGTATTTCAGCGCTTATTTTCTTTATTAAAATATTAAAATTCGGGAATTGCTCGAAATATAATTTTTTTAGTTGTTACTAAAGTGTAACCACATGTTACTAGGTGCTCTTTCATTGGTCCTTACTTACTAATAAAAATTTATACACATAACATGGTAATGTAGTTGCATATAAAAACGTAAATAAAATCTTTCCATGGTTAAAACTCTTTTCTGTCATAAATTTGATTCATATTTGACTAGTTTTTTTGAGTAGGTACTAAAATTCTACATAAATGGTATACGAACTTGACCGTAGATCAAAAATAAATCAGTAGGCACAAAGAATAATAGTTACGCTGTTGTTACGTAAATGCATTTCCTGGGTTCAATAATGGTACAACACTTTTAAAATTACTTCAACATAAGACCTTCAATGCGCGAGGCCGCGGGCGATTACCGGATTTACTCTATTTATACAATACCCGAGGGAGGAAAGCCATAGAATTGTTAATATTTTAGAAGCGGCAACAAGTTAAATCTGGTTTAATATCGTTGCTGAAAAAGAAACCGCTGCTGTTGCTGCTACAATCTACCGGCGGTAGAGTTATGACTTACCATATTCATAAGCGATACAAGTTCAACTAGATAATATTTCATTTATACTTTTATTATTGTCACATGTTAACCTTCTTGATATCAACATACCTAGTACCTCTATTTGTTGTTAATTAAAATCCTAAGTTGTCTGAACTTATACAAAGTACAACAACTGAAGCTACGTGGTTCCAGGTTAGAAAAGCAAACTGTTTCAACGTTTTATACAACTAATACCTAAGTATCTGTTTAATAAATACCAAACATCATTGATGTTTGTTAATAAGAACAAAACCATATTTTAAGAAGCTTTAGTGGTGCTTGATCTTACTCGTACAATTTACTGGAGAGGTCGTTCTATATCTGACTGTATCGACTGAGAATAACGGATGCGGAACGACTTATAAGAAACATATTATTATTTCATATTGCATAAACCAGCTTCAACTTGATTAAAATTATGCGAATGGCTTCTTTTCCTTCTTTTTCTTTCGCTGGGGTTTTCCGCACTTAGACATAAGTGTCCGTTGTACGTGAGACCTTTGGTGCGACTTCCCGCTGGATCACTCCAGTCAGCCGAGCTTACTCCAGAATCCAAGCTGGCTGTCCAGGTCGGCGAGGACTTCCGGGAGTGTTACTGGGGAGCCAATGTAGGATTCTCGTTGAGTGGTTACAGCACTACACTCGAGTAGTACGTGTCTTGGTGTATCCTCGCTCTCCATGCAGGCTCTGCACAGAGGGCTGTCGGTTATACCTAGAGCATATAGGTGTTTGTTAAGTGGACAGTGTATTGTTATCATGCCTACAGCCATCCTGGGTTTAGCTCTGTTTAGTTGCAGTAGTTTCTTCGTCAGGCGTTGGTTTGGGCTCGGTATAGCCTCTTTTGTTTGTCTAAAATTGGTGGTGTCTGCCCATAATTCGGCATGTGTACCTACTGTTTGTTGTTTTAACCAAGTCTTGTACTCACTATATAGTACTGAAACGATTGTTTCAGGTCCCATTACCTTCAGGTTTGAGGCTCGTCGAGCTAGTTCGTCGGCTGCGTCGTTCCCTATGTTGCCGCTGTGACCTTTAACCCAGCCGAGTGATACCCGTTTTGATTTTGTTAGTGTTTGTAGAGCATTGTGGCAATTTAAAACGAGCTTAGATGAGATCGTGTTTTTGGCTAATGCTTGTAGGACTGCCTGACTGTCACTTTGAATGTTAATATGAAAGTTTGTTACCTGTCTGTCGGCTATAACCATGACCGCCGCAATAATGCCGACGCACTCCGCTTGAGAAACAGAGTTATTCTTACCGAGCGCGTGAGCAATATGTATGTTTAGTGTACACTCCTGTACCAGTTCCCTGGCTGGATTTTGACCCGGCTGTGTAAACGTCTATCGTATCTATAGTAGTTTTGTGTATTTCGGTCTCTGAGATGTTGATTTTGTAATCTTTCTCGACTATGTGTTCCTTCTGTGTTTTGTCAATGATCCATCCTAGCATTGGACACTTCTTGTTCTCACCTGACAGTATCCGGGTGTGTATTATATTTGTATCTTTCTACAGCCCATGAGCGATTCTTAGCGCTGCGAGAGTAGCTTCTTCTCTTATGTGAAGATGTAGGGGGGGAATTCCCAATATTACCAGTAAGGCATCTGTTGGGGTGGTGCTCATACAGCTAGTGATCGCTAGGTATGCTTGTCTTTGTAATTTTTGAAGTTCCTGTTGAGTTGTTTTCTGAAGCGTTCTGGGCCCACCTCTTGATTGTCGCGGAGCCGGGAGCCGGCTTTTGACATTTTTTGACGCGCAATGGCGGAATGCGTTGTCGCCGATGCCGGAGAATGTTTTTCTACAGAGTAAAGTACTATCTCGATTCCTCTCTAACTTTGGTAGAAACTAATAGGATAGACAAGGACACAGTAGGAATTTTTTGGAAGCCCTACTCTATGACATAAATTTATGGGTAGAAATTTCGTGCGAGTGAAACACGAACTGTAATTTGATACCCTTTATTTTTTATTTTTGGTTTTTGTTCTAGTATGAGACAAATGGAAAAGAATCTTTGTTTCTTGTTGTTTTACTCTGAAATGACTAACCATAGAGTGAATCATAGATCTAAAACAAAGATACTGGTTAAATTGTTTATTTTTCTGAGGTTTTAATTTTAAAAAGTGGGTAATTTTTTGTTATTGTTTTTTTTTTTTTTTTGTAAAGCTTATAGAAGAGCGATAACCTTGACGGCGCATCGCTAGCGCCCTCTTTTTAAATTACGTTGGAACGAGATTTGATAGTTGGTCAGTCTGGCGGAGCGTCGTGTCGATGGTCAGCGCAGCCATATTGGACGACACATTTTAAAACGCCAACGGCAAGCGCACCACGTTTCCGACGAATCGCTTTTGTTCTGCGTAATCCAGTGAATATTTTATGTTAGAAATAATTAAAAACGTTGTGATTAATGATTATCTAATTAGTGGTACCATAATTTCATTGATTTGTTAAGGAATTATAATAAAGAACTGTCCTTAATACTGTCCTTTGTTGTTAACTACCAGACGCTATGGCTGACGATCCTGATAGAGGCACGAAGCTGCCTTTAACCTTATTAACTTTAATCTATTGCTTTATTTCGTAACAATTTGAATGACGTACTGTGTTTACGTAGCTCGTACAAGTAATACGAGATATAAATATTTTTATTTGCACGGGCCGCGAAATTTCGCGAAATTTGACACCCGTGCAAAAACCCGTCGCAGTTCTACATATCCGCTAATTAGCGGTGCCGCAGTTGAAGTGAGCTACTAATTACCACTGTTAGATACAGCCAAAGCATTATTTTTGGTTTTAGACCCCAGGTTTTCCCGATCATGCGTTTACATTGATTTAGGAGCTATGATATATTATATATTGATGCTAATGGCTTAATTAGCATCATTAACATAAGAATCTTTTTTTTGTGAAAATTCTGTTTTTTAACAAATCACACAAACATGTTTAATAACGAAATGCCAAGTCTGTGCAATTCTTGCCCCTGCAACAAAACCGGAAAGGTCTCCCTTAAAATTCAAGTGGCCAATTATGGAGTTACGTTTTGGTCTTTACCTCTTGCCAACATTTCGAGAACACTTCACCTTTTGTATTGGAGCAAAGTTTAAAAACATTGCGCAGTAAGTGTGCTTTGGAATAGCGGGATTTTCTATGGAACCATTTATATAAGACGCATTAATGCATTGTTAATACTCAGTTAAGTACTTAGTATCCGTAAGGCGTACCTTCTTGAGATTGAAGATTTTAATTGGTTTGCGAATATTGAGAAAACGGAAATTAAAATTGAGTAAACGTAATAGATGTGAATATATTGTGATGGACAATAGAAAAGTTTCTTTTTCATATACCTATGTATTTTAGGAATGGAAATATTTTTATTGCCTTTTGAATTATTTTACGTATATATAAAGCGCTGTGCATAAGACTTACCTGTTGAAGCCTGATAAACCTGATAAAGTACCGATGCCCGCGATGTCATCCGCGTAGATGTAGGCTTTCCTAAAACCCGTGGAAACTCTTTGATTTTCCGTAATAAAAAGATGCATATATCCTTTACCGGGATGAAAACTATCTCTCTCAGCTTAGGTCTAATGCGCTCGTTTTTATGAGAAGTTAACTGCGATTTCATCTGGTGTAAAGTCAAAATATTAAACGCCCTATTACTTTCTAAGTGGCATACAACCTGAACGCGAAAATCACTTGGCGACAAAATCTACGAAGGTTCTAAGGTTCTTACTTGGCGTACCGGTACGGTGGTAACAACCCATGACGCAAAGCCTGCCTGACACCAGAACATTTTTATGCCAATAAAAAAATTATGAATTTCCAATTTATCAATCGAACCTAGGATCTCCCATTTACATGATCACAGCGTTCACCACAACGCCACGGGAGGTTCACAGAATAATGATTATCACTCATCGCAGCTTTTAATTGGTCAACTTTGTGATAGAAGATCTCTCACATGTGTGCCTATAAATAGGTACTCTAATTCCTGATACTACAAGACATATATTATATACTATCTGATGCCTGCGACTTCCTCCGCGTGGATTGAGGTAGTTTGGTTCCCGCGGGACCATTTTAATTTTCAGGAATAAAAAGTAGCCTATGTGTTATTCTGAACTATAATCTATATCAGTGCCAAATTTTATTCAGATACGTTTAGCCGTTGTGGCGTGATTGAGTAACAAACATCCATCCATCCAAACTTTCGCATTTATAATATTAGTAGGTACCTATAGATTCATAACAGTGCATTATTTTTGCAAGGTTATATTTGTTACGAACTCAACTACTTTAATAAAACATATTTTTTTAAGTTAAAAGTCCGATCCTTTCCCTCAACAGTGTAAATGCCGTCATTTGCTCGCAATTAATGTGATGTCTGATTGTTTCAAGTTGCTCGAACGTTCTCCACTTGCAACGCCCTTCGCTTCCGCTCGTCTGATGCTCCAGACTGTAGACATGGACTTGTACACCATATGCATATTCGAAACTCAAATTTTTAATATATTCGACTCAACCATTTTACTGACAAAAAATTAGTATGTCAGCTCCGACGCACGACTGGAGTTTACTCCTTACGAACGAAAAGTGTTACCATGGAAACACGTAACGAAGAAAGTTCCATTTTAGTCCCCATACATTTTCATACCCCGGGCATTTATATGAAAGTCGATTATTATGGAGGAAAACTCCAAAACCGTATTTGCGGGATTTTTATTCTTGCGGAAACTCCCTAATTTTGCGGGATAAAAATTAGCCTATAACACACTCAACTTTAGCCATGATAAAAATCAAGGCGATCCCTTGCTCTGATGTAGCGTGATTGAAGGACAAACTAACAAACAAAGACATATTCATTTATAATATTTGTATGACATTAAATGTACTAAACTTACTAGGTACATCTATAAAACCCAATTATGAGTGAATTTTTAAGCAGAACAGTGAACAAAAATCTCTTATGGGTTAGGTAAATTAAAGAAAGACCGATAAGACCACACGGAGGCGATATAATAATTGCATTTGTATTCAATTTAAATAACCCAATTCCGAATTTAAATAACGTACAAAAATTAAGTCGTCAAGCGAGCCGTGTCGCTGATTCCTTTCACAGAATAGGTCTCAGATTGAAAGCCACATTTTTTCAAAAAACGACGGCAGCCCTTCAATGTAACAACCCAAAAGTCGGTAAATAGTTAACAAAGGGTCCACAATGCTCCAATGCCAATGTTTGGGCCAAAATAAAGGAATATCTCTGAAGGCAGAGTCATTGTGCGTATGCGCATTGTTCACCGGTTCACCGAGGGTTGCACAAAACCGATCGGTAGCTGTCGGCTGCGCACTCAAAGAGATCATGTTTACCTACAATATTATTTTTATTGCAGTAATTGAGAAAGATTCTTTGACAATTGTCTGTGAACGGCCGACTCATCAGTTTAGGTGCGTTTAGACTTTCTAATTTTATGATTATTGCCCTTTGTGGCTTTATGCGGATTGCTATCTTTTCAATATGTTTTACGAGGGACTACAGCAGACCCGCCCCGGATCCGCCTTGCTGCAATTTGTGAAAAACTGCTAGATGGTAGGTATAAGCTTAGAACACGTAATAGAGGAAACCGTTAAATAGCCTGTATTCATATTTTCCGCCGTCCTCAACAACCTACATACTATACGCCAACTTTACCTTATAAGAAAACCTACCTGTAAAATTTATAATGTTCAAGATTCAATTAGTAGTTTGAGCTGTATATTAATATATCAGTAGGTATATCAGTTTTTACAAAATTAAATGAATGATTTGCGTAAATGCATCCAGGGAGTCAAGAAAATTCTTGCTTCCCTGTTAGGTATTTGCATATCTACACGTTAGATCTTACTGATTTAAATAGGTAGATCTATTGGGAGTTATTTGATGGATATTTTTTACTGACTAGATATATTTGAAAATCCCATAGAAACTCAGATAAGCCAAATTATCCTAAAATATCAGCTCTGGATACAGATCCTGGGATGCAACCTATAATTACCAAATTTTGTCGATACATATCATTAAACTTATCAGCCGTAAAAAAGCACCAGACAGGCAGAAAGACACAATTTTGTATGTGTAATATTACCTAATGTGGATAAGAAAATATGTGAAAATTATTTCAAGGAAAAGTATTTTCTTAAATTAAATAGGATTAAAATTTAAAAAATTAACGTCTATAATTTTAAGTCAGCTATTTTTAGGGTTCCGTACCCAGACTGCCAACGAGACAAGCCTCTGCTGTCCGTCCGTCCTCACGTCTGTCTGTCAGCGGCCTGTAGGTATCTGTTGAACTAGTTATAGTTGAGTAATAGGTAGACAGTTAAAATTTATACAGTGTTTAGGTATTTCTTTTGCCGCTATAACATCAAAATAAATAAAATAAAATCAAGAATCGTGATTTTTGAGCGCCTCGCTTGTTTTTTTACGAAAGTAATAAAAAAGCTTTTAAAAAGTACGTAGTGTTAAATCTTGTACTAGGTATAGTGCGGAGTGCGGACGCGTTCGTATGCGAGACCGAATTGAATGATTTTTTTCATTTTGGTTAGATACCTTCCAAGTACCTAGGCACCTAAACTATAATATGATAGTTACCTGAACTTCCTTGGAGGATTTGGAGGATTTGTGCGGTGTGGTGTTGTGCCTGTGCGAATTGCTAGGTGGTGGGTGTCGCATGCTGCAGGTGAAAGCCACGCACTGTACCACACAGATTTGTCTACTGTAGCGGATTATAGCGAATTAAACTTCTAGTTCATTCACTATCATGGACTTCCGCAAAGTAACGCCTGCTTCTATTCAATATTTAAAACCGCAATTAAAATGTGTATTAGGTAAGTACTTACCTACTTGACCTTGCTATTGAAACAAAATTTATTTCTGCTCTACCTAGTACTTTTAATAACCCCAAAATCCTTTCATGTAACAGGAGGCCATAGCGAATTCTACGACCATAAACATTTACAATTTGCAAAATTTCTATATTGTAAAGACTTCTTGGTTGCTCTATCTTATCTGTGGCCGTAAAAAATACCAAGGTAATGAACAAGATGGCCGTTATTGAGGCGTGTTTTCAAAGAGAGCCGATGTAAAACAATGGCTAATAAAAGTTATGGTCTTGTTTAGGGCAATATAGCTACTATATTGTTTCATTAGAAGAGACCGACTCTGGTCTTAGGTTGATCCCTATGGCTATACCTACCTATCTATACAAAATATTGACCTGTTGCTATCTCTGTTTATTACATAGGTCCTTACAACGAATAATAATACCTACTTTTCGGTCCAGGTTCAAGGTACTTATACCTACTAAGTTATTATTGTGGTTAACCTACTACAGTTCTGTTATTAGGTAGTTACATACCAAGTTGGTTATAATGTACCTACGTAGGTATTGTTAAACAAAATTTTTGATAAAGGTTAAAATGTCATCTATAATCTAAGTATTTTGTTTGATTTTTCGGGGATGAACCTCACCTGAGCAGTAATTAATTGCTTCTAGTAAGTACCTATACCTATTTGCCACAAAATTATCTTTAAAAAATGTGATGATGCTAAGAATGTGATCAGTAATTTTAATAGAAAGAAAGAAAAAAGGTTTTGTTCGGGGAAAAAATTATACCTAGTTAATTTAACTGCCCTAAAATTATCTTTGCGTGGACTAAGGTTTTATTCTGGGTGGATTAAGGTTTTATTCTCGCGGAAATTGTAATTTTCCGGGATAAAAATGTCCTAGCCCGGTATCCAATCTACCTCTGCACTATACCAATATTTCATCAAAATTCATTGAATAGATGGGCTGTGAAATGAAAGCATATAGATAGGCAAATAGACAGACACGCTTTCGCATTGATTATATTAGTATGGATGTTTTATGAGATTGAAGAAATAAAATAGTAAAAATAAAAATTGGCAGTCTTATGGACTGCCGATAGAAGTGAAAACGAATTTAAAAAAAAATTAAAATCAGTAAAATATAGACCTTAATACTGAGGCATTAAAGTTTAATTTCGAATGTAGTTGATTTACCTATATGTTCGCGAGCATGTCGCTGATCGCGAGCATGTCGGTAAACGGTCACGTGAATCTACATTTTTACCTCCTACCAAAAAGTGCTCAACGCTCCTAAAGAAGTTTTACACTTCAAAATATCATTCAGCAAAAGTTCGCATGAAAAGTTTGTATCACACACTACACGTATCGCATGGAGCTTTCGCGTAGAGCGCGGGAAACTCCGTCCGAAGTTATGGCCAAGTTTGTTCGCCCCGCCCTCTCGCCGCCCCTCGCGCCGTCCCGCTCGCACAGCCACCTCGCACGCCGGCACCACGCGCCAACTCGCGAACTTTGCATTTTCTTTGCACTTTCACGCGGAAACTTTGAAAACATCGCCAAAAGCAACTTTTATGTAAAAGAGTTAGTTGTTTGTGTTACTTTACAGTTATTGTAAATGAAAATCTAATTGTTATTAAAGATCTTAGGTGCATGATTGACTTTGGTATCTAAATGAAGCTGCTTAGTAGGGTAACCAACTAAATTGCTGAATGCATTTTTAGGCCTTAAAATTCATGAATAGGTACGAGTTCCAGTCAATGACCCCCGCGATCGGCATTCCGCGCGTGCTTCGGCCAAATGAAGTGCCACCCCAGCGATAAACATGGAAATCATAATTTTGCATGAGCTCGTTGATAGGTTTTCGCACCGGTCGCGGTTTCCCGCCGCCCCGTGGCCTAATTACCGCAGCCTTACGATACGTTACCGCAGTAATTCAAAAAAATGCACCCATCCTTATCCTACCCGTGGATATGTTGTGGCGGCGTCTCGTTCGCGCGGACATTTTTATAAAAACGCAGAGATCGACCGCGGCCGTCCCGTTCGTTCCCGCTGCGGCTCCACGCCGCCCGCACCCTTCGTCTCCTTCCCGCTTTTTACGAGACGTAGGGGCCGCCACCCGGGTGGGGGCGGCGACCGCGCGAACGCAAAATATTGACCATCGGAAAAAGTCGCGTCGTATCACAGTCATCAGTCGAAACTGAGTCCTCGCGAGCACGCGTCCCTTCGCGACTTCGGTGCGCGTCGTGCGTCTTCGGCTTGCGGTCTCGCCGAGTCGCCCGTTTATTTTTCCCGAGTCCCCCGCCCGGCGTCTTGCCCGCGCCCAACAAGTGGTGCGGACGGCTTGCGGCTCACACGACGTCTCGCGCCCATACTTTGCACAACTTTCCGGAGTGCGCGCACGTCGCCGAGTTCGCATCGCGTGTTCCAAACTTTTGTCGGAGTGTTCGGAGTCCAGTGGCGTGACGGTAAACTTTAGTGGTGTGTCGAGGGTCGTTCGAGGGTAAACTGGAGTCGATGCACCTTCCGCACGCGAGTCCCCCGGCCCCCACGATGGCGGACGTCTACTCCCACATCCACGAGTACTACCGGCAAAGCCATGGCGAGCTGGTGCCAACCGGCTCCCCGGCCGTGCTTTGCTCAGCGCTGCCCGGCCACTGGCGGTCCAACAAGTCTCTGCCGGTGGCGTTCAAAGTCGTCGCTTTGGATGACGTTCAGGATGGGACGTTGGTTACGATCAAAGCTGGGAACGATGAGAATGTGATGGCTGAAATGAGGAACTATACGGCGGTGATGAAGAACCAGGTCGCGAAGTTTAACGACCTCAGGTTCGTGGGTCGCAGCGGCCGCGGGAAATCGTTCAGCTTGACCATCACCATCAGCACGTTCCCCAGCCAGGTCGCCACTTACACCAAAGCCATCAAAGTTACAGTCGACGGACCAAGAGAACCTAGAACGAAGCAAAGTAAGTTGCAAAACTTTATTCCTAAGTTTTTATATCTACATATATTTTATAATAATTTTTTAGTTACCTTAGTTTAAGTAGAGATACATACCTAAGTTTTTTTTTATTGTTCAAGATAAACATACATTGATATTATGGGTATATACACTATCCATCCTCTAAAAACTTTAACGTTTATGCGAGGATACCGAGTCCACATTGCAGTTATTAGTAAAATATATTTAAGCAGGTATTTAACATTTTAAGTGAATTAAAGGAAATATAAAATAAAATAAGTTTGGTTTAGGTTAGGTTAGTACTTAATATAGCTTAAAAACAACACAGAAAAGCTATTTACGAACCAATTTACTTTCCGCAGTTACTTATTTTCTTAGTTAATTCTTACATAGAATCCATATTTGTTGCCTATATACGAATATTATACCTGAATATGAATTAAATTATAGATATTATCGATTATAGATACAATTCTATATTATATAAAAAATAACAACACATAGTGAATTGAGTAGGTATAGGTATATATATTATGTACAAAAAACAAAGTAAATTAATTTATTTAACATTCATTTATTTAGACATCTTCGTGACGTAAATGCCTATTAAGTTAATAATTAATTATTTATAAATACAAACTTATTTGAGAAACTAAATTTAATATAATGAATATCTACCCTCTTGTTATAAAAATCCCAACCCACGTAGATATAAAACCAATATGATTTATGAAGAAAATTCACTGGTGCGAAAAATAAAAATACTCATTAACTAAATTCCAGAATTTACCGACTGTGCATACCGTGAACATAAATTATCATCAACATTCTGCGAAAATAATCGCGACTAGCAAACGCCAGGAAACTATTACAGGGGAAATATCTTGCAGCTATAAAAATTATTAAAAAATTCATATGCGTTAGAAGAAATTTGGCTGTACGCCCATTAGGTTCTAACGTCTGAGCATTTGCTTCTATTGCTGAGCATGTTTGGCAGCTAAGTTTTTTTTTCGGATTGAGTATGCTGCATGATCCCTACTGGCCGCTGGCTCGACGTCGCAACGTCCTCCTAAGGGCGCCTCCTGTGAGGCTCGGACCACGGCTTAGGATGACTTTGGGACGAATGGGAGGTTGGTTGGAATTGGTAGCTAAGACTAGCTAGCATACTCTTTGGAACTTAATAGCTGCTAAATGTCCACCAACTTCGACCGTCTCCGTTAAACCATAGAAAGGCATTATAACGAAAGCATTTGATTTGAGCATTGGGCCGTTAATTATATTAAACAAGGTAATGCCCGCGACATCGTTCGCGTGAAGTTATTAAGGATTATTGATTCTCGCGAGAACATTTATAATATTTCACTTTGGCATTTATAATATTAGCAATTTAGTATGGATGCGAAAGTGTGTCTGTCTATCTGACTGACTGATACGCTTTCACGGCTCAACTACTCAACCGATTTTGACGAAATTTGGTACAAAGGCTACTTTTTATCCCGGAAAATTGAAGGATTCCCGTGGGAATACAAAAAAAACAATCCATGCGGACGAAGTCGTGGGCATCATCTACTTTAAGTTGATAATATAATTAACGACCCAATAACAAATTTATCATTATCATCTATCATTTCATAGCGTAGCTCGAGCACCTATTTAGACGCTATGGAGCTACGCGATAGACACTAAATGTGCGCCCGTGGTGCGCCCAGTCTTTAATCTTTTTATGCGCACACGCTGGCTTCCTGCCAGCCCACAGTCCAATTTTGCGGCACCAAACTTTTGACCACATTCAAAATACTTTTATAATCCATTGGCAAGCATTTATTTCCGCCCATTCGGTTCTAAACGACATGATCAATTTGAGATTTTATTATCAGAGCAGAAATTAAGTTTTAGCACCAAAAGGAATGGGTCAACTTTTTGGTAGGTATTACTAGCAATCTAATGAATATACTACCATTATTAGGCAGGTATTATTTAGTGTAAAAATTCGTTAAAGGTAATAGGTATTTAACTTACATAATACGTATGGGTTTATTACAGTGTGAATTTTAATATTCGTCGCCTTCATAATTTTCTTCCAAGGTAAATTGCAATGAACTTTTACTGCAACAAAAATCCTCAACAAAAATTATTGTTAACCTTGTCTTGTTCGTAAATGTGATTTAAAATCATAGGTACAAGACCTCATTCTCCGTTGATTCTTTACCATTGAGGCATTGAACCACCCAAGATATGTAGTATGGCTCATATGAAAGCCATATCCACGTGAATTGCGTTATGCGTAGAATTGATTCTGTGCGCACAGTAGAAAGAACAAAATTTAAATTTAAATTTGATTTTTAGACTAATAGAAATAGAATTTATTTTAAAACTAAACGATGAACTACATTACAATTAAAACTAAATTTCTAAACTACTGCAAAGAGACAATGTGCACAGAACTATGAATAAAGCTTTACTTATCTCAATATTTGTATCTCTCTTGACCTGTTGTAACTGTGTGGTGACGTTGTAAGTCAAATTCGAAAACATTAATTTCATGTAGCCAAATTCTAGTCAGTTATGACAAGTCAAGAATCTAGCACCACCGATTTGGGTAGCAACATTATTTTACTGAGAATAACTGGAAGAAAATGATTGTTCGGCAGATTACAACCGCAACAAAAGTAATGTAGAGAAAATGAAAAAGATACTCAATTTCTTGATTACCTTATCATATCTTACCTTGAAGCAGTTCCTTGTATCGACGAACTAAATACTTAAATCCATATGAATGTAGACCGGATAAAAATAATCGAACGAACATCTGTACACTAGTAGGAACGTGAGAATCATTCAATCACACAGACATTAATTAGATGCTTCGAATAATCTTCGAAGCAGTTGTTGAAACGGAGCGTCCAGAAATAGCCCTGATTGTCTGAGTGAACTTCAATGTGTTTTGACGTCGACTTATAAATGGTTATTGGTTTGCTTCTAAATATAATGCTTACGAGTGTCTTGTTAGTGGTCATCGAGCCTACTTTATTGACCTAACTGTTGTCTTGTTATGTTTTTTTGTTATACCAATTATTACTAAATGAGCGAATGTTTTCGGACTTCTTACCTAATTAGGTACCTACGATCTAATGTTTGTAACCAACACCTTCATGTATTATCTTTATTCTATAGTATAGAACTATAGATAATACATGAAGGATATATTATCTACCTATACGTTCATGTAGTAATGCCTCATTAAGGCCTCTAAGTCATGTATTTATTTTTTCATTAATAATCTTCATGCAAACTTTTATGGGACCATCGTTAATATTTAAACGGTTGTGTTACTTTCCTAATTCTTTTCATTCTTACTCTTATCACTATAAATCTCATTTTCATTCTCAACTCACTCTCTTCGTTAGCATATTTGACTAGCCGTTAATTTTTTTGCACTGTCCCTAAATTATTAAGCCCAACTTATCTTTCACTACTTTTAAAAATTTGTCTTCTAATATGATGAACCTAATTTCTTCGATTGTTGTTGACAGGCTTAAAGACCACTTTACATCTCGATCATAAATAATGACTAATGCAGTTAGTGCAGTGTTGTAGCTCATCTTAAAACTAAATTTTTAATCTGTATCATTAAGCCTACGCTAGACGATGGCGATGATTCTATTAATTAGCGCCGTCGCGCAACTAAGCAACGCCATTGATCGTTATCCCGCCTTTGATGTTTATCGCTGAGGATGTTAGTTTTTCCGCATACTGTCGTTTTTATTATTGACCAAACTTTGGGCGCAGCGGTTTGTTTATACAGACCAGTAACGTTCCGACGAAAATAGTCTGCGGTGTCAAAACGTTATGATTCCGGCGTGATTTGTGGATAGGCCGAACTTTAATTGAGATGTTTCGTTGTTTGGAGTAAAACGCTTAAATGGTTCTTCCTTCCCAAACTAATTAAGCCATTTTTAGACAAACTTATGATCTATTTCCGATGACTACGTATATTTATGTAGTAAAGGTTCATAGGCAGGTATTTAATTTGAAGATCTAGTTAGTTACATGAACTTATTATTTCTGTTTGATTAAAAACGGTAAATCTTTTGATGTTGTATTTTCAATTTTTATGTCTCACGGCAATTTTAAATTTTCAGTGGATTAATTAAGATAAAGCCAACAATTTCCAAATATTCTTTTCCTAATTTAATGCCTCAATCATTTTCTAAACAAAACTTCGAACTCTCACCATTTTTGTAACTCTCAGCAAAGTGGATACAGAGAGAAAAAGGCAGATATAGAGCAAATGATATCGCACACAGTATCAAAATATTACTCAGCTATTTAGAATATATGACTAACCTGGCAGAGTTAACATATTATTAAGGCTCTGTCCCGTTTTTATTTCCAAAGCAGTTTATAAATCAATTAAACGGTGGCATTTGTATGATTGAGAAAAACATGATGTTTTCAAAAACTTTAAGTATCACCGTTGAATCATACAAAAATACAATTTAAAAAACTTCGTTGCGTTAAAAAAGAATTTAACATATCTCATAAATTCTAAATTACATCCGTTGTATAATTATTTTTTATTAAAAAGGAAATATATTTGTTGATTTCAAAATGCCGGTTTTTCGAGAAGTTAATTTTCACCTCCGTCCGCACCGCCCATTGTTTTGATTTAGTGAGCACACGTCGCCTCAAAATCAATGTACCTCTCATGTAGGTACCAGTTAGGCCTAGAAACCAGGAAAAAGAATTTTGTGAAATTCCAAGAAGAGTAAATGAAGTCACGAGAAAAGCTAGTCTAATATCAATAAATCATTGAAAAGCTTTTTTTGATTATGACACAGTACTTAAATTCACTTGGAATAGGCATGATGACAGTATCCAAGAATCAATGAAATTACGAATTTATCTAATGAAATAGGATTCATGGATTATAAAAACCTTATTTATTTTTTTATTTCAAGTGAGATTGTTATTTATTTTGATAAAATAAAACTATAAAATACAGCAATCCGCCATATTGTGTAAAACACCACTGAAGCGAATGACGTCACAATTGTTTTCGAGCTTTGACAATCGGCAAACTATCTCTATAAGTACAGGTGTTTTAAATGTTTATCAAGTATTTTCGTGTTTTTTTTGTTTCCCAAACATCATTTCCATAATCTAGTTTTGTTTTACCGAATTCAAAATCAAGAAATTAAAAATCGTTAGCCAGGGATCAAGGAGTTACCAAAGCTACTAGCTCTAATTTGCCCAGAATTGATTTGTTGATGCTGGGTGAGTATCTTGCATCAAACAAAGACTTTTGTTCAACAGAATTTCGTAACGTCAAAACTTCCATGTAAGTACAATAATAACATAATAATTTATAGGTCCTAAACCCGTAAAATCAGCTATTTATATAAAGTTATTAGAGGTTATGTTAATGAAATGTTGTTTTTTTAAAACTATACCGTAGGTATAACTTAATATGAGCGGTGAATGCCTAGTAACTATGACGTCTGCCTCCTATTCGGTGCGTCTGGGGTTCGATTCTTGGCACGCATCTCTAACTTTTCGCAATTATTAGTGCTATATGCAAAACAGCATCACTACATAGTATAAAACAAAGTCGCTTCCCGCTGTCTGTCCCTATGTATGCTTAGATCTTTAAAACTACGCATCGGATTTTAATGCGGTTTTTTTAATAAATAGAGTGATTCAAGAGGAAGATTTACATGTACTTTTTATCCCGGAAAATTAAGGAGTTCCCGCGGGAACCAAAAAACCTCAATCCACGCGGACGAAGTCGCGGGCATCAGCTAGTATTAGAATAAAGCAAAAACTTACGTCAAGTGATCTTCGCAGAAATAAGTAGTAGAATTTAGCCCTATAGCTGTAGGATCTCGCCGCGCAAGATTAAGCCACTTAGATCACATTGTTTTTTTAGTGGCGCGTGAATAAATAACTTGTTTGGAGTTAATTTTGATGTGTTATCACACTGGGGGACCGCATATGACTTACACCTATTATATTATTCTGTGCTTACACACTGTAGAATTCATATTATTCACACAAAATATCTAAATTGCTGTACGAAGACTTATTGTTTACTGCACACAGTACATTAGAGTACATTGGTAAAAATAGTAGTGACGTCACAAACGACGCCATGACAGCCGCGAGCGTTTTGGCGTGATTTTTAAAATTTAAATTTCAAATGCCAATTTTATTTACTAAACCTTATTTTTCTGCTGAAATAAGATATTTTTTCGAAATAGTAGATACTTCCGAACATAATCTGACCATTTTTCAAAATCAGTCATCATGCCTATTGCCATTCGAACGATGAAGATTCGAACATGTATAATCAATAATTGAAAATCATAAACTCAAACTCAAATAATGTTTATTCAATTTAGGTAGGTACTAGGTATACTACACTTATTGACGTCCAGAAAATATAATGGTGATAATCAGTAACGGTATCTTAAAACTAAAGCTACGAGGAATCAAAACGCGCCCGTCTGAGAAGAGCCCACAACAAACTCAGCCGGGTTTATCTTTCATTATCACCATTTCACAAATTATCTTACCTAAGGCTAGCTAAACTATCAAAGCCATTACTCGCGCTTATTGTAGAAGCGGACACTGTTTCCAACGAACGGATTGCTAGTTTTACTAAGCCTAGAAGCAGGCATTACAAATTTATTTTTATTTCTAGTATTGACATTATGACAATTATTTTTCTTCTTGAATTTATCAATGTGTTTATGCACGTAGGTATACTAAATTTTCAAATATGTATTGGTCGTGGCTACCACTCAGTAAGGGAGACTTAACAATATAATTAAAATAAAGGCTAAGAAAATTTTTCAGGAATTCTGGCTAGTTCAGAAAATAAGAGAATATTTTCCAAATATAAAGTTGCTCGCAACACTTGCTGTACAAGCGGTTACCAAGTTCCACACAGCGGCCACGGGCAACAGATGTAAACAATCTCGGGTCCCGTCGTAAAGTCCGTTTGATCTCCCGCCCTCGCCTCTAAAATATGGATTTTATGTGTCGCTGCTAAAATATACCACATCCAGCGACCCTCATAACCGACGCATGGCACCACCGAGTTTGCTTTACGAACTAACGACTTCATACATTGGTGACTCGGTGACAAAGATCCAATCAACCTATGAATGAAAAAAAATCTTTTGAAAATAATCTGCATAATGTAAAAATTAAAGGGAGATGTAAAAGATGACGACAAAAATTAAAGTCAGTCTTCAATTTTTGTTTTCGTCTTTAGTAACCATTTTAATGACTGTTTTGAATACTTAATGCATATAGGAAAATTACCAAGTAAACCTAGTACAGGTAGTATTCCTATTATAATATGACGGTAATCCAAGGAAAATGACGGTATGATATTGTCACAGTTAAATTTAATATTCAAGAAAGTCAGCAAATATGAACAGAAAGTGCTCGATTGTGACTTAATATGAGGGTTTGTATAGATTTAGAATTAATTGTCCGAAATGTTATTCGGACAATTAAGTAATCGGGTTTATTAGGGTATAAGAAAACAATTGTATTTAAACATTATACTATGATAGCAAATGGTTATAGTTATCTTAAAACTTTAATATGACGTTATGACGTTTGGTAACTTAAATACGTATACCTAATGTCTTTGCTACAATCGTTTGGCAGTCCTCATACCTATAAATGAGTACCACAAAATATATCGACAAATTACTCAAATTAAAGTAAGTATTAACTTTGAAGTGAAACTTCTTTAGAATAGATGTGATTTGAAAATTCGATGAACCGAAAAAGCGACACTAAAAGGAGACAAACATATTCATAATAAGTTTTAGCCTGCGAGAGAATGAGATATAATACATGTTATATTTATCTCATTCTCTCGATGACTACTTTTCTGAAGTTTCACTTCTGCCGTGTGCGAACTACACGCACTTTTTTTTAACTATCACAATCTAATATGAAGTCGAGGCGACTCTTAAATCAATAACACCGCCTTACATCAAGACAATCAAAACTTAAAGACAATAATATAAATATGGTGTCTGTTATAAGACACCGACGCCCCATAATTCGGATCCATTTATTCATCGCGCCCAACACGTCTTCCACATTAATTTATGAGCAACAAACGTTAGCATCTTAGGGCTGAAGCACACAAAATACTTCTAACATCAGCGAAAAGCCGGTTTGCGACTACTTCGATGTATCATAACATCAAAGTAGTCGCAAGGTCAATTTGGGAATTTATAATTTCTTAATTTTCCCAAGTCTGGTCTAGTGGGAGGCTTCGGCCGTGGCTAGTTACCACCCTACCGGCGAAGACGTACCGCCAAGCGATTTAGCGTTCCGGTCAATCACGCTACAACGGCTGAACGGAATTGGACGAAATTTGGCACAGAAATAGATTATAGGCTACTTTAATTCCGAGAAATTAAACAGTTCCCGGGAACCAATATAAACCTTAATCCACGCGGACTAATTCACGGACATCATCACGGGAAACCGAATAGGGGTATAGGTTTAATATAACTGCCATACCCCTAACAGGTTAGCTCGCTACCATCTTAGACTGCATCGTCACTTACCATCAGTTGAGATCGCAATCAAATGCTAACTTGTAGTGGAATAAAAAAATAAGAAAATCATCCCATTGTGGCATCCTACTGCATATCTAATTTTATCTATACAGCATCATGTATTGTGATTCTCAGATTTGTTGATTGGATCAAAATGATTGACACCAGAATCGAATAGGTATCTCTCACTCTCTCTCGCCCCCTCTCTCTCTGCGTCGTATTTCTATTTGCTGAGGGCCGTGACCATTTCCATTAATCACATAATGGCAGGGGTTTTCTTGGGATAACAATGCGGTGAGTTCCCAGGTCCTTCCGCATACAACTCGACTAAGAGTTCTATTTCTTAGATTTCTAGCGGCTATTATAATATTTTCGTGATAATAACCGGGTCTGACGTCTAAGCATGCTCTCTGAGGCACGGATGCAAAGAAAACTACCAAATTTGGTTACCCATCTAGTTACCGACTTGGGTCAACGTTGCTTAACATTCGCAATCGATTCATTTGAGTGGTCGCAATTAGGCAACTCGTATAAAACTCAAACTCAAAGCTCAAATAATGTTTATTCAATTAAGGTAGGTAGGTATACTGCACTTATTGACGTCCAGTTATTTAAAAAATATAATGGTGATAAACAGTAACGGTATCTTAAAACTAAAGCAACGAGGGTTCCAAAGGCGCCCTGGTCTGAGAAGAGTCCACAACAAACTCAGCCGGGTTTTTTTTTCATTATTACCATTTCACAAATCATCTTAACTAAGGAACTATCAGAGCCATTAGATCAAATCATTGGCAAGCTTACAGGTATATCGCATGGAACTAAGGTACCTCTTACGCCCATGGTATAACGTGCGAAGTAAAATATTACGAGTATGTATGTAGTCTAATACAACGAGTATCGTTGATGCAAATAGTATCGTGTATACATTCGCCCTTATTTGAATTATTTATCGTCTATTTTGACACTTGTGTCTTCATTCCCCATCTTTACTGCGACTGTGACACCGAATTATCCGATTTGATTATGAATTTTAATGAATATATTATACTGTTTCATATCCTTGGATGTCGGGATGGTGTTATAACAGCCATGATTTAAATCTACGTAACTTACTAAAGAATCTCTACAGTTAGCTCAAGATGCCTGATGCATGAATCTAATGATGCTTGATAAAAAATGACAGGTTAATCGATTTTAGTGATTTAAATATAAAATTCTCGTATCACGATGTTAGTTACCATACTCCTCCGAAACGGCTTGACCGATTCTTATGTATATGTATATTCAGTAGGTCTGAGAATCGGCTACTATCTATTTTTCATACCCCTAAAACACCTCAATCCACGCGGACGGAGTCGCGGGCATCAGATAGTATTTTATAATATTATAGTTTCATAACTAATATAAAATTCTGTATCCTTTTAATTGAAAGTTTGTGTTAAAGCTTACCTAGACTGTTATCGTTGTACCCAAATCCTTAACTTGCTTCATGTGAACCTAATCTCTGCCTACTTAGAAAGACAAACCTTCAGAAATAATTAACTTCGTCCTCTTTGCATTAGTCATAATTTAAAATAATATATTACAAAAGCATAAGGCAACGCATCATTTATTAATCCAAAATGTCTCTCAGCATTTAGAACTCTCGTTACGTTGTTAATATTCAGAGCCCCGCATGTGCAAAGGGTTGGGGAACCGAATTTAATTGAATACTGGCATTAACAAATGGAGCGGACCATTTCCGAGTTCCACATTTAACTTATTATGTACCATGATGGCGGAGTTCCACCCGGATTGCCACGTGACAGCGCGACGGGCCATCCATCACGATCTTAATTTAAAATACCCGCGATTTGGGAAAGTCTCCCGAAACACTCGCTAATCCCAGCTACGAACGGATTGTGTGTACAGAAATAAAGTGATCTGTAAACATTCTTAAGAGGCGAGCAATAAAAGTGTCTACACACCTGATTATTTACGGGAAAACAATAGACAGGCGCGCGGACGCGAGCAATCTGTTCGCGTAGAATCAGGCCCAGCTAATCAAAAATCTTACGCAACACTAAACTTCAGAGGAGTCACTAAACGTCCAGTAATTCAAAACAAAGTAGACGAAGTGCTCGTAAACAGTTAATCCCGTAATAAAAAAGTCGATACACCTGATCGCGATCGAGATGACTCGCGACCGGATTAAAAACGACCGTAAAACTGAAATAGACGTCGGCAGTGGCGTCTTCAGTAGCCTATCGATTAAACAAATAAAAAATTCGTTTCGCTAGCTGAAAGGCGAAAGGCAACGTGATGGTGGAGGGTCGTAAAAACGTATGGCATAGAGATGCCGGCTAACTGCAGCAGTAAACCGACTCGTTTTGTATACAAGCCCCTTGTTATAGTCGGCGAGCGCGGTAAACATTGCGCGAGCCGTGTGTCGCCGCCTTTACGGCCGGTCTTTGTGATTGCGACTTCTTGCGGACGTCCGAGGTTTGACCTCGGTTCATATAGATGCGCAGATCATTCCGATACAGGATGAAAAATAAAAAAAGGTTCATGAAAAAACTGTTAAAATTAGAAACTTTATAATTGAGATTCTAATTCCTTACGAACATCGATTGAATTGACTTCTACAGTGGCTTTGAAATTCTTTTAATTGACTAATAAAACACGTATCAAGTATTGAACTTTTAAAATTATTAATGAAAAATCTCCTACATAGACAGTTGATACAAATTATGAAAAATCTTTGAATACCTATGTTCTATTATGATACATTTTTTTATATTATCGTTTCGCAAAGTTTTGATGTCCACCGCAAATCATTTTGATCTTACGGAATTTAATAACCCCTGTCCCATTTCGTCTCTTAACTTTAGTCCTAAATGAATTTTTTTTTGTTACAGATTACGGCTATGGACACCCAGGAGCTTTTAACCCGTTCATGCTCAACCCAGGCTGGTTAGACGCGGCATATTTGAATTACGCCTGGGTGGACTACTTCAGGCCTCCGCAATTAAGGGATCAAGCTGGCCTAGTTAAAGGTAAGTTAACTAATTACTTAAAAGTAGTGTACCTATTATCATACCAACTAACGACTAGCCTTTGATGGTTACAAACAGCACAATGAAGTTTTTTTTTATTTCACTGGCATACAAGTAAATGATATTAGGTATGTCAGATTTACTATCGAAACAGCTGGGCATATTTTGCTTCCCAATTAAGATCAACATGATTTTTTTTTAATTCTTGATGACTTCTGTGAAACTCATCTCAAGAGAGAGAGTTCATGAGCAACCAGAAGCATAATCTGAAAGATGAAAAAGCTCGGTATAAAATTTTCGATTGCTTTCGATTAAACTTCCGATCGACGGATTATTTGGCATTTGTTAATTTAAAAATTCCCGATTTAGCAAACAACACTCGAAAACATGTTCTCGCAACAGAAGCACCCCTCAAGGCCGTACAACGCGAAGGCTCAAATAAAAGAAGCGGCTCTTGAGCGCTGCAAAACAACACCGGTCCGACCGAAGCAAAACCACCCGCTGAAGTCCGTCCGTTGGGGGAAGTGGGGGTGTAGAACGGAAAAAGTATAAAAAGCACCGCCTTCACGTTCGAGAGAGTATGGAGTCAATTTTATTCCAATGTAGGCGACCGCGCCACCAGCTACTTTTTGTTTCCGACGCTGAAACGCGAGGACCGTTGTACTCAAACACCTACCTGCTTTTATTAAACCTTTCCTAGGTTCGTTTTCACAAAGGACTGATTTGCACTCAAACTAACGATATAGCAAAGCAATAGAGGCACGGTCTCATTTAGCTAAACTTTCAGCATTGAAACTCTTAACTATCACGTTATAAAATTAAATATTGAAAAAAGCCTCGTACCTTTAGTAGTTCGTACCTTTAAAAAAGGCATTCATTGAAAACTTGGTCATTGCATTTTGATGTGTAAAAATTAATTAAACACCATAGTTATCGCAAAACAGTTTCAAATCTGAGCATCGGGATCACCTCAATCAGGCGCGACGCCGATATTGGCCCCCACCTCACCAAATTACCCCCTAGTTACGGCCCCACCCACCCCGTTGCCTTTTAAAGTGGTCTGCGCACCGCTGCTACTGCTGCAAATATAAAAAGTGCAAAAGAGTAACGAGCGCCGCACCACCTCCGAGCTCTTTGTGGCCCAATCTGCGCCTCCATCGTGTCCTTTTTATGCGCCCGCTTCTCTTACACTTATCGAGACTCAAAGCTCGCAGCTACAACAACTTTTGAACACGAATGCTAATGAAAATTTCACGTTTCGAGTCCTCTTTGTTCGCCGTGCACGGAGATAGTGTACTTCCTTATCGCGATAGATCCGGCTTTGTACCGCATGTGTTCGCTGCAACACCTCACACGTGGTTCGCATCGCTAATGCGTTCTCTACGCGGCTCTCCACGAGCCGAATTAAGGTGGAATGTCGTGTCTGGATCGTAAAGAACGACATCGCGTTCAGATAAATAAATATTGCACCCTCACCCTCCCAATATCGAAGTAAAAAAAACATTCCTTTCTATGAAGCCGCCTTTAAACGCCTACAGATTGTACATTATCCTTCGTACGATTATGCACCCTCGTTGTTCAGGGACTCAGCAGAGTGCCCGCGTGCCTCCGGCTATCCCCTGGGGCTCGTCATTCATATTACGTCATGTTGTCAAATCAGACAGCAGAAGCTGCACTAAAACGCATTATTTATGGTAATCCGATCACTAATCCAAAATTTTCTTTATCTACAGGTGGAGCTGCACCCATTACCACGCCCCCGGTTGCATTGCCCGGTGCAGAGCTGTTCCCGTTCCCACCAGCGATGGCAAGTTTGCCAACAGGAGGGTTAATTCCTCCCGCTGGAGCATTTTTACCACCAAACGGACTTCTGGCTTTCCCACCTCATCCTGCAGAACTAGCTTTAAAATCATTACCGCCAGAATTGACTTTGAAAAACGGTGTCAGTCCATATGATGCTCTGAGGCATTTCCAAAGTAACGTTTCATCAATGGATACCTCAAGTGCTCGTTTATCTCCTACGAGCAGTAGACAGAGTGGAAGCCCAAGAAGTATTGTAAATGCAAGTCCTAGATCAAAAGCGGATTCGAAGTCGGAAGTCAATTCGACACATGATGCGACAATATCCGATGAATCAGACGAAGAACCAATCGAAGTGGTCAAGTCGGCTTTCCACCCGACGCGACCTGCGAACGTTGAACTACAGCAGATGAAGCAAGTTCAAGCAGCGGATTCCACCGTGTCGGACAGGCCACGGGTGCGCAATGATCTAAAAGCACCTTCACAACGAACCACTCGTGTTCTTTCCACCAGTCCCACATCGACCAAAATTACAAATGGAAGCATATCAACGCATAAATCTGTGTGGAGACCATATTGACGTTTTTCGTGTTAGTGACTTTATATCCGTGTGAAACGGAGCTATTGAAATGTGATAAAACGAGCTTGTACATATTGTAGGTATTAATAAATTACATATTGAGATATTTATTTAATAGAGATAGTATTTAATAGATTACGACTTCATTATTCGGAGTTGTAGTTATGTAAATTGTAATTATAGACGTAGTAGTTGTTACGGCGTTGTTAAAGCTTTTTTTAATATGAATAGATGCATTGAATTTATTTAAATGTTTATCTTATTTCTTACTAATATTATAAATGCGAAAGTTTGGATGTATGTATGGATGTATGGATGCTTGTTACTAAATCACGCCCCAACGGCTGAACGGATCTGGCTGAAACTTGGCACAGAGATAGATTATAGTTTGGAATAGCACATAGGCTACTTTTTATACCGGATAATTAAGGAGTTCTCGCGGGAACCAAAAAACCTCGATCCACGCAGATGAAGTCGCGGGCATCAGCTAGTATCGTATAAAATTGATAAATTGTAAAATAAGACGATTTTATGTAGATCCTTACTATTGTGTAAATCGTAAATTTCGCATTGACTGACTACCCTATATAGCAGAACAGATGGAAATCTGACTTTTATTGTATAAATTGTAAATGTATATTTATTATTGTACATGTGACTTGAAACGTAAATTTCAATGTCTTTACTAATTGTAAATATGTAGAGTACCTACTTAACGAGATAAAATATAATTCTGAAAAATATTGCTGCTTTATTTATTAAATCTATTTACCCTCGCCTCAATAATTTCATTTCATTTTTTTGCTCAGATTAAGATAACATATGGATGTTACATATTATTATAACATAGTAACATTCAAACTGCCATGGAATGGCATGAACAAATCACAGGCAAAATTCTTCAACAATAGAATATTAACATTAAGATAGACACTGTCACAATATTAACATTAAAATTAGCACTGTTAATCCTTCAATCATCAACATTTATAATACGATTTACTATACTTTTGCACTCAGTATGATTTTACTTACTTATTTTATCAGACCAAGCAAATAAGATACAGTATCTTGAATGGAAACAGTAGGTGCATAATTATGTTATCTTCATTCATCCACTCATTAATATTTCCTTAGTGAGGGAATTATTTCCCGTCCTATAAAATAACTTTTAATATAAAATTCCTTATTTATTTCTTTATAAATCACTAGTTTTACTTAAACTTCAAAGTTTAACTTTTATTAAAGTAGGTATAGCAAAGAGTTACAACCTCACTTTGCATTACTTGTCGTACAGTCCCACCAACTTACCTGGCCCGGTGGCGAAAATTGTTTTTTTTAATGACGTTTAGTATATGTTTTTATTTTATTTTTATGTAATAGCAGCGACGCTGTCACCGGGTCAGATAAGTTTTTGGGGCTTTACTATTGCATGAATATTCAAAACAAACAGAAGCTAAACACCAAGATACCCATTCCAAGTTGTTTATGTTGGTTGGCTACAACGTGCGACGCACGTGTATGCTTGTAACTCTTTATAAATACCATTCCATTAACCGTTCAATTGTATTGCGTACCTACATATATCATTGGTGTTCATTTCTTTAATGAGATAAATGGGACCGCTTGAATCAGGGGTAATTGTGTAAGAAAAATGTGTTTAACTATGGTTAAATTGGTTTCATGATGTAATCGAGTAGGTATAGACGTCACTGAAAGGTTAGTCGTATTGTAATTGTAGTAAGACTGAGCCAAAATATCCTTCCATTCTCTCGACAACTCCTTAAATTCCGTGCCTCTTTGGGCCCACGGCCGGCTATAAAGCGGGGTTCCCACCGCGGGCGGCGAGAACTAACATGCAGAGGAAAACTGCAAGGAAGCACTTTTACCGACAATGAGCTAACGGAAAGGACTAAGCAAAAACGGTACAAAAAAATCAAAATCAGCTCGCGTGTGTGGAAGTAAATCTAATTTGTCTACACAGAGTGCGTTCCGCTTTGCCATGTCCCGCTCATTACTCTTTTGTAGTGGATACCCCGCATTATGCCCGCACTCGCTCCGTAAACGCCACCAGCTTAGCTTGTTACACAGGGACTGTTTATTTTGTGACATCTCCAAAATTATTAAAAAAAAAAAAACGACTTCTAAAGTCACTGTAAAGTAAAAATAATCTTGATTTCATTTTCTACACACTATGTTGAAGTCGGGCAGGCATAAAAAAGATACGCAAAGTTGACGCGTCACGCTCGCCCGACTTCAACATAGTGTGTAGTTGAAAATGAAATCAAGATCCCATCAAAAACATAAATGTAAAATGAGAGCCAAGTTCAAAATTGTGATAAATATGCCTTGGTTGTTGACTGCAGCGACAAAAGAAGTGAGATCTAAATGGGTGCCAAGTTCAATGGTCAGTCCTGCAGTTATTTATCCCATCAAAAACATAAATGTGAAATGAGAGGCAAATTCAAAATTGTGATATATATGCCTTGGTTGTTGACTTCAGCGACAAAAGAAGTGAGATCTAAATGGGTGCCAAGTTCAATGGTCAGTCCTGAAATTTATTTATAACAACATATAATATTTTATAACAACTTAAAATATCATTTCTTCTTATAACTTAGTATAAAATGTTGAAGACTAAGGCTTTGGCTTGGCTAGTTTCCATATACGAATTATTATTAAGTAGGTACCTAAAAGTACAGTTTCTACCAGCTAGCCAAATTTTCGGAAGAATAAAATAAGAACTTACAGCTTTACAACTTGTGAAGGCTATAATTCGTATATGAAAACTAGCCAAGCCAAAGCCTTAGTCTTCAACATTTTATACTAAGTTATAAGAAGAAATGATATTTTAAGTTGTTATAAAATATTATATGTTGTTATAAATAAATTTCAGGACTGACCATTGAACTTGGCACCCATTTAGATCTCACTTCTTTTGTCGCTGAAGTCAACAACCAAGGCATATATATCACAATTTTGAATTTGCCTCTCATTTCACATTTATGTTTTTGATGGGATAAATAACTGCAGGACTGACCATTGAACTTGGCACCCATTTAGATCTCACTTCTTTTGTCGCTGCAGTCAACAACCAAGGCATATTTATCACAATTTTGAACTTGGCTCTCATTTTACATTTATGTTTTTGATGGGATATCATTACTTTTTGTACAGAAATTATTGAACTCAATCTCAAACTCAAAACATATTTATTCAAAATATGTACCTACAAAGTACACCTTCTGAACGTCATGCTTACAGAGCATAAGAGGTGATGGTGATAATTAACTACGGTATCTTAAAACTAAAGCTACGAGGGTTCCA
This sequence comes from Erebia palarica, assembly GCA_964035005.1. Lineage (NCBI taxonomy): Eukaryota > Metazoa > Arthropoda > Insecta > Lepidoptera > Nymphalidae > Erebia > Erebia palarica. The sequence goes on from OZ035983.1 coordinate 32,867,513, forward strand.
AACGTGCCCTGGTCTGAGAAGAGCCCGCAATAAACTCCGCTTTTTTTTTATTATCACCATCTCACAAATATTTGAAATTATATATATGTACTTATAATATAACATTACATAATCAGCCGCTGTAACAATTCATACCAATGCCTTGCTATCATTCAAATAATCCTTTACACTGTAATAGGACTTTTCTATTAGTTTAGTTTACGTTTTACATTAGTAGGTACTTATTATTCGGTTTAAGGTCAGTGTGTCACCCACCAGTAATTCTATTGTATGACTCATTGTACAAGATAATTAAAGACGAGAATTCTCAAGAAAAATATATACAGCCAGTTTCTGAATTGAGAATTTCATGTTGAGTCGGTCTCAAAGACTTCTTAAGTGTGTCTTAAGAACGACTTAGGCAAATTATTGTTTCTGAATTGATATTGCGTAAGGTTTGAGAATTGGAGCTTGCAAATTTTCAAATTTGACAGTTTCGAAACTTAAATCTCTGCTTAACAGCAAAATTGCGTTTCAGAGCGCATTTGACAGTGCTCCAAAGCTCTCCTTTCTCAGAGTTGACAACGTAATAGATGAGTGACGGATTTCAGCTACTTAAACTTTACTCTCGTTTGAACCTTTGTAAAAAAATCCATTTTTTGCACAATGTCCAGTGAAGATTCTTGCCTGTACAAAGACAACCACACAGGAGACAAGTTATTAGAAATCGCCCATTGTTTCTTTCAACAACAAACAATTTAACGACCGATTCCGCTTTTCGAAGGAATCTGTAACATTTGTTTTTGGCAAAATAAAGACCAAATTACCCGCAAGAATCCAAAGGTGCGACTGCATTCCGCCAATGTTACAACTTCTAATAGCATTACGGTATTACGCAACTGGCAGTTTCCAGGCCGTCGTAGGAGACACGGCGAACGTAAGCAAAGCAACTGTGTGTCGGGTAACCGATAGAGTATCCAGTGCTATAGCGATGCTAAGGGCACAATACGTGCAAATGCCTTCTGCTCAAGAACGATCAACAGTGGCTGCAGGATTTTATGCGATAGCAGGATTCCCTAGAGTAATTGGTGGTGGTCTCGGTGGCAACAGGGCAGAATTGTTTAGAAATAGAAAAGATAACTTTTCAATAAATATCCAAGCCATATGTGACGCTAATTTGAAAATAAGAAGTATCATCGCCCGTTGGCCATGTTTTGTCCATGATACAACAATTTGGAATGATTCTCCACTTGCTGCTCAGTTTGAAGATGGAAGATTTGGGTCATATCTAATTTTAGGAGACAGTGGATACCCATGTCTAAGGTACATCATGACGCCATTTTTAAATCCTACCACTTCAGCACAAGAAGCATATAACAGAGCACAGATTACTACTAGAAATACAATTGAGAGATGCTTTGGAGTTCTGAAGAGGCGTTTCCCCTGTCTTCATTCCGGGATGCAGCTTAAATTAGGCAAGGTGTACAAGGTTATTGTAGCATGTGTAGTTTTACATAACATGGCCCCAGATCTTGATGATTTTGTTGTAAAGATGTACTTGTTGAAGAGCAAAATGATGTTCTACCTTTGTCCCAAGCTCAACAAGCACAAAATTTAGCTGTAAGATCAGCATTAGTAGAAACTTATTTTACTAATGCATACGGTTAATACCCTTCAGGTAATTATATTTTGTAGTGGAAAATATAATAAAATTAGTAATTTATTTGTGAGAATAAAAAAACCCGGCTGAGTGTGTTTTGGGCTCTTTCAGATCAGGGTGCGTTTGGAACCCTCTTTAGTTTTAAGATACCGTGATTGATTTTATACTAATACTGATGATGCCCGTGACTTCGTCTGCGTGGATTAAAGTTCCTTGATTCCCGCGGGAACTCTTAAATTTTCCAGGATAAAAAGTAACCTATGTCCTTACCCCGGATACAACCTATGCCTGTACCAAATTTCATCAAAATCGGTTGAACATATGGGCCGTGAAAGCATAGCAGACGGACAGACAGACACACTTTCGCATTTATAATATTAAGTTTGGATATTAGTATTTGTATATATGGTTTATAAATACGAAAGATGGATGTATGGATGGAAGGATATGCTTGTTTGTTACTCTGTCACGCCAAAAAAGTTGAATGGATCTGGATGAAATTTTCTGGATGAAACTGCCTCGTTGGTCTAGCGGTTAGCGTAGTCGACTGCAGATCACGAGGTCCTGGGTTCGATTCCCGGTTGGACATAAAAATTGTTAGGTATTGGGTTTTCAATTATGAAATTCTCAGTGCCAGCCCGGAGTTGGAAGTTGGCGGTGTTTCACCCCCGTGCCTCGGAGAGTCAACATGATAATAGTCGTTAAAGCCCGCCAACCCGCATTGGAGCAGCGTGGTGGGTCTAAGCTCCTAATTCCCTCTCTCCTATGAGAGTGGAGACCTGTGCCCAGCAGTGGGACGTTAATAGGCTGAAGTGGTGGATGAAATTTGGTAAAGAGATTATTGTCTATAATAACAGATAGGCTTAAAATTTCGGACAGTAATATGAGTACGTGTGCCTAATATAATAAAGAAATATTGAATAGAAATAAAAGTTTTGTTTTTGAAATGTTTTTTTATTAAAAAAATAACAAATTTAAAAATTTCTTTAGAGGGTCATTAAAACTTATAAATAATAGGATCACGAAATTAAATTTCAAGTATCTAATGCATCCAAAATTAGGATTAGAATATCGAAATAAATGTACTTCACATTAATTTTCTCTCCACCTTTCTTAACTGCATTTTTAATATTTGCATCTGAATTTCATGCCTTTTCTGCTCATTTCTAGATTTTAAAATTTCATTCTTTTTTTTAAGCATCTCTGCAGATTTTTTATGCATACATTGCCTTCATTCTTCTTTGTTTTTTTTTTGCCTTCAGTCTGGAACGCAGCTCATTTGAAAAGTAACTTTTTGGTTCTGGCACTGTATTCGTTTGTGAATGCACTGGATCTTCCACGATTCTTTCTTATGTCTTCTATAAAAAAATGTTACATTACACAATAAATACCAAATTTAAAATTAAGGTTTAAATGTTAATTAAATGGCCAGAGCTAATTCCAAGTAAGTGCCATCCTATACTATGGAGTATGTACAAAATTTAAGATTTGTATGCATAAACGTTTTGCAGATTAGTTCATATAGCACTGAAAATTGAAACTGACAGACAGATAAACTACTGAGGCTGAGCAATTGGGTCTTGTTGGCAACCTTTGGGTACAGAGTCCTAAAAAAACTAATAATGTGGCTTATTTTTCATCACACAATATAAATTTAGGTAGGTGGTTTTCAAGTCAGAATATATGCTAAACAGTACCTACAAGTAAGAAGTGCTTACTAAATTATTCAGCTGCTTCATCGAAAGGATTCTCATCAGGAAATCTTTAATCGAATTTTCATCAAAAATAAATGCCTGAAAAGATTTTTTTTACTTAATACTATTGTACACAGAATATAATATAGTATAATACTAGATACAAGATGATGCCCGCGACTCCGTCCGCGTGGATAAGGTTCTTTGATTCCCGCGGAAATTCTTAAATTTTCCGGGATAAAAAGTAGCCTATGACCTTCCCCGGGATATAACCTATCCCTGTACAAAATTTTATCAAAATCGGTTGAACAAATGGGCCGTGAAAGCGTAGCAGACAGACAGACAGACACTTTACTAGTATGGATATTAGTATGGATTACTAAGTAGAAATTAAAAAATGACATTATCACATTATCACCAGATGTTGTGGCGATAAGTGAAGATTCACTTATCAGCTCATCTTCGCTTTGGTCCTGAAATAATAAATTATGTAAATGACTAATTAATACTAAAAAAACACGCGGGGACACGAAATACCTCAATCCACGCGGACAAAGCCGCGGGCATCAGCTAGTATAATATAAAACACATAAATATGCCTGTTATTCAAAGAAAACATTGACATTATTCTAAGTTTGATGGTTGGATTTTATGGAATTTGTAAGTAGTCAGGTATTTTTATGCACTCTCTATTTTTAGAGTTACATGTACGAGTACGTACCTACTAACTACGAATTATGGCCAAAGAAATCCACAAGATATTATACTGAACCAAAACGGAGTAAAGCTGGCCTACGAGCAATACAAGGGAATCCTTACTAATATTATAAACGGGGAAGTTTGTATGTATGGATGTATGGACGTTTGTTATTCTTTCACGCCAGAACGGCTAAACGGATCTGGATGAAATTTGGCACAAGGATAGATGGTCTGGAATATCACATCTAGGTTACTTTATACCAGAAAACCTTAATCCACGCAGACAAAGTCACGGGCATAAGCTAGTTGATATATTAAAAAATATTAGGTACTACTTACTTTTATACGAATGCGAGAAGATTTGCTTTCTCCTCGTAACTGAAATAGGGAGATCTTTTTTTCTTGTTTCTTTCCATTTTATACATTTTAACGAGAATATTAGCCAAAAGAAAACAAATTCGACATAATATACAAAACCGACGTTTGTCAAACTGGCATAATTTGATACGCTTCATTCTATAAAGCGATGATTTAAAATCGACGACAAAAACAACGATTTTTATGATATAAAAGCTTGAAAAATTTGAAATGGATTATTCTTTAAATAAAATTGCACAAAATCTATTTTTTTGAGTTATATTTAATAATAAAATTTAACTAAATCTATTTTTTTGAGTTATATTTAATAATAAAATTTAACAAAATTAGAAAACAATTTTATTTTCGGTTAATACCGGTTTTCGTACGTGTAACGAAACGCATACGTAATGTTGGAGAATACTCAGGGACCATTGAAGAAATACTTAGCTAATTACAATTTGGGAAATCCCAATTTTATCTTGTGAAACATAAAAAACTTAAGTCTTAACTTAAGTCTAGAGCAAAGCTTAGCTGATTTTTGCTTGAATGCCTAATTCAGAAACCGGCCGATAGTGTACCTAGAGTTACACTGATATTGACAGATTACATCTATGGTCAGACTACCTCTACAGCACATTTCTACATCTCATCAATTATGATTGCAAAAGTTCAAAATCAAAAGTTTTTAGTGAAACATTGAAAACAAGCACGGTAAACAGTCGATATCACTAAAACCACTCTATACAATGAATACAAATCACAATGACTGACAGCTTGAACTGACGACTTCAAATACGTTTCTTCTTTTCTGTCAATGACGTTTCGTTGCACAAAATGCATGAATACGAAGGTAAGGTTTTAATGCAACTATATTATTATTCATTATTATTTACATTAAAATAATAATTATGTGTCATTTTCAATAGTTAAGGAGTTACTACCACCGCTTAAAGCAGTATTGTTTCAAAATAACGGTTGAATGTCACGTACTCTGACGTCCTTAAAATAATGATTATAACACTACAACATAAACGTCAACAGTATTAAAATAATACGGCTTTAAGCAAGTATATAGTAGTATGTAGTATGTAGTAGGTAGTATGCCCCGTGTCAGAGTTTTGATCTATACTTAGGTAGATCAGAAAAATGACGATTTTTGTACGTTTATATCTAAATAACCATTTGAGGTGTGCTTATGAAATTTGGAGCACATATGTATCTCACGGGTCTCAATATATGCGCCAAATTTGACATGTTTATGTGAAATAGTTTTTGAGTTATGAGGGGGTCAAAAGTGGCTCCAAATGGTTCGTGTAATATTACACACGGTGCTGCTCGCCAGTTTTTTTGAACTTTGGCTGGACACGCTTCCGCGTGTCTTGATATTCTACTCCTTCCTTTGAAGTCGGTTAATTAAAGAAGAAAATTTTGCATGGAGTCCTTAAAATATAGTCAGTACTTAGCCAACGATCTCTACGTATCTCTAATATCAAAGGAGAATTTGTTAATCTCATAACGCAAATAAAAAGCACCTGCTAGGTATTTAATGTAAATTCGTCCTTCGTAGCGTAGGCAGCTACGAACATTCGTGGTCTAAGACGTAGGCTTAACAAAACACCAAATAAGGTCTTATTACCAAGGCCAAATTAATTCAACTGCCCCATTTAATAAGAAGATATAGATATATAGTCGGAGCTTTGTATGTACAATACAAACTAGCCTACGCGGATTTAAGTTTTTTGAGAATTAATTTTCGTAAAATCCTTCCATACAATACCTACTTTTTATTAACATTCGTTACTATATCAGGTCAAACAGAGGTGCGTGGTGTGACACAACGTGGAAGAGGCGATAGCGAGGCACTGTCAATTGTGTTTGCGTCCGAGCTGATCCGGTTAGCTGATTGCACCCTGCGCCCCGCGGTCAGCCGCCCGCTCCTCAAACAACGCCCGCCTAGCATAGAGGACATAGCCTGCTTATACTGGATGCGACTGTAGTAAATAAACTACATCCAATGACATGGATGACTGCCATGACATGACTGCCTCGTTGGTCTAGCGGTTAGCATGTTTGACTGCGGCTGACGAGGTCCCGGGTTCGAGTCCCGGGTCGGGCCATGATAAGTATTGGGGCTTTCTGACTAATTCTCAGTACTAGCCCGGAGTTAGGAAGTTGGTGGTGTTTCACCCCCGTGCCTCGGAGAGCACGTTAAGCCGTCGGTCCCGGTTATTATCACTAACATGATAATAGTCGTTAAAGCCCGCCAACCCGCATTGGATCAGCGTGGTGGATCTAAGCTCTAATTCCCTCTCTCTTAAGAGAGTGGAGGCCTGTGCCCAGCAGTGGGACGTTAATGGGCTGTGATGAATGACATGGCGTCATTGGTTTAATAGCACGGTGCTATCATTTGATTATGCGCCGCGAGCTGATCCGGTTAGCTGATTGTACCCTACGCCCCGCGGTCAGCCGCCCGCTCCTCAAACAACGCCCGCCTATCATAGAGGATTTATCCTGCTTATACTGGATGCGACTGTAGTAAATGAACTACGTCCAATGACATGGCGTCATTGGTTTGATAGCGCGGTGGTAACATTTGTTTTTGCGCCGCGAGCTGATTCGGTTAGCTGATTGCACCCTACGCCTCGCGGTCAGCCGCCCGCTCCTCAAACAACGCCCGCTTAGCATAGAGGATATAGCCTGCTTATACTGGATGCGACTGTAGTAAATGAACTACGTCCAATGACATGGCGTCATTGGTTTGATAGCACGGTGCTATCATTTGTTTTTGCGCCGCGAGCTGATCCGGTTAGCTGATTGTACCCTACGCCCCGCGGTCAGCCGCCCGCTCCTCAAACAACGCCCGCCTAGCATAGAGGATATATCCTGCTTTTACTGGATGCAACTGTAGTAAATGAACTACGTCCAATGACATGGCATCATTGGTTTGATAGAGCGGTGCTAACATTTGTTTTGGCGCCGCGAGCTGATCCGGTTAGCCGGGCCCTTCAACAAACAACGCCCGCCTTGCACTGATCTGGTAGCTTGCTTATACTAGACATGCTTATTAGTAAACAGGAAGCCCTTAGGCTTGAAGTCCATAATTATTCAAAGATTCTTTTGAGACCTAGACCAATCACAATTGGCACCGAAGGCACGAGGATCAGAAACTTGTTCCTTTGTTGCCAAGCGCCCAGAAGTGTCGATTCTTCCCCAAATTTCAATTTTTCATAATCATAATTCATTATTGCATAATTTTGATATCATAAATGTGAAAGTGTGAGTATTTGTTGGTTTGTGATGTAATCACGCCGCAACGGAGCAACGAATCGTCGTTATTTTTGGTATGGGTATAGTATATATATATGGATACCTGGAGAGTGATATATAGGCTACTTTTTATCCCGCAAAATTAATGAGTTCCCGCGGAAATAAAAAAGAAACTTAAACCACGCGGACGAAGTTACGGGCAACAGCTAGTTCATAATATTTTTATCTCCTTACTTCTTACCTAGCTAGGCAAAACAATAAGATTCATACTCCAAATAATACATACCCATGTTTTCAACCGATGCCCTTGTTACTGAACAATTCCTATCACTGATCCATTACGGTCTGTACTTCCTATCATATTATGCAGTAAGTAATTACCTTTTCACATATCGAACGTTGTCTTATCCAGCGCATCGTCACGTACGACGAGGCTTGAATAGCGCCTCCTCATTATGTCGGCCTTTGATTCCTATCTAAGCCCGACTTTATGATTCACTTTTTGGTGAAAACGAATATATGCATTACATTTCCCTATTTGGATGTATTAAAAAGCTGTGGCCAGACAGACGGCCTGCGTCAGTGGGTGTATTTTGAATTTGAAAATTTTGTTTGAACGCGTAGTTTTTGGTACTAAAAATAGACAGTGTTTTTGGCGTAAATGGATTAATTTGTTACTTTAACCTTGACTCTAATCAGGATAGCGTTTCTCAAAGCAGATTATAACAACCAAAAATTTTAACTTCACTCCATTTCGGAATGGGTTTGTGCGTAAGGAAGTAGGAATATCAGCTGTTAAATGTAAGCGATTAATGGCATGAGTCCGCCAGTCAGCTTCGTAGTAGAAAATGCTCATACTGATGAGGAATTATAACAATATTTTTAGTCCACTTATACACATTACCGCTTTATCACAATTAATTAATCATCTCATCCATTCATTTATAGAGCTCTCTCAATCAGTGTAATACCACAGAATAGGTATTTTAATACCATGGACTCATATTTTGTGAAGAACAAATTCCATTTGGTATGTAAGATATAAATAAATTTCAATCACCTATCGAGTTGCCGAAGATAATATTGTAAAGCAAAAAAAATGTTCAAAGAGCCTAGAAATAACAACTATGACTGTACCTGATTATTATTGAAAAGCTTTCTAAAGAACACTTTTCAATGTCCTTTTGGACAGTTAAACCACAGATTCAATTTTATTTCTGAGTGTATAAATTCATATAAAACACGTTTCAACGGCAGGTAGGTTTGAAAAAATGCAATCAATGGTATTTAAAAGGTTCCATTAAGGTTTTATGTACTTCCGTCGGGTACGAAAAAAAATACGTGGAAATCTTATCCATATACGGTGTCGCGCGCCCGGCCCGCGGGCGAACTAAGCCGCGATCCCGTATCGGATAAAGTAATTCTGACTGAGTAAAACCTTTTAAAAATACCGGATATTCAGAGGTTTTTGTGCGATTTCTTTTTCCGCTATATTTTTTGCCCAATAAAAAGAAACTGTAGGCTAACTAAATGAAACACTTTTTCAGTCTTTATATTAGGCCGCTTACTTTGGGCCTGATAGGATATCTCATGATCACTCAGCGGGCAATGTAGAGGGCTTTGAGTAACCCTCCGTTATCAAATCAGAAATTATGAGAACCAGAGTATTGACAGAGCTCGAAGACTCGTCAAACTTGTACGCTTAGTTCGAAGAACTGATAAACCAAGATAAGATAAGGGTTTCCAAAGTACTTGAACGGTGCTATAGGTATATGTTACCATTATAGGTAATGCTGGATGGAACTTCTGAAAATCCTTTCATAAGGTCACCTTAGACATCGTTAACGAAGAATATCTCAAGATATTATTTTTATTCCAATGAAATCATTTTGACGTTTTTTTATGGACTTGTCATACCGATCTCAATTCTAGTTCAAAAATATGTACATAATTTAAACGAGCTTTTCTAAGGCTTATTCAAGTTTCGTATACCTGAGTAGGTAACCTTGATTACTTTATCGACGAGTAGCAACAAAGTAAACTTTGCTAAACTTTTCTATGCCACTGTTTTTATTATTAGGTACAACAAAACCTATGATCAATTTGGGCGGGCGGCGGTCTCAATGTGTTATAAAATTTTATCTTGCGCTTATTGTGTAACGCTAGACTGCAACAGTTAGAGAACACTGTATCGAGTATCAAAGAGATATTCGTAAAATTCCGCAATGTCCCCGATTGCCTACACCTCCTCACATTTTGCCGTTCCATTTTGAACGTAAAGGTGCCCGGGGCGGCGAGCCATCTCTCCTCTCTGAGACAATAAAACCAGGTGCACGGGCCTTATCGTACCTGATGTTAGCATTTACACCGGCAAAATGCCTGGGTATATGTGTTGGCCCCTGAGGAAATTTCAGATATTTACATTTACAGCCAAAGTTAAATATTATTTTGGGCTTTTCAGTAGGTATCTAAACAAATTCAAAAGCTATATTGCACGTTGCTACATGCATATTTGGATATTTTTTATCTAGTTCTAGTTCTAACTCGTTTCAGCCGATGGACACAAATCATTTGTGTTTAGAAAATTAACAGTGTTGAAGCCATTGTAGGTTATAAATGCAGTATGTACACGATGATAAAACATTTCAAGTAATGGTCAATTAGAAAAATATATTTTGAATACCTGCTTGAAAGTCAGTTAGTTTTTTGCTACATCATGCAAAACGACGTAGACACGCGAAAAATAAAAGCTTCTAATATTATTTACGACGACACTCCAAAAATGGATAAGGGATGACAGAGACTCGACTGGACAGTGGCATAGAAAGAAATCATGCCGATAAAATTTTAATGCCTGTATAAAAAGGCTATAAATTTGATTTATGCGCCCCTGGACCCTGTAAAATGGGGTTATATCGAAAAATAACATGAGATAATGTTGGCTTACACTGTGGGGTGGAGGGGTTGGATTAGGTGATATTTGCGTTCGGGCGCGGGATCGAAGAGTCCAAGTTGCGTCAACTGTCCACTGTCTGATTTGATATTAACTGTATTCCTGACAAAACAACGACGACGACAAAGACTGAATACCACCTCTACGGTATTCGCACAGAATAGCTAATTACAGGTATACAGTATTAGTGCGGGTTACAATCCGCCTAATGGCAGGATTTCACTTACCTACTGACCTAATATCGTATACTAGTATTAGAGTCGTGTTACGCTTAGTTGATATGAAAAGCTCGGAAAGTCTCATAGATTTCAAGGTACTTACTTTTTAATTCCATGGAAAACATACTACGATTAGGTAAATGCCGCGTTGACCGTTTTGAGCGATGTTGTATTATCAACCGTACTATTACCTATTCTGTGGTATAACTTAGGAATTCTGCCAAAATTAGAAGTTTATTACTAAAACTTTATTGGGAGTTGGTAAAATCAGCACTAAAACATATTTTTATCTTTTAAATTTTGTTATGGCATGTTAATCGAAAACGTATAGTACATACTTTCCCATCTTGTCCCTAAAATTTATCATACCTACCTACGATGGAAAAGACTATGACTATACCCGACTTAAGCTTAAGATATCACGTCATCGTCATGTCAGAAGATTGAGTAATCACACAAAAACACTGGATTTAGTCTTTCTTTATTAGCTTTCATTGATCAATTCTCACCACTGCTATATCTACCGTGTCTATGACTCGTCAAAGATAAACCACTAGCGAGTACGTACCCTACAGCTGGGTAACTTTTTTTGCCAAAGTAACAATTTTATTTTTAAGAAACCAAATTTTTTAAGAAAGTAAAGCAATATAATATTTTATATGCAAGAAACAAAGAAAATATTTGGCTCAGGTACTGACTTCTTTTAACTTTACTTACGGTAGCATGTTTTTCTCTATAACCTAGGAAGAGGGCGATTATATAAAACAATGATGTTTGGAGGTCAGTTTATGCTTTTTATTGGGTCCTTTATGACGCCGCCTTTTAAGTTTCTTTGTAAACTTACTTTCGGCTATTTCGTTTGAAGTTATAATTTTTGGCTTTATATTTCGGTCGGGTATCTGATTTGCTTTCATTTAAATTATATTATCTATATTATTATCTTTAGGTAAAAGGACTTACTGAATTTTGTAACGCCTTATGATATCTGCACAAATTATGAAATATGGTGCTTAGGTCTATAAAGGATTTTTTTGGTATTTTATACCATAATGTTTATTTTTTGAATAAGGTAGGTACACAATTCGTTTACCTTAGTTCACCAAGCACGGCAATGTTCTTTTAACATCAAAAAAATCTTTTGAGAAAATCTCTTAATTCCGTGTTCAGTCAATTGCAGCTCTTCGAGCATTATTTATTCGCTTCATTAAGGGTTTGAAGTATTTCGTACGGATTTTATATTTTTTCCCTGATTCGGTTCGGACGCAAGGAAGGAATAAATATTAATAATAAAGGAGGGTTTGCCTTCGAAATTACGCACCGAAGGCAAAGCGTGTTGACGACTCCTAATTTGATGTAATTTACATAGATTATGCCGGCTCGCTGAGTGCCAATCTTTTTAAGTGGCTTCTTCCACTCATTTTGCGTTTCTTCCGCGGGCCTATAAGAAATTTATTGTTTTCATGGGCCTTTATAAACATTTCATACATAAATTTCTGTGTTGGTTAGGTTTTTATTGGCGCAATTGATTGTTGTTGGTTGTCGAAGTAATGTTATTTTAAACAGCAATAAAGGTCTCAGTAGCGTTCTCAATAATCTATGAAAAGACTAGATAATGTTCGCGACTTTGTCTGCATGCATTTATGTTTTAAAATCCCATGGGAACTTTTTGATTTTCTGGGATAAAATGGATAAAATCCAAAAACTGGGATAAAATGTCCGTCCCTGGGACGCATGCTATTTCCGTGCCAAATATCAAAACCGGTTGCGTAGCAGACAGACAGACACACTGTCGCATTTATGATACTAGTATAAATTATACAATAACAGGGCATTATTTTCACACATGGATATTATGTCTTGGTAGCTAATAGCTATGTCTAAAATCGATACAACACCCTTACACCGCCCAAGAAGTTCGTAGCGCCCATAAATCATAACTAATATCTTGCTAACCCTTCGGTTACCGGCCGCCCAAGTGCAGTTAATTGGCGACCGGCGGGAAATTGGTCTGCTGTACTTGCTTCCGCGAGTTAATGACTACGCCCAGTGGATGGACGGCAAAACCTATTACTGGCAATTTGTAGGTGGGGATTAGAAGATTTGGCCGTGAGCGGTTGAAGGGATTTGGAAAGTCTAGTTTTGAGCAAATTCGTCGTTTCCACCGGTAGAGATAGGTATACTGTTACACGTAAGCCTTTTGAAGACATTTCCACAGATCTACGTATTGTGACAACTCAATACGACTAATGATATAGCCCAGAATAGCGGGTCTACCGTGGACTTATCTGGTGTAGAATGAAAGCAGTCTTTACTTTTCGGGAGTCAATAGTAAACAAGGAACAACTAAGTAGCTTTATCCATCATCAACCCATTCGCTCCAGCCTACTGCTGAGCACAAACCTTCTCTCAGAAAGTGAAGGTTTATTCAATAGACCACCAATCTGACCAAGCGTTAATTGGCCTTTCAACTTTATAGATAACTCCCAGGCGAGTAGCTTTTTTCACAACTTTTTCCTTCATCATTAAAGCAAGTGATATTCGATAGTATAAAAACTTAGAATTGCGTGGCCTGAAAACGAAACCTGGGCCCATGCTGTTTTACCCGACAATGCCATTTTATCCGGTTACCAATATGTGTAAAGATTAAAATAAAGTGGCATTGGAGAGCAACATGAACATGTTTTGGTGTCCAAGTATATTTGTATGTATGTATGTATATTGTATAGTATGCGTAGAGTGTATTTTTGAGTATTTGTGCACAACACCACATGCGTGTTGTAATAATGGTGGTGATGCGCAAATTGATTTTGCTCAGTCGGATTTACAATACATATTAGTATGGATTTATCCCACCCGCTGTTATTAACCCTCTAGCGGTAGTGAGCGTAGATTCCTTTTTTTCCATTTCCCATTCCAGTCCGCGCCCGCAACGAATTGAAATTCATTAGCACGCGGCGCCATCGCGCGGCGTTAAGGAGAATTAACGAGGCTCATATGAATTAACACCGACGGCCGGACGAGACGGCAAGCAATCGATGGTGATAATTTTAAAAAACCCGGCTGAGTTTGTTGTGGGCTCTTCTCAGACCAGCGCGTTTGGAAACCTCGTAGCTTTAGTTTTAGGATACCGTTACTGATTATCACCATCATGTTTTTTTAATTGGACGTCAATAAGTGTACAGTACCTAAGAATAAATAAATATTTCTCAAACATGCATGGAAATATTGTCATTATTTTCGAAAAAAGAACACGCGAAGTATCGAATTTTCGGAGAAAGAAAATCAAATCCATTGCAGGAGCGTTTTTTGAATTTGGAACATTACAACGCTCCTGCAATGTTGTATGAAACGGCGTGCTGGGGTTATTAAATACTCTTTGATCGGATCTCTTTTGTCATTCTTGGCATACCATAGTCTCTTTGCTTAGTACAAATTGGCGGCTGTATAGCCATAAATGCGTTTGCCTGTCGGCACAGATGATAAAAAAAAATTGGCGGCAAAGCTGAAAATTCGTCTTGATTTGTTAATTACATACTTAATAAATATAAATTTAATAATAAGTAAAATGAGTTCCAACGGTTCAGAGAGTGAAATGGAGATTGATTTTACTCCACCAGATTTAAGATCAGAAGCCAAATTGGCAATGGAAAACCTGCTTCCAGCAAAGTCGAAAGAAAAATACATGAAAGTACATGAAAATTTTATGAGTTGGAAAAACGAGAAAAAAGTGAACATTTTCTCCGAAACAGTATTTTTGGCGTATTTTAATGAGATTGCTAAAACTAAAGAGCCATCTACATTATGGGCAATTTATTCCATGCTGAAATGTACAGTTCATGTTAAAAACGGCATTAACTTGAAAAATTATGGGAACTTAACTACTTTTCTTAAACGACAATCGACCGGATTCAAAAGCAAGAAATCGAAAATTTTTACTGGCGAAAACATAAAGCAATTTTTAATTAAAGCCCCAGATGATATATATTTAGCGACAAAGGTAAAAAAGTATGTTTTATTTCCCTGCATTCTTTTGAGAAAAGCACTATATATGCCTCGGCGGAAATGGCAATTGCCTGTCTCGTATTAGTGAAGTCCTCGCCTACGGCTTGGCCTTCGAACTCGTACTCGACCTGCAATTGCCTATTTCTCAGCCTTTGCAATAATGTACTATTGATTGATTGATTGATAGCAATTCAACATTTTTTAATACAAACTTTAATAAAAGCAATAGATACTAATAGGTATTATAAATGCGAAAGTGTGTATGTCTGTCTGTCTGCAACGCATTCGTGGCCCATCTGTTCAACCGTTTTTGACGATATTTTGTATCCCGGGAAAGGACAAAGGAACCCGGTTAGAGACCTAAGAGTTCGTAAGGGATTTTTCTGGTATAAACCTAGGAATAAGTTTCACGTTTGGTAAAAATTAATCCCCACTTACATATATGTTCTTAGATAGGTACCTACACTATATTTCAACGATTAGGTAATCAGTAGGCATTAAATAAAATTTCTAGTTTTAGTTTGAACAAGATAATTATGAATTAACAACAAGGGCTGGACGAGACGGTTCGCGATCGATATCAATTCGACAGTTTTTAAGGTTCTGTAGTAAAATAGCTTGATCCATTATAGTTTCTTACAGTCAGTCTATCTGTACGGTCTGCGTCAGCGCAATGTTAAAAATAAGTTACAAGTAAGAGCTGAAAAGTTAAAATTTAGCCAAAAATATTTTTACTTCTACGCAGGTCGTAGAGGCATAGTTAAATTTTGGTAATAAAAGTAAGCGTGTAAAATGTTAAGACCCAAAACTTTTTCTAAGTCATCGTGAAAAATGGGCATCAAAAAACGAATGGTTCAGAAGGTGTACTTATAAGGTACCAATTTTAAATAAATATACTTTGAGTTTGAAATAATGACCAGCAAAATTTTTAGCAACTAGCATGGCTACGGAACTCTACCTTAAGCGTTTTCTGACTCGCACTTGTCCAGTTTTTCAAATATAATGCTGAGTGACGCTCCATTCCGCTATTTGTGGATGCTAGTAATGAGATATGGTCATACCTAATGTGGCTGCTGACAAACTACTCCCCGCTCCACTGTGTAGAGGGGGAAATTAAATATTTACCGTTTTTATTTTCAATTGTCAATTTTCAAAGCATTTTGTTCACATAGTTACATACCTTACACTTCTTTCCAGCGAAAAATACAAAAAATAATCATATACACTACTGTACCTAATATTTATTATGCTTGTCCGTTACACCTACCAGAATGGGTGTACAGCTCACCCTTTTGTCCTACATCAAACCTTGCGTTTGAACGTTTTGTGCAGGAGGCTGATTTTCAGCTGTGACCCAGGTCACATTATACATATCAATTGTTGATCTGCCGGCGGCTGCTAATCTATTCTAATGTCATTTCATAAAAATTCCTACTTGAAATACAGTTCAAAAAAGTCTCTAAGTATTATGAATCTTGCAAATATAACTTATTATAATCACCATTCGGATAAAGCATCAGTACTAAATGTCTCCCCTAAACGTCTGCAATCCTGATCGGAGTGCATAGGACGTCTGGGATTATGGCGATTTGTCTTAAGATCCTGGCATTAGGGGGATGTCAATCTGTTGTTGTTGCCCTTGTAAATTAATAGAGCAGTCGTAGATACCGTACGGTTTGTCTGAAATTCTATAGGTAAACCCACCTACAGTTAATGTTACATAGTGAAAAACGACACTGAAAATGGATTCAATATAATATCATGCTATTTTTTTAACATATAAATCCATTTTCCCTAATATGTTTCTAAAATCTAGCTTATCAGTCATCAAGCATTTCTTACATGACAACTATTTTCAGTAGCTAGTATGAAAATTACTGCAGGGTGATAACTCTATATCCGCATAGCTTTGCTAATTTTTATTCGCATTTTCTTGGATAATTATATGAGTTTGAGTGTCAACATACATCGCTTTCTGCTTGTGCACTTAATGTACGAGCCTTATATGGGGTTGAAATGCAATGAAAATGTATGCAAGTAGATACCCTATCAGAATCCCTAATGAGGAAGATTAGGCATGCGGACAAAATCACGAGAAAACAGAATAAACAAACAGAAATACAAGTAACTATTCAGGGTTAGGTACTCTACGAAAAGTACAAATTTTTTTAGTCGCTCAGAATATTAAGTATACAAAAAACCACTCAATTTCAATATTCACGCGGTAAGAATGCTTCATTCATATTCGCGGGCTTACCTGTTAGCAAATTGAATAATGTCGGAGGCGCGCAAAGTTATGATAATGCGAGCAAAGTACCGCGCGTACCGAAACGGTCTATGGAAGTTTTCCCGCATCCTAATACTGTTTATTAACAAATAGTTTGTGGGTGGCTTTATGAAATGCGGTGTGTAGAATCCATACTAATACGAAATTGTGTCTGTCTGTCTGCTACGCTTCACGACCCATCTGTTCAACCGATTTTGACGAAATAAGGTTGCATCCCGAGAAATCATATTGATACTTTTAACCCAGGAAAATTAAAGAGTTCCCATGGGAATTTCCAAAGCCTAGAAATAGAAATCAAGCTATTTTTAACACAAAAACAGGTAAATACAATGTATATCTTTTGTCTATCTAAACCAAATAATATTGATAGTAAAAGAAGCATAGGCACGTAAGCAAATGTAGGTACGTTCCTACGTCCTACGCTGTCTTCTGCTTTACTGTTTGGTCTCCGCTGCGCTGTAGGATCTATATCTATGCTGTTCGTATCGTAAATCTGTGATGGCGTAGGATCTCCTTACGGTTCTTAACCCAGACATAATAGTTATTTTAATGTTTTATGCAAATGATGGTGGTGGAACTATTTTGTTGTAATCGTTTCGGTAATTATGAGTTTTAATGGCCGGTCCCGTTGCCCTATTTTTTACGAATTTCTTCGTCTTCAGTTGCACAATATTTACATATAACGGGCCTGCAGCGAAAGCGGTTTATTGCTTGTGAAAAAACGCTTTACTTTGGGGCTCTACTTTTTACTAATTGAGAGCAAAGCTTTGAGAGGCCGCCCTACTTTTACCTAAGCAAATAAAGAAATTTTTATATTGTTTTCAAAACATTTTTGCACTAAAATTGTACCGTTAGACATTGTTTTAAAAAATTGCCATAAAAAGTAGTAGCGAAATAATTCCATGGAATTGTATGACACATTTGTGTAGAAATAGGGCACGTTTGAATATTATTGGTACCTATACAGCTGTATTTACCTACTATTACCTATTCTGTGCTAATAATTTACTTGAGCCGCAAAAATATTTATATTAGGTACGTGAGTAGCTGAAACAGTCGTGTCAGTGGCGTATTGTTTTCAAATGTGAATTATGTAGATAAGTAAATTACCTACTTATGCTGCTTATGCAAGACTATTACCTAATCTGTGTGCAAGATCTACAGATAAATGTAGATAGAGCTACCGGCAAAGACGTGCCGCCAAGCGATTACGCGTTCCGGTACGATGCCGTGTAGAAACCAAATAGGGGTATGGGTTTAATATAACTGCCATACCCTAACAGGTTAGCCCGCTACTATTTTAGATTGCATCATCACTTACCATCAGTTGAGATCACAGTCAAGGGCTAACTTGTAGTGGATAAAAAAACCCCGTCCTGCAGGCCATGCCGCGTGCTGCCTTTCAGCAAGAAAGGCTGTAAGGACGCCTAAAGCACATGAGTATAATATGTTTCTAAAGGCAAGCGCACAAGACATATTATGTTATACGAATGAACGTGAAATAATACGCTGAACAACCACAGAGTAGGGATCATTACTCATGTGGACCTACACCACCACCATGTCAGCGGGATAGCCTCCCGTACTGAAACGTATAAACCGATTAGGGGTACTTATTGATTTAGTAAATCTGCTTTACCCCTAACAGGTTAGCTGGCTAACATCTTAGCAAAGCGTCACCAGCGAGACGGCAGACAAGGGCTAGAGCGAAAACGCAATAAGGACATCAAAAATGTATTTGGCGCGGAATAAGCTGCTCCCATACATTTAGAATTGGCCTCCGCATTGGAGTGCCATATAAAAGTCCGCGTATCTTACTATTATATAGAGCTGCACACATTAGCGCGACAGAACAATTCGGCGTACACCACGGACACCACCACGTCCAACACGGACGTTTCTGGCAGACGTTTAACCCTGTCCGGTCCCTTGTATGTTATCGCTTGAAATAGAATTTTTAAGGAACAGTATATATTTAATATTATGTGTGCACTATGTATGTTCGTCCACGTAATTCTGAATGTCGCGTTGTTAAATAACTTAGGTTTATAGCGAGCCAGGCGCGGCTTACCGCAGTTAACTGCGATAATTTACCTAAAGCTGCGGAGGTGTACAGCAAACAGAAAAATTGTTTTCCACGTGGTCATATTTTAATTGCATTGTTTATTTAGGTTTAGACCTTTTTTAGAAACCAGCCGTAATTTTAAAGCGTAATAGATGGAGAGTTACAAAAAAAAATGGTTGCGCGCCCTATTTATTTTGTTTTCTTTTAAATCAACGTAAAAGAAATCCCGGACATCATCTAGCAGTATCTATTAACCTAATCTATACTTATATTATAAATGCGATAGAGTGTCTGTCTGTCTGCTACGGAAAATTAAGGAGTTCTAACGGTAATCAAAGAACCCTGATCCACGCGGTCGATGTCGCGGTCGACATCTATTTAGATAAAATTACATAATTTGCAATTGAGACATTGGGGTCTCATATTTTAATATTATAAAGGCAGCCTCGTATCGGAAAGCGTTTGTTGGTAAAGCCCCATTAGGTGGACGGACGATATCGAGCGAATCGCAGGGAGCCCCTAGATCCAGGCGGAGTCCAGATGGACTGATGTCAACGCTGAGTTTTCCGGTGCACCGGAACCCGCTTTCTATCAACTTGTGTCCACGCGGGCATGTTTTACAATAATAAAACACTAAACTAGCGGCACGCTATGATGGCCGGTTTGACGTTTGTCCGCTCATGAAGTTCCGTATTAATTGATAACGACTTTGAAGGAAATAATTGTATTACTTTATTGACGATAGTGATGTGCAGAGATTCATAAATTTTATCGAATGTAGTTTTAGGTTTAGGACTCAAAATTTATTTATTAAATTGATTTCTTAAATGTATACAAGTGTAGAAAAATCAGTTTGCACCATTTAAGGGGTGAATGTACTTGTGAATATGAACAATTTTCACTATGTGGACAAACCTCTGAAATCGCAAAAATGCAAAACAAAGCAGTTTCGAATTGACGTTAAGATTATGAAAGAGATGTGAAAATAGATAATATTATAGAAAACGAACATATAATTATTAATGTATGTGATGATAGCAGTGACGACAGTGAAAATAGTAGTATGGACGAATCTGATTAATTATGGCCTTTTGTGGCACCTTTTTTGGTATCTTTTGTATTCATATATTTCTTGTGTGCATATAAAGTATGTATATTCATTTTCGTTCAAATATTCAGTTCGTTCAAATAAATTAAATAAACATATACATTTTTGTTTTATTAAACCTATTTAATCAGGTACAAAAACAAAACTTAATTGTTTTTTGTTCGAGAATAAATTGACATTCCACATCACTATTGTAATGTGTCAAACCGGCCATCATAGCGTGCCGCTAGTTTAAAAATGTTTCTACCTATGTTCATTATAGACTTTGAAACCATCAAACCAATGTGCCTCAGACCAGTTTCATTAGAAAAGCTTTAGGCATTAGAGTTTCATTAGGAAATAATACGAAGACAGTTGTGTCTTGTTGTGATGATCATGTTTTTTTTATTTATTTTTTAGCGTAGCATACGCCTGGTATCTGTTAAAAATATATTGTAAGTATGCATAGAACGTAATATTGTCTGTGACATATAATTAGATTGACACATAGTCTGTGACAAAGATCTTTTGACAAAAATCTGCTGTCTCTCTCTCTCTCTTAAGAACCTCCGAACCGTGCGTGTGCTGTGACTTGTTAATTTTAATATTAATCTAAATTTATCTTTTCGATCTTAGTTATAATAACGGCCAATCTGTATTTTTATTCTGTGCAATAATAAATTCAGTATTGGAATTATGTGAATTATTTCTCAGCACGATGTCTCCATCTACGCAGTCGTTGTAAGATCCACACGACCTCCCAAAAGGTTATGTTGCCCAGTCATCTGGCGAACATCGTACTTGAGAAGTATTTATGTAATCGATCGATTCACACTGCACAGAACATTACGCTCTGATCTATCTACCTGAAGAAATCTCAAAAATGGCATCCGATGGCGAAGTTCCCCCTGTACATGGTGATGGCGTCTCTCGTGTCAATTCGACGACGTCTGTCCCTATGTTTCCTGCAATCGAGAAGCTGGAAGGCAGCAAGAACTACTTGGCGTGGAAATTTGCTATACGTATGGTCTTAATACTAGAAGGCTTGTGGGATTGTGTTACTGCGAGTGTGGTCACAGACACTGCGCGCGATCAACGTGCGCTGGCGCGCATAGCTTTAAGTATTAAATCAAGCCTGTACCAGCATATTCGCAACGCAGCTAGTGCTAAAGAGGCGTGGGATAGCCTTTCGGATATATTTGAAGACAAGGGACTATTACGTCGTGTTTTACTGTTGCGTGAACTACATCGTACACGCTATACGGACTTCAATGATATGAGTAAGTACATGGACAACACCTTCAACATTGTGCAACAGCTAGCCGATATTGGACGAAAGATAGATGATGAGGAAATAGCTGAACTGTTGCTAAGCGGTCTACCTCAGGAATATGACTCGCTTGTGTCAAACCTATCAACTTTCACATTAACAACAAGAATTTCCAGTGAAGTAGTGAGAACTCGCCTACTACAAGAAGATCTGCGGAGAAACAACTCAAATTCACATAATATATCTGAAGCTGCATATATTTCAAAACGTAAAGTCAGATGTGACTACTGTCATAAAGAAAACCATGTGAAAGCAAAGTGTTTTAAATTGAAGCGTGACAAAAAGATGAAAAGCAGTAGTGATGTATGTATGGCAGCCGCATATCTTTCTAGGCATAGACAGGAAGATTGGTTTGTAGACTCTGGGTGCACTGCACACATGTGCAATAAGAAAGACTTCTTTGTGTCACTCAAGTCAACTTCATCAACAGTGTCAGTTGCTAACAATGAGACTATGTTATGTGAAGGTGTTGGGACTGTGAACATTCAATGTAATCATAAGGTACTTATTCTTAATAATGTTTTGTATGTCCCTAAATTAACAACAAATTTGATTTCTGTAAGTAAATTATTAGAATTAGATCTAAGAGTGGTGTTCAATTCGGGAGGTTGTTTCATATTTGACAGTGATGATAAACTTATCAGTTCTGCTAGTAATTTAAATGGGATTTTTAAATTACATGGGTGTGTTAGGACTAGTATGTATTTGCACAAAGAGGAGCATTCTTTGTTCCTTCATGATAGGAAGGACTCACAGAGTGCCGCAGTTGCAGCTCATCAGCAGCCAATGCTATTATGGCATCAACGTTTGGGTCATCTCAGCTCTGGAGGTATGTATGCTCTTAGAGATAGGTTGGGACATGGTTGTATGTTGCAGGCTGAAGAATCTCTACCGGATTGCGTTGCTTGTCTTGAGGGCAAGCTGGCCGCAAAACCGTTTCCCAAGAGTGGAGCCAGTCGTGCAGCCAAGGCTCTAGAGCTTGTACACTCTGATGTCTGTGGGCCCATGCCGGTGAGCAGCTGGGGTGGTGCAAACTACATTCTGTCACTGACAGATGATTATTCGAGGAAGAGCTTCATATACCTGATAAAACAAAAATCTGAGGTATGTAGCCGTTTCATTGAATTTAAAAATATGGTTGAAAAGCAGACTGGTTTATCAATCAAATGTCTTCGTAGTGACAATGGGGCTGAATATGTAAATTCAACTTTGTCTGGGTTTTTATGTGAACAGGGGATAGTGCATCAGCTTACAGTTCCTTACTGCCCTCAGCAGAATGCTGTTTCAGAACGTTTAAACCGTACCCTTATGAATAAAGTACGTTGCATGTTGCAACATTCTGGTCTTGACCAGCGGTTCTGGGGAGAAGCAGTGATGACTGCTGTGTATCTAAAGAATAGGTCTCCCACAGCTGCATTGGACGGCCAGATTCCAGAAGAGGTTTGGACTGGTTCAAAACTGGACCTCAGTCACCTCCGGGTATTCGGTTGTCAGGCTTATGCATTAGTACCAAGGGTTAAGCGTAGAAAGTTAGACCCTAAATGTAAACCTTACGTTTTTGTTGGTTATTCAGAAACCACTAAGGGGTATAGGCTGGCTGATCCCTGTGACCCTAGAAAAGTGCTCTTGTCTCGTGATGTCACATTTATGGAGGAGAGATTTTTTAACTTTGGACATGATAATTCTTGTAATAATAATGAAATAATATTTTTTAATCCTTATTTATTACATAATAATTTATCAAATGAAATTAATGTTAATAATGAATTGTCTAATGTCGATAATAATAGTTCAGTGGAGAATAATAATTTTAATTCAAATGGCATGTTGTCTTTTAATGAAAGTTTTAATAATATTAATGCCTGTGTTTCTACAGATACGGGGGATACTGGCAGTGAGCACAACTCCTCTGTCGAGTGTTCGGTGAATGATGGCGTAGGTGTCTCTGTTACGTCACAAAGCGCGACGTTGACTGGAGGGGAAGGTGTGTCTGCTGCTTCACGCCCTGTACGTAGTACACGATTGGTTCCACCCAAAAGGTATGAAGACTATGATCTGTCTATGCTTGCAAGGGATATTTTAATCGATGAGCCACAGTCGTATCGAGAGGCGATTGATAGTCCTTACTGCGATGACTGGATGCAGACCATGAAGCGTGAGTACAACTCTATGATAGAGAATAATGTGTGGACACTTGTAGAGCGACCCAGTAACTCTAATGTTGTAAAATGCAAGTGGGTGTTTAAGGCAAAGTGTGATGCTTCAGGAAATTTTCAGCAATTTAAGGCTAGATTGGTAGCAAGGGGCTTTACACAAAAAGAAGGGGTAGATTATACAGATACATTTTCCCCAGTTGTACGTCACTCTACCGTGAGATTGTTATTTAGTTTAGCTAATGAATATGACTTGAATATTGATCATATTGACGTAAATACAGCTTTTCTAAATGGAAACCTTGATGAAACTATTTTTATGGAGCAGCCCGAAGGTTTTTCTGATAGTAAAAATAAAGATAAGGTTTGTCTTTTGAAAAGGAGTATTTATGGATTGAAACAAGCCAGCAGAATGTGGTATTGTAAAGTTCATGACTTGTTAACTAAAAATAATCTTCTACAAAGTAAATGTGAACCATGTGTGTATTATTTACAGGCTAAAAAGGAAATTGTTATTATATCATTGTATGTCGATGACTTTTACCTAATTTACAATAAGGACAGCTATAATATTAAGGTTTTATAAAGGTTACTAGAGCATGAATTTAGTATCAAAAACCTAGGTCCTATTCAATGCTATCTTGGTATTATAGTCAGTAGAGATAGAGATAAAGGTGTACTTAAGTTAGACCAGTCAGTTTATATTAAGAAAATACTGAAAAGGTTTGGTATGTCAGACTGCAAACCAGTTTCGACTCCTATGCAATCAGGATTTAAGTTATGTAAATCAGATGATATTTTAAGTGATGATGTATATAACTATAGACAACTTTTAGGTTGTTTGATGTATCTATCAGTGTGCACTCGTCCTGATATTGCTTACACCTGTAGTCAGTTAAGCCAGTATAATAACTGCTTTGGTAAATGTCATTGGTCAGCTGCTAAGAGAGTTTTAAGGTATCTAGCAGGTACAATTGAGTATGGTTTACTTTATGTAAGAAGTAATCAATTGGTGTTGAGTGCTTATACCGATGCGGATTGGGCCAATGATTGTATTGATCGTAGGTCGTATACAGGATTTGCAATAAAGCTAGGGAATAATGTTGTAAATTGGGAGTCTCGAAAACAAAAGTGTGTTGCACTCTCTAGTACAGAGGCTGAATATTTAGCGATAAGCGACGTTTGTAAAGACTTGAGTTTTATTAGTAACTTTGTGGTAGAACTCTTTACAAATTTAAAATTGGACTGTATTACTGTGTATAATGACAATCAAAGTGCGCATAGAATATTACAATGTAAAGAATACTGTCACAAACGTACTAAACACATTGACGTGCGCTAAAATCATTATGTAAAGGACTTAGTAAATAGTAACTTTGTGACTGTTAAATATCTATCTACTGATCAGATGATTGCTGACGTGTTGACTAAGCCTTTAGACAAGAAAAAGCATAACTTTTTTATTTATGAGTTGTGTGTTCGACATATTATATAAGCATAACGTATTGTATAGTTATGAAATGTAGTCATTTTTTCTGTGTAACCTTAGTTGCTTACGTTATATGCATAAGGGGAAGTGTTAAAAATATATTGTAAGTATGCATAGAACGTAATATTGTATGTGACATATAATTAGATTGACACATAGTCTGTGACAAAGATCTTTTGACAAAAATCTGCTGTCTCTCTCTCTCTCTTAAGAACCTCCGAACCGTGCGTGCTGTGACTTGTTAATTTTAATATTAATCTAAATTTATCTTTTCGATCTTAGTTATAATAACGGCCAATCTGTATTTTTATTCTGTGCAATAATAAATTCAGTATTGGAATTATGTGAATTATTTCTCAGCACGATGTCTCCATCTACGCAGTCGTTGTAAGATCCACACGACCTCCCAAAAGTATCCGCTAGGCTAAATTTATAAAAGAAAAAGGTGACTGACTGATCTATCAACGCACAGCTCAAACCACTGGACAGATCGGACTAAAATTTGGCATACAGATAGCAATTATGACGTAGGCATCCGCTAAGAAATAGTTTTTGAAAGCTCAATCTCTAAAGGGGTAAAATAGTGATATTATTGTATGAATCTAACGTGAGCGAAGCCGCGGGCAAAAGCTACTTAATTTATAATTAGTTTAAAGTAACTTTTCAGAACTACAATTTCTTTTATTTCCATATCTTTTGTGAATTTACGTAGGTCAATCAATATTTGTCTTGATCCTTGCCCGCAATGTCGCAAGGCCGACAGGTTGTGAAGTGTAAACACCTATAATCTCTACTAATCGCATTGAGTAGCTGACCTGTCAATAAACAACACGTACCTATTAGATCATTATTATATTACTAGCTGATGCCCGCAACTTCGTCCGCGTAGATTGAGGTTTTTCGGTTCATCTTTCATTTTCTGGGATAAAAAGTAGCCTATGTTCCAGACTATAATCTACCTTAGTGCCAAATTTCACCCAGATCCGTTCAGCCGTTCTGGCTTGATTGGGTAACAAACATCCATCCATCCATTTAAACTTTCGCATTTATAATATTAAGTATAGATAATGTAAATATAGCAACTCAATAATATAATGTGGAGTAAACTGACTTTCTTCGGACATCTACAAAGAACCCAATTCGAACAAAAAACTAGTTATGGAAGCCATAAGTTAACTAGAGTCAAGTGGAGTAGTTATGCGCCGAAGGCGCAAGAGTGAAGAGATTTGACGATATAACGGGGTGGACAGGGCTTACTTAGCTACCCAAAGTTAAAAGATGCGCCAATAGAGAAGTTTTTTTCTCTTCGCGTATTAACCGCCAAACTTAAGAAGGCACACAGTAACGCAGGTAAAAGAAGCGAGCAGAAAAGGTACCTATACGTCTACAATGAAATTAGCTAACACGCGCTGACTATGTTTGAGTGGAAAACTTCATGATTTTTAAAAAAATGTATTTAGATACCCAGCGAATAATGCCAGTCGCTCTGTTTTTCCTTTGATATTATAATAATTATACCTACCTTAAGAATGTAATTTCCACTGCACCGAGATATCTACTACGATGGAGTTAAGCAGGTTTCTAAGCCGAATCAAAATCTTTGTAATGAGTTGGTATTTATTTACAATCTAGGTATGCATTACAAGCCATTAAAAAGCAATACCTATCACATTAACGCCGCTGCTAAGAACGGACTCCATATATTACATTTAACTACAGTGTGTAAAGTAACTTAACCCACACAGAAGCAAAGCCTCATACATACAGAGCGTCATCAGAGTAACCCAACCGGGATCCGAATTCCCCACTTCTAGCTTGCAAAGCTTACCTTCAGATCACTTAGGAGACAAAGGAATTCAATCTGTTTACATCCATCAATATTTGCCGTGAGTCTTAGCCGTAATGCCATGAGGCCGACAGTTTGCAAACTGTGCTAATCCCTACTAATCGCCACTCAACACCAAACTTATCCTATATGCAATACTATACAACAATATTATACTAAAAATGTACTCACAAACAAAATCGCTACCGAAATTGGATTAGCACTTTTAATGGGATTAAAATTAAAACAAATTTAAAGTTTAGATAAAAGTATATCCGCGTCTCAAGTTTTTGAAAGCAATTTGACATCACTTGCACATCACATTAATAAAAGAACATAATAATAATAATACTACCTGGTTCTTTATTAAATTAAATTACTTATTTAGTAAATTGGTATGTACCCTCAGAAGAAGGTTACTTCCAGGGAAATTGCTGGATAGGTAACTACGGTACAGGTTTGTAAAGTTATTCATGATCATAATATTTAATGTACATTTTACAGTTTATTAGTGAACCTGTAGAATATAGGTGTACACTGCTAAGCTATAATATCAAACACACCCGCCACAGGTATAATTTCAAGATATTCGGCAAACCCTAGAAACATAGGTTATTACACTTGACGTCAATCATAACTCGAAAAGAAACGATATACTGAGCTAGGTTGCATATTGTACTACATTTCTACATATAAGTTGGGTAGTAATTAGTGTACGTTTCTTTAATTACCCAACAAGGTGACAGTAATAATTGTTTTATTAGTCTATGTTGCCTGGTAGAGATCACTTTAGTGATAAGGTCACCTTTGTAATTGTTCTTTTTTATGCAATAAAGTTGTTTAATAACAATATGGTGCTAAGTAGATGATTGCGAATTCTAAACTCAGCATAAGTTTCTCCTTATCTCACACCGTATTCGATTTCATCCAAGTTAAAAGCTATGACATTGATACCGAGTGACACAACAATAGATTAGTCACGTTCATCAACTAGGAAGTGGACAACTAGACCACGCACCCTTTCGGAGAAAGTTCTATTGTTACTTTCTTCCCTTTCAAGTAACAGCAACCTTTGTATAACTGTTACCAATATTACGGTGCCTTGTGTAATTATTCATAACTGTTCAAAGGGTTGCTTCAATGTAGTCCATTTGGACCGTTAGTTTATGATACCGACAGGGTAACGGTACGTCGCGATGTGACGTAGCGACGGTACAGTTAACTATAGTTTTATTTGTTTACAGTTTTGAGGAATAAGAGTAGGAATAAAGGCGGTATTGAGTTGTCTCCGTGTAATTGTGCCCGTTAACTTTGAAACAAAACAGATCACGTTGTGTTGATTAAGTGGAAAGCAGATTGTTTAATTAAGACAAAGGACTGAACAGTTGTGTTAGTATTTCTAACGTTTAACGATCATCTATCTCTAAGGTACCTACTGTTAGATCAAAATAGCACCGTAATAAGTTAGCATAATGTGTTTCATGTTAATATATAACATCATTGGTTTCATGAAACTGTTTTAATTAAATCCTTCATAATAAGCTAGGCAAGTGGAAAACGAAAGATTGGTTTTGCTCAGTATCGCTCTCAATTTTCATTAGTCGTTTGCATAATCATTATATATCTATTTGTAATTATTAGTGTTTATTTTATTCTATAATTGAGAATATACTAATGATATATTTATTTATATAGGTATATTTATAAATGTAGTTGTGTAGTAGTAGTACATATTTACATCTATTTATTGGTCTAAAATGTATGTACTTTATTATGTATGCATTTCTTATCTATTTTTTTTAAATACAGCACCATCCCGCGCTGCCGTTTATTTATCCTTTCACCAAAGGTTGTCTGGATTGATTGCTTTAGCAATAAGACCGCCTTTCTACCTAGTTTTACTGGTAATTACTGCTTTTAAACTGTATTCTGTATATTTTGTGTGTGCAATAAAGATATCTAAATAAATAAAAATAAATAAATAACTTTTGAACAAACTTTATACGTACCTATCTGAGTTATTCTATATTGGTTAACATCTATCCATACCAATATAATAAATACGAAGGTCTGCCTGTCTGTCTGCTACGCTTTAACAGCCCATCTTTTCAACAGATTTTGATGAACGTGCCGCAGATAGACAGACAAGTTTAAAAAACCGGCCAAGTGCGAGTTGGACTTGCGCACCGAGGTTTGAGAACCTTGGAAGGATTTGGTTTAAATTAGAACTCTAAATAATGAAGGCGGTGTTAAAAATTTACAATTAATAAAGAATGTCAAGGATTTCCCGCGGGAGTCAAAGAACTGAATTCATGTAGACCAAGTCGCGGGCATCATCTTGTACTTTTCTTTTGCAATTTCAGCTGCCTCAGAAACGAATTATAATAGATAAACGAACCGTGTCTATGATGTATAGGCTATTGAGCAGCACCAACACCCTCCTCAGCGCATTGACTACTAAGCTGGACAGCCTTCTCTGGAGGTGCTGGAATGGTGCACACATTCTCATTAGGAGGCCCCAAAGAGCCCTGTTAGGAATTACGCCCAATTAGGAATGGTTTCTTTACACACTGTTCTAATTATACTTGTATATTTGATCTAATTCAAATTTATCTTTAATTTTTTCAATTCCTATTTTATTAATGTAATTTTCAGCCAATAATTGGACTAATTTCTCATGAAACTCGTTCCAATTAGCTTTCTTAGTATTAAAAATTCTAGTAGTTCTGTTAATTATAACGCCTTTTGCTTTTGTTAGGTAAATTTTAAATGTTAAGGTATTATGGTCGGAGCTTGTCACACTGTCATCCACCTTCCATTCATCTACTAATGCCAACATGTTCGATGAGCACGTTGTTATTTCGATACAGCTAGAGAGCGTTTTATTGCCTCTAACTGTGTTGAAGGTCGGGGTGGAACCTTGGTTTAGCACTTGCAGATCCAGTTCGTCAAGGGCTGCAGCCATCGCTTCTCCTCGGTGGTCTGAGTTGACGCTTCCCCACCAGGTGTTTTTGGCGTTCGCATCGCCCCCCACTAAAGTGTAAGGCCCCACTTCTCCCAATACCTTCCTCAGCTGATCCAGGTATGGCTCGATGGGTTGGTTAGGTTCAAAGTAAATGGAGATCATAGTGATATCCCAGGCACTGCTTCGGATCCTTACCACCACGATGTTGTTGGTGGTAAGTTTTGGGCACAGTATGGCGTCGATGTTATGGTCGAACACGGCTATGGCTGCTTTCCCGTTTCCTTGGTCAATGCTCTGGAATATTCTTGCCCCCCCGTATCCCTTCATACGTCCAACGCCACCCACCTAGGGTTCCTGGAGCAGTGCGACTGCGATCTTCGTGTTTTTCGCCTCAAACATGAGTTCGTCTGTGGCGAGTCGCTTCCTTTGACGGTTGGCCTGAGCTATCCTATAGGCTTTAGTTCCGGTGGAGTTGCCTGTGGTGCCCTTAGCAGTACGCTATACTGGCTCGGGCCAATGCATCCCATTTGCGCCTAACGGGGCACTCCTGACTGCGAAGCGTTATGTTCTTTATGGTCTAGTTTGGCAGTGACGCAGTTGCAACATTTGGGAGTAGCATTGACCAGCCAGTCAGCGCACTCTGTTTTCATATGAGGCCCTCCACAGTGGCGGAACTTGGTGACGGTCTCTTTACAGAACCGTCTGCCGTGTCCGTAGCCGAGGCAGAGCGAGCATTGCACGAGCGGCGAGTAGTCGGCCACTCTGACTCTCTGCATGTCTATGTGAACGGCGTCCGCCTTGACCATGCGCTGCCACAGCTTGGGAGACACTTTTATGACCACATGGCTGGCGTGCGGGTTCCTGGCCTTACGTCTGAAGCGAATTTCTATTCGGTCATCTTTACCGATTCCCTCGAATAGCCCCCGGTTTTGGTTCCTCAGGGCGTGCATTATGTCTTCGTCACTGTTGTATTGAAGAACATCTTTTAGTATTAGAAGGGGGTCCTTATTTTTAATGTCCTCCACGTTAAGACGGTCGCTAGCAGATTTCAGGCGCTCCTTTACGTTTTGCCTTTCCTCCTCCGAACCACACCCCACTATCACTTTTCTATCTCTAACCTTCCGTACCCTATCGATCTTAACCCAACCATCTTTTGCCTTCACCGATTCTCTTATCTGAGTCAATACTTCTTCTCCGGTCTCCGTATCGTCTTAGGATGAGATCACAACCGAGTGAAGCGCGGCCGGCTCTGAGCTCTGCTTCCTAGTACTGGTGTCAAGGCTTTAGCTAAGAGTAGGTTAGGTTAGGTATTTTATTTTTGTTTGTTACTAACATAGGTAAAGTGATTATTACTAACAAGCTAAGGGCTGTCAGTTTGTAGCTGCCTTTAAGTTATTTATTGATTTATTTATAAATAGTTATTTATTTCAATTTACGATTACTGTTTTACTCTATGAAAAAGTACAATATACAATGTACAACTTACCTGAAGAAGTTCTAGAGCATATAATAGGTACCAGTTACCTACACCATCTTTTTAAAAACATCCTACAATATCGATCTTACGCTATAAAGCACCATATTGAATCACTGTCTATTGTAGGTAACTTATTATAGCCCTCGGTGTGTATCTTTATAACTTAATCTAATATGTATATCATCTCAAAACTCTCAAATAATGGTTAGGAGCAAAGCAAAAACTTAAAAACTAATATTCCAGGAATATTTTTTGCAAAAGTATAATTGTGAGCTCCCGTTGTCATAAACAGCATTGTCTTCCCTCGGCCACTGGTGTTACCCTATTGTTTGTTCATTTCGTATTTGCAAGAGGAATAAAAATACCGACCGATGTTAAATTTCGAGCTGTGTATAATCGTGTTTACGATTATTATCACTGCTATTTCGCTTGGATTTACAGTTTTTCCTGTTTAAAAGTGGAAAATTACCGAAATTTATACGATTTGAGCGATCATTGAGATTTCTGTAATGAATAATATTTAATTTCTCACTTTTGAACAAACACAATATAATCATTATTCAAAAAAATATCGGAAGATTTTTACCACCTGTTTCATATTTATATCCTCCCACCCGAATTTCGGGTACGGCGGCTGATCTCCACTGATTAGCAGTTTGCGCGGGATATATTTTTCTAGTGCAGCATAACACAAGCGCACACTCTATCCCATACTCCCTTACTCTTATCCCATAACCTGATGGGACGGAAAACTCCACGCGACCGACAGAACGCAGGACCGATAGTTTTACCTGCGTGCTCTCCGAGACACTACTGAGAAGCCCATGTCAAAAATACCAGACGCCATTTTTGGTTCGACCCGGGAATCGAACAGAGGACCTCAACATCCGTAGTCAAACATGCTAACCGGTAAACCAAATAGGTAGTCAAATCTACATTAGAATGTATTTCACTGTCTATTATTAATTCTGCAAAACTATTACAGTACAGCATAAATCAAATAAATAAATTGTAGATGGCATGTAGCTTCGTCCCTGATCATCATTGCGTGTGATCGTGGTAATGAACATTCTGTCACCAAAAACTCTTAATAAAAGGACAACCAGGAATCATTAACAGGAGACACCTTAATACCTCAATCAAGTCTGACAGGTCCCTGCCGTCTCTAATAAACGAACCAATTCTGCGCAACTACAACATCCCAAACCATCTATGGCAGCGTGAAATTCACCACAAAGGAGACTAAAACTCTCACAACAGAATTAACTACATTTAACTTCCTAACAATCACACAAAGAGCAGAAAATCTTAAAAACAATGCAACAATGCACGAGTTTATTTATACGTGACAAAGGGATAGAATTCTTTAACATTTCAACCATTCCCAGTATCGCAGATACAATGACAGATTCCTTTGGGCTAATGACGTGCAGTGCTGGCCGCATTGTGGGAGCTTTATGGCACCCACGCGACACCAGAATGGAAATTAGTTACACTATTTTGTCAACAGAGTGATATTACTCGAAGCGTAGAGAAAATGTCCAAATCATATCGGTAAAAAATAAGACGCGTGCCCGAGACACTGATTTCGTCAAGTTCCAGCGACGAATAGTTTTCTTAAAGTTGTCTTGTAAAGTCAATTTTAATGGGCAAGTGATAAAATTACGCAGTAGGAAGCCAGTAAGAATTCTTCATGCTATAAATGCGAAAGAGTGTTGGTTTGTTGTTCGATTACGCCGCATTAGAGCAACGGATCAACGTGATTTCTTCCGAAAGCGATGGCCCTAAAGAGTAACAACACGCCCTGCTAATTTTTTCCCGTTAAATCAATTTTTTTTTAACTACTACAGGTTAGCCCTTGACTGCGATCTCACCTGATGGTAAGATGATGCAGTCTAAGATGGTAGCGGGCAAACCTGTTAGGGGCTTGGCAGTTATATTAAGCCCATACTTCTACTCGTTTCTACACGGCATCGTATCGGAACGCTAAATCGCTTGGCGGCACCTCTTTGCCGGTAACTAGGCCAGACAAGGGTAAATTCAGAAATTATCAAATCAAATCGACCCTGACGGGAATTGAACCCGGGACCTCCGCACGTTAAGACAACAGCGCTCAACACTGCGCCAGATGCGATTATATAAATACGTTTACATTTTTACTTAGCATACTGCTAAGTTTCTAATCTTCTTGGCTCTTCGCAGTAGAATCAGCTTTGTGGAACGGTAGTAGATTCCCGAATTATCATAAGTGGCACAAGTTGTCTCCATGAAATAAAGCCTAATAATGAGAAAAGAATAAAAAAACAAGTGAAATACTTGTTTTAAATTCCAGGAGATACGAGTATAGATAGCAAAGTAACACGGACAGTAAATTTTGGTAGCGATAGCAATTTGCGAGCTTCTCGTTAACCCTCGAATGTTTGTCGGGTGACGGCGACGCATGTCGAAAATACTTAGTGGGGCCGCGCTCATTATAATCCCGCACGACGCCCTCCGCGGCTCGCTTCGACCATACTACGATTTCGAACAAAACATGTTGCTGTGGATATGATTTCTACTGTGGATTTCCATTTGGATTATCCTTCTTCGACATTTGATTGCAGTCTACCTCTTTGGTATTGCAGATAGGTAAATGACGATTAGTTTAGTTTTTATTAATTTAGGTACTCTTGTCTTCAGTTAAATATGCAAGGGTATTATGATTTATAAAATTCCAAAACTACATGAATATAAAACACCCTCCCAGCGCACGTGTTTACTGCCACTTACAACTTAAGTACCTACCTTCAAAGCAAGAGTGAATAGGCATCTTCTAGGCAAGCATGATTATCGTCAAGCGCAAGCATATCACGCAATAAAAAAAAATATGTTGATTTATCATACTCGATTATGATTCCTACGTACGTTTAGGATTAACTCTCGGTATATTATCAAGCGTTTAAAAAATCGTAGAATATTTTGTTTACTCTTGAAAGTGCTATCTAAACAGAACAATGCCCGCGATTCGTCCACGGGGATGTATGTTTTCTAAAATCTCATGGGAACTCCCGGGATATTAAGGACCTAGCCTATGTCCATTTCCGGGATGCAACTTCTACGCAAATTTGACGAAATTGCTTAATCTGATGAGCTGTGAAAGGACAGACTAACTGTTGTGCTAACAGATAGACAGACGAACTCAATTTTTCATTTACACAGCTACAGTGTGAAATTTTCAGAGCTTGGTAAACTTTGACCAAAATCCTTGACTCACCTCGATAATGGTGTCCCATTCCTACATCTTGAAGTTCTGTGAAATATCTTTCGACCACTGTAATAAAAACGCTGGATACATTAACGGGTTAAGCTGGTGCGCCTTTTTGTACACAAATTTTTGGTTCATTTTGTAACTTCTCTGTACCAAAGCCGGTAAAAATATTTTATTCAACGCAAAGCATATCCACATTGGCGTGCCGAAATCAGTGAGTGTTAAGAGGGCGCAGAGAGCGGTGTGCCATTGTTATAATTTTCAATAAGGGGCGCGATCGAGGGGCATCGATCGAACGCATCTCGTGCATCTCCCGGGGACGCAACGTGTGCAACCAACTATGAATATCCGGCAAACTATAACTCAAAATATATTATTTAGATGCGTGGGACAGCAAAAAACGAGAGAAAACACGGTATTATCGTATACATATTTAAAATGAGAAACTTATACTAGCTACTAATCGTTTTTCAGACTAGGTATACCTTCACGTGTAGGTGGTGAAATACTCGAAACACACCTAGAAGTAATCAGAACCACTGCGTAAGCAAATAGATACTAAAATTCTACATCAATGGTAAGAATAGAAAGTTTTTCCTTGGACCAGATGCTTGGTTGAAGGTGCCAAAACAACTTTTAAAAAAATACCTAAAAACATAAGCAATTAAGAAATATAAAGTAACTATGAAAAAAGATAGTAGTATCAGCAGAAAGTAATTTCGCAGGATAATCAAACTTTCCAGTGTAAAGTTATCTAATTACAAATTTTTATCTTCACCTACAGTTCATCTGATGTAAAGAGTGTATTTTTTTAAGCTCTCAATTTTTTTTTTGGAATTATGAAAGAGTTCCCACGAGTTTTTTAAAACCAAAATCCACGCAGGCATCATCTAGTATAACATAAACTTATCACCATAGTAAACCTATAAACCATACTTTTACTAATAAAATAAAACACAAAAACATAGCACGCAGAGCCAGAAACAATATACAGCCCTAGCACACATATTTTAGCTACGTCGTAGAACAACTCTACGTATAACCAACCACCCGCGGCGTATTCTATCAAACAATGCCTTACCCCAACTAATATGTGGACTAAATCCCTAATAAGTATGCCATTGTGAGAGAGGGACGTGGCCGAAGCGACAAAGAACACGTTATACCGATCTGTCAGATTTATTATTACGTACCGAGCTACGTAGCTTGGAATTCTGATTCTTATAATGTTGTCTGATAGGTAATATATTTGTGTGTACATTTTGTGTTTGTTAGGATTTTTTATAGATGGATTAATGGGTGCAGTACACGCCTGAGTGTGGTGAGCGTCTGGCCATGGAGGCTCACCGAACTTGCCGCGCTCCCCTACCAAACTAGATTTGCAGTCCGGTTATAATACTGTGCCATTCATTACATTCGCGCTCCTGTTCTATGTATATTTAGGTATAATTGCTTTTTGGGATCCCATTAGGATATTAATGGATAATGTTTTGAATATACAATTTTATAGCGTTTCATAGATTTATGTTGAAATACTATATGTAGCTGCGATGACAGTGCTATAACAAAGGTTGGGCAATTGCAACACGATATTAGCTTGCCAAATATGATAAGTAATTCTACCAAAAAATGATCCTCTAAAAACGTAGTAAACTGTATGTTAAATATTTATAATGAAACATTGTAAGTTTACTCTAGCACAAAAAATAACATTGGGATGTATTTACTTTTCCTCGCGCTTTTTCAAAAAATTATCAGTCAAAAAACTTATATTTGGAACAATAATTTATTTAATGACATAAGTTGAAGTTTAATAAGTTGATAACAGCAAAAGTATGTTACAGTGTCGTTCACTCTGTCAGTGTGTACCGGTAGTAATTATACAATAAGCATATGGTGTGGTGTACCTATGAAGATCACACCATATGCTTATAAATACTAAATACTTATGGTACTCAATAAAAACATACATTTATTAGAAATAATGTTAGGTATTTCCACAGACTAATTAAGATAATATTAAAAATAGAAACTGAACAGCGGGCTCAAAAGCATTCTCTTTTTTATGAATGCTAAAGACTTGCTAATGAAGATTTTTCAGTGCAATTTTAAAACAACAATTAACGCGAAAATCGCCCCGTTCGGCGAATCTGAAGTAGAATCAGTGGTAAAGTGTAGTGTCAACAGAGCTAAGTGTTTTCCGTGTTACGTCTTTGTGGGGAGTGAGCGGGGCTTGAGTGCACGGTTATACGAGAAAACTTGGTATCTACTAATATCACAAAATTAAACTTAGTGAAACATAAGATAATTGAGGACATGTCTTTCATAATTCATAATGCGTTCTGCGGAAAGCACTAGACTTACAACAGCTGTCAATGTAGTTTAGTTAAGAGGTTGTGTACATCAGATGAGACACAATGCTTTTACTAATGTAGGGAATTAATTAATACGAACATCCATTGCGTTATTTGTATCATACCAGTAATATATATATATATATATATAATGTATAAGTAATATAATATACCAGTTTTAACTTTCGTTTAAGCTTTCCATATATTTACGAAACAAAAACAAACAAAAAATCTTTAATTATTCACAATAAATCTTTGATTTTAAAGATGTAAAAACTTTGGAACTTTTCAGATTTCCATTTCACACTGTATCTTTTCTGTATTTTTGATGATACATAAATAATAAAAGGTAAATAGGTATCTGAAACTATGTCTACTCTCGTGGAACATTGTCAAAAACAATATTAATTTAAATAAACTTTTTTTTTGCTATTTACGCTATTCTGTCGACAGGCTATCCCAATGCAACCGTACTGGGGCGGTGAGACAATAGCGGCTAACTACCCCTTTCTTGTAACCGGGCAGGGAGGCGCGGGCTTAACCAAGCATACACTGCGTTTTGGGTACCATTGCGGGGACAGTCGGGTGCAAAACTTGTTCATTATACGTGTGATTTTGTACAGATTTATCCTTACTAATATTATAAACGCGAAAGTTTGTAAGTATGTATGTATGGACGTTTGTTACTCTTTCACGCCAGAACGGCTGAACGGATCTGGATGAAATTTGGCACAGAGATAAATTATAGTCTGAAATAATACTTATGCTACTTTATATCCCGGAAAATTAAAAAGTTCCCGCGGGAACCAAAAACCTGAAATGGATGTTTGTTACTCAATCACACGGTGATTATGTGCTATTCCAGACTATAATCCATACATATATCTCTGTGCCAAAGGAAATTTTTCCGTCCCCATACAAAGTTCGCCTAAGAACCAACCGTCATAAAACATTGATAGCTGGGTTCAAATTAATACCTTTTTATAATTGAGAGCAGATTAAAATTACGGACACTTGCTAAGAAATTACTTATTACCAAAACTATTTTCAATTTTGAGGTTATTTCAGCTTTCACGATCAATCTGCTTGAACAAATAAATATCAGCTTTATTTATTTGTAATAGAGCTGTAAACAGTATGTAGGTAAGACAAGATTCGTCGTAGTTCATCAAAAACATTACAGATG
Source organism: Erebia palarica (assembly GCA_964035005.1). NCBI lineage: Eukaryota > Metazoa > Arthropoda > Insecta > Lepidoptera > Nymphalidae > Erebia > Erebia palarica. The sequence continues at coordinate 32,905,810 of OZ035983.1, forward strand.
GGGCTATTAATAAGGATGCAGGTATCGTCATAGTTCATCGAGAACTTCACAGATGGCGTTAAAATATTAAATTATTCTACTTTCAATAGATGGCGCTGCGAGTTTCAGAATACTAGTGCACTTAGCACTTTAAGCAGCTTTTATCTTGTTTCTTACGATACGGATCTAGTGCTCAAGGGGTGGTATTGTATATTGTTTTAACCTGTAAGTTATTGATCTATGGTTAATAATCCTGAGACGGAAAGGTATAGTAATCAATTTAATACCCATTTATTTATTTTTTAATTAATTTGAAGTGTCCGTTAAATTCTAATATTTGGAATAAAGGCTATAAAATAAGCTAAGAATTACTGTATATTTCAAACGTATGTTGATTCTGAGGCGAATTTGGTCAATGTCCTTTCAGCCAGATCCGTTCAGCCGTTGGGGCGTGATTGAGTAACAAACATCCATACATCCATATATCCACACATCCACACATCCATACATCCATCCAAACTTTCGCATTTATAATATTAGTAAGATTAGTAAGATAAGAATTAGAAAGATAAGATAGTTAAAAGCAAACTCTATGTACTTAGTACTCGTACGTTACTATACGGTAAGGCTTTAACAAGATTATGATTGAAATTCATACGCGACTGTACTCCAAACTTAGTAGCACACGGGGTCTCCCAGACCCACAATGCAGAATTCGAAACAGGGGCCGTAACCGGATCACCAAATTGAAATGTTTTATATCGCCCCCCAGCATTATATGCATAATGGCGACTTTTAAATTGATAACCGACAACGCGCGCTTCATGACAAATCTTTATTTTTTCACGTATAATATTTGGTTAGAGTTTAACCGTAACGTTTTAAGTTTGTTCTTTTATCATTTACTCGGCTAATTTACATAATATTATTAAGTTATTATATTTCAGGTCATTTGCATACGTCTGTACCGCGGGCATTGTATTGTAGCTGTTTTGAAGATTATTTTCATGTTTTCTGGCCTAAGTGTTTGTGCCACCGACTTACCCGAAAGGTATCTTTACAGTGATGGATTGGTGTGACATTTCGCAGTTAATAAAATTTTAAAATAACTTTGTGGGTGATACTTTGAAAAAGCTGTTATTATCGCATGGCATTTAAATATTTAGTATTGGCAGGTTTTGTAAGTCGTACTTTAATGCATATTGACAGAACGCCTCATGCGACTACCGGCGTCTCTCTCTCTCTCTCTCCCTCTCTTATTTTGCTGTGTGCGATTGTGGGATTAGATTTTATTTCCATGCATCAGGCTAATAGGCCTATTAAATTGCACCTTACACAGGGCCCTGTTGTAAGGGTGGGCGTGGTCGTTAGATAGAGCGTCGCTTATTACACAGCAATAAGGACCGATTTAGGGACCCTTTCCCCCTAAATTTTATTACACTACACAGATTCAAGTGGAAGGGTCCCTGTGAAAAGTGCAGTGTAATAGGCCTATTAGCATGCGTAGTAGTACTGTGTAAGGCCGCAATACACTTGTAAGATTTTATGTAATTAACTTGCTAACTAACATTTTACTTAAAAGACTGTTTACATTTCGTAAGTTCGTATGTAAGCAACTTAAGTGAGTTAAACTAACAAGTGTATTGCGGCCTAAGTCGACTACTTAAGATTGCTGCGTCATAATCGGTCGTCCATGGGTCTCAGCAAGTTGCGAGAACAAATAAACAGACAAACCATTAAATTTTATACTAGCGCATATTATATTGGCCTGTGAGAAGACAAGTAACCGGACATAATAGTGTACACGGTTGGCTGGAGCGTCCGCCATATTTCGCTTTCCCGCGTGACGGAACCGCGCGTCGATCGTGCTGTCCCTATTATCGCAATGATATCGCGATCAATTCAGGGGGGGTAGGGGGAAAGGGAGGGCAAATAAATGTATCGCCGGGCGGCGGGCGGATAAATACGCAAATAATACGAAACTACAAAAATCAAAACCCATCCGCCACTGTGGAACAAATGCGCTAGCATGGTGTGTGCTCTACTTTGTAAATAATATTTTTGACGCGAATATTATGGAGCAAACGAGATGGAGAACTCAAGCTACGGTTTCCTAAAAGAGCAGTGCTGTCACAATGTAGCCGCAATATATAGTCGAGTGCTGACCTTCTTCTCCTCTTACTTAACTGTTATTGGTTACTTTGTAGCTCTGCTAGCGTTATTGTTTTTCGATACTGTAATTATGTTACTGAATTATGGGCTAAATACCATAAAAATATGAATATGCTTATTTGTTTAATACTATGTGGCGTCATACATAGATATTTTACTTCAGAGGCCCGATTGTCTAAGAAAATTGTAATCTGAAAAAGCTTATTCAAATATATATGTTATGGTTACGTTTGTGAAAACAAACTGTTAAAACTCGTACTGTTTGGATTTCATAATATGCTTCTCAAATGCTTTTCAACTTACAAACAACTATAAACTCCGTAAATAGTTTGAATTAGTCGTTTGACAAACGTAACTGATTACAATTTTCTTAAACAATCACACTACTTATTTTATTATCAATGTAGGTAGAGGCTAGTTGGTTGACTGTTAAAAAGAAATATAGCCTTCAAGTAAATGGATCGTAAAATATATACCCTAAGGGTATACCCTATGGGTATATATTTTAAAATCATGAATTAGTTTTTAATCATTTTTTAACGAGTAAATTGTCCGTGTAGGCACTTTGAAATTCAAAATGCACGTGTATTTCATAATTGCATAAATTAGCTAATGTACACTCACTCAACACATACTCGAAGTCGGCCTTCCACGCATCGTCGGCTGCTGTTGAGCGTTGACGCATTTCATATACATGTAAGTTGCTGAGCTGATCAGAAATGTTCCATAATATTATGGACCTAAAAAAAATAAAAAAAAATAAAAAGTAATAAGCAGAGCATACTTCAACGTAGTAACTCGACCCGCGAGGCCATTATCAAGCCTATAGCTATTTGCCCCGAAAAACAAACTCTCGCGGGATCCGCGGGGCGCGGGGTGCGGGGTGCGGGGCGGCGGTACAATGCAGCCAACTGCGCGTTCACAGCCCCCTGCATTTGCATGCGCGCTCCGAACTGTGCTGCAGCTGTGAAACTACGAGTATTGAGTATCATTACCTACTGATTTAAATTTCCTATGAGCATTAATCGATTTTACCAGTTCCTTTTTTTTAAAATCCACTACAAGTTAGCCCTTGACTGCAATCTCACCTGATGATAAGTGAATATGCAGTCTAGGATGGTAGCGGGCTAACCTGTTAGGGGCATGGCAGTTATATAAACCCATATACCCCTATTCGGTTTCTACACGTCAGTACGTCGGCGTCGGCGGTACGTCTTTTACCGGTAGGGAGGTTACTAGCCACGGCCAAAGCCTCCCACCAGGCCAGACCAGGGAAAATTCCGATATTATAAATTTCCAAACCCTGCCGGGGATCGAATCCGGGACCTCCGCACGTTAAGGCAACAGCGCTTAACACTGCGCCACGGAGGTCGTCCGTAACTTTTTTGTGCGTTTGACACTGGATATGGCTTAGCACCGACTAATCTTCTTGTTCTTCTTCTTTGGATACTTCAAGTTAACACGTCCGAGTTAACAGCGTCGTTTACTCCTGCCTGCCTAGTAACATAGTTACGATCGCAATTTTTGTGATTGGCTACATTTATGCTGGTTGGAAGATAATAATTAAAGTGGACAAGGCTCATAAGCCTTATTAACCGCTATGATAGTCAAATATATTATTAGGTAGAAAGCTTTTCGCGTGATAGCTGTGAAACTTCATTTTGAGGAAGGAACACGATGATGATATTTTCGGTGTACACTACTTTCCCATTGTTACTATATTTTAGCGAAAACTAAAGATGTTGCTGTCTGCGAGAATGAAAATTACAAATGAGCATCGCTCATTATTTCCCCTCAATTGTAATTAATAAACGAATGGAGACCTACCTATAAACACGTGTTGTTTATCAATATGTAACGTATAAAAGGATAGGATACATAATCTAGTACTGGTAGAACTTACGCTATTTATATAGAAGAAAATAGTTTTATATTTTTGATCATAATATTTTCAGCGTGAAAAAGTGGTGTGGCGATAGTCAGATCACCGGACATATTTTTATGGAGGCACACGGTTGTTATACCAGAATGCATGTTAGCGATAGGTAGGTATACAATTTTTAATCAGTCTCGGACTCTCATTAGATTCGCTTACAGTCCGTCAAATTTATTTGTCCGGTGGGCAAAGGACATGACCAGTAATTGCCCTCCGATTCGGGACAATGCACAGGATTTCCGTTTTTACAGTAAGGTTTAAAAATTCAAAACGAAATTATTATGGATTTATTATTCCAAATAAGGTCAGGGTTCAAATGACAAAAAAAAACAGTACGTTTATTGTTTAAATCTTGAGCGTCCGCTTTCCTCTTTATGCACTAGTCCATTTTGACGTTCCATTATATCCATGCCTTATAATAATCTTGTAACCCTACATGAATACCATTTAAGTACCTTAGTCATTATATTATGAATGATTTATTTTTGATCAATTAAATAGTAATGAAAAGGAAATGTATGTTTTGTTTATAATTATTTTTATTTTTTGACAAGTCTCAAACTAATACATCGAACAAAGCATTTTGAAATACTGCGTTTAAAGGAACGCCCTTTCACATTGCATATGCTGCCATCTGTGGTCGAATAGTTGAACTTGTTAACCAAAAGTAGTGAGCAATACTTAAAAATATTTTCTAGACTCACTACAATAACTAGCACCATCTAGTGTGGGAAAGCAATTTTTGGTGAAACTTTTTTTATTTATTTTCTCAGTTTTCAGAGCCTTCAGACTCTTGAAACTTTTTTATTTGAAAACTATAAAATATAACAATTACAATAATAAAGAAATAATACTTGAAAATATTTTTTTAGACTCGTTCAACACAATAAATAGCGCCATCTAGTGTGGGAAAGCAGTCCTTTGGTGAAAATTTTTTTGTTCATTTTCGCAGTTTCCCGAGCCTTCAGACTCCTGAAACTTTTTTATCTGAAAACAGTGAAATATTACAATTACAATAACAAAGAAATCATTGCTGAACATTGATTTTTGACACCTAGGCAAGCTGCCATAGTTCCACCGGTCAAGTCCATTAGAACTAATTTTTACGCCTGTTAATTTTTTTGTTTTTATTTTATTTTACATACATACTAGCGACGCTGTCACCAGGTCAGATAATAGATAGCGTATAGTCCGTCAAATGACGGACTATACGCTATCTATACGATAATTAGTTACCTGTGATTTTCTACCATTTATGTTAAGCAACGGAAAATAGCAAAAAAATTGAGTGCAAATTGATTAAGTAATTATCAACATTATAATGTTTAAAAATTTAATCGCTATAACATGATTTGCATTATTTTATGATTCGTAAACGTTACCTATATCACTTGATGACATAATTCGGGACGAACGTAAAACCAGATTTATGTGTGTTTGTCCCGCGCTTTATTGAATGTGTGGAGAGGGACATTTTATGGGCTCTTTGTGTTTTGCGCTCTGATGTATCGCTGTGAGCGTGCGTCATATCAATTATCTACCTTGAGCATTATTAATTCTTTAAAGGCATTAATAAAAATTAAAATGGTAATGAAATTAAATTAAATGCTAGTTATTTTCTGTTCTTTATTGAATCTCTTTAAATCTAGATAAATACAGATATCTACTTCAAAATACAAAGGATGACTTTTTTGTCCAACTTATAAAAAAGTAAAGTTAATTTCTTATACTTTAGGGTCGATTAGCGTGTTTACGATTAGCGTTAAATTTGACTACCTAAAAAGACACAGACTTAAAACCAAAAAGAGATATTAAGTCCACAATGACTGAGTGAAATGTACGTTGGTAATAATTTAGAGAAAGATACGCACTATAGCACATAGATTTACCTATTGTGGCGGATTATAGCGAATTAAGTTTCTAGTCCCTTCATTATCATGGACTTCCGCAAAATAACGCCTGCTTCTATCCAATATAACGATAACATTCTGTGGTGCAACTGATTCAAGTGCATCAGCTTGGTTTTCCAACTATAATGTCCTCTCGACCGAATTTGGGTCGAAGATTAGCCATCTGCGCGGGAGATGTTATAGTGCACAAGTGTGTGCGCGTATACAGATGCACTCTCTGTTCCTTTACGACCGTAGAGAGGTCAGACGCAGGACCGACGGCTTTACGTGCTCTCCGAGGCACAGGAATGAAACACCGCCAACTTCCTAACTCCGAGCTAGTACTGAGAATTTCTTGCCAGAAAAACCCTATACTTTTTATGGCCCGACCCGGGACTCGAATCCGGGACCTCGTCGGTCGCAGTCGAACATGCTAACCACTAGACCAACGAGGCAGGTTTCCAACTATAATAACTGCTACGGCTTTGCAATATTCGGATCAAATTTTAAAACGACACAATATGTTTGTTTATCAATTTGTAGGGAAAAAGATACGTTCGAAAAGCGTGTACCTATAGGTACTGCTAACAAGCGACGGTCGATAGTAACAGCAATTTAGTTGGCCAATTCTCGCGCATCGATTAATATCCGACATCGGCTTTTAAATTATTTGCTTTTACCATTTGGGTTTGACTAGAATCTATAGCATTTCAACGGTAACGTTGGCCGGCGATGATGGTGCCGATTTATAGCAAACCGATTAGGGGTATGTGCTTAATATAACTGCCGTGCCCTTAACAGGTTAGCCCGCTACCATCTTAGACTGCATCATCACTTACTACCAGGTGAGATAGCAGTCAAGAGCTAACTTGTATTGGCATAAAAAATAGAAATATAGATAAAAGACCCACTTTAAGTACCTATAAGAGTGTTAAGACTTTAGCAGACGAGATAAACGAGACTAATCAAGTCATCACTATTTAGTCTCGTCTCATCATAGTAACTGCCTCTTTGATCTAGTGGTTAGCATGTTTGATTGCGGCCGACGAGATCCCGGGTTTAAGTCTCGGGTCGGGCCATAATTAAGTATTGGGGATTTCCGACTAGAAATTCTCAGTACTAGCCCGGACTCCGGAGCTAGGAAGCTGCTTTGAAGAGCACATTAAGCCCGGTCCCGGTTATTATCGCTAACATAATAATAGTCGTTAAAGCCCGCCAACACGCATTGGAGCAGCGTGGTGGGTCAAAGCTCTAATTTCCTCTCTCCTATTAGAGTGGAGGCCTGCGTCCAGCGGTGGAATTTTAATGGGCTGTAGTAAAACAAGTAATCAAGTATTTTGTCGAAAAGCTATTAATTATTGCAAACATGTAGGAACACAGACACACATAGAAGTACATATCATTACAAAAGCGATACACGCACACTAACAAACACCATATTCAATAAAGAGCGGGGGCCAAACAAACATAAATCTGGTTTACGTGCGTCCCAAATTATGCCATCAAACGGCACCGGTAACTGTGACACCCGAATGAGACGTTTTACCAAATTTCCATACAAATCGCTTCGCTACGGTGGCAACGCGACGGGCGACCCATGAACTGGGAGTCACACTTCATAAATTTTGATTTTGATATCTAAACAACGATTTCTATTGCCATTACTCGTGAAGTTGAGTGTTTAAAGAAATAATAAATGCGAAAAATAACAACGATATTGCAAGTTAACTTTAATTTGCACTCATAAATTATTAGTTCTATCCGTGACTTCACTTATAAGTAAGGTTTACAATGAAAACCAGCGCTGTAGTCTGTTGCAGCATGATGCTGAGATGGAAACCTGTATTCACACATCACTATATCTACTTCATATTAATTACAAGCAAACAAACAAACAAATCTTTCGTCTTTATTGTATAAGTTTAGATAATTAGTCTAAAACTCCATGTAGTGATGAAATAAAAAACATTTTCTTTCTTTCTTTCAAAGTGATAAGTGATTTATTTATTACACATTGGACAACTTATGCTACTTATGATAAGTCAAGACTCTACTACCGGTTCGGAAAGGTGATTCTACTGAGAAGAGACCTAAAGAACCTCATTTACCTACAAAACATCTCCTCTCCTCTTTATACTCCTTTCCAATTTGGTGGAAATCCACCCTCAGATAGAGGCTTCTAGTTCTACAAAAAACGTAATTTCCTGAGATTCTTACAAGCAAATTTTTATTAAAACCTAACCACAACGGTTTCACGTTTGCAAAACAAGATATCTACATTCTTTTGCAATGCCTAGGGAAATATTTGGGTTTCCAACTCCAATGAGATCCTTCCGATATGTTTTTAACTTCCGCTGATAAATCAGGCGAGGTTGTTTAAAGACTCTTTATTTTCCTGACACCCCAGTTCATTTTCTCTCCGACCATAAGCCGCGTGCACACAGGCAATAACAGAGATAATGGTTGAAGAGCTGGTGGCTAAAACTTTAATGACTATTGAACTTCTTTTTTTATCCACTGCTCATCGCCATACTATATACTTCCTGAAGATCAGTATATACTTCAAGTTTCTAATATCTACGACAGTGACCAGTCCTAGTAGACCAGTCTAGTGGTAGACCAGTGTCTATCTATTTTAAATACAGCCAACATGCAGTCAGTTCCTGGTTCCTGGACCAGTCCTGATGGGAGGCTTCGGCCGTGGCTAGTTACCACCCTACCGGCAAGGACGTGCCGCCAAGCGATTTAGCGTTCCGGTACGATGCCGTGTAGAAACCGAATAGGGGTATGGGTTTAATATAACTGCCATGCCCCTAGCAGGTTAGCCCGCTACCATCTTAGACTGCATCATCACTTACCATCATGTGAGATCGCAGTCAAGGGCTATCTTGTAGTAGATTAAAAAAATATATTAGCTTTAGGATATACTTTCTTATTTAAAGTTAACACCAGATTTAAAAAATAACCTAATGTACCTATGTGTGTTAATGGAGTCTAAACTGCGAAAATTATAATAAGACACTGATAAAGTAGTATACAAAGAAATAGGTAATTACAAAAAAAACTATAATTTTCTAGTTATATAATTAGATTAATCATAAGATTTAATAATTTTGTTTAATTTAATTTAAACAAAACTATTAAATCTAATAATTGATCATGGATGCTTGCCTACTGGTATTTTTCCACATAGGTATAAATAAAACTTAAATAATGTGCCTATACCTTTTATATGTATTATAAATGAACGATTAAAATGATTAGACCACATATTAATATTCTAAAAGCTTTTAAAAGGATTATCGCAGTTCTCGAACAAAATCTAAGCCGTTATTAAATAGAGTTCAAGCAAAGGATGCAGGATTGAAGTCGCCTGCTCTCCGTGTACATAAGCTACGGACGCGACGCGACGCTATCTTCGCCTTATTGCTATGTAAATAACCTCCATTGAGCCACGCAGATCGGCTGATATCCGTCGTGTGGCAGCGCCTTTATGGCCCTCTTATTATTGTCCTTGCGAATACAAACATAAACAATGCCCATTTGCGCAAATTGTATCCAAAGATCGTTCTGAAACTTATCATTGCAATCTCATTGCATCGTAAGTTTTTACCTACCTACTATGACAAAAACATTTTATTTTATTGAATAATAAACTAGTCCTTGACTGGTGTACTCTCCTTGAGTGGTGATGCAAACTTAGCTAATCTGGATTCAGTACAGCACCTATTATAAATATTTATTAAATCCATGCCCCCTTGACAGAATATTACTACTATTATGCAATATCTTTAGCAGTTTAGGACGTTAAAATTAATCAATTTGCGCTTTCGTTGGATTTTCTTGACTTCCTGGTGTTTATCCTTTTCATAGTTCGCGAATATTTAGTCTGCTCAAGCTAGTCTTTAAAGCCAGCTATTGTACAGTTCGTGCGCGAATTGAATGCAGAGTAAATGTATGTGTGTACATTTACTCTGCATTCAACTCTCGCGCTAACTATATATGTACGTGTATGACATATAAACCTCTACAACATTGATGTAGAATTTTAGTTCAATTTATCAATCTATGCACACGTTATGTTACGCGTTTACTAAATATATTATGTATTTGATAAATATATCAAGTAAGCACCAATAATATAATAATAGTTAACTTAATCTAAGATTTTTTTTAATTTTTTAACATAGTAGTATCATTATCAATTCTACTTACCCACGCTGTTCAAAACAGACACGACCAATAATTATTCTGCAAAAAACACTCTCATTGACAAATCTCCCTTGCCCGATGCGAAATTGATCCTTATCAGGTACCGGTTGTATACTAGCATCGAAGAAGTAGATAAAATCGTATCATTAGCTTAAAAAGCCCCATGAATTACAAACAACAATAACCCGGAATAGAGAATTAAAAAAAATTGACAATGCTATGTTTTTTCCCTGTCCGCATTACGGGATGATCCGTCATTGTGCCGAAGGCATACAGATGGCGGTGATAAACTCATCGCTTTATTAAAATAATACGACCAGATTTGGTTGAACTCTTGGTATTAAAATTATTTGGTTCTCTATTTAGTACCTTTAAACTTTGGCATCAAGCAAACGGTCATTTGAATAATTTACCTTCTTAGTGTAGTTACATTACACATACACACATTATACCTGAGGAGCTACATAATATTGGGGCACACTTTTAAAAGTTCAAGACACGAGATCTTTTTATACTAAGGTCTTTGTATACCTAAAAGGTACTGTTAGGTTATGTTAAGCATTCTGTGGTAGAACCAGATATTATCAAAAGATCTCACGAAAGCGTCTGAAATTTCTTCGCAACAACCTGGGATACGCAGTTATGGCACACTTTCCAAAAATACTCGAAAATCTTTGGAAAACGTATAGGTAAGAAACATCACTGCTCTAATTTCGAGTAAAGCTATAGCCTGTCTGGCGTAGACGTGTACAATAGAAGTTAGAGAGATAAAATAGAATAAGTCAAAATATGTTATAATATCCTCGGTTTCAAACGGTCCGTATCAAGATTTACAAAAATCATCTTGGTTTACTTCGTTAGATAATATGAATTATTATCAGGGTTGAGGCAAATTTTACACATAGGTAAATATCGGATATATTTTTTAAAGTATGTACCTAAACGCCCAAATTAGAAAAGGTGGGTGAGGTCAATATAAAGTGGTCTGATCACTTACACCACTATCGCAGGCAACGATCAGGGAGTTTCATTCAGGACGCAGTGGTGTGCACTCGATCGCGATATTTAATACCTTCCCATGAGGAGCAGTGCATTGCCCACGCGCCAAACGTGGGAACGTGGATCTCGCTATTGGGATTATTGAACAGCTTACTTACAGGTTGGAATGGGAGCTAATTTGGTACAGTTCAAACTAAAAGCTGGCTCTGATTGAAGGAAATTTATACCCAGTGACTGAAAGAAACTTTGTTTTTGAACTTACTGTCTTGCTTTTAAAAAAATCTATTTGGTCACTTGCAGAAGAATTAATATTAATTTAAATTCGATTTTTTTTCAGTAGTATCAAGTTAAATGTTTCTTCTTGTCTAGTCTGTCTATATATGTACTAGCTAATGCCCGCGACTTCGTCTGCGTGGATTGAGGTTTTTCAGTTCCCGCAGGAACTCTTTAATTTTCCGGGATAAAAAGTACCCTATGTGTTATTCCAGACTCTAATCTATCTCCGTGCCAAATTTCATCCAGATCCGTTCAGCTGTTGGGACTTGATGGAGTAACAAACATCCATCCATACATCCATCCATCCATATATCCATACATCCATACATCCACTTTCTTATATATAATATTAGTAAGATAGAGAGCATCATCAGATACCTAGTCATTTTGGAGATACAGAGTAAAATCACAAATACTTACTTCAATTGTGTAATTTTCAAGGAACTCGGTCTTCACCGATTTGATCTCAAAACTTACGTGCTTAAAACATCGCAGAGTCCATTCGCAGAGACATTTGGAATTTGTATTGGCAGACTTCGTACAGCTTCACTCAGCTTCAGCTATGGTTTTCAAAACACTATAGAGAAGCATCAGGCAGTGAGGTTTCCAGAAGATACTTTTCTTCACCGTTATATCAAGGCTTAAAACGCACATCAAACGAGACCACTCTGTTGATCCGTGATTCTGTGCTCAGATATACTATATCGACTTCTATGTATATTGTATGACGTGAGCGACGCTCTTCGAACATTTATTAAAAGTTACAGGGGTTGTAGGGAAGCCGCATGAGCCCTAATTAAGCCTTTTTTACAAAAAGGCCGAACCGAGGGACTTTACCCTTCCGACTCCTTAATGAGCTGTTGTTGCCCACCTATAGTGTAGATTACAAGGGGCACCTTTGTTTTATTATTCTGAGATTTTTTGGGCGAAAATCATAGCAGGCGCTTCAGGCAGGCGGGAGAGCTTATTCTGAGACGTGGTCTTTTTATAGCGCATTTTAATTAAGCTTTTCTACCAGACTGACACACTTTGGCATTCAAAATTAATTAGTATGGATAGTAATTTTTTTATCATATTTTGCATACCTACCCGGCCTCACTTGCTTAAAATTTCTGAAAACTCTCTTTTTAATAGGGGGGTCTACGTTATGTAGTGAAAACGCAAATTTTCAAGTTTCTGCAACCAGTGGTTAGAGCTGTACATAATTATGTTAAAACTATTTAAAGATATATAATATGTTATATCAAAAATCGCATTACGCCTAGTATTTTATTTTCATTTTACTTCCTGTTATGCTTTTAGATGAGTTTAAACGGCTGCAGTCATCTGCAGTACAGCTTATGGCTTTGGCCTTACATACTATAATAATAAAAAACATAACAAATAATAATCAGTAGATCTCAGTAGGTAATGGCACGTGCTAATGCAAAATTACACACTGTTACACATCATTGATAGCAAAACCAACGAGCATAAAATACACAGCTGCACTCTTGCGCCAAACAGTCAAATCGGTGTTGGTCATTGGCTCTAATGAGCTTGACCCATAGAATTTGCCTCAAGACCCCTTTTAATTCCTCATTCATCCCTAAGACCCTCCCTAGTAACCACGTTCAAGAGAACTCTAGTTTGAAACAGCTCTAGCATTTTCTTTGAGTTACATTGTCGCGTATGTTTGATAATTGAAACGGCTTTGTTCAATATATCACGCAATGCTTAATATTGTTAAAATTCACGTGTAATATCGGACATACATAAAACCTTCATAGTAAAAGTTTATGGCAAACTTCCACGGCCAGAGGATTAACTCTCCAAATGCTTATAATTAGTCGTAAGCTGTTATTAATGCTGGTTAATTCGGTTTATTTTTGTGATCCTGCTATAACTTACCTTATTACGGAATACTGAAATTTTTTAAACCTGAAAACGAAAAGGTATGGTCATCTACTTACTGAAAGGAAAATTTGTTGTGAAACGAAATCATTATTTTTTCAACACTGAACACTTTTTGGACGTCAATAGAATATTATAATAGAAGCACAGAATATGGTAATAGTACATTAAAAAAGTGTGGTACCTAAGTGATTATTCTTTACTAAATGATGCCCGCGACATCGTCCGCGTGGATAAAAGTTTTTTGAGTCCCGGGAACTCTTTAATTTCCCGGGATAAAAAGTACACCATGTCCTTTCTCTGTATACAAACTATTCCTGTACCAAATTTCATCAAAATCGGTTGATTTGTTAGTTGAAACTCAGAAGAGTATGTTGTGTTATCGGACTCAACTGAAGATTAAATCTTTCTAACCAACTCCAAAAGTCTCACTTTTCTCTGAGTCTCTAAATTCCAAAAGACAGAAGTTTCTTAATATCACGAATGTTTTTCATTTTTATTTTAAACATTACTATTATATTAACCCCTAAACTGCGGTGGGCTAGTTGGCGCTTAGGGACATCTGCGCCGGGTTTTTGCACGGGTGTCAAATTTGCGGGTTTTGCTCCTTCCGCATAAACTATTTTAGATGTGATCAATTATTATCAGGAAATCCAGACTCAAACAAGAGTTACACACATTTAAATCCGGTTGTGGGCTAGCGGGGTGGGTGAGGGGGGAGGGTGTAACGTCTTGCGCGATGAATGTGGCCAAATTGGAGGAACGGAAGCCAGCGCCGCCCGCGACTTGACCGGAACTGCCCCTGCATACACGCCTTGGGGCGAAGCTCCATTGCACGCTGGACGTTTTTTATGACGGATCTGACCAGACTAACCAGACAAGGATTGCCCACCGGACAGACATCCAACTGTATAAGGCAAGAGATTTTTTTACTTCTGTAGCTTTATAGTGCAATAGGATAGAATAGGATAGTGGGAGGCTTCGGTTGTGGCTAGTTTTTTTTTTTTTTTTTTTTTAAATACCTCTTGCTGTAAGAGGACCCTGGTTCCTCCGACATGGTGGTCGGAGCCCTTTTTTACTTTTATTAGTTTTGCCTACTTTTGTAGTTTGTTGGTTTATTACTTATTTATTTTTATTACTTAAATTTGTTATTCTTTGTGCAGAATTTTATTTTATTGGTTTATTTATAATGTGTAAAATATGTTGATTTATTAATTTGTGGGTTGCTTTTATAAAATTTTATTATTAATTCGTTCATTAAGTTGTAACATTTGTCGGTTTTAACTGTGTTGTTTACACTTTATTTTGTTATTTGTAGGCTTATTAATTATTTTTAAATGTGTTTATTTATTTAAGATTTGTGTTTTATTCAATTCCGTTTTTTGTAAGGTTTTTAATTTAGTACATATTAATTGATTTATTTGTTTTGTTATAATTTGTAGATTTATTTATTAATGTTAAATTTGTTGTTTGTTAATTATTTATGTTCTCCACCCTTAATTTTATTATTTCTTGATATATTAATTGTTTATTTTTGTTTGTGTTTTGATTTTATAATTCTTTATTAATTTTTGACTTAAATCATAGATGTGCCCGTTTCTATTTTAGTAACATGTTATATTTTATAATATAAACTGCACTATAAATCTTTTACCGCACATCTATGATTTAAGTCTTATTTTTTTGTGGTTTCGAATTTCTCAATTTTCTTACATAGTTTTTCCCTAATTTAGCTTCAGCTACCATCTCCCATAGATTGTCGATGCATATCCTTCTGTCCATATATATTTCGGTAACATATCTACGTCTATTATATATTGGGCATTCTGGAAGGATATGCATGACGGTTTGCTGTGTCTGTTTATCAATTTTACGTTCTGGGCTGTTCTTACGCTTAAATCTATGGAGATGGTATCCGAACCCATTATGAGTCCCACTATTATGGATGTTTTCCCGAAACACCTGTTCCCTGTTTTGGCTGCCCTCAGCAGTATGCCACCCTCGACCTGGCCAGAGCGTCCCATTTTTTCCGGATCGGACAGCTTTCGTCGAAGCTGTTGTGGTCCGTCCGGTCCAGTCGGGCGCCCTGGCAGTTGCAGCATGTGGGCCGGTCTCCAGCCTGCCACGCCGGACACGCACTGCGCAGATGTGGACCTGCGCAGTGGCTGCAGGTGTCTACGGACTCCTGACATGTCTTACGACCATGTCCGTAGCCGAGACACCTGGAGCATGTAACCAGCGGAGACTGGTCTCTGACCCCCACACGCTGGAGGTCGATGTGGACTTTGCCCACATCTGTGAGCCGTTTCCATACTGGCGGCGACACCTGCAGGACCACATGGCACTCGAGTGGGTTCCTCGCCTTTCTTCGGAATCTCACACTCGCCCTGTAGTCCACCTCAGGTATCGCCCCCAGTATGTGCTACGAGGAGTGTTGGGCTGTCAGCTTTTAATCTTTCCGCCACTTTGGCCAACTCTTCGCGAGTCTGACAGCCCAACACTACCTTTTGGTCTCTGGCCTTCCTCAGCCTGTCCACCCGTATGCCCGATGTCTTCGCGTTGACAGCGGTGCGGATTTTATTTATCACGTCTTCACTCGTATCGTGAGTGTCGACCGAGGACACTACCATAGAGTGAACAGGCTGAAGTTGAGAAGATATGACCGGCTCCTGTTTTGGTCCCGTAGCCATTGCCGTATACTCAGCGGTAGGCCGCAGCATAGCATAACCGCTAAGGTCATTTTTAAAATCTGCAATGGTCTGTGATAATTTGGTGACATCAGCGTAGGACAACCTGTCCGCACTCTCGGGGATCTTGGGGATTTGTTTAATTTCCGCAGATAGAGCAATTGTATGTTTCTTGCTCTCTGTTAGGGCGTCATTGTGCTCTTTGATGTTTTTAATGAGCTCTTTCATCAACTCTATCTGCGGTGTTTCGCTCGCTTCGCTATCCACGGCCCGTTCGTCACCCGCCTGTGTGGTCTTCTGGGGATAGCTTATGGGTTGCTCCTTTGTCCCAAGGTCTTAGAAACAACCTAACCTAACAAATAAATAACTTCAATAATAAACTTTGGGAGGTGTAAAAAGCCAACCAAAGTCAATAACCTGAATTATAAGATAACCTAGCCTAATGACAATATAACCTAAAAGTTTGGGAGGTGTAAAAGCCTCCCCAGTCACAATAACAATAATTTCAATTTAAAATCCTAACTAGTCTAATCGTTATTGACTTAGGAGTGTATATGGCTCCCAAGGTCAAACTTACTATCTAAACCAATCCGTCAAACTTTCAGCAACTATTACGACTGTAAAATCAAATCATACTAAATAAAATTAAAATTATTATTAAAATTTTTTATCTAACGTATTTTCTTAGGAGTGTAAAGGCTCCTAAGGTCTAAACTTACAACCTAATTAGTGGTGGGGAGGTGTATAATCTCTCCCCCCGTCAGGTACGAACTTCCTGCATCACCAGGGTATCAAATTAGGGGTTTAAACTTTCCCGGGTCTCCCTAGGGTACTGCTGCCTGGCACCTGTCTAGCGACAAGTGGGCGGGTGGGTGGGCCCGAAAAAGCGTTTTTCGCAGCGGAAAATCCCGGAAAACCGGTCGTACGGCGGCGCGCGTGCGATCGCTTGCGTGCAGGCCTCGCCCGAGCTGGAAAATGTGAAAATTAAAAGAAAATCGAGAGGTTTGAATTTTGATGCGAAATTTTTCTAAGTCCAAAAAATGTGAAAATCGTGAAAAATTAAAATTTTGTTTTTCTTTCGCAGGTCGCTAGTGCCGGTCGACAGCAGCGCCCTGTGAAAGTTTCGCTGGAAAATTTGGAAAATTCGGGCAACGGCGCAGGAATTCAGCGATTTTTCGCTATTGATCTGATCGGTTGTGGCTAGTTACCACCCTACCGGTAAAAGACGTGCCGCCAAGCGATTTAGCATTCCGGTAGGATGCCGTGTAGAAACCGAATAACGGTATGGGTTTAATGTAACTGCCATGCCCCTACAAGGTTAGCCCGCTACTATCTTAGACTGCATCTTCACTTACCATCAGGTGAGATCGCAGTCAAGGGCTAACTTGTAGTGAATTAAAAAAAATAGGTATATAAAAACATATTATGTTTAGGGCTACTCTAACCTAACTACTCTAATCTCAATAAACCCTGGAGAGGTACCCAGCTCCCCAAATCGCAAGCGTTATATTAATCGGTCAATGGCTCTACAAATATGGTCAGAGCGCAATAGCGTTCTGTTGCACGATGGCAATACATATTATTTTTAGGGCTACTCTAAAGTGACTGAGGTATGTATTTATCAGACGAGTAAATATATTTGCTACTTCCCACTTTATACTTCCACCTTCTAGGTTTTATTTACAAAATCAGACGTCTGATTGTCTTAAAGAGCTCGTACTTAATCATTTTTAACCGACTTCAAAAAGGAGGTTCTGTATTCGACCCGTATTTTGTTATCGATTTGCTCGGAAACTAATGGACCAATTTTTATGATATTTTTTCGCTTTCGTTAAAGATTAAATCGTATTGTTAATACGTAGAGCGTACTGTAACGTATAACTAACATTTTCGACTTGCATGCATCTAAGAACTCCTTAGAATATGGCAAACCTGATTACTATTTTCTTACTTTATTGCACTAGTCATTACTTACGTACACCTACTCAGTAATCAGTCGTAAGAAAAATTGGTAAATACCTATTTATTTACTATCCCTCACATAACAATGGAATCATGCCCATACCAAGTAGCCAGTTATACGTGCTTACATTCGCCCCGCTTGCCTTCATTGAGGTAGCCCGTTATTACAGTGCTACCTGATTTGGGTACATTTCGGCCGATGTAGCCAATATTTGACCACCTTAGGCATTCCTAGAATCTCTATAGGCACCTATTATATAATATTATCATTGTATTGTAAACTTATTTTATTAGTATATCATACGTCATACTATACCCAAGATTGTTTATCAAAAGTAGGTATTTGATAAAATATCTTAATACATAGCTATAAACTGACTGTCATACCTATTGACGTACCTAAATCTTACAGCAAAGCATACTCATAGAAACTTAAAATTTTGCATGTTGGTTCAGTTGCTCAAGGAATCTTTAACTTATCCATGCGGATAAAGTTACGGGACAAAACAAGTTACTCGTACCGTGCACGCAAATGAAAATGATTAAACAAAATGAAGTCATAACATCAAAGGTATACCTTTAACCTCAATAAACCCTGGAGAGGTTCCCAACTCCCCAAATCTCAAGCATTATATTGATCGGTCAATGGCTCTACAAATATGGTCAGAGCACAATAGCGTTCTGTTGCGCGATGGCCATACATCTGCCCGGATCGTGTCGCGGGCAATGGGCGCGAGGATTTAGCTCTCGACTCAATGTACTGCGCCTCGGCTTTGTCTAAGCTCTGAGTGTCTTTACACCCACTCTCTATTTGATTCGACTATTGGGTTAGGTATAATTGTCATCCGTTATGGTTGGTTGCCATGGAATTTTACTGCCTGGGTACAAAATAAGTGTACCTATACTACATACATATACTTATGATTGTTATTCCAATTAAAAGCATACTTACTATTCAAGAGTGTTCAGGCGGAAACTATTTATTAAAAGGGGTGCAAGATATGATTTCTTTCTACAGGAAAATAATCATTCCATAGAAAAGTAGAAAATTATAGGCAATTTTTTCCTGAATTCAATACTATAGTAATACTATATTCTATTGATAGTCTTAGAAAATTTTCACTAGTTTAATTTATTACATAACTATTTTCATCGTAAAATCAGTCCGAAAGGAGTTATTGTCAAAATATTGTTTTTGGGCGCCATTTTTCCAATTTGGCGGCGCGAGCGGCAAAGATACGAAGTGGCAAAGTGAAAATTCGGAAAGAGCACGTCGAACTTTCCATGTAAAACTACCAAATGACTGGACTATGCCAATAGTTACCTATTGTCAATAATTGAAGTCGCCGAATGTTTTGTGTGAATAGTATCTAGCACAATTTGTTGATATGGTGATTATATGTAGGTGGGTGCAATATTAGCTGAAGATTGGAAATTTAATAGTTCGTCTCGTGTGACGTTAAAAATAAACAGCACATAACTGCTGATAGAGCATGGGAAACCCTTTTAACGCCAGCGATCGACACAAAAGCGCCTCATCAAACGTCCATCTCCCGGTCTAGGCCTTTGCGTCTTCGTTTAGCACCCCGCCGGGCGCTAGTGGCAAAAAGACCGAGAGTATGTGCTGACCCGATCATTAAATAGATTGATGGTACCTGGGCGCAAGGCTCGAGCGATAAATAGTGGCGATTCGGGTAATCCTGCCGGCGGCCGGTGTCTGCCGATGGGCGGCATCCATTCTCTTTATTGCACCGTGCTTTATAGCAGGCCAGCCTTGCCTTGATGCCTGCGACGCCGTAGCGCCTAACATATTGGCTGCGTTACTCAATACGACCTCCGGGAGAATCACAGCGCAGCGCTCTATTGCTGCACTCGTATCCTCCCGATGTGCTCACGAATCAAACTGACCTATCTCGTTTTTGCGACGATAAATCGAACGTCACAATGTGCAAATGATTAATTGCCACGTTATTTTGTAACGTCTGTTCTTGACCGATTCTCAGATGACACACATTTAAGGCGAAGTCTGGCGCATTACTTACTTATTATAAACAAAAGTTTAACTTATATATTATAATGGTTAAGCAAACGAAAGTAGAGGATTCAGTAATATGAAAGTAAATATAATTTTTATGTGTGAATAAAACTATACGCATTCAAGTGTATGATCAAAAATTCGGAAGTTAAAAATAAATTCACAAAAAGTGTTACCTATATATAATAAGCAAACGCGTGTTAAATGACTTTGTGCCAGAATTGACCTACACAAAGAAGAGAACGATTCCCCTTAATCTTACGTGTGAGTATAATCATTTTGAGGGTGTTACAAAAACCCTTATCTATTTTATGGTTTTCGGTAAAAAGTTGGCGTCAGCGGGCAAAACAATGGCAAATTAGCGATGACGGTTAAAAATGACGTTCGGATTGGTCGGGTCGGTAATAAATGCGACTGCCGAGGCTCGGCGACGCGCTGGCGGCGGTATTAATACAGCCTTTTAAATATGCACCATGACACTTGGATGAATTTTATTAGACCGGTAACATGACTGCACGAAACTTCAGCTGAGGTGGTCTAAAGTGGTCATTGGTAGAAACCGTTAAACCATAACTTAACGCAAAGATTCGTGTTCAGTTCCTAAAGAAGGTAGGTACCTGAAAGTGGTTTAGGTACCTTTTATCAATTTACCTAGTTCAGATTAACTCGTAGGCAAAGTTGTGTTTATATCTTGCATGAACGTAGTCCACAATTTTCATCCGCGTTTGATTCAATCAAAAATTTAATTTAAGGTAACTTTTTTGTGTGGTGAAATTTAACGTTAACCGTAACCATCGATGGCTCAATCAACAAGTTAAGGTGAGTAGGATAGGTACTAAGTACTTATATAATATTTTGTGTATGGTTGTAGAAGTCAGGTGTACCGAATGGCAGAAACCAAAATCTCTCAGGTTGTCTGGAGGAGATCACTTTCAGTGAAAAGACCGCCTTTGCGCACTTATTTATTTTTGCTTGTTCACTGCTTTGTTTCTTTTTAATGTTTTGTGTGGCAATAAGGCAATAAGGTATCTATCTATCTATCTACCTATTGATTGCGGAGTAGACAACATCGTTACTACCACAGTAAACAGGTTGTATCTGTTTACTGTGTTACTAACATGAGTGACCGCATCACGTCTATATACCTACGCCACTCTCCCTTTCTGTTTGAACTGCGAACGTGGCTATGGCTTCGGCACAAATATAGATTTAAAAAATAAAGCGAATTATTTCCCCAAGAAATCCAGTTTGCAAAAATATTATTTATTCCGCAAAAGAACGCACCTAGCTACCTGTGGTGACAATATTGATATTGGTCCCTAATGTAAAACGTCAGCGTGGCCACTTAATTAATGACCATGACATAATGGCGTTTTTACTTCAACAGATTAGGAAATGCAGACATCAAGATTGTAGCACCATATGAATGCGCTGTCAACTCCCGTGTATAAAGAAATAAGTTGGGTTTTTAAGGTTTTCTGCGAGACATTTTTTAAAAACTTTATTATTATTTTAAATGGTTATCTTATTTTTATTTGTATGAATTAAACAAAAAATTTTTTATAATCTTTTGAGCCAAAACAGTCCTATTTGTTTTTTTAAGATTTTACTGTTCAATGTTTATGAATCCATACTTAATATTATAAATGCGAACGTGTGTCTGTCTGTCTGTCTGTCTGTCTATCTGTCTGTCTGCTACGCTTCCACGGCCCATTTGTTCAGCCGATTTTGTTGAAATTTGGTATAGGGATAGTTTCTATCCCGGGGAAGGACACAGTCTACTTTTTATCCTGGAAAATTTAGGAGCTCCCGCGGGAATACAAGAAACTTAATCCATGCGGACGAAGTCGCGGGCATTATCTAGTTTGTAGATAAAATTATTAGCACAATAATTGTTGCCGAATTCAAAACACGAAAAATAAATGTTTGGCTATAAAATAAAATATCGCAGGAAACCGATAAAGCTAGAGTGAAATAGGTGGATACTCGTACAGTGTATAATATACTCGTAGGTACGTACATTTTTTGTTCTTTCCCCATGAAAAATCCCGATCGCGGTCAAAATAGTACATGCGAGTGCAAGTTTGAAAAGCCAACAGCGGGATACATATTTTATAAGTTAGCTTCGATTGTTCCGGTATGGTTTTTAGTTTTTTTTTCGCATATCAACCAGCGGCCCTCGTCGATGTCCATCGACACATGGTTGGGGATTTTTTTTCTTGTTGCGAAAATCCCCGGCAGGATTGTTTGTTAGTAAGTGCTTGTGAAGTGCCCTGGAACAGCGACGGCTTATACGCGTGTCAATAGCTGACCGATTATGTGTTAGCATAAAGTTCTCGAACTCAGAGTCTATACAAAATACAAATACAAATGGTTTTATTTTGCTAAATGTGAGTTCAAATAGTAGGATGAAAATTGAATAATTACTTACGTCTTTTTATATGGTTATATATTTTTAAAGGTACTTGAATTGAAGAGAAATAGTCCTAAATCGTTTTAGAAGGATATTTGATCTAAACATTGTTTTACACTTTCAGCATTCTGTATGAAGATTTTTCTAACATTCACTCTTCTTTTACCGGAAATAGACTTTCTGACTTCTACATTTCGATCCGTCATCCAATTATTTGATTTAGGGCTATACTAGGACTTGGTTTGGTGCTAATAGACGTCCTAATGGAGGGTCGCGAAGCTCCTACCTGGCACTTAGTTATGTTTGTATATTACAAGAAAATGTATTTCATCCAAGAAAAAAATATAAACTACAGGTAAAACTGACAAAAATGTCAAAGTCGAAGTCAAATTCTTTATCTCAAAATCTAAATGCATCTAAATCTTACTTCTTACTCTTACTAATATTATAAATGTAAAAGTTTGGTTACATGTATAGATGTATGGATGTATGTATGTATGTATGTATGTACGTTTGTCACTCAATCACGCTCCAATGGCTGAACGGATCTGGCTGAAATTTGGGACAGAGATAGATTATAGTCTGGAATAGCACATAGGCTTTTTATCCCGGAAAATTAAAGAGTTCCCGCGGGAACCAAAAAAACCTCAAACCACGCAGACGAAGTCGCGGGCATTCGCTAGTTTAGTTATAAAAACTGAAATACTTAATCTATATTATTAATGTTTATACTTACAGAGCTAAAGTGATGTGCCTATGAGTATAGACATCCGTTTCAATAGGAAATACCAAAATCATAATTCTCTATACACTTCAAATTTCAACAGATAACATCGCCGTAGGTGTACGAATAGAATAGAGTATGCATTTCTAAACGGCACAGTAAAAAGTATAGAATATCGATGGCAAGATGTCGCCCGGGGCATCGATCCGGCATCGAACCCGGGCCGGAAGCTCTTCCTTCTCACGCAGCATTCATGCGAACAAAGGCGCACAGTTTCATGACAAATTCGACTCGCGATTGTGACGATGACAACTGTGTGAGAGCTGGTCTTTGTGTTCCCTGCGTTTAATAAAATTTATTAACAGGCATATTTTTCACGCTGGAATCCCAAAAGTTACCTAACTCGAAAGCGACGAGTTTCTCAGCCAGTTGATTCTCATTTATATGGTAAACATTTGATTTCATTTTACTAACGAATCGATATGCTGGAATCTGCAAACAAGGTTTTTCTGAAGAACCTATAGGTACCTAATACGAGTTGACTTTTTACACTGGGTGTATAGGTATCAAGGCATTTCAGCTATTTCAGCTTTTTTTAGGCATTTTAGCTAGCTTCTTCGAATTCCGATTTCACTATTAAATAGGTACAAACCAAGTGGACAATGGTACAAACCTTTTGATTTGAGGAGATAATTTTATATGATTAATCTCAATGTCATAATATTTATATTTCTTAGTAGAAATGGGTAGCATACCAACTTATATAGTTTCAAAAAGAGAAAACATTTAATCGTTCTAGTTTACACTCCAAATTGAGGTTAGGTCACTTTCGTGCAAAATCCGCCATATTTCGTATCGCGGACGCATTCGAAGGAAGTTTTTATGAGTATTTCTGTTTACTTTAGGCACAAAGACTAAATCCGGGCATTGCAACAATCGCGATGCGAGCCAGATATTAAAAGCACGTGTGGGCAAACAAAGGTTGCGTTATGCGGGGGATTATTTGCCAATTTATGGCGCTTTTTAGGGTTCCGCTATCGATTGTGAAACCCATCGCAACCCCGGAAGCTAAATCTTGAGACCGCTGCATACACTGGCTAGACATGAGTGCAGATTTGAAAACGGATAAAAAATCGGATTTTCAACAGGATTTTTCACAAACAGGTTTTTTTTTGCCATAGTTTCAGATTAGGCCCTAAACTAAAATATTAGGTTATATATATGAAGCACCATTGCTGTTATAGCAACTTGGGTAACCTACCTAGTTTTGTTGCCTACGAAACCCTACCTTATATAGGAGCCGACTTACACTTGATCGGATATTTTATTGTAAGCTCCGTTGAAAGCGCGCCGGAAATTTGGCTCAATTTCAACAAATGATATTTTAACTATAAATATTATGTAATGTATTCGGTTGACAAATGCCCTGAAATACGAGGCCTCCACCTTACTCCTGGGAATTTCGATGCATTCATGTGACCTTTGTGAAACAGAGCCAATGGATCTTTTGTTTTGGGTACCGAATTCCGATAGTATATTTTTTTTATATGGAATCGTATAAATCTTTGAGCACATTATTTTACTCCAATATTTTACTCGTTAAAGAGGGAAATATTGCGATTTACAGATCTATTAGTCCTCAGTTTTTACATATCAGCAGTTCAATATTAATCATCAGTATTGACAACCTCCGTGGCGCAGTTTTGACGGCCAACGTGGCGCAGTGTTGAGAGCTGTTGCCTTAACTTGCGGTGGTCCCGGGTTCGATCCCCGGCTGGGTTTGGAAATTTAATATAATTTCTGAATTTTCCCTGGCCTGGCTTGGTGGGAGCCTACCGGCAAAGACGTGCTGCCAAGCGATTTAGCGTTCCGTTGCGATGCCGTGTAGAAACCAAGTAGGGATATGGGTTTAATATAACGGCCATGCCCCTAACAGGTTAGCCCGCTGCCATCTTAGACTGCATCATTACTTACCATCAGGTGAGATCGCAGTCAAGGGCTAGCTTGTAGTGGATAAAAAAAAACAAGTTGGTATACAAATCTATCGAGCGTAGTAGAGGTATACAAATATATCTAACCAACCATTTCAGGGCTGTAACTGAAACATTTACCCATACCACAGAATACGCTGGAATTCCCACAAAATATTCTTGTTATCAAAACTACAATACATAGTTCAGCAATAACACATTCTAGACGTTCGAGTTGTGGTAAGTACGAATCACCGTATCCATATTTTAATTATGTACCTACCCACCTAACTTTTCGTAGGTATTTATTTTGAAAACTTCCTTTCAACATTATAAAAACCTCAAGCAAAAAATCACGATATTATGATGTAGGTAAAACCCTAGTAAACCAAACCAAACATAGATAAAGTCAGGTGCACATTACGATGTCACACAAATCAGTGCGGGTATCTATTAGAGGTGATAAAAGTTTACGACTGCTCGCTGCCTTCTGAACTGCCGACGCGTGTGCCCTTTGGTGATTCTTCCATAGTTCTCGGCTATGCGTTTTGCAGGGATTACATGCCGATCACGTTGATATGAATTTATTTAACAGGACAAGTGACTGAAACCGCCTGTTGGAAAAAAAAACCTAACTTGGCATTTTTATGTATCACTATTAAATGCGAATGCGAAAGTGTGTTTGTTTGTTGGTTTGTCTTTCAATCACGCCACAACGGAGCAACGGATTAACGTGATTTTTACCATGGGTATTGTTGAGGACGACACCAATGGACATGACCAGTAATTGCCCTCCGATTCGGGACAATGCACAGGATTTCCGTTTTTATAGTAAGGTTTAAAAAGTCAAAACGAAATTATTATGGATTTATTATTTCAAATAAGGTCAGGGTTCAAATGACAAAAAAAACAGTACGTTTATTGTTTAAATCTTGAGCGTCCGCTTTCCTCTTTAAGCACTACTCCATTTTGACGTTCCATTATATCCATGCCTAATAATATTCTTGTAACCCTACATGAATACCATTTAAGTACCTTAGTCATTATATTATGAATGATTTATTTTTGATCAATTAAATAGTAATGAAAAGGAAATGTATGTTTTGTTTATAATTATTTTTATTTTTTGACAAGTCTCAAACTAATAGGTCGAACAAAGCATTTTGAAATACTGCGTTTAAAGGAACGCCCTTTCACATTGCATACGCTGCCATCTGTGGTCGAATAGTACTTGTTAACCAAAAGTAGTGAGCAATACTTAAAAATATTTTCTAGACTCACCACAATAACTAGCGCCAGCTAGTGTGGGAAAGCAGTTTTTGGTGAAACTTTTTTTATTTATTTTCTCAGTTTTCAGAGCCTTCAGACTCCTGAAACTTTTTTATTTGAAAACTATAAAATATAACAATTTCAATAATAAAGAAATAACACTTGAAAATATTTTTTTAGACTCGCTCAACACAATAAATAGCGCCATCTAGTGTGGGAAAGCAGTCTTTTGGTGAAACTGTTTTTGTTCATTTTCGCAGTTTTCCGAGCCTTCAGACTCCTGAAACTTTTTTATCTGAAAACAGTGATATATTACAATTACAATAATAAAGAAATCATTGCTGAACATTGATTTTTGACACCTAGGCAAGCTGCCATAGTTCCACCGGTCAAGTCCTTTCACCAATTATTTTTATCGATAGTTACTGTATCAATGTCAAAACGTTTTTTTTGTCCTCAACGATCCTTTACGGACAGTCTAAATAATACGCGAAACCAAAACCATGTTTTGGCATTGATGCAGTCCTTTAATGATTGATGCAAAAGATACGCGGTCGCACTGCTGGAGAGTGACATTGGCTACTTTATATCCCAGAAAATTAAGGAATTCTCGCGGGAATCGAAAAACATTCAAACCACGCGGATGAAGTCGCGGGCATCAGCTAGTCTTAAAATATACATGTAAGACAAGAAAAGGTGATTAACTGACTAAGTGAACCATCAACGCACAGCTCAAACCACTGGGCGGGTAGGACTGAAATTTGGCACACAGCTTATTATGAAATCCGTGAAGAAAGAATTTTTCAAAATTCAACAAAATTTAATATTAAAGGTGTTTGATATTTGTATGAAAATTTAACTTAAAGTGAGCGAAGCCGCATTCAAAAGTTAGTTGTCTCTATAACGTAATGTAAAGATAACGTAAGCATCTATGTTTAGCAGCAACTAATATTTTTCAACCTTCATTATAAGTCAAGTTATTTTCGAAGAAGTTTTGTCTTGTGAACTGCATCCATGTAAACCCGCCGTTGCAAGCTCATTCCGTCACACTAATTTTAGACTGCATTAGGCTGCGATTACTTTAGAAATCGTCCTACACTTAATTACCCCTGTTTACGCCATTCATCTAAATAGTCACCATTTAAATGCTGTATAATGTAATGAAAATGTATCGAAATAGCTTCAAGGCGGTCCGGGGGCGGAGCTAGATCGATGTCTTCCGTTGATCGTAAAATCTTACGATATTCGTCAATAATGAGTACAGTAATAAAGGAAAAAAGTTGTTAATATGGGATAACGAAAAAATATAATTATCTAACGGGTGTTATTAAAATGTAGATTAGTTGAACTTACATTATAGAATGTCACAATAATTAATTTTTGCGTCTCGAGGCTTATCTGTGATTAAGAAAATTAAAGGTACAGTGTCAAAGTGTAATTATATAGTAGTGTAATATGTAAAAGTGTACATGTCTGATAAAAATGTACTACCTTTTTTTTAATTCCACATGCGATGCAATCACACCTGATAAGTGATGATGCAGTTTAATATGGTAGCATGAAATTATAAAGAGTTATTTTAGGTCTATGGATGGTAGCGGGCTAACGTTTTAGGGGTACGGCAGTTATGTTAAACCTATACCACTACTTGGTTTCTACACGACATCGTACCGGAACGCAAAACCGCTTGGCGGTACGTCTTTACCGGTAGGGTGGTAACTATCCACGGCCGAAGCCTCTCACCAGACTAGACCAAAGAAAATTCAGAAATTTTAAATTCCAAAATTGACCCTGCTGGTCGAACCTTGGACTCCCACTATAAGATCACAGCGCCAGGGACGTCACAGATGTGAAAAATCGAGCGAAAAGGGGAAGAGGTTTTTAGCCCTTAGGTTGTTGGGCAATATTTCCTATAGGTACCTACTACCTGAATCACTGAGGGACAGAATACTAACTTGGTATTACTGAGGCGTTAATAAAGATTTTCCTTTAAATTTCGTTGAGAACCGTTCAGCAGCTGAGATTATATTGTGAGTATGGGTATAAATATATAGATTGAATGTTTAAGTTTTTTAAGAATATAACCAGCAGGTAATATGGAAAAACCCACAATCAACACGTATTAGAAATCCTTTAAAAGGTGAAATGACGTAACGTTATACTTGAACATTTTACTGTATTTGTCCACAGCAACCTTTCATTATTCAAAAACCTAAACAATAGGAGGTATCCCTTCAGACTAAAAGTTCGAGGTTGTAGGTCAGCAAAAATGCAAAAAAGCATATTCTGCAATACATATTTACAATAAATTATCAAGTGATTTAAAGAAAATAAATAATATATATAACTTAAAAAAATTATTAAAAACATTTTTAATAACCAAATTATTTTATTCTATTAATGATTATCTTAATGACAGTTAACTTCTTTTTACATGCATTTGATAAAACTTTGACTGTGACAATTTATGAACAAAAAATCAGCATTTTAATTCTATTTTTTGACATTATTTTACTCGATACCCGCAGTTACGTTTTTAATAACTAATTGACAATTGAAATGAATGTGCGTTTAAATTAGTTTGACATTATTTTTGTTATTATTGGTAGTATTGTTTAGATTTATTATTAATTTTATGTTATATTATGTATTTTAATTTTGGACGTAAAGGCGCCATTAAGGATGCGTCATGGGTCATTGCATGGTGTTTTAATAATGTATGATAATAGTAATTACTAGATTAGCACTCTGCGAGATACACTTTATTGTAATATGCTCGAAATTTGTAATTTGTAATGAAGCGAAAAGATTTGTACACCACACTGTGGTATAATACATGACACCTTCTATAATACTAACATCTTACCTACTTACTGTATTCACAAATAAATTAATTTGATTTGATTTGAAATATTTATTGATTAAAAGCATGTAGGTATTGCTTGCGATTCGTCTTGGGTACCAATAAGCTTAGCTTTGTAAATTTGACTTCTTAATCGGGTGACAATATGGAGTGTAAGTAAATATATCCGCACAGCAGGACGGGTACCTGCTCGGTACACCATTAGAGAGCTATTTTTTTGTCTACCCTATCTAAGATTGATACATTTGTAACCGCAAAGGTGTTCCAGCGGGGGGCAAAACCGACTAAGGATTTTTTCAGACTTTCTTAGTAAGCTGTCGATACTCGATTGAAATGTTAGGAAACCAAGTGTCGTGGACGGTAATAAAGATAATATAAGTGTCAGTGCGATGAGAAATTTTCGGGTAGGTACAATGGGCTTCAAATGAAGGTTTTTATACCATGTGGTAGCAGTGTCACAATGGTTAAGACGATGAGAATAATGATAAGATACTTACGTGCTACGAAGGTTATCAAATTGAAAATGACTCTCTCTCTCTCTGCGTCGTATTCCTCATTACTAAGGGTCGTGACCCCCTTTCATTAATCAAATAATGGTAGGAGTTTACCTACTTGGGATAATAATGCGGTGGGGCTCCCACGTCCTTCCGCATTTCGCAAAAAAAACAAAAGTAATATAATATTTAGTTCATACCTGTCTGACCAAATATAAGACTATTAGGATAAATAACGATTACTAGATATTTAGTTAGTATGTAGGATTTCAAATGCATAATATAGTGCCAGCTTTTCATAATATTTTAATGACGTTTTAGATGCAGAGGGTAAAACAGTACTTCAACGATACATCGTAAAATTCTCATTTACTGTAAATCCAAAAAGTTGATTGCGAAATCTATTGTCTTTGCGCAAATAAAGAATTCCAGCTTTGTAACGGGTTATTTGCAAAAATACTTCAAAAGAAACATAACAATGAACCGTTACGCAAAAATGGCTTTTTGCACAACCTTGGCAATTATGAAGGGGTAGAAAATAGTTGGCAATAAATGTAAACCTTTCGGCGGCAAACTCACCGCCACCGAAGGGTTAGGTACTATTTATTTCTATTAGCCGACCATTTTGTGTTTGACGATTTCCCCTGCATAAATCATAAAATACGAGTCCCATCTGAACATGGACGGTTAATCCACGAACTCCAACAGTTCCATCTCGACGCAGTTGTAAACGACATCCCAAAAAACTACCAACTTTTCATTGAAAGCGGGCTCATAAAGTAATTTGCACAAATTCGCAAAGGGGTGAAATTTCTCCCGGACACAACTTTTTGTTTTGGGAACCCGTTAACTCCACAATTACGAGAAAAAACGCACATTTACCATTATTGTTAGTTTTTAACTGTTTATTTCACTTATATTATTATGAGCCGAGTTTTATAACCAAAACAAAAGCAAAAGCAGTTAAAACAAAACAATGAATATAATTCGCTATGCAGTAGAAACTAATCCAAAATTTAAAGGATACCAAATATTACTTAAACTAGGTACTTACTGTAATAGTACATTACATCGCGAGACCGGGAAGTACGCGTTTTCTGGTCGAGTGTTAGTATATTTTTTGCGCTGTGAGTGCTGAACGCGTAATACGGTAGAGTTCCAAATTTAAACTATTTAGGCCAAAGAACATTATAACAAGTTACAAGATATTCAGGAAGAAAGATTCCAAATTCAAACTTATGATGTATAATGAAAATACATACATTCTTTACTGGCCTAGGCCGGGAAATTTAACTTTCGAACTCATTTACAGGGTATGAAATGTGCACATTTCATATCATTTTTTAGAAAAAATAATTTACACCCATACTGCTCATTATTTTTACTGGAATACCATTTAAATTCTAATTCAAATTCAAATGTTTTTTATTCAAATAAACTTTTACAAGTACTTTTGAATTGTCAAGTGAATCTACCACTGGTTCGGAATAACATTCCTACCGAGAAGAACCTATACCCTTCTCAGCAAGTTCTGCTTTTCAAATGCCCAGAAGTTTGTCTACTGTCAGTGTAGATAAATTCTTTTTTTTAAATTCATTCTATAGTTACAGTGCATCATTACTAGTCGAAAGTCGAAAGTTCTGTATCAAAAATCTTATTTAGTCAACATTAACAATAGAAGACTTGATTTTCTTTCTATACCGAACTTTGACCGAAATTATGTCGGGCTTTGTGTAGAGATTGGGTGCCCCTAATACCAATCAATGCAAACTCTGTACGTGTTCCTATTCCGTAGGTTAGTGTTATAGCGGGAAATAAGCGGGTCGGGGACGGCCATCGGGCAGCGTTGGGTTAAATATAGCCCAAGAGCTGGTACCACTGAAAATACACAATTTGGTCAGCTTTTCCTTTCTATACGACTGCCTGAAAAAAGGAGTATAGTGTTTTCAGGGTTCATGTATGAATATATATTGTATATTCCACCATAACTTCTATACGCCTGAACCGATTTCGATAAATGAGGTATCGTTAGAATCTCTAGCTTATGCCGTGTGACATAAGATAGTAAAATTTTTAAAAAATTGATCCGTTGACCATGGTCCCGCATTAAAGACAAAAGTTGAAAAAAAAA
Organism: Erebia palarica; assembly: GCA_964035005.1. NCBI lineage: Eukaryota > Metazoa > Arthropoda > Insecta > Lepidoptera > Nymphalidae > Erebia > Erebia palarica. The sequence continues at coordinate 32,937,714 of OZ035983.1, forward strand.
TCGAAAATAAGATTAACTGTATAATCATCATCTAGAAAATGGTGAGTAGATTCCAAAAATATATAACACTATAGTTCAATAACCAGTGATTCACAAAAAAATATCGTTCAATAAAAATGTGAATAAGATTCTAATTTAACTAGATGAATTTAGATTTTTAACTTTTTAGTTCATTTTTTGGCAGGGCAGTCATGTTTTTTAATTATTTTAAGTATGACTTGTTTCTTAGTGTGCTCTTATCAGCATTCAGGGTCATGAATTATAGGGTTTTTTTGGAATAGCAATGCGGTGACCTGACAGACACTTCGGAACATTAAAAAAATCAAATTAAGGTCTGTGCATCTTTAGCCACTTCTGTTATTACATTCTTCACAAGGTACCTTTATTGTGTCATAAAGCAGGTAGATGCACAATGTGGTTTAAATTTCAGATTTCTTTATTTTGCCTTTGTAAGTAGGTACGTAATATTTTGATTAATGAGATCAGAGATGCCGCTACCAGATTTCTTAACCATAGAAAATAAATTAATCGTCTTACGTACCTTTATTTTAAACAAGCTGATGCCCGTGACTTCATTCGCGTTTTAAGCGATTAATTTTTTTTTATTACTGTAATATGAAGTATGATACCAAAAACTGGCATTTTGCTTTATTTTTAAGGAAATAAGTTTATCACGGCACAATCTCGGAAAATTACTAAAAAGTCCACCAGCACTCTGCGTATTCGTTTGACCCGCCGCCACCGAACTTCTTTCAAACACCCTTTACACAAATTGATTTTAAACGCCGACTTATTTCCGCCTCATATCGCCGATCCGATCTTACTATGAGTTTTATGGGCGGCCTTATGTGGGGTTAAGGAAGCCGAGGTTATAAAACAGTTTATTTCTTTTCAGGGCCGTATAGTTAAGCACTTCTAATTATGTGGGATCAATTTTCCATATGAAACTTATTTAGTGTTATTCTTTAGGAAATATTACGATCTTAATCATAAATCTCAGGAGGTTCACTCCCATCGCTTAAAGTAATATAATTTTAAGATTATTGACGCTCTTGTTTCAGAATAATTATAATCCTTATTTTAGGGATGTCATAATATGTCAAAACCAAAATTGGCAAATTACAACCATAGGTAAATCTACATTATTTTGCAAATGGGTAAAGCTGAGGACAAAGGCTTGTTTTACAATCCAAATTAAACTTTCGAGTCTGCAATATAATATATCCAGTACAAATTGAATCAACGTTATGAAATAAATTCACTGCAGCAGTTAAATATTTTTTGAATATTTTTTCGGATAAGCGTTGATGGTTTTCGCAATAATAACAAATAGTTTGAATACAAGGTTTTTCAAATTAAATGTGTGATATGATTACTAGACGAAGCTACTCTTGTTTTTGAGTACGCGTCACCTTGGGCTGCATCATCACTTCCTAGCAAGTTTGATTGAAGCCAAGCGCTAGTCTGTTTTAAAACACAATACGAGGAATGGTTACGATTTACTTAAAATACTTATTAGAATTTACCGACCGCCCGCCTAATTCTATACTTGCAGGAAAATACTTGCTTTCAATCATCAAAAAAGCAAGCATATATCTGTTTTTTGGAATACCATCAAAATTTACTGCGGTATTTATGCAAAAGCTAGCTGACCCGACTTCAATGGTGAGGATTTCTCAAAATAGGAATTTACCGTGCCATTCTAATGTTAAAGAGAGTCCTCCCATAGTAACTATACACACGAATCTAGACCAGCTGTGTGTCGTCAGTCAGTTAATTTATCCTCTTACAATAGTTTATATGCGTTAAATAATGTTGCGCATTCCATAATGCTCAACGACAAGACGTGTGCTCTATGTAGGTACCTACTCTAAAAATATGCTTTCCTACTCTACATTTACCTACCAAACTACAATGACCTACCAATATCGTTTTATTTGCAGTAGAGCAGTTTACAAGGCAGTACAATCAAAGAGAAAATATAAAAATCCAAATATCCCTTTATTCGGGGATATCGAAGGTGAAGTAAAAGGGGTTACGGGGCTTAGCCGGGCGCCGGCGGCGTATTGGGGCTTACCGTGATTTACTCGTTACGTCGCCTCGCGAGCCGCGCCGTACCTCCTTTTTTGTTTACTTAACGGATCACGGGTTACCCTTTATTGGGTAAAGTCGGAAAAGTGATATCCCGCGGCGCAAAGTTCCGCGGATTTCTGTATCCTTTTATTTTTATTTGTAACGGAGGCGGTTGAGTTCTTACAGAAGTTACTGATCGCTTTATTGGGTACGGTTAGATGCTACAGCGGATAATTGCCTCCAGCTACATGCCCCTTATTTTTGTAAGGTAATTTGTTGATAAATTATTACGAAGGTGCTTATTTTCTAGGACAAATCGTGGACAGCGATATAAATAAATAAATTTATTAATTGAGGCAACTAAAAGGCCTATTTGTTAGTTGTACATAAACTTAAAAACTATGTTAGTAATCCATGAAAATATAATAAGAATTTGACACAATAACAAAATTATTCTACCGATTTCACCAATTAAAACTTTCAAAATTGGTGAGTCCAACTTCCCCGCTAACATCTTCAGGGTACTATTGGAGCTCAAACGCAGAGCTCTTGTCAGAAGGGAAAACGTCTTCTTCCTTATCATGGCATAAAAGTCCTCCATTTGCTGTTGCACAAACATGCCAGATGCCGAACAAAACCGCAGCAATCCCAACAGTATCCTGAAACCGTTATTATATTGGACCCTAAACTTATCCAGAGCCTTTTGAATGTAGTAAGTCCACAGGCCTATATGTCGCGACCAAAGATATCAAAGTATTCTATTGTATATTCTGCTTATCGCAGGGGCGCAAAATTCAGCAACTCGACATAGCTGAGTTACTCGTAGAGCCATCGCTCACATATTATATTTTATGTTGATACACAATATTCATAATATCGAATATATAAAATTCTCGTGTCACAGTGTTTGTAACAAAACTCCTCCGAAACGGTTTTTTTGTGTATATTCGATAGGTCTGAGAAGAGGATAAACTATTTTTCATACCCCTAAAACACCTCAATCCACACGGACGGAGTCGAAGGCATCAGCTAGCTATAATATAATTTAGAGTCACTCGCTAATCCCCACGCCAGCACATTAGTCTGAATAGAATGTCAGCGTGAACAGTAAAGGCCATTTGACCACATCTCGGAATTCATTCACACCCCCGCACAATAAGGTTTTTGTCATCGCTTAAGACTGGACGTCAATATCTTGTTCAATACTGATTTATGTGTTGGAATACTTTAAATTGATATAAAAACGTGGTGTTGAACGGTTTTAAGGTTCTGTGTCTCAAAACTAAAATAAACGTAGTTCCTTATAGGTTAAAACCAAAAAAAAAACACGCGCCTCACTAAACTTTTTCGTCATTTACTTATGCACTAATGCCAAAAGATCTGGCGGTAGAATTAATGTTTAGATTAGGTATAGCCGGAGATTGAACGACCAATGACGACGTCCAATCTGTGTGTACCTATTGCTTTTATACCATCTTTGTGTGTGAGCGTAAGCACATTGGAGATGCGTTCATTTTTAGATAAGACAACCACTAATCTCGCATTCAGTGGGCAAGTATTTGTGCAAAAGAAACAATAAACCTAGTAGAGAAGACAAGGAAAACGAAGATACATAGTAAGAAAAAGCTTACTTAGCTACTAAAAGCTTAAACTACATAAAGTGTGTCCACTCGCCTTTTAGCTTTTATCAAAATGATCGTACTTACCTACAAAACAGGGAATACATGCAAATATTAATACAGGTGTCATATGATATAAAGTAGGTATTCTATAAAAATTTTTTGTCTTTGATTATTTTGTGACTTTTCAAACAGCTACGGAACCCTTGGTGGTAAAGTCTGACCCCCACATTTATTTTTTAGACATAATACCACTACGTGATAAGAAATGGAAGAAGCTCGTCCTTGAAACTCAAACCAAAATAAACGTTATTTCTTACGAAATACAGACTAGTTGTAAAGTCAATTCAATCAATTGATGGTATCGTGGTTGAATGAATCGAACAGAAGGTATCGAAAAGTGTGTGAACCGAGAAAAATATTTCCAAAAGTTTTGAGTGAACATTTCACGGACTATTACAATAAGTTTGAGTTAAATTTGCGGCCATTTATGGTCTATTTTGAAGAGGATGATGATTAATGATTGTTTTACAATGATTTTATGTTAAATAAAATTATTGATGTTTCTTTCTATATAGGTTGCTTACGTACCTAACCAATAACTTAATAAGTTATGGGAACCTTAAAATTATTCCCTACTTAAATATTCCTATAAATCCATAGCAAAAATATTGCCGTACAAGCCATAAATTATGAAACAATCATCGCTAGTAGGTGTTCCTAATAAAGTCTAACTGAAGACCTAAACTTATATTATATATAAGTTCTTATACTTATATTATATATAAGTTTAGGTCTTAGTTACGCAATACTTATAAAGTCTGATGTCCTAGAAATATAACGGATCAAAACTTTATTTTATGTAGGTTATCATAATATATTTATTAGAAGCATACTAGCTAACCTCCCCTGGCATTGCTCGGGTAGATTTTCTTAAGAATCCATTCTTAAGTTATAAAATCGTGGTACAGTCCTGCATAGTGCATATCATAAGTTGCACAAGTTGTCCTGCATTAAATAAGTAAGTAGGTCCTTAAATAATTTTATTTCACTTAAACTTTCTGCAATCGTCCAACAGCTGTTTAAAATACATAAACCTAGATCTACTAATCTAATCATAGAGATACGAAGGTCATGCAATTTTGAGGCTATAATATGTTCATCGTAGATTTACTAACATGCACAAACTTTATATTACAGGTTAAATTAAAATGTTGGAAATGGCCTGGTTCGATGATAAGATATGATAGTAAGCGCTATCCTGGTAGATAATATTGGAAATTAGGTATCTAGCTATAGTTTATAAAACGTGACTCATTGAATGATCGAATTAAAAAACTTCGAGAAAGAAAAACAATCCGAGGCTAGTATAAACCAAACAACAACTACCGCCATCTGTCGACATTAAACCAAGATATCACATGTATTATAAAGAACATAAAAAAGTGCTCATGAATCTGTTTAGACCACGTTGGCACACATAAGGTGCCCCGCGGCGTTATTTTTTAAAATTCAATGAACCGTGCCCCTGTATTTTGACAAAAAGCGACGACATGCCTCTAAGTGGATTATTTCTTTGCTTACTGAAGAGATTTCACGTCACATTTATCCCGCCTTTGTCTAACACAGCACAATATGGCTTGTTACGTAGGTGTTGTTCGCAATGAATACATACGCTTTAAACTTTTTATCGGAAGACTTAGAGAAGTGATATGATTGGGACATCTGTCTCTGCGCTTTGTGGACACCGATGCGGATGAAATGTTTATAAAAAGATCAAACTTTGAGTGTTTTTAACTGCAGTTCTACAAAAAAGTAGAAGATCTGCTTAGCATGAGCTCATCGTGGGCTGGTACGGATGATTAGCAATTAGCAAGCACTTCGGACTATCTTTTCAGGTGCTATTAGGATGGCAGTTAGCATTCTTATCCTTTTCTCTCGAGTGATTGTAATCCTAAGAGGAAAAGAGATATACCTATTTTTATTATGCTAATAGCATCTGGGTTGATTTGATTGAGTTTATTGGGTATAATATATAAGCAGTGGTGGCCTTAGGGGGTGGCAAGCAGGGCAACCGTTCGGGGCCTCGCTTTAGCAGGGACCTCGCGCCCCCACGCCCTCCTGCTACAGCCCAAGTATAAAAAGTCTCACCTATCGATAGGAAGTGAGCTAGGTAGATCCAAACTAGTGACAACTACACAGGCAACCCACTATCTATTCTATTTATTGATCTGAGATGCCAAAGCTGTCAACAGCGAAAGGTAAAAAAACGTGGACGAAAAATAATGGACTATACTCCACAAAGCTTAAGGGCCTCGCAAATATCTAGCGCCCAGAGCCTCGCAATAGCTAAAGCCGCCTCTGTAGGTATATAAGCACAAGTTAAAGGCAAGTTAACCTAACCTCAGAGTTCATATACATACGAGCTTGGATGTTAAAATAAATTATAATGGTTATAAATCTAAGTGAAAACAACCCAGGACGCGTTGCAATAGTAAGGCGGACAAATGCGCTGCACTTTATACTTTGATCAAAGATTTAATATCTCAGCAACGTCTCCAAATTCGATGCGAGGGCGTACCTATCTCCGAAAACACGTGTAAAATAACGCTTTTCGCGTCGATCGGCCATAAATCAACGCATTATTATAAAGAGGCATGTTCGAGTGCCTCATTGTCGCTTTATAGATGTTATTTCATTCATTACATGCCATTAAACGTATTATGATTCACCAACCATTTTGGCTTGCCCCTTCCTTTTGAGCCCTTCTTATATACAAGCTCTTATTAAATGATTTTAGCAAGCGTCAAGTTAAACTGGTCGGGTACACCTCAGTATGCTTTGTTTGGGTACGATGCGACAAGCCATTGATATGATATAATAAATGGCGAATGTTGATAGAAAATGCTTATCTAACAATGAGTTATGGTCGTAAAATGTAGGCTGACGCCCTTGCGAAACTCCTTTGAGATTCTTTGTTGATATAATTTATTAATGTTAAACTTAACCTAACACACAACAATAGCTAAGAAAAGAGAAGCCAAGTAACTATATTATATATCAAGAGATTTTGTATCGAATCGTGAGGTGAATTATCTTCTAACTTCTAAGTACCTACATAACTAGGCAACGATAAGGTAAGTTATGCTTTCCTCAGTTTCACCTGCACAAATTGCTCGAGCAGTTAGCCAGTGATCATCACACAGGGACTGCTCTTGCAGTCATAGCCAACCGCCCGAAGCAGTCGCAACTGTATGTGTGTACGTTGCTACGCAGTCGCTCGTATGAAGCAGTCAGGATGGACTGCTTCAAGCTGTCCGTGTATGGCCAGCCTGTAGGTATTTTTTTTTATCCACTACAAGTTAGCCCTTGACTGCGATCTCACCTGATGGTAAGTGAAGATGCAGTCTAAGATGGTAGCGGGCTAACCTGTTAGAGGCATGGCTATTATATTAAACCCATACCCCTATTCTACACGGTATCGTACCGGAACGCTAAATCGCTCGGCGGCACGTCTTTTACCGGCAGGATGGTAACTAGCCACGGACGAAGCCTCCCACCAGGTCAGACCAGGGAAAATTCAGAAATTAAAAATTTCCAAACCCTGCCGAGGATCGAACCGCACGTTAAGGCAACAGCCCTCAACACTGCGCCATGGAGGTCGTCAAAAATACATTGAGACTTGAGCTGAGCACGTACCTTCATGTCGATGATAAATAGAAGGTAAGTAGTTCATAGTGGGTACCTATGTACCCAATATGAATTTGTTATACTTACACAAAATATTGGAATAAGTGGAAGTTTTGGAATGACTCTGTGACGTATAGATAGGTAAATTTTATCAAGAATTTGCATAATTTTAACCAACTTCCACAAAGGAAGACATTTTCTAAACTTGTTTCCAGCCCAAAATCGAACCCGCGACTAGTTTCCTTATCACATTATAAATACTTAGTGTTTCCATATCACATTATAAATACTTAGTGTTATAACTAGTCAAAAACTTCGATAATGTACCTAATATTCCGTCGGAACTTCAATTCTATACCCGTTGAAATTTCCTGGGATCATGGCTAACCGTCGAAATAACCACGTCGGTAGCCCATTGTATAATTTTATACACCAGCTATTCTTATCACAGCCAAAAAAGTTTTATAAAAATCATAACATCATAAATGAGACATCATTTTTTGCCACATCGCAATTCGGTGCATCTGCTTCATTCATAGGCCAAATTAATGTTCCTAACCATTCCGAACCAACTTTTAGAAAAGTTTATGGCGTGGAAATAACAATTTGCTGTTCGGTGACGTTGCGACCTTCGTATTGTGCACTCGGAGGGCGTGACCGTGTTTCAAAAAAAGACAATAAAAATATTTTGAGGAACACTATCCAAATATTTACTTTCCCGAAATCTTTTATTTAACTTAAATCGTATGAATAGGTAAAATATCATTGAAAGCTCACAGGGATGAAGAATTTAATTGCGCGTGTGAATTTCGTCCTGTTCTTTGATTTGTTTTTTTTTAAATAGCACATTAGCTTGGTATTAGTATTTATTCCACTTTACCGAACTCTTGGTCTAAAAAGTTACCTACCTACCCTGGTTTTCGAAACCCCTCTCCATTAAGATAGTGGGCTGTAATGAATATTCCAAAATTGTGTAAGTACCTACCTATTGTTTTCGAAAGACTCAGAGTCTCACCAAACCTATCGGCTTAGATCGACGCGGAACTGGCATGCCGGACAGAAAAGCTGACCTAGGACAACGGGTGAGAGTAAAAACGCGATAAAACGCAGTTTCCGTGTCGGCGGCAGGCGACACGTCTTTTTCACTCTTATACCTACGCACCTAAAGCTTTTTTGTGTCTGGCTCATGCCGTTTCCGCGTCGATAGATGTTGTAGGACCCTGTCTGCTGCCACATCCATCTTATCCGTATTATATTGTATGGAGATTTCCGATTAAAACAATTAGTTTAATCGACACTACAGCTTCAATGTTTTCAGAACTCTATAGGACAACAACTTTTTAGCCTGTCTCTACCTACATAATTACCTGTATTAACTATGACGTAGGTACATTAGGTCTCTAGTTAGCTATAAGTTTAATATAAAATAAATTAAATATAAAATAGCGGAAGGAAATTCTGTAGCCTCCTCAAGGAATGAAACGAATAATGCAATCTTTTACTGACTTGATTTATTCGGGCTGACCAAGTCAGGTTGCTATACCTACTAATGCGATAGTTTGGATGGATGGATATTAGTTACACAATCACGCCAGAACAGATGAACGAAACTCAGCTCAACACACATATGAAAAATTAAATTGAAAATTTATACACATATGAAAATTTTTATCCTGAAAAATTAATGGGAACCAAACACCTTAATCCACGCAGACGAAGTCGCGGGCATCAGCTAGTAAATAATACCTAATAATAATTATTGTTTAGATACTGTATATACTAAACTAAACGAATGCAATTTCCGCAACTCATAATACTTATTATATCAAGTTCGATTGTGCTCCTTAAATTATAATTTTTATTTTGGAATAATAAATTGGTAATAATATATACTATAATATTATTATGACGCGGTGACCAGTAATATTATTATTAATTCTATTATTAAAACAATTATATATAAGTTATGTATAAGTTAGTGAATTGTTTCATTCTATCTCATTTATTAGTTAATTATTTAATAATTTCGCGTTTTTACTATAATTTCATTGTTTTGGATGTGTATGTTTGTTTTAGTTTTATATCTGTTTTTTTTTTTTGTTTTATATGTTAGTTGTGTAATATTTATTTTATTTATAGTCTAAATATATGGCAGAGGGCGCAGCGCAATTTCTTGTACAATCGAATAGAACCGGAGCAAACTGAAAACCAGCGCTGAGCATTGTTATCAATGCTCCGTAATGCTGAGTTTGCTTCCCTTTGTATATTGTTAGATTTTATTTAACTTTTTTTTTTAGGTGTAGGACTTAGTTGATAAGTGTTTAACTGTGTAACTGTGTAACTGACAACAAGACAACTGGTCTAACAATAAGATACAATAAAGCTTTTATTTATTTATTTATTTATTTATTTATTTATTTATTAATAACTTTAGTAGTATAAAAATTTTGTGTTATATTTTTCAAATCATCATACATAAGTGGGAGATCAGTATAATTTAAATGATATTACTAATAATAAGTAAGTATAATATTTTATTACAGCGTAAACATTGATGTAGAATTTTAGTAGGATAAAACTATCTCGATAACGTTGGATAATAGTGCCACCTAGCGGTGGATGCCTATAATGCTAAGCTGATTTCGTGGTTGGTTCGTCGTCAAACCGATCCTAAACCAGAACGTAGTTCTTAGGGTTGCGCATAGATGACGCTACACAAAATCATTTACAGGTTGATCCACAGATGGCATTACCATAAAATTAACTATTGAAATTATATTTTTTGGAGTTTTAATAAACAGTTTATGCTTGCAATAATAATGAATGAATGAAAAAACTTGGACACCTATTATTTATTCATATTAGTTACAGGGAAGAAAAATATAGGGAGTTATCTAAAACTAACATAAATCGGTAGTATGCAAATGCAGCCTTAGTGATGGAAGCAATAACTACCGTCTATAGAAAAGAAAAAATAGATATAACAGTGCAAGTAAACCATAAATATAATAAGTAGGTATCTTCCTCTACGTCTTTACCAAACTTGTTATTATTTTTATTATCTTAATATATAATAATTCTTCTGAAGGTAAGTTTTGTCACCTAACTCCTCCTAAACGGCTAGACCGTTTGGGAGGAGTTGGTTTGGGTTGAGTCGGCTCTTGGATGAAATTTTGTGTGTATATTTCAATAAGCATGATGACTGATTTTGAAAAATGGTCAGATTATGTTCGGAAGTATCTACTATTTCGAAAAAATATCTTATTTCAGCAGAAAAATAAGGTTTGGTAGATAAAATTAGCATTTGAAATTTAAATTTTAAAATTCACGCCAAAACGCTCGCCGGTGTCATGGCATCGTTTGTGACGTCACTATTGTTTTTATCAATGTACTCTGTGCAGTGTGCAGTAAACAATAGCATGCTTGTCAAAATCGAAGACAAACAATTGTGAAGTCATTTGCTTCTTGGTGTTTAATTCAATATGGCGGATTGCTGTATTTTATAGTTTTATTTTATCAAAATAAATAGCAATCTCGCTCGAAATCTACACTTCTACACTAATATTATAAAGAGGAAAGATTTGTATTTTTGTATTTTTGTATGTAACGAATAAACTAAAAAAGTACTGGACCAATTTTAATAATTCTTTTTTCATTAGAAAGCTACATTATCACTGAGTAACATAGGCTATATTTAGTACTAGATTACTATAGAAATCTTTACAAATTCCTATTAAAACCAACCGAAGGTGTAAAAAAATTAGCCATAAAATGTCTTTCATCGCATACGCTGCGAAGAGTATTAATGATAGGACAAAAAAATGTTCGACAATATTATTGAATATACCAATATCTACAAAAAACTTCGCGAGACCATGTGTCTAACTATTGTAGTTACGTCACTATAACTACTTTTTTACATTTAACAAATTGATAGAAATGCCGATCAAAATCAGACCGTGTTATCCATACCATTTATAAATTTTTAACCAAATAAATAATTTAATATTCAAGACTGTCTCAATACCTGATGATTACTTTTTGAATTATTGAAATCGGACATTCCATTCAAAAGATATCATGAAATTAAAATAAAAATACATGCCGGCGGCGGCCGCCACGCAGCGCATCGAGTAACTAACTCTTCGTGAGAGGGGCAGTGCGGGAGAAGGGGGTGCACGATTATGAACTAGGTAGCCGCGCGGCTCATTCGCGCGGTCGGCTCCTTGCGCAGTGGACGCAAGCGACATTGAATATTTCGAGTTTTTTAACACATTTTTATGCTTCACTTAAAAAGTTCTTTTCAGAGCTACTTAGTTTTAGTATTAGGAATCACACTTTTTCATAATTAATAATAAATGCGAAAGTGTGTTTGTTGGTTTATTGGGTTGTCCTTCAATCACGCCGCAACGGGGCAACGGATCGACGTGATTTTTGGCCTGGGTATAGTTGAGGACCTGGAGGCTACATAGGCTACATTTTATCCCGGAAAATTAAGCAGTTCCCGCGGGAATTAAAAAAACATTCACCACGCGGACGAAGTCGCGGGCATCAGCTAGTAGAAAAATAAATACGTTTTTTATAATCCATGAATCCTATTTCATTAGATAAATTCATAATTTCATTGATTCTTGGTTACTGTCATCATGCGGCATGCCTATTGCAGCAGCAGGGACTTCTCCGTTTGGCCTTGGTCAAAGCGGGGGTGCGGGTCTCGAGGTGTAGCCTCCTTGCCCGGGTGTGGCGCGGGGAAGTACACTTCTGTGGTGACGTCTTTTTAGCCTTGTGATGGATAGGGCCTGCCGTCTTGGCTTAGGCCTCGTGATATTTCAATGGGTTCCTGGATGATTTGAAAACACAACTGGAGCCGATAGGTGGCCCTGCTGTCGTTATGTCACCTTTGATTTACTCAACAATTGACAACATTACATAATTTTGAGCAGTAGGTACTTAATAGAAAATCAAAAGTTACCCATTTTTTTATTTTCATGAAAAACTAAAAGATCCAAGCAGCAAGCTAATATTATAAATGCGAAAGTGTGGCCGTCTGTCTCTCTGTCGAAGTGTGAGAAGCAAACGCTTCTCTTTCACGGCCCATCTGTTCAACCGATTTTGATGAAATTTGGTACAAGGTTAGGTTGTGTCCCGGGGAAGGATATAGGCTATTCTTTTATCCCGGAAAAAGAGTTTAGGCTGAAAGTAGCGGGCAGTATCCAATAGGTACCTATCTATGAATGTATGTATCTGGCTGATTGTTACCTTTACACGGTCATTCGCTAAGCCGATGTTGATGAGTACTTATCTAAAGTATCTAATCCTGGAAGTTCAGAGATCCCAGGATTTATAAACATCTTATGACTGCGCGGATGAAGTCATTTCATGGGACCAGTCAATAGAGGGATGTACTCTACTTAAATATACTTTGATACACCCTTGATTTTATCTATAAATCAATGACAAACTATTAAAATACTAGATAATCCACAGTTATTTAGTAATTTAACATTAAAATACTAATAGGTGATCAAATAAGTATAATACCTACCATTTACCGACCACAATTTAGGCCTAATTCTGTAGATATAGCACGTATAGCCTTCTGGCTGTTTGTAAACAATCAAGCTAGTTAGGCGCCGCACAATTCATAGACGGCGGGGCTGCCTTCGCAATTTCCCATACAATTTCCATAGTTCACGACGTGTTGTAGCTATAAACATTATGCAATTGTGTGCACTCCAATCCTATCAGCTATGCAGTGGTGTGCAGTGCATAGAGGCGTAAAAGCACCACTATCCCAAAGGGAAATACGTCAATGCTCATTTTTCATCATGACAGTCAGTAAATTGGTATTCTGACTAACTAATGCCTACCCTAGCTTCAAACCCTTTGCACGCCACTGCAGCTATGGTATAGAATGGCCATTTGGAGCGTTTAGAATGAAAATTAAAATGAAATGATTTATTTCACGTATTTCTGAAAACCATAGACCTATTAATATACTGGAAACCTATACGTTTAAACTTTAAGCAACGACTACGTACTTGTTTTGTGATGGATTGTAACCAGGTGATACGTTGACCGACTTTAGCAGTGGCAGTCCACCCCGCAGCCAGGGGGCAGACCGCAACGCGGCCGATTGCGGGAATAACGAGGCAACCTCACTGGCGCAGTGGTTCCTACCCTATCTTGTGTATAGCTCCCACTAATTGATGCCCCCAACTTCATCCTTCATACTCACTTACATTATACTTTATAGTATCACCAATAAAAAATAAATTAAATTAAAAAAATGAAGGGGGCCCTTGAAAAATCAGGGAAGGGGAAGTCTCTTAAATCGTAACACACATGACATTTTCAAAGAGTGACTAGGTAATAATGGCTGCTATGACAACAAATAATTAAAAAAAAATTGAAAATCAAACCATACAACATACTTGTATTTAAAAAGTACACCACTAAATTTGCAACACTAACATCTTGTACGATGGTACGGGACCCTTCGTGTGCGAGTCCGACTCGTTCTTGGCCGATTTTTTTAATAATCCCGTGGAAACTCTTTGATTACCTATCCGGAATAAAAGGTAAAAAATACTTATGGACGATTTTTGCAGATAAAAATAGCTGTAACTGATATAGTTACAGAAGTTCAGATAGTAACTACCTTTGTGAGATAATTCCGAACTGGTGGTAGAGTCAAAACATGACGTAACATAAGATATATGTCCTACATGTTTTAAATAAATTGAAATTGAAATTATTCACAAACACTGAAAAGTAGGTACAAGTAAAAATATAAACAAGCACATAGCATTCCTCGTGTCACGGTTATCGATGTATCATAGTACAGCACCTCCATTCTCTAAGAGGCTATCAAGAAATTACAGCCACAAACATTTAATTGTTATCCATTGAAGGTTTGCTATGTAAATAAAAGTAACTTTCTATAAGTAGCAAACCTTCAATGACTTTAATTTTTTGATAGCCACTGATTTAGAGAATAGGCCACGTCAACGCGTAGGTTGAACGTAGCATCGTGAATTGTTGTGAGGTTTTTGAGCAGCGTTAGCCACATACCTACTGATGTATCTATTTAGGTTTAATTTTTAAACTGACGCCTACGGAGACAAATCCTGTCACCCAAATACAACACCGTTGTCCTCTTTATGGGAATGTAAACAAAGTATATCTAAAAGCCCACTTAATTTTCTAACTAGAAAATCACAAGAAAAAATTTCACTTTAGGCAAGAAGTTCTGTTCAGTTCTCTATTCCATTTAAATTCTTATTTGATATACATTAAATTTTGTTAAAAAAAGTTATAGTAGATTTGAATAAGAAATAACTAGTATGGTGGTGGTGATCATAAAATTCTACTCAACAAGCTGTATGCTTATAGAGTGCGCGGTAATTCTTTAGTATTGGTTAAATCGTATCTTAGTGAAAGATATGAAAATATAACGGAAATAAGGCGCATAAATATGGTCAATAAAACAGCAAAGAGGTATTTCTCTGAACTTAAATAAAATTATACCGGTCTGCCGCAGGGAAGTGTATAGGTCCTTTGCCATTTATAACGTACCTATACATTTAGATGATTTTCCTACGAGAACTGATCATCAAATGGTCTTATTTGTGGACGACAGTACTGTAATCTTTAAAAGAATAAAATGACACTCGAAAATGACATCAACAGACAACAGTACTATGTTGTTAGTTGGCTGACATCAAACAATTTATTGATAAAACTAGACAAGACCAATATAATGACTTTTAAAAATAGAAAAAGAAATCTACCACCACTTGACATCAAGACACGCGGAAGCGTGTCCAGCCAAAGTTCAAAAAAAACTGGCGAGCAGCACCGTGTGTAATATTACACGAACCATTTGGAGCCACTTTTGACCCCCTCATAACTCAAAAACTATTTCACATAAACATGTCAAATTTGGCGCATATATTGAGACCAGTGAGATACATACGTGCTCCAAATTTCATAAGCACACCTCAAATGGTTATTTAGATATAAACGTACAAAAATCGTCATTTTTATGCTCTACCTAGGTATAGATCAAAACTCTGACACGGGGCATACTACCATTGCTTAAAGCCGTATTATTTTAATATTGTTGACGTTTATGTTGTAGTGTTATAATCATTAATTTAAGGACGTCAAAGTACGTGACATTCAACCGTTATTTTGAAACAGTACTGCTGTAAGCGGTGGTAGTAACTCCTTAAGAATTGAAAATGACACATAATTATTATTTTAATGTAAATAATAATGAATAATAATATAGTTGCATTAAAACCTTACCTTCGTATTCATGCATTTTGTGCAACGAAACGTCATTGACAGAAAAGAAGAAGAAACGTATTTGAAGTCGTCAGTTCAAGCTGTCAGTCATTGTGATTTGTATTCATTGTTAGGGAGTGGTTTAAGTGATATCGACTGTTTACCGTGCTTGTTTTCAATGTTTCACTAAAAACTTTTGATTTTGAACTTTTGCAATCAAAATTGATGAGATGTAGAAATGTGCTGTAGAGTCTGACCATAGATGTAATCTGTCAATGTCAGTGTAACTCTAGGTACACTATATATTTTTCTTGAGAATTCTCGTTATTAATTATCTTGTACAATGAGTCGTACAATAGAATTACTGGTGGGTGACACACTGACCTTACACCGAATAATAAGTACCTACTAATGTAAAACGTAAACTAAACTAATAGAAAAGTCCTATTACAGTGTAAAGGATTATTTGAATGTTAGCAAGGCATGGGTATGAATTGTTACAGCGGCTGATTATGTAATGTTATATTATAAGTACATATATATAATTTCAAATATTTGTGAGATGGTGATAATTAAAAAAAATCGGAATTTATTGCGGGCTCTTCTCAGACCAGGGCACGTTTGGAACCCTCGTAGCTTTAGTTTTAAGATACCGTAGTTAATTATCACCATCACGTCTTATGCTCTGTAAGCATGACGTTCAGAAGGTGTACTTTGTAGGTACATATTTTGAATAAATATGTTTTGAGTTTGAGATTGAGTTCAATAATTTCTGTACAAAAAGTAATGATATCCCATCAAAAACATAAATGTAAAATGAGAGCCAAGTTCAAAATTGTGATATATATGCCTTGGTTGTTGACTTCAGCGACAAAAGAAGTGAGATCTAAATGGGTGCCAAGTTCAATGGTCAGTCCTGCAATTTATTTATCTCATCAAAAACATAAATGTGAAATGAGAGCCAAATTCAAAATTGTGATATATATGCCTTGGTTGTTGACTTCAGCGACAAAAGAAGTGAGATCTAAATGGGTGCCAAGTTCAATGGTCAGTCCTGAAATTTATTTATAACAACATATAATATTTTATTCAACTTAAAATATCATTTCTTCTTATAACTTAGTATAAAATGTTGAAGACTAAGGCTTTGGCTTGGCTAGTTTCCATATACGAATTATTATTAAGTAGGTACCTAAAAGTACAGTTTCTACCAGCAAGCCAAATTTTCGGAAGAATAAAATAAGAACTTACAGCTTTACAACTTGTGAAGGCTATAATTCGTGTATGAAAACTAGCCAAGCCAAAGCCTTAGTCTTCAACATTTTATACTAAGTTATAAGAAGAAATGATATTTTAAGTTGTTATAAAATATTATGTTGTTATAAATAAATTGCAGGACTGACCATTGAACTTGGCACCCATTTAGATCTCACTTCTTTTGTCGCTGAAGTCAACAACCAAGGCATATATATCACAATTTTGAATTTGGCTCTCATTTCACATTTATGTTTTTGATGAGATAAATAAATTGCAGGACTGACCATTGAACTTGGCACCCATTTAGATCTCACTTCTTTTGTCGCTGAAGTCAACAACCAAGGCATTTAAATCACAATTTTGAACTTGGCTCTTATTTTACAATTATGTTTTCGATGGGATAAAATATTCAAGAACTGAAATAAGAGAAATAAGAAACACTAAGTTTTTAGATCTTCATATTGATGATTGCCTATCGTGGGAAGCCCAAATAGATAAATGTGGGTCTGAAATTAAATCACTTTTCTTTTGCGCTATACATGCTTTCTAAAGTGATTAGTCAAAATGCATTTATGGTAGCATAAATAATGCCTACGTAACCGCAACATTATGGTATTACAAGCGAATGCCCGCGACTTTGTCCGCGTGGATGGAGGTTTTTCGATTCCCGCGGGAACTCTTTAATTTTCCGGGATAAAAAGTAGCCTATGTGTTATTCCAGACTATTATCTATCTCTGTGCCAAACATCCAGATCCGTTCAGCCGTTAGGGCGTGATTGAGTAACAAACATCCATCCAAACTTTCGCATTTATAATATTAGTATAGATTAGTACCTATAGATCTAGATTTTCTGGGGAAATTCTGCTAACAGGGATAGAGCATTCAAATCTCAAAAAAGACTTAGCCGTATTTCCAAAAATTCAAAATACTTTGTTGTTGTATTCATTAGGATGAATGAAAATCTGTTTACATTTTCTGGGAATACAAGAAGAAAAAACAAAATTTGCTTTACTCAGCACTCATCCTCGAAATTCGAAAAAGTATTATAAATATGGCACCTAGAATTTATAATAAGTTACCAGGAAAGCTTGGAGGCAGATCTCTCTTAGCATCTATATATGTAAAATTCAAAGTCCTGACTGACTGGCTAACTGACTTATATATCAACGCACAGCCTAAACCGCTGGTATTAGAGACATTAAATTGGCAGGGTGTATTTTTTGTGAAGAGTAGGTATCCACTAAGAAAGGGTTTTTGAAAATCCAGACCACCAGAAGGGGTAAAATATGGGTTGAAAGTTTGTATGAAAGTCCTTAATTTCTCAAGTTATAGCCATGAAACTTGATATATGAGCTGCGCGTTAAAAATGAAGGAATATGTGTTACACAGTTTTTGAAAATTCGACCCCCTAAGGGGTGAAATAGGGGATGAAAGTTGGTATGAAAGGCCTTCATTTCTCAAGATATTTTTTAAGTTATATCAACGAAACTTGGTATTTTAGCTTTAGGTATAAAATAAAGAAGTACGGTTGTTACAGTTTTTCAAAATTCAACCCCCAAAGGGTAGTCCTTTATTTTACAAGATATTTTTCAAGTTAAATCTACGAAACTTGGTATTTTGGCTTTTGGTAAAAATACAGAAGGACGTGTGTCTTATTTTTAAAAACTCCACCCTCAGTGGGGTTAAATAGGGGTTGAAAGTTTGTATGAAAGTCCGTCGTTTTTCAAGCTGCTATGGCCATGAAACTTGGTATTTGGGCTTCCGCTAATGATGAAATACGGATTTTACAGTTTTTGAAATTTCTATCACCAAGGATGACGTCCTTCAATTAGTCCCCTATTTAGTCCTTCAATCACGCCGCAACAGAGCAACGGATCGACGTGATTTTTGCATGTACTTGGAGAGTGACTCAGGCTTCTTTTTAGCCCGGAAAATTAAGGCGTGCCTGTGGGAATTAAAAAATTTAAGCCACGCGAACGAAGTCGCGGGCGTCCTCTAGTACGTAATATGTTGAAGCATATAAATTTAAGGAATTTATTGTGTAAAAATGATTCTATTAAATAAATGAGTACTTTGACGATAAATAATAAACTGAATAAATTGAATTTTTTTGAGACTCTTTTTAGACTTAGTCAAAGAGCATAAAGAACCAGGGGTAGAGGTACAACTCCATACAACGGGTACCATAGTTCTAAAATAAATTCTAGATGGCGTTACTTGTCTCGAATAAGTATTTAAGTTTTGTTTAAATCAACCGAAACTCAATGAAAACATGTATTTTGTTGTTTTACTTTATTTTACCTATTTATTTATTAAGTTTAATGAACTATTAAATATAAAATTTTCATAAAATCCGATAGCAAAAAGTTTATTTCAAAGCTTTCGTTTTAACGCCATCTAGAGCTAAGCAGAAGAACTACAGGGTATCAGCGATGATAAGCAGATTTTTGAATGCTTTTTGCTTAAGTATGGAGTTGTACCTCTACCCCTGGTTCTTTATGCTCTTTGACTTAGTTGACTATACTTATTTTACACCCTGGGTTTGAAGATGGGGTAGGCATTAGTTGTTCATAATACCTGTTTTTAATTAATTTTAAGTTAATTTTCACCAAAACAGTTAGTAAACACTAACTGTTTTGGTGAAAATTGAGGATTGACTTATTTTCATCTGGGTAAGCAGTGCTTTTATGCCTCTATGAACTGCACGCCACTGCCGGTGGCGTGCACAGGGTTTGAAGATGAGGGTAGCCATTAGTTGTTCATAATACCTGTTTACTAACTGTTTTGGTGAAAAATGAGCATTGACTTATTTTCATCTGGGTAAGCAGTGCTTTTATGCCTGTATAAACTGCACGCCACTGCTGAAGACATCGGGGTGCAGACGGTGAACGGTAGACGCAACAAGTGCGACATTTTTCCCGCTGCGTCTTGCGGGGCGGCGCGCGGCCGACCACGCCCTGACGCACGCCCACCCGTCTTGAGTACTCCCCGCGGAAAATAATGCTGTCTAGCCTACTGTCTACAGTCTGGCTAATACAGAGACTTCACTTGCTGCAGTTAGCGAGAACATTCATACGTAAATCTGGAACAGACAACAATAAGAGGGTCGAATACCTAGTCTCAATAGCAATATGATTTTCTTTTTAACTTTGCTCGAATCAAAAAAAAAGTCTAAAATGGCTTTATGATTAGTTTTAAGAGGTTAGTACTGTCTTTGTCCTAAATAACTACTTCGCATCTTCGTCCGTTGGAATTTCCTAATATCTTTCTTAAATGTGCACGCACCCCTAGAGTCAACCTACTCAAGAAGTATTAGGTATATCCTTAAAATTTAAATTCTCCAGATCGGATGGTAAGGACTGTGCAAGAAATACTTACCTTTTATTTCATTTAACTGCTAAGGTACTGTTTTATCCTATATAAAGTAAAAAAAATTGCCTGCTTTCTGAAAAAAAGTCATTTTAACTTGATGGTCACTAAGCACCTAATAGGAACATCTACGTAACTAATAACTATTATTTTTATTTACATACTACCTACTTATATTATTACGACAATATTATGGTAGCGTGTGGTAAAGTGATATGTCATAGTAATAAAGGTAGGTCCGCGTAAAGTGGCTCTGCTCGGCTCTATCTAACACTGTCGTATATATACATACATACATATATATATATATATCTACCAGGTATAAGAATTTTTCAAACATTAGTTCATTTCACGAAAAGTTCTTATCTTAGGATAAAAATAAATAAATAAATAATAAAGAATTGAAATAAAATTTTTACTTATTTTTCATATGATTTGAAATTAATTACCTAACTACTTACTACTCACTTAGTGTTTACCTATAATATTTTTATATCTAATTTTTAACACCAATTAAATGTTATAATTTTTTATTAAGTTGGTAAATTACTCAAGTTTTTTTCTTCAAAATGATAATTTTATATCATCAGTTTAATTGATAACAGATACAAGTTGTATAGGAATGTCGATTAATTACAGTTAGTTAACTATACTGCTATTTTTCGTAACAACCTCATTATGCTCCTGTTTTACTAATTCACAAAATCATTATGACTAATTGATAAATATTAATGACTCTTGCGACAATTCGCATTTTATTTTGCGTCGTTTTTTTTTTATAATCTTAAAACTATGTCTATCATAGGTACCTACTTAATTAACTTAGATGAAACTTCCTCTAGTTAGAACTTTAGAAGCATCAACCTCCTCTATATAGATGTCTCTCTCAGAACTACCGAGAACAAGCGAGATCTGAAACATCGCTATTCGCTATAAAATGAAAAACATAATAATATTTCCCTTTCAACAATGGAAGTAAAACAAAAATGTTTGATAACGTAAAACTTTCGCGCGTTCCGCTCGCACGCGTATACTGTCATATGTGCACGAGTGAGAGGCGAGACGAGCATTTTCCCGGTAAATGAAGCGTGGCCAGACCGCAGATTGACCGCAGGCAATGGAGGCAGCGAGTGACAGAATGGCGGCGGTTCAGTAGTAGAGAGGCACGCGATCGGCAAACACGCGCGCAGCCTCCGACGACGGCCGCGTGACTCACCGTCATCGCTCAACACCACGCGCGACCTACGTACGCGGTAAATACCTGTGACGGAAGTGGGACTTACGCTCGACTTTGTTAGCAAAAAATATAACACTCGATTAGTTACTCGATAACCGGCGCTGACGCAATGCGCGGGAAAATATCTCCAACTTAGTCCGTTCAGCTGATCTTGACGGCGCGTCTCCGCCCGAGATATTACGCGCGCTTCTCGGAACTTTTGAGCAGTCAGCCGGCACTCGGATGATAGAAGATATTTTAGACTATTCCGCTCGAGCCTTACCCAGTGACTCATATAAAATGACGAAAGTTAAGTTGAAGTCGTCAAGGCCCGACCCGATTCCCACTAGTATACGTAAATATTGAGTTAAGGAAAAAGTTATGTAAACGTTTACATCATTGAATCATAGTCCGGGTGTGTGAGTGAAGTTGTGTTAAATGAACTGTCAAAAACTGTGAAGAACTAAAGTTAGTTTATCCACTAATGAAATCCTAAGATCTCTTAATAGTACAACAACCAAAAAAAGTGTAATACTAATAAGTATAAAAAGTAAACAATCAATCAAAGAGGAACAACACTTCACCGAACAATAACACGGAACATAAACTTGGATTGGTGCCAAAAGTTGCATTAAGAAGGTAGTCAAGTGTTCCTAACAATAACTTACTCATCGGTGTAAAGGTCGTACACAGAGAGCTGTGGCGAAAATTTCAAAACTTTGCATATTTAAGCGTCACATTTCATTCTTGCCATTTAAACGACGTTACTGTATTATCTTCAGTTAACGTAATATTAGATACAAATCGCCTACCTTATTTCACGATTGATATTATAAGATACCGCAATAGACTGAGAAAGAACTGAGCGAAAATTTGCCAAAGAAAACAGAATAACAAAAAACAAATCCATATACTCGATAAGAGACAGTCACGCCTTTTAGAGATTAGCAAGCGTAGTACAAGAGCGCGCGGCAGCAGTGTGATATGCAGTATTGAATGATGCACTTGCCCTATGAGCCAAGGGGCCGACGGCGCCGAGAGATGGCGGAACTCGAGCCTTGGTGGGTGCATTCCATTATCGAGGAGACCAAAAGCGAGCACCCGGATCTAGGTAAGCATCTGAGGCCCGTATTAATAAATCGATATCAGCTAAGCACAGGTCCTCAAGTATCCATCTTAACCTAAGCATGTATTGAACGACTTTACCTGAACATGCTCTAATACTTTGAGGAGCTTGGCCTCCTACACCAGAAGCTTCCACTTATACATGTCCTAAATTATATACTTACCTCGTATTAATCGAATAACAGCTTAAAAGGACCCGGAAATCAGAATCCTTCACATTTTCGTTTACGTATATAGAGTACGAGTTTCTTGGACGAGTTTTTACGAATTTATAGTAGTTACACTCCACTGAAAGTTTACAATACATATAAAATAAATCACATTGTCAGAACTTACATTATTGATTGGAAAGGTTATGATTATGTTTATTAGATTTCTAATAATAATTTGGTTCTACATTTAAAAGACTTTTAACCGTCTCTACTTCACGAAACGAGACAACCGTTTATTCAGTAGTTTCCATACGTTTGGTGTCATATTTTTTTTAAATAACTAAACATGTGGTGAGAATCCTCAATAAATTACTGAATTTCTGTATGCAAAATGTTCCAATGCCGTTAAACTTGGTCAAAGTTTTGAATTTAAATACAGCCTCACGTAAAAACCCGCGATGGCATTGGGAATTCACATTTTCCATAGCATATTCTGATCTATTTCAACTTAATTCTTTTAAAATTCTTAAAATTCTTAAAATATTTAAAATTCCTAATTGTCTTTAAATAAATAAATAAATAACTTATTTAATTGTCTCTAAATACATAACTAAAAATAAACTGGGTACGTTTTATTTTATTTTTAACTGGGCATAACAACAAAATTACATGTACATTAAGCTTAGACATAAATATACTTAGGATAGCGAAACACACATAATTTCACTTATTGGCAGCCACATCATGCACAATATAAGGGTCGTACTTACAAACACAAACAAACAAAAAAAACAACGTTACGTTACGTTATAAGGATTACGTTATACGTTAATTGGGTCATGCTTCTAATCGTACATGATAGACAACTAAAGGAAATCTCTTCAAGAGATAAGTTGTCCTTGTGCACGTCCATTCAATGATTATAGTAGGCATAAATAAAAAAAGTATGCCTAATAGTTTTCCAATAAAGGATATGGCCAAGTACTTAAATCTTCTTGATAATTCTTAATAGGAATAAAGGATCATAATCATAATCGTCTTTATTTTGCAAGAATATGGTACATGAAACACATAATTACAGTGTTAAAAATAGTTGGTATAGAAACAAGATGGAACGTATTTTTCCACACCGGTATATTATGAGGGGTATAGTTATATTAATATGATTGCGGCAGTGTAACGATACCAATTATTATCCCTTATTGGCTATTGGCCACTATCCATTATATATTTTTTTTATTTTTATTATTTTTGTACAAAATATTGTCTTAAAACTAATGGAAAAAAGTGGTCAAAGGTAAAGCTTATCTGTAACAAAGAAACCTAGACTAATGAGTAAGCTGAAATTGTTAAGTGGCTAGAGGACTAGGTAGGTACAAAAATAATTATTTTATTGAAAATATGAAATTCTACAATATATCATAGCAAGTATACCAAAAATTACACCAATCACAACAAATGAGATGTAACAATAAGTGTGGTCACCTTTCCCGGAATAGAACTACAAAGTACACTAAACCAGATATTTGTGAGTTTGCTTCCTTCTACAGCGATCCCAGAGTTAGCTGCTACTATGACTCAATTGGTATAAAACTTCTGTCAAAATTTCAAAATTCTTGGGTTAATCGTATCCCGAAGTCTCTGCAAGCGGGCCTAAATAAATTAAAAATTAGTAAGTATTAGCTGTTCTTTTGACAGTGTTTCACCAATTTTCAGCTACTCATAACTGATCATATTCAGAGTAAGAATAGTATCAGTTACTCTGAGAATCATGCTAATATTATAAAGGCGAAATGTACTTATTTTTTGGTTAGTTTATTGAATTGTTGAAGTGAAAACTTCTTTAGGCGCGTTGAGCACTTTTTGGTTTGTTGGTTTGTCCTTTCAATCACGCCGCAACCAGCCAACGGATCGATTTTTTGCATGGTTATAGTTGAAGACCTGGAGAGTGACATAGGCGTTTAGGTATCCCGGAAAATAAAGGTGCTCTCGCGGAAATCAATAAAGCCTCAAACCACGCGGACGAAGTTGCGGGCGTCGCCTAGTTTTCAATAATGCCTACGGAAGTCATCTCCTCAGTGGTACGCTTGCACTGTTTTACAACATTAAAGAGAATCTCTTCAAGAGACCGTGTATATGTCCTTTAAATTTTTATGTTTAGTTTTTAAATTTGGTACTAAATATATAAATAAATAAATATATAGAATAATAAAGAGTCTCCTGTAAAGAAGTAAAGATCAGAATTTTCCAATTAATCGGTATTTCTAATACTGCAATCCTTATAAGGCACTTACGTAAAAACCCGGAACCCAGTACGGAACTGGGGCTTTACCTTTTATCTATTAATAAATAACTTGTTCAATTAATGTTTTCCAGTTCTATTAATAGTTCATCATACTATGTATATCTAAAAAAAACTACTAACAGGTGTCCAAACACAAAAACAACATCGTCATGCTTAGTGTCAGTAGCTACTATGTGGTTAAAATAACTTACCACTTAGCGAAAAATTATTGAGCATAAATCAAAAATGCGATAGTGAAATGAAATAAATGAAGTGAAATGCAATCGCCTAGGCATATAAATAGTACGATAGTAAAAAACTCAAAATTAGAACATTAGTTTTAGGAGAAATACCAACAAAATTAATTTATTTTGGTTCAAGGTTATTCTCATAATGTGTTACTACATAACAGTCTTTAAAAAAAATGAGTAATGGTTCAAATCCTCAAAAATTTCCAGTTAGATCCGTTTGACCCGGTTGCTGTGACCTCTTCAATAATCTCATTAATAAATTAATTAATATTCTTATAAATATTATCTATGTTCATACGTTACACAAATTGTACACTTCGTAATTTGATTCAGATTATAGATATTTATGGAAGTTTGTATGGAAGCTATTTATCTCTAGTTAAGTTTATGCAATTATTATAATTTATTTATAACTAGATGACGCCTGCGGCTTCGTTCGCGTGCATTAGGTTTTTTTAAAATTTTCTCAGGAACTCCTTAATTTTCCGGGATAAAAAGTAGCCTATATCCTTCCCCGGGTAACAAACTGTCCCTATACGAAATTTCATCAAAATCGCTTGGACAGATGGGCCGTGAAAGCGTAGCAGACAGACGGACAGAAAGACATTTATAATATTGTATTAGTATGGATTATAAATTACACCAATTGGAACCAAACTTTCTTCATTCGGAAGCATAATATTCATATTATAGTAACAGGTATCTCCATACGAAAATTAGCTAATTTGATCAAATTGGTTGGAACATAACGACCAGAATCCCGGCGAAGAACTAAGTGGACAACTAAGAACTCAGTCAACGATTTCATTCATAGTCGAAAGGTTATGGTTCCAGTACGGCTAGCAGCAGCTCTTAATACGATTGCAATTACTTTTACGTCACACAACTTTTATGACTGAAATGCACAATATCAGCATGAAAGAATCAATGAAAAATGAAACGAAAAACCTATTTAGTTGGCTAAATATTACAATTAGAAAAGCAAAATAGCAAAGGGCGTAAAAGCACTCACGGTAATGAGATCATTCAATGCGAGTTAATGAGGTCACAGGTAGTTTCGATGTAAAGCCTCCTGCGTATTTTCTGCGTAGCTAGTATTTCCTAATTTTGCTTTTGTTGAGCATGCAGAACGCAGTTCCCATCAGAACAAACGGTATAATCGCTTTAATACCACGTAATACTTTTGTATATTTTAATTGTGAAAAGCTGCCCACAACTTGAAATTATTACACTGACCGCGATTAATTTGCCACTACCCATTGAATGGTTACACCTTCCATATATTATAGAAGATAGCTACACTTTTGGTAACTATCGCCAGAAAGGCTGATCCAGTATTAGGTAGGGCTCTCCACTGATGACAAAAGCTATCTCTTAGTCTAATACCAGATCTTCATGAAATTCAAATGGGACAGTAAGACAGACTAATAGATGTAAAATTGAAAAATTGTGTTTTGGACCTCTCCATCCTATTTCATCTTTAGTGGAAGCACTCCATCCTGGCACGAGTCATCATTAAGGTTGCAAATTTTTGATTATAATCTATCTCGACTGTCGAAGTCTTAAAATAATAAATATGCCTATAATTGGCTTGATAAAAACATGGAAGTTAGATACCTTTGTACTCCTAAATACTTATTATTCAAATTAACGAGAATGATTGTAATTAAATCACAAAGACAAGTAGACAGACAGGCGATTCGCTTGAGCGGTGACGAGTGAAAAACCTGCTTATACGGTTTAAAAATACCACTTTCCTGACTAACTAACCGTCAAGAATATAGATTTCATAGTTATTACCTGTTAAACTCAAACGTTTATACCTACATCCGATTAATACACCTTTAAACAAGTCATAATTTAAAAAATTCTAAATACGACTGTCCCGCCAAAAAACGAACTAAAAAATTAAAAATCTAAATTAATCTACATAAATTTCTATTTATGTAGATTAATTTAGATTTTTAATTTTTTCTCATTCACATTTTTATTAAATGATATTTTTTGTGAATCACTGGATATTGAACGATAGTGTTATATATTTTTGGAATCTACTCATCGTTTTCTAGATAATGATTATACAGTTAATCTTAGTTTCGAATTTTTCTTTTCAACTTTAGTCTTTATGCGGAACTACTAGGGATAAGCTAGGGATTCTAACGATACCTCATTTATCAAAATCGGTTCAGGCGTATAGAAGTTATGGTAGAATATACAAACTCACATACATACATGAACCTTGAAAACAATATACTCCTTTTTTCAGGCAGTTGTATAAAAATAATTACCTATAGGTAACTACAGTGGATGGCTTCCACAAAAACTAACGCATCTTATCAGACAGTACAAGAAAGAGTCTACCAAGATGAAGTTGTTACCTAAATATTTTTAGAAAAGAAAAAGCTGAACTTTAAGAAAAATATTTAAATCTACCTATTCAGCTCTTTTCATATCTGCGCTGTCAAACAAACAACCCATCGGACTGAAGTTTACTAATTAAATGATCAAGCATCCATAATCGCCTTCCATCCAGTATCTCCTTCCATAATCGCTGTTGTATTGTAGTTTCAAGTCGTAGATATCACACAATAAATAATAAATGAATAATATGCGGATTAAGAATTATGTGGTAGATAATTAATATTCTGTGAATGTCACAGTATATATACAGGCTCATTTTCTTACTCTTCTTCGGACTGTACAAAATAAATGGCTTTAAGTAATAAATTGGTGTTTAAATTTAATAAAATATGGAAACAATTTATTCTGAGTAAATCTATTTGATGCGTCGCTTTCTAGGAAGATTGGTGTAATGACAGGAGAGACATCCAGCCCTTTACGTCGTCGACCGCACTAACCCGCACTTTGCGGCACATAATTTGTATATACCTTCGCTTCCGTAAATAGAGAAACCACAGTTGCACTATTAATGTTTTCTTCACGCCTAAATCGCTACTCGGTGATTTTTTCAACAAATTCAACGGTTCAAACTCTATAACCACATCCTAAAATTGGTTATGGTTTCAGAATACCTACTACCACACCTACTTTAAAAGTACATCTTAAATATTACAACAGTGCACAATCTTTGATCGCAGCGCCACCAGTTTTCCTCCGTTTGGTTCTGTTTTTTACGTTTCATAGATCTTCTTCCCTACAATATTATACTCGTTTTATATCCATCTGTTTCAGGGATAATTTTGAAGTGAAAACTTCTTCAGCTGCGTTGAGTACTTTCTGGTAAGGGGTAAAAATGTGGATTCGCGTGACCGACATGCTCGCCTTGTTACGAAGACAAAAGGTCTTAAATATAAATATACTACAAACATAAGTGCCTTAGTGTTAAGGTATTTTTTAATAAAAAAAATAAATTAAAAAATAATATAAAAAAAAAATTAAATAATCGTTTTCACTTATATCGGCAGTCCCTAAGACTGACAATTTTTTTTGTATTTATTCATTGAATTAATGAAACAGTTAATATCAATACCATGGTTTGATACATGGTTAATGAGAACCGCAGCAGACGCTTTAGTAGGAAGAGGATAAACCAATGAAATAATAACAAGTGTGAGTGGATTTTGGATTTGAAGGTTTGTGGTTTATTTTGTGGCTGACTTGTATAAGTCCTGAGGTTAAACGTTGCTGACCGCGCCCGATAATTAGATTTGTGTTCATTGATGCCTCCAACCCGTTATCAATAAGATAAAATTGTGGTGGACTTTTTTATTTATTTTAACCACACTTTCGCCGTTATTTCAACCGATACACGTCCATTGCGTGAAGGTCTCTTGCACATTAAGGACCTGGGATCTTACCGCATTCTTATTCCAATAAAACCCCTGCCATTATGTGATTAATGGAAAGGAGTCACGACCCTCAGCAGAGAGAGAGAGTTAATTTTCAAGAATCCACACTAATATTTTAAATACGAAGGTGGGTCTGTCTGTCTGCTACGCTTTCACGGCCCATCTTGCAAGCGATTTTGATGAAATTTGTTATAGAGGTAAGTTTGCATCCCGGGGAAAGACATAGGCTACTTTTCATCCCGGAAAATAAAAGAGTACCCGCGGAAATGAACAAAACTTCGGACGCGGACGAAGTCGCGGGTATTAAATTATATTGAGGGTAGAGCTTGAATTTAACAAGTAGCTATCTGTTACTATGCAGAAATTATAATACTATGTACTTGGTTTTGTATACCTTTATACGTTTTATAGAGATTATTTTATAGAGTCCCTTCCTAATTAAAAGCACAACTTTTTAGGCAAAAGAAATAAAACTATACTAGAAATTTAGCATTTATGGTATGATATTCAAGAGTAAGTAATTCACCTATGTCAAAGCAAAACTAGCAACGGAAAAGAAATTAAACGAAATACAAAATTTAACACTTTATATTATTGAAAGATTCAAAGTATCGGTTCAAAAGGAATACAAAATATTTACACAATTTAGATCATATTTTCACACAGAAATTAGTACACATATACCAATAAATACAACAATTAAATATAAAGAGTTACAGCAAGAATACTTATCTTTACTCTAGGTGGCTCGTAGACAAAAACTCTCTTATCTCATAAGAACAGTGGGTTTTATAGGTTAAGATTCCCCCCATATACCCACACCACTTTCCTATTCCAAGTTTGACAACGTAACAGCATTTTGTTTATAACAAACTGTATAACGGAATTAACAACGAATATATATTTCCAGACACTAATTAATATACTTAACTCTTAATTATTAAAAGCGTTTTCAAGTTAATACACCATTTAGTTTAAGCTACAAGTAGAAAAGTACACCAAAGTCCAATCTAAGAATCAAAAGGAAGTATCAATGGATATACATAAATTCTAAATTACAGTAAATCATTACTCAAAATACAGTTATGACTAATCATTTATCACAATAATAATTATCAAATAGTTCTCTACATTTAAAACAGAATTATAATTTAACTAGCTGATGCCCGCGACTTCGTCCGCGTGGATTGGATTGTTTTTAATTATACGGGATAGAAAGTAGCCTATGAGTTGTGTGTGTGCTATTGCAGACTATAATCTATCTCTGTGCAAAGTTCATCTAGGTCCATTTAGCCGTAATGGCGTGATTGAGTAACAAACATTCATTTGAGGTTTTTTTGGTTCCCGTGGGACTTCTTAAATTTTTCGGGATAAGAAGAAGCCTACGTGTTACTTCAGACTACGATCTATCTCTATGCCAAATTTCATCAAATCAATCCGTTCAGCCGTTCTGGTGTGATTGAGCGACACTCGTTCGTGCGGCAAAAGTTTTTTTTCAATTCCCACAGCACTTCATTATTTGATAGGATGAAAAGTAGCCTATGCCACTATCCAGATCCTCAACTATACCCATGCAAAAAAATACGTTTATCTGTTGCGGCGTGATTGGAGGACTAACTATCTATTACACGTCCTTGGACATAAAATTTACAAAAAAATGTGAATCAGGTATTTCTCCATTTCAAACCAAAATTCCAAAAAACCCAACCAAGTTACCAAAAAATACCTATTTTAATGGCTATATAACTTAAAATTAATGACAGACTTTCTTACAAACTTTCAACCCCTATTTTACCCTTTTGGGAGTTGAATTTTGAAGATCTGTGAGACACGTACTTCTTTATTTTTTACCGAAAGTTAACACACTAAGCTTCGTTGATATAACTTGAGCAATATTTTGAGAAATGAATGACTTTCATATACAAACTTTCAACCCCTATTTTACCCTTTTGCGGGTTGAATTTTGAAAAATTGTGATACATATAATTCTTCATTTTTAACTCGCAGTTTATATACCAAGTTTCATGGCTATAACTTGAGAAATGAAGGACTTTCATAAAAAACATTCAACCTCTATTTTACCCTTTTGGGGGTTGAATTTTGAAAAACTATGACACACATACTTCTATAATTTTGACCAAAAGCCAAAATACTAAGCTTCGTTGATATAACTTGAGCAATATCCTGTGAAATGAAGGCCTTACATACCAACTTTCATCCCCTATTTTACCCCTTTAGGGATCGAATTTAAAAAAAACTGTGAAACACGTATTTCTTCATTTTTAACCCGCTGCTTCAATACCAAGTTTCATGGCTATAACTTGAGAAATGTAGGACTTTCAAACAAACTTTCAACCCCTATTTTACCCTTTTGGGGGTTGAATTTTGAAAAACTATGACACACGTATTTCTTTATTTTTTACTAAAACCCGAAAAACTAAGCTTCTTTGATTTATCTTGAGCAATATCTTGAGAAATGAAGGCCCTACATACCAACTTTCATCCCCTATTTCACCCCTTTAGGGATCGAATTTTCAAAAACTGTGAAACACGTTTTCTTCATTTTTAACTCGCAGTTTATATACCAAGTTTCATGGCTATAACTTGAGAAATGAAGGCCCTACATACCAACTTTCATCCCCTATTTCACCCCTTTACGGATCGAATTTTCATAAACTGTGAAACACGTATTTCTTCATTTTTAACTCGCAGTTTATATACCAAGTTTCATGGCTATAACTTGAGAAATTAAGAACTTTCATACAAACTTTCAACCCCTATTTTACCCTTTTGAGGGTTGAATTTTGAAAAACTGTGACACACGTACTTCTTTATTTTTTACCGTAAGCCAAAAACTAAGCTTCATTGATATAACTTGAACAATATCCTGTAAAATGAACGCCTTACATACCAACTTTCATCCCCTATTTCACCCCTTTTAGGGATCGAATTTTCAAAAATTGTGAAACACGTATTGCTTCATTTTTAACCCGCAGTTTATATACCAAGTTTCATGGCTATAACTTGAGAAATGAAGGACTTTCATACAAACTTTCAACCCCTATTCAAACCTTTTGGGGGTTGAATTTTGAAAAACTGTGACATACGTACTCCTTATTTTTTTTACCAAAAGCCGAAACACTAAGCTTCATAGATGTAACTTGAGCAATATCTTGAGAAATGAAGGACATTAATACAATTTCAACCCCTAAAAAAAAAATTTGGGGTAAAATTTTGAAAAACTGTGACACACGTACTTCTTTATTTTTTACCGTTAGCCAAAATACCATGTTTCGTTGATATAACTTGTGAAATATCTTGAGAAATGAAGGCATTTCATACCAACTTTCATCCCCTATTTCACCCCTTTGGGGGTCGAATTTTCAAAAACTGTGAAATACGTATTTCTTGATTTTTAACTCGCAGCTCATATACCAAGTTTCGTGGCTATAGCTGTCATAAAAAAATTCAACCCCTATTTTACCACTTTAGGGGTTGAATTTTGAAAAACTGCGATACACGTAATTCTTTAATTTTTATCGAAAACCGAAATACCAAGTTTCGTTTATATAACTTCAGAACATCTTGAGAAATGAAGGACTCTCATGCAAAGTCTCATCCCCTATTTCAACCCTTCGGGGTTAGAATTTTTGAAAACTGTGAAACAGGTATTTCTTCATTTTCAACCAGTAGCTCGTATAATAAGTTTCATAGATATAACTTGAGAAATGACGGACTTTCATACAAACTTTCACCCCCTATTTCACCCCCTTAGGGGTGGAATTTTGAAAAATTCTTCCTTAGTGAGCGCCTACGTCACAAAAGGAACCTACTGTCAAAATTTCAAGTTAATAACCCCAGTGGTTTAGGCTGTGCGTTGATCCCTTAACGGTTTTATATATATACTAGCTGATGCCCGCGACTTCGTCCGCGTGGATTGAATTTTTTTGGTTCCCGCGGGAAATCTTTAATGATACGGGATAAAAGGTAGTCTATGCGTTATTGGCAATTGCAGACTATAATCTATCTCTGTGCAAAGTTCATCCAGATCCATTCAGCCGTAATTGCGTGATTGAGTAACAAACATCCATTTGAGATTTTTTGGTTCCCGCAGGAACTCTTTAATTTTGCGGGATAAAAAGTAGCCTATGTGTTATTTCAGACTATAATCTATCTCTGTATCAAATTTCATCCAGATTCGTTCAGCCGGTCTGGCGTGATTGAGTAAAAAACATTAATTTGAGGTTTTTTTGGTTCCCGCGGGACTTCTTAAATTTTTCGGGATAAAAAGAAGCCTACGAGTTATTTCAGACTACGATATATCTCTGTGTCAAATTTTATCAGATCAATCCGTTCAGCCGTTCTGGTGTGATTGAACGTCACTCGTTCGTGTGGCATAAGTTTTTTTCAATTCCCACAGCATTCCATTATTTGCCGGCATAAAAAGTAGCCTACGTTACTAACCAGATCCTAAACTATATCCATGCAAAAAATTAAGTTAATCTGTTGCGGCGTGATTGGAGGACAAACTATCTATTAAACGTCCTTGGGGATAAAATTTACAAAAAAATGTGAATCAGGTATTTCTTCATATCAAACCAAAATTCTAAAAACCAACCAAGTTACCAAAAAATACCAAGTTTAATGGCTCTAACTTAGAAATTAATTGCAAACTTTCATAAAAACTTTCAACCCCTATTTTACCCTTTTGGGGGTTGAATTTTGAAGAACTGTGACACACGCGCTTCTTTATTTTTTTACCGTAAGTCTTTGTTTACCGAATGCTTTACCACTAAGCTTCGTTGATATAACTTGAGCAATACCTTGAGAAATGAAGGCTTTATATACCAACTTTCATCCCCTATTTCACCCCTTTAGGGATCGAATTTTCAAAAACTGTGAAACACATATTTCTTCATTTTTAATTCGCAGTTTATATACCAAGTTTCATGGCTATAACTTGAGAAATGAAGGACTTTCATACAAACTTTCAACCCCTATTTTACCCTTTTGAGGGTTGAGTTTTGAAAAACTATGTGACACACGTATTTCTTTATCTTTACCAAAAGCCGAAAAACTAAGCTTTGTAGATGTAACTTGACCAATATCTTGAGAAATGAAGGACATTAATACAAAATTTCAACCCCTAGAAAAAAAAATTTGGGGTAAAATTTTGAAAAACTGTGACACACGTACTTCTTTATTTTTTACCGTTAGCCAAAATACCAAGTTTCGTTGATATAACTTGTAAAATATCTTGAGAATTCATTTCATACCAACTTTCATCCCCTATTTCACCCCTTTGGGGGTCGAATTTTCAAAAACTGTGAAATACATTTTTCTTGATTTTTAACTCGCAGCTCATGTACCAAGTGTCATGGCTATAGCTGTCATAAAAAAATTCAACCCCTATTTTACCACTGTACGGGTTGAATTTTGAAAAACTGCGACACACGTAATTCTTTAATTTTTATCGAAAGCCAAAATACCAAGTTTCGTTTTGTATAACTTGAGTATCCTGAGAAATGAAGGACTTTCATGCAAACTCTCATCCCCTATTTCAACCCCCCCTTCGGGATTAGAATTTTTCTTCATTTTCAACCAGTAGCTCGTATACCAAGTTTCATGGATATAACTTGAGAAATGACGGACTTTCATACAAACTTTCACCCCCTATTTCACCCCATTAGGGGTGGAATTTTGAAAAATCCTTCCTTAGTGAGCGCCTACGTCACAAAAGGAACCTACTGTCAAAATTTCAAGTTAATAACCCCAGCGGTTTAGGCTGTGCGTTGATCCCTTAACGATTTTATATATATATTAGATTAGATAAGATTAGATTAGATTAAATTGAGTAACTATTTTTCAAATCTCTTAAAACACTATGATAGTCAATTGACCTATTTCTAAATAACATTACTTATATGAAGCTTAACTATCAACACTTTGTGTTGTTAAATTAGTAATTATTTATTTTAATAATGTCTACACTCTTTTTCTGAATAAACTTAAATATTTAGTTTCACAAATATAACCTAAGGATTATTACCAACATATCAAGTGAGAATACAAGTGTTGCCACACTTTAATTACAAATAATGTTTACCTAATACAAAATTCAGTGTTTACCCACTGTAATATTTAATTATTCCTAATGAATCACAAAATAGAGTTCTTTTATTTTCCAATAATCTATCACGGGCATCATCTAGTGGATAGTAATAGGTATTTACGCGTAACTCTACCTGTTTAGTAAAGTCGATATCGCTCTAAAAAAATGGAACATTCTTACATTGAAATACAATACAATTTAATCTCATTAGCCAAAAACTTTTAATTACCCTTCAAATAGTGAACGTGACCCGACAGCGATAGAGCGTATGTACTTTACTTGTATTTAACTAAATGTGTACTGTTTTCCTCAATTAATCTCCTTTTTATTATTTATTTATGGTATGTCCAATTAACTGTATTCCAAGCGAATGATAACTGCAATTGTTATAAGCTCCCGAGGCAATTAATTTACTAATTTTTGAATGTCGTCACTTATTACGTACTTACTTGACTGTGCAAACAACTATGTGTCATCTTCATAATTACAAAACAAAGTATTTTAAATTAATTACTTCAGGTAGTACAATGCATCGGATTGAAAAATAAGGACCCAAGTACGATTTGTATGGAATTGTCGACGCCTGTCAAAACTGGCGTTCGGTCAATTCGTAATAAAAAGTACTTAACGTTGTCACGATCGAAAACGTATAATAAAACTCCCACTCGGCCAGCGGCCTGCAGAAGTCCTCGGATTGGAAAATTATTTCCGTTTCTAGCTACTTGGTATTACATCAATTTGACAGTTCCCTAAACGGTTTTATCGGGAATTCCCCCTTCAATGACATACCTAATTGAGTAGTTGGAACCTGAATATTTTATGTACTGACTATCTCACAAACACCCGCTATCGAGTTTTAAGTCCGTGAAAAAACAAATCGGTTTTTAGTCTATTTTTCGACTAATTATAATGAAATAAATGGCTTTACGCTTACAATATTACCATTCACCCAAAGGGCTACTTCATTTCACCTCCCCGAATTCCGTATCGATGAAGTCGCAACAGTGTCTATAGCTGGAGTGCAAGTCAACGGGTAATCTAGCTTTGGGCAGGATACTTCGAAAAAACAAATCCCTT
The DNA here is from genome assembly GCA_964035005.1 of Erebia palarica. Lineage (NCBI taxonomy): Eukaryota > Metazoa > Arthropoda > Insecta > Lepidoptera > Nymphalidae > Erebia > Erebia palarica. Next base: position 32,974,041 of record OZ035983.1, read on the forward strand.
TAGGGGTTGAATTTACAATAAGCATTTCTTAGCGGATATCTAAATCATAACAGCTATCAATGCCAAACAGCCAGATCCTAATAGTGGTTTGACCTGTGCGTTGATAGATCAGTAATCCAGTCAGTTACCTTTTCCTTATATATATTTAGAAGACTTCCAAGGATCGCAGCGCTAATATGACTTAGCATAAGGATTAGATAGACTACCGACATTGTGTTTTTTGATTCCAGTATGTTTTTTCGTCAACAGTGCGCACCGGCAGCCCTGACTACATGTGCTCGGCGCTGCCGCACCATTGGCGCTCGAACAAGACCTTACCCGGGGGCTTCAAGGTGGTAGCCCTGGGCGAGGTGATGGACGGCACACAGGTCACCGTGCGCGCCGGGAACGATGAGAACTGCTCCGCAGAGCTGAGAAACAACACTGCGGTCATGAAGAACAGGGTCGCCAAGTTTAACGACTTGAGGTTCGTCGGGAGAAGCGGTAGAGGTTAGTTATTTTACCACCACTACAGCCCATTAACATTACGCTGCCATTAACGCTGCTCCAATACGGGTTGGCGGGCTTTATAAACTACTATTTATCATAATATAACTGATAATAACCGAGACCGACGGCTTAACGTACTCTCTTAGGCATGGGGATGAAAAACCACCAACTTCCTTACTCCGGGCTAGTACGGAGAATTTCTAGTCAGAAAAACCCAACACTTAATTAAGGCCCGACCCGGGACTCGAACCCGGGACTTCATCGGCCGCAGTCGAACATGCTAACCACTAGACAAACGAGGCAGTTATTTTATATTTAGGATTTTTGTGGGCTATTTTTAAGCGTGAGCATAACTATTAGATTATACTTTTTTTTTGAGTTTTGAGTTTATTGCACAAAATATTGTCGCTCCAAACATTAAAAAAAACTCTACTACATAAGAAAGTTACTAACTACTCAGTGATGAAAGTCTTCATGCCCGAAATCGACTCAAGTCTTGATGCACCTTTTATGATAGATATCAAGATACCAGACTACATACTTACATCAAGAAATTTTAAATCAGACCGTGAGATGAAAACCGCATCAAAATTCCATCAGTAGGTACCTATGTATAGTTGCAAAATTAACCAAAAATATAATGTAAAGAGCTTCATTACTTGTGGTTCTCTTCCTTTTTGATCTTCTTAAGATTACTTGATTGCTTCAATCTTCTGTTCTTCCAAATCTATCTAAAAACGTTAGTCCTATTGCTGGTTAGTAGGTATTGCTGGTTCTTCTCGGTAGGACACACTGCAAACCAGTGGTAGATTCACTCGTTCACTCTTCACATTCAAGTGCACTTGTCAAAGTCTACTTGAATAAAAAAGATTTGAGTTTGAGTTTGATTGGTGCTAGCAAGCATTGCAACCAATTCAGTGTTAATTGGTGTGCACACAAGTGGATTAAGGATCGAAGCCCTCTAGGAATTCTTCGCATATCTGTCACCCGCTGTCAATTGTTTTCATACACATACAACCACAGTCTACCCAGGCACACATAGAAAGGATTCAGCCTCTACCACGGGTGCACACAATATGCGATCAATTATCTCACTATGGCAGAGATAATATTATTATTTATTGATTGATAGATAGATGATACGTACGATTTCGTCTGCATTCGTTTTTATTTCGGCGGGAATTTCTCAATTTTTCGGGATAAAGTTAACTTATGTCCTTCCTCGGGATGTAACCTTACTCTATACCAACTCGGTTGAAAAAATAGGCCGTTCAAATACAGGTCTTTCGCATTTATAATATCATAGTATGGATAATGGAGGTGCTTCTTGATAATATACCAATTACCAACCGACTAATTCCTGCTAACTGATTTATAGCTATAAGACTGTATAGGTAGGTAGGTAGGTAGGCCTTTATCATATAAACACCTATCTATAGGTGTTTATATGATAAAGGTTGAAAGAAAAGTAAATTAAATTAATAATTAAAATAATCATGGCGCTTAGTATTAGAAGTAGTTCTGCATAAATAGTTTAAAAACGGTGTAAGACAGCACTAGGAGATTCCATTTCCATCTGGGATGTGCGATGTAGACGTAGTGGTTTTAGAAGTAGTCGGCTTCTGTGTTCCATACTTCAACTAGTAATATCTGGATGACCGAGCTTTGCTCGGTAGGTATATTCTTTTTTTTACTGCCTCGTTGGTCTAGTGGTTAGCATATTCGACTGCGACCTATGAGGTCCCGGGTTCGAGTCCCGAGTCGGGCCACAGGTATTGGGTTTTTCTTGCAAGAAATTATCACTACTAGCCCGGAGTTAGGAAGTTGGCGGTGCTTCACCCCCGTGCCTCGGAGAGCACGTAAAGCCGTCGGTCCTGCGCCTGATCTCTCTCCGGTCGTGTCGGATTTCCGTCCCATCGGGCTATGAGAGTAAAGGAACAGAGAGTGCACCTGTGTATGCGCACACACTTTTGCACTATAATATCTCCTGCGCAGTTGGCTAATCTCTCTGGAGATTGGCCGCCGTGGCCAAAATTCGGTCGGGAGGGACATTATTCTTTTTTTTAATCGTGTTTTTTGGAAAATAAATTTAAATTATAAATTATATTTTATTTTTAAAATAAAACATTGTATTATATTTAAAAAAAGGGGAAAATTAATCAGATTCAAGACTCTGGACTCGAACCGGGGTCTTCGGGATTTGGTACAGCCCGCTTTTCCACCTGAGCTATTATAACCTTCTAAATGGTGGCGAAATATAATGTAGCAGTTTTTCATCGCCCCTAAACCCCCTGCATTTCCTATCCTCATTATGTAAAAAAACTTCGTTGCTTAGTTGAACTCCTTTCCACTAAAGCTAAGCTATGAAAATCAATTGATTCTGGTAGGTTTTTTGTGACATATATATCCGTAACGTAGCATCGATGATTTTCCTAATGTTGCATAGAAACTATCGGCTTAGCATTACAGAAATTGTAAACGGTCGAAAAGAGACAAGAAAAAGTAAATTGAACGGTTCACAATCTGTCGACAGTTTACAATTTCGCTAGATAGATTACAATCTAACGGTTTTCACAATCTTACGGTGACATATACAATATACATTATGTGTGTTCATATAATTATGTATAATATATCCTACTCTTTATTATTTTCTAGGTACATTATTGTATTTTTTTTTTCTTTTTATTAACTGCCGAGTTATTGTCATATGTTCTCAGTAGAATCTTCTTTTCAAGCTGGTGGTAAAGTCCCGTTGATTCATCATAAATGACACAATTAATCCTAAAAAAACTTATTTCCATTCTTTATTTAGTTTTTGGTGTGAAACTTTTATAGCACTTTGGAATGGGAAATAAAACCGATATTTATTAGTATAAACTATAAAGTAATTATATTTTTGATATAAAATAAATAAAAATTGTCCTTGTAACATTTTGCCAAATTGGTGTTTATATATAACGAAATAGTTTTATGACAGCAAAAAAACGTATATAATAATATCATGACTATGAGATAGCTGCACTTTTGGTAACTATCGCCAGGAAGGCTGATTCAGTATTAGGTGGGTGTAGGGCTCTCCACTGATGATCTCTCCGATCTCCGAAAGTGAAGGTCTGCCCAGAAGTCGCAGGCATCAGCTAGTTTTTCATATAATCTGCATTGAGTGCGAGTTTTATGTATTTCTTAGTGGCCAGGTTGTTGTTTCCAAATATGATATCTGTCACTTTAGTTGATGGTAAAATGACAAATATTAAGGTTTGAAATAAACAATAGATACTCTGACAGGATTGCAAGAAGGGCTGCTACGTCATTCAGCAGGTACAAAACCAGCACTTTGATGATTTACGGACGTATTCGTCTGAAATTGACTAGTTTCGGGTGGCTCAATTTTTTTCAATTTTGTATATTCTATTTTATTTTATATTTTATTTAGGATTTTTCAATTAGTTTACTATTTACAAAATATTTGAACTTGTTGAGACACATCTCCTATATTTCTTCTGTGAGTTTATTATAAAACTAGTTTTTTGCTCTGTGCGTGAGCTGCTTTAGCAGCTGACGGGTTGTGATTAAAAGAAAACAAAATGGCGCTGATTTTTTAAAACTTTGGTATCAGTTTCCTGTTTTGTAATCCCAGGGATCCTCAGATATCGATTCGGAAAAAAATCGGTAATTTAACAAAGAATTTTAAAATGGCGCTGATTTTTTAAAATTTTGATACCAGTTTCCTGTTTTGTAATCCCAGGGAGCCCTAAATATCGATTTTAAACGAAATCGGTCAATTTACAAAGAATTTTAAAATGGCGCTGATTTTTTAAAATTTTGATACCAGTTTCCTGTTTTGTAATCCTAAGGAGCCCCAAATATCGATTTTGAACGGAATCTGTCAATTAACAAAGAACTTCAAAATGGCACTGATTTTTTAAAATTTGGTTCCAGTTTCCTGTTTTGCAATCCCAGGAAGCACTAAACATCGATTTTGAACGAAATCGGTCACTTAGAAAAGAATTTCAAAATGGCGCTGATTTTTTGAAATTTTGGTACCAGTTTCCTGTTTTGTGATCCCAGGGAGTCCTAAATATCAATTATGAGTGAAACCGGTCAATTAACAAAGAATTTCAAACTGGCGCTGGTTTTTTTTAAATTTTGGTAACCGTTTCCTATTTTGTAATCCCAGGGATCCTCAGATATCGATTTTGAACGAAATCGATCAATTAACAAATAATTTCAAAATGGCGCTGATTTTTTAAAACTTTGGTATCGGTTTCCTGTTTTGTAATCCCAGGGATCCTCAGATATCGATTTTGAACTAAATCTGTAAATTAACAAAGATTTTCAAAATGGCGTTGATTTTTTAAATTCTGGTACCAGTTTCCTGTTTTGTGATCCCAGGGAGTCCTGAATATCGATTTTGAATAAAATCGGTCAATTAACACAGAATTTCAAAATGGCGCTGATTTTTTAAAATTTTGGTAACAGTTTCCTGTTTTGTAATCCTAGGGATCGTCAGATATCGATTTTGAACGAAATCGGTTCCGTATCAAAGAATTTCAAAATGGCGCTGATTTTTTAAAATTTTGATACCAGTTTCCTGTTTTGTAAGCCCAGGAAGTCCTAAATATCGATTTTTAACCAAATCGATCAATTAACAAATAATTTCAAAATGGCGCTGATTTTTTAAAATTTTGGTACCAGTTTCCTGTTTTGTAATCCCAGGAAGTCCTAAATATTGATTTTGAACGAAATCGCTACAAGAAAAAAAAATTTCAAAATGGCGCTGATTTTTTAAAATTTTGGTACCAGTTTCGTGTTTTGTGATTCCAGGGAGTCCCAAATATCGATTTTGAACGAAATCGGTCAATTAACAAAGAATTTAAAAATTGGCGCCGATTTTTTAAAATTTTGGTACCAGTTTCCTGTTTTGTAATCCCAAGGAGTCCTAAATAATGATTTTTAACGAAATCGCTACAATAGCAAAGAATTTCAAAATGGCGCTGATTTTTTTAACCTTTGGTAGCGGTTTCCTGTTTTGTAATCCCAGGGAGCCCCGTCGTGGGTAAACTGAACCGTATCAAAATCTTGCATAGTTCTACTTTTGTCATCTCTTCAATAATATAATTATATTATAATTCATCTTGAATTTTTTTCATTTCGCTAAATAGACGTCCTCGTCCTGATCATCTCTTGCCAAGAAACCACACTTCCATCTCTTATACTCTCCGAGATAGAGACTAGCGAAATTTGTATGGCAGCCATCTTGAATCCACCATTTTTGAGTTTTTTTTAAACTCATCGCCAATAGGATGAGGTTTCGAGTGACATTTGTTCGATCACCCCCCACCTATCTTCAATACCCTGGCCGTGCCCTTTACCCGTCTCCGAAATCCTCAATCATCAGCTGTCTCCATATTTTTCTTCAAGTTATATTTTCTGACATCCATTCGAAGCCAGCAGTGAAAAAAAATTTTTTCATACAAAATTTTACAGGAGGTAGTTTTTAGGGAAAATCTCGAAAACTATCCCGAATGTGGCAACACTGTTTCGATTACTCGATACTGCCCGTCGAGTTACACAATCGATCCATACATGTCAACTTTCCCAAATGTTGCCAACCGCCTCTAAGACGTGATCGAAATTTTCAAAAACACAAAAAGAATACAAAATGGCCGCCACCTCGTTTCACAAAAACTTTTTGCATAGTTTTATAATTTTCCTGTGAACTACACCGCTCCTGATGACGTTTCAATTTTTCATCTCGCTCGCACCCAGCCGAAATGATCGCCCCTAAAAAAAGACCATGTCGAAAATCACTTTTACTTTGATAAATTCCAGTGTTGCCAGACCTCGGCGACGAAAATACCCAAATGTCATTCGTACAAGTGAGACACGTGGTTCCTCGTACTCGAATTTTTAAAAAAATACGTATTTCGATATTTTTATTTTTGGGTAAAATCTTGAAAATTTCCCGAGAAATGGGGTAATTTTTTTCCCCCAATCCATACCTCGAGTCTGTATACACAATCTCCCCGTAGAAGTCGAAACGCTCCGACGTTGCCAACTGCGAGAAATTTGAATTTTAAAATTGCGTCTTTTCGTAACTCAAACCGAACGGCCGCCGTGACAGCCGCCATCTTGAATTTTTAAAAACCACCCCCATACCGTCAAAATACAGGATAATTGTAGGCGGAAATAGAAAAAAAAATTATGCTCGATTACGCCGTTTCGGATCTGTGGCGCCGCGGTTCGAGGTCGAAAAATCAAAAATTTTAAAACACTACAGCTCGGCCGCCATCTTGTTTTCCCAATTTTTTCCACTTTTTCTATAGATCTTTTCCTAATTTCTTCAATCATTGCGAATTGCAACGAAATCGGTTGGAAAACAAAAGAGTTACAAGAATCACGTCGGCCGCCATCTTGTTTTTCCGAAATGTCATAATTTTTCCCTACTCGTCTCCCGCACTCGAACACATCTCTCATACATCATTGTATCGTTTTCTGTCTCTTTCTAGGAGAACAATAATTATGTCAATGAGTCAGTGAGTGAGTGAGTGAGTGGTAATTTAGCTATATATAGTATAACTAGTATTTCGCTCTGTGCGCGAGCTGCTAAAGCAGCTCACGAGATGTGGTTAGACTTACAAGTAGGACTTTCTTTACTGTATCGATTTTGAAAGAAATCGGTCAATTAACAAAGAATTTCAAAATGGCGCTGGTTTTCTTTAATTTTGGTACCAGTTTCCTGTTTTTTAATCCGAGGGAGCTCTGAATATCGATTTCGAACGAAATCGCTACAATAAAAAATAATTCCAAAATGGCGCTGATTTTTTAAAATTCTGGCATCAGTTTCCTGTTTTGTAATCGCAGGGCTCCCTAAATATCGATTTTGAACGAAATTTGTCAATTAAGAAATTATTTCAAAATGGCGCTGATTTTTGGAAACTTTGGTGCCAGATTTCTGTTTTGTGATCCCAGGGGGTCGTAAATATCGATTTTGAACGAAATCGGTCAATTAACAAAGAATTTCAAAATGGCGCTGATTTTTTTTAAATTTTGATACCAGTTTCCTGTTCTGTAATCACAGGAAGCCCTAAATATCGATTTTGAACGAAATCGGTCAATTAACAAAGAATTTCAAAATGGCGCTGGTTTTTTTTTATTTTGGTATCAGTTTCTTGTTTTGTAATCCCAGGGAACCCTAAATATCGATTTTGAACGAAATCGGTCAATTAACAAAGAATTTCAAAATGGCGCTGATTTTTTAAAACTCTGATATAAGTCTCCTGTTTTGTAATCCCAGGGAGCCTCGTCGTGGGTAAAACGGAACCGTATCAAAATCTTGCATAGTTCTATACTTGCAGTCCCTTCAATATTCGCCATATAATTTGGTATGAAAAAAAAAATTCCGCCATCTTGATTTTTTTTTCATTTCGCTTAATAGACCTCCTCGTCCTGATCATCTATTGCCATGAAACCACACTTCCATCTCTCATACTCTCCGAGATAGACACTCACGAAATTTGTATGGCAGCCATCTTGAATCCACCATTTTGAATTTTTTTTTTACTTATTGCCAATTGGATGAAGTTTCGAGTGACATTTGTTCGAGCACTCCCCACCTATCTTCAATACCCTGGCCGTGCCCTTCACCCGTCTCCGAAATCCTCAATCATCAGGTGTCTCCATATTTTGCTTCAAGTTATATTTTCTGACTTCCATACGAAGCCTTATGTGGAAAAAAAAAATTTCATACAAAATTTTACAGGAGGAAGTTTTTAGGGAAAATCTCGAAAACTACCCCGAATGTGGCAACACTGTTTTGATTTCTCGATACTGCCCGTCGAGTTACACAATCGATCCATACATGTCGACTTTCCCAAATGTTGCCAACCGCCTCTAAGACGTGATCGAAATTTTCAAAAACACAAAAGGAATACAAAATGGCCGCCACCTCGTTTCACAAAAACTTTTTGTATAGTTTTGAACGAAATCGGTCAATTAACAAAGAATTTCAAAATGGCGCTGTATTTTCTTTATTTTGGTAACAGTTTCCTGTTTTGTATCCCCAGGGAGTCCTAAATATCGATTTTGAACGAAATCGGTCAATTAACAAAGATTTTCAAAATGGCGCTGATTTTTTGAAACTTTGGTGTCAGTTTTCTGTTTTGTAACCCTAGGGAACCCTAAATATCGATTTTTAACGAAATCGGTCAATTAACAAAGAAATTCAAAATGGCGCTGATTTTTTTAAATTTTGGTACCAGTTTCCTGTTTTGTAATCCCAGGAAAACCTAAATATCGATTTTGAACGAAATCGGTAAACTAACAAAGTAATTCAAAATGGCGCTGTTTTTTTTTTATTTTAGTTTCAGTTTTCTGTTTTGTAATCCCAGGGAGTCCTACATATCGATTTTGAACGAAATCGGTCAATTAACAAAGAATTTAAAAATGGCGCTGATTTATTAAAACTTTGTAATCAGTTTCCTATTTCGTAATCCCAGGGAGCCTCGTCGTGGGTGAGACGGAACCGTATCAAATCTTACATAGTTCTACACTTGTAGTCTCTTCAATATTCGCCATATAATTTGGTATGAAAAAAAAATTCCGCCATCTTGATTTTTTTTTTATTTCATCAAATAGACCTCCTCGTCCTGATCATTTCTTGCCATGGAACCACACTTCCATCTCTTATACTCTCCGAGATAGACACTAACGAAATTTGTATGGCAGCCATCTTGAATCCACAATTTTTGAGTTTTTTTAAACTTTCTGCCAATTGGATGAGGTTTCGAGTGACATTTGTTCGAGCACCCCCCACCTATCTTCAATACCCTGGCCGTGCCCTTCACCCGTCTCCGAAATCCTCAATCATCAGCTGTCTCCATATTTTTCTTCAAGTTATATTTTCTGATTTCCATACGAAGCCAGCAGTGAAAAAAAAATTTTTCATACAAAATTTTACAGGAGGAAGTTTTTAGGGAAATTCTGGAAAACTACCCCAAATGTGGCAACACTGTTTTGATATCTCGATACTGCCCGTCGAGTTACACCATCGATCCATACATGTCAACTTTCCCAAATGTTGCCAACCGCCTCTAAGACGTGATTGAAATTTTCAAAAACACAAAAAGAATACAAAATGGCCGCCACCTCGTTTCACAAAAACTTTTTGTATAGTTTCATAATTTTCCTGTGAACTACAGGATACACCGCTCCTGACAACGTTTCAATTGTTCATCTCGCTCGCACCCAGCCGACATGATAGCCCCTGAAAAAAGACCATGTCGAAAATCACTTTTTCTTTGATAAATTCCAGTGTTGCCAGACCTCGGCGACGAAAATACCCAAATGTCATTCGTACAAGTGGGACACGTGGTTGCTCGTACTCGAAATTTTAAAAAAGTTCGTATTTCGATTTTTTAATTTTTGGGGTAAATCTTGAAATTTTCCCGAGAAATGGGGTAATTTTTTTTCCCCAATCCATACCTCGAGTCTGTACACACAATCGCCCCATAGACGTCGAAACGCTCCGACGTTGCCAACTGCGAGAAATTTGAATTTTAAAATTGCGTTTTTTCGTAACTCGAACCGAACGGCCGCCGCGACAGCCGCCATCTTGAATTTTTAAAAACCACCCCCATTCTGTCAAAATACAGGATAATTGTAGGCGGGAATAGAAAAAAAAATTATGCTCGACCACGCCGTTTCGGATCTGTGGCGCCGCGGTTCGGGGTCGAAAAATCAAAATTTTCAAAACACTACAGCTCGGCCGCCATCTTGTTTTCCCAATTTTTTCCACTTTTTCTATAGATCTTTTCCTAATTTCTTCAATCATTGCGAATTGCAACAAAATCGGTTGGAAAACAAAAGAGTTACAAGAATCACGTCGGCCGCCATCTTGTTTTTCCGAAATGTCATAATTTTTCCCTACTCGACTCCCGCACTCGAACACATCTCCCATACATCATTACATCGTTTTCTGTCTCTTTCTAGGAGAACAATTATGTCAATGAGTGAGTCAGTGAGTGAGTGGTAATCGAGCTATATATAGTATAACTAGTTTTTCGCTCTGAGCGTGAGCTGCTAAAGCAGCTCACGGGTTGTGATTAAAAAAAAATACAAAATGCCGCTGATTTTTTAATACTTTGGTATCAGTTTTCTGTTTTGTAATGCCAGGGATCCTCAGATATCGATTTTGAACAAAATCGGTCAATTAAAAAAGAATTACAAAATGGCGCAGATTTTTTTAAAATTTCATATCAGTTTCCTGTATTGTATTCCCAGGGAGTCCTAAATATCAATTTTGAACTAAATTGGTCAATTCCCAAAGAATTTCAAAATAACGCTGATTTTTAAAACTTTGGTATCAGTTTCCTGTTTTGTAATCCCAGGAAGCCCTAATTAAGGATTTTGAGCGAAATCGCTACAATAACAAAGAATTTAAAAAAGCGCTGATTTTTTTCAATTTTGGTATCAGTTTCCTGTTTTGAAATCCCAGGGAGTCCTAAACATCGATTTTGAACGAAATCGGTCAATTAACAAAGAATTTCAAAATGGCGCTGATTTTTTAAAACTTTGGTATCGGTTTCCTGTTTTGTAATCCCAGGGATCCTCAGATATCGATTTTGAACTAAATCTGTAAATTAACAAAGATTTTCAAAATGGCGCTGATTTTTAAAACTTTTGTATCAGTTTCCTGTTTTTTAATCCCAGGGATCCTCAGATATCGATTTTGAACAAAATCGGTCAATTAAAAAAGAATTACAAAATGGCGCAGATTTTTTTAAAATTTCATATCAGTTTCCTGTATTGTATTCCCAGGGAGTCCTAAATATCAATTTTGAACTAAATTGGTCAATTCCCAAAGAATTTCAAAATAACGCTGATTTTTAAAACTTTGGTATCAGTTTCCTGTTTTGTAATCCCAGGAAGCCCTAATTAAGGATTTTGAGCGAAATCGCTACAATAACAAAGAATTTAAAAAAGCGCTGATTTTTTTCAATTTTGGTATCAGTTTCCTGTTTTGTAATCCCAGGGATCCTCAGATATCGATTTTGAACAAAATCGGTCAATTAACAAAGAATTACAAAATGGCGCAGATTTTTTTAAAATTTCATATCAGTTTCCTGTATTGTATTCCCAGTGAGTCCTAAGTATCAATTTTGAACTAAATTGGTCAATTAACAAAGAATTTCAAAATGGCGCTGATTTTTTAAAACTTTGGTATCGGTTTCCTGTTTTGTAATCCCAGGGATCCTCAGATATCGATTTTGAACTAAATCTGTAAATTAACAAAGATTTTCAAAATGGCGCTGAGTTTTTAAAATTTTGGTACCAGTTTCCTGTTTTGTGATACCAGGAAATCCTAAATATTAATTTTGAACAAAATCGCTACAAGAACAAAGAATTTCAAAATGGCGCTGAGTTATTAAAATTTTGGTACCAGTTTCCTGTTTTGTGATGCCAGGGAGTCCTGAATATCGATTTTGAACGAAATCGGTCAATTAACAAAGAATTTCAAAATGGCGCTGGGTTTTTTTAAAATTTTGGTACCAGTTTCCTGTTTTGTAATACCAGGAAGTCCTAAATATTGATTTTGAACGAAATCGATCAATTAACAAAGAATTTCAAAATGGCGCTGATATTGTAAAATTTTGGTACCAGCTTCCTGTCTTGTAATCCCATGGAGTCCTAAATATCGATTTTGAACGAAATCGGTCAATTAACAGAGAATTCCAAAATGGCGCTGATTTTTTAAAACTTTGGCATCAGTTTCCTGTTTTGAAATTCGAGGAAGTCCTAAATATCGATTTTGAACGAAATCGCTACAATAACAAAGGATTTCAAAATGGCGCTGAAGTTTTAAAATTTGGTACCAGTTGCCTGTTTTTTAATCCCAGGGATCCTCAGAAATCGATTTTGAACGAAATCTGTCAATTAACAAAGAATTTCAAAATGGCGCTGATTTTGTAAAATTTTGGTAACAGTTTCCTGTCTTGTAAACCCATGGAGTACTAAATATCGATTTTGAACGAAATCGATCAATTAACAAAGAATTTCAAAATGGCGCTGATTTTTTAAAACTTTGGTATCGGTTTCCTGTTTTGTAATCCCAGGGAGCCTCGTCGTGGGTAAAACGGAACCGTATCAAAATCTTGCATAGTTCTATACTTGCAGTCCCTTCAATATTCGCCATATAATTTGGTATGAAAAAAAAAATTCCGCCATCTTTATTTTTTTTTCATTTCGCTTAATAGAGCTCCTCGTCCTGATCATCTCTTGCCAAGAAACCACACTTCCATCTCTCATACTCTCCGAGATAGACACTCACGAAATTTGTATGGCAGCCATCTTGAATCCACCATTTTGAATTTTTTTTTTACTTATTGCCAATTGGATGAGGTTTCGAGTGACATTTGTTCGAGCACTCCCCACCTATCTTCAATACCCTGGCCGTGCCCTTCACCCGTCTCCGAAATCCTCAATCATCAGGTGTCTCCATATTTTGCTTCAAGTTATGTTTTCTGACTTCTATACGAAGCCATCGGTGAAAAAAAATTTTTTCATACAAAATTTTATAGGAGGAAGTTTTTAGGGAAAATCTCGAAAACTACCCCGACTGTGGCAACACTGTTTTGATTTCTCGATACTGCCCGTCGAGTTACACAATCGATCCATACATGTCAACTTTCCGAAATGTTGCCAACCGCCTCTAAGACGTGATCGAAATTTTCAAAAACACAAAAAGAATACAAAATGGCCGCCACCTCGTTTCACAAAATTTTTTTGCATAGTTTTATAATTTTCCTGTGAACTACAGGATACACCGCTCCTGATGACGTTTCAATTTTTCATCTCGCTCGCACCCAGCCAAAATGATAGCCCTTGAAAAAAGACCATGTCGAAAATCACTTTTTCTTTGATAAATTCCAGTGTTGCCAGACCTCGGCGACGAAAATACCCAAATGTCATTCGTACAAGTGAGACACGTGGTTGCCCATACTCGAATTTTGCAAAAACTACGTATTTCGATTTTTTAGTTTTTGGGGTAAATCTTGAAATTTTCCCGAGAAATGGGGTAATTTTTTTTCCCCAATCCATACCTCGAGTCTGTACACACAATCTCCCCGTAGAAGTCGAAACGCTCCGACGTTGCCAACTGCGAGAAATTTTAATTTAAAAATTGCGTTATTTCGTAACTCAAACAGAACGGCCGCCGTGACAGCCGCCATCTTGAATTTTGAAAAACCACCACCATTCTGTCAAAATACAGGGTAATTGTAGGCGGGAATAGAAAAAAAAATCATGCTCGATTACGCCGTTTCGGATCTGTGGCGCCGCGGTTCGGGATCAAAAAATCAAAAATTTTAAAACACTGCAGCTCGGCCGCCATCTTGTTTTTCCAATTTTTTCCACTTTTTCTGTTGACCGTTTCCTAATTTCTTCAATCATTGTGAATTGCAAAGAAATCGGTTGGAAAACAAGAGAGTTACAAGAATCACGTCAGCCGCCATCTTGTTTTTCTGAAATGTCATAATTTTTCCCTACTCGACTCCCGCACTCAAACACATCTCCCATACATCATTACATCGTTTTCTGTCTCTTTCTAGGAGAACAATTATGTCAATGAGTGAGTCAGTGAGTGAGTGGTAATCGAGCTATATATATTATAATAACTAGTTTTTCGCTCTGTGCGCGAGCTGCTAAAGCAGCTCACGGAATGTGGTTAGACTTACAAGTAGCACAGTCTTTACTGTATCGATTTTGAACGAAATCGGTCAATTAACAAAAAATTTCAAAATGGCGCTGATTTTTTAACATTTGTTTCCTGTTTTGTAACCCCATGGAGTCCTAAATATCGATTTTATACGAAATGGGTCAATTAACAAAGAATTTCAAAATGGCGCTGATTTTATAAATTTTGGTACCAGTTTCCTGTATTGTGATTCCCGGGAATCCTAAATATCGATTTTGAACGAAATCGGTCAATTCACAAAGTATTTCAAAATGGCGTTGATTTTTTAAAGTCTGGTACCAGTTTCCTGTTTTGTGATCCCAGGGAGCCCTACATATCGATTTTGAACGAAATCGGGCAATTAACACAGAATTTCAAAATGGCGCTGATTTTTAAAATTTTTTGTACCAGAATCCTGTTTTGTAATCCCAGGGAGCCCCGTCGTGGGTTAAACGGAACCGTAACAAAATCTTGCATAGTTCTACACTTGTAGTCTCTTCAATGTTCGCCATATAATTTGGTATGAAAAAAAATATTCCGCCATCTTGAATTTTTTTCATTTCGCTAAATAGACCTCCTCGTCCTGATCATCTCTTGCCAAGAAACCACACTTCCATCTCTCATACTCTCCGAGATAGACACTCACGAAATTTGTATGGCAGCCATCTTGAATCCACCATTTTGAGTTTTTTTTTTACTTTTTGCCAATTGGATGAGGTTTCGAGTGACATTTGTTCGAGCACCCGCCACCTATCTTCAATATCCTTGCCGTGCCCTTCACCCGTCTCTGAAATCCTCAATCATCAGGTGTCTCCATATTTTTCTTCAAGTTATATTTTCTAACTTCCATACGAAGCCATAAGTGGAAAAAAAAAATTTCATACAAAATTTTACAGGAGGAAGTTTTTAGGGAAAATCTGGAAAACTACCCCGAATGTGGCAACACTGTTTTTATTTCTCGATACTGCCCGTCGAGCTACACAATCGATCCATACATGTCAACTTTCCCAAATGTTGCCAACCGCCTCTAAGACGTGATTGAAATTTTCAAAAACACAAAAAGAATACAAAATGGCCGCCACCTCGTTTCACAAAAACTTTTTGCATAGTTTCATAATTTTCCTGTGAACTACAGGATACACCGCTCCTGACGACGTTTCAATTGTTCATCTCGCTCGCACCTAGCCGACATGATAGCCCCTGAAAAAAGACCATGTCGAAAATCACTTTTACTTTGATAAATTCCAGTGTTGCCAGACCTCGGCGACGAAAATACCCAAATGTCATTCGGAAAAGTGAGACACGTGGTTGCCCATACTCGAATTTTGCAAAAAATACGTATTTCGATTTTTTAATTTTTGGGGTAAATCTTGAAATATTTCCCGAGAAATGGGGTAAATTTTTTTCCCCAATCCATACCTCGAGTCTGTACACACAATCTCCCCGTAGAAGTCGAAACACTCCAAAGTTGCCAACTGCGAGAAATTTCAATTTTAAAATGACGCTTTTTCGTAACTCGAACCGAACGGCCGCCGCGACAGCCGCCATCTTGAATTTTTTAAAACCACCCCCATTCTGTCAAAATACAGGATAATTGTAGGCGGACATAGAAAAACAAATTATGCTCGACCACGCCGTTTCGGATCTGTGGCGCCGCGGTTCGAGGTCGAAAAATCAAAAATTTTAAAACCCTACAGCTCGGCCGCCATCTTGTTTTTCCGATTTTTTCCACTTTTTCTATAGATCGTTTCCTAATTTCTTCAATCACTGCGTGTTGTAACGAAATCGGTTGGAAAACAAAAGAGTTACAACAATCACGTCGGCCGCCATCTTGTTTTTTCAAAATGTCATAATTTTTCCCTACTCGAATCCCCCACCAGAACACATCTCCCTAACATCATTATATCGTTTTCTGTCTCTTTCTAGGAGAACAATTATGTCAATGAGTGAGTCAGTCAGTGAGTGGTAATCGAGCTATATATATTATAATAATAATAATAATAATATAATATAATAATAATAATAATAATATATATAATATATATAATAATAATAAAATAATATAATAATTATAAAGGCATACTGTTACCGACAACTGAATAACTAATTTTACAAAGTCAGGAAGCGGGTCTAAATTCTCATATTTTCTTGTATGGTCATTTTTTTCTTTCTTGAATTTATTGATGTTTTTATGCACATACCTATACTAAATCCATACTATCCGTAATCCATACTAATATTATAAACGTGAAATTATGATTGTTAGTCTGCTATGCTTTCACGACTCATCCGTTCATCCGATTTTAATGAAATTTAGTACAGGAGTAAGTTGTATCCCGGGCAAGGACATAGGTTAGGTACTAATTTTTATCCTGGAAAATTAAAGAGTTTCCGCGGGAATCAAAAATCCACGCGGACGAAATCGCGGGCATCATCTAGTTTTCAATTATGTATTGGTCGATAAAAAATTATAACAATTATTAATTTATTAGTAATTTAGCCGAATAATTATTTTATTAAAATGGCAATAAAAGAAAAATTATGTATTGATCGTGGACCGTCATAATTTCAACTTCTTTGAATTTAGTTTTGTATATGGCACGAACAGTCCTTTTCTGCAAGACGAAAACAGAATGACAGACATAATACTGTGAAAGTAACCAAAATATACCACTCTCGCAGTTTCTAATTCTGTCAAGTGGCGAATCTTTCTAAAATGCAGCAGAACTGAGTCTGTTCGATAAGTCATCTATATGATGGCCCCATTGGAGTTTAGCATCTTACGTTTTTCCGAGAAAAACATCTGTATCCACTAAATCTAATTCCTCATGATCAAGTTGTACAGTGGGTTTTACCTGTTTTATCATTATATTATTATCATTTGTAGGTAGAGTGTCCATAAGTGGATGTAAAAGGATGCTCTACGCAAAACATTCAATAAAGGTCGAGTATAGATGAATTGAATGAAGGGGCGACGCTTCATTCAATTCATCTATACTCGACCTTTATTTCGCTGCCTAAAATCGATATTTCGCCAGTTACCTCCTTCGGATGACTGTTTTAATAGAAAAAAATCTACAGAACCAAAATACCTATTCAAAGTTAGTTCAATCTGTAGTAGTGGAGTGTGTGCACAGAACAGGCAAAATAAGACAAGAGAATAAAATACCGTTTTGGGTTCAGTAAATAATAAAATAACCACCAATTACAAATATAATAAATTTAAATATTTTCAAAATAAATATTTTATATACAGAAATCGTCCAGTTACATTTTTTTATACGTATATTGATCGATGATTAGTTTTGTTCGATGGTAGTGGATTCATTAACGTTTGTGTACGGATACTAACAGTGACAGACGTCATTTCAGAAGCAAGGGAACGCAACCTCCCGCTTTGAGAGCCCGGAGGCGTATGGAATCTGACTGCAGAATTTCATGAATATATAACAAAATTTTGAGATGCGCGCCCGTACTAAATCTGTATGAAAAATTCGTGCTGTAAAAATGAGGAATGTTTGGAACCAGATTGTAAAAAAACTAAGTTGTATTGAAAATATTATTTATTTAAAGTGTTCTTTGATCTTTTACGATTAATTTGAAATAACTTTTGTTTAAATCATGTCTCAAATTAAATCACAATAGTCGTAAAGCGATAACGCCTTTTTTGAGATTTCCATGAATTTCCCGATAATTTTCTGCTGTTACTATACGACTTTTTGACCACTTTTTTTAATTACGTCATACTCCATTTAACTGAGTAGCGAATGGTATTTATTTGGTAATGAAATTTTAATTTTTACTATCCTAAAATGTGGTAAAAGAAAACCATGTTTTGAGTACATCCAGCCTGATTGAGGCTGCAAATCATGGCAGCCGCCCGATCCAGATTAACCAATTATATTATGCTCTGGCAAGTTATCTTCAGTCTCTAATAATATCTGTGAGGTTCTATGTATGTAATACAGTCTGTCTGTCTGTCTGCTAAGTTTTCGCAGTTCATCTGGTAAACCAACTTTTTATCCCGAAATCGACGCGGATGAAGTCGCGGTTGGTCTAGTCTATTAATCCTTTAAATTGTAAGAGACAATCCAGAAGTAGGTATTATTAAAATACTTTTAATATATTTGTCTCTCTCTCTAATATTCTCATTTGAAACTTGCACGAATAAATGGTTAAACGTGTATAGGTTCCACGAGAGATTTCATATAAATAGATAAAAGTTGGCTAAACTTTAAGAAATATTCATTTGATCTGGCCACGATTGCTATCGTTAAGCTCTAAACCAAATTGCGATCTAAACACAAAAGTATTCAATAATCGCTACAGGAGACTGAATTAACATCGTCAAAACACCGCATCGCATTTGTACAACAATTTTCAATATGGCGTCCGTATCCGCAGATTAAATCGAATGACATGAAACCAGTCAAATTGACAGATATTATACTTCCTGGTTCATGAGATATAATGACAAACAGTAATAATGCTAACAAAATGTAATACCATAATAATCCATACTATATGTATAATATTATAAATGCGAAAGTGTCTGTATGTCTGCTACGATTTCACGGCCCATCTTTTCAACCGATTTTGATGAATTTTGGTAAAGAAATAAGTTGCATCCCGAGGAAGGCTTATCCGGAAAATTGACGAGTTCCCACGGGATATAAATAGCGAAATTCACGCGGACGAAGTGAGGTGAGTAGGTAGATTGTAGGACAAAACGTTGAAAGACTGTCAAATTGCAATGTGATCAAAGCCATTACTGTGTAAATTGTAGAAACAAAATAATCATTTGCGGTAAGGAATAGGAATTATATAAATCACGAATGTGAAAACTTGCTTTTTGTCGCATCGTGGGCCTCACGATTAGAAATGAGCTTAGCAGCTCTAAAGCTGTGTCAATCCAATTATCAAAGAAAACACCTTATAATTTGTAACTTTAGTAAGTTACACTTAAAACACATATGTTTAGGACCTAATGCGACAGCCGCGCCGTACTGAGAACGAAGGAAAAATGAGGAATTTTACGCAATTATATTATTTTGTTGTGGTGAGGAACTGTAAATAATAAACTTTAAGCCTAAACTTTGTATTAAAAAAATACTTACAATGCAATAATTAAAAGGATATATTTCTTCGTTTTTTAGCTTAGCAATTTACCCTTGTTTTGAAGTAAATTTGATTAGACGTCGTGTTTCAAGTGTTTTCAAAATCAAATATTTTTTATTCAAGTAGACTTTTTACAGCTGCTTTTGAATAGTCGAATGAATCCATCACTGGTTCGAAATGCCGATCCTACAAAGAAGAACCGGTAGCTCTTTTGAAAAAATATATATATATGTATTTACAATTACATTAATGTGAAGATACATGTAACCGCAGTCCTAAGCATAGCTGGAGCGAGCCAAATCCATGCTCATTTATCATTTATATAATCTACTAGAACTCCTTAATTTTCCGGGATAAAAAGTAGCCTATGTCCTTCCCCGGGATACAAACTATCTGCTACGCTTTCACGGCTTCAGATGGACAGACAGACAGAAACACTTTCGCATTTATAATATTAGTATGGATAATATTATAATAAGCTTTTTTCAGGTGCATATCTTTAATGGATATCTTAAATGTGTAAAAGCAAGTTTAGTTTAGTTAAGGCAAGTTTATTAAGTTTTGCTGAGTTTGTAGCAACACACTGACAGCAATAGGTATATAATTTACACCTAGGTTACAAAAATTACAGTGATCTCTTTGATTTTCCGATACAAATAACACATTGATGTAGAGTTTTAGTACCTAATGAAAGTTGATTCTGTCATTAAAAAACTTTGTTAGAAAAACAGCTCAAAAAAATTAAAAAGCAGAGAGGAATGTTTAAAAATACGTTTAATATGCAACAGAGAGATGCACTTTCTCCATCATCACAGATCAGGACCTCGGATTTTAATTTCTAAACCGCAAGCAGTAAACGACGTTCGCTTTACTGTTCCATTGTTGCTGGTACATCGCTATTAAGGCCCACATGACTGAGGAGTTGTAAAATCTCGGACATGTTTCCAATGTGTGACTGGCCAATCCTGGGTACTTGCTAGCTGTATTACATTATGTAAGTTACTTATTCGTTACATTTAGGTACATAGTTACTTTATGACGTTTTACAATTTACAGTCATTATTCTCATTAATTTATATATAAACTAATATTAAATATTATAAAGAGGTAAAGTTTGTGACGTTGCAGGGGGTAATCTCTGGATCTACTGAACCGATTTTGAAAATTCTGGTACTTTTTTGTTAAACTTAAAGTTTCTGACGACCTCCGTGTCGCAGTGTGTAGCGGTGTTGTCTTAAAGTGCGGAGGTCCCGGGTGCGATCCCCGGCAGGGTCAATTTGGGAATTTATAATTTCTGAATTTTCCCTGGTCTAGCCTGGTGGGAGGCTTGCTTCGGCCGTGGCTAGTTACCACCCTACCGGCAAAGACGTACCGGCAAAGCGATTTAGCGTTCCGGTACGATGCCGTGATGAAACCGAATAGGGGTATGGGTTTAATATAACTGCCATGCCCCTAACAGGTTAGCCCGCTACCATCTTAGACTGCATCAACACTTATCATCAGGTGAGATCGCAGTCAAGGCCTAACTTGTAGTGGATAAAAAAAAGTAGATCCCGTGGGAATTTAAAAAACTTATTTCACGCGACCGAAGTCGCGGGCAAGTCTGCTAGTACAACATAACATACTTTGGGCATAAGAGTTGACATGAGTAGAATCTAGATCACAAAGATGTTCGTGTAGTAAAATTAATATCTAATAGATCAATTCCTCAGTTTACTGCTATTTCTACTTAGACGGCAATATTTAGACATTAACAGCTCTAAAAATCATTTACATAGAATTACTATATTATGGAATTACAATGTAAGATCTTAACCTGGTAAGTACCTAGGTATTTTATTTGTAGAATTTTGTTGCAAAACAAAAGTATTGTTATATAATATTTCATATTATTATGATATTTATATTGTATCACTGGCCAATCGCTGCTATGTACAAAGATAACTTGATGTGATTGGATACGCTTACAAGTAGTTACGTATATTACAATAATACTGTGTATAAGACAAGAAAGGTCATATTTCTCGAGGACGTTCTGTTCAAAGTAGGTAAGTTAGTAATTTGTGGCAACATGCATCGAATATTGCTCTTAAGTTGCGGTCATCATGCCGTGACTTTTTCAGAGCAGAATATTTTACACCAAAAATGAATTCAGCACTTTTATCTGCTAGCAGACATCCAAATTAATTTATCTATGCAGGACACCTCTCACAGGAGATCAAAATTGTATAGGCTTCCTTCGTCACCCTGTACCTAGTGTCTACCACTTTGTTTTGTATGATGAGTTGTTGGATCGAGTCTCAGTGTTACGGGTTTACCTATCATCATCATCATCATCATAGTAACAACCAACCGACGCGCCGGCCGGTACACTGTTGAGCACAAGTTTTTTTTGTCTGAGTTTTCTCTCAGAATGAGAATTTAGGCTGTGATAGATAGTATTAGCACAGTTTTAATCTATGACGCTGGCTAAGTGTAGATTTGCACACCTGTGAAAACATTGTAGTGAACTAAGAGGAAACGCACATAATTCCGAAAAAACAGAGGTAACTGTCCAGGATCAAAATCCAAATTACTGGAAAGATTGTAGGTTTTCTACCCACTATCTATTTACCCTTTTCGAAAAACGAATTTTATTTATATATTATTAAGTTACATTTGTATGGGGAATGTTACTTCAAATAAAAAAAAACATTTTTTTGTTCAATTCAGTCACTGCACACGACCAGAGTTTTTGTGCAATACCTACATAATTTATATGGCATTGTATAAAACCAGTGGAACCTGCTATTTTATCAATAACAAACATTAGTATTAATGCAATTATTATATATCGTGCAATTAACGTAATTTGCATTAATTACTCCGTTACTGTTGAACAATGTCGATTTGCTACCATCGATATTATTTTGACATAGATCATAATTATTCAGCAATTTAAATCATAATAATTTTTGAAAATAAACATAAGGTATATTTTTTTGCTAACAGGAACAGGAAGTACAGAAAGAGAACGAGCAAAAAAATTAGTGCGTCTCACGATTTTCTTTATATGGAAAATAAATTCCGCGTAAAAACAAAATATCTAGGAGGACTTCCAACTATATCTACCTGAATCGCGATGACATGATTTTACCACACTCTACCACGTCCACTCCTGCATTTTGATCGACTTCACTCCAAATCGTGTCCGAATTCATTTAAATATGGTCCATAAATGGACCATAATATTATATTAGCCTCAAAAACCTTATGACTGTAGACTGGAAACAAAAACAAAATCATATTTGGTGCAATGGGTGCACCATATTAATATGGGTGCATTTTTTCTAAGCATCGCGTCGGGCCTGTAAGGCGACACCAGTAGTAAGTGCCATTGGCTGTGACACAACATAGCCAACGTGAGTTGATTGGATCGGACGCGCGGACGGCCGGGCACCGGTGTGCACACGTTTTGGACATCGATATTGTTGTAATGTTTCATAATAAATACTTGTTTTATTTGAAAAAGCTCGATATATTTTACGTTGCTTTGTTTTTGGGCTGAACATCCTTTCAAATTTATCTTAATACAAGCTGATGTCCACGACTTCGTACGCGTGGGTTTAAGTTTTTTTGGTTACCGCAGGAACTCTTTAATTTTCTAGTAGCTTGTGTTAATCCAGGGTGTAATCTATGGAGATAGATTACACCCAAATTTTAGTCAAATCCGTCAAGTAGGTTTTGCGTGAAAGAGTAACAAACGTACACATACAAATTTTCGCCTTTATAATATACTTAGTGTGATGTCACACCGTAACAAAAAATTATAAAAGCTTCTAAAAATTTTGCTACGCTTTATCCGTTCTTCTAAATTGGGTATAAACCTGGATTCATACGGAAACCCTGCATAAAAAGATAGAGGTTTTCGAATTATTAATTAATTATCGAACTATGTTGAGAATTTCGTGGGTGGTGGAATTTTGTGTAAAGAACGCGACCACAAATGCGACTGTACTGGAAGGGCTAAGCAAGAATCATAAATTCCTGAAGATCATAAAAGTAAAAATTTTGGTGGTACTTTTGTCATACTAAGAGAGATTCGAACTCCTTCAGCTTAAAGTTCATGGGAAATAGCGGGCAACGGATCACCTGACCAAAAAAATCCTGGCTGAAGAAAAATTCTCAACGCAACACCAATGCTCTTGATGCTTAAGATCTAATATCCTAGACACTTCATACTTGCTTGCTTATTTTAGAAAGACAATCATTAATCGAGTCAATCCATATAGCAGGTACCCATTGATACGAAAATAATGTAATGCCACTTCCGTAGTATGCTTAATGCTACCTACCTTGCATGTAATAACATGTTTAGCCAATAACCAATTCTTAAAAAAACGTCATCTCATCATCAAAGTGAACACATAATTAGGAGCGAATGGCCGAACCGTAAACGCCGTTACCAGAGTGTGACCAAATCATTTTGTATAGCGGTCATCATCATAATGCATACGTACACCGACGCTGTTTCTTCGCTTTTTGTTCATTTCCTCCCCTCCGCAATATACTTGACGGAGGCAATAGAATTGTCAGACTTGTTAATGAGCCTTTCTAGATTTATGGTCAATTCATTTTTGCTTTTAGACTTGGTTCTAAAAAAAATTGACATTATTAATCTAGTCAGCTGTGTAATTTGACAACATACCTCTGAATTTGCCTTAAAACTTTCCAACTTATTAAAGCTTTTGATCGTAACGTTAGCTGTTTTATTCTACTTGTTAATAAAACAAAGAAATCGGTCGAGACATATCAGAAGATTTAGGTATTCGACCGTTGCCTTATCGATGTTCCTGAAAACGTGTCATAGCCGAGTACATGGCCAGCATCGCGAGTTGTCCTCACAAATGTTACTCAGGATTTACGCTCGATCGTAAATCAAGAAGGCTGCCACCCTCCCTGCCCTCAGTCCCACCTGCGCGCGCGCACAATAATTGAATATTTCACGCGCCTCTCTCAACACCTACGGGAGACGACGGTTGAGATACAATGTTATAGTTTATAGCCTCGCACGTATTGTGTTAGCTCCTAAACTGTTGATGAGAGATCATGCAAAATGCATTAAGTTTAATAGCGATTTTAAATGCAATATTTCACATCGTTCGCGACACGCCTTTGGAGTTTAGCGGCAATGTTTTATGATGATTTGTTTCGGTATTGAAATGTGCCGTCGCCTTCTATAATGTTGCTTTGTGACGAGAAAGCGACACCGATATTGAGATCTCACGCGGGTGGAAAATATCGAATAGGTACACAATCCTACAGAGTGACTAACCTGGTTTGGGTTTATACAATAGATCGTAACATCTGAAAGAATTATGGTCCGAAATCTTTTCAAAGATATAAAACTGGTTCTAATGTTAGGTTTAAGAAAAAAATATTGTTAACTGTTTCAAATTCCTACAACTTACAATGTAACTTAGCTTTATAACAATTTGAAAGTTTTCTCAATAGATAAACTAAGGTTGTTTTTATACGAGTAATATTAAGTGTATATTCGAAACTTTAAAGCTTACGCAGGAGTCCAATCACAGGATACATTGAATAGATAGGTCAATTATTCAGTAGTTTTAATAGTAATGTATGTATGTACGCATGTAAATAAAATCACAGATAGATAGGTCAGAAACAGTGTTAAGTACCTATTGTTATTACAACAAGTCTTTACAAGCATCGTGTTTCAGGAAACGGGTGCCGCGTATAATATCGTCTCATATCGTTATCGATGGGAACCGCAATGAAATTCTACAAATCTATATAATGATCGCTTTGCTATAAATAATTGTCACACGGTAATTTTTTATTTTTTTATGACAATAATAACTTACAATTTATTTGACTTTGAATAGATGAATACTCCTAAAAATAGTTAAAAGAGCTTTCTACGGCTTTCAAAAATGTTGTTACAGTATTAGTACACTCTTATATCGGCTGCAACCGACGGTCGCACATCTTGAGGCAGTCGACTGCCGTTCAATTATTGTAGCATTTAACAACACCTGCTCGAGCTATTCGTAAATGGTTCGACAATCAGCTATCTGTAATACGTATACGCAATCTTCGGTTAATACGCAAAGATCTACTGTTGATAAGTAGTTTTTGTATATTTTTGCCACTCCATTAATTAGCTTATTAGTTAAGGATCTTGCAAAATTTGTTCTTTTCAAATACACTATCAAACAGTCACGAAAATTACACAACATGCATGCCCACCAGAATTCAGAAGTTTAGTAAGTAGTAAAGTTTTCAGGATCCTTAATTTTTTTATAGTTAGTAATTTAACGAACTATAAGTGGTACCAGAGTGAAACCTATTAATAAACTGCATTTGCATCTGTGTACATAACAGACTTGAAGGTCCCAAAAAGAATTGCTGATATTGTCCACGTACTTATTTAAGTAGTCCAAAATATTATAATATTAAATGTCTTAAGGCAAGGCATACAATTACGTACATAAAGTAAACATTACCACCGAAATTAAATAGTCAAGTAGGCATAACTAGGCACTTCGCTTTAAATCTGAATTCCAAAAAAGGTATATACATAAATAGCAGCTAAAATCGGTCGAGATGAATCAATCATTTATACTAAATCGAGTGCGCTACACGCGAATTATCTGCATTAGACATGTTAATCCACTCATTTTAACTGTAATTTTATTCCGTATTTATCGGTGCATTCATTACTGGCGACCGCAAATCGGGCGCCCAAAAAGCTCGCTATTTTCCATCGCCCGCCCATAGGGGTGCCGCTTGCATAAGACACAAGTTTTTTTCTTACTGAAAATGATTTTATGATTTGAATCAATATGTATTGACAATAATTATTGAAGTTTCATCACAAGTCCCTGTATTTAAATAGACAGCCTGGTCAACATACTGATAGACAAAAGACAGGGTGTCTGCGGCGGCGCGGCGTGTAGATGTAAGGTTTTCAGACTTTTATAAACAGGACCAATGTGTGATTTATGTATTTCAGATGTCAAGATTGATTATCAGTGATTTTCTAAGAATCATTAACATAGATGGCAGAATATTTAAACAATCCAACACACTCCAATTAACATAGCCTAGCACCTGTAACATATAAAATTGGTTATAAACTGTACTTTATTTTTGTGATTCACTTATTTTTTTAAAATTAAAAATAGTTTTGAAGCGACAGCCCTGACTAGTCACAACGGTCTGCGATGTGCAACACACGTGAGGGTGTCATTCAACAATATGTAACATACGTCAACCTATTTGGAAATTGTTCCATACTTAAAATGGCTGCAATGAATCTAAACTATAAATACTGCAATGGATTTAAAAACTTATTAGTTTATTTCATCAATTGGTGAAAGTGCAACCTTTTCAAAATGCAATGTTAAGGATGTGAAAAACACGTCAACCAGTTAGGAATTTTCCATACTCTAACTACTGCAATAGCCACTAAGCTAAAGAACTCATTGCAAAGTATAAATATTTTAGTACCTATAAAGCTGACGTGACAACCCTATTAATACGCAATAGTCCGGGTTGCACAACACACGTGAGGGTGTAGTTCAACAATATTTAACATACATCAACCAATTTGGGACGTGTCTGTGTCTCATCTGTGTACTGTAATCCATACACATACTACTAATATTTTAAATGCGAAAGTGAAAAAAACTGTCTATTAACATAAAACTACCTATCCGTCTGTCGGTCGGTCTATTATATTTTCACGACCAAAAGTCACACAGACCAGAGAAAATTGTGAAATTATAAATTCCCAAATTGGCCCTGCCGGGAATCAACTTCCACGTTAAGACAACAGCGCTGAACACTGCGTCAGAGAGTCTACGTCAAAACTTATATTAATTATATTTCCTCAAATTAATAAACTGCGAAAATCCCAGAGTCAAATAAAATAACGTATCTACAGTGTCGTATATTACCTACACGGTTTCCCTTTATGTATCATAGTTATTATTATAATATTATAAATGCGATAGTGTGTTTGTTTTTATTGGTTTGTCCTTTAGTCACGCCGCAACGGATCAACGGATGGACTTGATTTTTAGCATGGGTATAGTAGACCTGGAGAGTGACATAGGCTACTTTTTATCCAGGAAAATTAAGGAGTTCCCGCGGGAATAAAAAAACTTAACTCACGCGGACGTAGTCGCGGGCATCGGCTAGTAGTCATACAAAATACAGTAAATTGTAGGAGTGAAGTGGAATGGTAGTGCGAGTGTGGATCATAGCTGACGACATGAAAAATGTCACAGGGATTTCCGAATAGGTGCAAGCGGCAAAATACTGCGTCATGTGGAACCCTACCTATCATCAGACATGAACATGCCGATTTGCAAGTGCTTGCTAAAAACCATTAGCTTTTATTAATGTAATTTTTTTGTTTCAGGGAAGAGTTTTTCGTTGACAATCACGATATCCACGTCACCACCTCAAGTAGCGACGTATCAGAAAGCTATCAAAGTGACCGTCGACGGACCAAGGGAACCGCGCTCTAAAACTAGTAAGCAAAAGCTTTCATAATCCTAAATCTTAAAAGTTAACTGAGTAGGTACCTACTTATCCAAAGGCAAACCTAGACGTATCGCAACTCTATGTCCCTACGACAGGGAGGTACCAATATATCCAAGGATGCAGTTAAATAGTCAGCAGCAAAAATATAAAAACGCTTCTTGCGACGGTGTTCGAAATACAAAGCAAATTATTAAGAGTTGGACGCATTTTTAGACTTTAATAACCCCAAGTAAAAATTTAATTTAGTTAGGCATAAAACAGTCATTGAGGCCGTCTTGCACGAAGCTTATTAATTTATTATTTAATTAAATGTATTTATGTTCGTTCAGCTTTACGAATTTAATAAAGGAATAAAGTAATTTTCTTATTGGGAAATTGTTGATCTAAGGTTATTTCAGGATTGACTTTAAAAGCACAGGTATATTTTACAATGTAATTTAATACCTGTAAAATGTAATTTAGTTTAACGGCATTATCAAGACACAAGTGTGCCTTAGTCTGGATATAAGAAAGAAACCATTTTAATCAACAATAGCAGAGAGGTTTGGAGATCGAACACGAAATCAAATGACAGATAGTTTTTCGGACTTTTCGAGCTCACGCTATTCCTGTATATTCTTAATATATATAAATCACGTGTCACGTTGTTTGTCCGCGATGGACTCCTAAACTACTTAACCGATTTTAAATTAAATTTGCACACCGTGTGCAGTTTGATCCAACTTGTAAGATAGGATAGCTTACATCTTAATTTATAGCCGCAATATTATTACCTACAAATGTTTGCGAGTCAATGGTCACTGAGGGTCGCCATATTGATTTTAGTTGGTTATGAAAAGACAAGGCGACAACGTCAGGTATATAACCTTTAAATGAATCTGTATAATAATAAGTTATAAAGATTATTAATATCGCAGTGCTTAATGTAAAACCTGATTTTCTGCCCAGTGCCCACTGCTTACATTGGGTAGGGATTAATAATTATGATTATTAGTGCTACCCGTGCGAAGCCGGGGCGGGTCGCTAGTACTATTATATATTTAGTAACTATGCTCATAAAAAAAAACGAAATATAGACTTGTTACAAGTGCTTTTGAATCGTCGAGTGAATCGAGTTTCGAGTCGTCTACCACTGGTTCGGAATGCCACTCCTACCGAGAAGAACCAGCAAGAAACTCGGTGGTTGCTCTTTTTATGCAACTGCCTGAAAAAAGGAGTATATTATTGTTTTCAGGGTTCATGTATGTATGTATGCATGTATGTATGTATGTGAGTTTGTATATTCCACCATAACTTCTATACGCCTGAACCGATTTTGATAAATGAGGTATCGTTAGAATCCCTAGCTTATTCCGGGTGACATAGGCTAGTAAATTGTATTTTAAAATTGATGGGGTGACCACGGTCCCGCATTAAAGACCAAAATTGAAAAAAAAATCGAAAATAAGATTAACTATATAATCATCATCTAGAAAATGATGAGTAGATTCCAAAAATATATAACACATAACATATTTAGTGATTTACATAAAAATATCATTTAATAAAAAATGTGAATAAGATTCCAAAGGCTATATATGCAAATCGCTTCTTAAGGAGGTAAACTCCAAAAATAATATGGCAGGGCAGTCGTATTTTTTAATTCGTTAAATTAATTTCACTTGTTATATAATTCATTTACAACTAGCTGAAGCTCACGAATTCGTCAGCGTGGTTTTTTGTGTGGGAAAATCAAGGGAAAATGTTTTTTCCTTTAATTTTATTTTTTCGTCAATTTTCCAATGTTTTTAATGGTTATTCTGCTATTTGGGACGGAGACAAATACAACAAATCAAAAACCATGAAAATCGGTCCAGCCTTTCTAGAGTATTATAACAATTTGTACTTAAGTAACAGCTGTCCTTAGCATTGCTGGAGAGATCAAATCCATGCTCCTCTATCATTTACATAATCTTCAACAGTATAATAAGCTTTTTTTCAGGAGCATACTTTTAATCTCATAAACTCACGCTCTTAACACTGCGTCAACAAGACTCGAACATATGTTTCAATAAAACCACGCTACTAATAGTATTACCAACTTTCCCTGTCTTTTTATGTTAAATTTTATGTTAAACTAAATAAAACAAATTGATTGGCCATGTCATTGCCCGGAGCGAAATTTTGTTATTATACACCGCCTGTAACAAAAATCGCACGAGAGACGTACAAGCAACAATTAAAATATATTATGGCCGGTTCTATTATTATTTATTATCAATATAATTTTCATACGTTTGCGGTCACGCTACTCGTATCTGCCAGATAACAGTTTTCTTCCCACGGGACTTGGTACGGCGATACGTCAACGGGTCAGCGATTGTGAAGGACGTTCGGTGACAGTAATAATAGTGACATTGATTTATATTTTTGGTCACATATTTTTATCATTGAAACCGACCTTCCTACGTAATTTTAAATGAATAACACGTTAGATACATTTGACCGTGATCACACCTTAATGTGATGTAAAGTACACATCACGGCTCTGCTCAGAGAAGAAAGTTCTGACCAGCTTATGACACATAGCAGCAATAAGGAACTCTTAGAGATCTACAATGTTTGAGTAGTATCAGATAATTGTATAAAGCAAGTCACACTACGGTGACTGGCCGCAGCAATCTGCATTCAGTTCCTAAATACTTATAGCTCTTTATCCAGAGCACCAGCTTTACCTAATGATGATGCTATATCAGAACCATCAAGAATATTACAATCGTTACCCGTGCCACTACCAGTCACTAACCAGTAGTAAGTAACACGGGTTATTGTTTTTATACTACGCCAAAGAGTTGTACGTATAATTCTGACCAGTATAGTACCAGGTAGTACATGTGTAGGTAGGAAGGGTCTTGTGGCTTTGCTGATAAGTTAATAACCACAAACCACGATCAAACCTTCGGCTTTCTAGGTTTCATACTACTATTGAGATTTTTCTAACTTAACCCAATTACCCACTGAAAATCGAACATTACGAAGTTGCAACTCTCATTACAATAAAATAAATTGTTTTGGAATAGGTACTCGAATGAACATAATTTATTAAGCGTCATACTCATAATACTTGTCTTCCGTTTCCATCAAAGTCACGCGAAAGTAAGGGCTAAGGAATCAGTTAAAGCCTCATACGCACCAGCGGTTCGCTATTAGCAAGAAACTTTATGCAGCGTGAGTTTGTCGACGTAGATTAGCCATGTTTCGTTCTTATTATGGACAGGTGGTTCAATCCTTCTTCGAGAATTCAGTTTTGTTCAAAATTCGACGCATTTAAGTACTATGTTGCTCTTGCTGGTTTGATTTAGAGCCACCAAATCAAGAAGTGCTGGTCAATTCTAAGATTCAAAGCTTGGAACATAAGTGCAAAGTTACCTGTCAGTCGGTATTCTACAGGATATATTTTGGAGAGTCTAGCCAAGAATGATCTTGTTTTTCCCTCATCTTTTTACTATCGTACCGCAAGGCATCGTCAGGATCTGCATCCGTACATAGTCAAAAATCCACGGACGCGTACAAAACGATTGGCTTCCTCGTTTCTAATTCGAACCGCTAGGATATGACATGCCCTTCCAGCTTTCCCCTTTGCTTTTAATATTGGTAGGTATCTTCAAATTAAGAGTGAATAGGCATCTTTTTGGCTAGTGCGCTCCACTGGTTTTGTTTTGTATATTAAAAACATTCATATTATATTAACCTCCAGTAAAATCTTGCATATTCACCCAAATAGCGATCTGACCCCCGATTATGGCAGGAAATCGTAATCGTAATTCGACCTGTTTAAGGAAGTCATATAGGCTTGCACGGCAAAACGCATGTATGTAATCCTTAAAAAGTTCGAGTTATACGTTAAGAGCTGTCAAATGAATACGATTCACTTAGACAATTGGGCCTCTGTTTTCGCTCCAGCACCGACAGACGTCGCGTTGTGAACGCGCAAATGTAGTATGCCTTAAAGGAGTCCTATCGAAATTGGTTGCCAATGCCGGGTGAAAAGCACGTTACGCCATATGGGACGGCGGCCCCGGCGGCAAACAATGGTGGAATTATACCAATAATAAGTCGCACTCACGCAACGCAACTGCTACTGCATCGGGATCACCTTTGTGCCAACAGACCAAAAAGACAACTTGAGAAAATATTAAATAGTATACATTTTACCCTCTCCCATTACGCACTGAACAAGTCTGTCGAAGAAGCTTCTTTAAATTTAATCAATATCTATACTAATATACAAGCAAAAGTCTAGTTGTTTGTCTGTCTGTTACTATTCCCGGCCCATCTGTTTAACTGATGTTGTTGAAATTTGGTACAGCTTTCATCTCAGGTTGGCTGCTTTTTATTCTGGAAAATCAAAGACTTCCCTGAGTATTGGATTTGTGATTTAATCCATGCGGATGAAATCGTGGGCATCAACTACAGCAAAAATAACTAAAACAATACCTAAATGATCCGATATGCACAAATATAAACTTGATGCCGTTTTGATTCGTCGTCCAGTGCCGGTATTAATAATTCATTTTCTCAGAAAATGGTATTTTCATATACCCTCAGAAAACGATCCTATAACTAGATATAAAATTTCCACAATAGCACAAAAACTAAAACATACTTGTACATAAGGATTTAAGCTCACAAATACACCAATATTTTTACCATGATACGCAAACAAAATCAACCCTTGCAGACTAATCAACGCTTGAATAAACAGCAAAAGCTAAAATCCTGCTTACATCGCGATATCCGAAAACAAAGAGTTAAGTACAAAAGAGGTACTTAGCGTATAAGCCCCAAAGTCTGCTGGACAAGAAAGGAAGATCTCGTGCACAATGGACTTAAAAGTTTGAGTTAATAGACTTAATTTGTAGGTCCAATGTAAGCGGCTTCGCAGTGACTCTCTTTAATTGTGATGTGCTCTTGTCTAGTTCACATATCGAATATCGATATTTTCTTCTATGATGACATAAGTATTATTTTACTAACATAATGAGGATTTTAATGGATCTACCAGTAATAATATAATAATAGCGGTATTGCATGCTTGTAGACAGAATTTAGGTGTATATTTTCATACTTACACATGTGAAATATTTGTTATAAACCTGAATTCCTAATAAAGAAATTTTAATTTAATTGAATCGATAGACAATTATGCTGTTAATTTTCAAATCGCAAATCCATTAAAATCTTTTTTTATTCACGAAGACTTTGACAATTTGTTTTTAAATCGTCGAGTGAATCTACCACTGGTTCGGAATGCTGTTCTTGCCGAGAAGAACCAGCAGAATTTAAAATTAAATGCTAGATTTAACATAGAATATTATAAATTACCTACAAATAATAATTATAATGAAGCACACTCAATTTTACACTTTTAATTTAATACATTTTAGACAACAGGAAAATGTCAGTTTAAACCAATTGCTCAAGTTTATTCTAATAAACTCGCCGGCATATTTAGCGGAACATAAAAAAAAGGTTTGATATCAGTATGATATAAGGTTGCTGGCTGGTTTATACGTCATTTAATTTAAAAAGATATATTTTCAAATTAAGAAAACAACTGAACATCACATTTTATGCAATTGTTTTAATTTTATTCAAATACACCTTATCTGGAGCGAACTTCGAGTATTTCTTCCTTCTGAGTTTGATTTAAAATTTCATTGAAATACTGTTTTTTGTTAGTTTTTTTTAATCACGTATCTTTCTGGAGTTGATGACTGAATTATGCCTGACTTAGCCTCAACGGAGATTGCCAGGGCACTCGAAATGCGAAGAAATGGTCAAACCTACAGAGTGATATCCAGAGATCTTCGTCGACCAGTTTCAACGATCCATCGCAGTATCCAACGGTTCAGGGAGACCGGTACTTATGTGAGAAGAGCAGGACAAGGCAGAAAAAGACGCACTTCGAGTAGGGATGATCGTTTCATTCGGCTTGGTGTACGTAGGAACCCCCGTTTGACGGCCGTCCAAGCCCGATATGAGTTAGAAGCAGTGCGGGGTGTAACCGTAAGTGAGCGTACGGTACGAAGAAGGCTCGAAGAAGCTGGTTTGGATTCATTTGTGGCCGCCAAGGCTCCAAGGCTCGAGGTAAATCATCGTAGAAACAGGTTCACTTTTGCTCAGGAACATCGACTTTGGAACGCGGACCAATGGAGTAAGGTATTGTTTAGTGATGTGTGCAGAATTTTCTTAAATCAAATTGACGGCAGGCAAAGAATATACAGACGCAAACGAGAACGATACATTCAGACAAATTTTGAAACTACAGTTGCATACGGTGGTGGATCAATAATGGTTTGGGCGGGCATCTGTTTGGGAGTTCGCACAGACTTGGTAGTGATTGACAGAGGGAGTCTGACTGCAGACCGCTATATCAGAGAAGTTTTAGAAGAAAATGTCGTACCGTTTGCCCCATATATCGGTGAAGATTTTGTTTTTATGCAGGATAATGCTCGGCCGCATACCGCTCGGGTAACTCAAGCTTATCTTAATGATATGAATATCACTGTTATGGAGTGGCCGGCGAGATCACCGGATATGAACCCAATAGAGCACGTTTGGGACTTGCTGAAAAGAAAAGTTAAGTCCAGAATTCCAGCTCCTGCCAACGTGGGACAACTGCGAATCGCGGTAGTTGAGGAATGGCGGAGACTATCCCAGGAGATCATCGATAACATCATTCTCAGTATGCCTAGACGGGTAAAAACTTTAATAAGAGCACGTGGAGAAAATACGCGATATTAATCACCATTTTTCTAAGTTAATTAATTGTTAATTTTAAATTTAATATTAAATTTCACTTTTCCCGGTTACATGAAAAGTTCAAAAATGTACAATTTTTCACAAATAGCCTTTACTCGCAAAATCTGTTCTTAATGTGATCTCATTTTAAGTAAAATAAATGAAACTTTAAATAACAAAAGAAGTGTAGTAAGCAGATTTTAAAATAAAACCATATTTTTTTAATTATGGACCTTTTTTTTATGTTCCGCTAAATATGCCGGCGAGTTTATTAATAAAGGCAAACAAAATAGGAGGATAGTGCAGACGAGGAAGGAAGAACATAGGATACCTACTCTAGGTAATTATAATATTCTCATTATTTTCTTTGGGATCCTATGTTCTTCCTTCCTACTCTAAATGGACTTCAGATTTTATAAAGTATATATACAAATTTATTATATACAAATTTTCCCCGCTTAAATTATTTAAAAAAATCACAACCTCAACAGTAGGTGTATCGATTAAGGCAAAGCACATCACTAATTCACTAATAATTAACTCCCTGCATTTGTTTGCTTCGATTTCACAACATAATTGCGGTATATTTCGTAGCATTGTATAAACTCATAAACTAATTATGTTCACATTTTTTGTAACTACGGGATCAATATAATTGCGTCGGTGCCTTTTCGAATAGAGGCGCTTGCGATTTTGGCATGCAACCTGTCAATTTAGGTTCCAAAAAAATATTCTTTTGTCCCTAATAAGGTGACTGACACATGCCTATTTATTATAAACTCAGGAAATGCAATTAATTTTTTTTTTCTCGGAAGTTATAGTCAATTTAGTGTTCTTTGCAAATGTTATTGGTAAGTGTTCACGGTGGAACGATTAGTCTCATCTAACTACATTTACAAACTGTTGCTATTTGTTTCGTAGGTCTATCAACTATCATTGCAATGGCGAACATAACATGTAGATACTTATCTAATTTATTTTTTATCGAATGGTAGATTCTGAATTCCAGGACCACCTTATTATTTAGTATAAGCGAATATCAGTCAGTCAATCTCTCATAATTTATTGGCACATAATAATTCTGATCAAAGAATATTTTTAAATTCACCGCAATCACTTAATTAATTTTCTCTTTCGTTAAAAATCTGCTTTTGTTAATGGTCTATCTGATCTAAGTACCTACTTACACAATCTATGAACTGAACTTAATTGACAGGCCAAATATAATGCTATTATTCCCACAGGGAGTATTATGAAAGAAAAGACAATTAAGACCTTTACCAGAATTAACTTTAGAGGCTACAATAATTTTAGTAAGTATCACGAAAAAACTAATAAACTAAATAATTTGCCTGGATGCAAATTGCATGTGGACGTAGAATTGAAGGCTTAAAGATATTAAACTTTTATTTATTTATGTAATCGTATGGCATATTTTAAAATAAGCGTTTTATTAAACTACATTTTGAGTCATAATTAATGATATGATAATATATAACATTTAATATCTAATTTAAGCCAACGCTGATACAACATTAAATGTAGAATATAGTTATATATATTTTTTTATGATAAAAATTGCTTATTTCTAGGTACAAATGTCTCACCCCATCAAATCAGAGCGATAGGCTTCCAGCGGTCGTTCATCCCGAACCCCTCCATGGCGCTGCGTGAGATGGAGTACAAATCCTCGTCCAGGAGTCTGCGCTCGCTGTCCCATGAAGAGCGGGAGTACAAGACCAATGCTAACCTACCCACTGAAGGTATGTTTGTGATTTTTTGCATCTTATGAGTTTGTAGCCGGTTCTTCTCAGTAGAATCTCCTTTCCGAGTCAAAACATGACATATCATAAGAGACACTTGCAAAAAAGTAATGTTGAATTTAGAGATAAAGATTTAAATTAAATTGAGCTCAATAGGTATTTGCATGTAAAATAGCAGTAAGATAATGCAATTATTGAACCTAGTTAAATGGACATACCTGAGTTTGTATTAGGCATATATTTCTACACAAAAATATGTCTATTTCAAAAATAATATAAACAGAGACAGTATACGAACTACCGACGCGACGCAACCAAGCAAAGCGTGACTTAGAATAAATGTTGCAAATTATAGAAGCAGTTTTATAACAACAAAATAAGTATCTAATTTTTAAAGCTAGCCTAGAGTCAAGCCTGGCTGCAGTAACTAATTTCTGAAGTAATTACGTTTTAAATAACTGCGAGTGTCCCGGCCTGCTAAATGTATTAACATCAGCGCTTATTGCGCTCAAAATCACAGCCCTAACTGACTGGCTTATTTGCCGAGAGACGAGCTCTAGTGCGAATATACCATCTATCAGAAGTGGCTGTGTATATATCTGAACTGTCTCACAAGAACACTTATGAGTTATGATAATCTGATATTTGAAAATATAGAAAAGTTGGCCATTTTTCTAAATTAAATACATCATAACTGTTTTTGTTTCTTTTTTAATGTTTTGTGTGGCAATAAAGTATTTATCTATCTATCTATCTATCTAAACAATCGAAAGAGACCAGTTTACTTGGATATTTTGTTGCAAGTTATAATGATTAACATTATATGGTTAAAAAAGCCAAATATAATACAGCAATTGAAAGTCCCATAGTCTACGATATACTTTTAACATAGTGATAGGCTCATGAAATAGAGCTGTTCCTTAAAAAGATAGCTAGGTAATTACAACCTTTCCATTAGCTCGAAAGTAATAGAAATAAAGTGAAATCCAAAGACATTTTTATAAAAGTCTTCAAAATCTATGTAAAATGAAAGTAATTAATAACAACAATTAGTTTTAGCAATATAAAGAATTACAGAAGAAATAATTCAAAGGAAACACCGAAAAAAGGAATGAAAATCTGTCATGTCTGAATCTTTTCACATCTGCCCCAGAGCGTTTACAAGGCAATCTCAACATCAGCTTTCATCAGCACGCGGCGATTGCGCGCGCGCAACTAATGACGCCCATTACGCACATTATTAGCTTCTCCTTTCCACTTTTCAGATCATGTCAACTGTTGTTCTTTGATGAGACCGTTTGTTTAATGAGAAAAGTTTTAAAACACATCTAAAAATCTTTTTCATCACTATTTGAAGCCATCATAGTCTATCCTAAGTTCATGTTATCTGTTTTGACAATCGGCTAAGAAATGGTTTTGATTGATAGCAGCTTTGCAGTTTTTTTTAGGGCTGACTAATAAGCATGGTTTCCATCTACTTGTTTTATCGTGAAAGCGGGCGGAATTCCATAGTTCAGTATTAGCCAGTATTATACATAGCAATTATTTTTAATGTTTGCGTCATGATAGCCGGATCAAATTTTGTTTACGAGGCAAAGCGGAAATCAAGTGATCCAAAAGCGCTGCCAGGATTGCATAAGCAACCGCTTGTACAAAAAATTTAAAAATGTTAGAACTTGACAAGCACACTCCAATGACACCAAATTGTTATCATCATAACACGTCGTACCTAATAGCTTATTATAGGATCGGCAATAGTGGTTTGTATAATAAAAATTTTAGGGGTCCATATAAAATAAAGTTGCAGAAAACATCTGCATAATGAATGCCTTTTTACAGGTATCTAATCTCGTTTTGTTACTTAAATAATTACATGATTTTGTTGACCCATTGTTAAGATTTCCGATTGTCAAACCCGTTTGTAATATAAAACTAGCTGACTCGCCCCGACTTAGCATAAATGAGCTTGTCTACTCTCACAGAATATGTAATAGTACGTTTTACTACTCTGCATTTACTAGATTTAAAATATGCTATACATTGTGATATTTTCTTGGTGAGAGTCGATTGAGGATTAACGGGAGGAAATCCATAATGATCTCATCACTTATAAACTAAATATAATAAAACAGAGCTATTCCTTGTAAAACGAAACAAAAAAGATATCAAAATCATTATTACTGGTCAAAACAGTAGTCGGGGCAATTTGATCAGTACGTGCATATTACATGCCGATGGCGAGGCGTGGACGGAGTCATCGGAACGGGCCAATTACAGGCTGATGGAACACCTTGCACGGCGATCGGAA
The DNA here is from genome assembly GCA_964035005.1 of Erebia palarica. Classification (NCBI taxonomy): domain Eukaryota; kingdom Metazoa; phylum Arthropoda; class Insecta; order Lepidoptera; family Nymphalidae; genus Erebia; species Erebia palarica. The sequence goes on from OZ035983.1 coordinate 33,012,793, forward strand.
TATGACCAGATAAACAATGGCAATATTAGTTCAATCATTACTACTGGATTGTGGATTGTTTTGCTATATCAGTAATCCGGCGAATATAAATAAATGAGCTATGGTTGCTCATAGTTTTGGACGGACCGGCTAGATGATATGAAATGTGTCCGAGATTTTAAATAAATGGAACTTCGTTCCAAACATTTATTAAGCGATTTTATTTACTGTGGAAGTACTCATAACTGTAAACAAACACTGAAGCCGTGGAAAGCTTTATAAGATCCTATTGTTTTCAAATGTTATCATACTCTTTTCCGATTAGCAGGGACAATGATTATTACAGACACATCTAATCAAAAAAGAAACTTGTTTATATAAAAGAACTAAATGAAAAAATTAAGATTTAAGCTAATCGTCTGGTGCTGACAAAGGCAAAGCCAATGACCTCCGGATGGCCAACGAGAGAAAATAATAACAATAACTTCAAATGCGATCTAGAGAAAAAACGACGCCGACACAATGTCATTATGGCAACGTAACATCGTGCACAGAACTAGAATCGATTAGAGGTGAATAGGAATAATAATTAATTTTTTACCAAAAAATAAAAATTGTGTACAAAGAAACACTTTAAATGTGAAACACTTTCAGGGGGCTCTCATAGAAGCAAATGCGAAGTAAAATATTTTATAGCGTAACATATGGTTGCGGTATATCATTTTAAAGATAATTAGGTATAGAGTCCAAAAATATTTTTTTTTAACTTTTCCCCTAAAATTGACGAAATGGGGTGCTTTCAAAGTGGAGATTTTCTAACGTCCAAAGTCGACCTCAGAACTGTCAATTTTCTGAAAGGTTGATCCTGAAAATTGGCCAATTATTTGAATTATATCGTGTACTTGAACAACAAATACTAAAATTAGATAAATATTATAAGGAAACGAAATTATTTAATTTTTAATGAGCTTCAGTATTTTTAACAGAACTTCACAATGATGTCAATAGATGGCGCTCTGTAAAAGTTTATTCATTTCTCCAATAACTCTTTAGCTCTTTTGTGTCTAATGGTAAAAGTTAATCTATAGTTAATCTATAGTCTAATCTATAGCTATTACATACTATAGTTAAAACTATCTTATGGATACCGCTAGGTCTCTGTTCGGGACGAACCACTAGTGATACGTTAGAGCCTAGAGGTCAAGGAATTTTAAGTTTGGCCTATTGATACGGAGATTTTAAATAAGGTGATACTTTACGGAATATTAAAAAAGATGATACTTGGGGAACTTAACTTATAATATATGCGCAAAACGTCAGGCCTTTATTATTTTGGTTGCATAAGATCGTTTTATGTTAATTAGAATTGATGCTTAGGAATCACTGGACTCTCGAGTCTTGTGTTATTGTGCTCTGGCTTATCATTAATTTGAAGAAGATTGAGGACTGGAATTGGCGATTATTGTTCTTGTAAAATTTTACTCGCATTAATTTATTTATATTGTTCCATTTAGTTCGATCAATGAGCCCCAAAAATAGTTAATCGTTATGTAAATAATATATTAGAAGAAAGTTATTTTCGAAATGATTCAATTCAAAGTAATATTACATCGCACCTCATTTCCGGTACGATATTTTCGATTTGATTGATCAATTTCGATGATCAATATCTCGGGTGCTATGATTGGCTACCGAGCGGCTACGTAACAAAGATCGCTACCTAGTCGACTATTTTCTTTATTTTACACTACAATACTCAATGGGTATAGATGGTCAGGTCGTTTTGTTCGAAAAAACTGAAGCGAGCTTTGTATTACAAAACGTTGGTGATCGTCGGTGGAAGCGTCACCGGCGCGTATCTTTGCGGTTGCACTTACACAAATAAAGTCAATCTTGGTGCGAGAAAGGGTCCGTGTGAAAATTTGATAACGAATCTATAGATCGATGCGGCTGCAGAAATCGAGGCAATAGCTGCGGTTTCAATCCGTGTGCTACTGTGATGTAGCGGCGGACACGAATTAGCCGATTGTAAGGCAGCTCCATCGCACGCGCCCTAACCCTTCATGATGATTTACAATGTTAGTCAAAACGTTTGTTTGAGTTTGTTAATCAATGGAAAGATATACATCTTTTTGAAACATGAGTACCAACCATTTAGTGAAAATAATAAAATTTTCTTTTCCCCTCATTTTTTTATTGAAACGGGCCCGCCAGGGATAGGTTATACTTTTTATCCCGGAAAATTAAGGAGTTCCCTCGGGAAGTTAAAAAACTTAATCCACGCGGATGAAGAATTCTTAATCCACGCGCTATTAAGAAGTTTATTTCTGTAATGTAATATTCCTACCGCCTGTTTTGTAAAATAGTAGTATTTCTACACTGGGGCTGACTCGACTCAAAAGATACAAATAAGACACGCATAGTAAGGTTTTTTGATGGATGTTGTTGCATACATCGTCCCGGGAGTATTAAAACTATTAAAACGTATATGGTAGGCGGGGCACTGCGGGCAACATTAACTTCTCTAGCCACAAACCACAGCTCCTGGATCCAACGGACAGACGGACACGGTTTATCTTCTGCGTACCACTTTTATAGTCGTATAATTGCCCATTATCCTGAATCGAACTATTGATGTAACTACTTAACATGACTATTGGCATGGTGAAAGAATTCTTGCTTTCTGATTGAGAAAATGCTAATTTACCTTGAGAACAGCGTCTTATCATATTATGTACCTACCTTTTCATTCAAATAACCGAATCGAGGTACTGAAAAAAATGTACATTACGTGGAAGAACATCTACAATTGCTTGGGCACAAGAAAATCTACGGAAAATGGAAAATTACCTTAGTGGAAGGATAGATCACAGAACTACTTAAATGGTGGCTAAATATTGTAGTTTGCCAATTCTTGCACCTCTCTCACTCTTTGTTCGTGTCGGATTGCCGTCTTATTGGCATATGAGAGTGAGAGAATATAGACATTGAATCAGCGTTTGAAGTGAATATTTGTGCACTAAATTATCTCCTGCTTAGTTGGCAAGTCTTCGCCATATGATTGGAAGACGTGGGTGATATTTGACTAATGGTAAAACTTATATTTAGTTAGGTACCAACTCTTTTTTATCCACCACTATCCACTACAACTCAGCGCCGGATCTTGAATTTTTTCGAGGCGGGGCAAAAATTGAAAAATGCCGCCCTCGCTCGCCAATATTTTTACCTTTGAATGAATGAATGAATGAATGTGAATGGCTCGCAGATTTTCCCGTTGTACTGAGCATGCTAAGGTAACGCTTTTCAAGGCATATTCCCAGAGCTTGTCGTGTACACAATCTGTAGGTCGCTGGACAACTTGCGCTTCCAATTAGGATGATGATGGGATTGCTCCGGTTCTGCAGTGCGTCAGGGATGTCGCGGCTGTCATTCGTAAAAAAAACTATCTATGTCCCTGATCCGTAGAACACGGAACAGTCCCTACAGCAAACTACAGTTTAAGTACTTCGCCACTATAGAAGTGCCTTGAGCAGAAGGTGCACGAAAACCAGCTCGTTTCATTAATCGCCCTCGACGCGGGGAAGTGGACATGTCTGTGTCTTTTATATTTATACTAGCGGACCCGCCCCTGCTTCGCTCGGGTGCCTTGGAGGTGGAATTATTTCCAAAGACACTGAAACACGTGTTTCGCTCGTAATTTTTAATCGAATTTAATTTTTTTTCGTATGTAAGCCGAAAAAAAAATCCTCATCCAAACTTTCATCCTCTATTTTACCCCTTTTAGACCAGGGCTGAAGCCTTTGAAAATGGTGGAAAAAATCATAGTAACATGAAACCCATTAGAAAAGGAAGAGAATAAAACAAAAATGAAAGGAAAAATAATTTACGGACGTTCTGAGGTCGGGAAGTGGAAGGGGGTGGTTTTTAAGGGTAAAAAACGGTTTATGTCAATTTCCGGCAAAACTACAAGTCCTATGGAAAAAAATTAAATGGAAAAGTTGTAGGTAATAAAGAGATCTACAACGTTTGTATTTACACTTTCACATAACCTCAAAATTTATTTGAAAAATTCAAATACCCATGTTTTTGGTTTTTTATTTTTATCTTTTACATGAAACCAAATCTTTTACATCCTACAATGATCATTTATGGTTTCAAAAATGATCGACCCTATATCTCTATCTGTCTATTTGGGGGAGGAATTTTGAAAGATCCTTCCTTAGTGGGCGCCTAGGTCACAATTTCAAGCTACCTACTAAGGAACCTACTGTCCAAATTTCAAGTCTCTAACCCTAGCGGCTAAGGCTGTGCGTTGATAGCTTAGCTACCAATCAATCAAGTTCTTTGTGTTTTTATTGTTAGTAACCTACTATAATATACACTCTATGGATCTTTTAGTTGTCCGAATTAAACAACTTTTATTTATTTATAAATTTACTATTCTGCGCGTCTGTCATCGCAAAGTTGCGATAATGCTGAATAGTGTATTCTACCAAGCTTGAATCTGCCGCCCTCTGAACTTGCCGCCCGGGGCACGGGCCCCGGCTTGCCCCCCCATAGATTCGGGGCTGCTACAACTCAGCCCTTGACTGCGATCTCACCTGGTAAGTGGTGATGCAGTCTAAGATGGTAGCGGGTAAACTGTTAGGGCATGGCAGTTATACAAAACCCTCTAATCGGCTTCTACACGGCATCATACCGGAACGCTGAATCGCTTGGCGGCATGTCTATGCCGGTGGGTGGTAACTAGCCACGGCCGAAGCCTCCCATCAGAGAAAATTCAGAAATTATAAATTCCCAAATTGACCCTGCCGCAGATCGAACCCGGGACCTCTTACGTTAAGACAACAGCGCTCACCAGCAGTGGTGAGCGCTGTCTCTGGCGCAGGCCCGGCAGGTCGTACCAGCCAAATACCAAATATAAAACCACCAGTATTCAGTATGCGCACAACGAGATTATTTCGCGACGAGAGAGAGATGTTGTCGTTGCCGGCAAATTTATCGTTTACATGCACAAAATCCGGTATATATTACAAAAAAATAGTCGGCATGCAAAGCTTCGTAGAGCAAAATACCACAGGTATGAAATGTTACTTTTATCTCTACTTTTGACGTAACGCGACAAAAGTAGAGATAAAACGCGACAAAAAGATTGACGTAACGTGCGCATGCTAGCCCTACTGGTAACGGAGCCTGACTGCAGCACTGAGCCTGGGCTACTTTGAGAGTTGACTTGACTGAAGCCAATGTAAAACTATTTATCAAAAAGCGCGGTTAGGCGAAATAAGTACCTAAGCGTAACGAAATCAAAGCATACCCAAATTAAATCAACGCTGCTAAACATATAATATAATATACTTAATACACTTAATAACAAAAATATAATAATTTGCATAATCGCGTCCATATGAGATAGCTGACGTTTTTTGCTCTTTTAATGAAATCAGTGAATCGGTGCGGAAATGCTAGCATTCTTAGATAATACCTATGTTAATATACCGACCTCATGAGTGGTACTTTATAGTTTTATATCTTTTTAAGTAGATATGATAGGTATACATAATGAACTACGTAGGTAGTAAGTAATATTTCATAGCGGTAGGGAATTTGTAGAGCTTAAAAGAACATACAATATGGGATAATATACTTACCTATTTATTTTGTGAAGATGAGTAAGTACTTAGTTGCATTATTAAACATTAGATATATTACATATCATTTTTTTCTTTGCTATTTAAAATAGACCCTATCTGCTAGAATCTGCGACTCAGGCTATGTTCGCACTACGAAAAACATTCACTCGAATTTTACTCTCACGATTTATATTTCGCGTACGGATTTCACCTATTCCGCACTGCCAATGCGGTGAGCGTCATACAACTCCAAAATGTTCGCTCGAATATAATTCTTATCGCACCACATGAAATTTGTATCAAACCAGAGATTTTATTTTTCTCGCGCACTTTATTTGCAAGTGCGTATACCACGATGTGATTTCAAATGTTACTGAACTGCAAATAAAATTACCCGCGAATATTTTTCGTAGTGCGAATGTTTCTTAGTCCGAGGCTGAGGCCTACTTAAGTTATATAAAATATTCTCTTGATATTATGTTTTAGTGATGGTATAAACAACATAATATGGCATTTAGATCTTCAGGAACTATAGGCTATAGATATAGATACCTATATAAAGAGAAACACAAATTGCGCCTTTTATATGCGTATAGTTTCCTACTACTTATTAGACAGTATTAGACCTAAACATTTTCGAATTTACTTTAAAGCGCCACTTGAAAACCGTCTCGCCATGGTAATTTTAGTTCATTATTCATGCTACTTAGTTTATTTTCGCTTTTCCCCTCACTAGTTACAACCGGTCACTATTTCCCGCGTCCGCAATAAATTGCTAAACGCGCGGTCAAATGAGACGACCGCAAAACTACGGGAGGTAAACCTTCTTTTGACTTTAGAGTAGACTGCTCATGCTCCCAGAGTTAGTGAGTTGCTTTTTAACCCGTAACTACAACCTCGTCTTAAAAAAAATAGAATTTAGATTACAACAGGATTTTTCTAAGGCTTAATTAACCTTAGAAAAATCCTACCACCATCGCTCTACGAAATCTGAGAGTACATTTTTAGAAACAAAATTATCCTATTGAATCTGATAAACATTTGTGATATATTATTAATTTCAAAATGAAATTCCAGGATCATAGCATTGTTACATGAGAAAAACGAGAATTTTGGCTACCATTTTATTTAATATTTTCGTACCCATTTCCTCAGATTGAAATTATTAGTTTAGATAAAGTTTTCCATAACAGCCCGTGTCGTCATGGTATGTGGAAGTCGGGCTGCGGTTGCGGACGAGGCTATTTGCACTAAGCATATCAATTCACATCTAGCTTTACACGTCATATAAATCTGGGTAAATTATATTTATAGTACTATATATCAGGCATAATTAAGTAGATATTATAATACTTAAGAGGAGTATGAGTAGAGAGGTCTTCGCTTAATTAGGTTTTCTTCATTTTTTGGACGGTGTTAATAATAATTATTACTTTAAACTGTAAGTACCTAAGTAAATGTCATATAAGTTTAGGTAGGTACCTACTTATATGACATTTCAACAGGAAGTATACCCTGTCGTCTTGCGTTCTGCTATTACAGCTATCAAGTATTATAGAACCCAAAATCAAATAAGTAGGTACATAAGGAATATAACAGGACACTAATTACACTAACTAACACGATTGGAAATAATGTTTTCTTTTTTATTTATTAAAAATAAATAACATTAAATTTAGCCGTAATTTTGCATGATATACTTATCTACGGTGGCATTTATTTTATCTATAAACATTATAATAACCATCAATCATTATTCATTAGGTATGCGTCCAATAACTTTCACGTACAATATGGACGAAAACACACTACGGACAAAATGAAACTCTCTGACAAAATATCCGTGCGCGCACTTTTAAGTAAACTGAACTGCGAACATTAGCGCGCCAGGAACGATGCTGACATTTCTTGCGGACGTTTCGTCCTGTCTGGTCCCTAGTACCTATTACAGTTTTCGCCTTAAGGTTCCATATCTCAAGGTCAGGTCCAAGCTCGTCGGGCCACGCATTTGCGGTCGCGACAGGATACGAGCGTGTACCGTAATGAGCAACACATAACGAAACCTTACAAATAATTCCACCGACGAAAAAAACACACCGAATCACGTACAGTCCTTCGAAGGAAAAACCATATCGGATTACACCGTGTAAACTCTTTTCTCTTTCCACCGCTTGATATTAGAGAGAGAGGCTGTAATAATCTCTCCAATTATTATTGCGTGGTACAATTTGAAGTACGTACTCAATACATTCAATTATTGTAGTACGTGTGCACAGCACAGTAGTTTATGCCATGGAAAAAAGTTAGGTAGGTTTACAAAAGTCATAATCGTTTTTAAAGTCAGAATCAATGTTTATTTAAACCAGCTAAGAACATCAATCTTTTTAGTTCTACATTAGCCTTATATTGAGGAGAAACATAAATGTATTTCAAGTATTTTCTTAGCTTGTTTTCTATCGCGATAGAAAATATGTGCTACATAATGACTACTTAATTGGAGCAACAAAAGGAAAAAGGTAAGAAAATTCACGCGTTTTGGCCAACGACCTCAATTTACATAGACGGGCCCTGTCAAACAAAGAATGTGGGCGTATTTTTAGCAACGCCATCAACGCCATCTAGTCTGAAAAGCGGGAACTTGCTTGCAACATATGCGCCATCTTGAAAACATATGACTCGGTCATAGATTAGTACAGATGCGCTTGTCTAAAATAATACCTACATCAGTGTACTCTCTGAGGTAAACGATAAATGTTAGTATGATGTTGTTATTTTTACCACTTTTTTGTTACCAGTTTCCTGGAAAACCATTGGACCGATTATTATGCGGTTTTTTGCATTATTAGATATATATAGCTTGTGAGAAGGTTCTTAGATATATTTAAAGATCAAAGTCAACACAATGGGGCGCTGCAGTTCGTCGTGGGTTTTTTAAAAATTTAATTATTTGTTAATTGTTGATAAGTTTTGTCGAAAAATAAGTAAATAAATAATAATAATAAGTCGCGGGCATTCGCTAGTACAAAATAAAAATTACCAACTTTAATAAATGAAAACTCTTTATTTATTGAAGTTGGTTTAAACATTAAACTCACGTCAATAACTAATTTTATCATATTATTATAATAGCATAATATTGCGTCTCGGAAGGTATTATTGCCTACTGTCCGTTCTGCCCATCTATGCATTAACTAATCTTGGTTGCATTTTTTTTATCGTACTGGACTGGACTATTCTAGGGTTGGAACCCAAAGCCGTAAGGCCAGTGAGTAAAAAAAAAATATCATACAGTTTGCCGCGGAAATTAAATGATTGCGTAATGGATAGAAATATTAAATAGGAAGATTAAATAACGTTTTTTATGAAATGTATAATTGTGAATTGAAACACTTACCTTAAAATAAAAATTATACAGTGCCAAACTAATAAAACTTTAGATGATAACTTAATAAAAAATTATCTACACGATGAGCGACCGTGACAGCGCTACGACGGGGACAAAGACAGGCTTATGACAGGTTATAGGAACGTGCTCTCATAGTTGGTCGCCCGCCATTTTTGTATGAAAGGGCCCATCTAGTACCTACATATATATCGATGGTTTTGGCTCCATTTAATATCATAGGCCTTTGCGAGAGCGCGCCGCCAAACCTAAACAAAAATAAATACTGGACAGCTTACATGCTCTCCTACAATAAATCTGTTAGATGTACCTAGATCTATATAGCTGGATTAAATTACTACAGCATCTGCATGATAATTTTTTTTTGCTACTCGTAATAAATTACCATTTTCTTGTTCAGGAATGTAGCAGTATCTAACTCGGTTGTAAAAACACACTCGATGTTAGTCCTAAATAGGTGCGCTTGCGTTCTCCGAGGCGACACTAATTTGATTATCCCTCTGAAAGAGCATGAGCGGTGGTTTGAGCAGAAAATGTTGATGAGTAGCTTGTTCGTGGTGTACAATGACCGTATACGAGTATATTTTCTACCGGTATTTCGCCAACCTTATTAGATGGTTGTAATGTTTCTAATAGATTATTTAGAAATTTAATAAATCTATTTATAATATATAAATCGAATGCTGCAATCGAGTCTGACTAGAAAAACGTTTACATCATTAATCATTATATTGTAAATGTCTAGCCCAACTTGAGAAGCACAGAGCGGCGCGGCAAGTAGTGGCAAAGTTTCTATAAAATCATGTAAAAGTACCTACGATTTCTTCCTGCAAATTAACATGAGCCTTAAAGATTTATGGGTAACCTAGGAGACGGAGCGGGCTATGATTTTTCAAAATGTATCTGCACAAAGTATAGGCTTTATCAATATACATAGTTTATCTACATAGTCTGCACATTGAACAGAGTAATCAGGGTAGGTAGGTATGTGCGGGAGATGTGATAGGTAACGCTAGCCCGCGGATCGCGTGTTCGAAGTATAGTGTTACGCGCGGCCGGCTGTATCAACGATCGTCAATCGGCCGGATCCATTCCCTGTAACCATACCTCTGGTAGAGCCACGGCGAGAACGAGTTCATACGCGAGTGCGGGTTCATACGCGGGTGCGGGTTCATACGCGGGTGCGGGTTATCTCATAATATCATGTATATTGCATGTGATTGCTTACTGAGATTGTGAGTTCTTTTAAGATGTCTTAATTATTCAACTCAGTGCTCCAGATATTTTCGATTGCATTTTTATTGATACAAATTACAAACCATAATATTTCGTACTATGTGCTAAAACAAAAACTTCTAACTGGGCTGGATTTTTATACTTTTCAATAAAATTTAAATGATACTAAGTAATTTTTGATGAAGAAAAATCAGTTAAGTAATTATATTCAGTAAAGCTTATCATACAATACTTAGTATGCACAAATTAAAATTAAAAAGTTTATGCTAAGGCGCAGGCATGGGCGTAGGTTGAGTTTGTTAAATATACTATGATGATACGGATTATTTCTATGGCAAAAATCGCGTTATTTGTGACCCGACGTAATCTCTACAACTTACATTACAGTGGACGTGTCTTAACAGTCCGGTGCACCGAACCGGACAATATCACCGTTTGTGCTTTGTGTAGCAAATTATGGTATTTCCATCGTTCGCTGTGGACATCTGTCAATCGCAGCTACTTAATTCATCTCGACACTCGATAATTTTCAAGCCGACATACTCCTGTACCAAATATAGCCGAGATCAAAACGAAACCACAGAAAAGTAGTACCAAACGCAGCAGGAAAGCCATACAATGACCAAAATAATTTGATATTTGGGGAAAAGCCGCGGCAGTACTAGACACTGCAACGCGACGGTCACAAAGAATGGATGTCTACAAAATCGTGATGTTTCAGGAGAGCTACTAACAGTACCTAGTCTAATATATAATATTATAAAGAGGAAAGATTTGTCTGTTTGTGTGTTTGTTTGTAATGGATAAACTCAAAAACTACTCGACCGATTATAAAAATTCTTTCACCTATAGAAAGCTACTTTATCAGCGAGTAACATAGGCTATAATTTATTTAAAAAAAAAATTAGAGACCCCAACGAAAATTGCAATAATAATGTGATTTTTGCAACTTGTACTTAATAAAACTGTCACCGTATTTGCCCCAATGAGCGACTGTACGTGACTCTTCACACTGTGTTGTATCGCACGGATATAATATTATTGATAAGCATTTGATAAGAATCTGTAATATTTTATAGTAATTTACAGTGATTATAATTTATAGAAACTGAATAGTTATATTTAATACGTCTCCCGGCCTACGTGTTAGCTTCTGTTCAATAGAGAAAAAATATAAAAACGAGAAAGTATAGTTATCAACTAAAAACAAACTGTATTTTTATTTTTTAACGACAAGGATTTAAAAAAAAAGCATTCAGGTTTACCAATAATGTTTCACATACCCATCCATAATCATTTTGTAAGTAGAGCATATAAAACACGTAAGAAGCCTGCACAAGTGAGCGTAAGTCGCAAAAAATATATTTTGGATACTTAACATTTTCCTTCTGATAACTTAGTGCTTCACTTTAAATATTTAAAGTATTGTTGGGTTTAAGGGGTTGGACACACAGCATGCGACAGCAGTAGATAATGCTGAACGGAAAATATTCCAATGCGGCTCCTAGAAGTTGTGTATATACCTACTAACAGCTTTATTATTCTGAAGACAAGTACTTATTCACACTAACAAGCGTTTTTTTTTAAATTGTTCAATAATATATGTTAAGTATGTTAATGTTAAGCTTTTCTGAGAGAAATGATTTCTAAGTTACCTTTTTGGTCGGCTGATGAAAAATAGATAGTAGACGAGCACTTGAATGTAATGATACCTCGAGGTTCTTATTGTCCTAAAAGGGCTTGCAAAATTATGCCTTATTCTTACTGTCTAGTGTGATGTTTCATATATCCAAGATTTTTAATATTACAAGTAGTTTTCTGTGTACACTGAAAAAAAAAATTGATCGCTGCTACCAAAATTTTGCTAGTCGTTATAAAGTAAAATTATCGTATAGGGGAACATAAAGCTACTTGGTTGCTAGCAATAAAGCCAACTTTATTACTGATTTCACTATGTAATACAGTAAAATTAACCAAGTTGAGTATTTGAGTCGATAAATGGTAGTTATTTATGCGAAAAAATATTTGGTTCTTCTAATCATGGTTTTTGATGATGGTGAAATAGATTGTGGTGGAATTAATAAAGGCATTTGTCAGATTCATTACTAAACTTATACTATATTTATTAAACATGCGTCTTTATCAAATCTTATCAAGACCTTACTCAAACTCACTACTTTGACGTGGTCAATTTTAACATGTGTCTTTATGAAATCACAAGACCTTAGTCAAACTCACTACTTTGACGTTGTCAATTTTAACATATGTCTTTATGAAATCTTATCAAGACTTAGTCAAACTCACTATTAAGATGTTATCAAGTTAAACATTTGACTTTATTAAATCATATCAAGAACTTTCTCAGACTCACTATTTTAACATTATCAAGTTAAACATGTGACTTTATTAAATCTTATCAAGACCTTTGTCAGACTCATTACTTTAACGTGATCAAGTAAATCATGATCCGTGTTTAATTTTAATATCTTGCCTAATTAATATAAAAATAATTAATTAAAGTTTCTTATTATTTTTCAAAAAGATAGAATATTAGGATCTATCAAGTTGAATGTTTAGTCCAATATTTTGCAATATTTTGTTTCAATCAAGTACTTTTATTAACATAGGGTTAGTATTATATTACTACTTATTATTACTTATTAGTTTATGAGTACTAATACTAACCCTGTGTTATCAAAGTTCTTGATATTTATAAAATAATTTAGCTATGGTACATAGTACTGTAGTTAATAGTAAATTATGTACGACAAGCTTGTTTTACATAATTTACTAACATTATTGTAATACTGTACTACTATATCACTAAATAATTTACAAAAGCCTTGATGCAAAAGGTATTATTATTAAGTTTTTGGTTACCAATATGAACCCTAATAATTATAAAAGTTACTATCAATTATATACTGAGATATTATGTGTAACATGACAATTACATTATATTGGATTAAACATTACAATTCTATTTTTACCTAAAATGAAAGCAATATAGGTATATTAAAAAATATTTATTTTCATATAAATAAAAAGCTTTATGACAGATTTTGATACCTATTATCATTATTGGTTATTAAATTTTATACCACTCAATGATATTTTATTTAAGAAAACTTAAACAGGGCTACGCAAGGTAAACTAGCGGCACGCTATGATGGCCGGTTTGACGTTTGTCCGCTCATGAAGTTCCGTATTAATTGATAACGACTTTGAAGGAAATAATTGTATTACTTTATTGACGATAGTGATGTGCAGAGATTCATAAATTTTATCGAATGTAGTTTCTCATGAAGTTCCGTATTAATTGATAACGACTTTGAAGGAAATAATTGTATTACTTTATTGACGATAGTGATGTGCAGAGATTCATAAATTTTATCGAATGTAGTTTTAGGTTTAGGACTCAAAATTTATTTATTAAATTGATTTCTTAAATGTATACAAGTGTAGAAAAATCAGTTTGCACCATTTAAGGGGTGAATGTACTTGTGAATATGAACAATTTTCACTATGTGGACAAACCTCTGAAATCGCAAAAAAATATCAATAAATTTTTAAAAATGGAATCTAATACGATCGTCACATAGGATCGCTGGCTAGCACAACTACTACCTCCGGCAAACTCGCGTCAATGCTCAATGCAAAACAAAGCAGTTTCGAATTGACGTTGCTTCGAAAAGTATAAACTGTCAGTGCAATGCGATTGTGATATAGTTTTGACCTGGCTTTGGATTTCAAATATTGATACTGCATTACTGTTGACCCTTGCTCGTTAATTTGGACTCTGTTCAAGCCCTTTGTTGTGGATTTCGTCGATATGACCGAACGTACGCAGAGAACTGTTCTAAATAGTCAGACACGTGAGTTCGTAATACGCCTTCGTAACTATTTCGATCGTGAAGCTAAAAAGGGAGGGCCAATTTTACCTATAACGTCAGTGGTTGAACGCGTAGCTGATGCGCTTAATATTGGACAACGAACTGTTAGACGGATAACTAAAAAAAAATATGGCGAGACTGGCACAGAAGAAAATAAACTTCACACACCAAAAAAGAGAAAACGAGCAAAACCAGTCGTAGGCATCGATAGCTTTGATGCCGATGCTATCCGAAGACATGTTTACGGCTACTATTTACAGAAGGAGTATCCAACAACAAAAAAGTTGGTGCATTCACTGAAGGAAGCTGGATTATTCTTCGGTGGGGAAAGTTCTTTAACGAAGATTTTGAAGACCATTGGATTTCGATACAAAAAATGTAACAAACGCAAAATATTGATGGAAAGATTTGATATAGCGATGGCAAGGTATACTTTTTTACGGCAAGTGAAAGAAATCAAAAATTGGCAAAATGTTGTGTTCTTGGATGAAACATGGCTTAATGCTAACCATACTGTAGGCCGTTCTTGGAACGATGACACAGCAGCATCTACTTCCAAAGTTCCTGTAGGAAAAGGATCGCGACTTATAATTTGTCACGCCGGAACCATCAACGGGTTTGTCGAAGGTTCTCTCATGGCTTTTGCGTCAAAAACCACTGGAGACTATCATGAAGACATGAATGGAGAAAAGTTTACTGAATGGTTTACCTCAATGTTGTGTAGCCTCCCTGAACCATCTATTATAATTATGGACAACGCCCCATACCACTCGATGCAAATTGACAAGCCACCTGCCCAATCCCAAAAGAAAGCTGATATCGTCGCATGGCTTCGTAAAAATGGCGTAGATGCAAACTTGAATATGTTAAAAGCGGAATTAGTACGTCTTTTAAAAGAAAACAAACCAACCAAGATCCGATACGTCATTGACGAAATAGCATTAGAACATGGGCACAGAGTTATACGGTTACCGCCTTACCATTGTGAGTATAATGCGATTGAGTTGGTGTGGGCTCAAATTAAGGGATATGCTGCAAGACACAATACAGAACCCCCATTTACCACAAAAAAAATGCTAAAATTATTAGAAGAAGCTTGTGAACATGTGATGTATGTGATGATAGCAGTGACGACAGTGAAAATAGTAGTATGGACGAATCTGATTAATTATGGCCTTTTGTGGCACCTTCTTTGGTATCTTTTGTATTCATATGTTTCTTGTGTGCATATAAAGTATGTATATTCATTTTCGTTCAAATATTCAGTTCGTTCAAATAAATTAAATAAACATATACATTTTTGTTTTATTAAACCTATTTAATCAGGTACAAAAACAAAACTTAATTGTTTTTTGTTCGAGAATAAATTGACATTCCACATCACTATTGTAATGTGTCAAACCGGCCATCATAGCGTGCCGCTAGTGTAACAAATCTTATTTGATACCATGTTCACGGTACATGGAAATAGTGATAACAAATCTTTGTGAAATTTTATCCCAAATTTTGAAATTTGAGGTTCAGAGACCTCATAATCTTAAGTGAAGAAGTGTTCATTAAACCGAACGTAGATTTTAATTTGCACATAAAACTACACTAGACAATATTTTTATTTACCACCAAAGATTTACAAAAACAATATAATATTAAGTAATCCTGACTCTCAAACTAGGAGGCCTGTATCTTGAGAGCCAGTGTATTTCTTGACATTGGGTACAAGTTGGCAGACAATAAATGAATGAGAAAAAATACAAAAACATGAATACAAAAATTGTGAAGCAATACAGTCTTTTAAAGATCAAAAACATCAAAATCTATTAATTTACACTTAATTATATTAATTTACAATTTAATTTACTTTTTTTTTCAATTTAGTCCCGTACAACAAACACAATCGCAAACACAGTCTACAACAGATGGTATGCAGTACAGATTTAAAAAAATCCCAAAGAGCGGATTACGCTTCAATACCTGTGGGTCCTTTTCTAGTTAGAGGTAAACTAGATAATATAGAAATAAAGATAATAAAAAAATCTAATAAAGAAGTGATATACCTCTCGCCTAGTTTAGGCTATTCTAGCGCTTCGGTATTGGCTATCCTCGTGGGCCTCCTCATGGCGGATCCCGCGGATGAAATCAGTGATTTACTCACAGCGTGGGAATTGCAGGAACTTATCCCGGTGTTCCGAAGTAAGTACATTGAACTCTCATTAATAATAATACCTTCCTAGTGGCAGTATTTATTATGGTATTTAAGTGTTTTGGCCGGCGTTCTGCACGCGCATTTAACTTAAATAAGTACCTACATGATGCAGGACCTCCATGATATTAGGAGACTATCATCGTCATGTCATAGGACTCATAGGTAAAGTACCTATGTAGGTATAAGTATAGTAGCGCGGCAGACAGGGCGTTAAAACTACATTTTTAGGGCTATAGGTACTTACTTAGTGTAATAAGTACATCATTAAAAAACAGTCATAGTATGATTGTATACTATATAATAATATATATTGTCATAACCTATGTTTAGGCAAGTATCCTATCTCTACCTATTCAATTCAATTTCCTTTACTTGCAGAAACATGTTTAATACAATAGGTACATTAGGTTTATTATAGGTACATAGGTAATATTTTTACAATTGGTCTTTTCAGGAAAATTTATTCAGTTAGAGAATAAGGCGGCTGACCTTTCTGTCTTCAATCTCTTCAAAATATATTTGCTTGATAATTATCTAAATACAGGGTGTCCCTGGAAAATGTGCAACCCCGAAAGGCGGTGAAGCTAGACCATAAATTATCGACAAAAAAAATAGAAAAAAATTCTGAAAAATTTATTTTACTTTTTATTAGCGAATTAAGATTTTTATTTCTTGAGTAGACTATGCAAGAAAAAAACGATTTCTTCAAAATTAGTGGGTCTGTCACCGTAAGATTGTAAAAACCGTTAGATTATAATCTAACTCGCGAAATTCTAAATTTTAGTACAGGCCGGGCACTTAGGTTTTATCGGGTTTAAATACCTATCATATTACAATCTACCGGAAAATAATGCGTTAAATTCTAATCTTTCGACAGTTTAGAATTTCGCGAGTTAGATTATAATCTAACGGTTTTTACAATCTTACGGTGACAGACCCACTAATTTTGAAGAAATCGTTTTTTTTCTTGCATAGTCTACTCAAGAAATAAAAATCTTAATTCGCTAATAAAAAGTAAAATAAATTTTTCAGAATTTTTTTCTATTTTTTTTGTCGATAATTTATGGTCTAGCTTCACCGCCTTTCGGGGTTGCACATTTTCCAGGGACACCCTGTATTTAGATAATTATCAAGCAAATATATTTTGAAGAGATTGAAGACAGAAAGGTCAGCCCCCTTATTCTCTAACTGAATAAATTTTCCTGAAAAGACCAATTGTAAAAATATTACCTATGTACCTATAATAAACCTAATGTACCTATTGTATTAAACATGTTTCTGCAAGTAAACGAAATTGAATTGAATAGGTAGAGATAGGATACTTGCCTAAACATAGGTTATGACAATATATATTATTATATAGTATACAATCATACTATGACTGTTTTTTAATGATGTACTTATTACACTAAGTAAGTACCTATAGCCCTAAAAATGTAGTTTTAACGCCCTGTCTGCCGCGCTACTATACTTATACCTACATAGGTACTTTACCTATGAGTCCTATGACATGACGATGATAGTCTCCTAATATCATGGAGGTCCTGCATCATGTAGGTACTTATTTAAGTTAAATGCGCGTGCAGAACGCCGGCCAAAACACTTAAATACCATAATAAATACTGCCACTAGGAAGGTATTATTATTAATGAGAGTTCAATGTACTTACTTCGGAACACCGGGATAAGTTCCTGCAATTCCCACGCTGTGAGTAAATCACTGATTTCATCCGCGGGATCCGCCATGAGGAGGCCCACGAGGATAGCCAATACCGAAGCGCTAGAATAGCCTAAACTAGGCGAGAGGTATATCACTTCTTTATTAGATTTTTGTACTGGCTACTGCTCACTTAAAAATAAAATCTAATCTATAGGTCAAGACCTAAAAATGTACTCTGTAGAAACGTGGTTCGTAAATACAAAGAACAAACAATTATCCTATATGTTACTTGTCTCTGCAAACAATGGTGAATGGCGTCCCGAGTCCCGACTCCCGCGTCCCACGTTGGCGAAAGGGATGATCATTGATCGATACGAATTACGATACATCATACAATATAATATCAGAATATCGATTCAGCATTATTCTATATAGGTAAGTATCGATATTTCATACGTTATTCCTACAAAATATCGTATCTTCGTATGACATCAAGCATGTTTTTTTATAAAGGTTTACTATGAAAATAACAACTTTTGTCAAAACTATTTTTACGCAGTTTAAGTACTATAAGTACAGCTGTGTTATTTAAAATACGGTGTCTGACTCAATAATAATTATACTTATTATGTTATTTACATAATATACGAGTAGGTACTTATTTTTAAAGAATACAGCTGATATTTCATATCTGGCATAGAGATAGCTTCCATCTAGGAGGTGGACAAAGGATACTTTTTAGCCTGGTAGATCCTATGTTTTTACGGAATATAGGAAATTTGTAAGGTTATCTACACAATGTAAATAACCTTAATCCACGCGGACAAAGTCATCAGCATCAGCTAGCGAAAAATATTTGGAACTGTGATTTACTACAAAGTCTCGTTAATAGTTCTTTCTTTTTTGACCGAGCGAAGCGAAGGTCTCTGAGTCTACTTGAGTGAACTTGCACTTGTCCGTCCGTCCGTCCGTCTGTCAGAGCCTTATAACTTCTGAATTACTGAACGTAATTACTTCAAATATAAATATAATATGTAAACCGATGGCCTCCTGCCAAATATGGCTTAAAAAGTTATAAAAATCTTTATTTCAGGGGGGCTCTCATAGAAGCGAATGCGAAGTAAACTATTTTTATAGCGTTATAAAGGGTTGCGGTATATCATTTTAAAGATAATTAGGAATAGAGTCCAAAAATATTTTTTTTTAATTTTTCCCCTAAAATTAACAAAATGTCCAAAGTTGACCTCAGAACTCTCAATTTTCTGAAAGGCTGAGCCTGAAACTTGATTAATTATTTGAATTATATCCTGTAATTGAACAACAAATACTAAAATTAGATAAAATATATTATAAGGAAAAGAAATTATTTAATTTTTAATGAGCTTCAGTATTTTTAACAGAACTTCATAATGATGTCAATAGATGGCGCACTGTAAAAGTTTATTCGTTTGTGCTTGCGTGGAGAAGTGGTATTAATTTACTTTGACATAATATTTGTTGATTCTTATGTCATTGATAATTAATCTAATTCATTGTTATTTTACGTTTGTTCATAATACCTACTAAATTTGGAACTATAATTATATCTTTATATCGCGATATCTTGCATTTGATAATATCGTGTTTGTTTATCGATACAAACGATTGCGATACGTTACGATACGATATATCGATACTAAATACTTTTTTGAGCATCCCTAATGAGTACTGCGGATACAATTCTAATTTCTATTGGCGCGGACATGTCGTAACTTGCACAAAAATAACAATAATTATCTTTGCGTTGATAATAAATTCCGATGTTTCGTATTAACAAGGCTAGATTTTTGCAATAAACTCGACTAATTGTCTTATTAACGTTTCTTGATAAATTGTATGACATGATTTGATATTAATCAACAATACTTGTTTAAATTGAATAAACCACATTATACCTTGCTATGACGTCATGATATACCATGCCGGCCTCATCAAGTTATATTAATGTTTTTAACAAGTTACTTTATAGCCTATTCAATCATTTTGTCTTTATCGCCAGTAAATATGTTTGGTTAATCGGTACTATAATTTTCTTTTTGGAAATAAACATAAAATACTTAAACAAGTGAAATTCGTACTTGTTAGACAATCTTTTTTTTCAGTGTAGTTTCCGCCGCGTATAATTTATGCCCAAGGCTTTATATTCAAGCCCTTTAAATTTAAAACAAAAGCCGAAGCTCCGCCGGGCCGTCAAGCGCAGGATGTATCGAATTACGCCGAGTTACGATGTAAATGATCAGTTACAAAAACTCTACAAAACAACCAACAAGATGCAAGGGGTGAGAATATTCTTATGGGAGTTTCATGTGATTTATAAAGCTTCAGGGAAGTATGCGAGGTTGATGACATCTTACTTTCATTGTTTATTTTTCACGGTATCAATAACGGTGTGACTACTTGTTCATGATGTAAACTGATTCAAAAAGCCAATAAATAGGTACTATGGTAAGATTAACTTTCAGGCATTAAAATTAAAATCACCTTGTCAGTAGTATATTAAACTAGGATTTAATTAATGATTTGTAAATATAAATATCTATTACAAAAATATCCTTTCTACAAGCCGGAAAAGCTCAACGCTTAAGTCGGTAAACTGATTTCGTTAGGGCAACCTGTAAGAGTACTAGTAATAATACGTACTTCTCTAAATAGAAGCTAAGTTAAAATTATAACTCCACGATCACCCGTGTCTATCCTTTAAAATGGAACCCCTATGTGCAGAATTTCAGCCGAATATGAGAAGATGATTAAGCCACTTTTAGAGAAAGCTGTGTGCTTAGTATGGTTAGTAGTTTTATTTTCACCATTATTTGTTGATAAATTTAACAATTATTTTTTAATGATTATTAAATAGAGGATCTCCCAAAAGTCGTAATATCCACGTCCCCTGATAGTTTAATGTTGAATAACCATTTTAAACAATCGATTAAAGTATAAATCAATCAATTAAACAATCGATTAAGTAAAGAGGGGGGGGGGGGGGTTGTAAAGGTTCCAAGACTCATAGCAAAAAAAAACTTTTACTCATGTAATCAAAAGATTCTGTACACTTTTTCGCTGGGATGAATATTTAATGAGATATGAAGGAAAGAAGATGGACAATAAGTCATAAGTCATAAATATTTATTCAATGTTACATAAAAATATGATGGTGATAATGTGTTACGGTATCTTAAAACTAAAGCTACGAGGGTTCCAAACGCGCCCTGGTCTGACAAGAGCCCACAACAAACTCAGCCGGGTTTTTTTTTTCATTATAACCATCTCACAATATTTAATCATCATAACTAAAGAATTATCAGAGCCATTAAAGCAGCTTATTGCCCAGCTTCCATAACATTGAAGTGTTCCTTCACATGGTAATAAGATTTTTCAATGAGTTTACGTTTTACATTAACTTTGAACTTATTCAGGGACATCTTCAACATGTCTTCTGGGAGTTTATTGTAGAAGCGGACACTGCTTCCAACAAATGAATTGCTAGTTTTACTTAGCCTAGAAGCAGGCATTACAAATTTATTTTTATTTCTGGTATTAACATTATGACAATCTTCTTCTTCTTCTTGAATTTATCAATGTGTATATGGACATAAACAACTATATAACAACAACTATATTTTTTTTACAATTTAATAATAAAACGAACTTACATTTCTTTAAGTAGGTATGTCATTTATCTATCAAAAAATCTAATTATCTTCTAAATCTAAAATATCATCATCAAAATCATCGTCATCGGTGTTTTCGATGGGGCCTCCGTTAGTGCATGAGCCAGAGCATACACCGCAGACACCGCAGACACTGGAGCAAGTAATTCCTGCTTTCCGGCAGCCGCATCGCACCCCGCACCCAGTCGTGCATCGGCAAAATATGGTGTTGAGAATGGAGTCAGGTGCCACTGGATCGTTGGTTGTCACCGGCTTTAGGATGTCATCGTCACCTCTGGCCCAGCCCCATTCAGTGGGTGTTAGGGGGTTGCCGAGCCATTGTTGTATCTGTAAAAGAAGTAATAAGATAAACGTAAGTGTTTAGGTCAAATATATATTTATATTACAGTATTTGACAATTTCTGTGATTAATGATACCTGTAGGTACACTCTCGACGAGTGCTGCTTCGAAGCTCCTCTGGTAGGAGGAAGAGTGGCCAGATCTGATTTCGGCTTCATCGATGCTCTCAAAAAAGCTGAGTACCGGTATTTATTGAGATTTTGTTCCTGGACAGGCGCTTGGTAAATTGCCAGAAACAGTTTCTCGCCGGCCTGTTCAATACTTTCAGGTGATGTTGAAGGTTCACTGAAAATGTCTGAGCTGTTTTGGGTCAGGTCTGGTTTAGCCGTGAACAGCTTAGCAATTCTCACTTTGCTCTTTCCATAGATCGCGGATGTGGTGTCGCATCCAGAGAAGCTGTGGAGAAGAAGAATTGTCTTGGCAAATGGAAGCTGTTTAAGTTGTCGCACTGAAAACAATTTGGTCTCCACCTTTCCACGCTGGTTTCATAAAGAACACGTTGATATTTGGTGGAGCCAATCCCATGAGGAGGACTACCAAGTCGACATCCTCCCCAACTTTTCTTCTTTAATATCTCGTTAAATATTGATCCCAGGGAAAAATTGAATAGAATTTTTTTTGTAGAGAATTTTATGTAGATTACTTCAGTAAAAGATATTTTTTTGCTATGAGCCACCGTTTACGAGTTATTTAAGAAAAACTTAAAAATGGGACCTTTACACCCCGCCCTACCCGTTAGCTTCACCCCCATCCATCAGTACTTTTAGTATGTGGTAGCAGACACCATCCCCTGCAACTATGTCAAAAATCGCTTTTACACCGATTATTTCCCCTATTTGGCAGTTTTTGGTCTTCCTTGATTGGGCTATTATATTTATTATACTATAATAAATAATATAATAAGACAGTACTACTAAGAATACTATAAAGCTTAACTAACAATTAACTTCTACTTAGTTGCACGAATGACCACAGACCAGCCTTACCTACTATGAGGAACTGCGAACTGCGAAGTTGATTTAAAGCAAGGACATTAGCCTAAAATGGCGGTAGCGAAGCTATGCAATAACTTTTATTCGTTTTTCTGCGAACTTTGCTAACCTGCAATTTAATGGGACGCTGCGCTCCGAATCTGATATTCATTCTTAATCGTTAGTTAATTTTAACTGTTTTTTTTTGTCATTTAAACATGTATTTAAATGACAAAAAAAAACAGTTTAAGTTTAATATTCAGTAGAATCATAGAATACTAAATAATACCTACTAAGTAAATAAAATACATAACTAAGTATTTTTTTAATAATTTTGGTTTTAACTTTTTCATGGAATACACGCAAAATACTATTAACGTAGTAGGTACGTAAGTGATTAGGTAGGTAAGTATACTTCTAAGCTTAAAATTTTGATGACATCTAAGTAACTTACTTTATACATCATACCTGTATGTGCCGATAATGGTAATACACCGCAAAGTTTGCATGAAATGTGTGTAACAAGAAGGCCGTGATCAAAGGAAGCTAATTACGCCTCCCTAATCAATGCCCTTGATTACTTCATGTATTTGCCATCGAAGCGAACGCGCGGCGCGACGCTACTCCCATTGTTACTCGTGCTTTGTTACCATTTGGAATTACCTATTGGTGACTTGCTTTACGAACACGGCTTTACACGCACTGCATTATGTTCGGTAGTTGGTAATTATAGCTCTAAATTTTTGTATAACGTTCAATAAGTGTACAAACTTGTACCTATTTTGAATAAAATCTTTGACTTTTGACTTTAATTGTAATTGCTCGAAGCGTTCAAGCTGAAGTGGCCGTCATAAAAATGCCTCGCAAGTGGAATATCTATACTTATAGCTAGGTCCTTGCTATCCTATCCATCAAGCTTTGAGCACTGAAGCTCGTGGAAAATATACATAATTTCTAAAAATGAATCCCTCTTGTGGCTGGATTCGCAAGTAATGCTTTAAACGATAATTCAGGTAAATCCGAAATTATTATTGTTCAATTCGATATGCTTTAACGTTGTTTTCGTTCAATGCAATTTCGTTAAACAGCGCCGTGCGATGTTTTGACAGTTTCACGCGCTGAGGGTGTTAATGTGACATTACCTACAGGGGGTGAGGCGAAGGGGGAGGGGGGTGGTAATTATCCCACGTCAACGGCAGGCCTAGGCTCCCTGTCCATGCCTATGACTGTATGTAGGTACAGCTTTCCGCCTTCATAACTACCGAGTAGTAATACCGAGTAGCAATTATCGGCTAAGAAGATTTTAGTGCTAGTAAATAAATACCTGGACAAACAAGTGGTTTGAAAATTCCCGCCTACCGGGTACTGTGCACTCTCAAACTTCGTTTTTTATGGTGTTAACTGTTTCTCCAAGTCCTGCAAGGTGTTGTTGGCATGCGTTAGAACTTATGCATACATATTAATGCAATATTATGACCATACTTTTTGACAGTCAAACACCAAAATATCTCCCCAAAATATATCTTCCCTGGCGGCGCCGATACTAGGCAAAATTTAACTGCAATACCTACCCCTACTCAGTCAGCTACCACCTTAGACGGCATCATCGGTGTCAAGGGCTAAAAAATGACAGTGGAATTAAAAACAAAAATAATCCGAGTCATATAAATACTTAGCTCACTAGCTGATGCCCGCAAATTCGCCCGCGTTGATTTAATTTTTAAAAATACCGAGGGAACTTTTTGATTTCCCCGGATGAAAATTAGCCTTTCCCTAAGGGCTTACTTCTTACATACAACTATATACAACTTATTTCTGTCCAAAATTCCGTAAAAATCGGTTGACCAGATGGGTCGTGAAGACGTAGCTGGCAAACAGACAGGCAGACAGACGGACAGACACACTTTCACATTTATGATATTAGTATTGAAGTAGGGATTATAACTGATTTATCTGAAATTAATTTTGTTAGTATGTTTACAAAAAAAATTACAAAAACAAAGAGCCGCGGTTTTTCCTATCACGAACTACATTATTTTACATGACGTTTTATCGAGAACCGCAGCCCCAATCCACCGAGCGCTTTTATTTAGACACCTAATTAAATATTTATTAAGTGCATATCTCATTTATACATTAACCTGATTTTAATTTCATGTCCGAGCGCACAAAATTAGGACCATGGGGTAGGGTTGCCATGGGTGTATTAATAAAACCGGGACAAATCAACAACGACAGACTCTCTAGACAAAAGACCCAACTTTCAATAAATGTCAAGGTATGGTAGGTATACAATGAAGATTGCGGTCGCGGGAATCTTTTGAAGCAAATATTATTTTGATAATAATATTATTACCTTACGGTCATGATTACAGTGCCACTAACATTTCTGTGAAGTGGCGGTTGACGTCTTTGTTTTTTTTTGAAATCTTATAACATTTCTAAAAACACAAAGACGTCAACGGTTTAATGTCAAGGATATATATATATATGTCACCGTAAGATTATAAAAACCGTTAGATTATAATCTAACTCGCTAAATTCTAAATTGTCGAAAGATTAGAATTTAACGCATTATTTTTCGGTAGATTGTAATCTGATAGGTATTTAAACCCGATAAAACCTAAGTGCCCGGCCTGGGGGCGGGCACCATTTGATTATTTATGTCGAACCCTAACCTAACCTACAAGAAAGAGACAAGAAAACGTAAATACAATGAATATTTCAAAAATTTACACTCAGAACATTGAACAGTTTACAATCTTTCGACAGTTTAGAATTTCGCGTGTTAGATTATAATCTAACGGTTTTTACAATCTTACGGTGACATATATATACCCACATTTAACGATTATACAATTTTAGAAAAACCCTCAACTAGAATTAATTAATTAATTAATTTATTATATTCGTGGCTTATATTCTATGAATCATGTGGTTTTTAGATGCAAATAAAGTTGATACAAAAGCAGTCGGAAGAAATTGTTTTCAAGGTGACACGAATGATTAATAGTTAATTAATAGTCTGCACTAAAATTTTATCAGAACTGCACTGGCTGAAAATGGGACGATTCCTGAAAAAAATGAATGAATGGTAGTCCTATTGGTGGATAGGTGGACCGCAAAATGAAGTGGGTACGGCTTCGGTTCGGATACGAGTGCAGCTATTCGACTCGTGGAAATCATTATCGGATACTTTTCATAAGCACTGATGTGTTTCCAATTAAATCTAAACACCATTCCTATTTCGCTCCTTCATTAATTCACCTATGTACTCGTATGTTTCAATTTTCGTTGATTGTTCCGTTTCATTTAAATGAATCACTTCCATTTTCAATTTTCATGCTAACAAGAACTTTTATTTTGCAAAAGTAAGCTTATTAGAACATTGTTTCCTGAGCAATTTTGTGACGTCATTAAGCAAATCATTCCCTCAATTCGTACCATCAAGTGTTTTTTGAGAGCTAGCATTATTGTTTTACGTAGGATTTACGTCAAATTTAGCAATCATAAAAAAATGCGCTTTCTTGCGACGGATCAACAACGGATTGACTTTATAAAAAAATAAATAGGAAATTGTGAGGTTTTCCAAGTGAATATTCTACTGAATTAAACTAAGTTAATGAGATATAACTTTATGAAAGTGAGTTATATAATTTTCCAAATGGTATTAAATTGAAAAATCAGGCACCCCTGGGTGAAGGGGAGTATACTTGGAGTATTCCTACATGCTCAAATCAGAAATGAGGAGCCTGCAGATACCTAATTTAATACCAATTTCGAAGAACCGACGGACGTTTGGTTCGCAAGGTGCTTGAATGGCGGCCTCACAATGGAAAGCACCCCACTAGGTGGACAAACGATCTCAAGTGTGTAGCTGGGAGCCGCTGGAAGCAAGCGGCACAACACCGTGCCTTGTGGAGATCCATGCAGGAGACAGCAGTTCAGCAGTGGACGTTTTTCGGTTGAGACGACGACGACGAATACGAAAGGTTTGCGATGACTGCGATCTCACCTAATGATAAGCGATGATGCAGTCTAAGATAGTAGGGTTACAACAGTTATTAGTAACTAGCTCACGCCCGCGACTTCGTCCGCGTGGATGTAGGTTTTTTGGTTCTCGCAGGAACTCTTTAATTTTCCAGGATAAAAAGTAGCTTTTATGTTATTCCAGAAAATAATCTATCTCTGTTCCAAATTTCATCAAGATCCGTTCAGCCGTTCTGGCAGTAACAAACATCCAGCCATCCATCCATCTAAACTTTCGCATTTATAATATTAGTACAAAAGTATTGAAGAATTAAAATAATTCAAATGGCAAAGTAATGTATGTATAAATAAATATATTTATTATATAACAGTTATCTTTAAATTCACAATAATTAATTCAGTCATATTTGGCATAACATAAACTGATTTAAACTATAATTTAAAATTTCAGGTGACTAAGGATATGCATTGAGAAAAAACAATGATTCCAATATTGGATGCAGCGCTAGACTGGCCTGAGGCACATTATTTATACATTATAATGCCCTTATTCAACAACTCCGGGCAAGACGGCATGCATTTATTGTTCTGAAAATAAACATAATACTCAATTCTATTTCATAACAAACATTTAGGTATTATAGATTGTTTAATTCATATCAAACTTGTTTCCATATAAATAAAAGTAAGAAAATCAAAAAAGCTTATTATTTTTTATCATTATTAATACTGTTGAAGGTTATTTAAATGATAAAAGCACTTGGGTTTGACTTGCTCCAGCTATGCTTAGTTTTGCAGTTACTAAATTAAAATTTATTATTTTTTCAAAAGAGCAATCGCCGAGTTTCTTGCTGGTTCTTCTTAGAAGAAATAGCATAACAATTCAGTGTTAGATTCAATCAACGATTCAAAAGCACTTGTAAAAGTTTATCTCAATAAAATCATTTGTATTTTGAACATTATATTTTTGTTTATTTTTCTTCGACCTCTGCTGCAAACCAACAGAAACCACTTGAAATGCACTGCATTAAGTGCACTGCTGCATCACAAATCCTGTTCGATCATCGCGCGTAGCGCCACTATAATTATACTTACTCGAGACCCGACATATTATTCAAAAAAGTTATAAGACTAATAATTATCTAAGTGCCTTGCTTGACAATTGACATTTAAAACAACCGATTCGTTTTACACAACGATAAGGAAACAAAGAGCAAACAAACAATTATTATTTGGTTTCAAATTATTAAATAATATTAATAAACTTTTTGTTAATTGTTGCTCTTTATAAAAGTACACTAACGTACGTAACTTTGTAAAGTTATAATATTTAGTAAAAAATGTATCAACACTGTTATTATAAGCATGAAATGAAACGTGATGCAGACGAGATAGCGCTACAAAAATTTATATAACTTACTCTGAAAGCAAGGAATAGACAATTTTAGAGTTTCATTCGTTCTGTCCATCATGTAGGCAAGAGTAGAACCATAATACTTTTGTGCGGTCATGGTAGCTTTCTCAATAAGATTACTTACACATTGAAACAAGATGTTCCCGTATCATAATGGTTTTCTAAATGTTGATAGTAACCGCCCAGTTATTTATTTTATGTATTGCTAGACGATACTCGCGACTTCGTCTGCGTTGAGTTAATTTGTCGTATTCTCGCGGGAACTCTTTCGCGAAAAGGTCTTTCGGCGATTTGCTCAGGACCTTAGGCTTTGTTGCTATTTATTTATTAGCCTGGCGCGATGGCCCTGGAAAATAATTAGTTGGCTAGTTTTATTTCGTCTCTATGATTGAGCGTCTTAAGTACGTCTATTTATTTGTACGGTCTTGTCCCTTTTTATTTTACTTTGGCTTGATTAGTTTAAATAATAAAAATATAAATTTAAAACTATGCAATACATTAAAATGCTTAAATCTAAATATTAAACTAACTATAAAATAAATTAAAAACAAATCCTTATATACCAACAAACAGTGGCGAGCACAGCCCCCCGATTCTGTAACTCAGTGGCTATCGAAAAATGAAAGCCACTGACATATATATTTTGTCCATTGAAGGTTTACTATGAAAAAATGAAAGAACATTTCATAGTATACCTTCAATGGACAAAATATATATGTCAGTGGCTTTGAAGCTAGGGTAGGCATGAGTTGTCAGAACGGATTTTGAACCTATTTACTGACTGTTATAATGAAAAATAAGCATTGACCTATTTCCATTTAGGGTAAGCAGTGCTTTTATGCATATATGAACTGCACGCCACTGCCTACAAACAAACAATAAAAATAAAACCCTAATCAAAAAGACCACCCAAGGTTGTTGCCCGTGGACGAAAGGTACCCATCAAGCTTGCAGCATTGCCACGTTGAATGGCGATAGACAACCTTTGAACCAGGTAGGAACCAGAACGTGGGTCCCCTTTCCCTCAAACAACGGCCGATCTCATTTATAATTTTTTTTGCTTCCCCACCCCAGCATCCCATCGTCTCCACCGCCAGTTGGACAAATAAATATTGGCCCAAGAGTGGTGCATACGGTGACCATAGATGTAGGATTGGTCTAAAATCGTACATCTATGACGGTGACGTTATTATTACTATGAACTTCTAATGATTTTAAATGGGCCCTTCCAGACGCGGGATAGGTTTATTAAATTCAGTAAGAAACAATGGTAAAGATACCTATTTGCCATGCTTAACTATACCATTGTTAAGTGAGTCATTTATAGCCGTTTTATTTACAGGTATTTGACGACTTGTTACAAATTATTAGTCATAATAGGACGTCATGATATTTTGAAATAATTAATGACGGTTTAAATACGATTAATCACGTCAGTCGAATTAAATAGTCAAGCTTTTTACTTTAAAAGTAACACTAGAACCTAGCCCTTAGATCTAATCTTAAATACAAAACTACTTACTTATTGTATTTGAATTAATAAACTTGGGAGTTAGTTGATGAATGTGTTGTAAACATTAATACAATACATCGCGATATTTGGTTCCTTTTTTGATTCGTATCGTCACTATCCTGCTATTTTACAAATTGCAGCCAGAATTTTTGCATGCATCCATGCGTACGATAAACATTATAAAACTGGCCATAACTCTTATTTAATACGTTTGATTGTACCTAGGTGTATTACAACCCAAAGTCGTAGCTTTACTAGAACGGAATATTCATTGAAACTCGGGAAATACCACAACCTTTCATTTGCGTCATTCGGCAAGCACTAAACAGGCAAAGACAACTTTATTGCAAGTACCATTGATATAATTCAAGTTCATCAATTAAATATATACTATCTCACGTGAAAATAGCATAGATAAAATAGAATATGTTATTTTTTTTATCTTTATCTGGATTCTATGGATGAGGGGATCCACGGCTGTGCTAAAAACGTAATTATGCGTTGTTTTCGTTAAATATTGGATATCATTTATTCTACTAAGAATACCTATCCAATATTGAGTTAAAATTAATCACTTTAAATCTCATAGTATAAGCTATATACATCTATCCTAATAGACAAATAGTGTTAGTTGGAGGCTGACAAGCCTATAATAGAAAATGGTAAACGTCACCCACTTACTTAGACAACCACCACGAAATCCGCAAGGTGATTTTCCACCAGCGACGTACGAGCCACCAGTAGGCCTACATATAAATATGTGCCTAAAGATCCTTTACTTATTAGCCTAGATTGATAAGATCTCATTTGTTAGTTTCACGCTCATCCTCGCACATCTTTAGTGCAAATGCAGACTAACTTGCGCGTCATTTCATTCAGGGCAAACCATACTGGCAAGCCTTCTATCTTTGCAGAAGAGATTCTTTTATGGCGTCTGGATGTGTCCATATTATCATCTATTGTCTTGCGTGCAAAGAGTGTCAACGTGTTACACCTCGCGTGGTCCTCAAATATACATACAAAGCTGACGGGACAAAAGTATAGGAATTAGCATAATGATTTGTTTTATCACCAATGAGTCAATAACTTGGTGAACTAACGTAAACGATTCACGTACTTACCTACACTGTTTTGTCCTGTGTCAATCGAATGTTAATACTGAAAGCTTATAAGCTCGTTTTTATTATACAGATTATAATTTTAATACCCCAATATGAAAAAACTAGCTTTTGCCCGCGGCTTCGCTCACGTTAGGTTCGAATTTCATATAAAATTCAAAGCCCTATTAAATCAAACCCCTAAGGGGGTAGCCCTTAGGGGTTAGATTTTCAAAAATCCTTTCTAAGCGGATGCGTTCGCTATAATCTATATGCCAAATTTCAGCCCGATCCGTTTCGGATACTGAAACGAACGTCGTTGCCCATAAAAGAATATGACCTCATTGGACTTCTACGACGATAGCAGCCGTAGGTAGAACCACAGGTAGAACGTACCACTAATCTAGGAAACTAGAGCCTTGAAGACAGTCAAAAAATAAAAAATATTATATTATTATTCTCCAATTTAGAACCCGTGCAGGTACTGTTGCGGCATGTACTTAATTTAATAATAAGCAATATCCATACCGGAACCCTATGCTATTTAATATTTTAATGATATGGCCTTTTAGAGTAGATACTAGCAACATCCTATAATTACAATAGTTTATGATTTGATCTGGTAGAGTCAGGACCGCATCAGGAAGAAATGAATAATTTTTTATAAACTTCGAGAGAACGCTACTATTGAAAACACCCTTCGAACATAATATGGCCTTTTAGAGTAGATACTAGCAACATCCTATAATTACAATAGTTTTATGATTTGATCTGGTAGAGTCAGGACCGCATCAGGAAGAAATGAATAATTTTTTATAAACTTCGAGAGAACGCCAGTATCGAAAACACCCTTCGAAAATTTGAGATCGGTACATATTAGCATTTAGGCTATTTCGCAGGGTTTGTTTGAGAACAATATTGTTTTGGGACATAATATGTAGCAGGAATGGATGTCTTAAAAAGTGTTAGTGATAGCAAGACACAAGGACATTAGCAACTGCTAATGTAAGTCGATTGCAGTATTATAATACTAGATGATGCCGATGGTAGGCTTCGTCTGCGTGGATAAGGTTTTTTCAATTCCCGTGGGAACACCTCAGATTAAAAGTATCCTATGTCCTTCCGCGGGACACAACCTATCCCTGTACCAAATTTCATCAAAATCGGTTGAACTGGTGCGTCGTGAAAGCTTAGCAGACAGACAGACAGACACACTTTCGCATTTATAATATTATAGCAATATCTATCAAATAAATCGCCCATTGTCAATGACAGGTGTTAATCATGGAAGCATGGACTATGGAGGTCACGCGGAACTGCCGTACGCTTTGGGTTTGCCGGCTTGTGTATGATTCACGCATATAGTGTGTAAACGAAAGTGGACGCATGACGAAAATATTAATACAACGATACAAAGACATTGATAATGATTAAATGGCTGCCTCTTGTCTGCTTTTCTAACGAGGCCAAGGTATAATTTTGTATGGTTTTCTACTTTTTAGATTTTGCTACTCTTATACAAACTGCGGATAATAATTAACATGAAATGATGTGATTTTTTCGCTCACTTCTAGTAATGAATACAATTGTCTACATGAAGCTCTCATCTAGTCATCTAACGAGATTAAATCATCCAGAGTTGTTTTATACCAGGTATTTGTTGGACATCCTAAGATCCGTTGGTAATATACGCAACTTATGTAAATGAGATTATGATTAAACTATGACGTGTTTCTCCCTTGTCAAATACCTCTTAAATCTCCTAGAACCAGCTTTCTCTCTTAGGAACGGACTAGTGAAAGAAATGAATCCTCTTAGACCTTGACCCACAAAGCCTCTTCTAGTTCTAACCCTAAAAATCTACTTCTCGTAATTGTGTCTGTACGAAGCGGTATCTGCGTTTGGCCAGTGGGGTGAAATATGGCATTAACCCTACAAAAGGGGTGCTCAGTAATGACCGTGATGGGTTGGGATAATGATACTTCTGTCACTCATGAGTCATTAATTCATGATACACGCTTGAATCTAGTACTGTATAATACTAGTAATAGCGACTTTTGTCACTAGTCCACCTATACTGTCAACGCTAAGCTTCCAGTGCAAGGTTGCTACTCCAGCACCTTGGGACCCCAGCCCAGCGTCTATCGGTTCTTCGAAATATGTGCCCTGATCATTGCCACTTCAAAACTCGTTCTAAATAACATATCATAACAAATCTTTTCAGAAAACACCGGCAACATATTGGGCGCCAGTGAGTGGAACACGGGCTACCCGTCCACCGCCAGCGTGTACCCGAGCTATGGCCCCCTGCAACCTCCCTATTACAAGCCAGACCCTACAATACATATACCTGCAGGTAAATATTTTTTTATTCAATATTAAATATACTAATCATAATAAAAATCTTCCGAGTAGTATCATATACTCTTTTTCTTCGAAAGATGATAGGTTCAAAATTCAGATTTCTGGCGTGAACTTTCCTACTGTTATGTACCCAATATGAACTTACCTTAGATCGGATAAAGGGTACTTACTAGGTTCAATTTATAGTCTCTATACTTACCATCTCTGTAATTTCACAACTTTCTTGCAGTAAACTGTTTTTAAAATCAGTACAGGAAATATTTGAAAAAATGGTACAGTAGTGCCCGACCTTTGTCCCAGTAAAAATCTCTGCCATTGCTTCTGTCTTCGTCTTGGACGAAGTTCTTCGTCCTTCATCCTTCTGCATTTATTTATCATTGTCTCGTTCTACCGACAGATCAGATAGTGAGCTTATTACCTGTGATTGTTATTGATAAGGCCCTACCCATCAAAAAACCCAACACTTTATTCAATGTAATCGTGTCACGTATGAAAATGATCGGAATCAATCATCAGGCGCCAATAAAATGGGTTTTCACCACCTAAAAAATTGGATGACAGTTCCAAGCAGTCTAAAACGCCGGACTGCAAATAAATTGCCAAATTTGGCAGTTGTGGTAGAATAGATAGAAGCCCTTGCACCGGAAAACGTAGTGAAAAGTGACGTAGAAAAATATTTGATGTTCATTTAGCCCCACAGATGAAATAATAGTTATTTACCAAGCCTAACTATGGTAGACGGCAAAAGTTTGCAATTGGGATTCATTACGTAAGCAATTGAAATTGCTCAGCAGAGCAGCTTTACCGGTAGGGTAGTTACTAGCCCTTGGCTTACGAACTATTATTTCATCTGTGCCATAGCCACCAGCCTTGAAACCTTCAATTAAACTACAATATGATGACATTACAGTGATAGTATTACCGAGTTCTTCTTTTCTATTGCAAGATAAAGTAATTTTAACCTTTATTCTTTCTTTTTTTTACAGTCCTCCCGGAAATACAGCTGGGACACACCGACTACAGTAGCTTCCAAGCAAGTTCAACGGGCTTCAAGGGGAGTCCGAGCGCCGCCAATGGCACGCTCACAGATCTCAACTCTGCCGCCATGCCGGCACAGAGATACGACCCAAACTACTACAACACCTGGCCCACCAACTCCTACAACTATCAGTATAACAACATCAACAACAATCCTGCCTGCCTCCAATCCCACACGCCTTACATTAACCCTAACACCCAAATGATTGTACCAAATCTATATTCCACCGTCAACCAAAACGAAATACATGTCCATCTCCATAGCTCCGACAAATATAACCTCTCCGAACAGTATTTGCCGCGTGAGATAAAAATAAGCGATATAGATGGCGCAATTTCTATCACAACGGACTTACCAGGTGTGAACGAAGCGAGCGGCCTAGTGCAAAATTGTGAAACTGTCGATGATGTGAAACATGGACTCTACGGTGCGGGTAACCAAGAAGTTTGGAGACCATATTGACAAATCGTACAATCTCATTATGATAATCAACATTCCATTGTACATATTGTGATATAATTAGTTTTTAATAAAATTGTAGATTTATTGTATAGTAGGAATCAATTAATGTTAAACATTAATTAGATGATAAGTGTTAATAAAAATAATAAAAATAAATAAAAAGTTAATAAAAATATTATGTAAGTATTCGATTAATGAGATAAATAAACATAATATTATGTTATTTTGTTTTATTTTTGCCTACTATTTGCTACATGCGTCGTAGCGCCCCTTCGTAGAAGTAGGTAGGTAATAGATTTAGTATTCTGTGCTACAGATTTTCTAGTCCGGATGTGGCCGCCAAATGTAGAATCGGCTATATAAATATTTCGAGTTCATGTATGTATGTGAGTTTGTATATTCCACCATAACTTCTATACACCTGAACCGATTTTGATAAATGAGGAATCGTTAGAATCCCTAGCTTATTCCGGGTGACATAGGCTAATAAATTTTTAAAAAAATGATGGGGTGACCATGGTCCCGCATTTAAGACTAAATTTGGAAATAAGATTACATATATAATCATCATCCACAAAATGATGAGTAGATTCCAAAAATATATAACACTATAGTTCAATATCCAGTGATTTACAAAAAAATATCATTTAATAAAAATGTGAATAAGATTATAATTTAGGTAGATTAATTTAGATTTTTATCAAAATCGGTTCAGGCGTAAGATAATAACTCACATACATACATACATACATGAACCCCGAAACAATATACTCCTTATTCAGCCAGTCGTTTAATAAGTGGTCGATGTTTAATAATATTGTGTGTGTCAGCTCCGACGCACGACTGGAGTTTACACCTTACGAACGAAAAGTGTTACCATGGAAACATAAACTTAACGTAACGTAACGGAGAAAGTTTCATTTTACTCCCAATAAACTTTCATGGAGTAAACCTTGAGTAAACCATTGAGTAAAATCCAAAATCTTTTGCTAAGTACTTTGCAACTTGGCTCTGGGTTGTAACCTTAGAGTAGAGTAGATTATGACTAGAGCTATTAGAATTTTAGAAAATGCAATTTGGACTATTGAACGCAACGGTTGGCACCCTTGAATACTCTTTGCTTTGTATTGTTATTCCACAGTGTGATAATCTAAAGGTTATTCACAGAGTACAATAAATATACGCCAAAGCTCCCCGTAGTAAATAGATTCTATGTTCCTTGCGCCAAGGCCAACATCTCTGTGGCCAACATCTTTAATGTCTATGCTCGCGCGACGTGATAAAATGGCGTCTTGAAAGTTATAGCTTGCATTCCTAAAATAATTATTTGTGATTGTTTATAAGTGTGTAAATAAACCTGCACAACTTAGTTTTACAATATTATATTTGATAGTAATAAATTAAACCTGTGAGTACATCATATTTATTGTCAAATTTCACAAAAATACGTCATTGCTGCAGGGTTCTGATAACGGCGGCAGATAACAAAACAACATTTCTAGATTTAACTTTGAACCGTTTACTTGCAGTCGAAAGAGCCTCTTATCATATTAGTGGGAAGGCAATGTCCGAGGAATCGGAACGTCACGGGGAGTCGGCGAGTGACGCCTCGGGCGGCGGCGCTACTAACGTGGCGCGGGTGCTCCTGACCTCGCACCAACTCGACGCGGCGACTGTGGAGTCGCTTCGCACCGCGTGGAGAACCCAGGACTCGTACATTGACCACCTCGAAACTTTGAACAAACAGTTGGAAGGTATTTACGAAAACGTTACATCGGCTTGGTAGTGACGGTCGGTGACCGACCCGCGTGCCGATTACGTGCAAAGTTACTCTTAGTTACTCTATATCGACAATGCTTTAACTAAATTTAGTGATACTGATATAATAATGTTGAGAAATGTGATTTTGAAATGTTATTTGTACAGAATTGTGGTACGGGTGTATTTAGGTGTTTAGTTGTATAAAAATAAGGAAGAAATGTGTAAAGCTGTGTAAGAACGGTGCAAGTGGAGTGAGAAGTGAATACATCATGTGGAGTGCCAACAAGCCCAGTGTATCCAAGTGAACTTGGAGTTGTGTTCAGTGCCCCAATAGAGCTTTCAACAATGCAGGAAAAGAAATCTGGTGCCCGAATCATTTTACAACACAAAAAAGTAAATGGCATTCTTATTTTCATGTTTGTAATATAAGATACATGTGTATTATATTTTGTACATACTTTCTACTTGGATACACCAAAAAAAATATCTAAGTTAAAGAATGTATGAAATTATTTTAGTTTTTAGGAAGTTTAGCATAAGATCACAAGGAAAAGCTTTGCTAACTAATACTTAACAGTAGTGTATTACACACACATTAATGTAATTATAATTTTGCTTTTTAAACATTGATGTAAAATATTACTACATTATAAAGGCAACCTCTGTGGGTTGCCTTTATAACGGGATAGGGAACAAGGCAAGATGTTTTAAATTCCCTTGGGATTGAATCCACAAGCAGTTGGTATTTAATGATTTTATTAACACAAATGAATTAGGTTACTATTCTTTGGTGCCCTAAATTATTACATAGAAAATAGTAAAGTGTTAAGATGGGTCTTGTATCCTGTGTTACCTAGATTTAAATTTTTTCAGATAATACTAAGTACTAGAAAGAAGCTTTACTTTACAACAATTTTTTGAAGTAGGTACTTACAATTGTATTAGTGCTAATTCAACTGGTAATTAAAACTTTAAGAAGGTTGAAATATCCTCTTTTTTAAAATGAATCAATTATTTTTCAATATATTGTACAACTATCCTGTGACTTTGTACAATTGAGGATTTTTGGTTCTGGTAGAAACTCTTTTTCTCATTTCCCAGGAAAAAAATTAGGCTTGTAGCCTAGTAGTTATTCCAGACTGTATCTTTGTGCCAAATTTTTTATTTATATTGAGTAACAAACATCCATTCATCCAGACTTTCGCATTTCTATTATTAGTATAGAAGAATAATAGGATGTGAGTACACTTTTGGAAAGTCAAATAGTTAAGTGAGGTAGGTAGGCAACCTAGATTATTGAACTGGTTAAATTAATCAGCCATGAAAAGATTACTGATACTCATATTCATATTTATGATAAGTAATAAGTAGTTATGGATTTCCAAGTTTCTGTCAATATTCATTAGGTGTCTCTAAACCCTAATCAAGGAGTCTGCTTTGGTTTAAAAAATACAGAAAACTAAGAAATTACTTATTAACTTTAGTGCACTTTTTCTACTTTTAATCAGCTATATTTTATATCAATGTAAGTTACTAGATAATAATATTTCTAACTTTTAATAATGCATGTGCTGTTTTATAATAATATCAATTTACCCAAAACACATGAAACAAAACTTTATTTTTTACAAAATCGGACTCAATTATAATCAAACTTATCCCAAGCCATGTCAATCCATCATACGAAGTACTAAAGATTTCAAATATTCCAATTTGTACAAATGTACACACTTTTTTGTTGAGTATGTAAGTTATGTACCTACATGCAATAGGAAGTAAGACAAGCCGGCAGGCATAACCAGCAATTATTTTATGACTAATAGAATGTGAATATATTATACTAGCTAATGCCCACGACTTCGTCTGTGTGGATCGAGTTTTTGGTTCCTGCGGGAACTCCTTAATTTTCCGGGATAAAAAGCCTATGTGCTATTCCAGGGTATAATCTACCTCTGTGCCAAATTTCAGCCAGATCCGTTCAGCCATTGGGGCGTGATTGAGTAACAAACATCCAGACATCTATTCATCCATCCAAACTTTCGCATTTATAATATTAGTAATATTCAACACCATAGGTAACTATTCAGATTAAATAGTTGAATTAGAATATTTTTTTTATTCTGAATCTTAAATGTAGGCATAGAGAAACACCATACATAGCTTAATTCATGTGTTTTGTTGTTGGTGATTTTAAGTTACTTCATTTATTTTTCTATTAAGTATAATATGATATTATATTATAGCTATTATTCAAATAACTACTTAAGTAATTCTATTGCTTGAAATTCACTGTCATACTACTTGACCCACCCTGGCTTCGCTTAGGCAGACTTAATGTACTACACCCTTATTGTACCGTGCATAACTATGGTTAAAAGCAGACTATAAGGCTATTACACTGCAATTGATCCTCTGTTACCTGTTGAGAATATTCATCAGATCTTAATGACATTTATGGGATTTTTGGGATTTACCTAACAGTAACTATAAATATACTACTATTTATCTACTTCTCTGTAAAGGTAAAAGTACTTTCAAAATCGGTTCTGATTTGATGGAGTTCTGAAGTAACATAAATGAAAACTTTCATCCCCTATCCCGAAGAAATGTTATGGTTTTTATGATAAAAAATATGCATTTTGTTAACCCAAAATATTAGCTATAAATCCAA
Source organism: Erebia palarica (assembly GCA_964035005.1). Taxonomy (NCBI): domain Eukaryota; kingdom Metazoa; phylum Arthropoda; class Insecta; order Lepidoptera; family Nymphalidae; genus Erebia; species Erebia palarica. The sequence continues at coordinate 33,052,128 of OZ035983.1, forward strand.
GTTTCATTCAAATTGGTCCTGAAGTTTCAGGGTAATATGTGCCCAGACAGAAATGCTCACCTTTATTAAATTTTTTTGATATTTAAACAATCTTATCAATACATCAAAATATATAATTGTAATTTAAAAGAATTTTACCACAGTATGACCAATTTTATTCAACAATCCCTAATCTAGTAATACGAAAGGCAATCGAAAGGTGAATGCAATATATTTAATGTAGTCATATTAAGTAATTTAGTTTAGAGATTATTTACATCAGAATTACTAGCCATAAATGACAGACAGCCTCATACAAATGACAGACCTGGCTTCCATGTCAGTTATAGTGTCATATGTCAGCATACCTAGAGGTAGGGTACTCCCACCTAAGGTTGAGAGAGATAGGAAATTGCATACAAATTTCACATTGACAGAAATCCTCCATTACATACCACAGTTTTCCTCCATTTAGACTCCTCCGTCGAACAACTGATAGGAAAGAAAATCTTATGTATAACATGTTAACATAAAATGTATTACTTTAACAAAAAAAAATTGGTTCCTCTTCTCTTAAACTACAGCCCAGTAATGTCAGGCACAGGCCTCCACTCTCATAGGAGAGAGGGAATTAGAGCTTAGACCCACCACGCTGCTCCAATGCAGGTTGGCGGACTTTAAGGACTATTATCGTGTTAGTGATGATAACCGGGACTGACGGCTTATCGTGCTCTTTGAGGCATGGGGGAGAAACACCGCTAACTTCCTAACTACGGGCTTGTACTGAGAATTTCTGGTTGGAAAACCCAATAGGTACTTAAATAACCGGGGACCTTGTCAGCTGCAATCGAATATACTCACCACTAGACCAACAAGGCAGTTATCATAATATGTAGGTAACATAATAACTATATTTATGGAGATTCATTCTAGAAAATCTTTGTGAAATTAATTAATTATTATTACAAGGGTATAAGTAAAGTAATGTACTTACCTGTTTACAAAATAATTTAATATTGTAATTGTTTAGTTAAGGTATTGTCGATTTTAATTATTGTACCATAGAAAATAAGCTGTTTCAATAGTTTGAAGCATCACTTTAATATGTTGTGTACAGAAAGGTAAGGTTATATACCTACAAAATAATATGCTATATTCACCAAGCGTTATATTAATATGCATTGCATTGCATACAAATATGTTAGTAAGGAATATGCTATATTGCCTGAATGTACTAGGATCTACTGATTGGATCGACAAGTGGATTAAATAGAACTCTGGAGTCCTCTGTGATCCACCATTGTTCTGGGTGTAACACTTTGCGACTCCAGTAGGAATGTTCAACAACAGTTTCCTCAATGGGAACCTCAAATATTGAGTTTGAAAGTAATCTTAAAAGAGCTGAGAAATTATTTTGTGGATCAAGATTTAACTTTTGTAGGTTTCAATATGCACATTTACAATATTAATAACAAATCCTTTATCACTAAACTGTAATAAACTGTCTTAGAGGCTGTTTCACAGTGAACTTCCAGAGTGCTATTCACTCCACTATCCTAATGGGAGTCGCAAAGTGTTACAGGATCCACCCAGACCAGTGGTGGTTAACAGTGAACTTCAGTGTTATTGTGGACTAACAGTGGATTGAGGGGTTAAATTTGGCATTTTAGTTTGTCTTATATATTTTAAAATACAAAAATCTTAAACTAAAAGGAAGGCTATTGTAAACTGTATCATAGACTCAATCAATTACAGAGTATCAAAATAATTTTAAAAAGTACATAGGTATTAGAATTTCCTTGTCAAGGTGTATTGAAAATTAAATACAAACTTGTTGATTTGGCCCAGCTTTGCGACAGTATGGTATACAAAATAGGACAAAAAAGCTACATAATAAAACACAAACATGTATTGCCACATTTTATGCTGTTTAGAGATTCTACTATAGTGTGCTACTAGCATAAGCTTCTTTAAAATGCACAATGCGGTTAAGTATGATACAGTTTCATGAGTCTATGTGATACAATTCTTTAATAATTTCCTGCCTTTTAACATCAACTATTGTATAGAGACGAACTACTCCCTATAAGTTTGAATATTTATCTGTTTAGGAAGCTTGGAAAAAGCGAAAGAGATAGAGGACAGAATAAAACAACAGTACGCAGAATCACAACACAGAGAGAAAATTCTTGTTCGACGGCTGGCAGCTAAGGAACAGGAGATTCAAGATTATGTAGTAAGTTTGGTTAATCATATCTATTTGTCTTTATAATCTTCATAATATTTCTTAACTTTAACTGAGTACTTATAATATTAATACTAATGTCCTCCCTACCGAATTTCGGCCACGGCGGCCAATCTCCAGAGAGTGTAGCCATCTGCGTGGGAGATATTATAGTGCACATATGTGTGCGCAAATACAGGTGCACTTGCTGTTCCTTTACTTTTATAGCCCGATGGTACGGAAAAGGGGTACTCATTCAGTGTAGGTAACAGATTTGTCGCTGTAGTCTATAAATTAGAGGTAAAATGAAATGCAGTATATCATAATTATTAAAAAAAAAAAACAAAAAACCCCACTGCTTGGACACCAAAAAGCATAAAACAAGATGTGAATTTCAATATTATCAATTTACATAGTAATTTTTCTCTCATAATTAATTTTGTAATTATTAGAGAGCAAGGCGAGTCGCACGTCCATTAGCTAATATTAACGTGCGACTGCGCCTTGATAATTTGTAATAATTACAAAATTATTTATGACAGAAAAATATTATTATAAAACGTGAGCTGTGAGAATACTGAATTGGCTATATTATTTTGTTCATTATTTCATTAAAAGTATTAAATATTACTATGTAAATTGATAATAATGAAATTCACATCTTGTTTTATACTTTTTCTTTTTATTTTAAACTTTTTGGTTATTTATGTTGTTTATTTACCTGCAAGGTAATCCTAATAATAATATTGCCGTAATGAGAATCATTATTTTTTGTATTAATTGTATTTTTTATTTATTTAAACTATTAGATTCCTTAATTTAGATTTACTAACTGTTTATTGACTCTTATTTAGGTAGGTGCCTAAACTATATTAATATAACTATACCTAACTTTAATTTTACAGTAGATAAATGACAATATTTATTAAGTACCTATTATGTAACAAAATTAATATGTACCAATTAAACAATTTATGAAAACGCGTCAAAATTTCTTAATTTAAGCTTCACAAGCATAGGCTTGTGAAGCTTAAATTAAGAAATTTTGCGTCGCTCAGGACGCTCATCAGGACGCTCGCACGCAATAGGCATAATGACAGTAACCAAGAAACAATGAAATTATGAATTTATCTAATGAAATAGGATTCATGGATTATAAAAAACGTATTTATTTTTCTATTTCGGGTGAGATTGCTATTTATTTTGATAAAATAAAACTATAAAATACAGCAATCCGCCATAATGGATTAAACACCAAGAAGCGAATGACGTCACAATTGTTTGTTTTCGAGCTTTGACAGGCATACTATTGTTTACTGAACACTGCACAGAGTACATTGGTAAAAACAATAGTGACGTCACAAACGACGCCATGACACCGGCGGGCGTTTTTGCGTGAATTTTAAAATTTAAATTTCAAATGCCAATTTTATCTACCAAACCTTATTGTTCTGCTGAAATAATATATTTATTCGAAATAGTAGATACTTCCGAACATAATCTGACCATTTTTCAAAATCAGTCATCATGCCTATTATCGTCAGTCGTGCGCGGTGCGGCTGTAGTTCGTTTTACCACAAGCACCCCAGTGATCAGTCCCCCTTCGACCCCAATGACCAAATCACTACCGACAATGCTCCCTACTTAGGGCTACACACAAACACTAACCAAACACAGCGTCTTCGCCGGTGAAGACGAGCACCCCGATATCTACGATATCCACGTCACCCGGACGTGGTCTTAACTGACGGCCTCGAGGGCGTATGGACTAATCTAGTCCAACCGACCTCCCATTCATCCCAACGTCATCCTAAGCCGTGGTCCGAGCCTCACAGGAGGCGCCCTTAGCAGGACGTTGCCCCCCCGATGTCATCGAGCGTTAGGGCTCTTTTCTCGGCGACGCCTAGCGCTCGTCCAACCCCCCGGTGACGCTTTAGCGTCTAGTAGGGCCTAAGCAGTATACTCAATCCGAAAAAAAAGATCAGTCCCCACTGCACCGCACCGCACTCCTCGCGGACGCGCTTCCCGCGAGTGATATTTGTAAAAGACGTTTATCCGCCTGAAGTGTTCTGTTGCATGATAAACTTTATTTCTATGATATCTCATAAGATATTCATCTAAATTGAATGGTGTAAAGGACAATTTTTGTCTTAATTAAATACTTGAGATGAGTAAGATATTTTTTTTTGATAAGGAATTAACGATTAATAACTATGTTGGTAAAACACCTTCGCAAGTAAAGCAATGTTTTAGACCAAATTTGAAAATCATAAAAATGGTTATTGTGAGTCAACCTTAAAAGATAATTATTTGCTATCGCGGACTTCTTTTTAGCACTTTTTGAGAGGAACGTTTCCACCATACATTGTTGTCGTGTAACTTTAACGATTTAGGCAGCGCACGCCACGTAAGCTCTCAGATGAGATGACTATTAAGTCATTATACACATTGTTTTCACATTATTGCAATTTTCGTAAGGATCTCCAATTTTTGTGGAAATAAAATATACTTTTACTTGTTAATAATGTAGCTTTCTATAAGTGATATAATTGTTAAAATCGGTTGAGTGGTTTTTGAGATAATTCACCTAGTTTGATCGATATAGATGATATGAGTAGGAACTTTAAACATTTCAACAATTATCATTTAAACGGAAAAATGCTTTATGGAACCTAGGTGTGATTTTAAAAGACCTATCTAACGATACTCCACTTGCCTATAACCTATCGAGTATGGATTTTCATTTATTAATTGGCTTCTAGTGGACACCGTTTTGTTTTTCTCAAATTCGGCCTCCGTAGTGACACTCGGAAGATTAAGATAAATCTAGTGGTACAAGTATCATCAAAATCGGTTCAGCCGTTTTGTCTGTAGTGCGACACAAAGGAATACACTAAAAATACCTCATAAAACCTTGAAACCTCATAAATCCTAAATGATCGTTAAAATGAGAAAATGATCAAGGGAACCTAACTATGATTTTGTAAGACCTATTCATTGATACCCCACTCGCCATAGTCTATCGACTTAATTTTTGAAATTTGTTACATTATGGCTTCTAGAGGGCGCCACTTTGTTTTTTTCTCAAATTCGGCTTCCACAGTGACACTCTAATGATATACTCGGCATAATCTGGTGCAAGAATCATCAAAATCGGTCCACGCGTTTAGGCTGTAGCTGTCCTGCAAGGAACAAACAAACATATATAGACTGATGAAACAACCCTGTGCGTTCCGCAGTCGGGTAAAAAGCGACACGTTATTTTTATTTGTTATATATTATTGACTTTTCGTAGGTAACTACATAGATAATTGGACATTGTTTTGATACATCACTAATATCAATCAACTTTATGTTTCAGAGTCAAATAACTGAATTAAAATCATCACACGCGAGTCTCAACGGCAGGCCGTCCCTATTGGACCCTGCGGTGAATATGCTCATACTGAGGTTGAAGCAGGAGTTGACTTCAACTAAAGCTAGGTTAGAAGAAACACAAAACGAACTATCAGCGTGGAAGTTCACGCCCGATTCAAATACAGGGAAAAAGTTGATGGCCAAATGCAGGCTCCTGCATCAGGAGAATGAGGAGTTGGGTCGGATGACTTCGAGCGGCCGGATAGCGAAGCTCGAGGGAGATCTGGCCTTACAGAAGAGTTTTAGCGAAGAAGTTAAGAAGTCACAATCAGGTGGGTGTTATTGATATACTTGTTAGGTGTTTCTATCTGAAATTGTAAAAGCTTTATAGGTGATGATGATGAGGGTAGTTTTTGGGGGATTTCTGTGGTGTAGTGAGAACCACTGTACCACATAGATTTTTCTGTTGTCGCGGATTATAGCGAATTAAATTTCTGGTTCCTTCATAATGATGATATTTTTTTTAGACATAAAACTGCATTATAGCCTTATTATTAGCCCTTGTCTGTGATCTGGGCTGGTGAGTGATGCTGCGATTTATAGAGCGTACTTTAAATTAACTCAGACTTTACTTAGAGATAAAACAAGATGGACTTATGTGAGTTACATAATTCCGTCTTGTTTTAACCATGTCTTAAATCTAAGCAAAGTACCATACATCTCGCATGTCCATACTCGCATCGTACTGTAACGCTAAATCGCTTAGCGGCACGTCTTTACCAGTAGGATGGTAACTAGCCAAAGCCTACTACCGGACCAGAAAAAAATATTTTTAAATCATGAATTCCCAAATTTACACTACCGGGATCGAAATCCGAACTTCCACTTATAAAACCGCAGCGCTCGTCACTACACCGTCAGTACTCTTACCACAATATTTTAAATCACCCGGACGTTGAGCATATTCGAGGGTCGAAACACTTTCGCGTCAGAGTCGCCCTTGATTCAAAAAATTTAAATACATTACCTACCACAAACTTTAATTTCCCAACGTTCCCGCTTGGAGCGCTGGCTATGGACGTATGAACGAACTTGAGGTCGAAAACAAGGCTGTTAAGGTCCATCTTACTTAAACAACTAAGTTGTTCAACCCTCGAACACTGTAAACGTTAGTATGATTTATAATTTTGTGGTAAACGTTGCCCCTGTTGTTTTTGGATTGACGAGTTTTGGCGAGGGTTATCTCGACTTAGCCATTCGTGGTATGGGCCCCGAGGTTCTTCGTTACCTGAGCGCATTCAGCTTTTTGCTGCCAGAGAGAGTCCTTTTGTTTTAACTTACAGAACCACGGGCAATGGAGTTTGGTTTTTAAACCGTTTTCGCTATTGTTTAATTTCTTTACAATTGAAAATCTCGTTATAAATAATCGTGAAAGTTACGAACTTACGGTAATTAAAACCTAAATTTTATTTTTGAAGCTCAATAAAATCGTTTGCAAAATTTGTATCAAATTTGAAAAACACGTAAGCTAATTAATTAAAATGTGCTAAAATAGATCATCCCGTTCCAATCACGACTATTAGTGACGACTTGATGGAGCAGTATATAAAGTAGAACAAAAATCTTATTTTTATCACTACAACAATGTCTTTATCATTATCATAGTTTATGTTTAATGTTAACTAGCTGATGCCCGCGACTTCGTGCGCGTGGATTAATGGTTTTTGATTCCCGCGGGAAATCTTTAATTTTCCGGGATACAAACTATCCCTACACCAAATTTCATTAAAAATTGTTTTTTTTTTATCCACTACAAGTTAGCCCTTGACTGCGACCTCACCTGATAGTAAGTGATGATGCAGTCTAAGATGGTAGCGGGCTAACCTGTTAGGGGCATGGCAGTTATATTAAACCCATACCCCTATTCAGTTTCTACACAGCCATCGTACCGGAACGTGTAATCGCTTGGCGGCACGTCTTTGCCGGTAGGGTGGTAACTAGCCACGGCCGAAGCCTCCCACCAGGCCAGACCAGGGAAAATTCAGAAATTATAAATTCCGAAATGACCCTGCCGGGGATCGAACCCGGGACCTCCGCACGTTAAGACAACAGCGTTACACACTGCGCCATGGAGGTTGTCTGGAGGAGGTATTTGAACTGATACACTTTCGCATTTATAATATTAGTATGAATGTATACATCTATAGATAAATAATAGATAAATAAATTTTAAAAAGACGTATACAATTATACATAGTGTTTATACAGGGTTACAGGAAAAGTCGACCTAGATCCGTTAAGGGCGTGTAGTACACATCATTTCTGAATGATTTCACTATGGAACCCCCCATCCTAAACTTAACCGTTTTCGAGATATTCGAGTTTTAATTTTTTTTATGAAAATGCCCAATTTTTCGGCTATTGAATTGAATATTTTGAATTTTTTTGACTCTTATGATTATTTTTTTGGTTTTTTACATGAAGAATGAGATGCTTAATGACCTCAATGACTAAAATTGCACGTAAGTTAACTAAATAGGTCATTGTAGACGATCGAAACTTAAGAAAATAAGTACAAATTATAAAAAAATAACTGTGTAGCTCACTGTAAACGAGGCTCTTCATGTGCCCCCATACATAAAAATCCATGGGGGTCAGGTCGGGACATCTGGCTGGCCAGGGTAAAGGACCACCTCGTCCAATCCATTTTCCACAATAGCCGAGGGACCCGTTAGACCTACTACCTGAACCTTTCCAACTATGTTTTTTTCTATGAGTTTAAATACAACCCTAGGTTGTTATACCTCGTTGGATAGCTGATAAAATGTAGATGTTTTTAAGCACATCTGCAGAGCAAGTGCCATAATAATTTTTTGAGATATCCAGAAAAGAAAAATATTTTTTTATAATTTGTACTTATTTTCTTAAGTTTCGATCGTCTACAATGAACTATTTAGTTAACTTACGTGCAATTTTAGTCATTGAGATCATTAAGCATCTCATTCTTCATGTAAAAAACCAAAAAAATAATCATAAGAGTCAAAAAAATTCAAAATATTCAATTCAATAGCCGAAAAATTGGGCATTTTCATAAAAAAAAATAAACTCGAATATCTCGAAAACGGTTAAGTTTAGGATGGGGGGTTCCATAGTGAAATCATTCAGAAATGATGTGTACTACACGCCCTTAACGGATCTAGGTCGACTTTTCCTGTAACCCTGTATATTAAAATATACAAACCATTTATACAATTCCAGAATTGGACGAGTTCCTTCAAGAGCTCGATGAAGATGTGGAGGGAATGCAGAGTACAGTGCTATTCCTCCAACAGGAGTTGAGAGCTTCCACGGCCACAGTGAACGGTACACGGGCGACCTCGCCCGCAGACAAACGGACTTATTCAGGCAGTGAGTGTAGCGACACACCCTTGGGCAAAAGGAGGAGGGGCTCCGTACTGTCGTTGGACTACAACGAAGAAGAGGAACCCCTCACTGTCACAAACGGTGAGGCCGACTAGCCCTGGACCCCAGTGCAATCACACCGCACACTTTATGTTATGAACTAGTGAAAATTGTGAACTAATGTTTTCCATTCTACCCGCCTCAACCCGTTTCGTTGACTCGAAATTTTTCCATGAATTGTTTGTGAGTGATTATCGTTTATGTATAAAAAAAATGGTGTCACTCTATTACAAAATGTGAAATGCTTCTTTATTAGGACATGTTGAAGTGTATTTCTATATCTATGTACTCTGTTATAGATGAAAAATATAAAATAAAATATACAGACAAGTACGTGTCATTTCCATTGACAATTAATTGGTGATGATTGTGTCGATTGTGATGATATGATGAAACATTTTGAGTTTGAAATAGTATTCGTTATATGCACAAGGTGGACCATATTGTGATCAGAATTAATAGTGAATTGTTTGTAATTGTTTATACTTATTGAAATATTAATACAGACACTTAAGTTGACGATTTTATAATTTATTTATGTAAAGTGCATTATTAATTGTGATATGTCCAATAAGTATATATGAGCAATGAAAATGTTTTTTGTTGCCTTAAATCGTTTAATGGCATTTGTTTTTATGCCGCAGTTAAAGAGGTAGATCCATGATACATTATAAATAGCAATAATGTATAGCATAAACCAACCCTAATATATGCCACATTTTTATTGAATTTGTGATTTTCTACAAAAATGTTTCTATTTTCAAATTACAATTAATGTATATATATAGAGCTATGTTAATAAACATATTACTGTCAGTAACTGTGTATCATTTGTGTGCCGTTGTGTGAACACAATGAACAGCGCGTCTCACGCGAAGAACCCGACCGCACCCGAACCATGTGTGTTGCGCTATTATTATAACACACACTTTTCAGCTTATTTCAACATTTATTCATACAAAACTGCTACATGCAGCTGAAGTCTCAATGGATGCATCTCTATAGAAAACACCAGTTTATTATGATCAAAAATTGAATTGAGTTGAATAAAAGTATTTATTTATTTTAACAATAAAAATATGGGAAGCAGTCATGAGCATAGAAGAATACTATGAACATAGACAGAGAAAGGAATATGATTCTATGACTAACCCTATCGGTTCATGAGGCTCATGAATAAGTTTCTCTTTCTCATAAATAACTTCGTTCATTACGCTAGCAGCATGAAGAGTACCTAATCATAGTGTAGCAGTTATTTTGAATTCAGGTCGAGATCTTTAATAAATATCAGACTAAAGCGTACTACCAACTACTTTCGACTTTGCCAGACTTGTTAGAACGAGACATAATATGTAAAGGACAGTAAACAGCAAGTCGTTCCGACAGGTAAGTTGCAAAATAAAGCCTGATCGTGAATGTGAAATCTGCGAGCATTTTGGCGTCATTCCATTTTGACCACGAGTGCGTCATGGAATCCATGCTGCTACCATAGATTTAGGATTGGCCTTGCGCGTTGGAGCGCAGCGGAGACCAATCCTAAATGTATGGCTGTTGCTCGTACCGCGAGAGTGCATCACACACTAGATGTCGCTGCTCAATGTCGGAGATTGATATAACTATACTTTATTTTTTTATCCCTTTGCGGATCGACAGTCTGAAGGTCGAATTACAAAGCGTTATCGGCCGCTCCGCAGAAGGCGGGTTAACACAACCAAAGAACCTAAGGACTTACTTTCTCTATGTAACTAGCGCTGAAAAAGCTTTCTGAAGTGTTCAAATTGTTTAATTAGGAAGTAATAAAGATGAAAGAAATAAAAGTAAGATACTACATATGTAATGTTTAGATAACGGGTTTATTCAATAAAATACCGGTCGAAGCAACCAGCTCCGGGTGATGACCCTTTGGAAATCTAACCTGCGCAACTGGTCTGTTGTTTATCGATACAGGAAATCCACAACCTGCGATATTCTGCGACAACTGAATTGCTCCTTATAATGAACTCTCGTATTGCCACGTGCCAGCTCCATTTGCCGTTGCAAGGATTTTAACGTAACAAAGACTTGTTTGCACGCTGTAGGTTATTTTATAAGTTTTTGGGTTACCTACTCATAAGTCGTAGATTCAATCACTTGATAAGTTTAAATGAATAAAAAATATGAGTTTGGATCACAAAATGCATAGATAATAGATAATATACATTACACCCGAATGGGTTAATCGGCCTAATGTAAGATGTTCCGCCATATTGGATTTATGGTGACGTCGCACCCAGGCATACCTACTGCCGCAGGCTGGTTCTGCCCCCCGATTATGTAAGGAAATCGTAATCGTAAACGTCTGTCAAACGTATAATTCGACCTGTTTAAGGAGGTCATAGATGCTTGCACTTCAAAACGCATGTATGTACCTACTCCTTAAACAGTTCGAGTTATACGTTATGAACTGTCAAATTTATACGATTGGCTTAGACAATTGGGCCTCTGTTGTGCATATGCATGCATCTTACTGATATTGCGTCGTTGAATAAATATTCTTATTCCACAGAAATAGGAATCTGCTTATTATACTGACTATTCGCATAGGTAAGTAGGTTATGATAGCGGCGAACCGATGGTTATGGCTCTACGTCAGGAGAACAATAAATTATGCCTATATCTAGATAATTCCTAAAAAGCCTTCCTAGATTAAAGTAGTAAGGCCAAATCTGTTTTAACACAATCTTTAAACTAAAATGAACTCTATGTCTGGTGCTTCCCCTGTCCACAGGGAATAATATGAAAAGGATAGCAATATAAATAGAACTGTCATTTTAGTTTAGAGATGGTGTACCTACAACCGGATTGATATCACTGTTTATTGATAAGATGTTGGTATTTAGGCTCTGTATATAAAATAGTACTTACCTATTTAATTTAAATTCTAATGGAAAGTGGCAGCGGAAATAAAAAACCGTTTATAGCAAAACAATCTATATTTATAAGGCGTTGAAGGCACCAGTTACTTCACAACATCGGTGGGGGTTTACGAATTTAAAACTAACATTCATAAATCTCACCAAAATACATTGACTAGATGTCTTATATCATAATTTTAAAGTACAGTATACAGAATTTATATGTTAAACTATAATAAAATTTACCTAACATATTCAGTAGGTCCAAACTACGGTTTTTAGGTTACCTAATTTTTTGTTTGTTATCAGTTTTCTAATCACAGTTCATCGATCTCTAATATCAAATTAACAATAGGCATGATGACTGATTTTGAAAAATGGACAGATTATGTTCGGAAGTATCTACTATTTCGAAAAAATATCTTATCTCAGCAGAAAAATAAGGTTTAGTAGATAAAATTGGCATTTAAAATTTAAATTTTAAAAATCATGCCAAAACGCTCGCGGGTGTCATGGCGTGGTTTGTGACGTCACTATTGTTTTTACCAATGTACTCTATTGTACTGTGTGCAGTAAACAATAACAGTAAACTTCGTACAGCAATTTAGATATTTTGTGTGAATAATATGAATTCTAAAGCGTGTAAGTCGTGTGCGGTCCCCCACTGTGATAACACATCAAAATTAACTCCAAGCAAGTTATTTATTCACGCGCCACTTAAAAAAATAATGCGATCTAAGTGGCTTAATCTTGCACGGCGAGATCCTACAGCTATAGGGCTAAATTCTACTATTTATTTCTGCGAAGATCACTTGACGTAAGTTTTTGCTTTATTCTAATACTAGCTGATGCCCGCGACTTCGTCCGCGTGGATTGAGGTTTTTTGGTTCCCGCGGGAGCTCCTTAATTTTCCGGGATAAAAAGTACATAATAAATCTTGCTTTTGAATCACTCTATCTATTAAAAAAAACCGCATCAAAATCCGATGCGTAGTTTTAAAGATCTAAGCACACATAGGGACAGACAGCGGGAAGCGACTTTGTTTTATACTACGTAGTGATGCTGTTTTGCATATAGCACAAATAACTGCAAAAAGTTAGAGATGCGTGCCAAGAATCGAACCCCAGACGCACCGAATAGGAGGCAGACGTCATAGTTACTAGGCAATCACCGCTCATATATAGCTTTAAAAACCAACATTTCATTAAAATAACCTCTAATAACTATCATGAAGTGCTTAGTATATAAAATAGCAGATTTTACGGGCTTAGGACCTATAAATTATTATGTTATTATTGTACTTACATGGAAGTTTTGACGTTGCGAAATTCGGCTGAACAAAAGTCTTTGTTTGATGCAAGATACTCACCAGCATCAACAAATCAATCCTGGGCAAATTAGAACTAGTAGCTTTGGTAAATCCTTGATCCATGGCTAACGACTTTTTATTTATTGATTTAGGATTCGGTAAAACAAAACTAGAATAAGGAAATAATCTTTGGGAAACAAAAAACACGAAAATACTTGATAAACATTTAAAACACCTGAACTTATAGAGATTGTCAAAGCTCGAAAACAATTGTGACGTGATTCGCTTCAGTGGTGTTTTATACAATATGGCGGATTGCTGTATTTTATAGCTTTATTTTATCAAAATAAATAACAATCTCACTCGAAATAGAAAAATAAATAAGTTTTTTATAATCCATGAATCCTATTTCATTAGATAAATTCATAATTTCATTGATTCTTGGATACGGTCATCATGCCTATTGTTGAGTAGTTATTTAGGTACTACTTTTACAAAAGATCTTAAATCGTACTTTTTCTAATTTTTATTTTATTTTTCTCAGAAGTTTTTAATGTTCCCGTTGGAATTTATTTATTTTTTGGTTCTTCATAGCATAAAAAAATTCTTAATCCATTAACAAAATGAGTTTATTTTATTGTTCTTAGGGGTACGGCTCAGGCGAGTTTTCCCTACCACGTCACGTAAAGCCATAATTTTAGTGCAAATTATTCGTAGAATTCTTACCTAAATTCTCAATAAACTGTAAATAATGTCTAATATTTATGGGGCCCGTAAAAATACTCGTACATAATAGAAATCATACTAATATTATAAATGCGAAAGTGTTTTTGTTTGTTGGCTTATTTATCTTTTAATGACGCCGCAACAGACCAACGGATCGACGTGACATAGGCTACTTTTTTATCCCGGAAAATTAACGAATTTCCGTGGGAATTAAAAAAAATTATTCCACGAGGACGAAGTCGCGGGTGTCAGCTAGTACCAAATATTTCATTGAGATTGAAACATTATTTGACTGTAATACCATGTTCTGCTGACAAAAAAATACGTCACACAAGAAATAGTTTTAGTAACAACATCCTTATTATACTTGTTGACGAAAACATCTAGATATAATTAAAAACTAAACACAATATAGCAATTGCCTGCAACAAGACCTTAATCAATTATATTCTAGGTACAAGCTGCGAATAATCCAAGGGCGTTTATAAGGGTCTTCCCAAATCTATCGAAGCGGATCCGGCTTGAGCCAGTCAGAAAAACTTTTTAAGATCGGCATAAAGGGCGTAAACGACGTCGGCCGACGGCGGCTTGTTCCGCGTCGATAGATTTGGGGAGACTATAAAGCGCACCACACACGGGACACCCGGTATTGGAGCTAAGCTTCCTTCAAATATTTAGTATTACAATTATATTATTTACCCACATACAGTACCGTAACTGCATGACAAAATCTTGTATGGTATCTCGCTCACACATTCGGCATCAATATATGCACTGCCCAGCCAATGCAGTGCATTATCAGTTGTTGCACTTTTTGCGAACGAATCTTTTTAGCGATCATTTTAAAAAAGCCATCATTTTTAGCGGTTGGAAATAAAGAATCGCTTCAAAAATAGATTTGAGGAGTCTGGTCAATTGTATTTTCAAGCAGTCTCGTTCACACTAATGGACGGCTTACGGAGCGCCATAGACAATAGTGATCTACGTACTAGCGAGTCGATACTCGATAGCGATAATTGTGATGATGTTTGTAAAAGGAATAAGAGTTCTGCCAATACCCCAATAAAGCCATAGATATAGTTTAATTGATTTTATACATATTTTTGTATCCCAGCTAGTCCCTCTTGGTAATTGGCGGACTTCTACATGAGCTACTTTTAATTAATTATTGATAGAGGTCGTTTATACAAAATATGAACACGCTTCCAAAAATGAAAAGTAGGTATTTTGCAATACCTCCAAATTGGTCATCTTCATTAGTCGTTCAGTCACCGACTATGACTTCGTCACATAAATTATAAGGTCAGACAATTTTTCAAAGACAATTTTTAAAAATTCTAATTCTTCAAGACAAGTTAGTATCTTTTAGTTGAGCCAATAATGCAAAAAGAAAAACCTACAGTTATCATGTAGCAAACTGTCGATATTTAACAAATTCCTATTGTTACTGACGTTTATGATCCGTAGTCCAATTATGTAAAACCTGGATCCATCATTGCTACTGTCTTAATTGTTGTGATCGGTTGTATTTATTGGTATTCTTGCTGCGATGCCTACATAAAAAATAAATTATTTCCTACTGATTATTCTTAATGGTCTTCCAAGAGACCTAAAACTCACATCCTCGGTTAGTTTTAAGTTTGAGAACAATTTTAAACTATAGATTAAATAAAAAAGTGCGTTGAACTTTAATAACGTCAGAATTATGTATTTCATACAAACTTCCATACTAGAAGTGGTTTAAGTTTTGTAAAGAGTTGCTGTTTTGATTGAGTTGTCATCATCCCTATTCGATTCGAAGGACCAAGAAAATTATCATTTCCTCTTCGAAACAGGGTTGTCCCCACCAGCGTGGATATCTCCCTTGCACCCCGCCTGGTACGTGAGCAGCTTATCGTCGGCGGCCCTGACCCTCTCCTGCAGGATTTCTACCGTCCTGTTGAGTAGCTTGATCTCTTCCTGTAGCGGGTAAAGCTGCATGTTCATCTGCATCAGTTCCTTCTCGTGCGCTAGCTGAAGTGTGTGCAGCTGAAAACGTTAATTCATTATTCAAGTAAGTTTGTTAGTTTATTTATTTAATTAAAAAAAGTGTGTGTGTGCACACTGAATTGAAACTTCAGAAAAGTAGCCTAAGAGAGTTTTTTTTTACCACTACAAGTTAGCCTTTTACTGCGATCTCTTTTGATGCAGTCTAAGATGGTAGCGGGCTAACCTGTAAGGGGAATGGCAGTTATATTAAACCCATACCCCTAATCGGTTTCTACACGGCATCGTATCGGAGCACTAAATCGTTTGGCGGCACGTCTTTGCCGTTAGGGTGGTAACTAGCCACGGCCGAAGCTTCCCACCAAGCCAGACCAGGGAAAATTCAGAAATTATAAATTCCCAAATTGACACTGCCGGTAATCGAACCCGGGACCTTCGCACGTTAAGACAACAGCGCTCAACACTGCGCAACGGAGGTCTTCAAAACAACCTGATGCACAGGTGTTGTTTATTTATTTCAAAAAACACTTACAAACAACCTGATGCACAGTTTTTAAAACGTTCAACGATACAATCTTCTAAATATATAAATGGAAAAAGTGTTTTAACGTTTAAACTATCGCGAGTCATATTCATTTTAAATATGTACTTAATTCCCGAATAAACTCACGTGTTATCACAGAATAGGTACCTAATAGTAGTGTTATGTCGGAAATGCCTGACTAGTTTCGAACCCGTTCGGGGTCCATATTCGGGAAATTATGTATATTTAGGGCTAATTTTTCAATCGTCAGATAAAGTTTGTCGGAGGAATAAATTTGACGTTTTGACAGGTTTTATATTGAAAATCCGTCAAAGCGTCAAATTTATTCCTCCAATAAACTTAATCTGACAATTGAAAAATCGGCCCTTAAAAGGAAAATGTGACCGAAAGATCTATCAACGCACAGCTAAAACCAGGCGATGGATCGGGCTGAAATCTGGCATACAAATAACTATTATGACTTAGGCATCCGCTAAGAAAGGATTTTTGAAAATTCAAACCATTATAATAGGTTTTGAAATTTGAATTAAAATCGAATCCAAGGTGGCAAAAGCTAGTTTTACCTAATATTACATCGTCGTCGTCTCAACCTATAGACGTCCACTGCTAGACGAAGGTCTCCTGAATGGATCGCCACAGAGCACGGTCTTGTGCCGCTTATTTCTAGCGGCTCCCAGCTGCACGCTTGATATCATCGGTCCACCTAGTGGGAGGTCGTCCAACGCTGCGCTTCCCGGTGCGAGGCCGCCATTCGAGCACTTTGGGACCCCAACGCCTATCTGTTCTACGAACTATGTGCCCCGCCCACTGCCACTTGAGCTGGGCGACTCTTCGAGCTATTATGGTTACGGTTCGCCTACGCATTAAGGGCCGGTTGTTTCAGACTGTTGGTTATCGTAACATACGTTCGTTAAAATTTAACACACGTAAGAACTTTAACGTCTGTTAATTTGCTAGTTACCTACTTATTATTACTACTATAAAAATGGTGAATCAACACCTTATTTGACTTACGTACGTTAGCGCCATATTTAAACGTTACATGTCCGTCAAAAAGTATTGATGCAACCCAGCCTAATACTTAACATTAATCAAAAAATCATAAAACAAAGCCAAGGGAACCTGCATGACAACTTCTTCTAATTACCAATATTAACTTTCGGCCTCCGTAGTCAAAACACAAGCGAACATTATAACTGAAATATACTCGAATGATGCGCTGTATTTGTTATAAATGATCGCGAATATCTTAGAGCATTTATTATTTACAAAAAAGAAAAGTGGAACTTACATCTTGTATGCGTTTCTTCTTCAATAGTATTAAATCTTCATTTGTGCGTTTCAACGACGCCAGCAAGCCTGCCCTGTCTTCCATGAGGGTTTCCTTTTGCTTCCTCGCCTCGCTCAGTTCTGCTTCCATTTCTGTGTTCACTCGAGACATCAAGTTCTCTGTTGATTTCGCTTGCTTGCTGGCAGTTCTCTTTTGAGGATTCAAATTGAGTAAAACTGAAACATTTTACTATCATTACTACGTTATTATCATTACGAGTCTTTTTTTATTTATTTATAGATTTTTTTTAATGTGTGTCCGCTTTTTGTCCTTTTTGAAACATACCAATATTATAAGTGAATGAAAAAACGTAAGCCTAAGAGAATTATTAATCTAGAGAGGAGTAACTGGGAAATATTTTATCATCACACAAAACATTTCAGTACCTACTCAGGTATAAGAAAATTAAACGTAAAGTAAAGTATCTAACGGATTTGAATGTTTTAATTCTAATTCGTTAGTGTTTATAAATTCATCGAGAAACCCTAAATCACCCATATCTATACTAATATTATAAATTTTACCTTCTTTTTCTTTTTGTAGGTTACGCAAATTCTTCCTGAGTTCTTCAGTCTCCCTATTTATCTTAGATATGGTGCGTTGTTTAACCGTAAGCTCGGCTTGCAATCCTTTGATAGTCGCCACCAAATAACTGTCTTCCTTCAGTTTGTTAAATATTAACGCTGAGTTTTGTGTTAGCCTACTGACAGCTGACGACGCCCTATCAGACTTATGCATTGTTTGAGTTGCTGTAGTATGAAGATTTTTGGCCGCGGTTTGAACGGCTATGTCTTTTAAATTGAGCTTGTTTATTTTATTTTTCAAATTGTTATTGACTTTTCGATCCTCCATAAGCTGTCGCTCCACGTCGATTATATGATTCTCATACTTCTGTTTCATATCGCCAAACTTTTCTTGAAGGGTCACCAATATGCTTTGGAAATGGTTTTCTTTATCTTTCAACTCCTGTTCTAATCGGGCGATGCGTTCTTCTAGCAATTTCTTTTTGTTGTCTTCAACTGTTGACGACTTTGAAGCAACTAGAAAGAAAAACAAAATAAACTATTAAAAAGTAACTCCGGTAACAATATTAAAGGTTTAATTATTAAATTTAAAGTTGTTATCCTTCCTCGAATACTACAGTAAAATATTA
The DNA here is from genome assembly GCA_964035005.1 of Erebia palarica. Classification (NCBI taxonomy): domain Eukaryota; kingdom Metazoa; phylum Arthropoda; class Insecta; order Lepidoptera; family Nymphalidae; genus Erebia; species Erebia palarica. The sequence goes on from OZ035983.1 coordinate 33,071,092, forward strand.
CATAAATTGATATGTAATTCCGCGCAAAATATTTATGCTCATAAATTTGCACCTACGCCTTATTTTATAGTTAATTTACAACTAGTCGTGGGTAGTGAAAACCGTACCTATTAACGCCGACACCGAGTCCGGATGTTTTCTTTTAAGTATTTGTTCCATTTCTTTGACCTGCCGTTGGAGATCTTGTATCACTATAGCGTCCTTATCTCGTTGTATAGCTAAATTCTTCCTCTCATTTCTTTCCTTACTTAACTCTGCCATCAGACTCGATTCATTTTGCTTAGCGCTTTTTAATTCCGAATTCCTGTTTTCATATTCTTTTGATAGCCGACTGACAAATTTTTCACACTCTGCTACTTTTAACTCCGCGACGTACTTCTCTTCATTGATTTGATCCAATTTTTTGCGAAGTACTTTTTTGTCCTCTGTTAATTGCACATTCAATAACTCCAAGCTTTTTACTCTTTCGTTAGTGTCCTTTAACTCCTCTAATATGGATTCGTGTTTACATGTTGTGATTTTTTTCGGTGAATTCGTTACGAATCTAGCTACTTTCGCGGCCTCTTTTTTCTTAGAATCGATAACGCCAGCAGAGAAAGGCCTTAGCTTTGGTTTTCTTCGAACTTCGCTGCCTTCCTTAGCATTCTGTTTTGCATTTCCATATTGGTTCGTCTATAAAAAAACACCAAATGTTTATATTTTATGTAAATATTTAATCTTTAATAAAGTAAAACTTTTTTTATCAAAGAGACTCCAGTCTGATGACTAAACCCGATTTCGATGTTTATTAAATAAAGAGAAGCACAAAAAAAGTCAAAATTGCCTTAACTGTAGAATATTTACGCTATAAAGAAACAGCGAATCAAATAACTAAAAATTCGATAGGGAACGAGCGAAAAAATCTGTTTACAGTAAACACAGTTTCACGTTATTATAAGATAACTGCAACTTAGAGGCAATGACCGGGCATGGCGCCTCAGCTTACGAGACGGTTGTCATTCGGGTTCCAAAATAAATATCACTGCCTCTACAGATACCTACTGTACTTATAAGGTTTTTTGTCAAGTTATAGCATAGCTTAGGGTCAATAAGCTCCATCTTTTAAGAAAAAGGATTTTGAGAAAAAGGATTGAAATGATTTGAAATGATTTATTTATTTCATGTAGGACAACTTGTGTCACTTATGAAACGTTAAGACTCTACCACCGGTTCGGAAAACTGATTCTACTGAGAAGAACCGGCAAGAAACTCAGCAGTTGCTCTTTTCATAGAAAAGAAAAGGTTACAATATGTAGACAACACAACACATACGTTACAAGTATTAGAGACTGGTGGGTCACTGGATGTGAGGCCGGTTGCTTCCATGCAACTTTGTCGTTAATAAAATCATCGATAGTGTAATAACCTCCAATTAACAAATGCTGTTTAACACAGTCTTTAAATCTATGTAATGGCGAATCCAGAAACTCTTTGGGAACCATATTATAAAAGCGTACACTCGACCCCACGAAGGATTTCTGCACCTTGTGCACACGATACGACGCTGTTACTAGCTTAAGGCGGTTTCTAGTGTATCGATTATGAGTATCACCTATTTTCTTGTAAAGATTAATGTTCTGCCTAACAAAGACTATATAGATTGGCTCAACCTGTACAAAAAACCTCTGCTGGCTATGGATAAAAGTATCAACGATACACCTGTCACATGAATATTAGAAGAATTTTGAATAGATACGTGAATCTTGTTTGTGTTATTAAATATCTCCGAAAATTTTGTGTAAATATCATGGGTAAAATTCATTCATATAAGTCATTGTGAAATGAATCAGCGCTTTGAGTAGGTAGATATAATACGTAACATACAAGCGAAAATTAACTGTTTTACTCGTATATTCCTAGGTCAGGCGCATATTGGCAATTGCTTGTTATGGTAAATAGGTAGGATGTTGATTATAAATGGAGTAGTAAATTTTCTAAACCTATACAGCCCTTGAAGGCAACCGATGGTACCAGGGCATAAAAGGAAAAGTTAATTGGTTTGATTTTTTGACAGTTGGTTCCAAAACCTACATATTACACACATAGAAAAATCCGCAAGATTTTTCTATGTGTGTAATATTTTCCGGCGCGCTTTTTCCTTATGTGCGAGCGGCCTATAAAGTTAAGTACGGGTTAAACGCAAGTGCATAGATGCGGTTTATGTAAAGTGAGAGCCACCATCAGTAACCATGGGGTCGTGGACGCGGACAGTCGTGCTCACGGTGGCCGTGCTCACCACAGCGACACTTTCCTCGCCTCTCATCAACGAATTAGAAGCCGGAAAAGGTATGTTGCTGTTCATTATTCATTGAGTCTATTCGTATTAGGTTGATAAATTAATATTTGATGGTGTTTAATTTTCTAGTAATTAAAGTATACAGGTAGGTACTAATCCAGCTAATCCAGTTGTGGCTATTCAGGGTTGCTCTAATTCCTATACCTACATCGAGAGTTAACCTAACAATTAGAAGGCAAATGACTATAATTTCTTACTTTTCAGTATTTATTGTATATTATTGTGTTTGTGTCGTAGGATTACACTAGCGGCACGCTATGATGGCCGGTTTGACACATTACAATAGTGATGTGGAATGTCAATTTATTCTCGAACAAAAAACAATTAAGTTTTGTTTTTGTACCTGATTAAATAGGTTTAATAAAACAAAAATGTATATGTTTATTTAATTTATTTGAACGAACTGAATATTTGAACGAAAATGAATATACATACTTTATATGCACACAAGAAACATATGAATACAAAAGATACCAAAAAAGGTGCCACAAAAGGCCATAATTAATCAGATTCGTCCATACTACTATTTTCACTGTCGTCACTGCTATCATCACATACATTAATAATTATATGTTCGTTTTCTATAATATTATCTATTTTCACATCTCTTTCATAATCTTCCCTTATTAATTTAACAGTTCTATTCACAACCTTTTCCCAGTCTCCTTTAGTCACATGTTCACAAGCTTCTTCTAATAATTTTAGCATTTTTTTTGTGGTAAATGGGGGTTCTGTATTGTGTCTTGCAGCATATCCCTTAATTTGAGCCCACACCAACTCAATCGCATTATACTCACAATGGTAAGGCGGTAACCGTATAACTCTGTGCCCATGTTCTAATGCTATTTCGTCAATGACGTATCGGATCTTGGTTGGTTTGTTTTCTTTTAAAAGACGTACTAATTCCGCTTTTAACATATTCATGTTTGCATCTACGCCATTTTTACGAAGCCATGCGACGATATCAGCTTTCTTTTGGGATTGGGCAGGTGGCTTGTCAATTTGCATCGAGTGGTATGGGGCGTTGTCCATAATTATAATAGATGGTTCAGGGAGGCTACACAACATTGAGGTAAACCATTCAGTAAACTTTTCTCCATTCATGTCTTCATGATAGTCTCCAGTGGTTTTTGACGCAAAAGCCATGAGAGAACCTTCGACAAACCCGTTGATGGTTCCGGCGTGACAAATTATAAGTCGCGATCCTTTTCCTACAGGAACTTTGGAAGTAGATGCTGCTATGTCATCGTTCCAAGAACGGCCTACAGTATGGTTAGCATTAAGCCATGTTTCATCCAAGAACACAACATTTTGCCAATTTTTGATTTCTTTCACTTGCCGTAAAAAAGTATACCTTGCCATCGCTATATCAAATCTTTCCATCAATATTTTGCGTTTGTTACATTTTTTGTATCGAAATCCAATGGTCTTCAAAATCTTCGTTAAAGAACTTTCCCCACCGAAGAATAATCCAGCTTCCTTCAGTGAATGCACCAACTTTTTTCTTGTTGGATACTCCTTCTGTAAATAGTAGCCGTAAACATGTCTTCGGATAGCATCGGCATCAAAGCTATCGATGCCTACGACTGGTTTTGCTCGTTTTCTCTTTTTTGGTGTGTGAAGTTTATTTTCTTCTGTGCCAGTCTCGCCATATTTTTTTTTAGTTATCCGTCTAACAGTTCGTTGTCCAATATTAAGCGCATCAGCTACGCGTTCAACCACTGACGTTATAGGTAAAATTGGCCCTCCATTTTGAGCTTCACGATCGAAATAGTTACGAAGGCGTATTACGAACTCACGTGTCTGACTATTTAGAACAGTTCTCTGCGTACGTTCGGTCATATCGACGAAATCCACAACAAAGGGCTTGAACAGAGTCCAAATTAACGAGCAAGGGTCAACAGTAATGCAGTATCAATATTTGAAATCCAAAGCCAGGTCAAAACTATATCACAATCGCATTGCACTGACAGTTTATACTTTTCGAAGCAACGTCAATTCGAAACTGCTTTGTTTTGCATTGAGCATTGACGCGAGTTTGCCGGAGGTAGTAGTTGTGCTAGCCAGCGATCCTATGTGACGATCGTATTAGATTCCATTTTTAAAAATTTATTGATATTTTTTTGCGATTTCAGAGGTTTGTCCATATAGTGAAAATTGTTCATATTCACAAGTACATTCACCCCTTAAATGGTGCAAACTGATTTTTCTACACTTGTATACATTTAAGAAATCAATTTAATAAATAAATTTTGAGTCCTAAACCTAAAACTACATTCGATAAAATTTATGAATCTCTGCACATCACTATCGTCAATAAAGTAATACAATTATTTCCTTCAAAGTCGTTATCAATTAATACGGAACTTCATGAGAAACTACATTCGATAAAATTTATGAATCTCTGCACATCACTATCGTCAATAAAGTAATACAATTATTTCCTTCAAAGACGTTATCAATTAATACGGAACTTCATGAGCGGACAAACGTCAAACCGGCCATCATAGCGTGCCGCTAGTTTAGTAACTTTCATTTATCCCAAACGGTGCGATTCCGTCTTACGACAAGTTGGATTTCGGATGAAATGTACCAACGTCGTCATGTTAAAACAATTACGAATCTTGATTTATTTAGAACAAGTAATATTATTTCAAACAAATATATAAAAAAACAAGAGAGTTCTTCTTTTTTTAAATGATTATTAGATTCCGTAAATTACTATATGTAACAGAAAATCTTTGGACCTAGGTACTCTTAATCACTCAAAATACTTGATAAACTATATAGTTTGTCTATTCTGATTTCTGCCTGATAAAGTCACAGCGATACAAAAGAGTAAGTATGTTCAAGATTCTAACTCTCAAACCGCAGTAGAATCTGCTTCCTAAAAAATGTAATGGTAGAGTTCTATACGAAAAAACAAAAAAATAATAAATTATTAGGGCTCTAAGAATATAAATAAACAGGCATAATATCTCAATCTATTGTAAAATCTTAAATCGATACCGGAAACAAGATGTTCAAATAGCTACTGTTCCGGATATATTATCCTCACCTTCATGATACGTGATCAAAATAAAATATGCATTGGTAACTAACGGAAAACCACCTATGAAATACACCCATTAAATACATACCTACGCCACTTATGATAGAATATTGTTATTCTTGTAAGTAAATTGTCGTCGGTTAACGAGTTAAAATTCAAATTGAAGCACCTGTTCAACCAAGGGCTCGTATCTCTGAGTGGTATCTGTGCTACATACACATATTAAATAGAAAGCATCATTAGTAAGGTTTTACTTTTATCACCTCTTAATACGTAATAGATTATCTTTTATTAAAGAGTTACACTCGTTGAACTCTTTGAAACGCCTCATGGGCATAGCTATAGTTATTTTTATAAAAACAAATTCCTACGTCCGATATGCACCGTCAATCATACATAACATGAATTTGATAATACCTACGTACAGCAACTAGAATTTCTGCTAATCAGTTATAGTTTATAATATAATATTACCTATATATTATGGAGATTTTAAATCTAAACGATGTGGATCAAATTACTTTTCTAGAATATCATTATTGTTTCTACGTCATTAAATTTTAATCACAGAATACCTACTCAGTATGTTAAACCTGCATCGTGTTAGAGCCACTGAATAAAGAAGTAGAGCTTTAGACTATAATTTTAAGAGAGCTTAAATTCTCGTTTAAGATAAGTCCGAGTTAATCGAGAAGTTACTTTCGATCATTTTAAATGTCAATTACGGTATAGTATAGTCCCACAAACTTATCTGACCCGGTGACAGCGTCGTTACCTAGTTTAAACGAAAAATAAAAACAAAAACTAAACAGGCATAAAGGTTAGTACCAATTTTGACGACCGAACCAGACTATACGTAGGTAGTTATTTCGCAAATATTATTTTTTCTAGTGTATTAATTTCAATTTTCCCTGGGATTACAAAGCGTGAAACTGGTACCAAAATTTAAAAAAATCAGCGTCATTTTGAAATTCTTTGTTCATTGACCGATTTCGTTCAAAATCGATATTTAAAGCTCCCTGGGATTTCAATACAGGAATTCAGTTTAGTACAGTAAAGTCTGTATTACTTGTAAGTCTTACCACATCCCGTGAGCTGCTTTAGCAGCTCACGCACAGAGCGAAACACTAGTTTCTATATATATATATATAGGAAAAGCCGTTAACGAAAATAAGATTATGGCAAGCTCCAGCAGCAAATGAAACCAAGCCTCGGCCAGAGAAAGCCATTTAACGTGTCACGCAACTCACCGACGAACTTGTACCGCATTTTAAGTTACCAATCTAAATTATCAATGCGATATGTGTTCACACTTTGTATAGCAGCTCGTAAATAATACTCCTCATCAGGTATGAATAAAGCAATAAATCAACCCGGTTAGGCTACGTTTGGTGCAAGAAATCACTAGGTATCTTGTCAAAAAACTAAAGCGCCTTCGTGTTTCTAGATATCACCAGACCATTAGCACAGTAAACAGATACAGATTGTATGTGTTTACTGTGCCATTATGTTTACATAGTAGCACAGAATAGGTAATAGTGCTAATAGGTCTATTACACTGCACTTTTTACAGGGCCCTGTGGCAATAGTGGGCGTGGCCGATAGTTAGAGCGTTGCTTATTACACAGCACCTATTTAGGGACCCTTTCTTCCTAAATCTTGTTACACTACACTGATTCCAGTGTAAGGGTCCCTGTGAAAAGTGCAGTGTAATAGGCCTATTAGTAGTAGGTAAAATTTGCCTAAGCTGGTCTTAGGTAGGTATATAATCAGTCAAATAGTACGGTCTACATTTGTCAAAATATTTTTTCGTCTAAATCAAAGTTGTCTTATCAATGATAATTATTCGTCTTATTTTCTGCAATCAAATACATTTCTTATAAGCAAATTGTTTTGCAGAAAGCCTGGATTTAGGAATTAGCAGTATTTTTCCTATAAACAGATTTTAAATAGGATATTCGAAAAAATCACTCATCTTGGATTATTTCCTTACAGTCGGCGCGGCGAACCTTGATCCCTATGACAGTTCGTGTTAGTGATGGGTCGTGTCTATGGTTGTTATTGTAGGTTATAATAATATTATAGGATATCTACACTAATATTATAAAGAGGAAAGATTTGTATTTTTGTATTTTTGTATGTAACGAATAAACTCAAAAAGTACTGGACCGATTTTAATAATTCTTTTTTCATTAGAAAGCTACATTATCATTGAGTAACATAGGCTATATTTAGTACTAGATTACTATAGAAATCTTTAGAAATTCCTATTAAAACCAACCGAAGGTGTAAAAAAATTAGCCATAACATGTCTTTCATCGCAAACGCTGCGAAGAGTATTAATGATAGGACAAAAAAATGTTCGACAATATTATAGAATATATCAATATCTACAAAAAACTTCGCGAGACCATGTGTCTAACTATTGTAGTTACGTCACTATAACTACTTTTTTACATTTAACAAATTGATAGAAATGCCGATCAAAATCAGACCGTGTTATCCATACCATTTATAAATTTTTATCCAAATAAATAATTTAATATTCAAGACTATCTCAATACCTGATGATTACTCTTTGAATTATTGAAATCGGACATTCAATTCAAAAGATATCATGAAATTAAAATAAAAATACATGCCGGCGGCGGCCGCCACGCAGCGCATCGAGTAACTAACTCTTCGTGAGACCCCGTGCGGGAGAAGGGGGTGCACCATTATGAACTGTACCTATTTATGTCTACCCGTGCGAAGCCGGGACGGGCCGCTAGTTATTTATATAATAACCTGCATAAGTTTGAAGCCTCTATAGGCTTGAAAATCAGGATGTAGGTTATTAGTTTTAAATAATAACCTAAATACCTGTGTAACCAATTTTACGACAATCCACCCTAAAGGGTGTGAAATTGGGCTTGAAAGCTTGCATGTAGGTTATAAGTTTTTTTTAATCGGCATTAAGGTTATTACTTATTAGTTTTAGCCGCTATATGTACCTAGGCTTTTTGCAGCGGGAAACATTGTACGCGGGTGACGTCGCGGGCGACCGCTAGTTTTTAGATAAAGCCACACTATTTGGTCGGTCACCACGACGCGCGACTATGACAGTTCGTGTTAGTGATGGGTCGTGGTCTTTGTTTGTTATTGTAGGCTAAAATAATATTATAGGATATTTTTAGATATGTGAGTATGAAAAAAAATTGTGCACTCGTTTCCATTACCGACATTTTTTATTGATACTAGCCGCCCTAGTCGATAAACGTCACACGACGTAAGTTTTGCAGGACGTAAACATAAATTCAGATTGAGATAACTTCTTGTAAATGTTAAGAATTGTTAAAAATATCAACGGAATATCATTACTAATGGTATAAAGCTACGTAAAATTTATAATAGGCATTTTTAGACGCCCCCAATATGATCCCAATTTAATGGTGACGCCACTACAATGTTATATGGTGACATTAGCTGTCAGTGTCATAGGGATCAAGGTTCGCCGCGCCGAGTTATAATTAATTATGGTTAAATACAGAAGCGGTTAGATGTTATCGCTTCAATATTATTTTTCACACACTCATCTGTATTAAACACAAAAGGATATATCCATGGTCCGATTCCCTTTTATAATAACAGAAAAAAATGCTAACCACATGAATAATTGCAAACGCGTAATTTTATTCACGCCTATGCAAAAGTTACAACTACGTACCTACCCACTATACTGGGTTAAATTAATGTCTTAACCGCCATAAATTGTTTTTTTGTGGTCAAGACAGAATTTTCATCTTCGGATTCGGATAGGGTTTACGGTAATTTAAACCTGTTTACTGAATGTGTTGATATTTTTTGTCTCCCACCATTATCTAAATATATCTTATGCCGGTCAAGAGTTGATTTCGCTGTATGGCGACCCAATTTTAAATTAATTCACACTTTCAGATTGGCCTCCACGTGGCTCAGTACAACAACCGTACAACCAGACAGAGGCTACGATAACCCCAACCGAAGTTTATACGTCCACTAGTGAATTTGTAGAAGAAGCTCCATCTGAAGTTAAAGATGACGTAGAAGAAGAGATCAATATCCTCGCCAGAGCTGCTGAAAAAAGCAGTGCTAAAGTAGACTACTCGGGGGCACAATTATGGAAAATTTCTACAGAAAGAAACGGTGTTCGTGTGATCCTAGGAAGACTGCGACGAAGAAATCGTAAGTATAAGATCATATAAAAGGAATAAAATAAAGTTTTTTCTTACTTAGATTTCAATACCATTAATTTTTTATTGCTTTATGTAATAACCATCATAAATAATAAGATAATTTTAACAATTGATTTAATTGTACAGTTATATCAACGTGGGGTGGAAATCAGACGTACGTGGATGTACTGGTCAAGCCAAATGCTGTAGCAAACGTTACAAGAATTTTCGCTCGTGAAAATATTTCATACGATGTTATCATTGATGATTTACAAAAAAGGATTGATGAGGAAAATCCACCGTTAGACGAGAATGAAATAGAACTTCAGGATAGAAGAGGTATGCTGTACTTGTTAAACACATATATTAAATCCCGCTTGTGAAATGAACCCGAAGCAATATTCCAAGGGTCGATGTGATTTTGTTACAGCAAGAGCTTACAATTTTTGGCGTTACAGGGCCTTACGTCGCCGTTTAGGTTTGGCCTACATGGGCTACAAATCTCTCAAACTACCCATGGAGTATTGGCCATATGCAAATTGGGGTTTGTCGCTGAATAGGCTTCAAAGATTCACCTTTGTGTTAACCGATGGCTATGCTGTGTTTTATTAATCGATGTTTCGTGGTATAGGATTGTTGCATGTTTGTTTGGTTTTGAATTTCCAATTAGTTTAAATCAAACATGATTCGTGACTAACAGACAGGGAAATTTAAAGAGACGCATAGGTCTGGATATTATACACTGAACCGAAAATATATTTATTTTAGTTTCACGCACCATTCTTTTGTAAATCTGACAAAAAGCTAAGCAAATATAATATTTATTAAATGCTTAAATCAATAATCATTGTACAAAATTCAAAAATTTTTTGTTAAATTGTACTTATTAATATAAAGTTATTCCTAAAAACATTGTCTTTGAACAGGTCACCGTATGACGTGGAAACAGTATCATATATTGCAAGATATTCATGATTTTATGGATTATCTAGCTAAAACATATCCGAAAATTGTTAGCGTCAATAGCATCGGAAAGTCACACGAAGGAAGGGACCTAAAGGTTTGATAGCTTAATCGTAGTCGTTTACATCAATCGGTTTGAAATTGTCAGCCATTATCCGTTGTTTAAATAATTAAACCGATTACTTCAAATTACAATAATTATTGTATGGTCATCCTGATTTGTAAATTGCCATCGTTTCAGGTACTACGTATTTCCAATGGTAATTCGGGTAACAAGGCAGTGTTTATTGATGGAGGAATACATGCGCGTGAATGGATTAGTCCAGCGACTGTTACTTATTTCATCAACCAAATTGCTGAGAACTTTGATGAAGAGTCTGATGATATTAAGAGCATTGATTGGTTAGTTCAAATTCACATTTCTGCATCTACATGAATCTCCAGGACGCAAAAGTGATTCAACAGATATAAAACTACACTCTAGTTTTTGTAATTTGTCTATCCGCCAGTACGTCCGATGGTCCCGTAGATCTGGATGTGAACTTCTAACTAAATTAACAATTAGTTTCTTGAAATTAGTCTTAACAATGAATGAAAGTGCCTGTAATGACATTAAACCATAAGGCACCACATAGAAGCAGATAAAATGGGGTAAAAATTTTACATTTGGAAACATTTTAATTAGTACAGACTCGTGGAGAATATAGTGAAAAAGTTTTCACTTTATTAATAGGGTGAACCATGAGACCGCATCATAATATACACCATAAACAATTATAACTGTAAGTAATTATGGTGTTTCTGACTAACAGCTTGAACTCAACAGTAAACCGATATTATAGTCACGATTCTCATGTTTCTCCAAACCTAACCCACCTCATGGTTCGATTTATTCGACGTTGCTGGTCGTCACAGACGTATCCTAGTTTACCAAAGTTTAAGTTTAAACTTATGTAAAATGTATCCTAAATTATTTGACTGTTATCAGGTACTTCCTGCCAGTGGTCAATCCTGACGGGTATGAATACACACATTTAGTGGATCGCTTATGGCGAAAGAACAGGAAACCAGCCTTTATTGCAGGCAGAACTTGCATTGGTGCGGATCTCAACAGGAACTTTGGGTAAGAGGAAGAAAGGAAATGATCTCTATCCATTAACTTTCACTTGAATTTTTTTTTTTTCGTTTTATAAGGAGAATACTTTGCGGACAACAATTTTTTCAAACATAACTCTTATTACAGCCATAAGTAGTAAGTACCTATTGAAAATAATATATAGGTCTTTACCTATGAAATTGCCGTTTTGTATGGAATAAGTGAACTATTTTTTCAAACTTTTTTATTTCTGTTATTCGAAGTAATCACCCATGCAATCGACGCATCTTTGCCAACGCATTGGCAGTTTATTGATGCCCTTCTTGTAAAAATCAGCTGGACGGGAGGCAACAAACTCTTCAAAGGCATTTTGTACTGCCTCCCGGGAATTGAATTTTTTACCCACTAAAAAGTTGTCTAAATTTTGGAAAAAGTAATAGTCGATAGGTGCAAGGTCTGGTGAGTATGGCGGATGAGGGAGAGCTTCTAACCCCAGCTCTTGCAGCTTGGAGACTGTCTGTTGCGCAGTATAGGGTCGCGCGTTGTCGTGAAGGAGCAGTGGGGACGACCGATTGACCAAAGCTGGTTGCAGATGTGCAAGCTTCTCCATATTTCGCTCCAGTTCTTCACAGTACACATCTGCAGTAATGCTCATGCCGTTTTGTTAAAAGCTGTGGTGAATCACACCCGCACTAGACCACCAAACAGTGACCATCACTTTTTTAGGGGTCATTTTTGGTTTAGGGCATTGCTTTGATGCTGAACCAGGATCTAACCAACTTGCTGAGCGCTTTCGATTGTCGAACAGAATCCATTTTTCGTCGCACGTAGCAATTCGTTTCAAAATTCCTTCATTTCTTTGCCTGTTGACCAGCGCAAGGCAGGTCTCGACGCGTACGTTGCGCTGGCGATCGTTAAGGTCGTGGGGCACCCATCTATCAAGCTTTTTTACCTTGCCAATTTGTCGCAAATGGATCAATATTGTTTTGATGCTTACATCAAAGGCTGCTGCTAGCTCAGCTGTAGATTGAGTCTCGTCAGCTTCCACAATCGCCTTTAATTCATTATTGTTGAAAGTCTCCGGACGACCACGAGCTTCATTTTACAAGTCAAAATTTCCAGAACGGGTTGTGCGTTCGTTTGTACAGTTCTCTCCGTGAACATTTTTGATGTTACGTGCCGTTTGTGTCGCGTTGGTGCCACGACGTAACTCATATTCCATAATTACACGAATTTTTAAAGTATCCATTATGACGAAAAATGTTGAAATGTAATGAAAATACAACGCTAATCAAAAAACAAAAGACTGAGTTTGTAAAAAGAATGTCATGGTTTTAAAACAAAATTAATTTGAATTTAGAATACAGAGCCATTACAAACTTTTTTTTATTTGAAATGACCAGTACCGAAGAAAGGCAATTTCATAGGTAAAGACCTATCAATATATTTCCAGCTAAGACGTCACAATATGGCAGAAATGCAATGCTAGATTTAATAACTTTATATGTAAGTACGAAGTTTTCGATGAGACATACGATTAACATTTAACGAAGTACCTATCAGTTTCAAAACACAATCCATTAAGCTAGTTATTTATCCCTTTTCTCTACAGATAAGTTGTTTCATTTATTTAATTATTACTTACTGCCTCCGAGGTTTTGACGACCTCCCTGGCGCGGTATTGAGCGTTGGAGTTTTAACGTGCGGTGGAATTTGGAAATTTATAATTTCTGAATTTTCTCTGGTCTGGCCTGGTGGTACGATGCGTCCAGGCCCCTCTTTCCCACTGGGCATTCTGGGCCAGTGCTCAGGGCCCGTGATCGATCAACACAGATCACCAACTGATATATGTATAACCGATATTCATTAACGATAACTACGATACTAATACGTTCAAAATATACCTCAATAGTAAGCTATTCAGATTTTAAATTTCTATCATTAAGTTTTTTTTAAAGTAACCGTTTAAAATAACAGTTGAATCAATCTAGAATATTGCTTATCTAGACTCTTTATGCATGTTTCTTAAGGGCATATATGCCTTTTCATAGGGACTCCATTATCATAAAGTGCCCAGGGCCTCCAAAAGGTTAAAGACGGCCCCGGATCCGGCCGTGGCTTGTTACCACCCTACCGGCAAAGACGTGCCGACGTTCCGATGTTGTGTAGAAACCGATTAGGGATATGGGTTAATTATAACTGCCATGCCCATAACAGATTAGCCTGCCATCTTAGACTGCATTATACTATTAGGTGAGATCGCAGTCAAGGGCTATTAAGTAACTTGAAATAATAATTATGTAATTTACTTGTGTAATTGTGTAAGTTACTTGGTGCTGAAAAATTATTTTATTTGCAGTTATCGATGGGGTGGCAAGGGAGCGTCTAACAATCCTTGTAGTGAAATTTATCGAGGTGCCCGAGCTTTCTCAGAACCCGAATCCCGGGCTGTTTCCGTAAGTAAAACATTATTACTATATTGCACGAATGATAAACCACTTTTCTAGTTACATTATTAACTATTTAAGGTATGTTGTACGTCTTATGTAGTAGTAGTACCTAGTGGTAGATTCATTCGACTATTCATATGCACTTGTAAAAAGTCTATTTGAATAAAAAAATATTTGTATTTGTATTTATTATAAGTAGGTTTTTTTTCATAATCCAATTGGCAAATCCGTTATTTTATGTAGACATTTGCAAATCATTCAAACAATACTGCAGTTTTGTACTGCAGAAACAACAATTTGACTAAATATATTATGTCTTTTAATATTCACAGGAATTCATCAAAAATAGTGTGACTCCCTTCTCAGCCTATATAACATACCACAGTTATGGACAGTATCTACTATATCCATGGGGTTATGACAATGCAGTAACTCCAGATCATAAGGACTTAGATGCTGTTGGCAAAAGAATAGCAGAAGTAAGTGCCATACAGCATACAATTACCTGATTACACTGCACTGTATTTATCACATGCCCTCATTGATATTATTATATCTCATTCATATTATGTATGCCCTCTCATTTAAATGATGATAAGTAATGGTCAACAGTTTGCATCAATTTTACATGCTGGAAAAGACATTCAAGCCTTGTTTAATTGATAATAATTAATTGCAAAATAAATTGTCCAATAGATGATGTAAAAAGGATTAACTATGTACTACATTATGAACTCAATACATCAAAAGTTCCACTATATAGAGCTGCAAGTGTACCATTACACAAAACATAATTTATTTTTCAGGCCATTGCAAACACACGGGGATCGAAATACTCAGTTGGGTCATCTAGTGGACTACTATACCCAGCTTCAGGAGGCTCTGATGACTGGGCCAAAGCTCAGGGAATCAAATACACTTACACAATTGAACTTAGTGATACAGGGCATTACGGATTTGTCTTACCAACTTCTTATATCGAGCCAGTTGCCAGAGAGTCTTTTTCTGGTTTGAGAGTACTTGCTAGATATGTAGGGGATCTTTAAGCACCAACACAAACAGAAGGAATGGAGTAGAGTCTTTTAAGAACTGATAATAAAACACGGCAGATGCACCACCACACTTTCGTATGCCTTG
Organism: Erebia palarica; assembly: GCA_964035005.1. NCBI lineage: Eukaryota > Metazoa > Arthropoda > Insecta > Lepidoptera > Nymphalidae > Erebia > Erebia palarica. Next base: position 33,086,318 of record OZ035983.1, read on the forward strand.
GGTTGCCCAAAAGCAATAATGCTTAGATTGAGCAGTAAAAAATTATGCTGTGGCTCGGCACTGCTAGTTTGACTTATTTAAGACATAATTCTATTTTATTGTAAACTATTTAATGATGCCTGTGTTGTGATATCAAGATTGATTCAAATACTTATTTAAAATGTTGTAACTTATAATTTAAATTATTTAATAAATAAATTATTTATATACTTTTTGTATACAAAATTGAGTTTTTAATAATTTTCCAAGTATCATATATATAGTTCCACAAACATATCTGGCCCAGTGGCCACACTTGGAACTAATTTTTATGCCTATTTAGTCTGTTTTTATTTTATTTTTCATTTATACTAGTGATGTTAACACCGGGTCATATAAGTTTGTGGAAATGCTGTATAATTTTCTGATTTGCTCATTTTGTATAGGCCTGCAGGCCTATAGAGGATCTCCCAAAAGACGTAATATCCTATTCAAGCTATCTATGAAACCTGTTTGTTGTTCAAAGGCTGCTAGGATAGTAATTATTTTTCATGGCAACTTTAAAGTATTAAAAATAAATAATGCTTGTGACTGTATGGATTTAGGTTTTTAAAAATCCTGTGGGAGCTTATGTACTTCCCCAGGATACAACCTAACACTGTAGTGACTAAATTTAAACAAAATTTGATAAATAAATTGGCCATGAAAATGTAGCAGGAGCCAGTATTTAAGTAATTATTATATTATATTGAATAATATAAGAATGGAATTGCTGTCTATAATGCCAAGCGTATTATTGTCTGCAATGCTTATCTGCATAACCTACCTACCTATTTGTAATGAAATAGGATGCCTTACCTTAGTAGGAGTTTTGTGATCACTGTGAACATTTTCATTTGGCTTTGTTACTTTTATTTCTGGTATATTTGCTTTCTCCGTATGAGGGCATATACCATTTACAGCAGCTGCTACAGGGCTGCTTTTCAATAAATTTTCAGTTTCAAGAGCGATATTTTCCGCTCTTTTCAAAATCAACTCTACGTCATCATTATCTTCATCAATTTCGTTCCTTATGTTTTGAGGATCGGAGAGTTTCTTGATTTCATTAAATATCATTTTAATCTCTTCGTCATTATCATTAAATGCCTCGCAAGTCTTCTCGTGTAGCAAAAATTCTTTCGTGCTGTTATCATTTGAAACCATATTTTCAAGATTACTGGACACCGAGTGAGCCATTATGTTATCTATTGGAGATACAATCTCGTATATACTAATTTATTGAGGCCAATCAACTGAAATGTAATAAATAGAATCTTTTTAATTCTTTACCATGTTTCCATTTTTAATAAAATCACAACAGACAACAGCTGTCTGTTGCTAGGCAACCTAGGCCCAGAGACAAGTTAATCAGAGACACAATGTAAATGTTCTTTGGCCACCATTTTAATCATAGATGATAACTACAGATTTGTCATTTACTAATTAATATATATGGACTATTCGATTAGACTGGAAACTAGAATCCAGAATCTAAAACCAAAAATCAGATATCATAGTAACGACCTTTTTCACAATCGCCAAGTTTACTCGGCGATTGTGAATCAGCTCTGGTGAAACAGGCAATAAAGATACAAAAAAGATATCCGTCAGTTTATCCGTCAATAAATTCCTAATCCAGGCCCTTAAAATAATTAAAAACAAAGAGTACATTTAATGTGCCGTAGGAATCTTTGGTAGAAATATACTCTTTGGGTGACGTTCAGGTGACGGGCTCAGAAGAACCAGAATCCAGAGCCGTTAAACCAGTTAAATAAAAAAAAAGTTCAGGTGACGTTTGGCTGAAAAGTGAAAATGAAAACAGAGGCTGAAAATAAGCAACTCTAAGAAAGCATTAAATTTCATAATAGAATTAAAAGTGTAACACGAAATATACAGACATGTCGGTGCCACCGCAAGCATTTGTCAACAAGAACAAGAAGCACTTCCTTGGAATTCCAGCACCACTAGGTTATGTTGCTGGTGTTGGAAGAGGGTATGTTTAATCTCTATTATTGTAAAATTCTAATAGTTTGTCTATTTATAACACATGATCTCTTGCGCCTTAAACAATTCCTAGTTTCGAAGGTACACTCTTAAACTTAAAATCTGCTCCAAGTTAGATTGTTATAGAACCTCCTCAAGTCCTTGGTCTAATGATGATCCTCTGATCACCGCTACTATTAACACGCTGGTCATTCCTATTATAAAAAAACCTACAAAATATTGTATTTAGCTTCTTGTGTATGTTAGCATTATAATCAAAAGCTAATTACAATTTCAGAGCTACTGGATTCACTACCCGATCTGATATTGGTCCAGCGAGAGATGCAAACGATGTATCGTAAGTATAATTAATTGTAAACTTAATCACAACACAATAAAGGCAATTTTTATAACTTAAGAATTGTGTATTACTAAGTAGCTAATAAATAATTTGATATGTGGTTTTGTTCCTGCAATACCTTTTCTAATACAATATAAACTCTCTGTAATATCTGTTCTGTATTATAAGTGACACAAGTTATCCTACGTGAAATAAATAAATAATTTTATCATTGATTTGAGGATATTATGTTGATAGAAGAAAGTTAGTCTTGAAGAGAATATTAACTTTCTTTTACTGTTAAAGAAGGTTATATAATGTTGAAGGGGTTTGCCTAAAGTTAATGGGTTGCATGCACAGTTGCCGAGTAAGTTAGCAGGTAAGTAGTGGCCAAAGTGCGCATTGTCCTGCCCCCACAGCCAGCTCCCTACGCGCTTGACCCGGTTGGAGGTGTAGTCCTCAACATCATCCACAATATTATTATAAATGCAAAAGTGAGCCTTGCTGTGTGCTACATGTTCAGGGCCCATCTGTGCAACCAATTTCATTGAATTTTGGTACGAAAATAGGTTGAATCCTGGGAAAGGACATAAACATATTTATCCTGGAAAATCTACTATACAGAATATACATATATATATATATATTTTTTTTTCTTTTTCACCGTAAGATTGCAAAAACCGTTAGATTGTAATCTAACTAGCGAAATTGTAAACTATCTGTGAACCGTTCAATGTTCTGAGTGTCAATTTTTGAAATGTTCATTGTAATTACTTTTTCTTGTCTCTTTCTTGTAGGTTAGGTTATGGTTCAACATAAATAATCAGATAGTGGTTTAGGTTTAATCGGGTTATTATACCTAACGGATCACAATCTACCGAAAATAATTGTTAAATTGTAATCTGTCAACAGTTTACAACTTCGCTAGTTAGATTACAATCTAACGGTTTTTTCAATTTTACAGTGACGTATATATCATATGGAATTTATACAGAACTTAGGTTCTAGTTCTGTATATTATGAAAAACTTCCTGTAACTCAAACCTAAAATTCCTTCCCAAATATTTGTCAATGATAACATGTCCACCGATCATGTGTTGGATGGAGTAATGCTGTCTCAGAGCAAACAATTTATATATTTGAATGAATCTTTTATTATCAGACAGAGGTCCATGATGGTTAGTAAAAGACTTATCCTATGTTAGTAATTCTAATAAGTAGTTAAAATAAATAATAAACAATTTTTTTTATGTTTTTCCTCTGAATTTTTAAGTCATATAACTAAACATGTCCATTACTGCATACAGAACCTTAACAGATTATTAGTATTTTTAAATGAAGCCTGTTACCTGTGTAGGTAGGACAACCTATTAAGTGATTATTATATTAATTATATATGTTTAGTCTATATTGGTAAAAGTTATAAATCAAAAATATTTTGTTGTTTCAATTATTATTGATATTTGTAGAGATGATCGTCATGCACCACCTGCAGCAAAACGCAAAAAGAATGAAGAAGAGGATGATGACGAAGACTTAAATGACTCCAATTACGATGAGTTTTCAGGCTACAGTGGTTCTTTGTTTTCCAAGGTATTCATAAAATAAATTCATTTAAAGAAAAATTGTTACAATGAACCTTAAATAGGGACTTAGTTTGAAGCAAATTCTTTAGAGAAGCTCTAAGAAAGAGCTCTGCTTGTGAAACTAATAATAATAATGATAATTTTAATGAAATTCTCTATTCTGTCAAAAAATTTATGGGTCAAAACGGATGATTAGAGCCAAAGAAAGGTCGAAATGGATTTCTCTGGGCCTTGACCTGAAAAGAATTCTTCGTAAATTTAAATTCATGTTTATTTTAAACTAGCTGAAGCCTGCGACTTTGTCGGCTGCAAAATAAAAGTCTTATTTAAATAAATAAATATTTTTTTATGCTCTCTTCAGGATCCCTATGACAAAGATGATGCTGAAGCAGATGCTATTTATGAGTCAATTGATAAGAGAATGGATGAAAAGAGGAAGGAATACAGAGAAAAACGCCTAAAAGAAGACCTGGAGAGATATCGTCAGGAAAGGTAATTAGTGTTTTCTTTTCAGTACTCCTATACTCTAAATCTAAACTAATATTTTAAAGAGGAAAAATTTGTTTGTTTGTTTGTAATGGATAAACTCAAAATCTACTCAACCAATTTTAAAAACTCTTTCACATATAGAAAGCTACTTTATCAGCGAGAAAGAAAGAAAGAAATGATTTATTTGTAAGAATATGTGAATATGAGATGTTTGTCGATTAATTAGAAAGCCGCAACATGTCCAGTCAGGTAAACCTGACGGACAATTTTTTTTTTATACATTACTTTTTACAATTATTTCAAAATTACACAAAACCATTTTAAATAACGAGTAACATAGGCTATATTTTATTTAAAAAAAAATTATTTTATTTTAAAAAATTAGAGATCCCAATGAAAATTGCAATAATGTGAATTAAGTCGGACAAAATCGTCTCATCTGAGAGCTTTCGTGGGTTGCGCTGTGTAAATAGTAAGTTACATGAAAACAATATATGTTGGAATTGTTCCTCTCAAAAAGTTCTAAAAAAAGCGCCCACTGGCTATTATTGGGTATGGCGTATGGACTATTATGATAATTAGTGCTAATGTAAGCTGGGCTGTAATAACTATCGAGTAATAAAGCTTATGTCACATAGCATGAAAATTTGGGAAAATGTGATAGAAAAAAGAATGAGAGAGGAGAGTGAGATCACAGAAAATCAACTTGGATTTATGCCGGGACGAGGACCAACAGATGCAATATTTGCACTTCGACAACTGTGCGAGAAATACAGGAGTGCACATATAAACTTGCATATGGTGTTTGTCGATCTCGAGAAGGCATACGACAGAGGTCCCCGAGAAGTTTTGTGGTGGGCTATGAAAGTGAAAAGAATATCTGAGAAGTATGTGAGGCTTATGAAAGGGATGTCCGCAGAAGCGAACACAAGGGTCCGGTCAGAAGCTGGCGTTAAAGACAAGTTCAATGTGAAAGTGGGCTTGCACCAGGGATCGGCTATAGGTCCTTACCTGTCTCTCCTGGTAATTGATGCTTTAACATCAGACATACAGGAGCAGGCACCCTGGTGGATGATGTTCGCTGACGACATTGTACTTGTCGGGGAAGAGGCGTCTGAGGTCCAGAACAGACTGTGAAAATAGCAAGAGAGACTGGAGAGTGTTGGCCTGAGGATCAGCCGAACGAAGACAGAACATGTGTTCTGTGACTTCAGTGGCCCCTCCCGTTTCGAAAAGAATGAATGCGGAATGGATGAAATGGCGACAGGTCTCGGGTGTGATATGCGACTCACGAATGCCCCTTAAACTAAAAGGCAAAATATATAAGACAGTCGTTAGACCAGTCGCATTGTATGGTTCTGAATGTTGGGCGGTGAAAGGGACGGATGAAAGTAAAGTACATGCGACTGAAATGCGAATGTTGAGATGGATGTGTGGTGTGACTAGAATGGATAAGATTAGGATTGAATATATAAGGGGAAGTCTTAAAGTAGCACCAGTGATAGAAAAGATGAGGAGTAATAGGCTAGCGGGGTATGGACATGTAATGCGGAGGGATGACAGGCATATTACGAGAAGAATGATAGATATGCATGTGGAAGGAAAAAAGATTAGAGGGAGACCAAAGAAAAGATGGATGGATTGTGTGAAAAGAGGATATGCGTATAAAAGGGGTGAATGATAGATTGACGGATAACAGAAGTGAATGGAAGAAGAAAATATGTTGTGCCGACCCCAAGTAGCGTGGGACAAGGGCAGGAAGAAGAAGAAGAAGAGTTACAAAGCCGGAGCGAACCTAGTGTACCTTACCTACTTACCTCCTTAGTAAAATGACAATTTAAAACTGCTCAAAAGCATGTTAGAACATGCACAAGGTAATTGTTAACATTGGAGTTCATTATTTCTTAAACTGTATTTTTTAACTGTACAATTTAAACGTAACCTTTATTTTAAAATCCATTTATTTTAATAAGGTATCATTCGAGGAGGTTTTTTCAGTATCACTTTTCATGTTCAGGGGAAAAAATTCCTGAGAATACTCTTAAGAAATTTTCAACTTACTAGCTCTTTAAAGTTTGTTTTAAAAAGGTTGTAACATACAGATGACACAACAAATCTGTGTGTTGTCTCTCTACTACTAATTACGATCTTTAAATGGAATCTTTTTCAAAGTATCAAAATTGTCTAGGCCAAAAATACAACAGCAGTTCTCAGATTTAAAGCGTGAGCTTAAAGTGGTATCTGAAGATGAGTGGGCTGCGATACCCGAAGTCGGTGACGCGCGTAACAGAAAGCAGCGTAACCCCAGAGCAGAGAAATTCACTCCGTTGCCTGACAGTGTGCTGTCAAGGAATCTAGGCGGAGAGTCCACATCTACTATAGACCCTAGTTCCGGCCTTGCTTCTATGATGCCTGGGGTTGCGACACCTGGGATGCTTACTCCATCCGGTACAGTACTGATTAATATTACCATCATTTTCTTATTTTGTCTTTACTAGCTAGTGCCCGCGACTCCTTCCGCGTGGATTGAGGTTTTTCAGTTCCCGCAGAAACTCTTTAATTTTCCGGCATAAAAAGCATACAGCTTTTCTCTGTACTTTTATCCGAATTGAATTAACAGATACAAATGTTTATTGAACCTGGTTTATTAGTATTTACGAGGTAGTGGATGAGGATGAGATCTAGAATATAATTAATACTGTGCCTGTGAGAGATTTTTAAATTTCCAGGGAACCTTTTGATTTTCTTAGATAAAAAGGCTGTCACTCTCCAGGTTCTCATTATCATCAACCATGCAAAAGTCAAACTAAAAACCTTGTTCTGAGAGGTGCCCCGTAGTTGGTCGTGTTGTGGGTTGATGTGCTGTGTTGATGATTATACTACATAAGTGTACAACTAATACTTAATTTGCAGGTGATCTGGACTTGAGAAAAATTGGTCAAGCAAGAAATACTCTCATGACAGTCAAACTGTCCCAAGTATCTGACTCAGTGACAGGTCAAACTGTGGTCGATCCGAAGGGATATCTGACAGACTTGCAGTCTATGATCCCCACTTACGGAGGTGACATTAATGACATAAAGAAGGCCAGGTTGTTACTCAAGTCTGTGAGGGAAACTAATCCTAACCACCCGCCTGCTTGGATTGCTAGTGCCAGGTTGGAAGAAGTTACCGGTAAGTATACTTCGGTTTTATCTTTTTGGCGGCCGACAAGTGAGGAGCGCTGAGGTGGTTCCGCACAAATTGCGGGACTATTTATTGTATTATATCCAGCTTTTAAAAAAAATAATAATACTATATTTATATAGCACTGTGACATCTAACGAAATAATTATTGATTTTGTAATTTTTGTAATAGTCGCGCCCGGAACCGACTGGTAAGTGGACCGTGGTCTAACTGTCAAAGGCGTTCCGGGTGCGATTCCCAGAAAAACGCAGGTTCAAATCCTGCGGGTTCCGCAATTTTTGATATGTACTTAAGAATAGTTTATTAATAATTATCATATTCAGACACAAAAGTATTACTAATTTCAAGGCACAAAAGGGTCTAAATTATAAGCTTGATATTATCCAAAAAAGTGTCTTCAAAGGTGAACTTACTAAATGGCATTCACAGGCAAAATCCAATCAGCGCGTAACCTAATAATGAAAGGTTGTGAAGTGAACCCTAGCAGTGAGGAGTTGTGGTTGGAAGCCGCGCGGTTGCAACCGCCCGATACTGCGCGCGCGGTTATAGCGCACGCGGCCAGAAACCTGCCGCACAGTGTTAGAGTGTGGGTGAAAGCGGCTGACTTAGAACAGGAGATCAAGGTGAGAAGCTTATATTAATCCATTATTTAACAGCGATATTTCATAATGAGTTGTGGTTATAAGCCGCGCGGTTGGGACCACCTCATACTGCGCGTGCGGTTATAGCGCACGCGGCCAGGATCCTGCCGCACAGTATCAGAATTTGGGTGAAGGCGGCCGACTTAGAACAGGAGACCAAGGTGATAAGTTAATATTAATCGATATTTAACAGCGATATCTCACAATGGGTTGTGCTAAGAAGCCGCGCGGTTGCAGCCTCCCAATAATGCGTGCGCGGTTAGAACGCACACGGGCAGAAAACTGTCATGAGAGTAGTGAAGGCGATTAAGATCGGGAGTTAAAAATCGATATTTCATAGTGTGTTAGGTAATTAGGAAATAGTATGATTAGGATCTCGTTATACAGCGGACGGTTATAGCGATCGCTGTTAGAAACCTGCCGCAAAGCGTTAGCGTGTGCTTGACGGAGGCCAACTTAGAAGGGACCAAAGTGGGATGGTAATAAACAATATGATGTCCTAAGTCATTCGATAATGCATTGGCAAGATCGACGGAAAAATCAAAACTGTCTACTTATTTTCAAGGCTATGGTTTTTTAAACTTAAAACTATCAGAATTGTGTCGATGTTACATCCTTTTCTTCAGGCTTTTTCCTCTTAATTCCATGCGTCCCGACACCTTGAAAACTTTACGTGTTCTGAGGTAAGCTCTGAGGAATCGGGGGATGAGGTAGCGGGCGGGTACGCCCCGCGCCCGACCGTCGCTTCATACCCCGCACACTCCCATACTAGTGCCGCCCTTGTCGCGAGAGTACGTTTTATGTTGTGTTTTTAATTTTGCGATAGCTGTTGACGACTAGAGTACTACCTACTGACTTACCAACCTATTATAGCTACGAAACAAAGAAAAAAAAGTTAATTTTTTGCTTACCTAACGTTTTCTTTTGAATGCAGGATGCACTATCGTTGCAAAAAAATTGTCCCATATTATGAAAGAGTTTCCTAGTTATGGGTCCGTTGCGCACGTGAAAACAAATTTTAGTAACGGGTTGGTTTAGGGGACCTGTTAGCTTAGCGGTCTATGTAATTGTTTAGGGGATGTCCGTGAAACTGGGCATAAGTTTTTTGATACCCTGGGATGCAATCTATTTCTATACTGAATTTCATCCAAATTGGATGAAAAGATGGGCCGTGCAAGCGTATCAGACTGACAAGACACATTGTCGCATTGATAATGTTAGTATGGATAAAGTTTATTGGTTGTTGTTTCTTTCTTTTATCCATTCTGACGATAGATAGTGACGATAGTACATCACATCCTTAAAGTACAGATTATTCTAATTGCAATAGTGATTAATAAGATTTTACGTTCATTTTGTACAGTTCATTATAGTTACATCTCTCAAATTCAAGGGAGATTTAAGTTAGTGAAGGTAGAAAGATAGAGAGTTGCGTTTCGTATATTACTGTAGGGTCAAGAGAGAGAGGTGCGAGCACACATTTTCTTTCTCTCTTTCTCTCATACCTGGTTACTAAGTTTTACTTGAGTCGTGTGGTCTAAAGCCCACTCATTTTTTTTTTACCATCAGGCAAAACGTCGAGTATACCGTAAAGCATTAGAACACATACCCAACTCCGTACGACTCTGGAAAGCGGCTGTCGAATTAGAGAACCCCGAGGATGCGCGCATATTGCTCTCCAGGGCAGTAGAGTGTTGTCCAACCAGCGTGGAACTTTGGCTGGCCTTAGCCCGATTAGAAACATACGAAAATGCAAGGAAAGTGCTCAATAAGGCCCGTGAAAACATACCGACAGATAGGCAGATTTGGGTGACGGCTGCTAAACTTGAAGAAGCGCATGGTATGTTTATTTTACTTCACGACTTTCGCAAAACCTCCGATAAAAATGGTTGATGTTGTATTAAATTATAAGAATATAAGTTTCGTTATCAGGGCCACGAGCTACTTTTATACTTAAGCTTTCAATGCTTTAAGCTCTAAGGGTCTTCTTTTAAAATGATCATTGTACCACTTTTCTAATGAATTTCTCAGATCGTAGACTTTCTCAATAGATAATATCTTTATTACTTGGTAACAGGCAACACCCACATGGTAGAAAAGATCATAGACCGCGCGATCACGTCTCTAAGCGCCAACGGTGTCGAAATAAACCGCGAGCATTGGTTCAAAGAGGCAATGGAAGCGGAAAAATCTGGGGCGGTACATACCTGTCAGGTAACTATCTGAAGCCACTTCTCGGAGAGCGTAGATTTCGGCTTTTCAAGTCTGCTTTCACATATGATATAGCCTTAGATGAGTTGCTGTAATTTACGAATTTTGTCCTAAAATGTTTACCTTGCATTCTGTACATTTCAAATTAAATGGAACATAATACTTTCGGATCTATGAAAAGTAATTCATGCCCTAAAAACTTACTATAGACTTAAATGATTATTAAATGTGTATTCATTGTTTTAGGCTATAATTCGTGCTGTAATAGGCACGGGTATTGAACCGGAGGACCAGAAACACACGTGGATGGAAGATGCTGAAGCAGTAAGTTGCAATGATTTAAAAACTAGATGATGCCCGCGACTTCGTCCGCGTGGATTAACGCTTTTTGATTCCCGCTTGAAATCTTTAATTTTCCGGGATAAAATGCCTTTCTCCTACCCCGCGTATCAAACTATCCCTATACCAAATTTTATCAAAATCAGTTTAAAGAGATAATTTATTATATTCCCGCGGGAACTCTTGAATTTTCCGGGATAAAATAGCCTATGTCCTTCCCCGGGATACAACCTATCACTGTACCAAATTTCACACAAATAGGTTGAACAGATGGACCGTGAAAGAGTAGCAGACAGACACACTTTCACATTAATAATATTAGTGTGGATTTCCTCCAGTAGTATGCTCTCATAATCATTTTGGATGCGAACTTCCATTTTCTTCTTCTTGTTCAATTATCAATGGTTTCCGTAATTTCGTGAAATGTTGTCAAATAGAGTGGTCATACCTGTTTCTTACAAACCGCGATATTCCCAAGATTTCCCTGAAATCACTTCCAACGTTATAACAAGTTTAAAAAAAAGCCCAATTTTATGTTGTACACTTTGCTGCTATAGAAGCAGGCGTTACAAATGTAATGTTTAGAATTTGTTTCTCGTGCACACTTGTTCGTCAACCGGCTTCGCATCCGGCAACCCACAAGTCAGTGTAATACTTATTACGTAATGTATGCAGTATGCCTTGTATTAACATTTTTCTGTTCATGAAAAGAGCAACTGCTGAGTTTCTTGCCGGTTCTTAATTTTCCGAACCGGTGGTAGATTTTTACGACTTATCATAAGTGGCAGCATTTTATTTCCTGTAAATTATGGAACCAGTTTCCATCTTCTGTGTTCCCTCATGATTATAATATGGGGCAGCTAAACAAATATCTGAGAAGCCAGCAACGCAATGGCGGTTCGTTTGGTGCTGCAAATGTTCATGGGCGGCGGTAATCACTTACCATCAGGTGACCCGCCTGCTCGTTTGTTCGCTGTATATGTCACCGTAAGATTGTAAAAACCGTTAGATTATAATCTAACTCGCGAAATTCTAAACTCTCAATCTTACGGTGACACATATATGTCACCGTAAGATTATGAAAACCTTTAGATTATAACCTATCTAGCGAAATTGTAAACTGTCGAAAGATTGTGAACCGTTCAACCGTGTCAATTTTTGAAATATTCATTGTATTTACGTTTTCTGGTTTCTTTCTTGTAGGTTAGGTTAGGGTTCGACATAAATGACCAGGTAGTGACCGGCCGCAGGCCGGGCACTTAGGTTCTATCGGGTTAATATACCTAACAGATTACAATCTACCGAAAAATGCGTTAATTTGTAATCTTTCGACAGTTTACAATTTCGCTAGGTAGATTACGATCTAACGGTTTTCACAATCTTACGGTGACATATATAAAAATCATTTCATTATATTTCAGTGTGCAAACGAAGGTGCGTACGAGTGCGCACGTGCAGTGTACGGCTACGCGTTATCCGTGTTCCCTTCAAAGAAGTCGATTTGGCTGAGAGCGGCGTACTTGGAGAAACAGCACGGCACCAGAGCCAGCCTCGAGGCGCTGCTGCAGAGGGCAGTGGCGCATTGTCCCAAGAGTGAAGTGCTTTGGCTCATGGGCGCCAAGTCCAAGTGGCTGGCAGGTAAGGCATACTTATAAATAAACTAGCTAATGCCCGCGTCTTCGTTCGCGTGAATTGAAGTTTTTTGGTTCCCGCTGGAACTCTTTAATTTTCCGGGATAAAAATAGCCTATGCGTTATTCCAGACTATAATCTATCTCTGTGCTTTTCATCCGGATCCGTTCAGCCGTTGGGGCGTGATTGAGTAACAAACATCCATCCAAACTTTCGCATTTATAATATGTTTATATAGTATAGATTAGTATAGATATAGATAAATATAAATAAATAAATAAATTACTTTAATTGAGGCAACGAAAAGACCCCTTTAGTACTACTTCGATTTAAAAACTCCAAAATTAATCCACGCGGATGAAGTCGCGGACATCAGCTAGTCCAACATAAATGGATGGACAACTTCAGGCGAGGTGCAGAAAGACACTGTTTTCAGGCGCTATAAAATCGCGGCAGGTGGAAGACTTATGTTGTTGATGATAATGGCACTAGTTCGATCTGTATAATCGTGAGGTCAATATTATTGAGCAGAACGCAACGGATATTTTGAACTCTCAATTTTTTCACTTGTATAAATTACTGCTCGTTGAAGCGATCTGAAAAAGGAATGTCGCAATGGTGCAAAGGATCAGTTGCACTATTGCAACGTGATTGAAGGACAAACTAACAAACATGCAAACCAGAAATACAACACATACACTTCCGCATTTATAACATTGGTAGGATTTAGTTATACAGTCCGGAGTTTGTTATATTAGCAGTTTGTAATATAAGAGAGAATATATAAGAGCGGTATATAAGTTTTTTACATACGAGTTGATTCATGTCAGCCCGATGACGCCATTCCAGGGCTGACCATCATCATGAGTTAGTTAAAACATTAAGAGGCATATTGCTATCTCTATTTGGCTGATGACACATGGTCGCGTGCAAGCGCGATAGCAATATGAGCGTATAAAATTTGTTATACATTTAGTCTTGTTCCGTAAGTACCAAAAATGATGAATGAAAACTTATTGTGTTTTTCACTTCGTGTTGTTATTCTGTAACTTGACGATATGTTCCTGATCAATAAGTACGTAATATATCGTTGGTTTTAATATGAAACAAATAAGGAGAAAACATGTCATTTATGTCGTAAAAACATGCAAAACGCAATGCGCTTACATTTAATTTTGGGAAAGTATTTTGAAAACATAATTATCCAGGGACCTAGGTAAATACAAGTTCAATCTTAATAATCGCATAATATGGTGGAAATATTCTCGAATTACAAATTATTTTCGTATTACGTTGGTATGGGCAATTCACCCTCCGCTGGCACCTTAATGCCCGTGTATCACACAATATTTTTCAATACATTTGTGAGGAAACTTGAAAATAAAACTCCAGTAGGTAGGTACAAGGCACTCACTAGAAAATTCTTTCCCACGCCCGTACTTATTTCGAGATTTTTGGCTGCTATTAATAGCGCGATTTTCTTCTCACATCTAAAACCTAATTGTTGATTTAATTTTATTATTCCACATCACTTAAACCACTCGTATTAATTTATATTTTTTAAGAAAAACTCAATGAAACTTTTAAAAATAACGCGCACAGATTCAAGATTTTAGTATCTATGGCGCGTTGTTGTAATTGCTTTTTTTAATCGGCTTCATGGCTCTTGATTCAAGCTCTTAACTTTCAGCCTGGGCTATTCAGCCTTTACTTTTTTGATTTGTTAAATTAAAACAATTTTAATTTACTAAATTAGATAGAATTTTTAATTTCAGGAATTAATTTCTCCAATCCACATCTAAATGTTATTATTTTTTAAGTTTCCTACATACAAAGTCAATATTATTATGAACCTTCTTGCAAGAAAACTTTTTATTTAGAAGTAAAGTGGACTTACAAAACTTTAAAAAAACTGCAAATTTACTGCACGAGGGCAGTACATTCTGCAAAAAAAGTACGAGGGCAGTAAATGTAACTTACACGCCCTGTTTACTGCTTCTGTAAGTACATTTGTCGAGCAAGTATATTGAAAAATATATTTCCTATGTGCAGGAGACGTTCCAGCCGCGCGAGGTATCCTATCCCTCGCTTTTCAAGCGAACCCCAACTCTGAAGAGATCTGGTTGGCCGCTGTTAAACTTGAGAGCGAGAACAAAGAGTATGACAGAGCAAGACGTCTTTTGGCAAAGGCCCGAGCCTCCGCTCCTACACCAAGGGTAAGTTATTGAACTAAGAGTTGAAGGGGTTACGAGGCGGGACAAAAAATCATGTAACTCTGCCTTATTCTTTCACGCATTATGAATGAATATGCATTCCTTACTTTAGATTTTCGTCAAAAGCTCAAGTGGCTCTCTAGTCGCCGTCACCGGGATTTGTATGTACTTTCTCTTCTGTACTGTGTGCTATTTCACTTAAATACTCCTTCTTACCTCAAGAAGAAATTTAGTTTTCTTGGAGTGCAATCCAACTTAAGATCGTCTTTCGAATCGAACTTTAATACTAAAAATCCCTCCACATAAAACGAAGTTTTATACAAACTCGTTCGCTGTGCAAGCTACGGAGCTTTGGAATGCACTTCCACTGACCATACGCTAGTCAAAGTCACTAGACATTTGGAACTGTGGAAGCCGAATTTGAGAAAAACAAAATGGCGCCCTCTAGAAGCGCGCCCATAATTAACGCCCAAACAAATTAAAAAAATTAAGTCGATAGACTGGCAAGTGGGGTATCAATGAATAGGTCTTGCAAAACCATAGTTATATATTTAGGATTTATGAGGTTTCAAAGGTTCATTTTTAGTGCATTCCTTTGTGTCGCACTACAGACAAAACGGCTGAACGTCTGAAGCTTTATCTTAATCTTCCGAGTGTCATAACGGAAGCCGAATTTGAGAATAAACAAACAAATCTCAAATTTGTAATAATGGGGATGATGACAACTCAATCAAATCAGCAACTCTTTATCAAACTTAAAAACGCTCTTCTAGTATGGAAGTTGTATGAAATTTACAATTGTGACGTCATCAAATTTCAACGCACTTTTTTTCTTTAATCTATATTTTAAAATGGTTATCAAACTTAAAACTAACCTAGGATGTGAATATTAGGGCTTTTTGAAGGCCCTCTATTTAATAATCAGTTGGAAATAATTTATTTTTGATATAGGCATCATCCCTATTACAAAATTATTTATGAGAGAAAAATATTATTATAAGACGTGAGCTGTGAGAATACTGAATTGCTATATTATTTTGTTCATTATTTTATTAAAAGTATTATACAATGTAAATTGATAATGAGATTCACATCTTGTTTTATACTTTTTGGTTTCCGAGCAGTCGGGTTTTTTGTTTTTTTCTTCTCTTTGTTTTTTGTCATTTTTATGGTAGTACAAATAAAGAGTATATAATATTAATAAAAATATATTTTATACTATTTGCATTATGGTATTGCAGTGTCTGATTTTTGTTTTAGTTTTTTTAAAGCTGATTTTCCTTTTAATTATGAATATTATTTTGTGTTTCGTAAATCAAATTATTGTACTTAATTATGTTTTCATGTGTTCCTATTAGAATTTGGATAATTTCTCATTTTATTTTAATTATTGACGGATATTTCTGCATACGGTCGATAATTGAAACCTTTTCCCTTATATGGTAAATTTTGATAGTAGTTTTCCTAAAAAAATTTTGGTCATTTAGGTAATGATAAAGTCCGCTAAGCTGGAATGGGCGCTCAACAACTATGACGTGGCACTGAAGCTACTGGAAGACGCCATCAAAGTCTTCAGCGACTATGCCAAACTCTACATGATGAAGGGAGAAATAGAAGAGCAGATGGGCAGAGATGACGACGCGCATAACACTTATTCCCAGGGCGTAAGTATCATTTTTGGATATTTGGTTTCATAACAAAAATTGGATGATAATCGCGACTTCGTCCGTGACGGATTTAGGTTGACCAAAAACTCCATGTCACTCTACAGGTCTTTAACTAAATCCATGCAAAAAAATCACGTTGATCAGATGCTTCGTTGCGGCGTGATTGTAGAAAAAGCCATTAAACAAACACACGTTCTCATTTAATATCTTATTAGTGTTTGATAAAAAACCAGCTAATAACATGCCTTTTCTACTCAGTACAAATCATATCCGTTTGGAATGGTGACAAGAATATAGATTATAGGATGCTCTTCGCCCTGAACAGCCAAGCTTATCTTTGCACGAAAAAATAAGCCAGTCGACGCCAATTTTATTTTTGTTTTAGCTCAAAAAATGTGCGACTTGCGTGCCGATGTGGATTTTGTTGTCAAGATTAGAAGAAAAGTTGAAGCACGTAACCAAAGCGAGATCAGTCTTGGAAAAGGCAAGACTTAGAAACCCAAAGAATCCGGAGCTATGGTAAGTAAAAATGCCATGCATTTTTTTACATGTCACGCATTCCATTCAACGTCCGTGTGGACTATAGATTTAAAAAATCCTGTTGATTTGATTGTGAGTGTGAAATCCTTAAGCCAATTTAGGCCGCCGTCGCCGGAATTCCGTGCCCACCATAATCCACAGCATAAGTCATTTGGCGTGATGACATTTTGAACGGAAATGCAATCCGTGCGTCACCGCATCTAGCGCGGCGCGTAGTTCGAGAATCAATCCGTCCCGTCGATCGAGAATTCGAAATGCGAATGCGAATTTATACTGATGCAGTAGTTGGCAAATTTTTGGACGTAAGTCTTTTGACTTATGTTAAATGACTTATCATCAATGGCGCGCGTGAAGTCCCATAAACTTATCTGACCTGGTGACAGTGGTGCCGATTCTGTAATGTAACATCTCTAAACTAAACTAAAATGGCAGCTTTAAATCTAGTTTTGTCCCTTTCCGTAGGGAGTATTATGAAACGGTTAGCAATATTTATAATGCTCTAATTTTAGTTTAGTTTAGAGATTGTGCACTACAGAATCAGCCCCATTGTCTTTAGTAGGTATGAAAAATAAAATAAATTAAAAACAAAACTTAACAGGCATAAAAATATGTTCCAATTTTGGCCACGGTTGCCGTGTATGAACAGGTAAGTTGAAAAAGTAATGGCACTCATATGCTTACCAACTGAAAAATACATCAAAGTGAAGGCAATTTTATATTTTTTTTGATAAAATATAATTTTCATCTGGTAAGCAGATGAGTGAAGGTCGATCTTACTTGGTATCTTAAACTTACTGTTTTTATACGACTGCCTGAAAAAAGGAGTATATTTTTTCAGGGTTCATGTATATATGTATGTGAGTTTGTATATTCCACCATAACTTCTATACGTCTGAACCGATTTTGATAAATGAGGCATCGTTAGAATCCCTAGCTGATTCCGGGTGACATATGCTAGTAAAGTTTAAAAACAAAATGATGGGGTGACCATGGTCCCGCATTAAAGACTAAAGTTGAAAAAAAAATCGAAAATAAGATTAACTATATAATCATTATTTAAAAAATGATGTTTAGATTCCAAAAATATATAACACTAGTTAATATCCAGTGATTCACAAAAAATATCTTTTTTTTTTTAAGTTTTTAGTTAGTTTTTGGCAGGGCAGTCGTGTTTTTTATTTTATTTTTATTTTTATATGATGGTACGCAGGTTAGAAAGCGTTCGGCTAGAAAGGCGTACGGGGTGCGCCGAGGTCGCGGGCAGCTTGCTCGCTAAGGCGCTGCAAGAGTGCCCCACAGCGGGGAGACTCTGGGCCGAGGCTATATTTATGGAGGCGCGCCCGCAACGGAAGACTAAAAGCGTAAGTGACATCATCGCCGGTTTATAGGCTTAATGTACTTACTTCTAATTTATATTTGACATCAATTTATTATGCTGTTTGTTCGACTGCGGCCGACGAGGTCCTGTGTTCGAGTCCCGGGTCGGGCCATAACAAGTGTTGGGTTTCCTGCCAAGAAATTCCCAGTTCTAGCCCGGAGTTGAGAGAGAGAAAGTTGGCGGTAATTCACCCCCCGTGCCTCGAAGAGCATGTAAAGTTGTCGGTCCTACGCCTTATCTCTCTCAGTGTTGGATTTTCCGTCCCATCGGGCTATGAGAATAAAGGAACAAAGAGTGCACCTTTGTATGCGCACACACTTGTGCACTATAATATCTCCCGCGCAGATGGCTAATAGACTTCGAGATACTAAGCTGCACTTTTGGTAACTATCACCAGGAAGGCTGATTTAGTATTTGGTGGATGTGGTAGAGGGCTCTGGTTAAAATAGTGATGGTCTGCCAGCATGCGGCTGGGAATCTGACTACTTATCGCCGCTCAAAGACGTGTTAGGGTTACCAAAAATGAACAATTACTAGGAAGTCTGATTCTAGTACAGTATTAAAATATGCGCAGTACCTATGTGAACAGTTACTAGTTGTGTTTACCAAACCGGAGTTATAACTGCTTATTTTATGATAAACTAGCAGATGCGCGTGGATTGAGGTTTTTATTGTTCCCGCGGGAACTATTTAATTTACTGGGATAGAAAGCCTATGTGTTATTCCAGACTATAATCTGTCTCTGTGCTAAATTTCATCCAGATCCGTTTAGCCATTATGGCGTGATTGGGTAACAAACATCCATCCATCCGTCCATCCAAACTTTCACACTTATAATATTCGTATAGTATAGATAATAAATTTTTATTACATAAAAAATATAAGGATTCTCTTCATGTAGGTGGATGCACTTAAAAAATGTGAACACGACGCTCACGTTTTGCTCGCCGTGTCTCAACTGTTCTGGACGGAGAGGAAACTGAACAAAGGCCGGGAGTGGTTCAACAGAACGGTAACATTTTTGTTTCTATATCATACATTACTGACCCATCTTGGATGATATCTCAGGCTGAATTTGGAAATAACTCCCAAAATATCTGCTGTGGAGAATCTTCGAAATAGACAAGATGTTCTCAATCTGTGAATTCTTCATAAAATAGTAGGTATTTTACCAGATAGCCCTTTCTTGCATTCGAAAAAGATTTTACTTTCGGGGAAACACATTACGGAATTCACGCTCATACTGTGCGTAAATGTGGCAAACTGTTTAGTAAAATGTGGCTGATTTGGTTTCATTTACTCTCAAAACATAAATGATAGGTCTAAACGGCTTTCTATCACTTTTACAATGCTCGCCGCACAAATGAATAGCACTAATATAGACCTGTCAATTTAACTTTAGAGATCGTGTACAATAGAATTAGCCACAATACCTGAAGTTGACTTATTTCACGAATTATATTTGTATATTGGTTTTAAAAAAGTCTCAACGATCATATTATTATATCTGCGAGTCCTATTATTATAATACTATTTTACTAATTTAATTTACTCAATTTTTTGCTAAAATTTCATTTAAAGTATTCTTAGAGTATACACAACGAACCAACCTCTACAGCCCATTGACGTCTCACTGCTGGGCACAGGCCTTCACTCTCATAGGAGAGTGGGAATTGGAGCTTAGACCCACCACGCTTCTCCAATGCGGTTAGGCGGGCTTTAACGACTATTATCATGTTAGTGATAATAACCGGGACCGACGGCTTAACGTGCTCTCCGAGGCACGGGGTTGAAACATCGCCAACTTCCTAACTCCGGGCGAATACTGGGTTAATTTCTAATCAGAAAAACTCGATACTTAATTATGGCTCGACCCGGGACTCGAACCCGGAACCTCGTCGTCCGCAGTCAAACATGGTAACCACTAGACCAACGAGGCAGTTCATAACAAGTTTAAACAACTTTAATTAAATTAAATCAGGTAAAAATCGACCCGGACCTCGGTGACGCATGGGCGTACTTCTACAAGTTCGAACTGTTACACGGTACCGAGCAACAGCAGGAAGACGTCAAGAGTCGGTGTAAGGCGGCCGAACCGCACCACGGAGAGAACTGGTGCAAAGTCTCCAAAGACATCGCGAACTGGTGCTTCAGTACTGAGCAGGTCCTGCTTTTGGTCGCCAAGAATCTACCAGTTCCTACGTAATTGTGAAATTCATTGGACTTTGCTAGGTATGTTAAGTTATATTCTTCAGATATGAAAAATGTTGTATGTATTCGGTGTCGACACGCGAGTCTCCAAAGACATCGCCAACTGGTGCTTCAGTACTGAGCAGATCCTGCTTTTGGTCGCCAAGAATCTACCAGTTTCCACGTAATTGTGAAATTCATTGGACTTTGTTAGGTATGTTAATTTATGTTCTTCAGATATGAAAAATGTTGAATGTATTCGGTGTCGATACGCGAGTCTCCAAAGACTTCGCCACCTGGCGCTTCAGTACTCAGCAGATCCTGCTTTGGTCGCCAAGAATCTATCAGTTTCCACGTAATTGTGAAATTCATTGGATTTTATTGGGTATGTTAAGTTATATTCTTCAGATTCATTAACACTCAATTTCCTGATCCAAGGATGAAAATTGTTGTATGTATTCGGTGTCGATTCGCGAAAGTAGTGAACTCATAAACAAGTTCAAACATGGCAACGAGCAGCAAGACTCGGTGTAAGCGGAACCACGCCAAGGAGAGAACTGGTTTGAAGTCTCCAAAGAAAACATCAACTGGTGCTTCAGTACTGACCAGATACTGGTGTTGGTAGCGAAGAATTTAACCACCATGATTGTCCACCAAATTTTTGTCAAAGTATTTTTTGAGTACACATTCTTCAGGAAACCAGCATAAACTAAAACGTTATGATTTCAAATAAATATGCGTTCCACAAAAGAAGCGTAACTTCTTTGGACTTTTTGAGTTCAGCGTCTCAAACCGCGCATACTAGCGTATATTGTAAATACATAATTAACTATCTGCACGTACAACGGACGCCTGCGTCCAAGTGCGGAAAATAATCCCAGGATATGAAGATGAACTATCCGGTAGACCACTTTTGCGCTACTTATCTTGTGATATTTTATCATTTTTCTTGATATGTACTATGTGTGAACTATGTAGCTTTACACTGCGTTGTCTTGTACGCACTACCTAGAGTCCTAGACTATACTTTTACTTTAGTCAATAGTATTTACCTACCGATATATAATTTTAATATAGGAAAGAATTACTTACCTTTTTTAGAAAAATAATTTGTTACTTTCCTACTATAGGATAAATAATACGATTTATTGTTACGTATTACATTTTTCTCGAGACTCGATATGAGTAGTGCAAAATTGTCACCTAAATATTTTAAATTATTTTTAGATAATGTAAATAAATTAGTTTTAAAAATAACGGAGTTTAATTTTACAGTAAGTAATCATTACTTTAAGAAATCGCTAATCCTTTAAAATTATTTTGCAAAAAAAAATACTACGCGTATTTATTTTAATTTTATATATATAGAAGTTCGTAAAGTTATCATCAGAGGAATAGATGACTCACAAAATCCAATAGGTAACATCTGATTCCTTGTAATTAAAAGATCATATTATTGTGTACGGCAGAAGCTGTAAACACGGTTTGCATATAAAAGTTCTATAAATAAAGTTCGAATTTGTGAGTTTGAATTATATAGTACTGGCAGCTCGCCAGACGCGAGATGCGCGTGCGCTAAATAGCTCCGTGGATTTTTCATTTCTTTCTGTCCCCAAAATTGAAAGTGGCAGTGCTTTAGTGATGTTCAAAAAATAAAGAAATCATAGTGATTTTCATCGTTAAGTGATTCGTAGAATTTAAAGAAAAAGCTATAGTGTTGTAAAAATGTCGCCCAAGTGTCCAGTTCCACCTTTACAAGAAGTAACTTTATCGTTGGTAGCTAGACAATTAATCCACACTTTGTCGAGAGTCGCATCCGAGGAAGATGTTGCTCTGCCGTTTGCCATGGTGTCTTCTTACTACGAAAGCATGGGAGCGACGAGTGATATATTCCAAGATCTCCTCAATCTAATATTAAGTAGTGAATACCTCGACCCGTCTATCCGATATTATACAATGAGATTGCTGCTGAAAGAAAATGTTAAGTGTTTAGCGACGGGAATATTCCCTTGCCCCTATTACAGAAAAGTCCTTGAACTGATTGCGGGGCAAGGTCGGCACCTGACTTCTCTTAATTTAAAAGGCGTATGGGTTAAAGACGAGCAGCTTTCGCTTTTGTACCAGATAATTAGAAATCTGACACATTTAACCGCTTTAAATATACCTTACATAGCTAATGATGAAGTGCTCAAGTTCATTGGAGAACATAACAAAGTTTTGAAATTGCTGGATGTCTCTGGTGAAACTGATATCACTGAGATTGGTATTGATGCAATGCTGTCGGGGAACCCACAGCTTACTCAAAGTTTAACTGTGGTAAACATAGGGACATACGGAGAAGAAAACATAGATCACACAGATGTTGCGCTTCTCATACGCAAACTGCCCAACCTTACAAACCTTGGAAGTTATTCGTATGTTGGAAAGGCATTGCACTGCGTCTACAATAATAACTGTCCGCCAGATTTTAAAACGAAACTTCAATACATTCATGATATTCAAACAAATTTAAGAACAATGAAGGCTATAACAGCTTTATGCCCGATGATAGAAACTATCTATTTAGAAGAACCGGACCAAGGTGTGCTGCAAATGGTAAAAGATCTTCACATCGTAAATAAGATTAAGTTAAACAAATTCCAATGTCACGAATTGCATCAGCTACTTGATAAGATAGGTTATAAAATTGTGACTCTTATGCTTTCAAGTGCCCGGGGGTCATTTAATTTTACGAGAATAGCAGAAACTTGTCAAAATTTGGAGAGCTTAGAATTCTACTCCATCCAAACCGCGACACATGAAGAAGAAGTTCCGTTTAATAAATTGGAGCATATTGAAATTCTTGAAGGGCACTTATCACCGTCCTGTCTGAAGTATCTCATGACAGGAAGCCCTAAGCTGAAAAAATTAATCATTGGGGATGAAATAAAATTAGATGATCAAGACATGGCTCGGTAAGTTTTGTTTCTTACGAATAAAATTAAACATCTGCAATTTGCTTCGGAGTGAGGCAAAGCATAAACAACAAATTACGTCTTACAAAATTAAGCGCAGCTGTAGGTACTTGTTTAAAAAGTACAATGTAAACAGTCCCGACCCAATAAATATATTTCTCTGGCTAATGATTGCAAAGGATTTTCACACATTTGGTGATTAACCAGTTACTTAAATGTTAATAAATACTTAGGCAAGTAGGTACAAGGATTTTTATGGATATGACTAACTACAAGACTTACCTACTACAAATAATTAGACTTAGAATTTTATAAATCATTTTGATGAGTTACTTTCAAATTAAATCCATATTCCAAAACCACTCAGGCACTGAAACAGCTTTTACATTATCTTCACAATTCTATTATTTATTATTTTTGTGTATATTATTTTCAGGATGCTACGTCGCTACAGATTCGATAACCTTGAGGCCATCTGGTTTCCTATTGCACCTCGATTAACTGTGGAGACTGTGGAATTGTTGATGGAGACATGCCCTAAGTTACAGAGCCTCGGTGACCTCAGTGGTTGGCGCTACACACCCGATGATATGATGTTGATGCGAGCCATCATTGCGAGCACTAATACAGACTTGATTCTGTCACCGCTGGGAATATTTCAGCAAGGAAACTGAATCGTTACCTATTTTGCTTACTGTTGAATGGCTGAAACACTGAAATGGTTAAAAAACTGAAACGTCTCTAATGCTTAAAAGGTGTAACGAAACGTTTCGTCGAAAATCACTTAGCGTCATAAAATAGCATTAGGATTTCAGTTTTAACATTAGTTTCACTATTCGGTCGTTAGTGGTTTTGTATTTAATTTTTGTATTGAATTTATATAAAACAATGTTCTAGTAAAAATAATTTCTGTCACCGCTGGGAATATTTCAGCAAGGAAACTGAATCGTTACCTATTTTGCTTACTGTTGAATGGCTGAAACACTGAAATGGTTAAAAAACTGAAACGTCTCTAATGCTTAAAAGGTGTAACGAAACGTTTCGTCGAAAATCACTTAGCGTCATAAAATAGCATTAGGATTTCAGTTTTAACATTAGTTTCACTATTCGGTCGTTAGTGGTTTTGTATTTAATTTTTGTATTGAATTTATATAAAACAATGTTCTAGTAAAAATAATTTGCAAAACCTGGATTTTACTATCTCTAAAAATTTTAACTATACAAAATATGCAACTAATACCTAAGAAGGTTATAATTTCATACCTCATAATAATTTTTGATCGGAAACTTGGGATTGAGTTACATTATATATTTTAGCATTCTTTAGTAAAATAATTTATAGAGATTGAAATAAGATCAAAGTTGGCAAATTCTTAAAAACTAAATTGACTCATCTTGTGGAGGTAGAATTTAAAAAAATAAAACATGAATCTATACAACAATCAAATTTAATGATTAAAAAAGTAACCAATAGAGTGGTTATAATACAACATTAGAGTATTAATGGTACTGATAAAATATTTAAACTAGAAATGTATGTCACCGTAAAATTGCAATCTAACGCTTTTCATCTCGATATATTGTAAACTGTCGACAGATTGTGAACCGTTCAATGTTCTGAGTGTCAATTTTTGAAATATTTGTATTTACGTTGTCTTGTCTCTTTCTAGTAGGTTAGGTTAGGGTTCGACATAAATAAGCAGGTAGTGCCTTTATAGGGTACTTAGGTTCTATAGGGATAATATACCTAACAGATTAATCTACAGAGTAATCTTTCGACAATCTATCTCGCTAGATAGATTACAATCTAACGGTTTTCACAATCTTACGGTGACATATACAATATTATCCTTTGGTAATTCCATCTGTCTAAAACTAACTTCACGGTTTGCATTAAGGAATACATTTGTTCCGTTGTGTCAGGATTTCATCACTTATTCTTGCGAAAGTTTACTTAGCTCAGTTTTGATTTGCCTAAGTTCAGATTTTGCTTTGTTTGGCATTGGTGCATTCTCTTGGTTCTCTATTTCTTTATTTTTCTGTTTTGATCTTGTTTTGAACATCTTGCATTCGTCAGCACATTTTGTTGTGATTGCACTCCTAAAATTGATAAAAAATGTCAGTGTTAAGAAATTCATAAAACGACTTTATTCTATTCGTAACAACTTTGGAGTAGATATTTTTATAATGCCTGATACGACAAACTTTTCTGTTTTCCCACTTTGAGTAAAATAACTTTTTCATATAACCTGTATTGAAAATGCGAGTTTCATTGCCTGTTGAGCCACCTGAAACTATTCAATTTCGCCCTAGGGCAGAAAGTGATGGTTTTCTACCCGCTGAGTGACGTAGCAGCCCTCCTTTCAATCCTGTCAGAATATCTTTGGTTTATTTCAAACCTTTTTGATTGTCATTTTACCCATCAACTAAACTGACAATTTAGATATATTTGTAAAATAAATAAATAAGAACCTAGCAACTAAAATAAATAAGAAATACAATTTTAATAAAACTTGCACTTTTAATGCAGATTATATGAAAATTAGTGTGTGCGCCACGGGATGAAACACGATTTCAGATTTTGGGTGATGCTAGCCCTCGCTTCGCTCAGGCCGGCAACTTCACCCTCGTCTGAAATCGTCTTGTTTCACACCTAAGCACACAATATACTATATCTCGGAGTTCTCTAGGAAGATCTTTCCCAAAAGGAAGGAGAAGGAAAGAATATTATTAGATATCGAATAACATACCGGACTAGATTTTCTTTGACATTGAACTTAGATGTGATTTCGATGATTATATCAGAAACAATTTTTGGATCCAGGCACATTTTCGCAGGCTTGTCTTGAAAGGCCGGGGACCGTTTTCCCGTTAAGGAATGTGTTGCTAGTATTCTAAAAAAAAACAAATTTAGTAAACCCAAATTCTAATAACACTGTAGCAGAGGCTTAATTTCAGTTCAATGAGGGCTACCGTTTTTATGCTCACTAGCTGGCGCCACTGGCGAGTAAGGTCCTTAGTATAGCTGTAAATTCGGTAAACAAGCATACTTTTGACAAAAAACACGTTTTTAAATAGTAAGCGTACAGGACCCAGGGACATTATGTACTATCTTCTGAATTCTTCTTTCAACCAACTTAATTTTGCACTATGTTTTCTTAGCTCTGCTTTCAAAGCGCACAGAGCACTGACATTCATTGACACGTATCTTACATCTTCATTAATTAATCCGGTATTGCTAAATACATTAATGAAACAATTAGACCCGCGATAAAGGCCCAGTGATAATACCTATTTGACATTTCGGAAACCTCGCTCTACACTAGCGCCTCTAGCTGCGAATTTAAACGAGGTAGCCCCATTTAAACAGGTAGATCTTTTTTTCACAAATTGGTATTACTTAAATAAAAATTATTTCAGTGGTCGTCATTTAAGACTTTTGACTTTAATTAACCAGATTTATGATTAAATTAACCATTCTTGCTCTTACCTCCTTGGAAACGTTGCTAATAATAATGTCCTAGTTGCGATCGTGTACGATCTCCAATTAACTTTGGAAAATTTATCCTTGTGTATCAATGTCTTCCCACTTCCAATTGGCACCTGCAAAATAAAGAAAATTAAAATCTCTTTGAGGGCCTAAACATCCTGCCTAGCATAATATGATATTCTATCTCTAACAAGACTTTTACAAAGTCCGAAGGTGAAACTTATAAAACATTCTAAAGTACATTAGGACAAAATAATAATTCATAACTATTTGCTATGTATTTATGTTAATCCAATACTCACCCATTCATCTACTTCGTCTTGCGCTGCGTTTTGTTGTAGGTTTGATGATTGTTGATGTTGCTCTTCTGCTATTTCGCGTATTTTGCTATACTTATTACTAATAAGAACATTGTCGTCAGAACGATTTGACTCATCACTTTGACTTTTCTCACTTTCTTCATAAGCTTCTGTATTGTTGTTATGAGGGACATTTATTGTATCTTCATTTAAAGGTACTTGTTGAACTGCTGTTAAGTTTTTACTCGGACGTCTTTCAGACTCAGGTTTCATATTTTCTATTATTTTGAATATTTCGTCGAAACTAGCTTTCATATCCAAAAGATTCTTTGTGTTTATTCTTATTGTATCAACAGTATTTTTAGGTGGTGGTATGTGTTTTTTTGTTGAATCGGGTAACGACTTATTGCCATCTCGAGTTTCTTTGTACTTCCTTTTGCGGCTTTGGTTATTAGTTCTATTGTTTATGTTGTTTTGGCGTTCTTTTAAAACGTTTACGACCGCGTTCGGCCTGTGTACTGGAATAGGAACTTTTTTACCGTTCCGTCTGTTAGCGTAATGATGCATATTATATTGTCCCATTTTTATCGTTTTTGTGTTTTCTACATTCTGAAAATAATGATTTAATTACATTATTTTATAAGTTTTACAAAATGTTATCTACTCATCAAAGGCTATATTGTCACGGAAATGGCAATGAATTTCAATCGATTGTTCGCCTAGAAATTTTACTTGAATAATATAATTTGTATAAATATGTAAATAATTGTAACGCGATCTTAGATGGTAAAAAAAGCTTATTTTATATCATAATAATATTATCTTACTGCAATTCCTGGGTCATCGCAAATATATAGCAATTTCTGTAGGTGTGTAACATTTTTATATTATAGTACCAGAATGTCCCTATTTAAAATAGGTATTTGAGGTCGAGATTAGCATTTAAAATAACCACCGTTATATTTGATACTCGCCGATCCGCCCTGTTTTCGCTTGGGTGCAACATTTGCAAACCCTTTTGTAGTTTCAATTATTAAAATAAACTTCATGCGAAATCGTTAGAAGTTTAGACCAAGCGCTTAGTACTGTTTTGTTGATTATATCAGTCAGGCATTCAGTTTCAAA
The DNA here is from genome assembly GCA_964035005.1 of Erebia palarica. Classification (NCBI taxonomy): domain Eukaryota; kingdom Metazoa; phylum Arthropoda; class Insecta; order Lepidoptera; family Nymphalidae; genus Erebia; species Erebia palarica. The sequence continues at coordinate 33,114,599 of OZ035983.1, forward strand.
TAATAGGATACTTACATCGGACTCGTTGGAGGAAGATGCGCCGTCACTCGGTGCCCATGACGAGGCGCTTGGAGAAAAGTCCCTGCATTCGCGAGCATCATTGTCTTCTCTCGACCAGCTCCCACTGGCCTTTGTGAGACGTAGATTTTGCTCCAATAGAGGCTGTTCATCTAATAGGGAATTGCCAGTATACAAAGAATTTTTATCCATATATATGTGTCTAATGCTTTTAAATCGTTAATCGTTATTATGCAGCGAAGATTTTTCTCCAATAAGTAGAGGTTGACCGGTTTCGTGTGTTTGTTCATTTTATATACTTACCTACTAATCAGGCCAAAGCCTGTAAATAGGTTTATATGAAACTAGCTGATGCCCGCGACTATGTCCGTGTGGATTGCGGTTTTTTGGTTCCCGCGGGAACTCCTTAATATTCCGGGATAAAAAGTAGCCTATGTGTTATTCCAGACTATAACCTCTGTGCCAAAGGACTTGACCGGTGGAACTATGGCAGCTTGCCTAGGTGTCAAGAATCAATGTGCAGCAATGATTTCTTTATTATTGTAATTATAATATTTCACTTTTTTCAGATAAAAAAGTTTCAGGAGTCTGAAGGCTCGGAAAACTGCGAAAATGAACAAAAAAAGTTTCACCAAAAGACTGCTTTCCCACACTAGATGGCGCTATTTATTGTGTTGAGCGAGTCTAAAAAAATATTTTCAAGTATTATTTCTTTATTATTGTAATTGTTATATTTTATAGTTTTCAAATAAAAAAGTTTCAGGAGTCTGAAGGCTCTGAAAACTGAGAAAATAAATACAAAAAAGTTTCTCCAAAAACTGCTTTCCCACACTAGATGGCGCTATGTTTTGTGGTGAGTCTAGAAAATATTTTTAAGTATTGCTCACTACTTTTGTTTAACAAGTTCAACTATTCGACCACAGATGGCAGCATATGCAATGTGAAAGGGCGTTCTAGTTCAACTATTCGACCACAGATGGCGGCATATGCAATGTGAAAGGGCGTTCCTTTAAACTCAGTATTTCAAAATGCTTTGTTCGATCTATTAGTTTGAGACTTGTCAAAAAATAAAAATAATTATAAACAAAACATACATTTCCTTTTCATTACTATTTAATTGATCAAAAATAAATCATTCATAATATAATGACTAAGGTACTCAAATGGTATTCATGTAGGGTTACAAGATTATTATTAGGCATGGATATAATGGAACGTCAAAATGGAGTAGTGCTTAAAGAGGAAAGCGGACGCTCAAGATTTAAACAATAAACGTACTGTTTTTTTTGTCATTTGAACCCTGACCTTATTTGGTATAATAAATCCATAATAATTTCGTTTTGAATTTTTAAACCTTACTGTAAAAACGGAAATCCTACACATTGTCCCGAATCAGAGGGCAATTACTGGTCATGTCCTTTGGCAGAATTCCTCTGGTAAAAAGAATATAAATTTAATCTTAGGTAAAACTTTACTCAGAGTTGGACAAATCGGCTCTAAGTAGTTTAGAAATTATGCGTAACTGAAGTTGAACGTTTCATCGATAAATTCAAGTAGGTAATTATGTAAATAAAATATGAATCATTATTGTCTATATTTTGTACTACTATGCAGAGCTGGGTAGGTAATAGGTAATATTCTGTTTCAAATATTAGCAGACCCTCATTGGGATATGGATTAATTACATTAATCGATATCCCAATAACCTATAAACCTATAATAACTCGTACAAAAATCCACTACAAGTTAGCTCTTGACTGCAATCTCACTTGGTGGTAATTGATGGCACAGTTCCAGATGGTAAGTAGCGAGCTAACTTGTTAGGGTATGGGCTTTGCCAGTTATATTAAACCCATAATCAGCTTCTACCTGGCATCGTACCGGAACGCTAAATCTCTTGGCGTCACATCACGTCTTTGCTGGTATCGCTGTACTAATAATTCTTGAATATTAAAATAAATTGATCCCTAGGCAATATACGTATATAATTAGTAGGAAAAGTTAAAGTTAAGGGTTAGTAGTTCAGATTTAAAATGGGAATAACTTCAAACAGATTCATATAAGGCAAACTTTGAACTTAGCAGATTTAAAGTACAGAAAATATTTCTTTCTTTCTTTCAAAAAAGCCACGCGTGATAAAACTAGTCTATACTTACAGACAATTCCTTGTATCACGTTTCCTTCGTTCGGCTGCAAAGACATGACCTTCACATCCTCACCCACTACAGGAATATTGTTAGCGATACCCCAGTCTGCCAATAACCACTTCTCAATTTTGTTTCTCGTACTCATTTGTACTACACAAGTTACACCAAATGCGCACTGAATGTGACTAATATCTCACCAACCCTCTGTGCATTACTGGGTACCTACGGGGCCTCAGGTAAAAGTTCCATTGCACCCTACTGCAGTCATTATTGAATCCCCCGCCCTATTTCGGCCGGAACAATACGGTATTCGCCAACCGCCCGGGCACCGACAAAAAAGCGACCTTTTTGCAACTCTCATTTCTAAGTAGAGATTTATTATATTCTTCCCAACGGAAAGACGAAATACCCATTGTGTCTATTGTTTTTGGAAGTCGTAAAACTTGTACCTTCTAAGGGCGATACCTCTTATTCGTTATTTTAATTGGTTTAGATATTTAGTCTATTCAGTGGCTATTCCTATCCGAATTAAAAATTATTAGGAAAATCCTTATACCTATACAGGTGATCAGCTACACGGTTGACATGACAACATTGAAAACATGACAGTAGGTACTGTTCTAAAACTAATCAGTTGGAAAACTATCACAGCTAAGTAGGCTGTTCAAGTTAGCAAGTAGGGTTTAGTCCACGAACTTTCAAAATGCGAGTAGGTATATTGTGACGGGCAGCTACGGAACCGTACCTACACTGCGCGACGCACTCTTTTTTTTTTTAATCTATCCCTCTAACATGATTAGAGACTGTGTTTGCTCTCTATTTGTCGACTCGGTCATACTAGTTCTCGCTCATATGCTTCTCGTACTTTCATTCTTCATACTAAATCTTTCATTCATGCATCGTCTTTCACAATATGGGTGGGTTCCCTTCCTATTTACCGTTTTTTTTTATTGCCTTTTATTTAAAAAAAATTACATAAAATACAACACACACATAAGATACATAATGCTTATATCTAATTACATGAACTATTTTCTATACATAAGATTAATAACTATACAATATATTATTACTAATTATTATCTATTTGTTTACTACAATGCCTATCCTAATAACATACTTATTTTTCTATGCTGGTTAAAAATATAAAACTATATCTATCCAACATATCTTACTTGCTATTTCTTTTATTTGCTTTTATACATATATATTTACAAAAATCTAGGAATACGGCTCTATTTTTGTTATCACATATAATTTTAGCTATGTTTTGTATTGATAGCCTGATACCCAGTTGATGCTCCAGTTTTAATCGATCGTACAAGTGGACAGGACAGTCAATTAACAGATGGAAAACAGACTCAGACTCCCCGGGGTCGCAGACGCACGACGGACTCTCCTTGCACTTGAAGCGATGCAAGTACTCAGAGAATCCGCCATGCCCCGTCAACACCTGGGTGACGAATCTGTCCACCTCCATTTTGCCAATGATTCAGTAGGCCGCCACCGCATCAGGAAAAAAATTCGTGGTGACGCCGGCCATTTCAGCGGTTCGGTACCGGTCGCTCCACTCGTCAAGCGATCGCATGCGAATGCTCCGCTTGACGAATGAAACGGGACAGCTGTCGTAGTCGAATTTGCTTTTTGACTTTAGCGCAGCGTCCTTGGCCAGATGGTCGGCACGCTCGTTTCCCTCCAGCCCTGCGTGGGCTTTGATCCAGAACAAACTTATACGTTTGCTACGGAGCAAAGCGTCGCAAAGCTACGCAAAACCCTCGCGCCTCTACGGCCAGTGGGTGGAGAGCCTCGGGATTCTGCAACGTCTGTAGTTCCGACAGTGAGTCGGAATAAATTATAACTGTTCCGACCAATTTTTCTGTGGCCATCCGCGCCGCCCGGCATATTGCCAGGAGTTCCGCCTGGTAGACGGTGCAATAGGACGGCAAAGCAAGCTTGAGGGTTTTGGTTTCGGCGTCGCCACTCCATTTGGATGGCATCGCACCCACTTTGCCCTCAATCTTACTGCCGTCCCTGTAGATATTAAAATCGTGGCCATTGTTTGCCGTGAGTTGCTCCTGGTCCACTAGACACTCTAACTCGAGGTCGACATGACTGGCGGGACGCGGAGACCGCAGAGCTGAGGACACCCGCTCCACCTCCCGATCTCCTATCTCTCGCTGGGGCACCCCCCTCCTCGCCTCATATAGCGCCGCGGCTTCGCGCACTCGGAGGTCGAGAGGGAGTATCCCAGCGAGCAACAGAGCCGAGTTCCGAGAGACAGTGCGGTATGCCCTACAAAGCTTCTGTGCGAAGCCTCGCTGGACTACGTTCAGCTGTTTCCGGATCCCGAGCTTATCCACGGCAGGCGCCCATATAGACTATAGACTGATTTTCAGGAAAACAAAAAAGAACTTTGTTCTAAAGAAATCTTTAAAGCAACTTAGTAGGTATAGATATTTACCAGTTTAATAATTAAGCTAAGTTTTACACATTAAGGTGGTAAATATTAACGGCGGCCGAAACTTCTCACGGCTCACCAGACCGACCAGGCAATTCAGAAATTACAATTCCCAAATTGACGCTGCCGGAAATGGAACCCGTGACTTCCAAGACAATAGCGGTTCACTACTGCGCCAGAGTGGCTGTTCTCGTGGATTTAGGTTTTCGAAAATAAATTCGTTAGGTCGGTTAAAAAGTAGGTTTTCGAATTTTTGATTTTACAGGATAAAATTTATCTATTCTATATTATAGTTCTTAAATATTCTATGTTCTAAAATTAATCTTCTCCGGGATGCAAGTTGCACCGTGCAACTTTATATCTGTGAAATCTTCAAAATCGGTTGAGCATAATATGGGCGTGACAACGTAGCTCACGAACTGTTATGTACACTATTGCACTCATAATATAAGTATGTAATGGATATTACAATATAATATACATAGGTAGGTATAATACCTATTGATCGCACATTGATTTGTTGATAACCATTGATGAGTTGTTCCAACCGCCATCATCCCCGTCGGGTGCCGAATTCCATTCAAATCGGTCTAGTTTTTTTTCAGCGTGATGCCGGCGAAACAATCTCTCTATTATTAACAATATCTCGATGAAATATTTAAACAGCTTAATATTTAAGCTTGCCGCTAACAGCGTAAAACGCGCTTTGCACTAGAGAAGGGATATTATGACACCATTTAGCTATTAAGTAGATACAAGAAAATTGCTTTCATAGGTAGATTACAGAATGTAACTGCCTATCTGTCTCGGTCGTATCCAAGATTTGGGAACCTGAGACGGTTCATTCTGGAGTGAGTCCCACTTATCCGCTTACTTTGTGCGGTATGCGTAAAAGCATTTTTCCAGCGTTTAAAAAGAAAAGGTAACTGCCTATGTAGTTAGGCAATCAAACTTTATTGCGTCCTCGCTTCCAAAACCATTGAGGTATAGTGTACTAAGTACCTACATACTACTTCAATGTCCAAAACCCCCATATTTCGAAGTTCGAACCTTTCATTAGTCCGAGGTTCAAAATTCAAATGTACGGACAGATGCTATTCATACTAATGTTATAAATGCGAAAGTTTGTTTGTTTGTTGGTTAATTGGTTTGTCCTTCAATCATGCCGCAACAAAGCAACGGATCGACGTGATCTTTTGCATTGGTAGGTATAGTTGAAAACCTGGAAAGTAATTTAGGCTACTTTTTATTATTTTTATTTTTATAGGAAAAAATTGAGGAGTTCCCGAGGAATTAAAATTAAAAACTTTTTCGATATGGTATGTAATAAAATAGTTATAATCTTCTTATGGTAACAGTCACTCGAGAGAAAAGGATAGAATGCTAAAAGTGATCGTCATAGCATCTCGATATGAAAGTAGGGGAAGTAACCCTCAAACAAGAAAGAAAATTACATCGGCGATCAATACGTCTAATAACTATCAATAATAAATGGTCTACAATAAATGTTGAACTGGTAAGGCCAATTAAAGTTAATCAAAAAACCTTAATAATCAAGTTTTGTATTTAAAAAAAAAATGTGCTATAATTATATACTTCCTTTTCCGCTCATAATAAGCGTAAAGCTTGTTCTAGAAATAGGTACGACAATAGTCTACTGAGACCTGCAAGACTATTGTCATTCTGATTATAAAGCCTACAATCATTAACCATTGAGCTATTGTTGGTTACTTCATGATTGAATATTACAGGCTGTGGATTTTGACTGCCTCATCATTAACATCAAGGCAAGATACCCAGGACAAGTCAGTTCATCTTTAAGCTAAAGAGTTAAAACTCCAAAGTTAAAGCTGAACTGAAATGCCTGTATGTAAATCGGGCAATACTATCTTTTAGGTATATTTCAAATTAATTTTTAAACTTAGATTTCTTTAGCAAACCTTGAGGCCAGTTCTGTTTTACACCATATCTAAATTTAAATGACAGTTCTATTTAAGTGGCTATCACTTTCATATTATATTTATTTTCCCTGCGAAATTGTGCAGCAATAGATTTAATGATGTCATTTTAATTCAGAGATGGTGTTAAGCAGAATTGCCCACAATATCTAGCGGGATAATTTACATAACTTAAGGAATACAAAAAAACACACTGATAATCATAAAATTGTTTATTGGAATCCTACACATAGTTTGCCCGTTGTGCAGATTACAATTTTTTGGTAAAAATGTGCTGTTTGCCAAACATTATTAATTAATTTTGAATATTGCAGAATTCCAATGGAACAGCCCATGGATAACAGCTAAGATGTAACATGAAGTGAACAATCCTCTCATCACATCTTCTGCGGATCAAACCAGGCTGCTGATAATTGCCCGACAAAAAAGAGACAAATTAATCAATTCATATTTCAACTAAAATATATTTGTACCTTTTCAACCTTTGTAATTTATTTTTCAAACACAACACAATATTAAAACAAAATGAGTACACACATTAGCCTGGCTAATCATTGATTTTTCTGGCCTAATGCTGATGAACTATGGGTACTATGGAGGACTCGTTCTTAGATTAAGCACTTTGGTGTTAATTTCCGAAACAGTGGGGACAGTCTCCGCATTGTCTTTCCAAGTCTGCAAATAAAAATATAATAATTACTTTCTCGCCGATAAAATTAGTATATATCATTTTATTTTGTGCACCTACTGACTAAAAGTATAAAATTGTAATATTTTGTGATCTTACCTGCTTCCACTGTTCGACAGTCCTGTCTGGCCCATGATGTTTTATGATATCTTTAAGTTTATGCCACTGGGAGTCCGCCCTTTTTGCCCCTTACAGTTCTGTAACTCACCACAGTGGCTAGGTGGTCATATATCGACATGAATTCGACCAACATATTTATTTGTTTTTTGTTGCTTCTTGATCTGAATGAAAAGAATAAAAGTTGAATAAGGCGATAAAGATAGACGCACACGTTTTAAAATAGTATCAATAATAGGTAAACAGAAAGATTTGTCAAGTTAATTAGTTCACTTTACATTTCGCTTTCATATGGAAAACAATAGTTACTTTATAACATTTTAAGGGGTACCGATAGTATCTATTTACTTTTTGGCGGCACTTATGTTCGCTTTCGCTCCTTTTATGTACAATAAATTATAAATATAAACCAAGTAAAACCGGTGAATCCGAATACTTTGTTTTGCCGAAACGAAAATAATTAATTGTCAAAATCACAAGCAAAGACAAAAACACAGACTTATGATATATGACTCTTTGACACAGAGTTGACATGAATTTTGAAGGATTGTGGCATTTTACATCTTACTTCCATAATTTTCTTATAATGGCAACAATTGCGGGGATAAGTCTTTCCCTTATTCTAACCACCGTGAATATTATTTCCACCGCTATGCCCATGCTCTACGGGTGGATAAAACTGAGGGAGGAGATAAAATTTTTATCCTTTCCCCGTGGATAAAATCTCCCGGCCCATGCTCGCCCTGCTGTAACATGTTTTGATGGGTGTTGTATCTTTGTTGTATGTATAATTATGGTCTTGTAAACAATCCAAGAAAGATAAACTTTTTTAGAAACTGGCAACACTGCGGCTAATGTCACTAATGTGTCGTTAAATATTTCCACTAATTTGTCACGTGGTTGTTAGCTGTCACCTTCTTTGGCAGCAGTGCGATTGCGTAACTAACCACAGAGTTTTTTTTTTTATATTGCGTAACTTCTGCATCAAGCATCAATTGTTACAGTATCAATTGTTGTGTTTGGTTGTATTCGTGACAGCCACTGCGTAGCTCCAACGCTCGATTAGACATAGGCCTATCCCTAAGGTCATAGTAGGACGTACAGTGTTTCTTTCAGGCAAATTTCTCCAGGGGGGCGGTTAAGAGATCTGGGGGGGCGGAATTAATAAAAGAAACAAAATAATCTTTAAAATCAATTCCAATTTTTATTAATATTTTAATGAATAAAAGATGGTGTCATAGTAAAATTGAGGCATATAATATCAAAGTCGGCAATCTCCACTTGTCACAAGTTCGAGTTATCAACAAAAAACATTTCTTAGGTTTATTAATTTTAGATATCAGCGTATATTGACAAATTCTATCTTCACAGAATTGTTGAATTAATTTCAGTAATGAAATATAACTATTTTGTAATATTTAAGTAGTAAATTCTTTATTATTAAAATGGAGACTGCCGGATTTGAAATACACTTGTGGATACTGCCAATTTTGATATGGACAGTGTTGGATATTGCCGTATTTGATTTGAACGCCGCCATCTTGATACGTGATTGCATGACTAGCCAGATTTGATACTTACATATTTTGAGTGTTAGGATAGAACTTCGAAATCTAATAAAAGTTTTAAAAAAATCCATCCAGCTGTCTCCGTAGTACGTTTGCAATAGTTTTTTGACATCTGTCAATTTATTACTGTTAACTTTCCCTGATGAATGAATTTCTGGCGGATTAAGCATGTTCATATTTTTGTTCTTTTTTGTTATGCCTCCAAATTTTCCATCACTTACTCTATAGTAAAGATCCCCTTTAACTACAACGTCAACTTTGCTTTTTGTTCTCCTAATGTAGAATCGCTTGCTCTTTTGAAAAGCAAAATGCCATGAACCGACATCTTTCAGGACAGTTTTTAAACTATCTCTCCAATCATAAACCTTGCAATCACCTTTTCCTAATTCAATAATGGTACTGTAATTTTTAATAATATCCAAATAACCATCACCGTTTTTTATTATTTCCCTTTTGCGGATATCTCGTTCTATATGCCCGAAGACTCTATCTGGAGGAATGAAGGAATGTCCTACAACCGGAAATACAATTTCTACGTTTTTCACATGACTTGGGGCTTTAGATGTTAGCCATTTAGCAAGCATACCCACCATGGTGGTATTTTTATTTTGGCCCCCGCAGCCGTCCGCAATCAAACGAACTTTAGTAATATCTGTCCAATCTGTCGAACAAAGCCGATGATAAACAGCTGACGCTATTTCATTAGAGCTTTTTGCGAACTTATCCTCGGTCCAACAGTAGGCAAATGTATTCTTTGGAGACAGTGCAGCTTTTGAACTTCCCTGCACTATTGTAAAATTATACAAATACAATTGTCTGGAATAATACGTACTTTGGTCTGGTAGTTTTGGCATAGGACTATTTTTTTGGCAATCAAAAGAAAGTGTTATCATGCCATCTTGCTCTTCTTGAACTAACTGAAAAAAAGCTTTCGCTCGCAATTTGTGCACTCTCTTCTGTATTAGGACATCGGTTTTTTTTTGTAGGTCGTCGTTTTTTTGGTGCGTTTTAATCAATTCATCATACTGAAGACACGTTGAACACACGGCGGTTCTCGGTGATCCGAATCCCAAATTATAGAAATTGTTGAAAACGGTTCTAAAATATCCTCTTTTCACTTTTACGTTTTCATTTGCTTGGGCATTGTACATTTTAAACATTTTGTTAATGCTAAGTTCTGCTGGCAAATAAAATCGTTTAGATTTCCCTCGACAATAATGGGCTTCTTCACAGTTAAAGGAATTAATGAAAGTTTTGACTGCAATTAGTTTTTCTCCAAATTTGTGCTGTTTGTGATTGCCACCTCGATTTTCAGGTAATAAAGTATCAGTCTTAAAAAAATGTGCCATGATTATTTGAACCCTGTGTTTTGTTACATGCAAAATTCTCAAAAATGCCTGTTGACATATTGGAATGGTACATCTTTGACTTGAACAGTACATTGTATATTTTGTTTGTAAGAGTTTCTGTCTTTGAGGACCCTTTGTTCCACGTCGTCTCTTAATTTGTTTTGGCTTACAATATTTTAAAAGGAATGCATCTTGCTTCGATTTTTCTTTGTATTTAAAAAAGGCATCATGGAAATATTTTACATCAGCTATAGAAACAGTTCCACATTTAAATGCTTTTGTGTCATGTCCGCATCTTGGCCGCTCAGGAAGTTGCTTCGATGAATACCTACAAGAAGTGAAAAAGGAAAATAAATTAACGTAATTTTATCATGGGCAGTCAATTACTATAAAAGATATGAGTTTTATAACTAATAAAAAATAAAATGACACTACGAGTTTTGTAACTTTACCAAGTCCATTTTACGCATTTTTATAGTACTACATGGTATTATCAAAAATCAAAAATAAAGCGTGTGTGCCGAGCACACGTGAAACTTCTTTGACATCTTTTGAAATTTCGACTTCCGTTGCCATTCGTGACGTATTTCCGTCACACGACCTTGAAATTTTACTCTTAACACGCCTAAAGAAGTTTCACTTTAAAAAGTGAACCAAACTAACATAAGAATATAGTAATGGGCAAGTATCAAAACCATATATCGCAGTATACAAACCTCTCTCTCTTGGCCACATTTCTTTTCCAATTTTCGGGATCACTTTTCCTTTTTCTCGATTTTCTAGGTGAACAGGGTCGTACTAGATTATCCATTTGTCTATTTTACACAACTAATATCACTTTATAATAAGAAATCCCAATAAAAATGACAATAATCCACGTGCAGATCTTTGCGCTGTGACAGCAGACGCCATACTAAATGCCGAGCTCTGATTGGTTGGAACGGAGACTGCCATGTTTGAAAGAAACGAATGCGGAGGTTGCCGGTTTTGTTACCGACATTCATTTTTAATTGCGTCTTGTATGAGAGATAGCCGTCTTTGAAACGCCTTAACTTTTACGTAATGGAGAATTTACCATAGAGAAAATATTTGCATTGTTAACTTTTTTTTGACCCTGACTGGAGACTGCCGACTTTGATATTATATGCCTCAATTGTAAAAAGCAACGAAGAATTATTATTTACAAAAATCTTATTCTTCGTGGCTTTTGTAATTCTTGCGTACAAATCAACAACTTTTTCTAGATATTCTTCTTTTGGAGTCTCTGGTCCCTCGATGCTTATGATCATACAATGCATCAAAGTTTCAGGTAGCATTCTGTTTCTTGCCTTATTCTGTTCATTGTACTAAACGATCTTTCAACGGAGGCAGTGGTGACGGGAATGACAAGAAGGATTTCACAAAGTTTTTGTAATTCGCAGTACCCTAAGTCTGCTTCCAAGATTTTTGCGATTCGATTTTCACCTGTGTCCTTGTACATTCCGCTTTCTAACATTGACTTGATGTAAAAGTTAAATGATTTAAGGTCTGCTATCACATTTTCCGCATTAAGCGTAGGAAATTTGTCACAAAACTTTCTTACTTCTGTGTCTTGTAAAGCTATTAATGATTGAAAGCTCTCAAAACTACTTGAAAATGTCATGATGTCAATTGATTTGTCATTGAATCTTCTGTCCTCTATTTCATTAATAACGGTTTCACAATACGTCTTAATCCCTTTAAATGTTTCAGTTACATTTTCATCAGCAACCAGGTGCACTTCAGATTTTAATTTCTCAATTTCGAGCTGAACTTTCATTTGCAGAGGGCTATTGACATCTTCGCACTGCTTTGTAATATCCTGCAAGTGTAATTTTGTGGTGGTAGTTAATTAGAGGAATTACTTTGGTGAGGCACAAGTCTTTCTTTTGCAAAGCATTGCTGAGGTAAGAAAGTGCACTGAGTAGTTCATTCATTACGTGAAATGTGATGATGAAACTCTCATTTCTTATTTCCAGTAAAATGCCCCCTGCCAGTGATGCAAGATCTGCGCCTTCTTTGTGAATATGTTCACAAGCCATCATAATTGACTTGAGGGTCCTAAAAACAGCATTTACTATCCTGTAGTGTGGTAACCATCTTACTTCAATACATTCTGGAATCTTAAGAATAGGATCGTTAATCACTGCTTGAATTTCATGTAGAATATTTTCCTTTTTGAGGGACTTGCTAAACAGCTTGTATATGTCTTTTAAAACATGAAAAAACCTCTTAACCTTTTTATTTTTATTTCTGCAGGAAGCTGCTGCAAGGGACAATATATGTGCTTTACAGTGTATGTAAAGAACTTCTTTATTAGCTTTTTTTTGATAGTTTTCTTCTCACACCACCAACGTTTCCAGCCATATTCGAAGCACAATCAAATCCGAAAGCGATAAAACTGTTGTAATCCAAATTAAGAGCAGTGAGTTCCTTGTTTCTGCTTTTCCATCGGGGATTTTGACAATTGCCAAGAACTTTTCCACAGGGGATTTATCTTCCATTACTCTGAACATCATACTTAGCTCCATTTCGGTTCTTAAAGAAGTACTTTCATCAGCTAAAACAGAGAACTTCTTGTTTTTTAATGTTTTCTTCAATTCATCTCTTAAAACTTCACCCATACATTCTAGTAGTTCACAAGCTGTTTCCTTACTACTATAATTAGACCGCTCACTTAGCGCATGTCTCCATGCTTTAAATTCGTCATTCATTTTGTCAAGAATACATTCAATCAAACTCCCGTATTTAGTAGTGTGAGCTACTTCTTCCTTTACTAAAAAATACAAACCTCTCAAAAGTATTTTTAAGCCCTTCCTATTCAACTCTTTCTCACTCTCACTCTGTTGAATAGTTTGAGCATGAATGGGTTTTTTCATGGCCTGCCTTCTAAGATTTTCCATTTCTACATTTATAGTATGAGCTGATGAATGCTCATGCTTCTGTAATTTTCCGTCCTTTCCTAAAGCCTTTTTGAATGATTTGAATGGAACTGTTATGAACACCTGTCTTTTGCAAAACTCATTGGCTCATTTTTCATAAAAATTTGGCATAGTTTACAAAATGCACCTCCACTTTCGGTATCGTAAACTAGCCAACTGTATTTCTGTTCCCATTGTTTATTATAGTGCCGTTCTCCTTTATCAGATGGTTTCAGACTAGACGACCTAGAATCTGTATTTAGCATGTGTGGTTCATTATGATGAACGGATGGTCCAGCTTCACATTCTTCTTTCTGTTTTTTAGTAGGTGCCACCGCCGGTGTGGCTTGAAAATAACTGTCTATAGTTCTTTTCATTCTTGAAAATATTTAACAAGTTGTGAGTTGCCGGCTACGTTTGATGCTACATAAAACTATTGAAACTTATACTGGACGAATATAACACTATTCAGCATTTCTATTCAGCGGGAACAACACTATTCAGGGGGCAACACTTTACGACAAAACAGAAGTAGACCGTCTTGTTATGACGCACGACACGAAACAGTTGATCAAAACGGATACTGTACGAATACAACACTATTCAGCGCTTCACCACACTATCAAACTATTTAGTACTTCACTTTCCAAGTTTCCTCCACCTTCCGATTACTATTTTCAAACCGTCACTATTCACTGTACTGCTAGATACATACTGCTATGCTTGCCGCTCTTTTTTTTTCGGATTGAGTATGCTGCATAGGCCCTACTGGCCGCTACAGCGTCAACGGGGGGATGGGCAGGCGCTAAGCGTCGCCGAGAAAAGAGCCATAGGGCTCGATGACATCGGGGGAGGCGTCTTCCTAAGGGCGCCTCCTATGAGGCTCGGACCACGGCTTAGGATGACGTTGGGATGAATGGGAGGTCGGTTGGACTAGATTAGTCCACACGCCCCCGAGGCCGTGGGTTAAGACCACGTCCGGGTGACGTAAGATATCGGGGTCCTCGTCTTCGCCGGCGAAGACGCTGTGTTTGACAAGTGTTGGTGTGTAGCCCTAAGTAGGGTGCATTGTCGGTGGTGATTTGATCGTCGGGGTCGTTAAGGACGTGTTTGGGACGTCTTTTGTCTGGTGGGTCATTTCGGTCGGGGGTGTAAGATGCAGTCTGAACTACAAGAGGGTTGGGATGTCTAACTGCCTTCTCAAAATAATTTTTGGAGAGCTGCTTGAAATATTGGGCTATGGTAGGGAGTTCGAGATCTCTATGAAGATCGACGTTGCGTACGAACCACGGGGATGCCGGGGCCATACGCATGAACTTGTTTTGGAGGACCTGGAGACTGTTAAATCGAGAGTGAGGGAGGTGTGCGAATAACACGCATGCGTGGGACATAATAGGGCGGATGCACGTTTTATAAAGCGTGACTTTGTGTCGCAGGGACATTTTGCTTTTGCTGCATATCATGGGATATAGGCGGAATAAAACATAGCTAGCCTTGTTACGGACTCGGCGTATGTGGGCGTTAAAGCTGAGTTTACTATCAAAGGTTACACCTAAGTATTTGGCATTCTTTTGCCAGGGAATGGGATGACCGTATAAGGTGATTTCGGGGAGGTCTAGCCTCTTCCTACGCTTGGAGGGTCAAAAGAGCACAGCGGCGCTCTTTTCGGGGTTGACTTCGATTCTCCATCGGCGGAACAGTCACCTAAACTACTAACTGCCGCTTGAAGACGGGATCTAATAAAAAGGCGGTTTGATGAAGAGCTATATAGGGCGGTATCATCCGCGTACTGGGCCGTGCTGACATGAGGGGACGCGGGGATATCGCTGGTGAACAGCGAGTAAAGAAGGGGGGAAAGTACTGAGCCCTGTGGGACGCCAGCACGGATCGGTCTGGGGGAAGAAAGGGTTCCGTCTATCCGATAGCGGAAGGTTTCTGATTGTGAATGAACTAGAAGTTTAATTCGCTATAATCCGCTACAGTAGACAAATCTGTGTGGTACAGTGCGTGTCTTTCACCTGCAACATGCGACACCCACCACCCAGCAATTCGCACAGGCACAACACCACACCACACAAATCCTCCAAATCACTCTCAACGTACGTTTCACTCCGACACCGGAGCATCCTCAGGAGATGTTGACTCGACAATGCACGATTGTGAAGATTTCTTCACGAAGAAGGTTTCTGATTGGTTACTTATGTCACGTCACGTCAGTAAAGGGTTGCCAGCGCTAAAATGATACCAGGTTTAAAAAAATTGCCAAATTTTAGGGATATTTGTCGCGAATGTACCAAAATGTGTTGCGGTCGCGCGAAAATGAGCGTTAAGTTCCAAACGCCCCGGGGGGGCAGTAAGGCTACTCCGGGGGGGCGAAGTACCTGAAAGAAACACTGAGGACGTAATTAAGCTAAGTAAATGTCTTGCTAGACTTAAGTCCTTTGTTGGTCGACCAAATGATATAATGTACCTACCTCTAAGCTAAGAGGACAGTCTTGATTAGAGAGCTTGTGAGCAAAGACGTGACGTTTTATTTAAATCCTGAATATATTACTAAATAATTACATAACCCCTTTTATGATACTTTTTGGGTATTTTTGCTGTGTCAATGGATTTTGTCCAATAGTAGAAGAGTGATAACCAATCAGAGGTAATTGCGATCGTTACACTAGCTGTCATTTTTAGCCTGCAATCTGCATCGGTAGTTGTCACTGGTTGTCACCATCAGAGGTCACCATTCACAACATTCACCGTGGAGGTAACAAATACCTCCATGCCATTCACCAACATGACCAATCTACAATCAATACTTTTGTTTGTTTATTTCGCAGAATATTAATCGCAGGTTTTGGAATTTGAATTGATTAAAATTTTATAGGACTTATCGTTCAATTGTGTACATTGTATAAAAAATGTGGCAAATATATCTACCTTTTTGGTGAAGAATACCCTATACCGCTTTTTAATGCTCAAAGTTGGTAAACCAACGGACGGACTAAATACTTGTGAACAGCGAAAAGAATGGAAGCACAAAAGTTGAAAAAGAAAAAAAACGCTATTAGCAAAGGCAAGATAAAGAAAACAATTAAAAATGTTATATGTCGTCCGGACCCTGTATTTTGGTAACTTATATATGATTGGTTATGTATTTATTTATTGATTTTTAATGCATACTTGTCTAAAAATCACGTACATTTCAGGGGTGTTGTAACTGAAGCTGAAGAAGGTGACCTTCTAACTGCTCTTGCAAAACATCGTGTTCATATTCCAGAATTGAAGAAACCGCATTGGAATGATATAAAATTAATACCTAAAAATGAAAGACAGCAGCCTCCTCGCATCGAGTAAGTCCTTCATACTATTTGCAGAAGCCGACTTTTCTAAAGTTATAAGATATTTTAGGGGTCCATACCTCAAGAGAAAAAAAGGAACCCTTAAGGCTTATAGGATCACAATTTTCCGTCTGTCTGTCAACCACCTTTTTTTCGGGAACACGTGGAGATGTCAAGTTAAAATTAATTTCATATACCTAGACTTACAGTCCCTTGGACATGTTATATAATACTAGCTGATGCCTGTGACCTCATCCGCGTGGATTGAAATTTTCTAGTTCCTGCAGGAACTCTTTAATTTTCTGGGATAAAAAGTAGCCTATGTGTTATTCCAGACTATAATTTATCTCTGTGCCAATTTTCATCCAGATCCATTCAGCCGTTGGGGAGTGACTGAGTAACAAACATCCATTCATACATCCAAATTTTCGCATTTGTAATATTAGTATATAGATAGATGTTTATTCCACATATTTTGTATATTTTGACACTCCCCAATAAATCAAAACCTATCTAAGGTACTTCCAGTTGACCTAAAATAGGGAAAAATCTGAAAATCAATAATTAGGGTTCCGTACTCATAGGGTGCTGAACTGTTTGTCGGGTGCTACCAGTTTAGTGCCATATGTAAGCCAGTTATTTCACAGTTGAATATATGTTGTTATGACATCTTTCTTGTTATTTACTAAAATAATTTATATTTCGTGGTGGTACAAAAGTTAACACTTGACCTGTTTTTTTTATGTACTTAGATATGTTAAATTTAGTAATAGGTAGATCAATTTGCAGGAAAGTCGAGGGACTATTGTTTGGGATATCAACATGTTGTAATGCAGTTCAAACACTAGACTGTTCAGCAGTGTTATTAGAGGCAAATATCAATCCTCAAGCAATTGTTCAACCAATAATTGAAGCATGCATTTCGTCCAATATCCCAATTCTTTGCTTAAAGGATTTAAGAAATTCAAGCCTATTGTATTTTGGCATTAAGACAAGTTGTTTGGGTGTTAAAAAGGACTACTTAAAAGAAGTGAGTAATAAAATATGTGAAATATATAAAGTCTACAAAGTAAAGAAAATTTTTACACCTGATTCTCTAAGCTATACGGAAAATGAAAGTTTACTAGAAAATGTGAAAAAGGAAGGCTCACAAATGGATGTTGATGCATACTGTCCATATGTATATAGAACTGAAAGAAAAAGTAGGGCATTTGTCCCTGATACTCAACCAGATCCTCAATTTAAAAGTCAATTCACTGGACAGCATTTTATTAAATTACCACAGGAAAGTAAACGTGAAAAAGACAGAAAAGCCTATTTAAAAATGATTTTAAAGAAAGTATCCAATAATCCCAATAGGGTTAACATCACACATAAATCATGACTAAAAAATATAGTTATGGTATGTTGAAGTAGTTATTACGGAAATTTCAAATAAAAAGATTAAGCAAAAGTGTGTTTTCAATGTTCTGCTGCTTTTTGCAACTTTTGGAAATTCATTGCTACACTAAGTCAGGGTATGTATAACTTTGGATACAAAGGGCCTGCAAAGACAATTTATTGCATGCTGTGTAAAAAGTCAGTTGTTTACTATTGTTTGTTATGCTGTGCAGTTCTGAAGTGATCCGTTTTTGTTCTCCTCATTTAAGTTAGTACCATTTGTAGGTAGGAAGTAATGCCATCCAGGTTTAATAAAGTAGTAGAAGCGTAGTAAAGTATGTTATGTTTGCATCCCTTGCATTAATCATCACCCATATTATTATTATGAAAGTGTTTGTTTATTTGTTGGTCCTGCAATCTGAGTGACATGAGATACTTTTAATCCATTGAAATCGATTCCCTTGGTATTTTTAAAACAAATCTAGGTAGGTGCAATTATTATGTAGTACTTTGTCGTACGACGTAAACTTCGTCCGCGTGGACAAATTTTTTCCGATTCCCGCGGGAACTCCCTAATTTTCCGGGGAAAAAGTAACCTATGTGCTTCCCCGGGATACAACCTATCCCTAAACCAAATTTCAGCAAATCGGTTGAACACATGGGCCATGAAAGCGTAGCGGACAGACTCACTTTCGCATTTATAATATTATTGTAGATTCTTATAATTCAAATAAGTTCCTGTAATGAATCGACTAGGACTTAATTAAATAATGGGCACATTCTGATAAGATACTTTATTCTTATACATATATTATTTCCAAGATGTCTATAAATAGACATAATTTTAAACATTCCAAATTGGAAAATTGTCAGTTGATTGTTAGTATTTTTATTTAATAATCTTATATTCATAACATTTGATTATCAAATAACAAGCTAAAATAACGCGCTATTATCCAAATACATATATTTAAATGGAATATAGCACACAAGTAGATAATTTTTATCTTACATTTGATGCATTGCATTTAAAGTTTATAACAGTTCAATTTAATAAAAATCAAACAACAAATGGTGTACAATATAATTATAATATATTAAAATTACGTTATAGTAGGTATATATACTTTTGCTAAATATGTCTGGCCTACAGGGGAATCTTAAAATATGCACTTTACAGAAATACCATATTAGTAATGTTTTTAATAATTTATTCTATAAAGTTCGTTTTGAATAGTATTGCCTATAGTTTAATCATAATCACAGATTTACTGTGATTATTGTCTTGTTCTAAAAGACTAATATAAAATATATGGTCCACTTAAAGCCCACTTTAAAAACTATAACCACTAATAAACTATCATATACTTAACATTTTACTTGATACATAGTACCAAATATATTTTATTTATACCATTACAATAGTGTTAAATGATACCTTGCAAATTGCAATACATGACAAGCCACCTATTAACATGATTGACCTATTAACAAATAGGTTTATACATATTTTGTGAGTTAATATTGGGCAGGCATTAATAAGTAATGATGAGATGATTTATCACAATAGTATTCCATAATAGTCTTCATGCATGGAGTCCTGAATTTTGAATACATTCAAAGTTTTAAGATTACACTATCCATACTATTATTAGATATGATTTATGTAATTAAATTTACAAAAACTAATGCAACAAAATAAATGTACAATCAATCTATGAGAAATACAATCTATGGGAAAATTAAAATAAAGTGTTAGATATGACAACACTGATAAAGCATTAATTCTATCTAGTGATGTGCCGGATCGTTAAAAATGTATATCCGCGGTTATGGATCCGGATACGGATTTTAACTTTTTTACTCAATCGGTGTCGGTGTGCGTGACCTTGAAACTCACTACGATAAATGTTTGCAATATACCTAAAGGTGCCAAATATTTGATTTTATTAATTTAATAATTTTTCACTGCTACCTATTCACCTATAGAATTTCACCTTTGTATTGAAAATTAATAAGGTAATGGATACGGATCTTTCTTCACCCGCGGATTCCGCGGATACGGATAATGATATGGATATCCGGCACATCACTAATTCCATCTAACACTCCAATTTTGTTTCATTTACTATTACCAGAACAAAACGTGTTTGATTGTATATTAAATAATAATATAGTTAGTTATTTAATATTAATTTCCCTTTTATAACTACATTTCAACAGTTACTGTATTTCTTTGTAAAAAATGATGATTTGTCAGAAATATATACCTAAATGAAAATTAAATATAATATAAAGTAATTCATAGTTTTAGTTTATTGTTGTTTGTGAGAAATTGAAGTTGTATTTGTACAGCCTTACATCTAAACTTAAATAATAATTAAATAGGACGCCCGCTTCTCAGAAGCGTACATCGAGAACAACAAATTTGAATGTACAAAGTTTGAATGTACCGCCTTTACTGGCGGTAGAACAATATTTTCAACAAATATAAGTGACACAACATTGTTGCAAATGAATTCATAACAGAAATGTGAAAAAAAAATTATACTAATGTACAACTACTGTACGTAACATGCAGCTAATGTTATAGTAAATGTTTGTTTCAGGAAAAATTATGACCTGATCCACATAGTATTATCTTTTATCTACAACTGACTGACCTGCTTCGCTCAAGTGGAATTTCTGAAAATTCCCAAGAATCTTGAAAGCTGTTCTTTATTCAGAAAACTCAAATACCAATTTTCATGAATATTGTGGCGGAATTTCTTACTAATTTTCATCCCCTGTTTAAAGCCCTTGGTGATATTTCCAAAATTCTTTTCTTATTTAGTGCCTATGTTATAAAATAACCTACAGTCAAAATTTGAACTTTCTAAATCCAACAGCATAGGCTGTGCTTTAATAAATCAGTCAGTAAGGAAAAGTCTCATGATATAATGAAAAAGAAAAGGCCTGACTAACTCACTGATTTAACTCATCATGCTTGATAACATAAGGCAGGATTTTTCGGAATTCCCACGAAAGCAAATCCTCGGGCGGTCTGTAATCTTTAATAATATAAGTATAGACTATAGATTAGACTTTTAAAAATATGAAAATAAGAGATGAAATAGTTAAATGACAATCACATGAGTTGAAATATTGAAATATGCTGTTTGTTATATTACATTAAATGACTGGCAATTATTTCATTAATAACTGCCATTTATCACTTCACAATACATTGATCCAATGAATGTAAACCAGCAATTTCCGAAAAGAAATTGGGAATAATTTAAAGATCAACAACTTATTTACTAGAGAGACAATCAATTTACAATTAATATTTCTCTCCTCTCATCCTTCCCAACTCCCGTCATCGTAAGCCGCGGTCCGAGTCACACAGAGTCGCCTTCAGGAAGACGTTCCCTCCCGATGTCTTCACACCCAATTTCTCGGCGATTCCTAGGGCTCGCCCACCCAACCGGTGACGCTGTAGCAGCCTGTAGGGCCTACGGGCAACGCAGCATATTCAACCCGAAATAAAAATCGTTTATTCAAAAGCTTTTACGAGCAAAAGAAGTCAGTGCGTCGGCCGTGGCAACGTTGCCTCGCTGGGACGGTAGCGGTCTAGAAGAATCGCGCACATTTTTTGAGGGTCCGTTTCGTCCGGGTATGTGGCCATCACCTCCGTAACTTGTGCTTCGGGGAAAATTCCTGCTAGATGGAAATGCATCCGTCGCCTCGCTTCCCAATGTTGAAGAGCCCCTTCGGAAGCGCAAGGCGAGAGCGACATCCCCGCCATCTGTGGTGCGATCGCGCCCGCTGCACCGACCGGGGCCGAAGACACACGAGCGGCTGCCGCGTGAAGTCTCGGGTCACAGTTGGGGTTTAGTGTGAGTTGTCGCGCAAGTTTTCGGTGAGGATTCGGATCCGGCGGAGGCTGAGACGATCCCGGAATTTGAGCTCGATCGAAATGAGAGACGAGACTTGCGTCAGCCAATCGTGGCGTTGCCGAATGCGCTCGGGTTAGAGGTTTCTTGTTATCGACGGGCCTTCCGCTTGGAGGAAGACTTAAAGTGTGCAAATCGCGCGCTTTGCGTGCAGCCCGTTCTGACAGTTTCTCTGCGACGGATTTATGCGGTCGTCCCGCTCTTTCCGGGTGGTGGAATTTACATTTATTTCCGTAAGTGCACTTGCGCCCGTAGGGGCACGCGGGAGGCGGGTCGCTACGAGAGGGCGGCGCTCGAAGAAAAGCATCCAACGTGGGACCCGATCGACCGAGGGGATCATCGGGTGGCATGAATCTGTCGTTAACAAAGGAAAACATCAGCAGTCTTTCCTCGACAACCTTTCGGAATTCAGGGCTTTCTGCAGCGAGATCCCTATAGTTATCGTTCGAAACGACGATTCCGTCCGTTTCGGCAGCCAATCGTAGGATGTATCTATCATCGTAGCAGATAAGTCTTTTTCCGCCTAAAAGCCTACTTGGTGTGTAGACGAGTACGCGATTTCGTTCGAGGCGTTCTAGGGCGTCTCGATCGGCTACTGGGTTGTCTGGTCGGGAAGCTTCTTTTCGCCATTTTGGTACGAACACTGTAATTTCTTTGTGCCCTCGTGCTCGAAACCAGTCCACGCATATTTCGATACCTCTGCATGAGAACACCTCCTTATTTCCATGACTGTAAAGAAGAAAAATTAGAATGAGGCACTTTTAGGTCTTGGCGCTAGTCAAACATGCTAGCTTATTTTCGGCTATTGTGCAATAAGACGTAACGTTTACTACGCTGTGCATAGCGTAATGTTTATCCCCTAAATAGCCGTGTGTACTCGAGGAAAAATCATAATAATATCGTGGCGAAATAATGTGGTCGACAGGTCGACAATACAAGTTATCTAACGACGTCGTGTGCCTTCACGCGATATGTGTGATGTGTATTCTCGTTGGTCCGAGGTTAACGAGGTCCCGGGTCGGGCCATAATTAAGTATTGTGTTTTTCTGACTAGAATTTCTTAGTACTAGCCCGGAGTTAGGACTTTGGTGGTGTTTCGCCCCCGTGCATCGGAGAGCACGTTAAGACGTCGGTCCCGATTATTATCACTAACATTATAATAGTCGTCAAGGCCCGCCAACCCGTATTGAGTGCTGGGTCAAACCTTTAATTCCCTCTGAGAATAGCGGTCTGTGCCCAGCGGTGGGACATTAATGGGCTGTAATGGTGGTGGTGGTGTATTCTCGTTACCTCATAGCAACATTGCTGCCGTCGATGACGATGTGTCTGAGCGGCGCGCGGTCGGGCAACGGCTCGGGCTCTGCGGGCGGCGGCGGCGAGGGCGCTCGCGGCGGCCTCTTGGCTGCGAGGTTGATGAGCTCGGCCAGCAACTCATTCCGAGGGGGGTCCGGGCCTAGGCGCTGCAGAGCGGTCCGGGCTAGGCGTTCAGAGTAACCCAGTTTCACCGCGAACTCAATCTTAGCCTGAAAAATAATGTTAATTGAACATCTTTAACCATGACATCATCAGTCACTATGCATCCATTATTGGAGACCTCTTTTTTCAAGAAATTATACAGGTAACCAACGTGGTAGCACGTTGGCGCTATTTGAAAGAGGCCTATGTCCAACAGTGGATGCACAACGGCTGATGATGAGTGTGGTTGGGTTTTGCTTGTCACATTTCGAGGAATGTCTAGTCGTTACCTATTCCTTAGAAAAACTGGGAACCCATATAGTTTCATCCAGTTCTGTCCATACTGAGTATTACAGCTATTTTAAAAATGAGCTATAAGAGAGATACATACAGTTGAGATATATAAAGTGCAGATAAAGAAACCTGTTACAGCTAAACAGAGGCATGTCAAACTTTTGATAAAAGTACTTAAGATTGAACTTGGCAAAAGGGATTGACTAAGGGCGTTAGTCCACCGCCGCCGTCACCGGGACAACCGACATATGGGTCAACAATTATTCAAATAGTGATTACAGTTAAATAAATATGGAAGTGCATTATAACCAAGAGTAGGTATTCAGAGATCGTTTGAGTGATCAATTATGTTTGTGTACATAATATGTTATATTCCTAGGATTATGCAACGTTAAACATTTATTACAACTTACAGATGTTATCTCGCATATTTTTTGTCAACAAAATATTTATATTTTTTGCACATGGCTGATGGAATGATGAAATACACAGATTTGTGTCAAACACCGCGTGCGATGTTGATGTATTCCGAATTTTTCATCCTTGTCGATTAGGAGAAATATAGGAGGACATTTTCCAACAAAACGACGAAACATATTTTCGTTTTATTCAGGAAACTGTCTAGCGTCTACCCTACGTGTTGAATTACCGTCTCGCGAATTGCCAAAGATTGAATAGAAGCAGGCGTTACTTTGCGGAAGTCCATGATAGTGAATGAACTAGAAGTTTAATTCGCTATAATCCGCTACAGTAGACAAATCTGTGTGGTACAGTGCGTGTCTTTCACCTGCAGCATGCGACACCCACCACCCAGCAATTCGCACAGGCACAACACCACACCACACAAATCCTCCAAATCACTCTCAACGTACGTTTCACTCCGACACCGGAGCATCTTCAGGAGATGTTGACTCGACAATGCACGATTGTGAAGATGAAAGTTGAATCTCAAGTGAAGCATTGAATAGAAGCAGGCGTTACTTTGCGGAAGTCCATGATAATAAATGAACTCGAAGTTTAATACGCTATAATCCGCCACAGTAGACAAATATAAGTATGTGGCACACTGTGTATCCTGCACTTGCACCTTGCTGTATTCACCACCCAGTAAGCCAGGAATTCGCACCGGCATAGCACCCACACCACACAAATCTTCCAAATTATTCTCAACATATAACTTTGTAACGTATAACTTTGTAACGTATAACGTCGTGTGAGTGAAATCATGGGCGGCGGGTAAGATCGCAATCAGAGGCGTACTATTAGTGTACTAAACAAACAATTCGTTACCTGGTTCGGTTGTGGCGGTGGCGGTGCGAGGGTGACGTACTCCGCGAACTCCGCCGCGAGAGTGTCGGAGGGTGTCCGTGAGGCAGTGCGATGGCCGCCGTCATCGTCACACTCCGAGTCGTAGCTCGAATCCTCGCCACGTTCACCAGCCCATCCCAACGACGACTCCACATATTTCTGTTAAGAATGAAACAAACTCAAACTTAAAAAATTACATCTTTTCACGCCAGTTTTCACCGAAAATCCTTATTTTCCTAAGCTAGTTAGTGAAACTACGATGAGGTGGTCCCTTAAATTTAGGGATTGTTGGTGAAAACTGGTATCAGTCTTCGAGTCATTAACTTATAAAGATACAAAATTTCCGCAACTTCGTTCGCGTAGTTTAAGGTTTTCCGTTTCCTGCGGGAACTTCTTAATTTTCCGGAGTCTATGTCCCTCCCCGGGATGCAAACTAGGTTGAAAAGATGGGACGGGAAAGCGTAGTAGACATATAGACAGACATACTACTTACTATCAATATGGATTACAATCTATCTCTCTCCCGTCGTTTTTATTATGTGAAGTGGTAAACGGTCCTGACGAAGACCAATTTTGAACCTGCCAAGTTCTGGTTACCCATGCATTAACCGACTTGGGTCAACGTTGCTCAATTAGCAGTAAGCGACTAATATATCGCAATTAGGCCACGCGACTTTCAAGTAGCTGAATCATTCCCTAGTTAATAACCGGGTATAGGCTGGAACGAAGAAGATATCAGTAACACCGTTTTACACCTTCGTTCCCACAGCGATCAGTAAGAACATTTTACTTCTGTACCAGCGCCGGCGCAGGACAGGGTCACGAGGGCGTGGAGGCGGATCTACGGATGATCATTGACCTTTACCGCGCGCGCAAATCCTCAGCGTACCGGTTATAATTCATTATTCACCATTAAGGTGCCAATACACCGCGAAACTACACACGAACATGCGATCCCATAAAGCTGTGCCACGTGCTGTTTTGTGTGTGACAAATTTTGTTATAGGTACGGTAAAGCGGAAGCAAAGCGGTTCAGATATTGTGGTATATGGCTTATTATTAGGTAAGTATTCAGGTTATTAAAAATCCAATGGAACTAGGAGGTGCTTTTTCGGAATAGCCCATGTCCTACCAAAGACAGAAAGGCGCACTTTCACATATCATTATTCAGTAAGCTATCCCTAATATTAAAATAATAGACAGGGCTTAGCTATCCAAGGCTAAAAGATGCGACTCTAAATAGAGAAGATTTTCGCATGATAATTGCCAAACATCGGTTTGAAGAAGATTGTATGATAAGTGTTACCATGTCATGTAATAGGTATCTACTATCAATTGGTAATTTTGTTACATTTACCTATCGTTTCACTTTTCCAACACCTAACTAAACTCTCCGAGTAATACCTACCACTTGTCGAATAAACTGAAAGGAAACTCAATTTGCTTCTTAGTCACGGCTACATCCGCCTTGGTGTTCGCAAACTATTTTGCCAAGTCTTAATATCTAAATTCTGTGTAAATTGCGTTACTTTTGCCAAGTTAGCAACTTATGTCGCAATAACTTATTGCTTTATAGCTTATATAGCTTTGTAGCAAAGTCCGCATCTACGAGTATGTCTATGTTAGGTGCCATATATACAAATGATTGTGAGCTTTTCACGAAAAATTGTTCTCAGTAGTCAGTAACAATAAAAATTACCTCTTCGTTATATAAAAACGCCTTATGCTTTATTATCTCGAAAAAAAAGTAAGTACCTAAGCAGTAGGTATTTTTATAATTTTCATCCACAAAATAAATCCAATCCACAAAATTTTTGATTCGATATATTCATATCTCGCGAGGTTTTATCGGATTAAAACAAAAAGCTTTAATATTACTACTTTTATGTAATAAAAATTTAGCGTCCGCTCGTAATCTTCAGTTTTTGTAGTTTATAGCACAAAGTTTAGACTGATATGACGTACTAACTACATTCCTAAAATGTGCAAGAGGCCAGTACGTGAACCGGTAGACCAAAACATTGACAAACTATTATTAAATCAGCATATAAATATTTAATGGTTGCATAAATAATAATCATTATTACCTACTTACGAATTATTAATGTACCTAGTTATGTGGATAGGTTAAAACGTTAGAAAAACTAAATTGTGCATGAAAAAATATTTTTTATATGTGCAATGTTTGTTATAGCTTACATTGTTTCATAGCCACCGACATGCCACTGAGTTGGAAATTAGGGAGATACTCGTAGCTGTTGTCAAGTACAATTTTAAATAGTAGGTGAGTACCTTGTTACCTGGCACGTATTCGGTACTTCGGCTAAAACGACACATATAAATAGCAGTTGGTAATTAATGGTCTATTAATTTATAATAATATAAATATTTAAAATAATATATAATTCTGAATATTATTATTTAATGACCCCAATGCCTCGATATCGAGACGATATCGAGGCATTGCGGTGAATCTCGCGAACCATATTTTTTAGAAAGTCGCATCCGGATTCGCGCCAGGCGGAGCGCTTCCGTGTATACAGTTTGGATGTGGATGTGGATCTGATGCCTGCTCCGTACGAGAGACACGCTTGATTTTCTTGTAGATTAGTTTTGTTATTTAACACTTTCGATTTATTTAATACCTTTAAACGAACAATTCTTGTTTATATGTATATGTCACCGTAAGATAGTAAAAACAAAATTATAATCTAACTCGCGAAATTGCAAACTGTCGAAAGATTACAATTTAACGCATTATTTTTAGCCTGATTAGGTATATATGTCGAACCCTAACCTAACTTACAAGAAAGACGCAAGAAAACGTACATACAATTAATATTTCAAAAATTGACACTCAGAACATTGAACGCCTAACAATCTATCGACGGTTTACAATTTCGCGAGTTAGATTATAATCTAACGGTTTTTACAATCTTACGGTGACATATACATAAGTAATAATATGTAATCTGAATCTCGGAAATGGCTCAAACGATTTTCATGAAATTTAGTATGCAGCGGGTTTCGGGGCCGAAAAATCGATCTAGCTAGGATTAGTTTTTAGAAAATGACGTTTTATTCGTCTTTTCAGGCAATGAAAAACTGCTACAATATCATTAGAATACGAAGGTAAATTTCGCCACCATCTACAAGGTTATAGGTATAATAGCTCAGATGGGAAATTGGGCGGTCCTGAAACAAAAAGACCCCGGTTCGAGTTCAGATGTCTCCAGTCCGAATTTTTTTTAAATTTTAATATAATTTTCAAAAAAACAAGATTTATCTTATAATAATTGAGTACTTATTATAATCCAAGTAACTTGTAACAATAAACATCTGTCTAATTGCGATAGCATTTATTTTCAACTAGCTGATGCCCGCGACTTTGCCCACGTGGAATACGTTGTTAATAATTCTCATCAAACTCCTTAATTTTCCGGGATAAAAGATCCTATGCCTTGAACTCCTTAATTTTCCGGGAAACAAAATCCTATGCCTATATGTCACTGTCCAGGTCCTCAACTATAGCCATGCAAACAATCACGTCGATCCGTTGCTCCGTTGCATTGCTGATTGAAGGACAAACCAACAAACAAATACACTTACGCATTTATAATATTAGTGACGTGATAGTATGATTACTTTGAGTTTCGCTGGACGTGGACAAAGACTAATTATGATCAGTGGTGTAAGGTGCCACCAATCAGCGGTGTTACTGAATTTAGCCATTTACTGATTTGAAATAAGTTTCGCTCGCGCTATTATGATATAGAAGTTGATCGAAATCGTTAACCCTAGTCAGAAATTTAATTATACTAAGTATGCATCTGCTACGGGGTTATGAAGCGCTCCATAATTACAACTAGGTAGTGGTTACCACATATGAGAATACACTTTAAACACAGGTTAAATATAACGAGAAGGAATAGAACCGAATAATAGCTATATCATATGTCTTAGTAGTTGCAGGTAAAAAGTGTATCAACTATTAATTTTATATTAAACTAGATGATGCCTGCGACTTCGTCCGCATGGATCAATGTTTCATAATTCCCGCAGGAATTCCTTAATTTTCCGGGATAAAAAGTAACCCATATCCTTCCCCGCAAAATCGGTTGAAAAGATAGTCCAGGAAACCGTACCAGACAGACAAACACACTTTCGCATTTATAATATTAGTATAGATACTTGAATGGTTTTGTCGATGACAACATTACCTTTCTTCGTTGATGCAAATCTTTAATACCTAAAGACTAACGAACATTGTCAACAATCCGATTCCATGAGAACTTATGCAAATGCAACCAGTTGCAAAACCTACCGTGTAGATAATAATACATTATTGCAAAGGCTGGGAAATAGGCAATTGCAGGTCGAGTATGAGTTTGAAGGCCGAGCCGTAGGCGAGGACTTCACTAATACGAGACAGGCAATTGCCATTTCCGCCGAGGCATATATAGTGCTTTTCTCAAAAGAATGCATGGAAATAAAACATACTTTTTATGTTATACCTACATTAAATTTAATTTACCTTTGTCGCTAAATATATATCATCTGGGGCTTTAATTAAAAATTGCTTTATGTTTTCGCCAGTAAAAATGTTCGATTTCTTGCTTTTGAATCCGGTCGATTGTCGATTAAGAAAAGTAGTTAAGTTCCCATAATATTTCAAGTTAATGCCGTTTTTAACATGAACTGTACATTTCAGCATGGAATAAATTGCCCATAATGTAGATGGCTTGCGAGGACTTCCCCCGATCTGTTTTAATGGTGTTGTGTTTCCTTATTGTGACTCCGTTAAAGATTTAGGTATATATTTAGATTCTCAACTATCCTGGTCTGGGCATGTTAAAGAGCTGAGTAGGAGGACTTTTGCAACGATGAACTCTTTGCGACGGTTGCGCTCTGTCTTGCCGATCCCTACCAAAATTATGTTGGCACAATCTCTCCTTCTTTCTATTCTCGATTATGCTGACGCAAGCTATCTTAATTTGACTGAGGACCAACTAAACAAGCTTGAGCAACTCCAGAATCTCGCCATTCGGTTCATTTTTGGTTTGCGCAAATATGACCACGTTTCCGAATTTCGTCAAAAGCTCAAGTGACTCCCTATTCGCCGTCGCCGGGATTTGCATGTACTTTCTTTTCTGTACTGTGTGCTATTTCATTTAAAAACTCCCTCCTACCTGAAGGAGAAATTCAGTTTTCTTGGAGTGCAGTCCGATTTAAGACCATGTCGAACCTTAGCACTGAAAACCCCAACCCATAAAACAAAGTTCTTTGAAAATTCGTTCAGTGTTCGAGCTGTTCAGCTATGGAATGCACTTCCACTGACCATACGCCAATCTAAGTCACTGGACATATTCAAAAATGCTGTAAATGCTGTATATTGCAAACTAAAGACGACAATAAAATTATTCTTTAAGCTGAGTCAAAATATATAATATAATAAAATACATATGTATTAGTATAAATTATAATTTATATTTTGATTATATGTTTATTATTGGTTGATGTATTAGTATGTAGTTATTTGAATGTAAGTATATTATACAACCACCTGCAGTCTATTCTCCTTATTTTCTCCTTTTCCTAAGGTTGCCTGGTAGAGATCGCTACCTAAGCGATAAGGCCGCCTTTTGTATCCTACTTGTGTTTTTTTTTTATTTCCTATTTTTGTTATTTTTACTTTTTGTGGTGGTACAAATAAAGTATATAATAATAATAATAATGGCTTTTTAGTTTTAGCAATCTCATTAAAATAGCCAAAAATACTGTAACGGAGAAAATGTTCACTTTTTTCTCGTTTTTCCAACTCATAAAATTTTTATATACCTACTTTCATGTATTTTTCTTTGGACTTCGCTGGAAGTAGGTTTTCCATTGCCAATTTGGCTTCTGATCTTAAATCTGGTGAAGTACAATCAATCTCCATTTCACTCTCTGAACCGTTTGGACTCAGTTTTCTTATTATTAAATTTATATTTATTAAGTACGTAAATAACAAATCAAGACGAATTTTCAGCTTTGGCACCAATTTTTTTTTTACTATCTGTGCCGACAGGCAAACGCATTTAAGGCTATACAGCCACCAATTTGTACTAAGCAAAGAGACTATGGTATCCGATCCGATCAAAGAGTATTTAATAAGCCCAGCACGCCGTTTCATACAACATTGCAGGAGCGTTGTAATGTTCCAAATTCAAAAAACGCTCCTGCAATGGATTTGATTTTCTTTGTCCGAAAATTCGAGACTTCGCGTGTTCTTTTTTCGAAAATAATAACAATATTTCCATGCATGTTTGAGAAAAATCAATTTACCTATTGGATGACAAGTGAACAATATCTATTCTCCACAATATAATCAATACTATATAAAGTTACCACCACCACCACGACAACCCATTAACGTCCCACTGCTGGGCACAGGCCTCCACTCTCATAGGAGGGAATTAGAGCTTAGACCTGCTCCAATGCGGGTTGGCGGGCTTTAACGACTATATTCATGTTAGTGAAAATTACCGGGACCGACGGCTTAACGTGCTCTCCGAGGCACGGGGGTGTAACACCGCCAACTTCCAACTCCAGGCTAGTTACTGAAAATTTCTTATCAGAAAAACCCAACACTTGATTATGCCCCGACCCGGGACTCGAACCCGGGACCTCGTCAGCCGCAGTCGAGCATGATAACCACTGGTATTGATTAATGATTACATACACTGGTAAAAACTAGTGTTATATAGTACATTACTGCAGCGGCCAGCAAAACACGTATGTGTGCCTCGGCTTCGCCTCGGCCCACATTTACACGTTCGTCCTTCAATTCCTAGTTGTGGTCAAGGCTTCTATAGTGCTTTTCTCAAATAATGCGCGGAAATTAAAACTGAGTAGTACGAGTACCTAGACAGAACTTTTTATTTAAAAATATTTTTCTTACGATTTTGGCGGTAACAAGTTTTCTATTACGGCTCTTGCCGCCTCTTGAATTTCAGATGGCGTTAAAGTAAGTTCATCACACTCATTGTGAACAACGAACAACAATAATTTTTCCCGCGTTATAGTGTTCATTTGTATTTTTTTCAATAAACGGCTTTCTATTTGCAAGCTGGTTTTAAATTTAAATAAAACCTTTGATAAGTTACCTCCTTGGTTGCCATGTTTCGGAGTAAAAGATCGTTCCATTTTTAAATTAAACGACAGATCAAGACACGCGGAAGCGTGTCCAGCCAAAGTTCAAAAAAACTGGCGAGCAGCACCGTGTGTAATATTACACGAACCATTTGGAGCCACTTTTGACCCCCTCATAACTCAAAAACTATTTCACATAAACATGTCAAATTTGGCGCATATATTGAGACCCGTGAGATACATATGTGCTCCAAATTTCATAAGCACACCTCAAATGGTTATTTAGATATAAACGTACAAAAATCGTCATTTTTATGCTCTACCTAGGTATAGATCAAAACTCTGACACGGGGCATACTACCATTGCTTAAAGCCGTATTATTTTAATATTGTTGACGTTCATGTTGTAGTGATATAATCATTATTTTAAGGACGTCAAAGTACGTGACATTCAACCGTTATTTTGAAACAATACTGCTTTAAGCGGTGGTAGTAACTCCGTCGTCCACTTCCTGCGGCAACTTGCATTACATTCTACGCATAGTGCATGCACAACTAAATAAAACAAGGGTTGTTAAGTAAAAAAAAACTCCGATTACATAAATCATACTGCAGGTCTTTGTTTATATTCGTTATTTTGTGTTGTTAACTATTGAAAATGACACATAATTATTATTTTAATGTAAATAATAATGAATAATAATATAACTTTGCATTAAAACCTTACCTTCGTATTCATGCATTTTGTGCAACGAAACGTCATTGACAGAAAAGAAGAAACGTATTTGAAGTCGTCAGTTCAAGCTGTCAGTCAATGTGATTTGTATTCATTGTTTATAGTGGTTTTAGTGATATCGACTGTTTACCGTGCTTGTTTTCAATGTTTCACTAGAAACTTTTGATTTTGAACTTTTGCAATCAAAATTGATGAGATGTAGAAATGTGCTGTAGAGGTAGTCTGACCATAGATGTAATCTGTCAATGTCAATGTAACTCTAGGTACACTATATATTTTTCTTGAGAATTCTCGTCTTTAATTATCTTGTACAATGAGTCGTAGAATAGAATTACTGGTGGGTGACACACTGACCTTACACCGAATAATAAGTACTTACTAATGTAAAACGTAAACTAAACTAATAGAAAAGTCCTATTACAGTGTAAAGGATTATTTGAATGATAGCAAGGCAGCGATGAATTGTTACAGCGGCTGATTATGTAATGTTATATTATAAGTAAATATATAAAATTTCAAATATTTGTGAGATGGTGATAATAAAAAAAACACAGCTTAGTTTATTGCGGGCTCTTCTCAGACCAGGGCACGTTTGGAACCCTCGTAGCTTTAGTTTTAAGATACCGTACTCAATTATCACCATCACGTCTTATGCTCTGTAAGCATGACGTTCAGAAGGTGTACTTTGTAGGTACATATTTTGAATAAATATGTTTTGAGTTTGAGATTGAGTTCAATAATTTCTGTACAAAAAGTAATGATATCCCATCAAAAACATAAATGTAAAATGAGAGCCAATTTCAAAATTGTGATATATATGCCTTGGTTGTTGACTTCAGCGACAAAAGAAGTGAGATCTAAATGGGTGCCAAGTTCAATGGTCAGTCCTGCAATTTATTTATCCCATCAAAAACATAAATGTGAAATGACAGCCAAGTTCAAAATTGTGATATATATGCCTTGGTTGTTGACTTCAGCGACAAAAGAAGTGAGATCTAAATGGGTGCCAAGTTCAATGGTCAGTCCTGAAATTTATTTATGACAACATATAATATTTTATAACAACAACAATATTTTATAAAATATCATTTCTTCTTATAACTTAGTATAAAATGTTGAAGACTACAGACTTAGACTTTGGCTTGGCTAGTTTTAATATACGAATTATAGCCTTCACAAGTTGTAAAGCTGTAAGTTCTTATTTTATTCTTCCGAAAATTTGGCTTGCTGGTAGAAACTGTACTTTTAGGTACCTACTTAATAATAATTTTCGCTTCGCTCGGTCAACAAGTGTTTAGTTTGTAACCTAAATTAGGTATGTTAGTTGAATTTTTATTGGTGTAGATTTTACTTCACTTTTATGGTTCACAAAATTCTGTATTGTGTTAGTAAACCGAGCAAAGTAAAGAACATGCAGCTTGTTTAGTAAAATATCGGTAAAATTCTGTTGCAAAATTTGCCTGTCGCAAGTAAACCGGTTAGCCTAGTTTTTGTTAAAGTGGTTTGTATCATCTTGTGCGATAACATTGTTTACTTTTACAAAGTACACTAAACGATAAATATTAATCTCTTATTAAAGTGTTTCTTTGATTACTTATAAGGAAGCGTAACAAGTAACGAGAACGGCGATCGCAAAAAACCCATTCCACGGCAAATGAGAACAGTTTGTCTATGAAGCTCACCATAAAAACAAAGACAGCTGACAATAATTACCTTAAGTTTGAAGAACTGCTTAGAAAAAATAAAAAAAACCCAATGGATTCTCCAGTATTTGATACGGTCGTATTAGCTTGGAATCGGTTTATTTTGTTTACGTTTTTTTCCTATTCGTACTTTGCACCGAACGTAACTTTATGAACGGGAGCTGCTATTCAATTCAATTCTATGCAGTGTGTGATCTTGGAAAACATTAAGGTCTCACTAATGGTCAGACACATTGTAGTGTCGCAGTTCGTACTAAATATTCAAATCAAATACTACCGCTTGCTTATACGCATTGTTGTTTTAATGATGATTTAATATGAACAATTATGAACGAGCTTTTAATACGCAGCAGGCGGCATGAGACATTTATCCATGAATAGTTTCCTCTAAAAGAATTTTTATTTCTTACCCAAGCATATAATATAATTTTGGAGCTTTCAACCAAAAGGAATAATAGGTTATGGGACTGTTATCGTTTTCTTTTACAGTAATATCTCAAACAAGCTTGGAAAGTGCGCCAATATTTCAAAAAAATTGTTGTGTTGTGGGACACCAGATAGAAACGAAAATCCTTATTACATAATTAGACACTGTATAGCGAACATACATAAACTACATAAAAAATTGGCAGTCATAGAGACTGCCGATACAAGTGAAAACGAATACCTATTTAATTATATTTTTCTTTTTTTTTTAATTTTTTATATTAATAAAATAAATATTTCTTAAAATATAAACCTTAACCCTAAAGCATTAAAGTTTAATTTCGAATGCAGTATATTTATATTGAAGACCTTTTGTCTTCGTAACAACGCGAGCTTGTTTTCACTTCAAAATCTTACGCATTTTCGTTACGGACGTTTTTTTGCATCTTACACATTTTTGTTACGGATGTTTTTTGCCGGCTATCGACCCTTAAGGAACTTTCGTTCCAAAATTGTTAAAACTTGATAAACTTATAATACATTTAATGTGGGCCTTTTTGCTAGAAATATTAATGTTGCTAGATACATTTGGGCTTTATCTGTGGTTAGATCTAGTTTTTTTATATCAAATTATTTAATTATTATGTTATCGTAAATATCGATCTCGTCAATAGGAAGACCGAAAGAACGGATTTAACCTTGATAAAAAATATGATAAAAAATACGCATTGACAAAACAGTTAATTGCCTTGATTTATTCGCGACCTACTTATATTTGGAGGACACTAAATCTTTGTGAACCTACAAAATACGAATTTTGTAATCATACTAGTCATACTAGAATATTATAAATGCGAAAGTGTGGTTGTCTGTTGGTTTGTCCTTCAATCACGCCGCAACGGAATAACGGGTCGACGTGAGTTTTGGTATGGGTATAGTTGAGGACCTTGAGAGTGACATAGGCTACTTTTATCCCGGAAAGAGTTCCCGCGGGAACTAAAATACCTCAATCCACGCGGACGAAGTCGTGGGCATCAGCTAGCAATATAATAAATGCGAAAGTTTGGATGGATGTTTATTACTCAATCACGCCCCAACGGCTGAACGGATCCGGCTGAAATTTGGCACAGAGATAGATTATAGTCTGGAATAGTAGAAAGGCTTTTTATCCTGGAAAGTTAAAGAGTTCCCGCGGGAACCAAAAAACCTCAAACCACGCAGACGAAATCGCGTGCATTCGCTAGTCTAATATATATATAAAATCGTTAAGGGATCAACGCACAGCCTAAACCACTGGGGTTAACTTGAAAATTTGACAGTAGGTTCCTTTTGTGACGTAGGCGCTCACTAAGGAAGGATTTTTCAAAATTCCACCCCTAAAGGGGTGAAATAGGGGTTGAAAGTTTGTATGAAAGTCCGTCATTTCTCAAGTTATATCCATGAAACTTGGTATACGAGCTACTGGTTGAAAATGAAGAAATACGTCTTTCACAGTTTTCAAAAATTCTAACCCCGAAGGGTTGAAATAGTTGATATTTCGGCTTACGGTAAAAAATAAAGAAGTACGTGTGTCACAGTTTTTTAAAATTCAACCCCTAAAGTGGTAAAATAGGGGTTGAGTTTTTTTATGACTGCTATAACCATGAAACTTGGTATATGAGCTGTGAGTTAAAAATCAAGAAACACGTATTTCACAGTTTTTAAAAATTCGACCCCCAAAGGGGTGAAATAGGGGATGAAAGTTAGTATGAAATGCCTTCATTTCTCAAGATATTTTACAAGTTATATCAACGAAACTTGATATTATGGCTTACGGTAAAAAATAAAGTAGTACTACGTGTGTCACAGTTTTTCAAAATTTTACCGGGGTTAAAAGAGGGGTTGAAATTTTGTATGAATGTCCTTCAATTCTCAAGATATTGCTCAAGTTACATCTAAGAAGCTTAGTGATTCGGCTTTCGGTAAAAAAATAAAGAAGTACGTATGTCACAGTTTTTCAAAATTCAACCCCCAAAAGGATAAAATAGAGGTTGTAAGATTGAATGAAAGTCCTTCATTTCTCAAGTTGTAGCCATGAAACTTAGTAAATAAGCTGCGAGTTAAAAAAGAAGAAATACGTGTTTCACAGTTTTTGAAAATTCGATCCCTAAAGGGATGAAATAGGGGATGAAAGTTGGTATGTAGGGCCTTCATTTCGCAAGATATTGCTCAAGATAAATCAAAGAAGCATAGTTTTTCGGC
Source organism: Erebia palarica (assembly GCA_964035005.1). NCBI lineage: Eukaryota > Metazoa > Arthropoda > Insecta > Lepidoptera > Nymphalidae > Erebia > Erebia palarica. The sequence goes on from OZ035983.1 coordinate 33,151,782, forward strand.
TTTTCGTAAAAAATAAAGAAATACGTGTTTCACAGTTTTTGAAAATTCGATCTCTAAAGGGGTGAAATAGGGGTTGAAAGTTTGTTTGAAAGTCCTACATTTCTCAAGTTATAGCCATGAAACTTAGTATATAAACAGCGGGTTAAAAATGAAGAAATACGTGTTTCACAGTTTTTTAAAATTCGATCCCTAAAGGGGTAAAATAGGGGATGAAAGTTGGTATGTAAGGCCTTCATTTCACACGATATTGCTCAAGTTATATCGACGAAGCTTAGTATTTTGGCTTTTGGTAAAAAATAAAGAAGTAATTGTGTCATAGTTTTTCAAAATTCAACCCCCAAAAGGGTAAAATAGGGGTTGAAAGTTTGTAATGAAAGTCCTGCATTTCTCTAGTTATAGCCATGAAACTCGGTATATAAACTGCGAGTTAAAAATGAAGAAATACATGTATCACAATTTTTCAAAATTCAACCCGCAAAAGGGTAAAATAGGGGTTGAAAGTTTGTATATGAAAGTCCTTCATTTCTCAAAATATTGCTCAAGTTATATCAACGAAGCTTAATGTTTTGACTTTCGGTAAAAAATAGAGAAACAATGTTTAGGCTACTTTTCATCCCGGAAAATAATGATATGCTGTGGGAATTGAACAAAAACTTATGCCACACGAACGAGTGACGCTCAATCACACCTGAACGGCTGAACGGATTAATTTGATGAAAGGACTTGACCGGTGGAACTATGGCAGCTTGCCTAGGTGTCAAAAATCAATGTTCAGCAATGATTTCTTTATTATTGTAATTGTAATATTTCACTGTTTTCAGATAAAAAAGTTTCAGGAGTCTGAAGGCTCGGAAAACTGCGAAAATGAACAAAAAAGTTTCACCAAAAGACTGCTTTCCCACACTAGATGGCGCTATTTATTGTGTTAAGCGAGTCTAAAAAAATATTTTCAAGTATTATTTCTTTATTATTGTAATTGTTATATTTTATAGTTTTCAAATAAAAAAGTTTCAGGAGTCTGAAGGCTCTGAAAACTGAGAAAATAGATAAAAAAAGTTTCACCAAAAACTGCTTTCCCACACTAGATGGCGCTAGTTATTGTGGTGAGTCTAGAAAATATTTTTAAGTATTGCTCGCTACTTTTCGTTAACAAGTTCAACTATTCGACCACAGATGGCAGCATATGCAATGTGACAGGGCGTTCCTTTAAACGTAGTATTTCAAAATGCTTTGTTCGATCGATTAGTTTGAGACTTGTCAAAAAATAAAAATAATTATAAACAAAACATACATTTCCTTTTCATTACTATTTAATTGATCAAAAATAAATCATTCCTAATATAATAACTAAGGTACTTAAATGGTATTCATGTAGGGTTACAAGATTATTATTAGGCATGGATATAATGCGGGCGGCAACTGGGGGCCGTATATTTGAGTTCCCCGGCGCCGGAGCCTCTAGTGCGGAGAAGGCGGACTCCCTGGCCAATAAGCTCCGGGAGGTCCTGGGCGACGAGGTCGTCCGAGTGACCCGCCCCGTAAAGTCGGTCGACTTGCGGGTGTCGGGCTTGGACGACTCCGTCACCAGCGCGGAGGTAGCGGCGGCGATCGCCAGGGCCGGAGAGTGCCCCGCGGAACAGGTGCGAGCCGGTGCGGTGGGGGTGAGGCGTGACGGGCTGGGCGCAGTGCTGGTGCGCTGCCCCGTCGCGGCCGCCAAAAAGATCGCGGCAGGGGGGCGCCTAACGGTGGGGTGGGTGTCCGCTCGGGTCCAGTTGCTGGACGACTTCCCCCTGATGTGTTACAGGTGCCTAGCACCTGGGCACGTGGGCACCCAATGCGCGGAGGGGGTCGACCGCAGCGGACTGTGCTACCGCTGCGGTCAACCAGGCCACAAGGCCCGCGGCTGCACCGCGGCGCTTCGCTGCGTCGTCTGCGCGGCGGCCGGGCGGCCGTCAGAGCACCGGGCGGGTGGCAGGGCCTGCGTGCCCCCGCCTAAGGGGCAGAAGGGAGGAGGGAGCGGCGACAGGCCTTCCCCCGCACCCCAGCAAGCGGAGGCGCCGCGAGAGGAGGTTCCAATGGCTACGGACCAGTAATGGACCTGAACCTCCTCCAGGCGAACATCAACCACTGCGCCAGAGCTCAGGACCTCTTGTTCCAGAGCATGGCGGAGTGGTCGATCCACGTGGCCGTGGTCGCCGAGCCCTACCGCGTCCCATCTGGGGACGATTGGGTGGGAGACAGGGACGGCGTGGTGGCGCTGACGTCCCGTCCCGTGGTGGGTTCCCCGGCCTTCGTCGACGTAGTCCGAGGTCGGGGATATGTCTCGGCCGTGGTGGGTGACATCCTAGTCGTCGGGGTGTACTTCTCGCCGAATCGGAGTCTCGCCGATTTCGAACAGTTTCTGGACGAAGTCGGCGTTCTGATCGGCAGGAGTCGCTCCGGCCGCGTGCTCGTCGCTGGAGACCTCAACGCTAAATCTGTGGCGTGGGGGTGTCCAGCGACGAGCCCTCGGGGGCAAGAGCTGGTGGAGTGGGCGACGGCGACCGGCCTCACGGTCCTCAACCGAGGGTCGGTCCACACCTGCGTGCGGCGGCAGGGCGGCTCCGTCGTGGACGTCACCTTCGCCGATCCCGCCCTGGCGCGTCGCGTCCGGGGCTGGAGGGTGATGGAGGACGTGGAGACACTGGCGGACCACCGCTACATCAGGTTCGCCGTCTCCGCGAGTGCGGCCTTCGCGAGTGTTGCGACTCGGCCCTCGCCTCCCGGTCCTCGTTGGTCTCTGAAACGTTTGGACCGGGACTTCCTGGTCGAGGCTGCCCTTGTCGAGGCCTGGTTCTCTGCGCCTCGAGAGGGCGGTCTGGGCGGTGTGGAAGCCGAAGCGGCGCGTCTTGGCGAGGCCATGACGAGCGTCTGCGACGGGGCGATGCCGAGGGTGCACTCCATCCCCTCGAGGCGAGCGGTGTATTGGTGGTCCGACGAGCTCACGCTGCTGCGCAGATCCTGCGTGGCGGCGAGACGCCAATACACCCGCTGCCGCCGGCGGAGGAGACGGGACCTGGCGGAGGAGGAGCGGCTCTACTCCCTCTACAGGGACGCTGTGCGAGCGCTGCGCGAGGCCATCGGGGTGGCCATGGACCTGGCGCACGAGGAGATGCTCGAGACTCTGGATGGGGATCCGTTCGGAAGGCCTTACAAGGCGGTCCGGAAAAAGCTCCGACCCGCGGCCCCTCCAATAACATCGAGTCTCGAGCCCTTCGTAGTGGAGTCGGTGGTCGCGACCCTGTTCCCCGAAAGGGCCGACCGCGGAGCGCCTCGCATGGCGCCTCCTCCCGAGGAGAGAGTCCGGAACTCGGCCGCGCCCCCGGTCGCGGAGGGAGAGTTGGCGGCGGCGGTGTTGCGCATGCGCGCGAAGAACACCGCCCCGGGTCCCGACGGTATCCCTGGTCGCGCCTGGGCTCTCGCCCTGGGGCCGCTCGAGCCGTGGGTCCGGGCCTTGTTCGGTGCCTGCCTCGAGAGGGGCCAGTTTCCCGGGGAGTGGAAGAAGGGGAGACTGGTCCTGATCGGGAAGCCCGGCCGCCCGGCCCATGAGCCGTCGTCGTACCGACCGATTGTGTTGCTGAACGAGGTGAGCAAGCTCTTCGAGCGTGTCATCGCCGCTCGCCTCGTTCACCACCTGGAGAGTGTGGGGCCGGACCTCAGCGACAACCAGTACGGTTTCCGCAGGGGCAGGTCCACCGTAGACGCCATTCTGTGCGTGAGGGCCCTTGCGGAGAGTGCGGTGTCCCGGGGCGAGGTGTTGGTAGCGGTGTCGCTCGACATCGCGAACGCCTTCAACACCTTGCCCTGGAGCTGCATTCGGGAAGCGCTGAGGTACCACGAGGTTCCTCCGTACCTCGAGAGGATCGTGGCCGCCTACCTCTCCGGGCGATCGGTCGGGTATCCGACCAGCGCGGACTGGTCGGAGAGGACGATGTCGTGCGGTGTTCCACAGGGTTCGGTTCTCGGGCCCCTCCTGTGGAACGTCGGGTACGACTGGGTGCTGCGCGGGGCCTTGATGACGGGCGTCGACGTAATATGTTACGCCGACGATACCCTCGTCACGGCTCGCGGCAGCACCTTTCGGGAGGCTAGACGTAGGGCCACGGCTGGCGTGGCCCACGTCGTAGCGAGGATTCGGGCCCTGGGCCTGGAGGTGGCCTTGCACAAGTCCGAGGCCCTGTGCTTTCATGGGCCTCGGAGGGCGCCTCCCGCCCGGTCCGAGTTGGTGGTGGGCGGAGTGTCCATCGGCGTCGAGCGTACGATGAAGTACCTGGGACTCGTCCTCGACAGCCGGTGGACATTCGAGGAGCACTTTCGGCGTCTCGTCCCGAAGCTCGTGGGAGCTGCTGGAGCCCTGAGTCGGCTCCTGCCAAACCTGGGCGGACCGAGCTCGCGGTGTCGGCGCTTGTACACGGGCGTCGTGCGATCCATGGCGCTCTACGGAGCGCCTGTCTGGTCGGACACTCTGACCGCCCAAACTCGGGCCCTGCTGCGGAGACCGCAGAGGGTCATGGCGATCAGAGTGATACGGGGTTACCGGACAGTGTCGTGCGAGGCGGCCTGTGTGCTGGCGGGGACGCCGCCATGGGACCTCGATGCCGAAGTGCTCGCGGCGGCGTATTGGCGTAGGTTGGATGCCCGCATCCGGGGGGAACACCCTACGCCGGCGCAGGATCGCGCCTGGCGGCGGATGGCGGAGGCCGATCTCGCCGCTCATTGGCGGGACCGACTTCTGGCGCCGACTGCCGGCAGGCGGACGATCGAGGCGATCCGGCCCGTCCTGGAGCTCTGGACCGGCCGGACGCACGGGGCCCTCTCCTTCCACCTCGTGCAGGTTCTCTCGGGGCACGGCTGCTTCGGGAGATACCTGTGCGGCGTGGCGAGACGGGAGCCCACCGAGGTGTGCCACGAGTGCGGCCACGTGGAGGACACGGCTCAGCACACGCTGGAGTCGTGCGCCGAGTGGGCGCCCCAGCGCGCCGCACTCGCGGCAGTGGTGGGGCCGGACCTCTCGCTGCCCGCCGTCGTCCGAGCCATGGTGGGCAGCGAAGAGTCCTGGGGCGCCGTCGCCTCCTTCTGCGAGGAGGTGATGTCCCAGAAGGAGGCGGCGGAACGGCTGCGTGAGGCTGCTGCCGACGCAGACCCTCTCCGCCGCCGAAGGGCCGGGCGCAGGAGGCGCGCGCAAGACCGGCGCCTCCCACCCTGACGGGAGCTCCGGGCGGCCAGTCCGTCGTCGTCGTCGTCGTTTTCGTCGTCGTCGTCGTCGTTGTCGCCCGTTGAGCCTCAGTCGCGGAGGAACATCAGGGGGAGTCGGGGCAGCATGCCCCCCGCAGGAGGGTCCGCTTGGGCGGACGTCGCTGGCTGGGTCGCGGATGATTGCGTGTTCCCGTAACCCAGCCTTAAGGCGATGCGCAGGAGCGCCGCTGGGTTTTAGTGGGTATTCTGGAGTGCCAGTGAGTCCCACATACCCTCTCGGAAGCACCGCAGTTTCACACTGCCTGCTTCCGAGAGGGATGCCTAAACGCATTTCCCAGCGTAAAAAAAAAAAAAAAAAAAAAAGGCATGGATATAATGGAACGTCAAAATGGAGTAGTGCTTAAAGAGGAAAGCGAACGCTCAAGATTTAAACAATAAACGTACTGTTTTTTTTTGTCATTTGAACCCCGACCTTATTTGGAATAATAAATCCATAATAATTTCGTTTTGAATTTTTAAACCTTACTGTAAAAACGGAAATCCTGTGCATTGTCCCGAATCGGAGGGCAATTACTGGTCATGTCCTTTGGCACAGAGATAGATCGTAGTCTGAAATAACACGTAGGTTTCTTATCCCGAAAAATTTAAGAAGTCCCGCGGGAACCTAAAAAACCTAAAGTGAATGTTTGTCAACTTGAAACTCAAGTTTGAAACTCAATCACGCCAGAACGGCTGAACGGATCTGGATGAACTTTGATACAGAGATAGATTATAGTCTGGAATAACACATAAGGCTACTTTTTATCCCGGAAAATTAAAGAGTTCCCGCGGGAACCAAAAAATCTCAAATGGACGTTTGTTACTCAATCACGCCATTACGGCTAAATGGACTTAGATGAACTTAGCACTGAGATAGATTATAGTCTGCAATAGCCAATAACACATGGGTTACTTTCTATCCCGTATAATTAAAGACAATTCAATCCACGCGGACGTAGTCGCGGGCATCAGCTAGTCATTCATAAATCTCGTCACTCATCGTTAATGCGCATTAGGTATAGGTAAATAGGAAAACAACAAAGAACTTACGACCTGAATGTGGAATTGAAACCAACAATCTTTATGCACTACCTACCTACCCGAGACAATAGTAACGAACCAAATGTGCTCAATGTGTTTCTTCTTTGACTACATACCAAATTCAATATCACTTGACTATAAGGTTGTTAGAGTATTAACCGTTCGATGTTTTATTGACAAAAATATTTACATTCTTTACGAGCTCGTAGCAACAGAGGTTATCGAATATACGTCATTCCATCTCACTGACGTCTATTATAATCTATTTTAATTTGCATGTTGTCTACAGACAAAATTAGGCGAACCAATTTAACTAATCGCGTATTTTCTCGCATTAATAAATTCTGTTATTTATCTATTAGACACTAATATTTTTGGTAAACTAGCAAATCTCGTTATCTCAAGACCTATCAACGTCGGCATTGTCAGCATCGAAGTTGTTCAGGAATACAACTACCTTGGCCAGATTATACAACTTGGTAGGAACAACTTCGAAAAGGAGGCTGACAGAAGAATTCAGTTGGGCTGGGCAGCATTTTCTAGGCTTCGTCAAGTCTTCGATTCGTCGATACCGCAAAGCTTGAAGACTAAAGTCTTCAACGAATGCGTCCTGCCGGTAATGACGTATGGAGCGGAAACGTGGACACTGACAGTAGGCCTCGTCCACAAATTTAAAGTCGCTCAGCGTGCTATGGAACGGGTTATGTTGGGAATCTCTCTCAGGGATAAAATCCGGAACGAGGAAATTCGTAGAAGAACCAAAGTGACCGACATAGCTCTGCGGATTAGCAAGCTGAAGTGGCAGTGGGCAGGTCATATCTGTCGCAGAACCGATGGCCGTTGGGGCAAACGTGTTCTGGAGTGGAGATCGCGTACCGGTAAGAGCAGTGTAGGACGACCTCCAGCTCGCTGGTCCGATGACCTAAAGAAGGTTGCGGGAAGCGGTTGGATGAGGAAGGCGGAGGACCGTGTTTGGTGGCGCGCTCTCGAAAAGGCCTATGTCCAGCAGTGGATGCATACGGGCTGATGAAATGGAATGGAAAATAGCAAATGCTTGTGACTTGCAAACGATTGAATAATTCGGTTTATCACCAATATATTATGCAAAGAAAAAGCGCTTAAACAGCATAAGTAGATACAGATCAATTCCGTGCCAGTTAACAGCTAATGATATAATGAATGATCATTTGATTCGATCTCTCGAATCCTGCAAAACAAGTTAACTGTGTAGCTGTAGTGGGTAGCTACTAAGGCCTTAGAAAGTATTTTGTTTTAAGTTTACTGTCCACGCCTTTTCTTAGTAAAACTGACATACTCATCTTTGGAAACACTGATTATTATTAGCAGCACAAAATATGAAGAACGTGCCTGTGAATAACCTTTGCTAAATCTTGTTTTGATTACATAATGTATGCCACGATAATTCGAAGCAAATGACGTATGTTCTAACTCCTAAATCATCTCTAAGTACATCCGGTAAAACGTTGAGTGTATTCAGGAAAAATGCATGGGTGTAATTAATACACTTACTTAGAAACAAAGGAAATTTCGAGATTGTAAGTTATTTGTATGTTTGCTAGGCCCTAGGTTTTAAAGTATTATGCATTCGAAGAGAATTTTAAAAAAAACTAAAGAACAAGTCTTCGAAACAGTAAAATTTTTCATAAGGTTTTTTATTTATTTAGCTTGCTGTAAAAGATAGAGACTGAAGTTAATTATCTCTTTGTATTTATATAACGTTCGTCCGTCTGTCTGTCCGTCTGTCAACCACCTATTTCTCGGGAACGCGTGGAGCTTTCAAGTTGAAATTAATATGAAATGCTTAGATCTATGCTCTCTTGGAGCTGTAAAAAAATCAAGCTTCTAAGTCAATGCAATCAAAATATACGGCCGTTTATATGCTGCATATTTTGACACAAGTCAATAAATCAAAACCTATAGGGTACTTCCCGTTGATCTAGGATCATGAAAGGCAAGAAAAAGACAAGTATAGAAAAAATATAATTAGGGTTTCATACTCATAGGGTGTCGAATTGTTTGTCAGGCGCTACCAGTTATACCTAGCGCCATTATGTAAACTAGGTATTTCACAGCTGATTACGTGTTGTTATGACATCGTTCTTGTTATTTAGGTACTAAAACAATTTATATCGCGGAACCCTTTATGTGCGAGTCTAACTCGCATTTGACCGGCTTTTTTTAAAATATGTATAATTGGTAGCACCGGACAAAGCCGGATGCCACCCATTTTGAACGCAGCGGGTGCTTTATTGATTTATTAAATAATATATTCGGTATGCTTACAGCAATGCCAACACACATACCGAATACGTCTTTGACAAAACTAAGCCATAAATCCGTACACCGCTTCGATTACATATGGGATACAAACATATATTTTCACCCTTGGAGAAATTCTACCGCACGATTGTCGTAGAGATAAGAACGACCAATGGAATAGGCGTTTATCAGCGAAGTTGGCTCATACGATATTTCGCCGACGTCAGAGACCAACAGGATGCGAGATAAACGTATACTGATAGGGTTGCTCAAAAACCACCTATACTGTATCTGTGCAAACTGCAAATTATTTAATAATTCAATACTTTGAAGAAATTGAAGCTCTAAAAGCCCGAAATGAGCGTTTCACATAATTTTTCAGCTTCTAGAACTGCTGTGTCTTCTTAAAGTTTAATTTATTTATTTTAATTTATAGACTAGCGTTTGACACCTGCTTGCAAGTGGTGATGCAGCCTCAATCATTATATCGTAAAAGCGATACAAAGTAAATAACTGATGCGCTTGAATGCTTTTCTAATATTTTCAGAATAACAGATTACCCATTTGTGCAGTGATAGCCATCGCAATATGATGGACGATGTAACTAGTTAGAAGTAGCACGATGATGATGCATTTTTCAGCAGGCAACCCTGATTATTAATTGAAACTCTTGTACTTAGCGTTATTAAATAATATTCTTTTGTTTTGATATATTTAATCATTACTCATTGAATGTTTTTGTTTATTTAAAAAACAATTAGTATTTTTAAATAAAAATTAATTATGGTTATTAATAGCAATAGCAGTCAACATTAATCAAGAGAATGATTTAATTCAAAAACTAAGTACTTAATAAGAAAAATGAACAAGTTGATGTGATACAAAACTTGACAGTAAAATGAATAAACTTGTAACCATAGAGGTATATATGTCACCGTAAGATTGTAAAAACCGTTAGATTATAATCTAACTCGCGAAATTCTCAACTGTCGAAAGATTGTAAACTGTTCAATGTTCTGAGTGTCAATTTTTGACATATTGATTTTATTTAGGTTTTCTTGTCTCTTTCTTGTAGGTTAGGTTAGGGTTCGACATAAATAATCAAGCACTACTTGATTATTTATTTAGGTTTTGATTGATTTAGGTTTTATCGGCTTTAAATACCTATCAGATAACAATGTACCGGAAAATAATGCGTTAAATTTTAATCTTTCGACAGTTTAGAATTTCGCGAGTTAGATTATAATCTAACGGTTTTTACAATCTTACGGTGACATATATATACTCTACGCTTGTAACAAAATGTATTGGCATTGTTTCCGAGATATTTTGTGCATCTCTTGTTTTAACACATAGTGGAGTCAATTTGTAGATCGAAAAACCATCTTATAATGGAACCAGTAACAATCGAAGAAGAGAGATTAGATAAAGGTTAAGATTCTAACAAGTTCACCTTATTTCCAAAAAATAATCTTCGTTCTGGGTATCCTTATGATATAATATGACGTCTATTGTTTCAAGACGTCTGTACTTAATGGAGGCAAGTTGGCAACCATCGCTATAATCTCCGACGAGGATTTAGGATAGAAACTTTATTTAACAAAACTTGGAATATTTTGTTGAACAGATACAGTAAAAGTAAGATACAAAAGTCTGATTACATCTATGTTATTTTCTTTCATTTGACTATTTTTTATTGTGTTTAGTGACAGAATAAAAAGATGAAGGAGGAATAAGGCGTAACTAGTAAGATGATGGAGGATTCAACTCGTTAGTCGTTACATGTGTTTGCCAAACGAACATTTAAAAATAAATTATTAATCATATTATTATAATATCATAAAAGCGAAGCTGTGAGGGCCACAATCTCATGAATAATTTATAGAAATGATATCTGATGACGTCATATCAGTTATCGGGTGGCCTTCTCACTCTCGCGCAAATATCAATGGGAAAAATTCGGTGTTTTTGAAACGAATTAATTTTATAATTGGTGTGAATAGAATAAATGCGTCCAAAGTAACCTAGGATTAAAAAGTAAATAGGTAACTAAAATTCAAACTACCTACTCTACATTACTGATCGCTTTTGGATAAAATAAGCTACGAAATACGAATACATACCTACAATAATATATATGTCACCGTAAAATTGCAAAAACCGTTAGATTGTAAACTGTCAGATTACAATTTCTTTTTCGGTAGATTTTAATCTGTTAGGTATATTAACCCGATAAAACCGAAGGCACTACCTGATTATTTATGTCGAATCCTAACCTAACCTACAAGAAAGAGACAAGAACACGTAAATACAACGAATTTGTGAATTCTGAGTGTCAATTTCAAAAATTGACGAACATTGAACAGTTCACAATCTTTCGACAGTTTACAATTTCGTTAATTAGATTACAATCTAATGGTGTTTGCAATTTTACGGTGACATATTATGCCCTGTTATTGTGTATAACAATATTAATTAATGATTATAAAAAAATATGAATCCACGTGTTTTTTCTATTAGAACAACTAAAGCTTAACCTAGTTACCCAGATTGCATCTAGGATCAACAACGTGAACAAAACCTTTTTAAAATATTTATTTGATTTAAATGGCTATTCTCTTTCTTTGATTAAAATTTTAGAATATAATAGAACATTAATATTTTAGAATACCTCTTTATCTAATTCCAATCACCAGTTGAGCAGACATTACATCAGACTTTAGAGTTACCAATCGTACCGGATACACCTTAGAGGTACGTTTCAAAAAATATTATTAGAAGGTTGCCGCATAACATTTTATCGCAACGATCATGTGTTCGGTCCGTCACAAACTGTTGCTATCTGACATCCGTCTCCGAATTGTAATAAATATCTACACATAGCTGCTTTACTTAAGTTTATAATTTGATTCAATCTTGAGAACACTATGTAAATATCTAAAGTAAGTTTAAGTTTTCCGTTGTTCTCTTCTTCATTTTTTCCCTAGCGCTAAGATTGTCTGGAAGAGATTGCTGCTTAGCGATAAGACCGCCTTATTGTACCTTTATGTCTTGTTTCTTTGTTTTTGTGGTGTTATGTATGTATAAACACAAGTATATACATACATAAGTAAATATCTAAAATAAATCTTATGCAGCATGTATATTGTTTACTTTCATCACATACAAGAACAGCAGGACAATATTAATGATGCTGTTTGGACAGATGAATGAGGCAGGCCATAATCATGCTATATAAAGAAACATGGTCAACAATCAGTTCGGTCATATAACAACTTACCTATTCACTCGAAATACTTTTTCCTAATCTATCGAAACTAGGTCACTCGACTTAATATAGCTATCAACTTATTCATTTCGTAAGGATTGTTGGCAACTTAATTTAGTATTTATCCGGTTGCGGACTGAATATCTTCAATTCGGATTCTGTAACACCAAAGGTTGGGTGGTATTTGATGGACCTTGAACTTATCAAAAAGGTTCAAATTTAAATTATGATATATGCAGTTTCAAGAAAACCCAATTAAAATATACACAACAAAACGGACCTGCCTCATAGCAAACGATCTTTGGAATCCTAGTTTGGAAAATATCGTAGAAAATTTAAACTGCATTTGACAAAAGAAAATCCGGCAGTCTCTGCGATTATTGAATACTTTTGTGTTTAGATCGCAATTTGATTTTGAGCTTAACGATAGCAATCGTGGCCGGATCAAATGAATATTCTCTTTCTGTTTTGGCAAAGTTATTTAAGTTATCTGTTTACATTAAATCTCTCGTGACAGCTACACGTTGTGACCATTTGCTCGTGCAAGTTTTAAAGAGGGTACAAATATATGACAAAGCAATTTAATTATTATTGCCCACTTCTAGAATTATGCTTACACACAATAAATCAGGCACCTAGTTAGTAGTTACAAATCTTTTGATCATTCAAACTCAAACTCAATTTTTTTATTCAACTAGACATTGATAAGTGCTTTTGAATCGTCGAGTGAATATAGGATAGTAGTGAGTAGAGGATATGAAAAATCATATTTAAATTGAAGCTTCCGGAAAGTAAAATTGGCGTATGAGCGGAGCTTAAGCTGGGGGTTAGGGCTGTTATTATCGATACTTATATAATCGATATAAAATTATCACAAATAAAATAAATAAATAATTAAACATAAAATTTTGAAAAAACACTAGTATATGTCACAGTAAGATTGTAAAAACCGTTAGATTATATTCTAACTCGCGAAATTGTAAACTGTCGAAAGATTGTGAACCGTCCAATGTTCTGAGTGTCAATTTTTGAAATATTCATTGTATTTACGTTTTCTTGTCTGTTTCAAGTAGGTTAGGTTAGGGTTCGACATAAATAACTAGGTAGTGCGCAGGCCGGGCACTTAGGCTCTATCGGGTTAATAAACCTAACAGATTACAATGTACTTACCGGAAAATAATGCGTTAAATTGTAATAATTCGACACGTTGCGATTTCGCGAGTTAGATTATAATCTAACGGTTTTTACAATCTTACGGTGACATAAACATATATTACGAATACTAGATTCGTATTTTCTAATGAACTAGCTGATGCCTGCGATTACGTCCGCGTGAATTGAGGTTTTTTGGTTCCCGCGGTAACTCTTGAATTTTCCGGAATAAAAACTAGCCGGCATGTTATTCCAGACTATAATCTATCTTTGTCAGAAATTTCATACAGATCAGCTTAGGCATGATTAAAAACATCATCCATACATCCCAACTTCGCGTTTATAATATGTGTTAGTATAGATTTATATTATTAGTTCATGTAAACCTTACAAACAATACTGTTTCATAATATAAGTTGGAATTCCTAGATATTATGGAAAAAATGTTACTTTATGTGACAATAACATAATACACCTGTCTCGTTCTAATAACGTAGCTTTTAGTAAGTAAGAAAAGCCAAATCATAGCTTTACATGTTATATTAACAAAATGCATCGTATAACTATAATTGAGTAAAATGCAACATATCCTGTCCTATAAGTAAAATCAAAGGAGTGAATCTACCACTGCACTGGTTCGGAATGCCGTTTCTACGGCGAAGAACCAGCAAGAAACTCTTCAAAAAAATATATTTACAATATAACATCAATGTGTATCTACACATAATATGTAACCAGTGGCGAAACCTCTATAAATATTAAAAAGCCTGGCTTGCCCAAAACAAACACCCAAACATACAAACTCAATATTAACTCAGTAATAAATCGATCCGTTTAAATTACGTGTTTAAATTTCGCGCGTTCTACAATCAGTCATTTCAATTACTGCTAAGCCGACTGGTGGGCGCCGAGCGCTTGCGAACGTTTTACGAACAACCTAGTTGAGTGATTAAAAGGGCTGTGATTTTCTCATTCATGATTTTCCATACATATTGTCTGTATAATCCGCTTTAAATTCCTATAAATAGTATAGCGCTGTCTATTTCTGTAATAAGTTTTGATTATTAATACGTCTTATTTAAGAAGACCCACGCCTAGGGGAATCGTGATACGAACTAAACCTTCATAATTTAGTCGTTTGCTTTTTTTGTTTTGACAGTGTTTATTGAAATGATTAAAATAATGTTATTCGTGAAATAATAGTTAATTTTGTACAAAATGAGTTCAGATTTAATTAATATTGTTCCTTATGACTATTTAAAGTGTGTGCAAATATTGGTTGGCGAGAATAAGGTAAAATATATAACTTTTGAACAGAAGAATAATTCTTGTAAATTCACCAAACTCTACTCCAGACCTAAGTGTAAGTATTTCACAAACTTGTAAAAGTCGAAAAAGGGAATTTAATAGATCCGCGTATAAAACTAAATGGATTTTTGGTTGTTCTCATACTAATAACCTAATTGTTAGTGTTGCAAACTTTTTATTCGTACAGTAGGTAAGTCAATGTACAGTCGTATTCCAAGCTTCTTTTATGATGATGAGATGATATAAATAATTTAACTGTTGCTATAAAAATGCATCAAAATTCCCAAAAACATATGATTTCCGTTTTTTTTGTAATTTCGGAAAATAACACATACAAACTTCTTTGTCCCAATTATTGGCAAATGAAATTTCAAATCATATAATTCGCACGTACCTAGATCACCATAGTAGTGTATAGTGTAATTGCTGACAATTATTGACATATCTTAATTCTGTCTCGTAGTAACTTAAGCCTTCTGTGTGCTTTGTTGAGCTCGTCAAGACAACATAAGTAAAAGTAGACGGAGAATACGATGGGCAGCGGCTGGCTTGCCTACGTTTGAACCCCTACGGCACGCCACTGTATGTAACCGCAGTCCTAAGCATTGCTGGAGCGAGTCAAATTATCAATGTTTCATCATTTACATAATCTTCAACAATATAATAAGATTTTTTCAGGAGCCCACTTTTAATGGATTTCTTAAACTTGTGTAAAGTTTAGAATAGAATGTCACTACTTATTATACCTAAAAATCAACCTAGATACTATCTGAAATAGGAACATTGTAAAATAAGAATAACCGGCTTGTATTTTAGTCCTATCAACTTTTAGTTTCGTTTTGTATACGAAACAACTCGTACAATTGCCAGACGATTTTCCAAATAAATCACTTGCATCTCAACTCAACTCCGCCGTGACTCAACTAAACCCCCAAAGTAGCAGTATACTAACATTAGGCTTCCCTGCAAAATTATCTATTCAGAACCATGAAGTGAAGTGGTTCATTAATTAAAGTACACATAAAGCTTAAACAACAAAGGACTTGACCGGTGGAACTATGGCAGCTTGCCTAGGTGTCAAAAATCAATGTTCAGCAATGATTTCTTTATTATTGTAATTGTAATATTTCACTGTTTTCAGATAAAAAAGTTTCAGGAGTCTGAAGGCCCGGAAAACTGCGAAAATGAACAAAAAAAGTTTCACCAAAAGACTGCTTTCCCACACTAGATGGCGCTATTTAGTGTGTTGAGCGAGTCTAAAAAAATATTTTCAAGTATTATTTCTCTATTATTGTAATTGTTATATTTTATAGTTTTCAAATAAAAAAGTTTCAGGAGTCTGAAGGCTCGGAAAACTGCAAAAATGAACAAAAAAAGTTTCACCAAAAGACTGCTTTCCCACACTAGATGGCGCTATTTACTGTGTTGAGCGAGTCTAAAAAGTATTTTCAAGTATTATTTCTCTATTATTGTAATTGTTATATTTTATAGTTTTCAATTAAAAAAGTTTCAGGAGTCTGAAGGCTCTGAAAACTGAGAAAATAAATTAAAAAAGTTTCACCAAAAACTGCTTTCCCACACTAGATGGCGCTATGTATTGTGGTGAGTCTAGAAAATATTTTTAAGTATTGCTCACTACTTTTAGTTAACAAGTTCAACTATTCGACCACAGATGGCGGCATATGCAATGTGAAAGGGAGTTCTTTTAAACGCAGTATTTCAAAATGCTTTGTTCGATCTATTAGTTGGAGACTTGTCAAAAAATAAAAATAATTATAAACAAAACATACATTTCCTTTTCATTACTATTTAATTGATCAAAAATAAATCATTCATAATATAATGACTATGGTACTTATATGGTATTCATGTAGGGTTACAAGATTATTATTAGGCATGGATATAATGGAACGTCAAAATGGAGTAGTGCTTAAAGAGGAAAGCGGGCGCTCAAGATTTAAACAATAAACGTACTGTTTTTTTTTGTCATTTGAACCCTGACTTGATCCATAATAATTTCGTTTTGATTTTTTAAACCTTACTGTAAAAACGGAAATCCTGTGCATTGTCCCGAATCGGAGGGCAATTACTGGTCATGTCCTTTACATATTCATGAGCCAGTTTTCAAACGGCAATTGCCTCTCGGCTAGAGAAAACGACGTATCCGGCTGTTGATATTTTTCAGTTTATAACTAACCGCGGAAAACTTTCTAGGTCATATTAACTTTAAGTCCTGAAGTAGCTTGATATTAATTGATGCCACATTCATTATTTTTACGATGACCACTAATATAGAGCTTTTATTTTAATCTCCAAACAATAAGTATTCCATAATGTTTGGAGTTCTTTTGATTAGCTTTATATATTTGAGCATCGCGTTGTATTATTTTTTTTGCAATTATTAATATTATAGTAATTCATAGTTAGCTGCTATGAATTTTTATATCTATACAACTTAATATTATAAATGCGAAAGTTTGGATGGATGTTTGTTACTCAATCACGCCAGAACGGCTGAACGGATCTGGATGAAAGGCACATAGATAGATTATAGTCTGCAAATAACACATAGGCTACTTTTTATCCCGGAAAATTAAGGAGATTCATCGGGAATCAAAAACTTAAACAACGCGGACGAAGTCGCGGGCATCAGCTAATGTTAAATATAACCAAAATCTAAGTAAGCAAGTTATTTTAGTTACTTGCATTCATCCGTTTTTTATTTTTTATTTTCCCATGTAATAAACGGCGACATACAAAATAAGTATTTTAAGATTTAAGAGATTACTGGTAAGTAAAATATTGATAACAATGACAAAAATGAAAAAGAAAACCAGTGTTAATTTAATCCATTAGATTCAAATCCGTGATCGGATGTCGTGGATAACGAGTGAATATAAATTACTGGTGCTCACTGCGGCCAAGTGAAAGTCCGCAATAATATCAGCTCCGAGTTCCGACCAACTGTCGCAAATACGTGTACGTACCCGAATGCAGTAAAGGAATGATTATAATTTAGCATCCTATGTATGTATGCATGTGTGTATTTATGTATATTCTACTGTAGCGCCTAAACTTCAGGGTCGATTTTGATGAATGAGGTGTCAATCAAATGATGTCCAGCAGGGCGACCGCGTATCTTCTGCATCAATCATTGTTACAGTATCAATTGTTGTGATTGGCTGAATTTATGGTATTCTTGTTGCGTCAATGGATTTTGTCCAATAGTGGAAGAGTGATATCCAATCAGAGGTGATTGCAATCGTTACACTGTAGCTGTCAGAGATACGCGGTCGCTCTGCGGGTGTCATACGCTACATTTTTTAATAGCAAAATTGATGTGACGTTTTTTGCGTTTTTTAGAGGACGCAATTTTATTTTTTTGATGTGTAGGGTGGTTCAGTGTAAAGCTAAAAACAAGTTTGTGGGGTCGCAACCCTTGTCCCACGGCCGCCATCTTGAAAATAAGGGTTGAAATGGTTTTTACGATATATCTCTTAAACTATTTATTTAATAAAAAAAAATTGTTAACATTTTTTGTTGCAAATTAAATTTTCTACAACTTTGGTCCAGCAACTTTTTGTCGTAGAACTATAAATAAAAAAGTTATAAGCGAAAATCTTCAGAATTTCGAGAAAAAAATTAATATTTTTCGATGTTACTTTTTTTTAATCATTTAACGAAAAAATGATATCTGACCATTTTTGTAGATCGTTTTTTGAGGAACAACTTTTATTCGCATCATTTTTTCAATATGTCATCAGTTATTGTTTTTTTTTTTGTTATTATAACTTTTTAATTACAATTTTTGCAATATTATTAATAATTAATTATTGACTCTTTTCCCCACCACCCACGAGGTAGAGTCTAGAGGCGCGTTTTTTTTACGTGGTATCCCCAACCCTGATGTCGCAGGAACAAAGTCTTGGAAACGGTTGCGCCGCACGAAAAAACACCCGTCGACAGAAGTAAAATTTGACAAGAACACCATACCGACATTATCACAAGAGAAATTTCTTGGTAATGAGAAGAACAAATCTAACTTTATTATACTTCTTAAAACTGTATTCTCGGAAATGGGTTTCACTGTTGACCAAGCAGAATCAGACGCAGACGCTCTTATCGTTCGCACTGCTCTTGCTGCATCTCCATTATTTAATACCGTTACTATTGTAGCTGAAGATATTGACATACTGATATTGCTCACAGCACTTGGCAGAAAACAAGCAAATGTATTTTTTTTAAAACCATCAAAATGACGAACAGCAGAACAATTATATAGTGCGTCAGGTTTTATGTACGGAGATGTCATTGCGGATAACTTGCTGTTTCTTCATGCTTTTTCCGGATGTGACACAACTTCAGCTCCTTACAATATCGGTAAAATTAAATTTGTGAAAACCCTGGAGAAACATTTAGTTTGCAAGTGGAACGGCTTTGTTTCTCAACAAGAGAGTTGACCCTGCTTTGCTCACTGTAATTGGTGAACGTTTTTTGATGATAATTCTCTTGACAGCCTAAGATACAAACAATTCGCCAAAGCAGTGACAAAAAGTACACTTAACTTATCTTCACTTCCTCCAACACAAGACACAGCTCGCTTTCATACTTTCCGAGTCTACCATCAGGTTCAGTCGTGGCTTGGTAATTATAATGATCCTGAAGACTGGGGCTGGAAAAAATGTGGAAAATTATTGATGCCAGTGCAGAACTCTAAACCTCCAGCACCCCCTGAGCTTCTAAAACTGATCTTTTGCAAATGCAAAGGAAACTGTGGAGCGATGTGTGGATGTCGAAAAGCAGGACTGAACTGTTCTGCAGTGTGCTTCCATTGTTCTGGAGAGACCTGCAGCAACGAAATGGAACTCTCAGAATTAATAAATGAAAATGACTTTGATGATGAACCGCCAACATTCCCTTCCTTCTCCAGTTCTCCCACTGGTATTTAATTCACAAAGCCGATCAGATGCTGAGCCGCAGCCTGGTCCATCGAAACGACTGAGGACGGAGTAGTTCTAATTTAGAAAATCACCGTGGATTATGCCTATTGGGGATACCACGTAAAAAAAACGCGCCTCTAGACTCTACCTCGTGGGTGGTGGGGAAAAGAGTCCATAATTAATTATAAATAATATTGCAAAATTTGTAATTAAAAAAGTTATAATAACAAAATTAAAAAAATTAAAAAAAAACAATAACTGATGACATATTATTAGTACACACGTATAATATAGGTATAGTTAAGAGTACTTCAAAATAGTACTCACTTCGAAGCGCTGCAAAACCTTAGCTATTGACTTATTGAAAAAATGATGCGAATAAAAGTTGTTCCTCAAAAAACGATCTACAAAAATGGTCAGATATCATTTTTTCGTAAAATGATTAAAAAAAAGTTACATCGAAAAATATATTTTTTTTTCTCGAATTTCTGAAGATTTTCGCTTATAACTTTTTTATTTATAGTTCTACGACAAAAAGTTGCTGGATCAAAGTTGTAGAGAATTTAATTTGCAACAAAAAATGTTAACAAATTTTTTTTACCAAATAAATAGTTTAAGAGATATATCGTAAAAACCTTTTCAACCCCTATTTTCAAGATGGCGGCCGTGGGACAAGGGTTGCGACCCCACAAACTTGTTTTTAGCTTTACACTGACCCCCCCTACACATCAAGAAAATAAAATTGCGTCCTCTAAAAAACGCAACCCCAAATGTAACTTTTCAATGGACTATCAAATATAAATGGAGTGTTTGTTATGGCCAGTTCAGAAATTTAAAAATCGGTAAAAAATCCTAGAAAATATAAAGAGAATTTCAGTATATTCTCAATTCAGAATCAATCATCGCAAGAGTTGTTCCTTCTTTCCTATTTAGGTATTTCTTCTTTTTGCATAAGTGTTGTCTTATAATAATTTCTTTCACAAGACCACCACCACCACCACTACAGCCTATTAACGTCCCACTGCTGGGCACAGGCCTCCACTCTCATATGAGAGAGGGAATTAGAGCTTAGACCCACCACGCTGCTCCAATGCGGGTTGGCGGGCTTTAACGACTATTATCATGTTAGTGATAATAACCGGGACCGACGGCTTAACGTGCTCTCCGAGGCACGGGGGTGAAACACCGCCAACTTCCAACTCCGGGCTGGCACTGAGTATTTCTTAATTGAAAAACCCTATACCTTTTTATGCCCGACCGGGAATCGAACCCAGGACCTCGTGATCCGCAGTCGACTACGCTAACCGCTAGACCAACGAGGCAGTCAAGACACACAAGACAGCATTTTTTACAGCCGCTAAAGTAGCATTTTTTTAAAAGAAAGCCTAAGTTAATACATTTTGCCGGGCTCTTATGCATGGTAATTTTTAAATATTTTTCTCTCCTAGAGAGAAAATTTAAGACTTCGTGTAACCGCCCGGCACCCTCCGCTTTCCTCCGCCGCTCAATTATGCCGCCGCTAAATTTTTGCCGCTCTGGGCATTTACCCGGCTTGCCCACCCAGATCAGCAGATCCCTCTTTTCCACTGGGCACTCTGGGCACGTGCCCAGGGCCCCGCAATCGATGGGGCCTCCTTGTTTCTGCCAGATCACCTACCCATAGATAACCGATATACAAGTAAGAAAAAAAGAATGAAAGTGTTTAATATGACGGTTGAATAAATCTAGAATATTTATTATCAGTAGATAAGCAATATTCTAGATTTTTTGTTAAAACAGGCATAATAACAAAATAGTCTCCTCTGTCAAATTCATAGGGACTCCACTATTCCAATGTACCCAGGGCCTCCAATATGTTAAACACGGTCGACTGCAGATCAGGCCCTGCATGCAAGAGACTACGCTTATACGCTACCTCTATAATTTTACTGCAACGATTTGAGTCCAGACATTTCACAAGCAACTCATTGCATTTCATTAGACGAATATGTCAAGCACTAGAAAATATTTACGAGTAGAACTATGTTACTGTACTTAATAGCTACAGTATCTAACAATGCAATATATTAGTGGTAGGTAATAGTAATTACAATAACAATATAAAATAGGTTATAGAGTAGCTGATGACAAAAGACCGGTATCATGGTGGGATCACGAATCATGATGACAAGCGGATAATTGTTTCGTAACTACTATTGTTTGAAAACCTACGTGTATTTTACATGTTATAAACTTTTAATAGATGTACTTAGTTACTTATTTGTAGTTTGTACATAAGGCTGGTGTCAACAATACTTATTATTGTTTTGAGAGTTTAATTTTATATCTACCTAATAGCAGCGGCGGATTTATGTCGGAGATATTTGCTGCCGAGATGCCGCCCTTTTTGCTCTGTGAGGAGGTGATTATTTATTAATTAGGCAATTTTTAAATATTTTAATCAATCATTATATATCCAATTTTATTAACTTAAATCCGTTTTATTAGTATAATTTTGATCTATAGTTTTAAATTTAAATTAATTATTAATTTGAATATACCGTTTTGGAGCAATAAATGTTTTTAAAAAAATATCATTTACTAGCTGATAACCGCGACTTCGTTCGCGTGGCATAAGTTTTTTAATTCCCCCGGCCACTGGTTGATTATCCGGGGTAAAAAGAGCCTATTTCATTCTCCAGGCCCTAAACTATACCCACGGAAAAAATCACGTCATGATGTTAGTCTGTTGCGACGTGATTGAAGGACAACAAACACACTTTCGTATTCGCATTTATAGCATGATGTAAGTGAATGCAATTACATTTGATTACATACACATTTTTTCGTGTAAACTTTGCTCTATTTGACTTCCATGTAGATTTAATTTTCAAAACCTATGAAATATCGTCATTTTAAACCGCAAGCCGAAATACTAAGTTATAAGACATTTCATGGCTATAACTTGAAAAATGACGGACGTTCAACCCCTATTTTACCCCTTCGGTGTGGAATTTTGAAAAATTGTAACACACGTACTTTTTTAACCGAAAACCAAAATACCAAGTTTCGTTGATATACCTTGAAAAGTATCTTAAGAAATGTAGGACTTTCATACAAACTTTCATTCCTTATTTCACCCATTGGGGGATCGAATTGTAAGAAGAAAAATGGTGAAAAAAGTTTTTACTTTTATTTTAAACCTGTTCAAATACTAAGTTTCAACATCATTACATTTATTTTTTACCGAAAGCCAAAATACCAAGTTTATGATATGACTTGAAAAATATCTTAAGAAATGAAGAACTTTCGTATAAACTTTCACCGCCTGTTTCACCCCCCCTATGAGTGGAATTTTGAAAAACTGTGAAACTCGTATTTCTTTATTTTAAATCGATAGCTCAAATACCAAGTTTCATGGATATAACTTGAAAGATGACGGACTTTCATTCAAACTTTGACCCCTTATTTCACCCACTTAGAGGTGGAATTTTGATCCTTGAAAAATCCTTCCTTCACAATGTCACAAAAGAAACCTACTGCCAAATTTCAAGTTTCTAAACCTAGCGGTTTAGGCTGTGCGTTTATTTCTTAACGATTTAATATAATACCTATTTAAAGATCTTATCCGTACACAATTTAACTAGGCAATCTATTCACGATACGTCAATGAGTATGTTACCTATCATTTATTTCTTATCACAAATAAATAACAGATGAGGGTATAAATTTCTTATACGGGATCTCCTACTATAAGTAGTCTGTTCAATAAGTCAGTTTAAACATAAAATTTTAGAAAAAAAATTAAATTTGGATTCCGAGGATACCATTATTTGCTGTCAAGTAGGTAAGTACTTTTGAAGAGTTGGACTATTTCTCACTTTTGTTTAGTTCGGATGAACTTAAAATATGGTGAAGCATGGATATGCTTCACCATCACGTTATAACGTTGAGGCAATCCAGTGGTTCAAAGTTATGCAATTAGTGAGAAGAGTATAAAGGACGAAACCCTTTAAGTTAGTGCATAGTGACTAGTGATAGTGTAGTGAAGTGCTGCCTGAAAGAACACATAATACCTATTATTGTTGCAAATAAACAAAGTGTTTATAATTTGCAACAATAAAGACTAAGATACGTCATTTGACAATTTCTTAGTACATGAGATAATTATAAGTTTAGGTTGAAGAAAAATTACTTAATTAGGTATTAGTCAAATAATCTGGCTAGATTGTAATAATTATATTGAGTACCAATGTAAAGGTGCTCAATATAATTATTACAATGAAGAAAAAAAACGTTGATTCTTCCAGTGTTGCTATAAACTATTTTTCAATTAGATACCTACTTTGTAATTTACCCATGTAAAATGTCCTAATGAACAGACTACCAATAAGATAAACGATAATGACATAACTTTACTATCAACTACAAACTGTTACGTGATAGGTAGGTAGTAGAGACGAGATTACTTTCAAGTTTCATTAGCATTTATGTAGCATTCTGCAAGGATGTTTTTAAAGGAATCAATTATTTACCTTGCATTGTTTCAGTTGATATAACTGTTATTAGATCTAATTTACAAGACGCTGGGGATTTCTTTTAAAAGAAGACTTACCAATACATAGTGTGTCCTATTCGATACGAAGTACGATTAAAAAATAAAAACATAACACACACGTTACGTATTTATCAATATTTGAACAATGTCGATCTTAATTAGCATTCCTAGATGACGTTAACGAACCGGCTCTACTTCCGGGATCGTTATATCGCTTCGTCGTGAATGAACATCATTACAATGCGACGTTGCGTACATCGTTTTGTGAAACTCGTGTGTTACACAGAACATCCGTGTTCGCTTAGTAGGGCTTATAAGTAGCTAGACGGACATCGCGCTCACCTGGGAGTTGTCAATCGCGTACATAATAATTGCGAGTTAGAGTGCGCGCTCGGAGCGGGCGCATGGCATGACGCGCGACTGCGGCGTATATCGCGGCGAGACTAGCGAGTGAGGCGAATAGCGAGCACGACTCGCGAGCGCGTACGCACACCTCCACGCATGGGCCCGCCGAGTGAAGGGGAAGCGGGGCACGCGAGATCCGGGTTGCGCGCCCACAGTGCAGCGGGCGGCCCCCAAACAAGCGCCAAGCGCACAGCTGACCTCTGTCACTCACGAATACAGCTGGCGGGCCGCGCATCCAGCTTTATATGTCACATCCGGATGTGGAGATGCGGAGAAATTAGATTTCCATTTATCAAACATCCATGTCCCATCTTTGCTATTGCATGAAAAGTTACTTTTAAGGATTGTTGGACTTCATCTATCATGCATGAAACATTTATAAACATCCTGTTCGGGACACTGCGTGTAACCGAACACCGCGCAGTCAGCGCTTTACGCAACTGCCTCACGTTAAGGAGGACAGTGTGGTAAAATCAGTACGATTCGATCGTCCATGCGGATAGTACTCCAAATCAATATCAATTTATATCAATTATCATTATGATTTATCATTTATCATCATCAGCAAATACAGTCCACTAAAACATATAATATCTACGAATCATTTTATCAACACAAAGAACAACACCCCCACACATCCATATTTTAGACTAAGAAGTAGGACTGGAGATAAAATATACTTTCTGGGCTGTACATAACTAAGTATGATTTTATTATTTATTATTGATAGGGACCAAAATCTAGTCAAACTGGTGAATTTTGTTTGATTAAAGATCTTATCACAGCTGTCTTATTATTTATAGGGAGATATTTTCAATACAAATTATGGAACACTTATACAAAGTTCTTGAGTTTTCACATTTTTCATGCAACAAAACTACAGTCGGGCATGCAGACCCCTATTAATATATTTATTTGATGATAGTCTCTCATTGCTAATAAGGCAATAAAATACAATGTATGATTACCTGTAAAGCAATACAATGGTAATATAATCTCCATTTATAGCAATCAATAATAATAGGTACTTTTAAGTAGCATTGAGGAAACTAATTTTAAGACAGCTTTGTCTTTATTAATGAAGCAACAGCAGGTACATAGTTAACAGTGACTATTCTTGATATACATAAATAAGCTGCTTACTTAATAAATAGTTCTTAAATACTTATATTTTCTACATTACTGTCTACATTGCAGGTTTCTCAGAAAATAGATTTACTTACTTACTTATTATTAAAAAATACATTTATTATATTGATTGGTTAAATAAATAAAGCCATAGTGTTGTGTAGCTGCTTATTCTAGTAAGTATAATGATATTACTTAAGTTAATTTATTACACACTATTTTAAAAATAAAAAAAAAATTGTGATTGGTTAAAACTAATACTTAAATATTAAAGTATTTTATTTAAGCTATGATTTAAATCCTAATCACATTACTCAATATTATAAATTCGAAAGTGTGTTTGTTTGTTGGATTATTGGTTTGTTGTTCAATCACACAGCAACAAGGAAACTGAGAGTTACTTATGGATCGAAGCCCTCTAGGAATTCTTCGCAAATCTGTCACCCGCTGTCAATTGTTTTCATACACATACAACCACAGTCTACCCAGGCACACATAGAAAGGATTCAGCCCCTACCACGGGTGCACACAATATGCGATCAATTATCTCACTATGGCAGAGATAATATTATTATTTATTGATTGATAGATAGATGATACGTACGATTTCGTCTGCATTCGTTTTTATTTCGGCGGGAATTTCTCAATTTTTCGGGATAAAGTTAACTTATGTCCTTCCTCGGGATGTAATCTTACTCTATACCAACTCGGTTGAAAAAATAGGCCGTTCAAATACAGGTCTTTCGCATTTATAATATCATAGTATGGATAATGGAGGTGCTTCTTGATAATATACCAATTACCAACCGACTAATTCCTGCTAACTGATTTATAGCTATAAGACTGTATAGGTAGGTAGGTAGGTAGGCCTTTATCATATAAACACCTATCTATAGGTGTTTATATGATAAAGGTTGAAAGAAAAGTAAATTAAATTAATAATTAAAATAATCATGGCGCTTAGTATTAGAAGTAGTTCTGCATAAATAGTTTAAAAACGGTGTAAGACAGCACTAGGAGATTCCATTTCCATCTGGGATGTGCCATGTAGACGTAGTGGTTTTAGAAGTAGTCGGCTTCTGTGTTCCATACTTCAACTAGTAATATCTGGATGACCGAGCTTTGCTCGGTATATTCTTTTTTTTACTGCCTCGTTGGTCTAGTGGTTAGCATATTCGACTGCGACCTATGAGGTCCCGGGTTCGAGTCCCGAGTCGGGCCACAGGTATTGGGTTTTTCTTGCAAGAAATTCTCACTACTAGCCCGGAGTTAGGAAGTTGGCGGTGCTTCACCCCCGTGCCTCGGAGAGCACGTAAAGCCGTCGGTCCTGCGCCTGATCTCTCTCCGGTCGTGTCGGATTTCCGTCCCATCGGGCTATGAGAGTAAAGGAACAGAGAGTGCACCTGTGTATGCGCACACACTTTTGCACTATAATATCTCCTGCGCAGTTGGCTAATCTCTCTGGAGATTGGCCGCCGTGGCCGAAATTCGGTCGGGAGGGACATTATTTTTTTTTTTAATCGTGTTTTTTGGAAAATAAATTTAAATTATAAATTATATTTTATTTTTAAAATAAAACATTGTATTATATTTAAAAAAAGGGGAAAAATAATCAGATTCAAGACTCTGGACTCGAACCGGGGTCTTCGGGTTTTGGTACAGCCCGCTTTTCCACCTGAGCTATTATAACCTTCTAAATGGTGGTGAAATATAATGTAGCAGTTTTTCATCGCCCCTAAACCCCCTGCATTTCCTATCCTCATTATGTAAAAAAACTTCGTTGCTTAGTTGAACTCCTTTCCACTAAAGCTAAGCTAGGTACATTATTGTATTTTTTTTTTCTTTTTATTAACTGCCGAGTTATTGTCATATGTTCTCAGTAGAATCTTCTTTTCAAGCTGGTGGTAAAGTCCCGTTGATTCATCATAAATGACACAATTAATCCTAAAAAAACCTATTTCCATTCTTTATTTAGTTTTTGGTGTGAAACTTTTATAGCACTTTGGAATGGGAAATAAAACCGATATTTATTAGTATAAACTATAAAGTAATTATATTTTTGATATAAAATAAATAAAAATTGTCCTTGTAACATTTTGCCAAATTGGTGTTTATATATAACGAAATAGTTTTATGACAGCAAAAAACGTATATAATAATATCATGACTATGAGATAGCTGCACTTTTGGTAACTATCGCCAGGAAGGCTGATTCAGTATTAGGTGGGTGTAGGGCTCTCCACTGATGATCTCTCCGATCTCCGATAGTGAAGGTCTGCCCAGAAGTCGCAGGCATCAGCTAGTTTTTCATATAATCTGCATTGAGTGCGAGTTTTATGTATTTCTTAGTGGCCAGGTTGTTGTTTCCAAATATGATATCTGTCACTTTAGTTGATGGTAAAATGACAAATATTAAGGTTTGAAATAAACAATAGATACTCTGACAGGATTGCAAGAAGGGCTGCTACGTCATTCAGCAGGTACAAAACCAGCACTTTGATGATTTACGGACGTATTCGTCTGAAATTGACTAGTTTCGGGTGGCTCAATTTTTTTCAATTTTGTATATTCTATTTTATTTTATATTTTATTTAGGATTTTTCAATTAGTTTACTATTTACAAAATATTTGAACTTGTTGAGACACATCTCCTATATTTCTTCTGTGAGTTTATTATAAAACTAGTTTTTTGCTCTGTGCGTGAGCTGCTTTAGCAGCTCACGGGTTGTGATTAAAAAAAAAACAAAATGGCGCTGATTTTTTAAAACTTTGGTATCAGTTTCCTGTTTTGTAATCCCAGGGATCCTCAGATATCGATTCGGAAAAAAATCGGTAATTTAAAAAAGAATTTTAAAATGGCGCTGATTTTTTAAAACTTTGGTATCAGTTTCCTGTTTTGTAATCCCTGAGAACACTAAATATCGATTTTGAACGAAATCGGTCAAGTAACAAAGAATTTCAAAATGGCGCTGATTTTTTAAAATTTTGATACCAGTTTCCTGTTTTGTAATCCCAGGGAGCCCTAAATATCGATTTTAAACGAAATCGGTCAATTTACAAAGAATTTCAAAATGGCGCTGATTTTTTAAAATTTTGATACCAGTTTCCTGTTTTGTAATCCTAAGGAGCCCCAAATATCGATTTTGAACGGAATCGGTCCATTAACAAAGAATTTCAAAATAGCACTGATTTTTTAAAATTTGGTTCCAGTTTCCTGTTTTGCAATCCCAGGAAGCACTAAACATCGATTTTGAACGAAATCGGTCACTTAACAAAGAATTTCAAAATGGCGCTGCTATTTTAAACCTTTGGTATCAGTTTCCTGTTTTGTGATCCCAGGGAGTCCTAAATATCAATTATGAGTGAAACCGGTCAATTAACAAAGAATTTCAAAATAGCGCTGGTTTTTTTTAAATTTTGGTAACCGTTTCCTATTTTGTAATCCCAGGGATCCTCAGATATCGATTTTGAACGAAATCTGTTAATTAACAAAGAATTTCAAAATGGCGCTGATTTTGTAAAATTTTGGTACCAGTTTCCTGTCTTGTAATCCCATGGAGTACTAAATATCGATTTTTAACGAAATCGATCAATTAACAAAGAATTTCAAAATGGCGCTGATTTTTTAAAACTTTTGTATCGGTTTCCTGTTTTGTAATCCCAGGGATCCTCAGATATCGATTTTGAACTAAATCTGTAAATTAACAAATAATTTCAAAATGGCGCTGATTTTTTAAAACTTTGGTATCGGTTTCCTGTTTTGTAATCCCAGGGATCCTCAGATATCGATTTTGAACGAAATCTGTTAATTAACAAAGAATTAAAAATGGCGCTGATTTTGTAAAATTTTGGTACCAGTTTCCTGTCTTGTAATCCCATGGAGTACTAAATATCGATTTTTAACGAAATCGATCAATTAACAAAGAATTTCAAAATGGCGCTGATTTTTTAAAACTTTGGTATCGGTTTCCTGTTTTGTAATCCCAGGGATCCTCAGATATCGATTTTGAACTAAATCTGTAAATTAACAAAGATTTTCAAAATGGCGCTGATTTTTTAAAATTTGGTATCAGTTTCCTGTGTTTTAATCCCAGGGATCCTCAGATATCGATTTTGAACTAAATCTGTAAATTAACAAAGATTTTCAAAATGGCGCTGATTTTTTAAAATTTGGTATCAGTTTCCTGTGTTTTAATCCCAGGGATCCTCAGATATCGATTTTGAACGAAATCTGTCAATTAACAAAGAATTTCAAAATGGCGTTGATTTTTTAAATTCTGGTACCAGTTTCCTGTTTTGTGATCCCAGGGAGCCCT
Organism: Erebia palarica; assembly: GCA_964035005.1. Lineage (NCBI taxonomy): Eukaryota > Metazoa > Arthropoda > Insecta > Lepidoptera > Nymphalidae > Erebia > Erebia palarica. The sequence goes on from OZ035983.1 coordinate 33,181,431, forward strand.
AAATATCGATTTTGAACGGAATCGGTCAATTAACAAAGAATTTCAAAATAGCACTGATTTTTTAAAATTTTGATACCAGTTTCCTGTTTTGTAATCCTAAGGAGCCCCAAATATCGATTTTGAACGGAATCGGTCAATTAACAAAGAATTTCAAAATAGCACTGATTTTTTAAAATTTGGTTCCAGTTTCCTGTTTTGCAATCCCAGGAAGCACTAAACATCGATTTTGAACGAAATCGGTCACTTAACAAAGAATTTCAAAATGGCGCTGCTATTTTAAACCTTTGGTATCAGTTTCCTGTTTTGTGATCCCAGGGAGTCCTAAATATCAATTATGAGTGAAACCGGTCAATTAACAAAGAATTTCAAAATAGCGCTGGTTTTTTTTAAATTTTGGTAACCGTTTCCTATTTTGTAATCCCAGGGATCCTCAGATATCGATTTTGAACGAAATCTGTTAATTAACAAAGAATTTCAAAATGGCGCTGATTTTTTAAAACTTTGGTATCGGTTTCCTGTTTTGTAATCCCAGGGATCCTCAGATATCGATTTTGAACTAAATCTGTAAATTAACAAAGATTTTCAAAATGGCGCTGATTTTTTAAAACTTTGGTATCGGTTTCCTGTTTTGTAATCCCAGGGATCCTCAGATATCGATTTTGAACTAAATCTGTAAATTAACAAAGATTTTCAAAATGGCGCTGATTTTTTAAAATTTGGTATCAGTTTCCTGTGTTTTAATCCCAGGGATCCTCAGATATCGATTTTGAACGAAATCTGTCAATTAACAAAGAATTTCAAAATGGCGTTGATTTTTTAAATTCTGGTACCAGTTTCCTGTTTTGTGATCCCAGGGAGCCCTAAATATCGATTTTGAACGGAATCGGTCAATTAACAAAGAATTTCAAAATGGCGCTGGTTTTTTTTTATTTTGGTAACAGTTTCCTGTTTTGTATCCCCAGGGAGTCCTAAATATCGATTTTGAACGAAATCTGTCAATTAACAAAGAATTTCAAAATGGCGTTGATTTTTTAAATTCTGGTACCAGTTTCCTGTTTTGTGATCCCAGGGAGCCCTAAATATCGATTTTGAACGGAATCGGTCAATTAACAAAGAATTTCAAAATGGCGCTGGTTTTTTTTTATTTTGGTAACAGTTTCCTGTTTTGTATCCCCAGGGAGTCCTAAATATCGATTTTGAACGAAATCGGTCAATTAACAAAGAATTTCAAAATGGCGCTGTAATTTCTTTATTTTGATAACAGTTTCCTGTTTTGTATCCCCAGGGAGTCCTAAATATCGATTTTGAACGAAATCTGTCAATTAACAAAGAATTTCAAAATGGCGTTGATTTTTTAAATTCTGGTACCAGTTTCCTGTTTTGTGATCCCAGGGAGCCCTAAATATCGATTTTGAACGGAATCGGTCAATTAACAAAGAATTTCAAAATGGCGCTGGTTTTTTTTTATTTTGGTAACAGTTTCCTGTTTTGTATCCCCAGGGAGTCCTAAATATCGATTTTGAACGAAATCGGTCAATTAACAAAGAATTTCAAAATGGCGCTGTAATTTCTTTATTTTGATAACAGTTTCCTGTTTTGTATCCCCAGGGAGTCCTAAATATCGATTTTGAACGAAATCGGCCAATTAACAAAGAATTTCAAAATGGCGCTGATTTTTTAAAATTTTGGTACCAGTTTCCTGTTTTGTAATCCCAGGAAGTCCTAAATATTGATTTTGAACGAAATCGCTACAAGAAAAAAGAATTTCAAAATGGCGCTGATTTTTTAAAATTTTGGTACCAGTTTCGTGTTTTGTGATTCCAGGGAGTCCCAAATATCGATTTTGAACGAAATCTGTCAATTAACAAAGAATTTCAAAATGGCGTTGATTTTTTAAATTCTGGTACCAGTTTCCTGTTTTGTGATCCCAGGGAGCCCTAAATATCGATTTTGAACGGAATCGGTCAATTAACAAAGAATTTCAAAATGGCGCTGTAATTTCTTTATTTTGATAACAGTTTCCTGTTTTGTATCCCCAGGGAGTCCTAAATATCGATTTTGAACGAAATCTGTCAATTAACAAAGAATTTCAAAATGGCGTTGATTTTTTAAATTCTGGTACCAGTTTCCTGTTTTGTGATCCCAGGGAGCCCTAAATATCGATTTTGAACGGAATCGGTCAATTAACAAAGAATTTCAAAATGGCGCTGGTTTTTTTTTATTTTGGTAACAGTTTCCTGTTTTGTATCCCCAGGGAGTCCTAAATATCGATTTTGAACGAAATCGGTCAATTAACAAAGAATTTCAAAATGGCGCTGTAATTTCTTTATTTTGATAACAGTTTCCTGTTTTGTATCCCCAGGGAGTCCTAAATATCGATTTTGAACGAAATCGGTCAATTAACAAAGAATTTCAAAATGGCGCTGATTTTTTAAAATTTTGGTACCAGTTTCCTGTTTTGTAATCCCAGGAAGTCCTAAATATTGATTTTGAACGAAATCGCTACAAGAAAAAAGAATTTCAAAATGGCGCTGATTTTTTAAAATTTTGGTACCAGTTTCGTGTTTTGTGATTCCAGGGAGTCCCAAATATCGATTTTGAACGAAATCTGTCAATTAACAAAGAATTTCAAAATGGCGTTGATTTTTTAAATTCTGGTACCAGTTTCCTGTTTTGTGATCCCAGGGAGCCCTAAATATCGATTTTGAACGGAATCGGTCAATTAACAAAGAATTTCAAAATGGCGCTGGTTTTTTTTTATTTTGGTAACAGTTTCCTGTTTTGTATCCCCAGGGAGTCCTAAATATCGATTTTGAACGAAATCGGTCAATTAACAAAGAATTTCAAAATGGCGCTGATTTTTTAAAACTTTGGAATCGGTTTCCTGTTTTGTAATCCCAGGGATCCTCAGATATCGAGTTTGAACGAAATCGCTACAATAACAAACAGTTTCAAAATTGTGTTGAATTTTTTTAAATTTTGGTACCAGTTTCTTGTTTTGCAATCCCATGGAGTCCTAAATATCGATTTTGAACGAAATCGGTCACTTAACAAAGTAATTCAAAATGGCGCTGATTTTTTTTTTATTTTAGTTTCAGTTTTCTGTTTTGTAATCCGAGTGAGCCCTTATATCGCTTTTGAACGAAATCGGTCAATTAACAAAGAATTTCAAAATGGCGCTGATTTATTAAAACTTTGATATCAGTTTCCTATGTCGTAATCCCAGGGAGCCTCGTCGTGGCTGAGACGGAACCGTATCAAAATCTTACATAGTTCTACACTTGTAGTCTCTTCAATATTCGCCATATAATTTGGTATGAAAAAAAATATTCCGCCATCTTGAATTTTTTTTCATTTCGCTAAATAGACCTCCTCGTCCTGATCATCCCTTGCCAAGAAACCACACTTCCATCTCTCATACTCTCCGAGATAGACACTCACGAAATTTGTATGGCAGCCATCTTGAATCCACCATTTTGAATTTTTTTTTTACTTATTGCCAATTGGATGAGGTTTCGAGTGACATTTGTTCGAGCACCCCCCACCTATCTTCAATACCTTGGTCGTGCTCTTTACCCGTCTCTGAAATCCTCAATCATCAGCTGTCTCCATATTTTTCTTCAAGTTATATTTTCTGACTTCTATACGAAGCCATCGGTGAAAAAAAAATTTTTCATACAAAATTTTGCAGGAGGAAGTTTTTAGGGAAAATCTTGAAAACTACCCCGAATGTGGCAACACTGTTTTTATTTCTCGATACTGCCCGTCGAGTTACACAATCGATCCATACATGTCAACTTTCCCAAATGTTGCCAACCACCTCTAAGACGTGATTGAAATTTTCAAAATCACAAAAAGAATACAAAATGGCTGCCACCTCGTTTCACAAAAGTTTTTTGCATAGTTTCATAATTTTCCTGTGAACTACAGGATACACCGCTCCTGACGACGTTTCAATTGTTCATCTCGCTCGCACCCAGCCGACATGATAGCCCCTGAAAAAAGACCGTGTCGAAAATCACTCTTTCTTTGATAAATTCCAGTGTTGCCAGACCTCGGCGACGAAAATACCCAAATGTCATTCGTACAAGTGAGACACGTGGTTGCCCATACTCGAATTTTGCAAAAAATACGTATTTCGATTTTTTAATTTTTGGGGTAAATCTTGAAATTTTGCCGAGAAATGGGGTAATTTTTTTTCCCTAATCCATACCTCGAGTCTGTACACACAATCGCCCCATAGACGTCGAAACGCTCCGACGTTGCCAACTGCGAGAAATTTGAATTTTAAAATTGCGTTTTTTCGTAACTCGAACCGAACGGCCGCCGTGACGGCCGCCATCTTGAATTTTTAAAAACCACCCCCATTCTGTCAAAATACAGGATAATTGTGGGCGGAAATAGGAAAAAATATTATGCTCGACCCCGCCGTTTCGGATCTGTGGCGCCGCGGTTCGGGGTCGAAAAATCAAAAACTTTAAAACACTACAGCTCGGCCGCCATCTTGTTTTTCCAATTTTTTCTACATTTTCTAGTAATCGTTTCCTAATTTCTACAATCACTGCGAGTTGTAACGAAATCGGTTAGAAAACAAAAGAGTTACAAAAAGCACGTCGGCCGCCATCTTGTTTTTTCGAAATGTCATAATTTTTCCCTACTCGAATCCCCCACCAGAACACATCTCCCTTACATCATTGTATCGTTTTCTGTCTCTTTCTAGGAGAACAATTATGTCAATGAGTGAGTGAGTGAGTGGTAATCGAGCTATATATATTATAACTAGTTTTTCGCTCTGTGCGTGAGCTGCTAAAGCAGCTCACGGGTTGTGATTAAAAAAAAATACAAAATGGCGTAGATTTTTTAAAACTTTGGTATCAGTTTCCTGTTTTGTAATCCCAGGGATCCTCAGATATCGATTTTGAACGAAATCTGTCAATTAACAAAGAATTTCAAAATGGCGCTGATTTTTACAATTTTGGTATCAGTTTCCAGCTTTGAAATCCCAGGGAGTCCTAAACATCGATTTTGAACGAAATCGATCAATTAACAAAGAATTTCAAAATAGTGCTGGTTTTTTTTAATTTTGGTAACAGTTTACTGTTTAGTAACCCCATGGAGTCCAAAATATCGATTTTGAACGAAATCGGTCAATTAACAGAGAATTCCAAAATGGCGCTGATTTTTTAAAACTTTGGCATCAGTTTCCTGTTTTGAAATTCGAGGAAGTCCTAAATATTGATTTTGAACGAAATCGCTACAATAACAAAGAATTTCAAAATGGCGCTGAATTTTTAAAATTTGGTACCAGTTGCCTGTTTTTTAATCCCAGGGATCCTCAGAAATCGATTTTGAACGAAATCTGTCAATTAACAAAGAATTTCAAAATGGCGCTGATTTTGTAAAATTTTGGTACCAGTTTCCTGTCTTGTAAACCCATGGAGTACTAAATATCGATTTTGAACGAAATCGATCAATTAACAAAGAATTTCAAAATGGCGCTGATTTTTTAAAACTTTGGTATCGGTTTCCTGTTTTGTAATCCCAGGGAGCCCCTTCGTGGGTAAAACAGAACCGTGTCACTTGTAACGTCTCTCCAATATTCGCCATATAATTTGGTATGAAAAAAAATATTCCGCCATCTTGAATTTTTTTCATTTCGCTAAATAGACCTCCTCGTCCTGATCATCTCTTGCCAAGAAACCACACTTCCATCTCTCATACTCTCCGAGATAGACACTCACGAAATTTGTATGGCAGCCATCTTGAATTCACCATTTTTGAGTTTTTTTTAAACTCGCCGCCATTGGACGAGGTTTCGAGTGACATTTGTTCGAGCACCATCCGCCTATCTCTAATACCTTGACCGTGCTCTTCACCCGTCTCCAAAATCCTCAATCATCAGGTGTCTCCATATTTTCTTCAAGTTATATTTTCTGACTTCCATACGAAGCCATAAGTGGAAAAAAAAATTTCATACAAAATTTTACAGGAGGAAGTTTTTAGGGAAAATCTGGAAAACTGCCCCGAATGTGGCAACACTGGTTAGATATCTCGATACTGACGGTCGAGTTACACAATCGATCCATACATGTCAACTTTCCTAAATTTTGCCCACTGCCTCAAAAACGTGATGGAAAATTTCAAAAACACAAAAAGAATACACAATGGCCGCCACCTCGTTTCATGGAAACATTTTTCATGGTTTTATAATTTTCCCGTAAACAACAAGATATACCGCTCCATATGGCGTTTCAATTTTTTATCTCTCTCGCACCAAATCGAAATGATCGCCCTGAAAAAAGACCATGTCGAAAATCACTTTTACTTTGATAAATTCCAGTGTTGCCAGACCTCGGCGACGAAAATACCCAAATCTCGTTCGTACATGTGAGACAAGTGGTTGCTCGTACTCGTATTTTGAAACAAATACGTATTTAGATTCTTTTATTTTTGGGGGTAAATCTTGAAATGTTCCAGAGAAATGGGGTAATTTTTTTTCCCCAATCCATACCACACGTTTATACAAACACTCGACCCGCAGAAGTCGAAACGCTCCGAAGTTGCCAACTGTGAGAAATTTGAATTTTAAAATTGCGTTTTTTCGTACCTCAACGAACGGCCGCCGCGACAGCCGCCATCTTGAATTTTTAAAAACCACTCCCATTCTGTCAAAATATAGGATAATTTAAGACGCAAAAGAAAACATATTATGCTCGACCACGACGTTTCGGATCTGTGGCGCAGCGGTTCGGGTCTAAAAATCAAAAATTTGAAAACACTACAGCTCGGCCGCCATCTTGTTTTTCCAATTTTTTCCACTTTTTCTGTTGACCGTTTCCCAATTTTTTCAATCACTGCGAGTTTTAACGAAATCGGTTAGAAAACAAAAGAGTTACAGAAAGCACGTCGACCGCCATCTTGTTTTTTCGAAAAGTCATAATTTTTCCTTACTTCCGTCCAGCACTCAAACACATCTCCAGTACATCACTGTATCGTTTTCTGTCTCTTTCTAGGAGAACAATTATGTCAATTATTACCACTACTACTACACTTGTAGTCTCTTCTATATTCGCCATATAATTTTGTATGAAATAAAATATTCCGCCATCTTGAATTTTTTTTCATTTCGCTAAATAGACCTCCTCGTCCTGATCATCTCTTGCCAAGTAACCACACTTCCATGTCTCATACTCTCCGAGATAGACACTCACGAAATTTGTATGGCAGCCATCTTGAATCCACCATTTTTGAGTTTTTTTTAAACTCATCGCCAATTGGACGAGGTTTCGAGTGACATTTGTTCGAGCACCCCCTACCTATCTTCAATACCCTGGCCGTGCCCTTTACCCGTCTCCGAAATCCTCAATCATCAGCTGTCTCCATAGTTTTCTTCAAGTTATATTTTCTGACTTCCATACGAAGCCAGCAGTGAAAAAAAAATTTTTCATACAAAATTTTACAGGAGGAAGTTTTAAGGGAAAATCTCGAAAACTACCCCGAATGTGGCAACACTGTTTTGATTTCTCGATACTGCCCGTCGAGTTACACAATCGATCCATACATGTCAACTTTCCCAAATGTTGCCAACCGCCTCTAAGACGTGATCGAAATTTTCAAAAACACAAAAGGAATACAAAATGGCCGCCACCTCGTTGCACAGAATCATTTGGTATAGTTTCATAATTTTCCTGTGAACTACAGGACACACCGCTCCTGACGACGTTTCAATTGTTCATCTCGCTCGCACCCAGGCGACATGATAGCCCCTGAAAAAAGACCATGTCGAAAATCACTTTTTCTTTGATAAATTCCAGTGTTGCCAGACCTCGGCGACGAAATTACCCAAATGTCATTCGTACAAGTGGGACACGTGGTTGCTCGTACTCGAATTTTTAAAAAAGTTCGTATTTCGATTTTTTTATTTTTGGGGTAAATCTTGAAATTTTCCCGAGAAATGGGGTAATTTTTTTCCCCCAATCCATACCTCGAGTCTGTACACACAATCTCTCCGAAGAAGTCGAAACGCTCCGACGTTGCCAACTGCGAGAAATTTGAATTTTAAAATTGCGTTTTTTCGTAACTCAAACCGAACGGCCGCCGTGACAGCCGCCATCTTGAATTTTTTTAAATCACTCCCATTCTGCCAAAATACAGGACAATTGTAGGCGGGAATAGAAAAAAAAATTATGCTCGACCACGCCGTTTCGGATCTGTGGCGCCGCGGTTCGAGGTCGAAAAATCAAAAATTTTAAAACACTACAGCTCGGCCGCCATCTTGTTTTTCCAATTTTTTCCACTTTTTCTATAGATCGTTTCCTAATTTCTTCCATCACTGCGAGTTGTAACGAAATCGCTCGGAAAACAAAAGAGTTACAAGAATCACGTCGGCCGCCATCTTGTTTTTCCGAAATATCATAATTTTTCCCTACTCGACTCGCGCACTCGAACACATCTCCCATACATCATTATATCGTTTTCTGTCTCTTTCTAGGAGAACAATTATGTCAATGAGTCAGTCAGTCAGTGAGTGGTAATCGAGCTATATATATTATAATAATAATAATACGTGAAAATATTACGTGAAATTATGATTGTTAGTCTGCTATGCTTTCACGACTCATCCGTTCATCCGATTTTAATGACATTTAGTACAGGAGTAAGTTGTATCCCGGGCAAGGACATAGGTTAGGTACTAATTTTTATCCTGGAAAATTAAAGAGTTTCCGCGGGAATCAAAAATCCACGCGGACGAAATCGCGGGCATCATCTAGTTTTCAATTATGTATTGGTCGATAAAAAATTATAACAATTATTAATTTATTAGTAATTTAGCCGAATAATTATTTTATTAAAATGGCAATAAAAGAAAAATTATGTATTGATCGTGGACCGTCATAATTTCAACTTCTTTGAATTTAGTTTTGTATATGGCACGAACAGTCCTTTCTGCAAGACGAAAACAGAATGACAGACATAATACTGTGAAAGTAACCAAAATATACCACTCTCGCAGTTTCTAAATCTGTCAAGTGGCGAATCTTTCTAAAATGCAGCAGAACTGAGTCTGTTCGATAAGTCATCTATATGATGGCCCCATTGGAGTTTCTTACGTTTTTCCGAGAAAAACATCTGTATCCACTAAATCTAATTCCTCATGATCAAGTTGTACAGTGGGTTTTACCTGTTTTATCATTATATTAATATCATTTGTAGGTAGAGTGTCCATAAGTGGATGTAAAAGGATGCTCTACGCAAAACATTCAATAAAGGTCGAGTATAGATGAATTGAATGAAGGGGCGACGCTTCATTCAATTCATCTATACTCGACCTTTATTTCGCTGCCTAAAATCGATATTTCGCCAGTTACCTCCTTCGGATGACTGTTTTAATAGAAAAAAATCTACAGAACCAAAATACCTATTCAAAGTTAGTTCAATCTGTAGTAGTGGAGTGTGTGCACAGAACAGGCAAAATAAGACAAGAGAATAAAATACCGTTTTGGGTTCAGTAAATAATAAAATAACCACCAATTACAAATATAATAAATTTAAATATTTTCAAAATAAATATTTTATATACAGAAATCGTCCAGTTACATTTTTTTATACGTATATTGATCGATGATTAGTTTTGTTCGATGGTAGTGGATTCATTAACGTTTGTGTACGGATACTAACAGTGACAGACGTCATTTCAGAAGCAAGGGAACGCAACCTCCCGCTTTGAGAGCCCGGAGGCGTATGGAATCTGACTGCCGAATTTCATGAATATATAACAAAATTTTGAGATGCGCGCCCGTACTAAATCTGTATGAAAAATTCGTGCTGTAAAAATGAGGAATGTTTGGAACCAGATTGTAAAAAAACTAAGTTGTATTGAAAATATTATTTATTTAAAGTGTTCTTTGATCTTTTACGATTAATTTGAAATAACTTTTGTTTAAATCATGTCTCAAATTAAATCACAATAGTCGTAAAGTGATAACGCCTTTTTTGAGATTTCCATGAATTTCCCGATAATTTTCTGCTGTTACTATACGACTTTTTGACCACTTTTTTTAATTACGTCATACTCCATTTATCTGAGTAGCGAATGGTATTTATTTGGTAATGAAATTTTAATTTTTACTATCCTAAAAAGTGGTAGAAGAAAACCATGTTTTGAGTACATCCAGCCTTAAGCTACCTTTTATCCCGGAAAAGTAAGGAGTTACCCTGGGAATTATAAAAAGTAATTCCACACAGACAAAGTCGTGGACATCAGCTAGCATTAATAATGTTATAATTATTATGCAACAGTGTACATGTTACATGTGTAACCTTCAATCATGCCTTAAACTAGCAACAGAACCACATTTTTTTTTGCATATTATAATATGGTTAAAGATTTGCAAAGTTGACTACTACTGTAGTGTACATTGTAAGAGTAAGAGTTTCAATGAGATTAAAATAAAAACTAAATCCTAAATGTAGGTATACTTAGTTATACTTTCCTTAGTTTTATTAACTTTTCTTTTTAACTGGTATTTTTCAACAGTGGACTGTAATGATTTGCTAGTCATATTTTTTTCATAGTTTTCTAGCCATAACCAGGTTTTTGGGAGTTGATTGCTTACACAATATGAGTATTCCAGTGAATATTCTCCTCTTTCGTTTTTCATCTCTTATCCAGATCTAGAACGTGCCACCTTTTAAGGTGTTTTGTGTTGGTGGTTACCAGCAGTTTCTGTACCAATACATTAGAGTGTTTCCCTAATCTAAGCATGTACTTTATGGAATACTTGATAACTTCCTCTTTGATTGTTGGCATGTCTGAGTATCTATGAATTTCATCATTCCATATAAACCATGGTGTACCAGACATTGCTCTTTTCATAGATGGATCAATATTGTTATGAAGGATTCCAAAAGCCAACTTTTGGGTTAAAAGTTAAAATATTATGTACTTTCAAAAGATAAAGATTTTTAGATAAGAATAAACACAGAATGTGCTCATAATTATTAAGCACACAAGTATTCACAACAACACTGCTAATAAAAATTTGTGACTGTTGGCTGTATTTTAATTCCCTATCTGGGAAAACCATTAATTGAAAAATTAACACTATTAAGTGTTCTTGTGATATTAAGGAATTAAGTACTAATAAATGAAGCAGCTCTAGTTGGAGTTAATTTTACAAAATATTGGAGTCCAAAAACGTAAATTAACATGAAATTAACCAAGTAGGTCTTATGAAATGTCACAGGAAAAAAGATTTTATACTTACCTTCCATATATAACATAATAGTATAGTAGTTTCTAACAAATTTCCACTCGAACCGTAGGCCACTTTCATTCAAATTACTTTTGTTCGAAAGAAATAGCTTGTAAAAAAGATATTTTAATTAGTTTTGTGATGAATTATGACACCCTTTCACAGCATAGTTTGTCAATTTTAATAAATTTCTGTAAACTTGTTGTATTACTTACTAAGACTTGATTTTGAGTGCATAGGCATTTAAAAACTTAAAAACACAGTGTCGATTGTTACACTTCTTAACGTTTTAAGTAGTTTCATGCTGCTATGCTAAAATGTTTTTTTAGTTAGTAAGTACCTAGGAAGTTTTTAACTCATAAATTTACAGATCCTAGTTACAGTTAGTAATTTAGGTATTGTTGAAGCTCCACGAGAACCCTTGGTTCTACAGAATTGTTTTGGTTAGCGTATACATATAATAGCAAGTTTTGTTAAGTCCCATGGACTGGATGAAATTAAATATCTGAAATTTCGGCACTGCCGGGTAAGTGAACCATAAACTAGCAAAGGCTCTCAGGGCGCGAATGCCAAAGGCGACTCTTGGGATTCGCGCCCTGAGGGTTAAATCCTGCCAGTTCCGCAATTTTTTATGTATGTAAAGTTATATATATATTAATGTAAAGTTTTGTTAAATCGGTTAAGTAAGTTGAGGGAGGTTGAGGTCAGTTGAGGGGAGCAAAACATAACAAAAGATGTATATGGATAATAATATGGTATATGGGTGCAAATTGAAAATCCAGACCATTTCATAGAGATTGGTCAATCTCTGGTTTTATTTTTTATTTTTAGTACTTAGCTTACCTGTATCCGGTCCACAAGATCGCGAGGATTTAAATTACTGTCAACTGGATTCAAATTAAATGTAACATTAAAGTACACAAACTCTGGCTTCTCACTGGTGTCCCCACTTTTTGTTTCAGAAAGCGTAACATAGTAAAAAGTTTCCACCAAATTAAGGTATTTACTATAAAATTCGGTAAGGCACGATCGAGGAACTGATATGAACAATTTTTCTTTTGACATATTTCGATTGGTGCCGCGATCGATATCACGCACTTAAATCTCTATTTAATTGCATTATTGTTATCAATATTTATCGTAGTAGTAATTACTTTTTCACAACACAGCATACAGATTTCTGCATTCTGCACCATTTCGTTCTCTGATTTTTCGTCTCTGCTCTGCTGTCTCTGGCACAAGGAACATATTTACTACGGGGAGAAGAATGACAACTCCATACAAAAAAAACGGCATTAAAAATAGCGCCATCTGTTGCTGACCCCCAGGAAACTGCCGAATGCGGGAAATTTAAAAACTAGCGGGAAATTCAAAACAAGCTTATTTTTAAATATTCATTTAAAGGCTACCTGTCCACAAAAGCAGAACTGGGAAACTAACCAGTATATTAATAGTAAATTGCACATTAATTGAATTATAAAATAAAAATAAATTAAATTATTGTGCAATTTCACTGATTACCATCCCAGCTTCGCTTTTATGGACAAGTAGCCTTAATTTATAGAAACAATAATTAATCATTATTCTTACTAGTAATTAATTAAAAAAAAACAATATTTTGGCTCTAAGTTGGAATGTCTTTATTTTAACAATTATAATATTATAAATAATAGAACAATAAAACAATATTATGCATCTAGCTAACAATATGTAAATGGGCAGAAATATAATTAAATATTATGAATCCTATCAACAACATTTCCACATGTTTCATTTTAGTATTAAAGTTTTATAAAATGATACTAGTACTGCCAACTAATTAGTAAAGGTGGTGTGCTTTTAGAACCTATAAATTTGAGTGATTGTAAAAACAATTTCATTTCAGTTATAAATGTAAACTGAGGAGATGAAACTTTTAAATTGGTTGCAAAAGGCTTCCCTCTCCTCATAATCATTAATATGCTGTTTAATAGGTGAGTACATAGCAAGTTGTTACAATAGTACGAGCCACAATCTGCCAATCATATGGCGTGCAAATTGTCACCGTGAGATTGTAAAAACCATTAGATCTAACTCGCGAAATTGTAAACTGTTGACAGATTGTGAACTGTTCAATGTTCTGAGAGTCAATTTTTGAAATATTCATTGTATTTATGTTTTCTTGTCTCTCTTGTAGGTTAGGTTAGGGTTTGACATATATAATCAGTAGTATCGGACTAATATACCTAACAGATTACAATCTACCGCAAAGTAATGAGTTAAATTGTAATCTTTCAACAGTTTGTGATTTCGCGAGTGAGATTATAATCTAACAGTTTTTACAATCTTACAGTGACATATACAAAAAATACAATTAAAACACATAAGCATATTATTATGATGGGAATAATTAATTCATTCAACCACTAATAATTATTATTATATCAATAATCTTCCTCAATCTAAAAATCACTCTTATTATCATGCAATCTACTCAGATTCACTGTATCGCTGTTCAGAGTGTCAAACAGCTTGTCCATTTTGGATATAACGTCCGCCGTCACAGCTGCATCAGCAGTTAAGTGATCTGTAACAGAACATTTCATTTTACTTTGGAGATTTGAAATATACCTATGAGAAAATAAGAATATTGTATTAATTTTGCGACTATTGCAGGAACTTTTGCAGGATAAAAAGTAACCTTCCTCACTCTCTTGGTCACCAACTATACCCATATACAAAACCAAGTCAATCTTTATAGTGCCAATAGTCTCAGCATAAATATAACTGTCTGTCTGTTTTTCACATTTGGTTACAAAACTCTAAGAACATCTAGGAAATATGCTTTATTGCATTATTGACCAATACCTTGCGCTATTTTAGCAAACATGCCAGCAACAACTGTGTGTTTTTTGTTAAAATCATCTAATTTATCCTAATTCATTTGGGGTTGACGGTTCCAAACAGAATCAATCAATCAAGCCTCAAGAGTCAGTCAGTCAATTAATCAATGAATCAAAATCAATATCATAAAATATAATAAGTACTAACTGATGCTTGCGACTTTGTTAGCATGAATTGAGATTATTTCCCGTAGGAACTCTTTAATTTTCTGGGATAAAAAGAAGCTTATGTGTTATTCCAGACTATAATCTACCTTTGTGCCAAATTTCATGCAGATCTGTTCATTTTGGGTGTGATTAAGTATTAAACATCCATCCATCCATCCAAACTTTCGCATTTATAATATTAGTAAGAGTTAGTTAGGAAGATAACAAATGTTTCAGTGTTTTAAATATTTTTTCTTGAAAGAAAATGAGAAATTAGAGCACTCAATTAACTTACCTCTATATCCGGAGAGGCAAAACGTCTCAATTTCTTTAATGGAAAGTTGACAAATGCTGTTTCCTTAAAATGTAGATGTTATGGCATTCTGTGTTCTGTGTACAATTTGAACTGAAAGTCTATATATAGGACCATTGTTTTTCTGCAATATTTTGCCCACAATTCACAACTGCAACAAAAAAAATAAATGAATAATTTTAAGAAAATTCCAATTTATCATTTGCTTCAAATGGTGATGAAAACCATCTTAAAGAAATCTGCAAGCCCGAGTTCACTTGTGTCTGAAGTCTGCCAATAAACACTTGGCAAGCATGGTGGACCATGGCCAAACACTTCTCACTGCGAGAGGAGACTCATGCTCAATAGTGAGCTGGCAATGGGTGGGAATGATGTCGATGATGATGAGTACAATATAAAACTAGTATAGTACAATAAGAGTACGTTACCCTTAACGCATGGATCTAACCTAAAACAAATTATAAAAGTAGGTACGTACCGCAGACTATTAGTGGTACCAGGTTTCGGAAATCAAAATAATGAGGTTTCACGGTCATCGGCAGGCGAAGAACCACACTTAAAACGTTTCCTTTTATTCTCCATCATAGTTAGGTAAATATGCGTTATTAGTCTAAGCTTAGTTAATTGAAAACACAATAGAGCCACTATCTCGTAAACAACAACACGGGTGATGTTTCGATTATCGGCATTCAATGGACGGAGGAACCTAGTTAACAGAGGTTGCATAAATAGATTTTCACACACAAGAAATAACATCACACGCCGGCAGACATTTTTATTTTCCTTTTGTTTTCCTTGTGACTTGTTAGTAATTGGGGCTACCAAGTTAATACAACAAAATGGTACAATTCTAATTTTGTAAGATTTATATATCAACTTTCAAAGAACGTATCTCTATTTTATATTGCATGACTATTAATTTTATTCCATTGAAGTAGTATTAAAATTGAATACATATGCTGAAATATTATTTCAGGCGTCAGATACATTATCGATGTAAAATGGCTAAAACTACCAGATGGTAGCTTTTAAACTTCTTGGCACCCACGATACATGACTATAATTGGCAACTCTAAAAAAAAACATTAATAGAGACCGAAATTTCGGTCTCTCATAATGGAAGAGTTCCTGGCAACCCAGTTCTGACCCCCGTAGGTATTCCAAAGCTCTCCTACAGAGACGACCCCGCCTGCTCTGGCATCTTCGCAATGAATAAAGAAACTAAGGAAATGACATTACCAGTAATCGCGCTATAGCTTGAGCGTGCCTAGCCGCCATTTTGGATAACAATTTCCTGTGTACCTCAAGTGTCATCGCCTCGTAACGTTTATTTGTGTTTTGTTGAAAAATTGTGTATTTATTTGTTACGGTGAATAAATTAGTGTTATTTAAGTGTATGGCATCAAAAACTATTTGCAACAATGCCTGCTTGTAATATTGTGGGATGTAGTTCAAGGAAACGAAAAAATCTGACAAATTTAACATTTCACCGGTTTGTAAACAATTTTTCTCGTATACTGATTCTTTAAAGTAGTTATTACACTACAAAGAAACATATTTTAGTTTAGTTTACTGTAAATATTTGATTTTAAGCTAGATTTTTACCTGTTGATAAGCATTTGATAAGTACCTACTAGAGATTGCGTATGAGGACATTTTCATCGACATCGATATTTGCATGAATAATATTTTTGATATTTTATTATTAGATTGCCTAGAAATGAAGTCAAAAAGAAGAAGTGGCTAGACATTATTGGAATTGAAAATATTTTTTATTTGTTCTCTTCATTTTGAAGAAAATGCTTTTAACAGAACGTTGGAGATTGTAAAATTGCGTGACGATGTACTACCTTCTCGTCATTTGTTGGTAAGTATGTCATTTTTTTGACACAAAATATGTTTATAAACTTTAGAAATGCAAAAGGTTGAAGTTTTGTATCAGGAGTTATTTTATCAAATAATTCAATCTTAACTATACAAAAAAAAATCTTCCCAGTCGCTTCTCCAAGAGCCTCACATTAAGTTTTTATAACTGTTTAAACAATTTTCAGCTTGAGACCATTGGTCTAAACATACTATGTTTAATTTGAAGTAATTATTTTCACTCATTTAGAAATTATAAGGCTCTATCAGTCTGGCAGGCATTCAGACTGACTGACGGATGGTCAGACGAACAAGTGCAAATTTTCTCAAGTAGAATTGGTGATCTCGCTTGGTGAGCTCAGTCAAATAATGTTTAACTGTTATGTTTAGTTTTTGTTTTGTACATAAGATTTACTTTTTACAGCCTAAAAACCAAGCTGTTTTGAAAAAAAGACAGCTGTCAGTAGATGAACAACGTGCATCTAGTTTGGTAAATATTTAAATGTATTTTTGATATTTGATAAATGGGTTTTTTAAATATTCATAAACCTGTTTTGTTTTACATTACATAAGTTCTTGTAAACATTGTTAAAAAAATGACATGAAAATAAATGAGAGAAAAAATGTATTGTTCAGCGATTTCTAAGTTTTATTTCATTACTCCTTAATTAAACACAACAGTATAGTAACACAATAGTTTCCAAACCCCTTGTTGAGTCCGTATTCCCACCGATGTGTCCTACTGGCGGGACCACGGAATACTACCATGTATTTTGTACTCTTATTATCACAGCATTAGACATGTATGTTGAGAGCAGATTTTTTAGATACAGATTTATATTTGCATTTAACATGAACAATTGTACAATATATGCCATGTCACCCCGTTAAGGCATATGCAAGAATGGCATAATATGATGAAACAATATAACTAACTGATGCCCGCGACTTCACCCCGTGGTTAAAGTTTTTTTGATTCACGTGGGAACTCCTTCCGGGATAAAAAGTAGCATGGCACTCTCTAGATCCGCAACCTCAACTATACTCATGCCATAATTCACGTCGATCCGTTTCTAGGTTGCGGCGTGATTGAAGGATAAACCAACAAACAAACACACTTTCGCATTTATAATACATATTGGTAAAGTATGATTATTATGTTGAGTCATCTGCATCACTGCATAGCCTAAGCTTAATGGCCATAGGCTGGTAACACTGTTGAGGCTAAGCATAATATGTTGAGATGCTCAACATAGCGCAGGATTAGCAGAGTTTAAACTTGATTCAATGAACACTAATGTATAATATAACACATCGATAAATATTATCGATAGTCATCTGGGCCGCACTTTGATAAGTCGCCATTTTAGTGTACATTTAATGTTTAGGTATACAGCTTTTTTTCGTAGGTATGACAAGTCCTTAGTAGTTTCCTTAGTCATTGCATCTTCGTCGTATTTTGTCGTTAAATTTGACAAATAAATAATGACAGTTGTCGTTTATTTTTCTTACGAACTGGCATTACGGCTCCGAAATCCAGCTTTTTTGAGCGTTTGTTTTGATTGTCAGTCAATGCCACAGACATATAAAGGAAAGAAGAAGATTCCTTAAGTCACCGTAAGATTGTAAAAACCGTTAGATTATAATCCAACTCACGAAATTGCAAACTGTCGAAAGATTACAATTCAACGCATTATTTTTCGGTAGATTGTAATCTGTTAGGTATATTAACCCGACATAACCTAAGTGATTATGTATGTCGTCCTCTACCTGATTATGTATGTCGAACCCTAACCTAACCTACAAGAAAGACACAAGAAAACGTAAATAGGTACCTACAATTAATATTTCAAAAATTCACACTCAACGGTTCAGCAATCTGTCTGTCTGTCGACAGTTTATAATTTTGCGAGTTAGATTATAATCTAACAGTTTTGACAATCTTACGGTGACATATGTAAAAGGTGATTAAGTAAAACCTGCATCAATTACTGTTAATTCGGCGTCATGGAAAAATAAAGGAAAAAAATCACTTTCGTTGCAAGATCGCAACCTTACCAGCGAACCTTACCTTATCCAGCGAATAGCCGTGGTACCAGTGCATAGTCAGCGGATTCCACGGAATTGCATTACGTCCGAAGAAACGTGACATCAAGCATCGCTTAGATTTTAGTACGAAAATAAGATATAAAAGTTAATGAAATAATGAGAAGATCGTAGGATCGTAGGATGTTAGTCAGGGTAGTTTAGATTAGCCTAAGGTAGTCATAATGTAAATCGCTATGTCTTAAATCGACGTAGCACTAAGTTAGGTCATAATGGTGGTCATAAATTAATCGTCGTCTCCTTTTGTGCTGCCGCCCTACTTAACTTGCTTGAATGGTATTTTTCCTGCATCAATTGATTTTGGCCATTTCTGGCCAATAGTGGAAGAATATTAACGAATCAGAGGCGATTGCGATCGTTACACTGTAGTTGTCACTTTTAGGCAATCGCCCCCTTGTTACTTACATTAAAAATAAATTAAATGTCTTTTATTGATAGCTTTGACAAGAACAGGAAAGGTAGAATTTCAGCGGGAATTACAAAAGTAGTTAGAAAAGAAAGTTCCCGCCAAATAATATAAATAAATAAAATAATTTTCATATTTAAGTTTATTTACAACAATTTATTCATAGTTACTACGCAGACGTTATTTATTTATCAATTTCACAGCCATCTACGTTGTACACATTTTCGAGTAAGTATGAAGGTGTTTTCAATCCACCTCTGAACAATTACTCCTCTCCTTATTCCAGGCTTGAGACTGGCGCTAGTGTCTGTTCGTGGCGTCCAGCCGTGCTTCTACACACTATATGCTAGGGCATTTTTTTAATCTTTGGATACGTGACGCGTCGATTTTATGTATTTTTGGATGACCGGAGATGAGCAGTTTTAGCAAGGATAGCGACTCCTTAATTAATAAAAGAATGTCGTTAAAATAACGTTATGCACACAATCCAAAATAAAGTTTGAAAACTTCCACAAGGCACAAAACTTATCGGTATTCATTTCAAGCAAGTTTTAGCAAACTTTAGCTTCCATCTGCGATGTTCTTTCTTATGAAACGCACTAATTAGTTAAGTACTATTCTCGAATTTTTAAAAGTTTCTTTGGTTCTGCGGTTGTACCTTTAAGGGTTGCGGTACTCAGTGACTGAATTAACGTATCCCAAACTTTATGAGTTTATCTGTTAAATCATAGAGTTACGATACGTCTTTGGTCTTACTAAATTAGACTGCTCTGTTGCTCGGTATGGGATAGGTATGGCTTAGTAAGAAATAAGATAGTCACCTGAAAGATAGGTATCCTGGTCTAGGATAAACGAATTTCTTAGTTAAAAGAATAAGAGTCGTCTGAATCATCAGAGGGAGATATGTTTTCTTTTTTCGGCGTTTTCCGCTTCTTTTTATTCTGCTGACGCGTTCGGAACATTTTGCTTTCATCGGCGCATTTAGTTGTTATGCTCGTTCTGAAATATGACAAAATTAGATGATGTCCAAGACTTCGTTTTAATGGTACCTATATTAAAGCAGTACATGGACTAAAGCTTCAGTGATGGTGCTTCAAATTTTAAATTCATAATAAGTAAGTAAATTAAAAAAAATCACATTTACAGTTCCTACCGTACAACATTTTCGGGCACATGACATTTTTCCACCACAGTTTGGACGATATCGTTAACGAGTGCGGGGTCGAGTTTCTTCTTAGCCGGTTTATCCGGAAAAGCAGGAGAAGGTTTTCCCGTCAGAGAATGAGTGGCAAGGACTCTGAAAACAAACAAAATAATTTTAAAATAAAAATAGCGTGAAGTATCTTTGCGCGCAGTTGAAGTTAAAGTATTGCTATTATGCGCACGGGATTTTCGAATAAGGGTCTGCAAAAAGTTTGTTTTAACGTAAAGTAAAGAAAAATCATGGAGCTTTAGTCTTCCATGCAGGTGCCAATTCAGAGTACCTATTTTATCTATTCTACTTTTAAACACCTCGATTTAAAGCAGCTGTTTCTCAAGCTATTCTGTTGGCGGTCATTATTTACGAATACGAAAGTACTTTGTGCATGTTGCCAATGATGACTTACGGCTCTGAAAAATAGTCGCTAACTATGGGCCTGATAAGAAGGCTCGGGGTCACTCAGCGGGCGACGGAGAGTTAAATGCTCAGAGTATTTCTGCGTGATCAAATCTGAAATGAGATCCGTAGGCCAACCAGAGAAACCGACATAGCTCGAAGAGTCGCCAAGGTCAAGAGCAATGGGCGTGGCACATAGTTCGTAGAACCGATAGGCGTTGGGGACTCAAAGTGCTTGAATGGTGGCCTCGCACCGGGAAGCGCAGCGTTGGACGACCGCCCGCTAGGTGGACGGACGATTTCAAGAGTGCAGCTGGGAGCCGCTGGAAACAAGCGGCACAAGACCGTACTCTGTGGCGATCCATACAGTAGACCTTCGTCCAGCAGTGGGCGTCTTAAGGTTGAGACGACGACGAAAATATAAAATGCGAACTCCTAAAGAACCTTACTGCTAGTATTTGTCATTATAATGTCATAGAAGATAAGCAAGTACTTAGGTACCTGCTGTTTAATCTAGGTACCTACGATATATATTTAGGAGGAGTACTTACTTTCTTGTAAAAACGGCTGTCAACAATTTGCGTGTAGCATTTGTGTAAGATGTCCAGTCCAAATTCTTTATCAGTCTTGCTGGCACTTCTGCATTGCCGTCTCCAATGGGAACCTAAAATGAATACATACCTAGTTTTGGATTCTTCATTTCATTATGTAATTTAGTTTTAATTGAATAATTTAGATGACACAAATTATATAATTTTGAAACGTTACAAGATATTAATAAATACAGCAAAACAAATGAAATGTGCATAAAAAAGAATACCAGATTTTAGTACGCCAACAAAAGTATAAAAAACAGAATCATTATTTTTACGCTTTACATTTTTCAATGTTTTATTAAATTATAATTATTTAACCTTGGACGAATAATTTAACTTATATGAACAAATAATAATTAAGAAAGATAAAATTAAAAACTACTACTAAATAATGATATTTACAAAAAATACACGCCGTCCAAGTGATCGATAGTGCGCATGGATCCCATAACACTGGCGCTATTACGTGCTATTACCTCGTTGAATGGCGAGGCTAAGCCTAACTATGCGCCAGCTCTTTGACCACCTGAGGCGTGGATCAATAGGCATGATGACAGTATCCCCAAGAATCAATGAAATTATGAATTTGTGTAATGAAATAGGATCCATGGATTATAAAAAACTTATTTATTTTTCTATTTCGAGTGAGATTGTTATTTATTTTGATAAAATAAAACTATAAAATACAGCAATCCGCCATATTGTATAAAACACCACTTAAACGAATGACGTCACAATAGGCATGATGACTGATTTTGAAAAATGGTCAGATTATGTTCGGTAGTATCTACTATTTCGGAAAAATATCTTATTTCAGCAGAAAAAAAAGGTTTGGTAGATAAAATTGGCATTTGAAATTTCAATTTTAAAAATAACGCCAAAACGCTCGCGGGTGTCATGGCGTCGTTTGTGACGTCACTATTGCTTTTACCAATGTACTCTAATGTACTGTGTGCTGTAAACAATAAGTCTTCGTACAACAATTTAGATATTTTGTGTGAATAATATGAATTCTAAAAGTAAGTAAGTGTGTAAGTTGTGTGGGGTCCCCCAGTGTATATGATAAATAATTTGTTGTAAAAAATTATGATTAATTTTGATGTGATAACACATCAAAATAAACTCCAAGCAAGTTATTTATTCACGCGCACTTAAAAAAACAATGCGATTTAAGTGGCTTAATCTTGCACGGCGAGATCCAACAGCTATAGGGCTAAATTCTACTATTTATTTCTGCGAATATCACATTGACGTAAGTTTTTGCTTTATTCTAATACTAGCTGGTGCCCGCGACTTTGTCCGCGTGGATTGAGGTTTTTGGTTCCCGCGGGAACTCCTTAATTTTCCTGGATAAAAAGTACATACAAATCTTCCTCTTGAATCACTCTATCTATTAAAAAAACCGCATCAAAATCCGATGAGTAGTTTTAAAGATCTAAGCATACATAGCGACAGACAGCGGGAAGCGACTTTGTTGTATACTATGTAGTGATGCTGTTTTGCTAATAACACAAATAACTGCAAAAAGTTAGAGATGCGTACCAAGAATCGAACCTCATACGCCCGGAATAGGAGGCAAACGTCATAGAAGGCAATCACCGCTCATATTAAGTTATACGGTATAGTTTTAAAAAACAACATTTCATACCTCTAATACCTATAATGAAGTGCTTAATATATAAAATAGCTGATTTTACGGGTTTAGAACCTATACATTATTATGCTATTATTGTACTTACATGGAAGTTTTGACGTTGCGAAATTCTGCTGAACAAAAGTCTTTGTTTGATGTAAGATACCTACCCAGCATCAACAAATCAATCCTGGGCAAATTAGAGCTAGTAGCTTTGGTAAATCCTTGATCCATGGCTAACGATTTTTAATTTCTTAATTTTGGATTCGGTAAAACAAAACTAGATTAAGGAAACGATCTTTGGGAAACAAAAAAACACGAAAATACTTGATAAACATTTAAAACACCTGTACTTATAGAGATTGTTGGTCGACTGTCAAAGCTCGAAAACAATAGTGACGTCATTCGCTTCAGTGGTGTTTTATACAATATGGCGGATTGCTGTATTTCATAGTTTTATTTTATCAAAATAAATAACAATCTCACTCGAAATAGAAAAATAAATACGTTTTTTATATTCCATGAATCCTATTTCATTAGATAAATTCATAATTTCATTGATTCTTGGATACTGTCATCATGCCTATTGTTTTCAAGCTTTGACAATCGGCAAACAATCTCTATAAGTACAGGTGTTTTAAATGTTTATCAAGTATTTTCGTGTTTTTTTGTTTCCTTAAGATCATTTCCATAATCTAGCTTTGTTTTACCGAATCCAAAATCAAGAAATTAAAAATCGTTAGCCAGGGATCAAGGATTTTCCAAAGCTACTAGCTCTAATTTGCCCAGGATTGATTTGTTGATGATGTATCTTGCATCAAACAAAGACTTTTGTTTAGCAGAATCTCGCAACGTCAAAACTTCCATGTAAGTACTTTAATAACATAATAATTTATAGGTCCTAAACTCGTAAAATCTGCTATTTTTTATATTAAGCACTTCATGGTACTTAGTTATTAGAGGTTATGTTAATGAAGTGTTGTTTTTTAAAACTATACCGTATAACTTAATATGAGCGGTGATTGCCTAGTAAATATGACGCCTGCCTCCTATTCGGTGCGTCTGGGGTTCGATTCTTGGCACGCATCTAAATTTTGCAGTTATTTATGCTATAAGCAAAAGTCGCTTCCCGCTGTCTGTCCCTATGTATGCTTAGATCTTTAAAACTACGCATCGGATTTTGATGCGGTTTTTTTAATAGGTAGAATGATTCAAGATGAAGATTTATATGGACTTTTTATCCCGGAAAATTAAGGAGTTCCTGCGGGAACATCGCGGGCATCAGCTAGTATTAGAATAAAGCAAAAACTTACGTCAAGTGATCTTCGCAGAAATAAATAGCAGAATTTAGATAAATAACTTATTTGGAGTTAATTTTGATGTGTTATCACACGTCTTACACACTTTAGAATTCATATTATTCACACAAAATATCTAAATTGTTGTACGAAGACTTATTGTTTACTGCACGCAGTACATTAGAGTACATTGGTAAAAACAATAGTGACGTCACAAATAACGCCATGACACCCGCGAGCGTTTTGGCGTGATTTTTTAAATTTAAATTTCAAATGCCTATTTTATCTACTAAACCTTATTTTTCTGCTGAAATAAGATATATTTTCGATATAATAGATACTTCCGAACATAATTTGACCATTTTTCAAAATCAGTCATCATGCCTATTTTCGGGACACGACATTTATAAAAGAATACCTCTATGTACATACCAAGTCCGTATTAATCTTTAGATTATTGTTGGGTTTCAGGACTCTCTTATAATCTTTATATTTATTCAGCTCTGATTTCACATCGTGTTGTAGAAAATCTTCACGCTCATAGTATGATGAATCCAATTCTCCAGTTGGACCCTGAAAAATTTACAAAATATTCAGGGCTTCATAAGAAAAACCACCCTTAAGTCTACGTTTTGTTTTATTAGGTTTGACTTCTGCAGATAGAACTTGCGATCTTGTACAAGATCTTTGTACCTTACCCGATCATTTTACAATTTATTAATACAATACACACTAGACTCACAAAATCAGAAGGAGTTGTCAGACTTCTTTTCCGCTTTTTGGATTTCCTAGTGTTTTGAACATCCGAGTATTCTTCGTTCGAAACATCAAAGGTTAAACGTTCATAGGAGGCGGAAATCGATGATGATTCACGATTTTTCCGTTTCAGTCGACTTTCTAACGTCTCGATTTTAGCGGACAGCTGTTTTATAATGGCTTCCATTTTTTCAATTTCCGGTAAGTACAAATCAAAGTCGGTCTGGGTTCCTTGGTCGCAGACTTTTTTGGGTGGCACACATTTTCTTTCTTTAGTAAATTCTTTCAAACGTTTTGGTATATATTTATGTTTTGGAGTGCTCATATGAGGAGGATGCGTTACCTAAAATCATAGTAAGTAGAGACATTTAAATGCATAAAACTTTTAAGTTTCGCTTTGGTAATTAGTTTTTTTTTGTATTTAGAAATATCCGTAACCTTACCGTAGTCCCAATGAAACTGCTTAATATTTGTGCAATCGTCGTCGAAGATTCCATATTATTATCCATCTTACGGCTACGCACATCAACTGAAATATTTGAACTCATTTTTACACAAACTTCCAACAATACATATATAGCATCTATAGTAGGTACCTACTAGGTAGTCTATCGGAATCTGGCTTCAATATTCATTTTGATCTATCTGTACCTAATTTGTCGGTAAGTAGGTAGGTATTACTATGCAACGTTATTTTTGGTAGGCATTTAAAAATTACATAACTAGCTGATGCCCGCAACTTCGTCCTGAGGTTTTTTTGGTGCCCGCGAAAAATCTTTAATTTTCCGGGATAAAATAGCCTATGTTATTCCAGACTATAATGCCAAATATACTCATAAGATTACTATAATCTGTGCCAAATTTCATCCAAATCCGTTCAGTTGTTCTGGCGTGATTGAGTAAACAACATCCATCCAAACTTTCGCATTTATGATTACTAGTAGGTATGTAGTATGCCTAATTATTGAAACTATCGGGATATTACAGATATAGTAAGTAGGTTGTTTAGTACACCGAAGAGAATAGTATTTTCAACTTACCATTCAGACCATGTAGATCACTTTGGAGATCCAATAAGGCGTGTGCGGCATCCAAATCGGATTTCACAGCGAATGTGGTCATTTTAACTGTAAATATTAGATAACGAATTTAATTAAGATACATAGTTTTAAAAATTCTCGTTGAAGTATAATTTGCGTACTAGTAGATAGGTACTTTAAGTAGAACTAAGTCGGTGCTTACTACTTATTTTTTACCGACAATTCCAGGGCATTAATCCAATAGGGATGATGGCAAGAGACCTGATGGATTGACGTTGGTTCCTTGGGAACGGGGACGGGCGCTAATGTGGGACGCAACATGCGTAGACACATTGGCCCCGTGTCATATCAGGGAGACAGCATCAAGGCCGGGAGCCGCAGCAGAAAAGGCTGAAACCGGCAAGCGGTGGAAGTATGCCTCTCTCATAGAGAGTTACATATTTGTTCCGTTTGCCGTGGAGACCCTTGGGCCGTGGAGTCTTAGTGGCAAAATTTTTTTGCAAGATATTTCACCGCGGTCAATTGCCTCATCTGGTGACAGAAGGGCTGGCTCATTTTTTGCGCAAAGGATCAGCCTGGCTGTCCAGCGCGGAAATGCAGCCAGCATTCTTGCCACCATTCCACGTAGGCATGATTTATATAGTAATTAGGTTAGGCTAGCTAGCATTAAGTTCTATTGTATTATTTTCAAACCCAATAGGTGACAGTATTTCCGATAGTGATACTTTGTGTTTTAACGACAGTACCGACCGAGCTATGCTCGGTATTTTTTTTTTGTAAATCGTGTTTTTTGGAAATTATATTTAAATACAAATTACATACTGATGAAATATGAATAATATTTTTCGATTTTACCGACATTAAAAAAAATATAAAGTGGTTATTTAAATAAAAAATCACGAGAGAAATTGGGCTCCCAATAATAGTTTTTCTCACAAAAGAAGAAACTTGAAAAAAAAGGGGAAAAAATAATCGGACTGGAGACATAAGGACTCGAAACAGGGTCTTCTGGCTTTCCCATCTGATCTATTATAACCTGTTGATGGTAGCGAAATTTACCTTCGTATTCTAATGATATTGTAGCAGTTTTTCACTGCCTGAAAACACGGATAAAACGACATTTTCTAAAAATGGATCCTAGTTAGATCGATTTATCGCCCCCGAAACAAAATTTCATGAATATCGTTTCAGCCGTTTCCGAGATTCAGATTATAGGTATATATTATATACAAGAATTGCTCGTTTAAAGTTATTAGATAGTTAAATGTAATACATATATACGGTTAATACGGCCGTCCCCTGGTAAGAGATTGTGTTTACTATAGTGTTCGAATACGAGTCAATTTTGCGGGACACTGGAAATTTAAAAATACCACGTGTTCAGAAAAGTTTGTTGCAGGTACAAAAATTAAATATGGTACACTTGCTAGGCTCAGTAATATTCCCTTGGTGTTCTGGTATTGGCCTCAATACTGAATGGTCAATAAACTATTGTTTACTCTCCTTATCCTATTGGATCCCGATTAAGACTTTGTCTTATTTTTTAACGATTATTCTGCCTGCTATAGGCGAAATACAATTATCCCATACTAGATGACGCCCGCGACTTCATCTGCGTGGATTATTATTTTTTTTATTCCCGCGGGAACTCTGTAATTTTCCGGGATAAATAGTAGCCTAACCTGTACGTTTTTTTTTTAAATCGTGAAAGCGTAGCAGACAGACCAATACACTCTTGCATTTATAATATTACTATGGTAGTATTGATTTTCACATATTACATGCACAGAGCCAGAGTACAATACCATATTGATAAACTAAATGATACCCGTGACTTTGTCTGCGTGGATTTAGATTTGCTGATAGTCCTGTCCTGTTTTGGTTTTCCGAGATTATTATAGCCTCTGTCACTCTCTAGCTCTTTAACTATATTTCATGCAAAAAATCACATCGATCAGTTGTGCAGGACTAACCAACAGACTAAGAAACCACTGACTTTAGCTATTTAGAAAAAAGATAATTAAAGAAATAGAGAATCTAAAATTGCAAAATATGCGTGCAACTATAGGCAAAGAGATTTAAAAAACCCCCTAGACCCAAGTAGGTACTAGAAACCACTGCAACACAGGCATTGCAGGCGATTTGTCCTACCTAGCCCAATTCCGATGAAATTAGCAAAATGATTATCCTACTAATACCTATAATAAATGTGAAAGTTCGGATGTTAGTAAGTTTGTATGTTTGTAAGTTTGGATGTTTGTTACTCCTTTTTATAATATATTAGTATAGAGATACGCTCGTATTAATTTTACCTTCGCTCGTTTAAATACTACCCGATTAATATGTATACTAATGTCAAATTACAGCTTCTGAGCAATAAATAAATCTATGAGCTAAGCCGCGGACGGACGGACGGACATGGCGAAACTATAAGGATTCTTCGACTGTGTACGGACACCCTAAAAATTATCTTTTCGCCTATATAGGTAGTTATACCTACTAACGACTACACTAAAGTAGGTATTTTAGACACCATAGCGCGTCTAATAAAAAATCTTCTTAGTGGAATGACCAGGAATCGAATATTTGCATAGAGTAGGATGTATCTAAGGGCATACTCGTACATGTATCACAGCATCATGCTAGTAAGTAGTCAAAAATAAAATGAATTAAAATCCACTTACGGGTAATGTAGGATCACTAGTCCATACGTTATGCAAATAAGACTAGAAACAGTAAATATTATGTGGAACTAAGCACTCGTAGTAACTTCCACAATCACTCGAACTATACTGACCATATATTTTGCAAGAGGGTTGACGAAGTGAACTTGTTGCGGGGTTGGTCAAAACCATTCCTATTGTTTCCTTATCAGGTAAATAAGCTGTTCTCGGGTTCCTGTACTGTTTGTATTCAATGAAAATTGCTTGTTGTAGATACCTGGTGCCCAAATTCATGAAGTTATCTATGTTTATTATCCCAATTAGTTTTATCTTGTTGTCTTCTACTAGCATTCTTATACGGATTATAACTGAAAACGGATTTGCATCTCCATCATCTCTTTTACGGCCCATCTAAGCAAATACTTAGACCGATTTTAAAATTAAATGAAATTTATTACAGGGGTAGGTTGCACGATGCATCCCGGATCAGGACATGGCTACTTTCCGAGCATCGCGGGCATCATCTAATAATTATAAATGGGAAAGTGTGTCTGTCTGCACCGCTTTAACGGCCCGTCTTTTCATCTGATTTTGATGAAATTTGGTATAGCGATAGGTATTAGACAGTCACAATTTTTTGAAATAATCAATAGAGTCTACGATGAGGACAAAATCTCTCAAGCAAACATTATACTTATCTTATAATTAAAGAAGACCATGAAATCTTACGATTTGTAGCTATTAAAATAAAAATTACTTACATAACCATTTACATAAATGATGTTCTTTGCTTGTTCTTGTTTTATTTCATAATATGTCTTTTTCCACTCTGTATATTTCTTATTCCTTGACTTGTTATTCTTTTTTAATCCAAACGAGTCACTATTGCTCTATGTATTATACATCCGCAGCAGCTTGAGTAGGTACTTGGCTTAGTTGCAAATATCATTGCTGGTGGACACATTGCATTTCGTATAATACCGTCACTTTTTGTTGTTTCCCCAAATAAAAAGCGTATTTTTTGCACTGCGTTGCAAAAGGATCTTCAATTTCTAAACTTGTATCAATAATTTTCAACACTGAAAATGACGATCTCAATCAGACTTTCAAAAAACGAACAGCCTTATTTTAAAAATTAGTTCTGTCAATGCATTATTAATTCACCTTCAGTGCTTAAATTATTCATGTCTACCTTACAGCTAAGCAAAAACTGTGGAGCTCAGGACACTTAGGGTACGTTCGCATTGCGAGAAAGAATTTTACTCCCGCGATTTATACTTACCGCACCACGTGAAATTATATCAAACCAGCGATTTTATTTCCACGCGAATTTTATTCGCAAGTGCGTACACCTACCTCCTCATGATTTCTAGTGTTACAGAATTGAGAAAAAAAATCTGGTGAATATTTTTCGCAGTGCGAACGTAGCCATCTTTTCCTGTGCAAGTGCAGTTTGTAGTAAAGTAGGTAGGTACTTAAAATGTAAGATTTCACTAAGGTCCCTCTTTCTGGGTAAAAAATAGTCCGTGTCAAGAAAGAAGTCCCGCGGTAATTAGTGGAACTATCAACTAATACATCAATACATAGTATAAAATAAAGTCCCCCTGCCGCGTCTGTCTGTCTGAACACGATAAAATCAAAATATACTGCACCGATTTTCAAACGGTTTTCACGAATGGGCGGAGTGATTCAAGATGAAGGTTTAGATCGGTGTGTACAATTCATTAACGTTTTGTGTCAATTGTTTAAAATATGACGATGATGATGGTCGGAAAAAATCAAGACGACTGGATGCATTCATCGAAAACGCTGCCTAAAATCCCTTTGAGATATAACAAAACAATGTGTGGTGAAATTGTTCCTCTTTTATAGGTCTACAGAAAAATCTGCGATGGTATATTTAATATATCTGTATAAAGGTAGCTAACTATACCATTTTAAAGTTAAAATGGTTTATCACATTATAATGTGGTGATTGGAAAATTATTTTGACGGATACATGACGGATACTTCATGCACATAATAATTGTCCTTTACACCATACAATTTTAAAAAATAACTTACGAGTTATCGCAAAGTTCCTTGGTTTGTCTTTCAATCGCGCCGCATCAGAGCAACGGGTCGACGTAATTTTGCATGGGTATACATGAGGACCTAGAGAGTGATTTATGCTACTTTATATTCCGGAAAATGAAGTAGATCTCGAGGGAATAAAAAAAACTTAGATGCAGCTTTATTCGCGTTGAAGTCTTTTACTTCTAGAAGAGCAACTAGACCTTACTTTATAATCAAAGTAATTTAGAACTTTGTACATGTAGTAAGTAGATACTTACTTAGTTATGCTTACAAATGCAGATAGTTGTATACGTATGTTGTATACTTATGTTGTATAAACTTAGGAAATTATACCATCTGAAATGACCGAGGGACCACTATTTTTTGCGGCAAGAACCAATTCAAGTATTCAGAAATGCACAATGCAGCTGCATTTACGAATTGATAGTTGCTTTCTGCATTTGCGTTCATTCGTATAGTTCAGTGCGGCTCCAGAGCCGCATGTGGCTTGGCTTTGACACCTTAAGTGCGGCGTTTGCTATTCTTTCCTTTTTCGGTTCTTCATATTATATGCGAACAATCTTTCTCAAGCATGAACATTATCAAGAGTAAACTGAGAAGTCGTCTTATTGATGAGAACTTGGAATCATGCCTAAAATTAAAAACAACAACATACTCAAACTTTCCAAGGAGATGGAAGCACATTGTTCGCATTAATAAATATTTATAGTTTTATTTAGTGTGCTACTTATTAAGTGTAATAAAAGTCTACTAAATAAGCAGATTTGGCCCCCAATTTTTTTTGAAATTGTTGTAATGTTCATATTTGGCTCTTTGGCTAATAAGTTTGCCGACCACTGGACTATAGTTCATAAGTATCGTAGGTAATAAGTACAATTTCTAGGGAACGGGAATTAACTTAATTTAGTACGTGGAGGTCTACCTACCTAAATACTATTGCATCCGTAGGTACTAGTTTGTCGTTCAATCACGCCACAATAGAGCAACGGATCGACGTGATTTTCTGCATGAATATAGTCGATGACCTAGAGAGTGACATATTAAGCTACTTTTTATACGACTGCCTGAAAAAAGGAGTATATTGTTTTCAGGGTTCATGCATGTATGTATGTGAGTTTGTATATTCCACCATAACTTCTATACGCCTGAACCGATTTTGATAAATGAGGTATCGTTAGAATCCCTAGCTTATTCCGGGAGACAAAGGCTAGTAAAATTTAAAAAAAAATTGATGGGGTGACCATAGTCCCGCATTAAAGACAAAAGTTGAAAAAAAATTTCGAGAATAAGATTAACTATATAATCATCATCTAGAAAATGATGAGTAGATTCCAAAAATATATAACACTATTCAATATCCAGTGATTCACAAAAAAATATTTAATAAAAATTTGAATAAGATTCTAATTTAACTAGATTAATTTAGATTTTTAACTTTTTAGTTCGTTTTTTGGCAGGCCAGCGGTGTTTTTTATTTGACTTGTTATCTTGGAAAATTAAGGAAATCCCTTAAATTTCATATTTCATTTAAAAACATTTTTTCTATCTAGAAACTATTACTAGGTAGCTCTAGGTACCTATACCTAAGTTTTACAGCCGGCTTTAGATAGTAAAAAATTTATAGAAAACTATAAAGCTATGAAGCAATGCCGATTGTGTATTGTATTATAAGAGTAACGAATTCTATTGTTTATTATCACTTAGGGGACGTCGGTACTCGGGCACCTCGGCAGATCCCAAGTTCTTAAATCTATTGTAGTTTATATTTTCTACCTGCGTGTACCCAATACCCATGTTGTGACTTGGTACATCGAATAAGTTCAGTTAATTTTTAAACACCAGCGCGGTAGGAAGATAGCTTTATAGCTATCTGAAAGAGTATTGATATAAATTAAGTAAATAGTACTAGATTTTCTAAAGCGATGGATAAGTTGTGGCTTCTAGTAGAGTGGGTAGAAGAACAGAATATGTTTTCGAGCTATGGTGTGGTAAATAGTAATTCTTTGATCAACTACGAACCCGATTTGCATACGGGTAAGGTGGTGTTTATACGTGACAAACATAATAATGGAGCACGGAAAGGACAAATTCTTAGAGTTTCTGGTAAGTGATATTTTAAATAATTGTTCTGATAAATAATAATATGTCACTTAAGTTTGTTTATCTAGCAACCATATTTTCGATATATGCAGCTGTTTAGGTGGAAATGGCTTAGATTCTTCGCGCATAAAATTAGTCCACCCACGCCAGTCGAAAGTTTCTTAGAAATTACTTATGTAAGTATATTTAATATGATTATGTACTAGAAATTTTGTGACTTCGATCTCACCTGGCGGTAAGTAACAGGAAGCACGTTAACTCCAGGCTTTCGCGAGTGGTTTCAGTCAGGTTCATCGATTCTATTTGTATAGTGTTAAGTGTTGTGTTTAAGATTTTTCGAAAATGTCTCTATTCTTTTTTACAGATAACAAACATTACGTGAAAGAGCTAAAGTTGATGCTGGAGCGGCAAGACAACCAAGTGAAAAACGTGCTATCATTATGTATGAACACCATCAAGGAAATGAAAACGGGGTCGACGGTGCGTGGCTTTACCTCTTTATTGTAAACCGCCTTCAAGACTATTAGCTCAATATATTATTTTATTAAATCAAATACTCAATTATTATTTAACAACGATACAATGTGCGATTACAGCCTTAGATACCATAATGTTCTTTGAATATGTGCTCGAGCAAAAAAAAATCGAATTATTATTTATATTATTGTTAAAAAATACCTACACTGAAAAAGAACCTAAACCAAAAGAAACTACTCATGAAGTAAGATGTACTTAAACTTATTGGATGGACCTATGTAGGTATATACTCAGGATAATTAATTTAAGAGTGAGGACCGACGTTTTAGGTACTGTTTGGTTTTCAATAAACGCTATTCTTAGGTACCTACTTAAATAGGCAGCAGTAGAGATCAGTCGATATTTAATAATTATCGTTTGCATATTCTCATGAAACAATCGATTGCATGACTGCACAACTATTGATGTGTCGCGGCATATAACAAGCCAATTAATTATCTTATCCGCGATCGGTCGGTGACTAATCTGAAAGGGAATGAGATCATGTTCACAGAACTAGTCCAAGTTCTAGTAAAAAGTAACGCATACATCGTTCAAACTATAGCCGTCGTCACGAATTTATCTACCTACTGTGTCGATAAGTACTTTAAGGTACATTTTATTCTGTGACTGGAGTACCAAGAAATCGTACCTAAGCTTTTTCAATCCTAGATACAAAATACAACCAGGCACTTACCAACGTCCTTATCCGTCCAATCAAGTCTCGGGCGAATTGACGTCGGGATAACGAGCGGCTGATATGGTGGCTCTGTCCGCTCATTCTTAGTTACTTATTTTTAGTTTTCGGCACTGGGAAGGCGGCAGCTATTTGTGGCACAAGCCGCTGTGCGTACCTGTAAGGTCAAAGGTATATGAAGTCAAGGGCTTACATCCATATCCATACTTTTTAACATTATAAATGCGAAAGTATATTTGTCTGTCTGCTACGTTTTCACGGCCCATCTGTTCAACAGATTTTAATGAAATTTAATATAGGGATAGTTTGTATCCCGGGGGAAGGACATAGGCTACTTTTTACCCCACGTGGACGAAGTCGCGGGCATCATCTAGTCACTAATAATTTCCATGTCGACCTCAATGACCGTCGTAGAGGATATTCCCTACGTCACTATTACTCGGTCAAAGTGTCTAGGTACAGACTACAACTTACAAGTAACAGATACTGTGAACGCAGGGCGCGTCCATATTATATACTTTTCTTTAATAAATACCCCAAAAAGGGGTACCTACGAGGGATAAATCCCCAATCAGTCACCCAAGTTATATAGACATTATTAAGCAGATCTAATATTTTATAATATGGTTTCATTTCCAGCTTTTTAAACCAAACCAAATGCAATCGTTATCTTGTCCAAGTAGCACAAATGTTCTGCATCATCAAGTGCCCGGACCTAGCACTAGTGACAGCGATTCCGACCAAGAGGTAACCTATGACAGCTTTTTATATTTTTATGAGGTTCGATCGCGGTTACGCATTAAGTTTATAAATAATCTTCCACTGATGAGTTGATACTTGACAGGCTAATAGAGTTAGCCGTCATCTACTCATCTCATAATAATTCTATTAGGTATGTACTTATATCATTATTACTTTTGTTAGTTATACCTACTCAGCATTTAACTTGATAACAGGTCAACCCTGAGCTGAACATGACAAAAGCCACGTTGAGATACAATAACTTCCAACCCACACGCTCCGAATGTACTACAAGCGGACAACTCAACAGACTATTGCACGAAAATACATCATTCTGCAACCGTAGATCCCTATTAAGCAGCACCCCTTTACCCGAAAGAGTAATACAGCACGCAAGTAATTTAAGCATACATAAAAAGCTTTTATTCGACCAAGGAACTCAGACTGATCCAATAAACGATACAGCTACAGATAAACTTCAGCAACTAGAATCAGTGTTGCATCGTCTTTATACGCAATTTTTAACTCTAGTTTCTGACTTGCATATAAATGAGGATCAGCCAACTTCAGAAGGAATGTCCGTAAGGTCTGATCATAATACTGATGATGTAAGAGAAGAGTCTGCAACGGAGCGACAGACTACACCGAGCGTGGAACTCGATACGGATACCAAGAGGAATGTTAAAGGTCTAAAAGTAAGAAGAGCTTCAGCACAAACAACTAATACTGGATTGCCTGTTGCTGAAAATATCCAGGACGATATGGTACGTGGACTTCTCATTTTTCATGCTCAATCTGATTTAAAAAAACCTGATACAAAGTGCTACAGCAGGCGGCAACATTTAGGTTGAATACATACAATCACAATATGTACATGGAACAAAAACTTAAAGCACTTCACTTTCTTTTCCGTGCAAAACTACGTTGAACATCTATCTATGTACATATTAGCTGCTTGCGTCTGTCACGGTCTGATCCAACTCTCCAAAGAAATTAGGATTGTCTTTAAGTTGGTAACCGATGGTAGTTGAAATTCTATTTGAAAATCATTAAATTTAGATAGAAATTGCATCATTTGTATAATAATGCAATTACGTTACAGGTATCACTTGGAAACGGCATTGTTACTGTCCCCGCTAGATTAATGACGGAAATTGATTGGACCTCATACACTTCCGCGACTAGACATTTGTTACAAGCTGTTTTTCCAAGAAAGTGCGTATCTGGTATCTACCTACATAGTAATGAATACAAAATACATTTTAATATCATTTATTCGATATACCAGGGGCCTGGTTACGTAAAAATGATTGCTATAGCGATGTGACGATCGCAATAGCCTCGGTTTTCATAACACTCTTCTGTTAATGTTTAATATTTATTGTTCCAGCAGGAATATGATTAGTTAAACCGATCACAACAATTGAGACTGACAAATGACAATGGTTGATGCACGTTTTAGATACATAACAGACCTACAGGTTGGTTAAGTAAAACAGTCTCTCCTAAAAGGCTTGTTTTTTTAGAAAAACAACTGCTGAGTCTTTGCCAGTTCTCCTTACTAGTAGTTTTCATTGATATGGCCAGTAAGTACTTAAAGGTCGACTATTTCATGAAACGCCACCGTTTCACGAAATCCTTGATTATGTTATGATTTCAATCAATCCTACGATCTGTTCACGACAGTGGCATTACCTTTTATTCTCTCTATTTTAGGGTACTGGCGACGCATTCGCTAACAGGAAAACAGTCTCCGGCTTTCAAAAACAAACCACCAAAGAAGCTCCTACAACCGCTGATGGTAGAAGACATCGTTAATACTGTCTCTCAAAGATGTGGTGTCTCGAAAAGAATCGTGAGGTAGGCCCCTAATAAACCGTAAGTATTTTGGCATAGGTCTGGGCTCTCTGGTTGCGTGCGAAATGGTGACGCAAGGTAAGTAATCTCTGGGTCGAGGCGACGACGACAAGTTTGTGTACAACACACTTTTTCCGAACTTTTGTTTGGGTACTTCCGAACTTACCGGACATACTCCGTAAGTATAGCAAATTGAACTTTAAAGCTCGCCATTGACGGTAAGTCATAATATCGACTTACCGTCTTATATCAAACGACTCAAGTCATATATATAGTCATAGGTTTTTGCTAACTCACAGCAGCAGTAAACATGACTTCATTTCTCGATTTACATGTACATTCCCGATGTGCGCGGCCGTATCCTGATCTGTATGGCTGGCATGCGCACAATGAGTAAAATTATGTCTACCCGTTATCTCTATTTGTCTACCGACGTACCCATTTTCTCGCGTTATATCTATTCACTATTTGTCTACCTTATCTAACATGGCTACACTTATGTCTCGTCTCGTCAAAAGTAGAGATAACAGTGATATTTTTTATCTGTGGTATTTTTCTCTACGAACCCTAACATGGCAGACTATTTTTCTCGATTATTGGCCTATTTTGACATTTAGACATGGTTATTTATCGACTGTCAATCTGAGGGCGAGATATTACGAACAACTATTAAACAACATTAAACTTGAAAATTTTCGGTTGGTTCCTCCACGATTACGATGGCACGCCCATACTATAACTATTTGGTATCCAAGCACGTATCCAGACTTTTGGTTCGGGGGGGGGACAAACATTGAAACAACTATGTGAAATCTGTAAAAAATTGCTGTAATCACTGTACCTACTACAATTTTTAATAACTTAAATTACCGTAGGTACTATAGTCACACACAATATATAATAATATCTAAGTATATATAAGTATTTTTCTATTTCCGCTGGCAGCCATTACATCTAGTACTTTAACAGGATTTGGCACCAAACTGGAATGAATAGACAATAGAGCAAGACCAGTAAGCCGCTCGCCCGCCATTCTATTCCTTAGGAAGGATTTTATTCTCTTTAGGCACGAAAATGACCGCTCGACAGACGCCGTGGAAACTGGAAGAGTGGCCAAAATATGTAATAACCTTTTAATATTTGCGAAAAAAATATTGTCACACGTGTCTAAAATTTCCATAATTTCCACTGGTTTTTTTTCTGTGTTCTTCCACTTGACACACCACATACTGTACACCGCCTTTATTTGTGAATGTCCAACACTTTCTTCCCAATAAATTTTCATATTTCGTATTTTCATTTTCATATTTTCTAGCTCGCTTATCTTCCTCTCGTCCACATTTTTCGGAAGAATAATTTCTAAAGAAGAAAGCAGCTCTCTTTGATTAGCAAATCTATAATTCATGCCAGAAATCAAATCATCCAAGCATGTTATAAAAATAGTTCTTCTAAAGTATTCTTCAGAAGTATCTCTGGCAGGGTTGCTTCGTGCGGTTTGGCGGACAGGAACTCGAGGACGCTGAATTTCTACTTGCAAGACATCTTCCGCTATTTTGCAGCAAGCGTTATAAATTTCCGAGAATACCGGGTTAACATTGTCACGTATCCCTTTTAATTTTCCGATTATGTCGTCGGAAAGTTTCATAGCAGAGGCCAGATCGTGTGTAGGACTCTGCAAATATGGGGACAGTGGAAGAGTGTAACAAAAAAATAGTTCACAGGTTTTTAGGGAAATCAAGAAACTACTCTTTTCCATCGCAGCTATGAGTATAGACGCAGTATGAGCAAC
Organism: Erebia palarica; assembly: GCA_964035005.1. Classification (NCBI taxonomy): domain Eukaryota; kingdom Metazoa; phylum Arthropoda; class Insecta; order Lepidoptera; family Nymphalidae; genus Erebia; species Erebia palarica. The sequence goes on from OZ035983.1 coordinate 33,219,762, forward strand.
AGTTCTGTTTGTGCGGGAGAGTTCTCTCAGTGTAATGACAATAGGTTCGAGTAACTCACAAAATACATTTAAAGAGTTGTGACGTTCTATAAATCTAATGTCACACATGCCGACCAGTCTTTTTTTCTTACTTTCTGGTGTGAGTTTTTCCACATTTTCTTTGAACTGTTTCCCAGCCATCGCATTGTTGCGAAATAAATTGCAGACTTCTTTCACAACGCCCATTGAATTTCTCACCTCTGGAACTGAAAGGGCTTTCGAAAGAACTAGGTTCAGACGATGAGCCGAGCAATGTACATATGTGGCCTTAGGATATTCTCTTTTAATTCTCATCTGCACACCATTGATGTGTCCTCCCATGGTAGCAGCTCCGTCATACCCTTGACCAACTATTTTATTGAGGTTTAAACCAATCTCACGACATTTTTTCAAAATTTTGTCACTTATATTTTCAGCAGTTAGGTCGTAGACTTGAATGAAACTGAGAAAGTCTTCCCTTAAAATACCTTTATATACGTATCTCGCACACAAAGAAAGCTGTTCAGTTCCACTCACATCCAAAGTTTCATCGCCAAGGAGAGCGAAAAACTCTGAACTATTTATTTGAGTAACAAGTTTTTTCTGAATTAACTTTCCGCAAATATCTATTATTTCATTTTGAATAATAGGACTAAAATACGTTGCATTTTTAGGGCTTTTGACGATATGATCTTTCAGGATATCATCATAGCATGCTCGGTATCTCAGTAGAGCCCTGAATTTTCCATCTTTATTAATTGGCTTTTCTAAAGTCAATGGTCCACTGTCTTTGTCTCCACGAAGCGGCAACTCTTGCTCTCCACAAAAAATGACAGTTTCGATGACTGGCTTTAATGCTGTTCTATTTCTTTCCATTTCTTTGCGCCTTTGATAATTTAGCTGCGATGCAACGTCTATAGCTGCTGAACTCATAACTTTTAAGAAATTTTCTGCGCACAATATCGAAAATTGGTGATATTTAGCAGCAGAATTTTCGCGAAACCGTTCTGTTGCATCTTTCCAATTATCAAATGGTTTGCTGACAAAACTTCCAAGTGTCTGATGGGAACCTTTTCCAGCAGTGTCTGATGAAAAGACAACACAATATTTGCAGAAGACGCCGTTCCTCGTCGGTGAATATGTTAACCATTCCCAAGATTCAATCCATTCTCTTCGAAATCTAAGTTTCCTTTTTCCAAAATCACGAGTTGGAAACGAAAATGACGCATCTGGGACAAACGGCTGTGTGATAATACTTTTTTTCTGTTCATCTGTGAGTACAAAGTCAAGAGGAGAATATTGTGCGTTATATATAGCATTAGAAACCACGCCGATATCAGGAAAAGTTTCACTAATAATAATTTTATTTAAACCGCATGTTTTTGACCACTCTCCTACATCTCTAAATTTCACAGCCGGTTCGCATGGAATCACATTTTTTTCTGATGATGAATCTGACGAAGTTTTTTTTTCCTCACTAATAGTAACTTTTTTTGTCACTGGTTTGAAAAAAGTGTCAATTCTCTTCATGTTAAACTATGTTAAAATGTAAGTAATAAAATCAAGCTCTATATTTTTACTTATTGAACGAACACACAAGCGAATAAAAAAACGGGCGGCTAAACACACGGCTAACTCCCTGTTAACTCCAATTAATCGGACAATGTCCTTTATCGATAGCAAATTCACAAGATGGCACTATTAAATACTATGGCACAACACTATGGCAAATTCTGAGGCGTAATCCCATCACTATTTCACTGTTCGGCTTGATTTTCTCTTCTTTTCACATTTTTCTTCTTCTTCGGCTTGTCCGGATTATTCGAAACTGAATGACTGGGTGCGGGGCTCGCCGGTTTATATATGGCTCGCAGCTTACCCCCACTACATACTCATCAGATTGTCGTAGCGAACGTTCTAGAAAACTATTTTTCCAGAAATGGTGATCTAGAAATTTCTTGACGTGTCGTGACTTGGCACACAAGTTCCAGAATGTTCAATTGTCTTAGTAAAATACAAGTGGCGTTATCTTTTATCGAATAGATTAACTATTTCAAGCAGCGTCATCTAGTGTGCAGTAGGTAAACTACGTCATGGCGTAATCTATTGTCGAGTAGAGTATACGCGAGTACCTACTGCAGACAAAACAGTCAAGATTGAGACAGGGCGATCGCTATGACCTACAAACGTCTATCTTAAGCGCTAAGCGCATTGTCTGTTTCTTCATACTGAAGTATGGCAACGTCACGCGCACGCACATACTATCAAATCAATAAAAAAAGCCGATTAGTTGTTTTGTTTGAGCGACCTATACCTACTTCGTACTTCACAGTGGTTATGATCCCGTTTATTTTATGTAACGTCAGGTTTCGGCGGGGGATAAATCCCAACTATCCCCCCCCTTGCATACGTGCCTGTTGGTATCAGTATATCAAGAGCGAGAAGCGCGAAAATTACAACGCAGACGAATTAGGGATGTCTGTGATCCGTTTCGATTCGATCGATTACTTGTCTCGTTATATCAAAAATAGAGATAAAAGTAATATTTCTTATCTGTGCTATTTTTCTTTACGAACCTTTACATGTCGACTATTTATTTCTGATGAAAACAATAAATATAAGAGTTGTATAAAGTAGATTTAATAAGTACAAGATTATCTGTGGTAATTGTGACAGGAAATAGTATCTATGGTTTTGTCTTTTATGAATTATGATAGCTTCCGGGTCCCCTTCCCTTTTAGTCCCTTGGTAAAAAGAGGAATAAAACGTGTTCTCAATTATCAAGTATTTTTTTTATTTTTCATAATAGCCAACCACCTAAATAATTCAATAATTTCTTGTAATATACCGCATTTTGTGCATGTAGGGTAAATGAAAAATTAGCCGACAACGACAACATCTCTCTCTCTCTCGTCGCGAGATAAAGCCAAATTTTAAGTTGCTTGTGACTGCAACACGAACTGACGCGCGTACTGACGACTAGGTTTAAGAATAAAATTACGAGCATTTACTAAAACATGTTTTTTTTTCAGGAGCTGTATAACAACAAAATGCACCGATGAAGCGAAGCTGTACCGTAATCGGCAGCGTTATAAGCAGATGCGTGATGAACTGAATCGAGAAAATGTATCGCCACCGTCGCCCGCCTCTTCAAACGAGTCCTCTAGTAACCCGAGAGATTAGAATTATTGTGATAAATTCTAATAAAAATGTTAGGAGTTATTTTATTACATTCCTAGCTACTAATAGTGATATATTTTTACTGCCACAGTAAATAATTTAATAGTCATGAAAATATTAATATTCCTCCCAGAGTCGGGACGAATTTCGGCCACGAAAACCAACATGTTGGGGTGTCTGAGCAAGATTTTTCATTATAATAATACATAATCTTATAAAAATCAATTGCTGTTCGTTTGTCTCGCTAAAACTCAGAAACGGCTTAACCGATTTTAATAGACTTTTTGTGTGTGTTTGTGTGGGTCCCGGGATGGTTTATAGGCAGAACAACTTCTGCCGGGTCCACTAGTGTATAATAAAAAGCCCTGAAGCTAGAACAGTTCAAATCCCCGGTGCATTAGAAAACAATCAATAACCTTAACTTATTAACAAAGATCCTTGTTACATAGCGTAGACATAGAAAGTATGGAGAGTAGAAGATAAGGAGTAACATCTCTGTATATAAAAAGTGTCCGTCAAAATGCATTAAATTGGGGGCGTCACATTAGCATCAGGGTAAATTTAAAAGGAAGTGTCAAATAATAATAGAGTAGGTTTGAGAAATAAACAAGGAAAGGAAACATTCATCATTATTTTGTGCAAAGTAAGTTGTTGAAATTTTCAATAATTAACTAGTTAACTATTTTAGTCGACCATAATATTAAATTTTTTAACTTAGCATACTTACTTCAATTCAATCTACAATTGCTACATTCATACCATACCCATGCTACACCAGCGCTACTGTAGAAGGTTTTTGAACTGTTATTTATAGCAACTACTGGACACTTTTTAGCTTTTCTCCCATAAGAGATGTTACTCCTTATCTCTACCCTCCATATGAGAAAGATATATAGACATGGCGTCAGCGTATATAGTATGCGATAGCGAGTCTTAATGCAATATTTTCTTAATGGTAATTAAGTATTTTTTTGATATTTCTATACTTTGTCGCATTCATGCGAGTCTTTAAAAATATAACATGTTTTTATCTGTGATAGTCAGGTCAAAATATGGTCAAAATTGTAAACTTACGTATTAGGTTATGTTTTGATATTTACGGACAGTGAGACTTTGCAGCCTAACACGCAGCATTAATCCTACAAGTTAAACCACTTTTTTCGTAAGATACGTGCACAGTTACCACTTTGTCCAATCCCGATTTCGTACGAATATGGGCGGATAACAAAAACGACACAGGATTGTCTGACCTTTGATTTTATATGTATATAGGAGAGGATATGAAACATCAACAACATCATATTTGAATTAAAGCTTCCGGAAATTAAAAATGGCGTATGGGTGGAGCTTCAGCTGGGGGTTAGAGCTGGTATTATCGATACTTATATTATTCGATATTTAAATCATCACAAATAAAATTAATAAATAATTAAACATAATATTTTGAAAAAACACTAGTATACATAAATTACGAATACTAGATTCGTATTTTCTAATGAACTAGCTGATTCCCGCGACTACGTCCGCGTGAATTGAGGTTTTTTGGTTACCGCGGTAACTCTTGAATTTTCCGGAATAAAAACTAGCCAGCATGTTATTCCAGACTATAATCTATCTTTGTCCCAAATTTCATATAGATCAGGTTAGGCATGATTAACAACATCATCCATACATCCCAACTTCAAGTTTATAATATGTGTTAGTATAGATTTATATCATTAGTTCATGTAAACCTTACAAAAAATACTGTTTCATAGGAATTCCTAGATATTATGGAAAAAATGTTACTGAATGTGATGATATGAATAATAAAAGTAGACTGATTTTAAAATTGATTTATTTCCAGGAAAATGGTAACAACAAAGTGCACAAACTAACGCACACCTCTTAGGGAAAACACATATACCGTCTTTGTTCCGTCGTGGGTACAAAAATGATTACACAGAAATTAAAAATGGTGTGATAGAGCCGATTAAATGCGAAAATCAAGAAAGAATGCCTAAAAATACAATAGTTGCATGTGAAAAAAAACCTGTGCATATCCACGCGCCACCTTAGTGGTCCGCGCAGCCAAGGATTATACTAATACTATATAGTAGTAAATCACTTATTGATTTATAATATTGACGTATCGGGGATTGGAGATCGACTGTCTTAATCACTAGATTATCATCGCTACAGTCTAAAATGAGTTTGACAATATTATAAGTAGAATCTGACTGTTCAATTTTATCTCTCTACCCCTCAGAGTGAGAAACAGTAAGAGTTATATGAAATTTTAATTTTATCGATATTCAATTTATTTGTAAACAATACAATTCTCGCACTATATATACACTCTATACAAAAACTAATGAAATAATCAAAATTTTGAGGACAGCGCAAAAATTTAGCCACAAAAAGAAAAACTAGACGACTTTGTTACTCACCTATGAATTGAAATTCCTGGGCGTTTTACAATCTTATTATTACGACACCCCACAACTGAGCACTTCACCATAGTTGATTACATAAAACAAAGCAAAATCACATGAAAATATTCAAAAAAGAGGTCATTATTCACAATTGACACACCGGAAGCACAACAGACGGCATTTATAGTTGGCAAAAAATTGGCTTCAATAGCTAAATTTGATGACGTCATATGACAATTGCGCGACATGTTCACGCAATAACATAATACACCTGTCTCGTTCTAATAAAGTAGCTTTTAGTAAGTAAGAAAAGTCAAATCATAGTTTTACATGTTTTATTAACAAAATGCATCGTATAACTATAATTGAGTAAAATGCAACATATCCTCTCCTATACTATATAAAATCAAAGTGTCTGACCTAAACTGTCAGATAGGTCAAACAAAATAAAGTGATACGCTGAGCAGGACAAGAGACAACATTTTCTCGCTCTGTCACTCCTTCGCATTAGCATATATACCCATTTCGCTCATCTGTGGTATTATTATTACATTGCTAATATTGCTATTTTATATTATCCTCTTGCTATAATTACTCTATGTTACATAGAGTTTCAGAGTCTGGCTGTCCTTAGAGTAAGTTCCTTATACGCATTTAATATCTATAGTCTGCGCATTTGTCATTTGAAAGCATGAACCTAAACCTAATTGTATGTAAATCCGTGTTTGAAAGTGACAAAATAACAAAGCATTGAAATGATGTTTGGTTCTTGGTTTCTTTTTTGAGGTTAGCACTCAATAGCTTTCAATAATATTATGATTGAAGTCAATTTTAAGTTTGATATCGTTCATTATTCTTAGTGTTAATAATAACAATCATAAATATCTCAACAATGGAAGACATTGAAGACATTGACTTTGTTGCGTCTGAACACGACCGCCTCGTTAGTGCAATAACCAAACTTGATAAAACCCAACACATCACAGAGCCTTCTAGAAACGAGCCTACTAACCAGAACTCCGAATTCAATTTAATCAAACGGTCTACTAAATTAAAACTTGCCAATGTTGTCAAAGTTCTGGAAGACACTGCCCACAATGTGCAAATTAGTAAGAAACTAAAGAAAAGCCAAGAAGCAGCCAAGGTCTTACCTAAACCGCTGGAAAAGCCTCAAGCCGAACGTATAAAGAGGGCTACTGGTTATGAACATACTAAAAAGAAAGTTGGCAGGTGGGACCCTGTTGTTGCTAGAAACAGAACAGTAGACTATGTTTCCTTCCCTATAAAACACTTCCCCAGTAAATTACAACCGACGGGCGACTTCCTTTCGAAACTTAAGCTCAAATCGCCCTTAGAAAAGGAACTAGAAGAGATTGATCCTCCTCCAGAATCAATAGAAGTAGAAGAAGAAGAACAGACATATCCAATGAGCTATGAGGAAATGCTAGAGCATAGACAGAATGCTGCAAAGTTGAGGGCCCAGCAGTCATATAAGGCAGCTAAGGCAAAGCGGCTAAGTAAAATTAAGAGTAAAAAATATCACCGGTATGTTTTATAAATAGTAATTCACAATATCATAATATAATGCAATCACATTTTATACTTTGAGGCATGCAACTGTGATGCATCGCAATAAGGCATTAGTTAAGAAGCTAGCTATTTTTAGCAGGTCATAATTATTGAGCACTAGATGGCTGCAACTTTGTCTGTGTGGTTTTTGGTTCTAGTGGGAACTGTTTAATTTTCCTGTATAAACAGTATAGCCTATGTCTTTCCCCTGGACACAACCTATCTTTATACCATATTTCATCAACCTTGGTTGAAAAGATCGACCATTAAAGGAGTTGTGGTTTCATATTTTGACCAAAAAAAAGTACCTGGTAAAGTAGCCATTATGTTTGTATAGATATTACTGTTACCATGACTAGTCTGTTTTGTAAAGAAAACAAATAGTAGTTTGTGATATAAGAGCGGTAAATAGGTTTTTACATACGAGTTGACTAATGTCAGCCCGATGACGCCAGTCGAGGGCTGACCGTCGTCACGAGTGTGTAGAAACCTTAACGCCCGTGTATCACACAATATTTTTCAATACATTTGTGAGAAAAGTTGAAAATAAAAGTCGAGTAGGTAGGCACTAGGTGCTCACTAGAAAATGGCTTTTCACGCCCATACTTATTTCGAGGCGGCTAATAAAAGCGCGATTTTTTTCTCAGATCTAAAATACCTAATTGTTGATTTAATTTTAAAATTCCACATCACATCTACCTCTCATATTTATTGATAATTTATAAGAAAAATTCTATGACTATTAACTACGGCGCGTTGTTGGAATTGCGTTTTTTTAAATAAATTCATGGCTCTAGGTTCTAGTTCTTAGCTCCCACCCTTTACTTTTTTGATTTATAAAACTTAAATCAATTTTAATAAATTATATTATTTTTTATTTTTATTTTATGAATTAATTTCATCAATTCACATCTAAATGTCAATATTTTTAAGGTTTTCTACATACAAAGTCAATCTCATTATGAACCTTCTTGCAAGAAAACTTTTTATTTATAAGTAACGTGGACTAAAAAATTAAAAAAAACTGCAAATTTACTGCACGAGGGCAGTAAATATTTACTGCATGCGGGCAGTAAATTTAACTTACAAGCCCTGTTTACTGCCTCTGTAAGTGCATTTTTCGAGCAAGTGTATTGAAAAATAAATTAAGTAGGTACAGAGTTTGTTACATGAGTTATTTTTCTTACAGTATCCTCAAGAAAGAAAGACTTAAACAGCAGCTAAAGGAATTTGAAGAGTTACAAAGCAAAAATCCAGAGGAAGCTCTCAAAAAGTTGGAGGAGCTAGAAAAAGCAAGGGCTTTGGAAAGACACACTCTGAGACATAAAAACACAGGAAAATGGGCTAAGAGCAAATTGGTTCGGGCTAAATATGATAAAGAGGTAATGTTATTTTGAGCAATCTTCTGTTGCAAAAGCTACTAACACATATTATACTATAAAAAAACTAACTTATTCTTGACACTACCTTTCTTTTAAGTTTTAGTTTCTAATACCAGTAATATGTGCTGTAGTCATTTGGTACCTATCTCCTTTTTATAAAACCAGTATATTCTATTTTTAATTTAATTATAGGTAAGACAACAACTAGCAGAACAATTGTCTGTGAGCAGAAGTTTAACTCATAAAACACAAGATATACAGAGTACTGATGATGAAGTAGATGAAGCAGAGAATATTCCTGATTTAAATTTAGCACAAGACCCCATGAACCCCTGGATGATGAAGAGTCCTAAGAGTAATGTTGATGCAGATTTTGACTTTGGTTACAAAAAGTACCTTAAAGACAAAATGTATAAGCAAAAAGAGATAGAATCAGATTCTGAACAAGAAATTTCAAAAGAAACTAAGAATGAAAAGGCAGACTCATCACTGGGAATTCTAAAGGATAGTTTAAAAAAATTTTATGATATGAATATAGATGCAATGAAGGAAGAAGCAAAATCAGATGAAATAAAAAAAAATAACAAAACTATTGCTGCTGAAAAAAATAAATACAAAACAAGATCAACCCAAAAAGTTTTGAATAAAACAATAGCAACTTCTGATTGGGTCGTTGAAGAATATGTAGCATTCAAATCGACTAATGCACCTATTAACAATAGGAATGTATCAGAAGACATTTCTACTGTATTTGATAAATTTGAAGACAAACTTGGTGGAAAAGTAGAGAAGAAGTTAAAACAGTTAAGAAAACAGATTAACAAGATAGACAAACAATCTAAAAGAAGACACAATAAAGAGGAGAACGAAATTAATGATGAGCAAGATAATCTTGAATACTTTAAGTTCAAGAACCATAATCCTAAAGCCCAAATTGATGAGGAATTGCTAGAAACAAATAAGAGTGTTGCAGACATAAAGGAAAATGAAAAATCTTTGTTAAATATACTGTCATCAATAGAAAAACCTACACAAGAAAATGCAAATGTGGATATTGATCCTAATAGATTTATTGAAGTTAAGCCTAAGTATCTAAGCACAGCTGTATCAAGGGGAGAAAATGGTCTTGATGACTTAGATGATGATGAAGAACAAGTTGTCCCCAAAGTGGATATCGAGGAAGTTTTTGAAGAAGATGATGTTGTTGATAGTTTCAGGCAAGAGAAAGAGGATGAAATAAATAAAGATACACCACTAGATATTGACCTAACTCTGCCAGGATGGGGTAGCTGGGGTGGTAAAGGAGTAAAAGCATCCAAGAGAAAGAGAAACAGGTTCATTGGTAAACTACCCCCTAAGATGCCAAGGCGTGATAAAAATAAAGGTGATATCATAATAAATGAGTGCCAAAACCCTAAACTTGTTGCACATAAAGTCTCAGACTTGCCTTTTCCTTTCACTAGCATAAAGGACTATGAAGCATCTATAAGAACACCTCTGGGTAATACTTTCATACCAGAAACTGCTCATAAGAAACTTATTCAGCCCAGCGTTATTACAAAAGCAGGCACTGTGATTGAACCAATGGATGAAGATGAATTACTTGTTAAAAAGAATCGTAATTTTAAGAATACTTTTGTTATGAAATTATTGGCCAAGCAATAAAATTAAAATTTGCTTAATAATACATTTATTCCCTTAAACCTAGACTCCCACTCGCACAGGTGGTGATACAAGTATAACACCATCACCTCTCACAAATAACATGGGGATGGTCCTTTTAGTTGTCCTGTAAACTTCCTCATATGTTTCTTCATCAATTTCTACTGTTGTTATAGTTTCCTCTGCATCACCCAAAACCATATTCAAATGTTGATCATAAGCCTATAACATGATAATATTAAGTTTGTTAATTAATTAAATAATTACCACTTGCAAGCAATATTTAAAAAAATAATTGAAAATCTTCGCAGAGGTTTCCAAAATAAGGCCTGAATAATGAAATTCAAATCAAATTCATTAGTGATAACCAGAGCCAAGCAAGGTTAGCTTTCTGTAGAATATTTTATAAAATCCAATTATTTTACTCTAATACTTTACGGAAGTAAAGTACTGTGAAAGCTGCTGGTAAGTTATATGCAGATTTTATGAGAGAATCCCAGAAATTAGGTTTATTTTAGGGTGTATATGAACTTTCTCCCTTACATGTAATTTCCCGCGTAACTCGCGTTCATTCCGCATTTTTACATAAATTCTTTCATCTAGGCTAAGTCTTATTAAATCCAGAGGTTCCTTTACTGTCATGACAGCTACCTGGAACGTAAATAATTAATTTTAGCTTATTACAACTTAGTTAAAATGTACCAATTGTTTTAGTTAAAATCATATGAAATTACCGTGTCACCGTCCTCTGCCATTGTGTAAAAGGTTTATACTTCACAAAACGAACAAAATTAACACTATTTATTAATTAATTATTGCGTTTTTAATTTATACGTAAAAGCCGCTTTGCTTGTTCTTCTCTGTATTCAGGCGGTATCCTAGTTACTTGTCTGTGTCTGTATTTATTTTTGACATTGACATTTGATTTTATTTATTTAATATACTTTTCCTGTGTAACAGATAAGCTCCGGGTTCTAGGGCCCTGGATGGACTATAAAATTCATAGATTCACAATGAATAGTCCATTGCGCCAAAACCTTTTAGTAGTCTGCGCTATCCACAGACAAAAAATAAAGATTTTGTGTCAATTGTGATTCATGATTGACATCTGATTGACATTGACACGTGATTGACATTTGACACACTATTGACATCTGATTGACATTACAAACAGAGACAAGTAACATCTTTAGTACAAATTTAACTGTTGGATTGCGCTTCGCTTCATGTTTTCATTTTTCCCGTTTTTGTTTATTAATTCAACATTATTTGTTTAATTAATCGCTTTAATTGACTTCAATAAAATATCATAAACATTTTGTTATATTATATCCGACCAGTTTCTGTAATTTGTATATCAAATTGTACAGTGTAAGAAATGGTTAGGAGTGGGTACGTGAACGTTGTGGCTTGTCTAAGTGCTTTAGAATGATCGAATAATAATAAATCGGACCTTAGTGTGCTACTTGTAACTATTATTTTCGTTGTAGGAGAGATCGTGACAGAGACCGCGACCGCAGACGCTCGCATAGCCGTTCCGCGACTCCGGACCGCAAACGCAGGCGTTCTCGTTCTAGAAGTAGGGATCGCAGTTCCAAAGCGACAAAAAGGAAGCGCAGTCGCAGCAGGGAAAGGGAATCTAAACGAGACCGCAGCAGGGATCGCGATAGGGATCGTAAAAGGTGAGTTTCTTGTTTAAAAAGCTTGACCCAAGCTTACTTTTAATTTTTACGATCAATTTCATATCGAGAACTAGGTTGTACATTAGTTATAATATAGTACCTACCTAATTAAGATAAATAAATCTATAGTATGAATATTTCATATCATAATTCAGTATACTTGAAATCCTACATGCTCTTCACTTTTATAGATGGCTTAGTGAAGGTCGGCGTCACAATAATTTTTTAATGATTAAAATATGCAACACATGTGTGGCTAACTCAGTTGTACATGTCACCATAAGATTGTAAAAACCGTTAGATGACTTCTAACTTGCGAAATTCTAAACTGTCGAAAGATTAGAATTTAACGCATTATTTTCCGGTAGATTGTAATCTAATAGGTATTTAAACCCAATAAAACCTAAGTGCCCGGCCCGCGGCCGGGCATGACTTGATCATTTCTGTCGAACCCGAACCTAACCTACAAGAAAGAGACAATAAAACGTAAATAAGATGAATATTTCAAAAATTGACACTCGGAACATTGAACAGTTTACAATCTTTCGACAGTTTAGAATTTCGCGAGTTAGATTATAATCTAACGGTTTTTACAATCTTACGGTGACATACACAATCTGAACTAAATTGAGAAGGCTAAATTTAGTGCCATTGTCTTCCATAGGACGCATTTTAGACATGTCATTATAGTTTTGTTTAGCCACAATGTTACAAAATTTTGTTGTACTTAATCTCTAAACTACTTAAATTTACAGGCCTCAATCTAGTGGTATCCCTTTCTACAGGAAGCATTATGAAAGGGATAGCATTTTTATTGGCTAATTCTGTTATGTTCAGTTAATTAATGGGGCCAATTATGTTGAACACTATCTCTAAATAACCTAAACTAAAATGACAGCCCTATTTATATTGCTATCCCTTTCATAATAATCCCTGTAGAAAAGGGTAGTAATAGATTTAGAGCTGTAATTTTAGTTTACTTTAGAGATTGAGTCAAATAGTCAAATAATGTTTATTTAATTTAGATTGGTACACTACACTTATTAATGTCCAGTTTTTTATAAAATATAATATAATGGTGATAATCAGTATCTTAAAACTAAAGCTAAGAGGGTTCCAAACGTGTCCTGGTCACAACAAACTGAGCCAGGATATTTTTTTTGTGTTCTTTAATATCCCTGCCAAAAAAAAACCGCTCTAGATTTAGAACTGTCAATTTAGTTTAGTTGAGAGATCCTGTACAGCAGAGTTTATATTTTACAGTAATAAGTAATTTTCCTGATTGTTATCGTTATTTTTGCAGTGACAAGCGAGATGACAAGAGGAATGGATCAAGTAGCAAGTCTCGAAAAAAGTCACCAGACCGAGACAGGGACAGGGATAAAGAGAGAGACAGGTCTAAATCCAAGGAGAAAACTATCAAATCTGATGACTATAATCCAGGGTCTGGTCTTGATAAGGTAATACTTTTAGGTTAATTTTTGGTGGTATGCATATCTATAGATGCAGGCTTTACCCAGATTTCTAAGTTTTGATTCAAACATGAATCTAAACAAATGCTCTCTAAACTTGATACACCAACATTTTATTATGTATTTTTTAATGAATTTCTTAACACTACAGGAAGAGGAGCAAAGCAGGTTGGAAGCAGAAATGCAGAAAAGGCGAGATCGCATAGAGCGTTGGAGGGCAGAGCGCAAACGCAAAGAGATTGAGTCAGCCAAGAAAGAGGTGCAAAAAGGAACTGTAGTGACTAATATACAAGTACCAACCTCAAAGAAATGGTCTTTAGAGGATGACTCTGGTGATGAAGGTAAGATGCTGATGATGCCCACAACTTTGTCCAGAGCTTGATGAAATTGGTAAGGCAAATTGGCTATGACCACATTTGTTTGCTTTCTCATTTATTAATGTAAATCTATGAGAACTACTCTAACTCTAATTAGAGAGAGAAAATCACTAACTCCTTAATTTTCCAGAATAAAAAGAAGCCTTTGTCCTGCCCTGTGATATAACCTATCTATCTCTGTACCAAATTTCACTAAAATTGGTTGAAAAGGAGCTGTTAAAGGACATACTTTTGCTTTCATAATATTAGTAGTATGGATTATTTTTCTTTTGTTAATGTGTAATTTGGATCAAGATGTGTATATCAGTTTCCAGTGAACTGATTTTGGTCAACCGGTATTATTTTTACTATAAAGTTGTATAATATAGTTTAAACATTCAAATAACCTGTATTATGTATGATCATTTTATTGATTATAAGCTGCTTTTTTGACAAGAGTAGCTTTGGAAGGTAAAATTACCATTTTTGATTGTTTTCGTTGTTGTTTCTGTATAATATTTTATGACAAGGAAGGAAAATTAGCAATTGTGTATTTATTATTGTGTATTTAGGTAAGATTATTTGAATTCTACGCTAAAACATTTTTTGGTTAGAGTATAAAGTTAAAATTTTTAATGTTGACAAAAATTTACTATAAGTGTTACATATTTTTAGGTGAAGACGGTGAAGGCAAAGAAAAGGAAAAGGCTGAAGAAAAGAAAGAGGAAGAAGATGAGATAGATACATTGGACGCATACATGCAAGAAGTTCAACAAGTAAGTTTTGTCAAGTAACATGCATAGTTAAATATTTTTTATATAAGATAATATTTATCTAAGACAAACTAATCAAGACGAACATTTACTATGTTGTGAAAAGACAGACTGACAAATACACTTTCAAACTTATCTTATTAAAATATTTTGTACTATATGATGCCAGCGACTTCATCTGCGTGAATTAAGGGTTTTTGATTCCTGCGGGAACTCTTTAATTTACCAAGATAAATAGTAGCCTACTTCCTCATGATGTAACCTACCTCTATACCAAATTTCATCAAACCCAGTTGAACAGATGGGCCGTGAAAGCGTAGCAGACACACAGACACAGTTTCGCATTTATAATATAAGTATGGATTATAGTGTGGTGGTGCCATCATAATTATATTCATCAACGTAAATTGGTATTTGTGGTCAAGCCTAAGCCTATAATAAATAAAAAAAATGCACAGTTCAATAAAGCCCTGCAGGGCGATCGCGTATCTTCTGCATCAATCATAGTTACAGTATCAATTGGTGTGATTGGCTGAATTTATGGTATTATTGCTGCGTCAATGGATTTTGTCCAATAGTGGAAGAGTGTTATCCAATCAGAGGTGATTGCGATCGTTACACTGTAGCTGTCAGTTTTAGCCGGTAGCCCAGCAGAGCACAACAACTGACATTGTGTGTTAATGATTGTTATTTGTTCATAGGAAGTCAGAAAGGTAAATGAATTGGACCAGGCGAGGGGCATAATCAGTGTACCGTCTACCGGCGGAGGCACAGGTGTTGTGATACTCACCGGAACTGCTAAGAAAAAGGTCACCGAACAGAAGAACAAAGGTAAAATTAAGTGTTTGTTTTAGGAACTTAAAGTTACACTTGTGAGACGAAAAAGAAAATCCCCAGTTTCAGCAATGCTCTATGTGTTTTGGAAAGTGTGGAAAATAATCCCAGGACACAAAGAAGAAGAAGATGTGTGTGGGAGTGTGGAAGTCCTAATAATTGACCAATGTGTAGCAGTAGACATCTATTGTTTGACTGAATAAAAAAAAAAGATTTATTTCGACCATTAAGATCATAAATTTTGTTAGTAAGGACACACACAATAATCTAATGTTAGTAATTATAAAACTACCTAATCCCAAAACCTTATCTAAGACAGCCCAGACAATCGAAAATGTCAGTAAATGCCCTCAGGTTGCCATTGCAGCTAGCCCGAACCCTGCAAACTTGACAGAGACCATTTTTGTCACATCAATTAACAGTACATATAGGTTTTATACAAAACTTGTTATCTAGCTGTGTTTCGTCGTCATCGACAACCCATTGACGTCAATCCATGGGTTGTTGTCTGGTGGTTCTAAGAATTGATGAATTGATCTAAAAAAATATTTTTTATTTTAGTTTTCTACTTGGAAAATATTTTTAGTTGCTAATAATAATGGCTACCAATCTGCACTTGACCAGCGTGTTAGACTTTGGCTTAACTCTTCTCATGCTGAGAGGAAATCCGTGCTCTGTTGATGGATTGATGTTAATTAATATTAATTTTTAGGTGAATTGATAGAACAAAATCAGGATGGTCTAGAATATTCATCTGAGGAAGAGACCGAGGACATCAAAGATGCTGCAGCGAACCTCGCTTCCAAACAGAGGAAGGAGTTAGCTAAAGTGGATCACTCCAGTTTGGAGTATATGCCTTTTAGAAAAGCATTTTACACAGAGGTAAGATAATTTGATTTTATTCAAAAACAATTCAGAGGTGTTCATGTACAGTTTAAAATTATTACTTACTATTCTTATTTATTATATGAATAATACGATAATAAGTGTACATGTGTATTTGTTCATTGGTTTGTCCTTTTTTGGATACTTATATAAAAACCTGAAGTGTGTCATTTCATCCTGGGCAGTTAAAAAGTGGGGCACATTTCATACTATCAGTAAATGGAGTCTATTACATTGTATTTGATTTTTAAAAGTTTTATTTGCATATAACATAAGGTTATGTACACTTTACATATTAATATCCATACTAATATTATAAATGCGAAAGTGTGTCTGTCTGTCTGTCTGCTACGCTTTCACGGCCCATTTGTTCAACCGGTTTTGATGAAATTCGGTAAAGGGATAGATTGTATCCCGGGGAAGGACATAGGCTACTTTTTATCCCGGAAAATTCAAGAGTTCCCGCGGGAATAAAAAAAATGATCTCTTCAACCGATTTTGATGAAATTTGGTATAGGGATAGTTTGTATACAGGGGAAGGATGATCCCGCAACTTCGTCCGCGTGGATTAAGGTTTTTTGAGTCCCGCAGGAACTCTTTAATTTTCCAGGATAAAAAGTAGCCTATGTCGTTCTCCTGGATACAAACTATCCCTATATCAAATTTCATCAAAATCGGTTGGACAGATGGGCCGTGATTGCGTAGCAGACAGACAGACAGACACTTTTGCATTTATAATATTAAGTATAGATTTACGATAGTATTCCACGTCACTATTCACGTCCTAAGAACGATGTTGTAAATTTTTACAAAACTTATGACAAACAAACACAATAGTGTAATAAGTATAGTCCCCTATTGTCATTTATCTCAGGTAAGTGAGCTAGCTCGCATGACGCCAGAGGAAGTGGAAGCGTATAGAACGGAGCTGGAAGGCATCCGCGTGAAGGGCAAGGGTTGTCCCAAGCCCATCAGGTCGTGGGCCCACTGCGGAGTCAGTAAGAAGGAACTCGACGTGCTCAAAAAGCTAGGCTTCGAAAAACCCACACCCATACAGGCGCAAGCCATCCCTGCTATTATGTCGGGAAGGTAAATATAGCTACTACCCTTTACCTCTCATATTATGCGGTTTTTTTTTGCAAGTAGGTTTGCTTGCTAGAATGAGTTGTTTATTTACTTGAAACAATAGTTGCCAATTTTGTTTTTCTTCCTACTGGGACAATAGGCATGATGACAGTAACCAAGAACAAACGAAATTATAAATTTATCTAATGAAATAGGATTCACGGATTATAAAAAACGTATTTATTTTTCTTTTCGAGTGAGATTGCTATTTATTTTGATAAAATAAAACTATAAAATACAGGAATCAGCCATTATAGATTAAACACCAAGAAGCGAATGACGTCACAATTGTTTGTTTTCGAGCTTTAACAGTCACACTATTGTTTACTGCACACTGCACAGAGTAAAAACAATAGTGACGTCACAAACGGCGCCATGACACCGGCTATCGTTTTAGCGTGAATTTTAAAATTTAAATTTCAAATGCCAATTTTGTCTACCATGCTTTATTTTTCTGCTGAAATAATATATTTTTTCGAAATAGTAGATACTTCCGAACATAATCTGACTATTTTCAAAATCAGTCATCATGCCTATTAAGAAAGCGAATTTAGACATGTCCTTTTAGTTTAATAATTAAGACATTGCATATAGAATTTGCCACATTTGTCCTTACTCATACTAACTGCACTGAGTTTACACACCTTGACTCGAGATTGATGCGGCTTAGCTAAAAGTCTGTGTTTCTATGTTAATGTTGGTTAATAAAATATATGGCTCGCTTTGCCGTATTAAAGAAAAAACGAATATTTAACAAGAACAAAACTATAAAGAAAAAAAAACCGACAACAAAAAGAAAAAAAAATTAAAATACTTAAAATATAAACCTTAAAACTAAGGCATTAAAGTTGGATTACGAATGTACTATATTAATATTTAAGAAGTTTTTTCTTCGTAACAACGTGAGGTGTCGGTCACGCGTTTCGACAATTTTTACCCCCTACCAAAAAGTGCTCAACGCGGCTAAAGAAGTTTTCACTTCAAATTTCTCCTAAGTAAAATCTTCTAAAGAAACAAATGTACAAAGCAAATCGCGAAGAATATCTCAATTTATATCGATGTTTCAGAGACCTAATTGGCATAGCGAAAACAGGTTCAGGCAAAACCTTAGCCTTTATTCTACCAATGTTCCGGCATGTTCTGGACCAACAGCCGTTAGAAGACACGGATGGGCCGATATCTCTTATAATGACGCCCACCAGAGAACTGTGTATGCAGATTGGGAAGGATATTCGTAAATTTGCCAAATCATTGGGTTTACGGGTAGTTTGTGTGTATGGAGGCACTGGAATATCTGAACAGGTTAGTGTTTTACAAAATATATCAAAGGTTGTCCTTTATAGTAGCTTTGTGAGCTCATATAATAACATCATACAAAAGCTTAAATAGCATAGTTAATGTATGAATTCTAGTGGGTAATTAAACACGTGTATTATAGTATCTATACTATAATACCGACAGTGGTGCCGATTCAGAGTGCGTTTCTCTAAATTTAAAATCTCTTATATTAGACTTAGAGACGTCTGCTATTCTGACAACACACCTAATTGACAGTTCTAACCTAAAATTATGCCTGACAGTTCTAACTATTCAATTTAGCGATAAAATAGCGAAATGCTATTCTGGTCGTCGTTCTAAACGCTAAAATTAAGAAACGTCAAACTAAAATTAAATAATTTTCTCTAATTTTAGACAGGACCTCGGAGGGTGGTCGCTAAGTTTAGAGAAGCGGAATAAAGCAAAATAAATACGAATTTTCACAAAAAGTTATTTGCGTTAATAGTTCAAGTGTAATTTCTATGCATTAGTAGGTGCATTTGTGTTCGAATTTAGTGTTAAATGTTAAAACAACTAGAAAAATAGAGTGCTGTGGTAGGTCTAACGATGAATACCTACAGAGAAACTAAATTGATGACAAATGGAGACCAAATTACATAAAAGTTAATAAAAAACCAATAGAATATGTTGGAGATGGTGTACCTGAGATTATTTATCTCTCCTCACAATCAAATGACTAAAAAAGTTAACCAAAGAAATTCGCATGGAAACTATAGTGGTCTTAAATGGAAATTATGAAAACTGAAGAATTTCCAGTAAGTGCAAATCAAAAAGTATTTGATGCTTACGGATGCCAAACTTGGTCACTTATGAAAGCATACGCACTGAAACTAGAAACTTGTCAATATAGTATTGAGAGAAGTATGATAAACATAAAAAAGAAAGACAGAATAAACCTAAAAACTATAAGAAAACGCAGCAAAATGAAGGATATAACAGAGCATTAGTTAAAATGGCGTTGGACGGGACTCATGATGAGAGACAGTGGAAAATGGACTATTGAAGTGACCTAGTGGCATCCTAGGGGTGGCAAATGTGTAAAGGAAGGCAAAGGAAAAGATGGGAGGATGATTGTAAGAGTGGTGGCTCGTGCTACATGGCACAGAACAACACGGGAGAAGAAGATCTGGAAGGCTCTGGAGGAGGCCTATGTCGCAGTACAAGCTTGTGCTCACTAAAAAATTTTGTAAAAAGAAAAACAACATCTTGTAAAAATATTTGTTCAGCAATGAAGGCTATGATTATGATTACGTGTTTAAAATTATAACAGCTATTAAAATGCAACAATACATAGTTGAAGCTCTGGTTATTATCGAGAGAAAGGTAAATTTTGTAATCTTAGGTAGTATTCATAGGGAAAATAAGTAAAATGTGCAAATTGTGACCAGACGGACATAGTTGCACCATATCAGTTGCTTTCCTACCCTTTAGGTACGCACACACCCAATGGTCTGTAGCTCTGGAGTTTCCTTAGAAAACCGAAATAAACTAACGCCATACAGAGAATCAGCTCATGCTGTTTGCATTTTCTGTGGTAGGTACTAGGTAGTTAGAACCCATACAATAGAAAAGAATACAGTCATAAGCTAATTCCTTTGTATTAGGTAATTTTTTTTTTTCTTATCTATACCTATATTTACTCAAACCTATACCAAAGTGGTAGATGTATCTAACTAGTTTAGGAACATCTACTTTAGTAAAGGTTAGGCAGAAGATAAATTTTTAAAATTATTTAGATTGCCTAAACCACTGCAACATAATATTATAAAATATGATAAGTAGGTATATTTCAGTAGGTAGCACATAGTATTTCAGTTATATCTAAAGAACAAGTGCAAATTCACTCAAGTAGACTTGGAGACTGCTTTGCTCTGTCAAATATGCATGTTTTCACTAAACTGTCAAAATTTACAAGTTGCAGTTTTTTCAAGTAACCTTTACCTTCCTTAAAATATCAAATACAAAATTTCAGTGCATTTTGCAGATAGTGCTGATGAACACTTTAATTCACCAAGCAAATTTACCCAAGACTGGGCAAGTATCGGTTGAACAGACATGTATTCAATCTCAAGCTCCAGAACACAGCTGCAGAGGATCTGCTGAGGCGGCAGAAACAAAGTTTCACATCATCTGTTACTAGTAAATGCATAAGCAAGAATAATAAGACAAGGATTTATTATTAGATACTTTAATTAATAAAAAGAAATTAATTAAAACCTTTTATTTTTGTTTTATTCTTTTATAACAATCTAATAGGTACCTAAATAAAAATGAATAAATATCAATATATAATTAACATTAGTTACATAAAAATGTTATATATACATAGGTCTTTCATTTCAAATCAACATATTTGTATAATAAGATGAGCTTGTGAACCCTTGAAAACTGATGCTCCAAGGTAAATAGTAGTAATTTTTCATTTCCAGGATGTAAGTCTACGTACCTATGTACTAAATTAAATTTAATTATCAAATCTAATTAAATTACTAAATTTGATCAAAATTGTTTAATTCGAAGGTCCTATCATACAGACATACTTATGCTGAGATCTATAGAGCGTACTTTGACTAGGCTCAGAGTTAAAACAAGGTGGATTTATGTGAGTAACATCTTGTTTATAGTCATATCTTGTTTTAACCATGTCTTAAGTCTAACAAAGTCAAAGTTCGCTCTATAGATCTCACACTTAAAGGTACATCCCGTAAAACCTAAACATGAACTATAATATAGCTATTACATGTAATGTAATGTTACATGTAATAGCTATATTATATTTTGGATGGATGGATGTTTGTAGCTCAATCATGGTCGAACGGCTGAACGGATCTATATGAAATTTGGCACAGATATAGATTACTTAGTCTGGAATAACATAAGGGCTACTTTTTATCACGGAAAATTAAGGAGTTCCCGCAGGAACCAAAAAACCTCAATCCATGCGGACTGTCCGCACATACTATGTCCGACATAGTCGCGGGCGTCTGCTAGTTATTTATAATTATTGTAACAGAGTGTCTAGGTTGACTAATTCAATTCATTCATTCAATTTAGGTACACTATAGGTACACATATTGACGTCCATTACTTACATATAAAACATGATGGTGATCATTAGTTATTGCTATCTTTAAACTAAAGCTACAACTACTAGACTTCAAGCACTTCGTTGCACATTCCTGTGTGAACACAGGATTTACCTACTTAACGGGTCCTAGTCTATGCAGGGGTGTTTAAATAAAACGAATGATTCTAAGCCGCACAGATAGTTTATTACGTTAGCCTTACGTGCCACTTACGGTGATAAAACCCTGTCTATTTCGGTAAATCTACTTTTACATTCACGACAATAATTAATCTGACTGGCCTAGACTTGAAGAAATTCAGGCACCAGTTAGGATATTATACGGTCACAAACACAGGACTTCACTTTGTATTTCGGAATCAGAACGGAAGATAGACGAAAGCCGGTGATCCAACTCCCTGGATGTTTGTCGTTGCAGCAGCCATAGCTTTCGATGCAGTACTACCAATTGCTTCTTTTAGTAGCCTTTTACTTTCATCCGCTTGCCACCACGTAATTCACCAGGGTGGCCGGGGACGCCCATGGGACTTGTTGTTCTATGCCTAGGTTATAACTTCATTTTTAGGGTGGAATTTCTCTACTAGAAGTTACATTTGCTTTTTCTTCGATCTTTTACGGGCTTGGGGATTCATTCAAAGATTTTGAAAACTCGTAACTCGAAATGAAAACAAACAACAACAAAGATATGTACCAAAGACGACGGTCCACGATCGACAAGTGACAACTGACAGCCATAGAGGTAGTATGTAGTAACATCATGGAACTAGGAATCTGTTTATGTAGGATCATCAAAATGTCTCTTTTTGGCAGTTTATTACGTAGCTGGTGTAAGGAACATCAATTTTATTATAGCAAAGTAATTTTTTTCGTTTAAAAGGTCATTTTATGCGATTTTAGTCACAAAAAGTTTTATGACGATTATTGTGCAAAAAACAAAGACAAATTCGTGCAATTTTTGTTTCTGTATATGGTAACACTCGCAATTCAACTTAGACTTCAGCATAAAGAGAATTTTAGACATTTTAAATTTAGTTGAAGGCATTTACAGAATAGCATATGGAGATAGAAAAACTAAATTAGCGATTTTAAAATTTAGTTTAGTTTAGAGATTTTAAATTACAGAATCGGCACCAATATCTTTAATATAATATAGGTCGGTAAAAACATCTTGTCTTTCGTTATATTATAAACCAGTCAATATTTTCTAGTGTTTATAAAATACTAGCTAATGCCCTCGACTTAGTCCGCGTGGACTGAGGTTTTTCAATTCCTGCGGGAACTCTTTAATTTTCCGGGATAAAAGTAGCCTATGTTTTATTCCAGACTATAATCTATCTCTGTGCCAAATTTCATCCAGATCTGTTCAACCGTTGGGGTGTGATTGAGTAACATCATAAACATCCATCCATCCATCCATACATCCATCCATCCAAAGTTTCGCATTTATAATTTCGTATTTATAATATTAGTAATGTATATTTAAAATGTTCTAGTATACACGCCACTGCATAAGTGTATTGTACAGGACATATAGGCCTATTACACTGCACTTTTCATGAGGCCCTGTGGTAAAGGCTAGTTCGAGCGTCGCTTATTACACAGCATTAAGGACCAAATTAGGGACCCTTACTTCCTAAATCTGATTCAAGAGGAAGGGTCCCTGTGAAAAGTACAGTGTAATAGGCCTAATAGTCTGCCGGGCACACTAGTTCAGTAATAAATTTCGACTGTAGATCGCAGAATTGAAGCGTGGTGCGGAGATGATAGTGTGCACTCCGGGGCGGATGATCGATATGCTGGCCGCGAACTCTGGCCGCGTCACCAACCTGCGCAGAGTCACGTACATCGTCCTTGATGAGGCGGATCGCATGTTCGATATGGGCTTCGAGCCGCAGGTAATATTATTATACGACTGCCTGAAAAAAGGAGTATATTGTTTTTAGGGTTCATGTATGTATGTATGTGATATTGTATATTCCACCATAACTTCTATACGCCGGAACCGATTTTGATAAATGAGGTATCGTTAGAATCCCTAGCTTATTCCGTGGGCTAGTAAAATTTAAAAAAAAATTGATGGGGTGACCATGGTGACCCGCATTAAAGACTAAAGTTGAAAAAAAAACGAAAATAAGATTAACTATATTATAATCATCATCTAGAAAATGATGAGTAGGCTCCAAAAATATATAACACTATAGTTCAATATCTAGTGATTCACAAAAAAATATCATTTAATAAAAATGTGAATAAGATTCTAATATAACTAGATTAATTTAGATTTTTAACTTTTTAGTTAGTTTTTTGGCAGGGCAGTCGTGTTTTTAAATTTTTTAATATTATAAAAACTTGGAGATGATAGGGTGCACTCCGATTACAAACTTTTTGAGACACTCATTTGAGATAACTTTTAGAGGCCAATCTGAAACGGGGCTAACTAAATTCTAAAGTTCAAATTCCTCCTCTTGTTTTACAGACCTTATACCATTTTTGCCTTTAAGTTATTTTTAGGCCATAAATTTGATTCTTAACAATTCCATTAAAAATCATATTTTAAAACTCTCTTGTATTTCCCTGGTGGTTTGAAACCAGCTTTGATTCATCCAGTTAAATTTGTTTGTACTCACTTCTATATAACGTAGGTCATATCAAAGGGGAATATATAATATAAAACATATAATATTTAAGTACTTTTTTACGTACATTACGTACCTACGTAAAAACGTAGTACGTTTGCCTGGTGGGAGGCTTCGGCCGTGGCTTGTTACCACCGGCAAAGACGTGCCGCCAAGCGATTTAGATTTTAGCTCCGGTACAATGCCGTGTAGAAACCGAATAGGGGTATCGGTTTAATATAACTGCCATGCGCCTAACAGGTTAGCCCGCTACCATCTTAGACGGCATCATCACTTCCCATCAGGTGAGACCGCAGTCAAGGGCTAACACTAGGACTAGGGACTAGGGCTTTATTGTAGTGGATAAAAAAAAAACAGAACGAATATTTTTATTATATTATAACGAAAACATTCAAACAGAATGAATACGTAAATTGTATTCACTTCGTTTAGGTGATGAAGATAATCGACAACGTGCGTCCCGACCGGCAAACGGTGATGTTCAGCGCAACGTTCCCGCGACAGATGGAAGCTCTCGCCAGGCGCATACTGCAGAAACCTATCGAAGTTCAGGTACCATATCAACACATTTAGCCATCTAACTTCTAACTAATCTTACTAATATTATAAATGCAAAAGTTTGGATGGTTGTATGGATGTATGGATGTGTGGATGTGTGGATGTATGGATGTATGGATGTATGGATGTTTGTTACTCAATCACGCCCTAACGGCTGAACGGATCTGGCTGAAATTTGGCACAGAGATAGATTATAGTCTGGAATAGCACATAGGCTACATTAAGGAGTTCCCGCGGGAACCAAAAAACCTCAACACACGCGGGTGAAGGCGCGGGCATCAGTTTAGCAATATATGAGTCCAAATAATGAACATACTCGTATCTCTCTTTATTCATTATCTCCTTTTGTGCCACATTTCTCATTAAATATGTGGCCGCTTTTTATTAACAACATTATAGGTCCTCTTTAAATATTTGTTTGATAAAATAAAATTGATTAAATATCTAGATTCAACATGAATATTTACAATAATAATTAAACTATTTATGAAAAATAACCTACTACAAAGAATCCATAATATTCATATGTATTTACAAAAAATATACACCATCCAAATTATCGGTCATGGGAATGGTACCCGAGAAACTGGCGCTATTGCCTCTCTGAAATGCTAGGCTAAACCATTGGGCTAAATAAGCGCCAGCTATTGTGTCACCAGTCACATAGAATTTATTAAAATTATGTTTTGCAACTTTGTTTTTTACAAGCCGCAGGGCTACAGAATTTTATTTCGCTAATAACAAAGATCACTGAAATGAAACGATGCTATGGCTTAGTCGTACCACCAATGGGGAGGGACACTGCCAATTTATCCCGCTAGGTGTCGCATCGTCGCTGGTGTTGTTTACCTGTCAAATACCATATATTTTTTACGCGATAGTTTAATTTTCTTAGATTATTTCATTATAATGCCTAAATGTTGTGCATTCAAATGTGATAATAAGGGCGCACACTAATAAGGGCGCACGGACTATAGTACAAAGCCTTGCGCCAACAAAATTGGAAAACCAGTTTATCAGCTTGGTTATATAGCGCTCACTTTAGACCTGGGACCTGATGATTTTTATGGTTCTTTTCCCAGATTAAATTAAAATAGGACGCATAATGTGTACGCAAATGGACCTGACAGTTACCAGCGATGGTGGCGCCATCTGAGATTGCCTGTCCCTCCCCATTGCGGCTTCAACATCACACCTTAGACATAAATACGTCGCAAAAAAGAACCTTAGATCAGGGTTTATAAATAAAATCAATATTTCTTCCATCCTAGGTG
This sequence comes from Erebia palarica, assembly GCA_964035005.1. Taxonomy (NCBI): domain Eukaryota; kingdom Metazoa; phylum Arthropoda; class Insecta; order Lepidoptera; family Nymphalidae; genus Erebia; species Erebia palarica. The sequence goes on from OZ035983.1 coordinate 33,246,005, forward strand.
GGCGGCCGTAGCGTAGTATGCAAAGAAGTAGAACAACACGTGGCGGTTCTAGAAGACGATGCGAAGTTCTTCAAGCTTCTAGAACTTTTGGGGCTGTATAGTCACTTGGGCAGCATTATTGTGTTTGTGGACAAGCAGGAAAACGCCGACAGTCTCCTCAAGGACTTAATGAAGGCCTCATATTCTTGCATGAGCTTGCATGGGGGTAAGTCGTACTTTGTCAACTTGTCAAGTTTTGTGTGGATTTTTTTTCTTGTTTTAATTTCTGGATGCGTACTCAAAGTAACTCAAATCGTTTTCGGGAGTAAACTTGGCCGTATTTAATCATTTAATCAATAGCTGTCTTGAGGGCGCCATCTTATATCGAGGTTTTTTAAGTACCCAGTAGTTAGTGTTTAAGCCAACTCATTTCCATAAATCAAATCCTGTTTAGTCTTACTTTAAGTGCAATCACGCAAATAGATTTTCTATTTAAGATTCTTTGTCCGTGCGGATTTAAGATTTCCAAAATCCAGTTTCCGGGAAGTGTGTGAGAGTGGGAGTCCTGGGTTTTCTGGGATGAAAGTATCCTATGTGGCTGTGTGTAGTATTTTGGTAAGGATTAATACTATGTCGGTAAAAACACATTCGCAAATAAAGCATTGGTTTAGACCAAATTTGAAAATCATAAAAATGGTTATTGTGAGTCAACCTTAAAAGATAGATTTTTGAGAGGAACAACTGCACCATACATTGTTTTCATGTTACTTTAACAATTTACGCATCGCACGCCAAGTAAGCTCTCAGAAGAGACGATTTTTTCCGACATAGTTTACATTATTGCAATTTTCGTAAGCATCTCTAATTTTTTTGAAAATAACTTATAGCCTATGTTACTCGCTGATAATGTAGCTTTCTATTGGTGAAAGAATTTTTAGAGTCGGTTGAGTAGTTTTTGAGTTTATCCATTACAAACAAACTAATCTGTTCTCTTTATAATATTATAGTTTAGATAATCCTATACATCAAAATGTTAGTCTACCTCTGTGCTTAATTTTGTCAAGAGAGGTTCAAATGAACAGCCAAACAAAATCAATTATTAGTAGGTATTCATTTAAGGTATCTTAGATGATGTGAACGTAAGAGGAAGTCATAAACCTATTAAAATGAGGATGCAAAGTGCTTCGAACTTTTCCGCGTCTCACACATTTAGATTCCTACTTAAAATATTTCATTCATTCAAGTTCATGTTCATGACAATGTTCATGCTTTTTTCTTTAAATGTTGAAGAAAAACCATACTAAAATTTATCCATTTTTATTTCAGCTTTGTTCCTGATATATCTGTCAGAGGAGTCATATTTGCAACAATTATAAAATTCGGTGTACTGTCTCTAATCTCCATGGTTAGACGATTGTATAAGATTTTAAAATATAAAGAAATTGTTTCATATCGAAATTAAAAAGATTCGACGACTTCCAGCCTCCCGAACAAGCCAGATTCCGAAAAGGCTTTAGGACCATAGACCACATTCACACGCTGCGCCAGATTATATACTGAAGAGTATAACCGGCCACTATGCTTAGCGTTTGTGGACAATGAGAAAGCCTTCGATTCGGTGGAAACTTGGGCTGTGTTGAGGTCACTGCAGAGATGCCGAATAGACTACCGGTATATCCAAGTGCTGAAGTGTTTGTACGAAAACGCCACAATGTCAGTTCGTATACAGGACCAGACTACAAGGCCAACCCAACTGCAGCGGGGAGTGCGACAGGGAGATGTAATTTCCCCGAAGCTCTTTACCGCTGCGTTGGAAGACGTCTTTAAGCTTCTGGATTGGAACGAATTTGGCATCAACATCAATGGCGAGTACATCACTCACCTTCGGTTTGCCGATGATATAGTCATCATGGCAGAGACTCTGGGTGACCTTAATGCAATGCTCAATGACCTCAGCAGAGTTTCCCAGCAGGTGGGCCTTAAAATGAACATGAGTAAGACGAAAATCATGTCTAATGCTCATGTGCCGCTCCACCCAGTAATCGTTGGGAGCTCTGCACTCGAAATTGTAGACGAATATATATACCTGGGACACATGGTCCAGCTAGGTAGGTCCAATTTTGAGAAAGAGGTTAGCCGCCGAATCCAACTCGGATGGGCAGCGTTCAGGAAGCTTCGAGATGTCTTCTCGTCCAAGATTGCTCAGTGCCTGAAAACCAAAGTCTTCGAACAGTGCGTGTTGCCAGTGATGACATACGGTTGCGAGACTTGGTCGCTAACTATGGGCCTCATAAGAAAGCTCAGGGTCACTCAGCGGGCGATGGAGAGAGCAATGCTCGGGGTTTCTTTGCGCGATCAAATCAGAAATGAGGAGATCCGCAGAAGAACTAAAGTAACCGACATTACTCGACGTGTTGCGAAGCTGAAGTGGCAATGGGCGGGGCACATAGTTAGAAGAACCGATAGACGTTGGGGTCCCAAAGTGCTGGAGTGGCGACCACGCACGGGAAAGCGCAGCGTTGGCAGACCCCCTACTCGCTGGACAGACGACATTAAGAGAGTCGCAGGGAGCCGCTGGTTCCGGGCGGCGCAAGACCGAGGCGTGTGGAAATCCTTGCAGGAGGCCTATGTCCAGCAGTGGACGTCTATCGGTTGAAGATGATGATGATGATGAAATTAAAAAATCATATCTTTTATTGTCGAAATAATGAATATCCTTATTAACATCGACTGTTTTTCTATTTGTTAAAATCCTACCGCATAAACATTAAACTCGCAATTTAAATGTTTATAAATGCGTATAAATGAAATATAATTCACAATGTTATTGAAAATGAAAGTTATTAAAATAGTCCATCAAACGAGAAATGAGTTTTCTATGTTGCCACTTTGTTGGATAGGATGCCATGAACCACGCCATTTAAAAAAGTATTTAAAGGTGTTTTATGTAAATATTTCTGGGGTATTTTTGTTATAAAGGAGGCAGTACACTGACGTCGAACGTGTGTTAAAAGCGACGAATATATTAATAGTGGCCTGTTACAGGTATTGATCAATTCGACAGGGACTCGACGATCGTGGACTTCAAGTCAGGCAAGGTGAAGCTGCTAGTGGCTACCAGCGTGGCGGCGCGTGGCCTCGACGTCAAGCAACTGGTGCTGGTAGTCAACTACGACTGTCCCAACCACTATGAGGACTATGTGCACAGGTGAGTCAACACAGAACAGGGTGAACACTTGTAGCCACACCTACTCACCACACCCACTCGCACACACAGTCGCTCCCCTGCTACCGTTCCCTCTCGCTCTCCCCTGCTCTTTCTCCAGCTCTCGCTCTGTTGGAACACCGAACGGGCCAGAGCGGGGGCTGCGCGGATTGCGCGGGCTGATGGCCTTCAGCGGGCTGCGCAGGCGCCCGGGTTTCAGAGCGGACTCTCTGCCCATCACGTAATAAGTGAACCACGCATTACATAAATTATATTTATCTGATTGTTCTCGAAAGTTGAATATAAGTGTCATAACATAATAGTTTTGTGTTTGAATAATGATTCTCTCTATTCCGATATCGCTCCTGCGTCTTCTCGCTCTTGCACCCTCTCTCGCTCTCAATCTCTCTCCCGCTCCTGCTCACCATCTTAACCTATCACCAATATAACTGAACACCCATCTCCTCTCATAATGGAAAGGACATCTCATAAAGGAGGATAAACCACCACGCAAGTGCAGATTTGCAGATTTCACACACCTTTGAGTACATTATGAAGCACAAAAAACACCACAAATTGTATAGCAACAACAAAACCCACAAATTGTATAGCAAATCCAAATTTCTTAAACCCAAATGTTTGGGATGGTGTTGATTTTCTCAAACTTTTTTGCCATTTAACGATACAATTATTCGTTACGAAAAAGAGCCTCTGAGATCTACCAGTTTTGAAATGGCGAGTCTAATTTACGCAAATCGAATATTACCTTCTGCCCTCATAGATGCGGTCGCACTGGGCGCGCGGGTAACAAGGGTTACGCGTGGACCTTCCTCACTCCGGAGCAGGGTCGATACGCGGGCGACGTGATGCGGGCCTTTGAGCTCGCGGGCGCCAACCCTCCGCCCGAGCTCAAGCAGCTATGGGAGACTTATAAAGAAGCGCAGGAGAAGGAGGGGAAGAAAGTGCATACGGGAGGTGGATTTAGCGGGAAAGGTGGGTTTTGGTAATACAAATTTCTCAACAGTTCGCCTTCTAGCTCGCGTGGGCTGCGTAGTCTTGAAGCGTTCACGGGCGATGCAGCTATACCGGGCGCGCGGGTAAAAGAGTTACGCGTGGGCCTTCCTCACTCCGGTGCAGGGTCGCTACGAGGGCCTTTGAGACTGCGAGTGCTCAAACAACTGCTGGAGACTTAAGGAAGCGCAAACGGAGGAGGAAAGGTATACGGTAGGTGGATTTAGCGGGAATGGTGAGTTTCAGTAGAATGTTAGTGTTTCAGTGGATTTCAACTTTTGTTCGTATTAAGCGAATATTACATGAGCTCTAAGTGCTGAGACTTATAAGGTAATGCATGCTGATTAAGCGGGAAAGACAAATTTTAGAAAAATCTTAGCGGGTCAGATACAAGGACTAGGTGTCATGTCAACAGTTCATAAGCGGGTGCATCGCCTGAGAGGCGGAGGCCAAGAACAAACAACCGTGTTAGACTAAAAAAATATCACCATATGTATCACTACATATGGTGATATTTTTTTTAATACCTTTGGAGAATATTTTTACAGGAGTGTTCTTGATTTAATGTTTTGACCGAATCTAATTAGAATTCTACTCTAAATTTAGTTTTTGAAAGGTTCCAAACTTATTATAAGAATTTTTATGATGAGTAAGAAGAATTTTTGACGTGATAACGTTTTATAAATCGATGAACACCAGCTGCACGCACGAAAGAGTGTCACGTTCCGCCTGAGCCTGAGCGTGCAAGTGAGAGCGCGGAACAAGCGATAGAGAGGCACGATCGGCCCAAGCGTTGGCTTGTGACACATTTATCTCTCTTCTCGCGTGACGTCAGAGCTAGCAGATCGAATAGTTCTGCTACTGGAACGCCGCCACGCGAGCTTCTTCGAGAGCTCCTAGTTATCACGTAAAACTATCGTCCGTAAACCGACTTTAAACGTAATTTGTTTTAGATTAGAATTTCTATTCAAAACCCAAGACTTTTTTAAATGTTGACCAAGGTATGATATTTGTAAATCTAGCACTTATAGGTCTATTACACTGCATTTTTACAGGGCCCTGTGGTAAGGATGGGCGTGGCCGCTAGTAGTAGTAGTAGTAGTAAGTAGTGACCAATTTAGGGACCCTTTCTCCCTATTACACTACACTGACTCAAATGTAAGGGTCCCTGTGAAAAGTGCAGTGTAATAGGCCTATTACATGTGTGTGTCAGGGTTCAAGTTCGACGAGTCGGAGGCGCAGGCGGCGACGGAGCGCAAGAAGTACCAGAAGGCGGCGCTCGGGCTGCAGGACTCCGACGATGAGGACGTGGAGGGCGACCTCGACCAGCAGATCGAGACCATGCTCGCCGCCAAGAAGATCGTCAAAGAAATTAAGGTGGGCTTCACCCTGGCTGCCTCTTTTCATTCCTGGAAACAACTTTTTTTGAAGTGAAAACTTCTTTAGTCGCGTTGAGCACTTTTTGCTGGGGGATAAACTTGTGGATTCGCGTCACCGACACCGGCACCTTCACCGACACCGACACCTTCCCCGACACCGTCACCGACACCTCGCTGTTCACCCATGCTCGCGTTGTTACGAAGACAAAAGGTCTTAAATACTATTAAACTTTTATGCTTTAGTTTTAAGGTTATTAAACTTTTATGCTTTAGTTGTAAGTTTTTTTAGTTTTTTTTTGAAAAAAATTCAATATTCGTTTTCACTTCTATCGGCAGACCCTATGACTGCCAATTTTTGAGTACCAGCACTCGTATAACTACAATTTAGCCTGTTTTATTTTAACTTAAACATATAAAATTTATCTTATGTACTAAAGAATTGTCCATTGTCTTTCTTGACAAACTTGGACACGGTATTCGCATGCTCTTTTAACACTTACACTACACTGTCACTCATCACTAAGCACTAACTCAAAAGGTTTAGTCCTTTTTAGTATTCTCATTAGTGTCGTTCGTTCGGAAACACAACATAAGATCAATTATTTATCATCTTTGTATAGTTCATTCAGCCTGTCTATTATGTACTGACCTAGTGAACGATCTCTCTTATACCTTCAAACTGCCAGAGTATTTAGACATATTATTCGCTCCTAGCAAAATTAAAGTGTAATTATTGTGCCACAAAAAGTGTTTTGTCTTTATATCTCATCAAGCACCCAGCAAGTTTTACAGTCTCCCACATTCATTGATATTATTCTAGGATAGAGGCTTCCAACCTTTTCTGGAGCTCCACCTTCTTTAGCAGAAATAATCTAACGCCCTAATTATAATAGTTTTAGTTTTTTGTTCATAGTAGTTATTTGTACAAAATATAACTGTTTACTTATCTTTTATACAACAACAGCATGAACCTTCAGTAAAATTATTGTGCATTGAAATTTTAAAAAGAAAGAAATTATAAAAAAAAGGTTGCCACCCATTTTCCTACGGATCCCCTTGCTAATTTGGAAGGTTCGAGCTAAAAATATGTTTCGTTGTTTTAAAAAATATATCGAAAGGTAAAAATAACAAAGCACTTGTGGAATCATCTCTGTATACTATGTCTGTATGTGTAATATGATACTTTACTGTATAAATATTTCTCAGCCAGGAGTAGCCAACGCTACGCCGCCAACGGCAGCGGGTGCGGCCTCGACTGACGGCAAACTGGAGTTGGCGCGGCGGTTGGCGTCTCGCATCAACATTGCCAAAGGCTTGGGCGTGGAGCAGAAAGGCGCCACGCAACAGGCTGCTGAAGCCATCCTGAAGGGTGCCACTTCAGCACATACGCTCATTACGGTGAGTGAAGCTGGTTTATAGAATATCTATGGTCTCTTAGCATCAAGGTGTAAAGATTGGCGTCTCGCATCAACATTGCCAAAGGCTTGAGCGTGGAGCAGAAAGGCGCCACACAACAGGCTGCTGAAGCCATCTTGAAGGGTGCCACTTCTGCACATACGCTCATTACGGTGAGTGAAGCTGGTTTATAGAATATCTATGGTCTCTTAGCATCAAGGTGTAAAGATTGGCGTCTCGCATCAACATTGCCAAAGGCTTGAGCGTGGAGCAGAAAGGCGCCACACAACAGGCTGCTGAAGCCATCTTGAAGGGTGCCACTTCTGCACATACGCTCATTACGGTGAGTGAAGCTGGTTTATAGAATATCTATGGTCTCTTAGCATCAAGGTGTAAAGATTGGCGTCTCGCATCAACATTGCCAAAGGCTTGAGCGTGGAGCAGAAAGATACAATATTATTAAATATACGTTATATATTATAACTTACAGGACTAATTTAGGACGAGGAGGTTAATTTATGAAATCAGTTGGTATTTCTTTATTTTTATTAGGGACAATCAAAACAAACCCAAATCAAAACACATTTAACGAAGAATATGTATAAATTCTTAATTCTACTCACAAATAGAAAAGTCCATCTTACTTGTTCACTGAATGACTGATCAACCACCAACTGACCAGCCTATACCTTAAACCTAGAAAGCTGAAATTTTGCGAAAAAATGTTCCCACGGGGACCTACATAATAAAGTACAAACTTAAATCGCACTATCAAACATCGTGTAAAATTGAATTTGACTTTAAAAAAGATCGCATAAATCATTAAACATACGAGTTTAATGTCAGTCAAGGTCACCGGAAATATTTAAAAAATCTGTTTAAAATTATTGTTATTTAGTATAAGTAATATTAAATGCATAATATATATTAGTTTATTTTCATAAATTTAATATGAGTATTATGTTATTTATGTTATTTGCATATATGGTGTATGTAGGAATTTGTTTGTACACCACCCGCAAGTTAATCTCCTTAACTTCTCCTAATCCTAAGGTTGCCTGGTAGAGATCGCTGCTAAGCGATGAGGCCGCCTTTTTGTATTCTACTTCCTCCTGTGTATTTGTGTTCCTTATTTATATTTTTCTTTTTTGTGTTGCGGTGTACAAATAAAGTGTAATAATAATCGCAGAAATCATGCTAGGTCATTTTTATACCAATCAAGCCTTTGTCAGGGTTTTCCAGTTTTACAGGTAACCCTACATGGAACGTAACTTTAATGTTCATTTTCCGTGTCACGCGCTCCCGTATTGGTTTACCGTCACATGATGGCTAACGAATTACAAAAGGAATTAGCATTGAAATTGCGAAAATTGAATCATAATAGCATACGACAATATCCCATGACTTGTGACTGCTTAATCTGGTAAATTATATATAAATTATATGTGTAAACATTTATTATTATACTTTCATTAACACAGAATTGTATGCAGGTAATGTGTTTGCATCTGTAAGGTACAAATGTTTAAACTCAATTGAAATATATGTTTAAGAAGTACAAGATGATGCCCGCGACTTCGTCCATGTGGATTCAGTAAAAAAAGTTTTTCAAAAATCCTATTGGACCATTTTTTATTTTCGTGGAAAAAAGCTTTTTTTTTACGTGATGCAACCTTTTTCTGTACTTTTTGTTACAGTTGGTTGAACAGGTGGCCCTTGAAATGTCGCAGACAGATATTATCGCATGTCTAATATTAGTAATAGATACTTTTTAGTAGAATCTATGCTAAAATTATAATAGATTCTTCTACTAAAAAGTATCACGAGCATTTATATTATAACCATTAATAATCCAAAATAAACAGTTTTTATTTGTTTATTGTTATTGTGTGAAAAACATTTTCCATCGTATTATTAAAAAAACATCGATTTCATATACAAAAAATCATAACTATGGGCGCAAGTACACATTAATTAAACTGCAAAGGAATTTAAAAAATAATATTTTGTAAGAGCTTGTTTCTCAATCTCCGAGTAACGTTAAGGCCAGACGAGTATATTTGTTGTTTTGACAGGTTTTTAAAGGAAATTTTCAAAATTTCGAATTTATTCGTCAGTTATTATTTGCTTGGCGATTGTGAAATGGGCTCAAAATATAATAATCAGAAAAAAAAAAGATTTTTGTCTATTTATAGGCCAAAACGGTAGCGGAACAGTTGGCAGCGAAACTGAACACGCGTCTCAACTACCAGCCTCGCGACGAAAGCTCCAACGAACCAGCCGAAGAGGTGTTCAGGAAGTATGAAACGGAGCTGGAGATCAACGACTTCCCGCAACAAGCGCGTTGGCGAGTCACTAGCAAGGTCAGTATTTTTTTTACAAGTTAGCCCTTGACTGCAATCTCATGTGGTGGTAAGTGATGGTAGCGGACTAACCTGTTGGGGGCATGGCAGTTATACTAAACCTCATATGGTAACATATACCGCATCGGTTTCTACACGGCATCGTACCGGAACGCTAAATCGCTTGGCGGTACGTCTTTGCCGGTAGGGTGGTAACTAGCCACGGCCTCCCACCAGAAACCAGAAAAATTCTGAAAATCCCGAATTGAACCTGCCGGGGATCGAACTCGGGACGTCCCACTTATAAGACCACAGCGTTCACCAGTGCGCCAGAGAGGTCGTCTTTACAGCAGGTCGAGTACATTATTTATTTAAGTACGTTTGACTTGAGAAGTATATTTGTTTAAGTCTCATTAGAACGTACAAGCTATAAAATAGTACATGATACTCGTGACTTAAGCCGGTGAACTCCAGGCTAGTATTGAGAATTTCTCCACAGTAAAACTGGATACCCAATTTCAACTGACCCGGAAATCGAACCCAGAACCTAGGCGCAGCCGAACATGCTAACCGCTACACGAACACACAATAAGACTCCCACTCCGTTGTCTCCGGTCTTCGCAGTCGGCACATAATCCAATAGATGGCACTACTAGTATAACACGAAGAGCCTAAATTGCGATTACGAAGTTTTCTCTGAATTACGCTATGTATACGACCTCCAAAGATGAACGGTCGGACCAGTTGTCCTCGAGTACAATACCGCTCGGAGGATGATCATCCTTTGTTAACAGCTAGCTATATCACCTGCTCCCGTATAGTTGCTTGAATTATTAATAATCCAGACTCAGTGCCTCTAGAGCTAAAGATAGGTATTTGGTGTAAAAACAGGTTCTTATCAGATATCTTTGCTACGCTCAAGTTTATTTTGAGATAGGTTATGCAACCGCGATCAGTTTCATCAAGTGCGCCTAATCCAATCTTGCTTACGGCGTCACACTTATACTTGTACCAAAAATTGAGATAAAACGTTTCCGATATTCGATAATGTACAGTTTTGGCGGTATCTTTCTTTTAAACTTAGCCGCGACAATGGGGCTGATTCTGTTCTTCACAATCTCTAAACTAAACTAAAATGACAGCATTAAAAATATTGCTAAACGTTTCATAATACTCTCTGCAGAAAGGGAAAGAACTAGACTTAAAGGTGCCATTTTAGTTGAGTTTATGTGTTGAATTGGCCACGATCCCTGCGACTTCGTTCGTTTGGTTTCACGTTCTTGTGGTCCCGTAGGGACGCTTAGATTTTCTGGGATAAAAAAGTTATTTTCCGAGATATAAGCCATCAAGACAAATTTCATCAAATAGCAGACCGACACATAAGCACACTCACGCATCTATACTATTAGATGTTACATAAATAGTTAATCTAGTTACTGTAGGTATTTTCCACCAATTGTAAAGAGGAAATGTTTTTAACAAACATGTATAAGCTGGCTACTGATAAGTAAGTGGTAGTTATCATTCCGAAGTACTTTCTGTTTTGGATTCACAATCTATTTTAAACATTATCTTGAGACTTGAAGACTCGTTGAAAAGTGTAAGAACTTACTATTGGTACATGTATATTCTTTGGGATAGCTTTTATCTCAAGTGTTTTGGAGCCGCATGTTATAAACAGATATTGCAATGTTTATTAATAAGTATTGTTGTCGTGCAAAATTAGGATACTGCTTTGCATAGTTCATACCTAGTTTTATATCATTATTATTAATGCAAATCGGTTGTGAAACACATCTCTTACACACGTGCATAGGCAGTAGGCAGTACCTGTACTGTGGCGTAAGACTCGATAGTATTTTTCGCCTAAGCTTTATGTATTCTCACACGACCCATATTATCAGTAAAACGGATTTAAACTAAAACGCATACTTGAAAACCGCGTAGAATATTGTGTAGGACTCTACATCTACTTAAGGTGACAGCGGAGGGTGAATTGCCCATACAAACGTAATACCAAAATAATTTGTAATTCGAGAATATTTCCACCATGTTATGTGATTATTAAGATTGAACTTGTATTTATCTAGGTCCCTGGATAATTATGTTTTCAAAATACTTTCCCAAGATTAAATGTAAGCGCATTGCGTTTTTCATGTTTTTACGATATAAATGACATGTTTTCTCCTTATTTGTTTGTCTCCTTGTTTGTTTAAAACCAACGATATCTTACGTACTAATTGATCAGGAACATAGCCTATATTGTCAAGTAACAGAATAACAACACGAAGTTAAAACACAACAAGTTTTCATTCATCATTTTTGGTATTTACGGAACAAGACTAAATGTAAAACAAATTCTATACGCTCATATTGCTATCGCTCTTGCACGAGATCATGTGTCATCAGCCAAATAGAGATAGCAATATACCGGCAAGTTTATTTTTGCGGGTTGAATAGAAATTGCGAGCGGCGATCGCCAGCCTCTTATGAAACGAATTATCACCATTCTCTGAGGTACCTATTATGGCAATACAAATGTCGCCGATTCTTATTTTTTACCCGACTGCGGAACGCACAGGGTTATGTGTTCATCAGTCTATATATGTTTGTTTGTTCCTTGCAGGACAGCTACAGCCTAAACGCGTGGACCGATTTTGATGATTCTTGCACCAGATTATGCCGAGTATATCATTAGAGTGTCACTGTGGAAGCCGAATTTGAGAAAAAACAAAGTGGCGCCCTCTAGAAGCCATAATGTAACAAATTTAAAAAATAAAGTCGATAGACTATGGCGTGTGTGGTATCAATGAATAGGTCTTGCAAAATCATAGTAAGGTTCCCTTGAACATTTTCTCATTTTAACGATCATTTAGGATTTACGAGGTTTCAAAGGCTCATTTTTAGTGTATTCCTTCGTGTCGCACTACAGACAAAACGGCTGAACCGATTTTGATAATACTTGTACCACTAGCTTTATCTTAATCTTCCGAGTGTCATAACGGAAGCCGAATTTGAGAAAAAACAAAATGGCTGCCTCTAGGAGCCATAATGTAACAAATTAAAAAATAAAAGTCGATAGAATATGGCAAGTGGGGTATCGATGAATAGGTCTTGCAAAATCATAGTTAGGTTTCCTTGATCATTTTTTCATTTTAACGATCATTTAGGATTTACGAGGTTTCAAAGGCTCATTTTTAGTGTATTCCTTCGTGTCGCACTACAGACAAAACGGCTGAACCGATTTTGATAATACTTGTACCACTAGCTTTATCTTAATCTTCCGAGTGTCATAACGGAAGCCGAATTTGAGAAAAAACAAAATGGCTGCCTCTAGGAGCCATAATGTAACAAATTTGAAAAATAAAAGTCGATAGAATATGGCAAGTGGGGTATCGATGAATAGGTTTTGCAAAATCATAGTTAGGTTTCCTTGATCATTTTCTCATTTTAACGATCATTTAGGATTTACGAGGTTTCAAAGGCTCATTTTTAGTGTATTCCTTCGTGTCGCACTACAAACAAAACGGCTGAACCGATTTTGATAATACTTGTACCACTAGCTTTATCTTAATCTTCCGAGTGTCATAACGGAAGCCGAATTTGAGAAAAAACAAAATGGCTGCCTCTAGGAGCCATAATGTAACAAATTAAAAAATAAAAGTCGATAGAATATGGCAAGTGGGGTATCGATGAATAGGTTTTGTAAAATCATAGTTAGGTTTCCTTAATCATTTTCTCATTTTAACGATCATTTAGGATTTACGAGGTTTCAAAGGCTCATTTTTAGTGTATTCCTTCGTGTCGCACTACAGACAAAACGCCTGAACCGATTTTGATAATACTTGCACCACTAGATTTATCTTAATCTTCTGAGTGTCATAGCGGAAGCCGAATTTGAGAAAAACAAAATGGCGTCCACTAGTAGCCAATTAATAAATGAAAGTCCATACTCGATAGGTTATAGGCAAGTGGGGTATCGTTAGATAGGTCTTTTAAAATCACACCTAGGTTCCATAAACCATTTTTCCGTTTAAATGATAATTTGGGATTTACGAGCTGTCAAAGGAAATGTTTAAAGTTCCTACTCATATCATCTATATCGATCAAACTAGGTGGATTATCTCAAAAACCACTCAACCGATTTTAACAATTATATCACTTATAGAAAGCTACATTATTATCAAGTAAAATAGGCTATATTTTATTTCCACAAAAATTGGAGAACCTTACGAAAATTGCAATAATGTGAGTTAAGTCGGAAAAAATCATCTCATCTGAGAGCTTACGTGGCGTGCGCTGCCTAAAACGTTAAAGTTACACGACAACAATGTATGGTGGAAACGTTCCTCTCAAAAAGTGCTAAAAAGAAGTCCGCGATAGCATATAACTATCTTTTAAGGTTGACTCACAATAACCATTTTTATGACTTTCAAATTTGGTCTAAAACAGTGCTTTGCTTGCGAAGGTGTTTTTACCAACATAGTTATTAATCGTTAATTCCTTATCAAAAAAAATATCTTACTCATCTTAAGTATTTAATTAAGACAAAAATTGTCCTTTACACCATTCAATTTAGATGAATATCTTATGAGATATCATAGAAATAAAATTTATCATGCAACAGAACATTAACTGCCTCGTTGGTCTAGCGGTTAGCGTAGTCGACTGTGGATCACGAGGTCCTGGGTTCGATTCCTGGTCGGGCATAAAACTTGTTAGGTATTGGGTTTTTCAATTATGAAATTCTCAGTGCCAGCCCGGAGTTGGAAGTTGGCGGTGTTTCACCCACGTGCCTCGGAGAGCACATTAAACCGTCGGTCCCGGTTATTATCACTAACATGATAATAGTCGTTAAAGCCCGCCAACCCGCATTGGAGCAGCGTGGTGGGTCTAAGCTCCTAATTCCCTCTCTCCTATGACAGTGGAGGCCTGTGCCCAGCAGTGGGACGTTCATAGCCTGTAGTGGTGGTGGATGCAACAGAACACTTCAGGCGGATAAACGTCTTTTACAAATATCACTCGCGGGAAGCGCGTCCGCGAGGAGTGCGGTGCGGTGCGGTGGGGACTGATCTTTTTTTTCCGGATTGAATATACTGCTGGCCGCTACAGCGGCACTGGGGGGTTGACGAGCGCTAGGTGTCGCCGAGAAAAGAGCCCTACCGCTCGATGACATCGGGGGGGCAACGTCCTCCTAAGGGCGCCTCCTGTGAGGCTCGGACCACGGCTTAGGATGACGTTGGGATGAATGGGAGGTCGGTTGGACTAGATTAGTCCATACGCCCTCGAGGCCGTGAGTTAAGACCACGTCCGGGTGACGTGGATATCGTAGATATCGGGGTCCTCGTCTTCGCCGGCGAAGACGCTGTGTTTGGTTAGTGTTTGTGTGTAGCCCTAAGTAGGGAGCATTGTCGGTAGTGATTTGGTCATTGGGGTCGAAGGGGGACTGATCACTGGGGTGCTTGTGGTAAAACGAACTACAGCCGCACCGCGGACGACTGACGACAATTGCGTGCGAGCGTCTTGATGATAGCATCATCAGGACGCTCGCACGCAAAATTTCTTAATTTAAGCTTCGCAAGCCTATGCTTGTGAAGCTTAAATTAAGAAATTTTGACGCGTTTTCATAAATTGTTTAATTGGTACATATTAATTTTGTTACATAATAGGTACCTAATAAATATTGTCATTTACCTACTGTAAAATTAAAGTTAGGTATAGTTATATTAATATAGTTTTGGCACCTACCTAAATAAGAGTCAATAAACCGTTAGTAAATCTAAATTAAGGAATCTAATAGTTTAAATAAATAAAAAATACAATTAATACAAAAGTAATGATTCTCATTACGGCAATAATATTATTAGGATTACCTTGCAGGTAGGTAAATAAACAACATAAATAACCAAAAAGTTTAAAATAAAAAAGTAATTTAAAAAAAACAAAAAACCCGACTGCTTGGACACCAAAAAGTATAAAACAAGATGTGAATTTCATTATTATCAATTTACATAGTATAATACTTTTAATGAAATAATGAACAAAATAATATAGCTAATTCAGTATTCTCACAGCTCACGTTTTATAATAATATTTTTCTCTCATAATTAATTTTGTAATTATTACAAATTATCAAGGCGCAGTCGCACGTTAATATTAGCTAATGGACGTGCGACGCGCCTTGATAATTCGTAATAATTACAAAATTAATTATGAGAGAAAAATATTATTATAAAACGTGAGCTGTGAGAATACTGAATTGGCTATATTATTTTGTTCATTATTTCATTAAAAGTATTATACTATGTAAATTGATAATAATGAAATTCACATCTTGTTTTATACTTTTTGGTGTCCAAGCAGTCGGGTTTTTTGTTTTTTTTAAATTACTTTTTGTATGCTATGCATGATAGGATCAAAACAAGGTCAGATTTACATTAAGTATATAAACAAAAGAGTAATAAAAAAGTGAAAACAAACTAATCCTATAAATTTTATCTCTTTGTTTTTATTATATATTAATTATTACACTTAATAATAAGCCTATTTTTCTTTATGACTTAATTCTTTCGTATATTTCAACAAACGGCCTCGTTAGTCTAGGGGTTAGCATGTTCGACTGCGGACTAAGAGTCCTGGGTTGGGTCAAAAATGGTTTATAGTAAGGTGAGGTAGGTGAATAGGTAGGTAGTTATTGGGGTTTTCTGACAAAAAATTAAGCTAGGGAATAACCGTAAGAGCACGTAAACCCGTCCGTTTAGCTCCTTATCTCTCTCCGATCGTGTCGGATTGGTGTCGGGTAAGGGAACTGTGGGCAGAAACTTGTGCTCTATAATAAATAGGCATAGGTATAGAAAAGGCATTAATTAGGTCGTGATAACATTGATTGATTACAAAGTAACTCCACTCATTTTTAATAATTTTGATACAAAGTATTTAATGCCCATTACATTTACATTCCAAGAAATATTGTGTCGATAATTATATGATTGGCATGTAACCTTATTTACTAACAATTCGAGACAGATTTTATTGCTTTTCCAAGTCCACAACTTCATAACCTGCGTACATTAACTTTGGCCTGAGGTCAATCGCCATTTGCGATAACCCTTGCAATACATATGCATCTCTCGCGCTTCCATCACCTCAGTGCATGACCAATTCCCACACTGATCAGTCAAAATGTTACTCAAGTTAGCATTGATTGGTGCTTTCATATTCTTCTGTGTCAAGCTTCTGAATCGGCGACGGTGCTACTATTGTAATTAATTTAGGTAGGTAATTTATCGTCTTTATAGCCTTATTACTATTTTTGTTCAGGCTTGTTTTTAGCATTCGATATAGGTATCAAATGATAACCATCTTTGCTTTTGAGAGATTAACATCTAATCTTTTGATATTCAATGGAAAATTTCACTTTCTTGGAAGTTATATTTGTCACCGTATGATTGCAAAAACCGTTAGATTGTAATCTAATTAGCGAAATTGTAAACTGTCGACAGATTGTGAACCGTTCAATGTTCTGAGTGTCAATTTTTGAAATATTCATTTTATTTATTATATTTACGTTTTCTTGTCTCTTTCTTGTAGTTTAGGTTAGGGTTTGACATAAATAATCAGGTAGTGGTTTAGGTTTAATCGGGTTAATATACCTAACAGATTACAATTAGAATAGAGTTTTTGCAATCTTACGGTGACATATTCAAAGAATCTTTTGATATTCAATGGAACTTTCGAAATATACATATTTAGTTCAGTGTAAATAAGCTGCCGAATCGCTGGGTATTTTTTGTATAAAGTTGTATTATCAACATAATTCCAGATTTCTCAATAATAATATTGTTATTGTCGAAGCATCCAAACGGTCGAATGTATTTTAATCATTGAGGTGTATATCGATTCGTCTAAACAGTGTTTAGTCTATAGGTTTTGTTTTTATTAAACTAAAATGGCTGGCGCAAAATACTCAATGAATAGAGAATAGAAAATTGAGTGGGGTTTTCGAAAACTTCTTAAATTATTACTTGTCTAATGAAACAAATTCTCTTTACAGGAAGCGTTGGCGTTAATCAGCGAGTACTCCGAGGCGGGTATCACAGTCCGTGGAACGTACGTACCGCCCGGCAAAGCCCCCCCGGAAGGCGAAAGGAAACTGTACCTAGCCATCGAGAGTTCCCAGGAGCTCGCGGTCGCCAAGGCCAAGTCTGAGATCACGCGCCTCATCAAGGAGGAACTGCTCAAACTGCAGACCTCAGCCCATCATATGATCAACAAAGCTAGATATAAGGTCCTTTAATATTCAATGGAAATTATAGTTTGACGTATCTTTTACTCTGTTGTTTTACTTGTACCTCACCATCCCCAGGGTAAAAAAGGTTGAGTAGTGGAAGGAAAAACATGTATACTGTATATGTAACATGTGTGTTGAATAAAATAGTAAGTATGTATATCCATACTAATATTATCATAAATGCGAAAGTGTGTCTGTCTGTCTGTCTGCTACGCTTTCACGGTCCACCTATTGAACCGATTTTGATAAAATTTGGTACAGGGATAGGTTATATTTCGGGGAAGGAAATAGGCTACTTTTATCCCGGAAAATTAAGGCGTTCCCGCGGGAATCGAAAAACAGTCCACGCGGACGAAGCCGCGGGAATAATCTAATACCTAATATTTTTGTTCGGATTCATATTATTACATGATGCTGCGTCTTGACTTCCCGACTTGAAATGTGACCGTGAGAACACTGGTATTCAGGGATAAAAAACAGCTTTTGTGCTTCCCCGATATGCATACTATCTCTGTACTAAATCTCATCAAAATTGATTTAACACATGGGCCGTGAAAGCATAGCAGACACAGATACACAGATTACTAAATTTAAAAGTAAGACCACTGTTTGTTTGATACACTTTGAATCTGCAAGTGGTGCAAATAAAATAAAATGGCGCTCATCGGCAGGCAATCCCACGATCTTACAGTTCATCAAGCTTTTTCATATCAGCAATAGTAGGCATTTTTTATATTGATCTACAATTTCACGATTATTTGGGGAATTCATTCCTGCTCAGAATTATAGCCCGCATGGAAATCAAGATCCAAAATCCTAAACAAAACATTGCTATTTGTAAATTTTAGGCGTCCTTTTTTCACTTCACCGAATATCTAATTATGCGAGTATAAAACATCATACGTGATAATAAATCAATGATAAAGTTAATAGTCCTTGACTAATATTCCCGACTCGGTGGACAGACGACATCAGACGAGTCGCAATGAGCCGCTGGATCCAGTCGGCGCATGACCGCGGCGTGTGGAAATCCATGTAGGAGACCTATGTTCAGCTGTGGACATCTATCAGTTGATGATGATGATGATGATGATGATGAATATTCCGTAATATACGATACACTACACGTGGTAGTTTATGTAGGTACCTACTACTAGATGCCCGCGCTTTCGTCCGCGTGGAATAAGTAAGTTTGTATAATTCCCACAAGAATTCCTTAATTTTCCGGGATAAATAGTAGCCTATGTCACTCTCCAGGTCGTCAATTATGGCCATGAAAAAAATCGATCCGTTGCTCTGCTGCGGTGTCTACTAGCTGATGCCCGCGACTTCGTCCGCGTGGAATAAATTTGTATATTTCCCACAAGAACTTAATTTTCCGGGATAAATAGTAGCCTTTGTCTTTCTCCAGGTCCTCAACTATGCCATGCAAACCCGTTGCTCTGTTGCGGCACGACAAACCAACAAACAAACACATTCGCATTTGTAATATTAGTGTTATTATTGTAATATTAGTATTAGACGATAAACAACATTGAAGGCAATTAAGGTTTGAATGGAGAATTCCAGCCGAGTCAGATAAGACGACGCACGTGTTCTGACATCCCAAGATAGCCTGTGTCAATAATAAAATAGCTATCATCTCGGTTAAAAATAGCAGCGCGTCTCGTGCTATTATTGATAAGAGGTTATCGCCGCGGGAAGATTCCATGGCAAACAAAGTGCGTTGCAACAAACACTGTGGCGACCTCACGATAACATTATGGCGGAATTTTTTAACGGTCTTTTGGAACTTGAATATTGAAACAAACTTACCAATATTATGGCTTTGGAGCAGGCTATGGTGGGTGTTTCTCTGAGGGATAGAATCCGTAACGAGGAAATCCGCCGGAGATCTAAGGTAACTGACATAGCATAGAGAATTAGTAAGCTGAAGTAGCAGTGGGCAGGCTATGTCTGTTGGAGAACCGGTGGCCGTTGGGGCGGCCGCGTTCTGGAGTAGAGACCGCGCACCGGTAAACGCAGTGTGGGACGACTCGCTGTCTGGTGAACGCAATCTAGCCCGCCGGACCGACGACCTTAAAAAGGTAGCAGGAAGTGGGTGGATGAGGAAGGCGGAGGGCCGTGTTTGGTGGCGCGCTCTCCAAAAGGCCTATGTCCAGCAGTGGATGAATGCAGGCTGATGGATGGGTGAATATTACAAATATTCCAATGATGGGTGAATACAATTAATAATTCTTTAAGCTCTTTGCTGAGCGGATTCCATCGATTTTGATGAAATTTAGTACATACAGACCACAGAGATGGGTTTTTCCCGGAGAACATAGGAAAAAATCTGGGAAATCGAAGAATTTACTTAGGATTTTCTTAAAATCTAAATTCACGTGGGCAATGTTCTAGCTATGATAAGAAGGTTCTAGTCGTAGATATTGGGTAAATTCCGCAAAGAACGTTCAGTAAATCACGAAGAAAGACGCATTCATTCACATAGGACAAACCTAGTAGGACATTCCACTGGAGGCAGATTCAGCGTATTTTAGTGAACGCATTAAGTACTTATCCACTACAACACCCTTGACTGCGATCTCTCCTGATGGTAAGTAATGATGCAGTCTAAGATGGTAGCGGGCTAACCTGTTAGGAAATTAGGTATAGCAGTTATATTAGACCCATACCCCTATTCGGTTTCTACATGGCATCGCACCGGAACGCTAAATCGCTTAGCGGCGCGTCTTTGCCGGTAGGGAGCTAACTAGCCACGGCCAAAGCCTCCCACCAGGCAAGACCAGGGAAAATTCATAAATTATAAATTTCCAAATTGACCCTGCCGGGGATGGAACCCGGGACCTTCGCACGTTAAGACAACAGCGCTCTACACTGCGCCACGGAGGTCGTCAAAAAAGTTAGCAAGGTGGGTACTGTTCACGCTTCTCTAATTAAACATTGATACCTAATATGTGGGCTACATAGAGACGGTTCCAATTCAAGATACTAACAAATCTGTCACGGAAAATTCTTTATAGCTGGAAAGTACGTATTGCGGAACCTAACTTGCGGCACCTACTTCTTAGGAACTAGATGATGCCCGTGACTTCGCCCGCGTTGGTAAAGTTTTTTAAAATAATGCAGAACCTCCCTAATTTTTCGTGATTTAGTTTATGTCCTTCCCGGGCATATTTCTGTACCAATTCATCAAAATCGGTTGAAAAGATGGCCCGTTGAAGCGTAGCAGAAAAGCAGGCGGACAGACAGACACAGTTTCGCATTTATATTATTATTTTAGGAATAGGTACTTTGTACATGTACCTATACTTACTTCCAAGGCTGATCATTGACCTGTTGTCGTCTATAAATAGAAAAAGCTATTTACATGTGTTATTATATTGAACTGAAATAGATCCTCAAAATACAAAAAGCCAATAGAATATTTAACATTTCGATTAGCATTCTGTTATCTCATTTTAAACCATTTAATACAAGATAATAAAATTAAATGGTGACCTTATGATGTATCATAACGTACTATTACCTATTCTGTGGTATCCATAAGGACTCATGGGTATACCAAATGTAGTACCTAGGTCCCTACCTCGGTGGTACCTAGACCTACATAAGCAAGTGTAAAAAAATCAAAACAGATATCGCGCACTAGAATGTTCTTTCAGTTTATCCTACCGGCCTATATGAACCTAAGGATAACCTTATATTATTATCGTCTAGTCTATATAGTGATATTAATAAAATACCTACATATAAACTGTAGGTATGTTAGGGGACGAGTGGCCTAGTTGCGACAACGCATATCAGACGATTGCGATTGCTAAGCAATGTTGACACAAGTCAGTACCTAACTGGATGGGTGACCGAATTTGGTAGTACGAATCTGGCTTCTTCGTTTATACCGTATCTCGGAGAGCACGTTAAACCGTCCGTCCTAGTTATTATCACTAACATCTGATAATAGTTGTTAGTAACCTAGGAGTTGAAACATTACCTATAACTCATGTCGATTTGTATGCGGAAGGATCTGGGAATCCACCGCATTATTATTCCAAGAAAACCCCTATTATTAATGATAATTAATAGATATGGCTCAGCAATGAGGAATAGGACGCAGAGAGACAAACTGTATGTCTGGCTGTTGTAATTTTGCAGTGATAGTATGTATACTGGAGACTGTCTTATAGGATTGTAATAGGTAGATAGCTTAAATCGTACCTTGACTTAAGGGTCCTTATACAATCAGGCCGCAGCCAACTTTAGGTATATAACTCGCCACACTACAGCATATATCTGTACGCATATATAGCACTACGCTCTACGCTCGATTTTATAGCCAACTAATCAATTTTGTAACTTGAAATATTTGATTATTTATTTACTACATATTATTATCTATGCCTCCGCGCCACATTATTATAGTAAATACTAGCAGACGCACCCCTGCTTCGCTCGGGTGAAATTTTTAAAAATTCCTTGGAGGTCGAATTTCCAAAAATCCTGAAACACGTGTTTCTTAAATCCCTATAGTAAAAATCTGTAGGTATTTAACTCGCCACAATACAAAATATTTCTGCAAGCACGTATACTCTACGCTAGACCACAGTAAACGGATGAAACTACCTAGAAACGTTCGAAACAGCTCCCTCACACAAACATGCGCATCGACATAGCCGTCAGTAGTGATTGCCGCGTCATGACGAGTGGTCACGTATAAATCTATTTCCGCGATCTTTTTAAAAATGCAAGGAGTGTATTGCGTAGTATACGGCTGTTTGAACTCTGCTTCAACAAAACCGGAACTATCGTTTTTTAAATTCATTCTAAATCGATATTTGGGGCTCCCTGGGAACAAAAAACAGGAAACTGGTAACAAATTTAAAAAAAATCTCTGTTATTGTACCGATTTCGTACAAAATCGATATATGAGGATCCCTAAGATCACAAGACAGGAAACTGTTACCAAAATTTAAAAAAATCAGCGCCATTTTGAAATGTTTGTTATTGGACCGATTTCAGTCAGCGCCGTTTTGAAATTCTCTGTTATTGTACCAATTTCGTTCAAAATCGATATCTGACGATCCCTGGGATCACAAAACAGGAAACTGGTACCAAAATTTAAAAAAAGTCAGCGCCATTTTGAAATTCTTTATTATCGTACTGATTTCGTTCAAAATCGATATCTGACGATCCCTGGGATCACAAAACAGGAAACTGGTACCAAAATTTAAAAAAAGTCAGCGCCATTTTGAAATTCTTTATTATCGTACCGATTTCGTTCAAAATCAATATCTGGGGTTCTCTGGGATCACAAAACCGGAAACTGGTACCAAACTTTAAAAAAGTCAGCGCCATTTTGAAATTCTTTGTTATCGTACCGATTTCGTTCAAAATCGATATCTGGGGTTCCCTGGGATCACAAAATAGGAAACTTTTACCAGAATTTTAAAAAAGTCAGTGCCATTTTGAAATTCTCTGTTACTGTACCGATTTCGTTCAAAATCGATATCTGGGGTTCCCTAGGATCACAAAATATGAAAATTTTACCAGAATTAAAAAAAGTCAGCGCCATTTTGAAATTCTCTGTTATTGTACCGATTTCGTTCAAAATCGATATCTGAGGATCCCTAAGATCACAAAACAGGAAACTGGTACCAAAATTTTAAAAAATTAGCGCCATTTTGAAATTCTTTGTTATTGTACCGACTTTGTTCCAAATCGATATCTGGGGTTCCCTAGGACCACAAAACAGGCAACTGGTATTTAAATTTAAAAAAATCAGCGCCATTTTGAATTTGTGTTTTGTGATCCCAGGGACCGTCAGATATCGCTTTTGAACGAAATCGGTACAATAACAAAGAATTTCAAAATGGCGCTGAGTTTTTAAAATTTTGGTAACAGTTTCCTGTTTTGTGATCTAAGGGATCCTCAGATATCGATTTTGAACGAAATCGGTACAATAACAGAGAATTTCAAAATGGCGCTGACTTTTTTTAAATTTTGGTACCAGTTTCCTGCTTTGTGATCCCAGGGACCGTCAGATATCGCTTTTGAACGAAATCGGTACAATAACAAAGAATTTCAAAATGGCGCTGAGTTTTTAAAATTTTGGTAACAGTTTCCTGTTTTGTGGTCTAAGGGATCCTCAGATATCGATTTTGAACGAAATCGGTACAATAACAGAGAATTTCAAAATGGCGCTGACTTTTTTATAATTCTGGTAAAAGTTTCATAATTTGTGATCCTAGGGAACCCCAGATATCGATTTTGAACGAAATCGGTTCAATAACAGAAAATTTAAAAATGGCGCTCACTTTTTAAAAATTCTGGTAAAAGTTTCCTGTTTTGTGATCCCAGAGAACCCCAGATATCGATTTTGAACGAAATCGGTACGATAACAAAGAATTTCAAAATGGCGCTGACTTTTTTTAAATTTTGGTACCAGTTTCCTGTTTTGTGATCCCAGGGATCGTCAGATATCGCTTTTGAACGAAATCGGTACAATAACAAAGAATTTCAAAATGGCGCTGATTTTTTAAAATTTTGGTAACAGTTTTCTGTTTTGTGGTCTTAGGGATCCTCAGATATCGATTTTGAACGAAATCGGTACGATAACAAAAAATTTCAAAATGGCGCTGACTTTTTTTAAATTTTGGTACCAGTTTCCTGCTTTGTGATCCCAGGGATCGTCAGATATCGCTTTTGAACGAAATCGGTACAATAACAAAGAATTTCAAAATGGCGCTGAGTTTTTAAAATTTTGGTATCAGTTTCCTGTTTTGTGGTCTAAGGGATCCTCAGATATCGATTTTGAACAAAATCGGTACGATAACAAAGAATTTCAAAATGGCGCTGACTTTTTTATAATTCTGGTGAAAGTTTCATAATTTGTCATCCTAGGGAACCCCAGATATCGATTTTGAACGAAATCGGTACAATAACAGAGAATTTCAAAATGGCGCTCACTTTTTTAAAATTCTGGTAAAAGTTTCCTGTTTTGTGATCCCAGAGAACCCCAGATATCGATTTTGAACGAAATCGGTACGATAACAAAGAATTTCAAAATGGCGCTGACTTTTTTTAAATTTTGGTACCAGTTTCCTGCTTTGTGATCCCAGGGACCGTCAGATATCGCTTTTGAACGAAATCGGTACAATAACAAAGAATTTCAAAATGGCGCTGAGTTTTTAAAATTTTGGTAACAGTTTCCTGTTTTGTGGTCTAAGGGATCCTCAGATATCGATTTTGAACGAAATCGGTACAATAACAGAGAATTTCAAAATGGTGCTGACTTTTTTTTAATTCTGGTAAAAGTTTCATAATTTGTGATCCTAGGGAACCCCAGATATCGATTTTGAACGAAATCGGTACAATAACAGAGAATTTCAAAATGGCGCTCACTTTTTTAAAATTCTGGTAAAAGTTTCCTGTTTTGTGATCCCAGAGAACCCCAGATATCGATTTTGAACGAAATCGGTACGATAACAAAGAAATTCAAAATGGCGCTGACTTTTTTTAAATTTTGGTACCAGTTTCCTGCTTTGTGATCCCAGGAATCGTCAGATATCGCGTTTGAACGAAATCGGTACAATAACAAAGAATTTCAAAATGGCGCTGATTTTTTAAAATTTTGGTAACAGTTTTCTGTTTTGTGGTCTTAGGGATCCTCAGATATCGATTTTGAACGAAATCGGTACAATAACAGAGAATTTCAAAATGGCGCTGACTTTTTTTTTATTCTGGTAAAATTTTCATATTTTGTGATCCTAGGGGACCCCAGATATCGATTTTGAACGAAATCGGTACAGTAACAGAGAATTTCAAAATGGCGCTGACTTTTTTAAAATTCTGGTAAAAGTTTCCTATTTTGTGATCCCAGGGAACCCCAGATATCGATTTTGAACGAAATCGGTACGATAACAAAGAATTTCAAAATGGCGCTGACTTTTTTTAAATTTTGGTACCAGTTTCCTGTTTTGTGATCCCAGGGATCGTCAGATATCGATTTTGAACGAAATCGGTACAATAACGAAGAATTTCAAAATGACGCTGATTTTTTAAAATTTTGGTAACAGTTTCCTGTTTTGTGGTCTAAGGGATCCTCAGATATCGATTTTGAACGAAATCGGTACAATAACAGAGAATTTCAAAATGACGCTGACTTTTTTTTAATTCTGGTAAGTTTCCTATTTTGTGATCCCAGGGAACCCCAGATATCGATTTTGAACGAAATCGGTACGATAACAAAGAATTTCAAAATGGCGCTGACTTTTTTTTTAATTTTGGGGAAAGTTTTCTGTTCAGTGGTCCCACGGAACACCAGATATCGATTTTGAACGAAATCAGGACGATAAAAAAGAATTTCAAAATGGCGCTTACCGTACTAAAATTATTGGGAAAAAGTTTGTTAGTAGGATTGTTCTTCAATCACGCCGTAACAGACTAACGTATTGACCTAATTTTTTGCATAGGTATAGTTGGCTATAATAATAATTGAGTGTAGTTAAGGGCTCTGGAGTGTCATAGACTTCAATTAATACATTCATACATACATCCAACATACATACACACTCACACACACACGCATAGGCATACATAGACTCCTAATCTCGTACCCTTTCCTTTTGGCTTTGCTGTAATCGGGTAAAAAAAAGGGTGATTGAGAACTTTCTTCTCTGTCGTAAACAATATCAAGTTTTATCGAGCGCAGTATACAACACGGTGTTAATTTTGTCGTAATAAATTTCATGCAAAAAAGCGATACACCCACCCGTTCACGAGCGCATCTCAGCGCGTACTGAGCGCCACACGCCAAGCGGCCGGCTTCTTTCCATAGAAAATGTATGAAGAATTTTTTGTGTTGACACATAAATGACAAAGTATTTATTTGTATGCATAATGTTCCAGCATTTGGGTAGAGGACTATATAAGCCCCACTCTTTTGTTATTTTCAAGTTAAAATATGAAGCTGATCTAGCTTTATGGGTTCCTATCCAGACCCCATTTTTCGTCATTTTCAGCAGTTCTTGCGTTCGTAGAAACGTATTTATTCCGAAAATTTGTATGGGAGTGTGCATTTTTTATGGGGTCTAACTAGAGATGAATACATTACCTTTAATTTAATACCATAATATCCCAACAGCTCTTATTCCATTTATCTATAAATGGTACTTGAAAAAGTATGATATCTGTATAAGGGGCTAATAAGAAGTGCCAAGTGCATATGTAGGTATAATCATAGTTATAGAGTAGGTATAATTACTTTCTATCATATACATACATAATACACATACGTAAATAATATCTAAGTATCTATATATTATTATTAACTTTAACTATCTATTATTTAGATACTATTTTATGAAGATAATGGCGTGGCACCAGATGAGGTTACTTTTTCGCTTGTAATAGGTACCTATGAAAAAAAAAAAAAAAATTCTACCAATAGAATTATTTTACACATGGGTACCTTTTGCCAAATATAATTAATTACCAAGTATCGTTCGCATGTTTTCGAGTGTTTGCACATTAAGTCATGACAGATAAAAGATCCTATCAAAAGTCGAAGTAACGTGATGTTGTCGTTGTGTAACCTCTCGCCCCGTATCTGCGAAATTCTAGTGAGTTTGCAATATGTAACTATCGCTGTTTAATAATAAGCTTAGTTTATTATAATTAAAAAAAATCAAGTGCCAACCGATTCCGAACGCATGGAGTTCTGTAGGCTTTTTTCAACGAATGTTTTTTTTATGAGTTTATGAAAAAGTTAGTCCGCTAAGGGAAATGTTATCTACCGCGGAAAGCATATTATGCTAGATTCTCCGGAAAAGATTCGGCAAGAAACTTAATAAATAAGTACCTTCTTACGTACCTACTCATTGTAATAAGCGTCTATACTTGATCTAAGTAGATTGGTACCAGTAGGACAAAGGCCTCCTATGACGCACGCATCTTTTAAAACTTTCTTTTTATATTTTCGTAGAGCTACGTTTGAGCAATTACACTTGCTTTATCAGTTAAGGAATACATTATGAGGAAACCTGCATGTCTGAGATTTGTGCATATAACGTTAAGGGTAGCGATGGATTGAAACTAGAGATGATCTTACGGTATAATCATATAATGATGATGCTTACAATGACAAAAGATGACAACGAATGTCGATGTAGATAGAGGTACCTACCTCGAAAATGATAAGGAACCCAAAAATCCATTAAGCAACAGACACAAACAACCAAGTTTTTGACCTACTGATAGGACCGTTATGTAAACAAGTTTTTTCGTGCGATTATTAATATTTAAAAATATGATATTGAATAAGATGTTTATTAAACAGATCTCAAAATTATACCTATAATAGTTTATTTCATAACATCATAATAATATAATTATGTAGGTATTTATTGGTAAAGAGCTAACCACACCTTTGACATAAACTATCTAAAATCTTGAACTTTTCTGGTGTAAACATTTTTAGACCGATAATATAGGTACTTAATTATTGCTATCGGCTAAATAGGTACTTATTTGTAGATTATTACATACTATTAGGAGTTAGGACTATATAGATGGCATTGGCATAGAAAGGTGTAAAAAGTTACCTACTGTAAGGTGCGATTCCACCAGTATGTGGCACTGTGCGACACGAAATATGTTTCTATCGGTGGACTAGCACAACCAAACAATATTAATAATACATGTATGTATGTATGTATTTATATTATGTTCGCAATTCAAAATCTAAATGTTTTTTATTCAAATAAACTTTTACAAGTACTTTTGAATCGTCAAGTGAATCTACCACTGTTTTTTTGCCCATACACTCGAGATGAAAATGTTCGTGCACAATGGTGCTGCACACGATTTTGGTCAAAGCGCACAATTACACTTCAATAAATTGTATAAGTTGATGAAAATACGTGAAGTTTTTATTTCACATAGGACAACTTGTCAAGTGTTGAAATGTCAAGACTCTACCACCGTTTCGTAAGAATCCGGCAAGAAACTCAGCAGTTGCTCTATTTTCTACAAGAAAAAAATGTACAAGATGAAGCTAGACTAGAGAATTACACTGACTGGTGGGCTGCCGAATGCGAAGCCAACTTCTTCCATGCAACTTTGTGAATATGAAATTCTTGAATAGTGTGATCAATAGTATATTAGCCTCCGCCTAACAAATGCTGTTTTACACAGTCTTTATATATTTTATGCAATGATGATGAAAGGAACCCTAAAAATCTTTAAAAGTGGCATGCGTCAACTGTTGTTTTCTCACAACAATCTTGCCTGAGATCAATACCGTCGAGTCAGGGGAAAGGGCCGAGTGTAATCGACGCCAGTCTTAATTGTGACTAATTGTTTGTTTTTTTCTTCGCAAGACAACTTAAATTAATGCAATAACGATTAATTAGAAAATGCAATGCCCTCACTTGCTAATCGTAATAGCTAATGCCCGCGACTTCATCCGCGTGAATTGGGGTTTTTAGGTTCCCGCGGGAACTCTTTAATTTTCCGGGATAAAAAGTAGCCTATGTGTTTGCAGAAATAAATATCAATTTATTATTTCAATCAATTAAGTAGAAAAACTATATTCATCGCAGTAGATAGAGTAGAAAGGTATCTACGTATAATGAATTAATGACTAATAAGTACTTACATAATATTATTTTCAGACTTTCAAAAAGTCTCAACTCTTTTTGAACGTTTCTATCTAGGGTAGGTAAGTGCGGAAAACACATCAGGGAAAAAAATTTCGGCTGGCTGACAAGA
The DNA here is from genome assembly GCA_964035005.1 of Erebia palarica. Taxonomy (NCBI): domain Eukaryota; kingdom Metazoa; phylum Arthropoda; class Insecta; order Lepidoptera; family Nymphalidae; genus Erebia; species Erebia palarica. Next base: position 33,275,375 of record OZ035983.1, read on the forward strand.
AGTAGTCTACGCCTAACTTATTTTTATATGATGTATAATAAATATTTATTTATCTGCACACAGTAATTACTTAAAATATATAGAAAAATTTATCATTGTAACTCTATGGATTGGACTCTCTGTCCTGGTCGGTCCCTATTGAGATTTCGCTCCTCCAAATTAAAGAGTTGGAAACTACTTATCTCATGGTGAAAGAAAATTGAACAAAATATTTTCAGTTCGTCTTGAGAGATTATCACTTACAAAAAGACGGATGCAATAGCTTGACTTCTAAGTCATGACGATATAATTTGAACACAAAATAAAGCAAGCAAGTAAGCAATTAAAAAGTGGTCTACGTGTTTTCACGCATGTGTTACATGTGATGTTTGTACTTACATGGTAACTGGCAGGCAATTCTTTTTGCAATAGTCATGTGTATTCGCGTAACAATTGCACTGATAAATAGCACTAGTCACGACCTCCGTGGCGCAGTGTTGAGCGCTGGTTGTCTTAACGTGGGAGGTCTCGGGTTCGATCCTCGGCAGGGTCAATTTAGTATAATTTCAGAATTTCCTCTGGTCTGGCCTGGTGGAGTCTTCGGCCGTGGCTAATTACCACACTACCGGCAACGGGCAAAGACGTGCCGCCAACTGCATCAATACTGGCCACCAGGTGGGATCGCAGTCAAGAGCTAAGGGTCTCGCTTTTTAAAAAGAGCAACTGCTGAGTTTCTCTACTCACTAGAATCTTCTTTCTGATACGGTGGTGGAGTCAACATATGACGTAACACAAGATACACCTGTATGTCCTACTTGTACCAAATATATATACATATTTAATTGAGTATTGTGTATTAACTTGTAGATGATAAAAAACTAACCTGAAGCTGACTTCAACACTGACTACAAGTTAATATAACCCAATATAAATTAGGCTGAGATAGCCTAATAATTAATGTTTAAGTTTTCTGCTTTCTATTCGGAACACCCGTAGTTCGAAGCCCGTGCATGCTTTCGGAGTTTGACTTTTCGGAGTTACGAGCGTGTTATGTAAGATTAGACCGCATCGAGCAAATCGAGGAATTTCTAATTACAAAACTGACCTCTGGCTCTGGCGTGACCATTCACAACACTTTTTTATGGCGCCCCCGATGCTGCTAATATAGGTAATGTCTTCGCGCGGACTCTTGTTGATATATCCTTACCACAAGCGTTTGTTTATCTAGTAATGCTACGTTCCTATAGTTACCTGTGCTAAAAAAACCCGGCTGAGTATGTTGTGGGCTCTTCTCAGACCAGGGCGCATTTGGAACCCTCGTAGCTTTAGTTTTATGATACCGTAACCGATTATCACCATCATGTTTTATAAGTAAGTAATTTTATAACGTCAATAAGTGTACCTACCTATATTGAATAAATGATATTGAGTATTGAGTATAAAACACCAGACACCTCATCCATTTAATAAAACTATAGTTGAAAAGCTATATTATGTTTCACCTACTTCTCTGCAATTAACATAAAAATAAATACATAATAAAAGCCACGTGGCTTTTGTGCTATTTGCGTCAGTGTACACAGTTTCACAACAATTTAAAAAGTGATAAACTCAAACACATATACAGGTACTTATGCCTACTTACCTTCTCTAAAAATTTACTAAGTAGATACGTAAAGTATTTAATATTGAGTAAGTGCCTGCGTCATTACTTTGTATATTTAGTATTTACTAGTTTACAATGTAGATACAGAATTGTGAGTGTATGTTATTCAGTGAAGAGCATTGATAATAATCTGCAATGATGTAAAGTACTTCAAAGGGTCAAAATAACAATAATTATCATTTAACTTGTTTTTCGGTTACAAAACCATAATGACCTTCCTACAGTGTTTTTTTAGCACTGAGTTATTAGGTATAAGTGGGATTTACATCGGACCCGTGGCCTACCATTAATAAGACCTACAGCGCTCACCACTGCGTCAGGGAGGTCGTCAAAACGTAAAGTCTGCACAACTGGTTCGCAGTGCGGGAAATTAAGCTATCTTCTCGAAGCGCTACTTATAGGCGATTCCCCTTTCTAGAAGAAAATCGAAAAGAATTATAAGACGTCGAATAATTCGTTTGTAACGTAGGGCTGCCGACGCGACGGCTGCATTTTCATTGAGGTGAAGACGAGCGGAGTTCTTTTCATGGTTTCGCACCACTCGTCTCCGCGCTTGTATGAAAAGAAAACCTCAATGAAAACGTAGGTAGCTTTATTGATGCTTTTTAATAGAAAATTCCTAACGATTCAGGATAAATATCTAGTATCGCTTGTCCGCTTCTACAATATGCTCCCAGAAGACATGTTAAAGATGTCTCTGAATAAGTTCAAAGTTAATGTAAAACGTAAACTTATTGAAAAATCGTATTACCATGTAAAAGATTACTTAAATGACAAGGAGGCTTGGCAATAATTTGCTCTAATGGCTCTGATAGTTCCTTAATTAAGATGATTTGTGAGATGGTGATAATGAAAAAAAAATCCGGCTGAGTTTGTTGTGGGCGCGTTTGGAACCCTTGTAGCTTTAGTTTTAAAATACCGTAACTAATTATCACCATCATGTTTTATATGTAAGTAATGGACATCAATATGTGTACCTATAGTGTACCTAAATTGAATAAATGATTGATGATTGATTGATAATTGATGATATCTACACACCGAATATAAATCAGTGCAGTTCTAGTAATTACTAATTACCTACGTTTTGTTAAAATCGTGCCTAATAATAGGTAAGTACTAAGTACCATGATTCACACATGATTGTATATTTTTGTGCATCACGAAGACAGTGTAGGAAACATTTAAAATACCACAGATACTGGTATCGCTGAGTAAAGTCTTTAACCACAAAATATGATGCTGAAACATGGACAGTGTAAAGGGTTAACTGCAAGAAAAGCCCAACATAGTCAATGTTGGGCTTTTCCTGCAGAATAAGATCCGAAATGTAGAATTCTGCAGACAAACTTATATCAATAACATATCCGAAGTCATCAGTGGGCCTAGGTCATAGGAACCAAACTGTCCTAGAGTGGTGAACGCGTGGATACTTCCTAAAGGACATGACCAGTAATTGCCCTCCGATTCGGGACAATGCACAGGATTTCCGTTTTTACAGTAAGGTTTAAAAATTCAAAACGAAATTATTATGGATTTATTATTCCAAATAAGGTCGGGGTTCAAATGACAAAAAAAAACAGTACGTTTATTGTTTAAATCTTGAGCGTCCGCTTTCCTCTTTAAGCACTACTCCATTTTGACGTTCCATTATATCCATGCCTAATAATAATCTTGTAACCCTACATGAATACCATTTAAGTACCTTAGTTATTATATTAGGAATGATTTATTTTTGATCAATTAAATAGTAATGAAAAGGAAATGTATGTTTTGTTTATAATTATTTTTATTTTTTGACAAGTCTCAAACTAATCGATCGAACAAAGCATTTTGAAATACTACGTTTAAAGGAACGCCCTGTCACATTGCATATGCTGCCATCTGTGGTCGAATAGTTGAACTTGTTAACGAAAAGTAGCGAGCAATACTTAAAAATATTTTCTAGACTCACCACAATAACTAGCGCCATCTAGTGTGGGAAAGCAGTTTTTGGTGAAACTTTTTTTATCTATTTTCTCAGTTTTCAGAGCCTTCAGACTCCTGAAACTTTTTTATTTGAAAACTATAAAATATAACAATTACAATAATAAAGAAATAATACTTGAAAATATTTTTTTAGACTCGCTTAACACAATAAATAGCGCCATCTAGTGTGGGAAAGCAGTCTTTTGGTGAAACTTTTTTGTTCATTTTCGCAGTTTTCCGAGCCTTCAGACTCCTGAAACTTTTTTATCTGAAAACAGTGAAATATTACAATTACAATAATAAAGAAATCATTGCTGAACATTGATTTTTGACACCTAGGCAAGCTGCCATAGTTCCACCGGTCAAGTCCTTTAAGTATAGTGCAACATAATATGTAAAGTAGATGGTCTGAAAACATAAACAGGGTGGCGGAAAGTGCCTTATAGATGAGCAAAGCTGGGGACAGGGTGTGGTGGCTATGAAGGTCTGAAGACGTATGCTCAACATTGAATGCCCGCAGGCCGCTATATGACGCTTAATGGTATCGCATGCTACAAAAACTGCAAAGAAGTGAGTGATAACGATACTTTTAAGCTGCGCTCGTGATATTGATAAGAGTCACACGGTGGGCACGAGTCCGTTAATAAGTTTGAGTGGGTACAATAATATGGAGATAACAGTGACGTCATGGTATGTTCTAGAAACTGTCGTGATCATTTCGACTTAGAGTCCTTGGAAAACTCTACTAAACTACAGCTTAGTAGCTTTAGGTTTTAAGAAATCCCGTGGGAATTCTTTGGTTTTGCGGGATATAAAATTTCCATGTCACTCGAGGTCTTTAACTTTATTAATAAAAAAATAACTCAGTTTTTCCGATTGAAGGAAAAACTAAAAAAAACTGGTAAAATTTTTCAACTGTCGCCTCTAACAAACCACAAGTTGGTAATAAATTAAAACCAGTTTTAGTTTTTGTTAGTTGGTAGGTATGTTTGTACATGTACGAGTATGTACTATGTATGTATATACTTTATTGTACACCACAAAACCACAAAAGAACCATTTTGGCTTACAAAGTTACCATGTGTGGGATTATGAACAGTGGAACAGTTATTGTCGTAATAGGACATTTCCTTAAGAATAAAGTAAACAGCTGATACGATCCTATTGATATCGTAAATTATATCGCAATCAATGTACCTAATTTGGAGTCACGCCCATTGCGGGTGTTTTTCCTTATCGTCCACGCGCACTCCTGCTGCCAAAGACTCGTTGCAGGTGTGTACAGCGAGTACGTGAGGTGTGACAGTGCGATTAGACCATAAATCATTGATTAGCAAACATATATGTTTGGGTAAGTCAATCGTCCTATCTGTGTCTACCTACTAATCACTTCGTTGGCTTGATAACCGTTAACGTGAAGTAAGAGTTAAAACTGCTGATCGTCTTTCCTCTGTTTATGTAGGATACCTACTACAATGTTACGATACTTCTAATGATCTGTAGCATAAACACTATTGTAACATTGTAACAAATATTATGACTTCCTAGATTTCTTACGTCATTCGGGCGTGGCTCCTTACCTCGGTCTCGGGGAGCATTACGGGCTAAGCAGGTCCAACGTGTTCCTAAGTGGTCCGTCTCACAGGAGGCGCCCTCGGGCGGACGTTGCCCCCGATCTTCTTCGAGCTCTATGGCTCATCCCTTCTCGGCAGAGCTTCTGCGCTTGCCGGTGACGTAATAGCAGTCATTAGAGCCTAAGCTGTAATGACAAAATTAGGCACAGAGATGGTTGCGTTCCGAGAGACGGAGATCGCCAACTTTTTAGCCTGAGAATAAAAGAGTTCTAAATTCAAATAAATTCAAATTAGATTTGAACTAGACTCTAAATAAAGTATAGGCACATATCCCGTGAATGAAGTAGTGGGGTATCAATTATATTCTGATCCATATTCCTTCTATGCACAATTTTTCTTTAAATATCTGGCAAGTATTTTTTCGATTTCGACAGACGACTGCAAAGGTTGGATAGTGTGGTTTGAATATCACACTAATTCACATTCTTAAATTTCATACTATATAGTTTAAGTTTATAATAAGAAGAGTAAGTAAATAAGTTTATAATAAGAGTAGGTAGACTCTTATTATAAACTTAATCAGCAATTATAGCTACTTTTTTTTAAAATCCAGCCCGTTTTAGGCAATTTAGCCCTTGACTTAGATAATATCACCTTGTGGTAAGTGATGATGCAGTCTAAGATGGTAGTGGGCTAACCTGTTAGGGGTAGGCAGTTATGCCCTTATTATCAGTTGTTAGGCAGCATCCTATTCGGCATCGAGCCCGGAACGCTAAATCACTTGGCGGCACGTCTTTGCTGGTAAATGATATCTAGCCAGTAGCCATGACCGAAGCCTCCTAACAAACTAGACCAGAGAACATTCAGAAATAAAAAAAATTCAAATTGACCCTATCACAGATTTAACCTACTTAGGAACTCCCGCTTATAAGACAACAGCGCTCGCCACTGCGCCAGGGAGGTCGTCAGTGTTACTTTATATATAATCAATTCTTTGATTCTCATAAACAAACTAGCTATTTGATTAGTAAAGTAACTACTTGGTACATCTTCATATAGTTTATTTACATGTTGACTAATACCGCATGCCACATAATGTGTTTTATCATTGCAAACTTTCCGTTGAAGCGTATTTTATAATGTTCGTTATAATAAGACGTTGATTATTTGCTGTTCCATTTATAGTTTAATAACGTTGGTAGAGTCGTCATGGTTCATTGATAAGAACATGGAAATCCTTGTCAACAGGTCAGATTTTTAATAACCGGATTTGGTCGTGAGGACTTGTCATAGTGATGTCATCATGAAAGGACAGTCTTGAAACTATTCGGGAAAATTCCTACATATTACCTAATTAATAAGTAATTTTTATTTGTTCATAGTCGGGAAAAACTTTATTTCAATATTTTTTTTTTAAAAACAAAACGCTCGACTCGACGTTTGTAGAATAACTTTAACCAAATTTATCTCGGAAAATAAAAGGTCTTGTGGGAATTAAAAAGTTCTAACCACGTCGACGAAATCGCGGGCATCATTTCGATTAAGATACTTTGAAATTTTATATGTATTTTCTAATAAAATAATATTTGGAATCAGTAGGACAACTCTACAAAATGTTTAGTAAACCAGAAGCAAGTAATCTTTAGAGGTCAGGGTCATGTTATCGCCGGTCGCAGGCGCCCCGTCCGACCGATAGCGCAAACAACATCGCTTATTCAGGACTCTTTCTTATTGCATCATCACTTTTAACTATCGAGCACAAGATAATAATACTTGCTGTTAGAATATAAAAAATACTGACCCGCCTCCTTCTTCCCTCGGGAGGAATGTTTGAAAATCCGTAAGTGGAGGAGGCTACGTAAGTAAGTGAAGGTGGGCAGAGCATGTTTGTAGGATTATCGATGGACCCGTTTGCTACTGGAATGGACAGTTGGAGACCATGCACCGAAAAACACAAAACACATTTATTTATTGATAATACACACCCGCTAAGATATAACAGTTTCTCAATTCGTCTTTTCAGGTAGCAATATTCTTTAAGCATTATTAGAATTAAAATATGAGGTGACTTATGTCCAACTATTGATTAAGGAATGCTCAGAAGGACTAGGGTAGAAAACCTGCAAAATCTCATTCAAGGTTTACTTACACTTTAGGTTTAAGCAGAATTATTGAATAAATTATTATCAATGTAGAAGACTTTGAATTATTTATTTTAGTCATTCTGGTTTACTTATGATATGTGTATTGGTACCTAGTATGATGCCCACAGATTAGTAGTAGTGTAGGGTTTACAAGATGCAAGCAAGTTCAGGGTCACAGATTTTCTCAGGATTGGTTCTGCGGTTGGGTCGTGACAAAAAGAGGTAGGAAATTATTTGCATTAACTTCTTTCTGACGGCGATTTTTATTTTTGATATTAGTTATCAGGTCAACTGCTCAAAACATAATAGAATTGGAATACCATAGCATTTCGCTGTTGGTATACCGGATTGCTACGTTGTCGAGCTTAGCCAGTAAAGTATAGGAAATTTGCTATATAGTACCGGAGCTTTCAGCTAGATGGCGTTACAGTAACCTAACTTGTAAAGCTTTTGTTTTTTTCTGAAATTTATGGTAGATGGCGCGATAGGTCTCGTATTGAGTATAAGATTTATCATATTTCCACTACACAAAGAAATGTATGAATTTCATAAAATATAAACACTATCATCAATTATTCGTAAAATTACAATATTTTTTATACAAAAAAAAAAAATAGATGATAGTGTTCATCACAAGTCCTTGCTTGATAAATCCTTGCAGTGTCGTTATTTCGACTCTCAACCGTTAGACGTTTAATGACATTTTCCCGCCGAATTTAAGAAAAGCTCCGATGCTGAATTTCGTTCGGAAGCTTCCGTAGTTTATATTCCATATTCGGATCAGTTTTTACTCTGTTTGAAAGTTATACTATAAAGTATTATTATATTTACTATTTGTAATATAGGATATTATGATTTACATAAAAGAGTTTTTATTTTTCCAACTAGATAAGATGATGCCGCGACTTTGTTTGCGTGAATATGGTTTTTAAAAATTCTTTTGATTATCCTGTTATATATTGCTGTTGAGTTTGGAATCTGTTGAATTTTTTTTAAATTTATTTTCGTTTCCGATATAAGTAACGGTTTACGTCTATATGGAATTCATCTTTTACCAAGCTATAACGTCAAAATCACTAAGCGAGCAAGTTGTTTGGGCCGTAAAAATAACATACAAACTTTCTCATTTATAATATTAGTATGGCTATGGACTAGATACCCATTACCCACTATGAAGTAAAATATATTAGGAGCAGCCATCGATTAATTAATCGACTCATTACAAGCACGTTATTAAAATATTACGCGAAAAATCTGGAAATGTTAATTGGTTCCAATATTGCACTATGATTTATGCCAAACCGTCAACATTTTAAAACGTTATCAATTCTAATACCATTGACAACATTCTAGGTTTTCTCGGAAAACTAATTAATCGGCTTTATTTTTCATGATGGGGCATACAGTATATATACCTATCTTCAAGGATTATGTGCCTAGTTTTCAATTTTCGTCAGATTTCTTTACATTTGATTTCTTTCTGCTGCTGTATGACATGTTATTAATTTCGTTTTAATGATCCAATTGTAGGATACTTTGCGAATGAATTTCTCTTTTTGTTTATAATCAAGTGATGTTATCATTAGTTTCCGCAATATTACTTATATACCTACACCACTGTTATAATTTTATTAATATTTCGCTGTTTTCTAAAATGACGAGCAGGAACTGATTTACTTACCCATCAGTACCTAACTTATCAGAAATTTAATAATTATTGTAGGTATTCCTTATTACCATTACATTCCTTCATTAAATCACCGTTCACTACTTATACCACAAAGTGAATAATAATTGTAATTACTTTATTCCGTGGCTTACTGTACTCGGTATAGAAACGAGGATGTCTGTGGTTGTTTGTTTGTTTGCGGGCGGTAAACAGGAAAGTTACCGCGCACGCGCACTACGGTGTCAGAGGTCCGCGCCCTTAACCTCTTTAATATTTATCACTACGTCATCTATTCTGTTTTGTTTCGTATCGTATTGTCTGCCCGGTAGCATTCGTGGGACATTATGGTTACAATACTGGAAGGTTTTATTATGTTTATTTTTAACTTACCTTGTTTGCTATACTTAGGTTACCTACCTACTTTCGTAATATTTCTTATTCTTTAGAGAATTTTCTCTTTCTTTTTTTAAAATATTCATAAGATTGATAGCTTTTACTTTAAAGTAAAGATCAAAGGTTTGAAATCATTGTAAAATAAGTAACTTTATAAAAAAAAAACTATGGCTTTAGTAGGAACTAGGTGTGCGGGAATAAAATGCAGAAATAAGTTTCATAATAAAATTATTTTATTAAATTATTCTTGTTTCATGTAATAGTTCACAATAGCGTGAAATCTTTTCAACGATAATAATAATATAACAATTTGAACCCACTCAAAGTCGGCAAGGCTCGATACATCTCTCTACAAACAATATAATTATTCTTTAATATCACAAATATACTTATGACCTATTTTGTTTTAAAGCTTTCGGTTTAACTTACGAGCTAGTTTTTTTAAACCTACACTAATTAGTGGTGAGATCTAGAGTTTTCTTGATAACACGTAGGTACACTAAACTGATGGATGAGGGCGGACACTTTGGGGGGCGAGCGACTCCGAGCGGTGCTGGAACAGATGTGACCGTGGAGCCGGGTCCGCCCGCTCCGAGCACCGCCGTCTACCACGGCCTCCACACTGCAGAGGTCTTGTAGCTGCTGGTGGTGCAGTCCAGGGGGACGGCGGTGTGCACTGGGACAGGCGAGGCCGGCGGCGAGGGAGTCACGTAACCAGACGAGGAAGACACAGTCGACAGCGCTGGGCTGGGCGGGCTGGCGGGAGGAGTGTCACTGCCGGCTGCGCGCTGGATGTCGTTCAGCCGGTGGCCGAGGTGTGTCATCAGCTGAGTGCCTAGCCTCACATCCACTCCGGGGATGGAAGCCAAGCAGCGGGAGACTTCGTTGGCGGCATGAGTGAATCCGGCTCTGAAGCGGTCGGCGTCCACTGTAGGGTTCAGCGACAGCCGACGCTGGCGGCGAAGTTTGTGAAGATGGCGAACGGTCAGTTCCAAGATATCAGCTTTCTCCAACTTTGCGACGTTTTCTCCTTCCGATTGAAGAGCGCTGACCATCAGCTCCTTGAGCTCGTCGAGGCAGCGGTTGATGCGAGCGCGCCTTTTGCGCTCGAGCATCGGCTTCATCACTTTGCGATATTGATAAGTACGCGAGACTGGCTGCGGGCCGTCGTCCGCAAGCGGATACGCGATATCGTAAGACAAGGTAGACATGGTATGTGTGTGAATGAGCAGTGCGTTAGCGCTGAGCGTTGAACGCGGAATGCGGTACGCCGCTCTGGCGGGGGCTTATATAGGGAGCGGAGGGCGCGCGATCGTGGGAACGCGCAGAGCCGTCGAGTTCCCACACGCGCCACCTGTGCGGAGCAGCTGCCGCCGGGGCGCGGGGGGACACGCGCCGCGCCGCGCGTGCGCGCTGTAAACAATCGCCGGCGCGGCGCGGGCGCACGCCGCGACGCCGCACGCCGCACCTCCAGCCCACGGCTATTGCTGCCATGAGTGGACTATGCTCATTGCAGTCGCTTCCTAGTTCGATATCACGGGGTGATGACTGATGTGTCACACAGGACATCAGCGCTTTGGAATGATTCCAAGATCAATTTCAAGCGCTTGTTGTATGGTCCCACTTCTACGTTTATTGGTTGATAGTGATATTTCCTGTTATTAAGTTTAGTCATATTAAAATTATTTTAGACGTGATTAATGCATTCGAGATACTGTATCCGCAACAAATTAAAAATTAATTCCATAACATCTAGCGCAGTCCTTTATCACGATTAGACACGGTGTATGTATTCTCGGTTGATTCACTATCCTAGGGCTTCTATTTCATAAGTTACGTGTCTAATTAAACCTGCATTTAATTATGCGATTTACACTCGTATGGTTATGTCGCAATACGGTATTGGTGGCGCGGGGCGATCAATCAAGCGCCGGGCGCCGTACAATGGCGGCGTCAATTATAAACAGCTACTGTTAGCGTTCATCAATCATGGATTATGCGTAGTAATAATTATTGACAGATAGAATTACTGATGCCGCATTACGGGCCAGTAACATCCACTAATGGATCCGGAGAGCCGTCGGCCGGTGGAATTAAAAATGAGTTTAGCAACGACGTTTTGTTTTGTTATTATTAATGTTGATACATGATTGCACGTGTGTACGTACGCGGGCGTGCCGCGGTAGCATTTCTTGGGATTACTTTCTGACCTCATAATCCCAAGGCGTTTTTGCTAATTCACTTGCTTTTAATTTGCATGAATGCTGCATGAAATATTATTATCATTAAAATGCAACTCTTCATTGTTTACAAATTGTTTTGGTTGATTGCTCTATCTTTTGATAACTGTAAAGTCCACACAAAAATTCAAGTATTGTACCATGTTTGGATTTTTAGATAGCAGCAGCAGCAGCAGTGGGGGTTTTAATTTCAGATGGGATTTTAGTGAGTCATATCATGAAGTATAAGCAGTGACTAATAAAAAAGTTTGAAAGTGAGACGCGACGTTATGGTATCTTCAACTTTTTATGGGAAAGCCCATGGAAACGCATCGTTGAACACTCAAATGGATGGGTTTACGGGTTTTGGATGCTGGAATTTTCATTGATGAGTCAGACTTTGAACTTTATCCGCTACTTGGCATGCCATTTTAAAATCTATACCAATAAACATAACCGGATTTTTGATCTTTAATCTGTGTGTAAGCATTTACCCAATCTGTTAAGATCACTTTTAATCTGCAAATTGGCAATAGTAGTTTGTGATATAAGAGCGGTAAATAGGTTTTTACATACGAGTTGACTAATGTCAGCCCGATGACGCCAGTCGAGGGCTGACCATCGTCACGAGTATGTAGAAACCTTAACGCCCGTGTATCACACAATATTTTTCAATACATTTGTGAGAAAACTTGAAAATAAGAGTAGAGTAAGTAGGTGGGCACTAGGTACTCGTTAGAAAATGGTTCTTCACGCCCATACTTATTTCGAGATTTTTGGCGGCTATTATAAGCGCGGTTTTTTTCTCAGATCTAAAATACCTAATTGTTGATTTAATTTTCTGATTCCACATCACATGTACCACTCATATTTATTGATAATTTATAACAAAAATTCAATGACTATTTTAAAAATAGCGCGCACAGACTAAAGATTTAGTATAGACTACGGCGCGTTGTTGTAATTGCGGTTTTTTTATTAGATTCATGGCTCTAGGTTCTAGTTCTTAGCTCCCAGCCTGGACAGTTCAGCCTTTACTTTTTTGATTTATAACATTTAAAACAATTTTAATAATTATATTAAATATAATTCTTTAACTTTTTGAATTAACTTCATCAATTCACATCTAAATGTCATTATTTTTTAGGTTTTCTATATACAAAGTCAATATCATTATGAACCTTCTTGCAAGAAAACTTTTTATTCAGAAGTAACGTGGACTTACAAAAATTAAAAAAAAACTGCAAATTTACTGCACGAGGGCAGTAAATATTTACTGCACGCGGGCAGTAAATTGAACTTACAAGCCTTGTTTACTGCCACTGTAAGTGCATTTTTCGAGCAAGTGAATTGAAAAATATATTTTATATTGGCGTCACAGGCCTTAATATTCATTTTGTTTTTGTAGTGTTTCAAGTGTTTGCGTTTGCATGTTACCATAATTCATTGATGATTCATCAGAATTCAGGTTCCAAAGTCCAATCACAGAAAAATTGGCCTTTATTTTTGACATTGCTGATGTTAGTCATATTTTGCATACCTACGCTCGTCAATTTATAAAAGGCGATTTTCTTATCTTCGACATCTACCTGTGATTTTGAGTGATTGATAATTCCGGTAGCCCATTCCATTAGTTTTGTTTTTCTTAGTTTTCTTATCATTTATTATTATTTATTTGTTATTGTTGTTTTGGATATTCTTAATTTATTACGTTAGGTTGACGATTAACTCCTTTTCCTGTTTTTGTTTCAACTAAACAATATTGTTATATTCTTGTACATAGTTTATAGTACCTATTGTTGTTGTTATATCAGAGATAAGTTGCGATTCTGGACAAGTTGATGCAGAATGTAATTCAAAATGTCTGGACTTTTGGCAGTATACAGTAGTAATCCATAACTATTAAAACTGAAAATGCATCAACCAGTCTCGTGTGAAATGCATGTAAAATTTCAGACACTTAGAAATTGGAATATAAGCTTTTCATTAGGAGTTAGATTTGGTATATAAAGATAACATAAAATACCATCATCCGTCGAGAATTAAAGTATGTTTAAAGCAGTGAGATGGACTGAACATATTAGTGTGATAACTATACTGAGTGGGAGGCTGTGTGGGACGCACTGTGAGAAATTGTCGTCGCACGTCCTACGTCCAAAGTTAAATTATCGAACACTTTCTCCGAAAATGCCTGCCTGCCTACATAACAACATGTTTATCGAAATCATTATCGATTTTAGTGCTCCGCGCGTGTTGAGTAGATACTGCATACATTTTATAAATAGAGATTAGGGTCCCGTATTTACATTAGTTATGTTGAAACATTCGTTTGTTTGTCTTTTGTCGGTAATATTGTAACATTGGACTTCGGCTTTTTGGTACAATTGGATAAAATTATCATTTGTAGCACTACCTGGGATTGGTTGTTGTCTCTCTTGTTTCCAATAATAGGTAGACGTCCATACCTAGATATAGATTTCTTATATTTCTCTAATCACTACTCAGTAGTCTTTTGCATAGACTTGGTCCACTTCTGCCGTGTGTGGTAACTACCGAGTCACCTGAGATCTCTATAATATCATACATTCATTCTTCGTCCATCCATCAGTCACAATTCCCATCATCGCCCATCAAATTCAACTAATTTAACCAATTGTCATAATTAATCCATGTGGACAAAATCCTAATTATATTCTTCCAAAAAATCGTGAAACAGGGACAGGAATGTGTAACTTGCGTGGACTAGCGTAATGGGCACGTGTCAGACAGGAAATTCGACCACTGTACCAGATGGCTGTGGGGCCTTGGTGTTGTTTTATCAAAATCGTTATCGCCATTGCTGGCTAGCACGTGTAGAGGCGTACAATGGTATTAAACGATTAGAGCACTAAAAAGGCATTGTGCCTACTAAGTATTCATAACAAAAACCAAACGGATGTGTCTGCAGATCAGTTAAATTAGAACAACAGGCAGTTCTTATTAGATTAGTGCAAATTGGTGGTAGGTATAACAAATGAGCGCTAAATAAATTTCTCGGACCTTCTTAACGCATCTTCTCAGTATCCCAATAAAGCGTCTATCGTAATGTGATTATCTGAAGACTAGCACAATGAAGAATAATGCGATGCGAGAAATTGAAAGGTTGTAATTATTCGATTTGAACGCTTTCGACTTCTAAGATTTCAAAAATATGTGGCGAAAGAAAAAGGTCTTTAATATGATACTCTTTTCTAACTTCACTAACTAGTACCTACCTATAGCTAAAATAGAGAAGAGTAACGAGTACCTACTACCTACCTAGTTAGATCAATAGATAGAAAGATAATCGAACGACTCTAGTTTGCCTCTCTAATCATTGAGCTAGGTATCTATACCTACTTATCTACTACCTATTGATCACTTTTCCATAAGTAGGCCGTAGGTACTTCCGTGTATATAGGTAGCATAGAACAACAACAAACAGTTTAATGATCACTTACACCGATAATGATAATGATAACAAATCGTCGTTATCAACGCCCATCGTGGACACAGACATGCATATCGAAGTCCTAACACTTGATAAGTACGAATTAAAAATCACGCGATGGTATAAAGATACTTAATCTAATCCCTATTTTATGATAGTTAAGCATATACAGAAACCGTAAAACTACTACTAAGTACATATTGCGTAAGCGTAGTCGGTGTTTTTATTGTTGATCAGTTAGGTACCTATATCCGCACTTATCTTTCACTCATCTGATGGTAAAATGATGATTCAGTTCGAGATAAAACGCGTTTAGCTTTTAAGTAGAAGAAACAGTTATAATAATAAAATTAGCAACCCAACCCCGTAGACCCATACCTATTATTTTTGTTTCCATGTTTTGCAATAGTTCTGCACTAACCGGGGATTGTCCTCGGGTGCACTCGCATAGGTATTCGCCCGTTGGTGTCACATTTCCTTTCGAGTAAAATTGTCTAACGGGCTTCTGCGAGTTGGTTTCAGCCCCTCGTACGCCGTACGGGACGTCCGGGATGAAAGAGATATAAGGACATATTATATTATAGACTTTCTAACATCATTACATCTAGCTCTGCATTACTGATTAGATATATTTTATCATTCGTTGACCGATGCTGAGTTATGGATTACAATTTACAGGCATACAGTCTGAGATGGAAGCACGCAATAACTTGAAAGGTGAATGGCAGTTTATTAAAATGTAATGTTAGACGTGTTAAGGTTTTTCAGAGTTTTTATTTATAAGCAGCATCGTAAAGTGATATCTCTAATTAAGCAAAAAAACTTATTATTCATTTTAACCAAAACCACGCGTTTGCCAAAGTAAGGGCATTCTAGGGCTGCTGCAGAAAAAATCTTTTCAAGAGATATTACGTTATCCTAGTGCATGTCCTTTAAATTTTTATGTTAAGTTATTAAGTTTGGTACTAAATATACCTATAAATAAATAAGGAAAATAATATTATGAACTTCATCAATTTCCTCCATAATTAAGTTTCAAATTATTTATTTAAGCAAATAAAATAATTATTGTTTTTCTGTTGAACACGAATTAATTGCGCATAAGGATTTCCGAATTCTTGAAATGACTAATTGAAGATTACACATATTTTTTTACTGTGTTTCCAAGCACGTTCAACATAAAATTATTACAGTCAGTGATGTTCAAAATCTACGATTTTTCCGCTTCTCTACCTTTTTTGTCTTCGAATTATTTTATGTTTCTACTTTCTACTGACTAGTGACTAGATAAAAAAAAATTGCGAGTCTTGATTAATTGGTAGGTATGTTACAATTTACTATTAGGTAGCATAGCTATTAGCTTCTAGTTAGCGATACATGTAGGTACTCCTTTCTTGATGTAAATTTCAAATGTGCAGTTTATCCATATTTTTTAAGTTCTTAATCCGTATCCATACTTATAGTATATACATAGCTACTTAGTTTACTAATGTTATAAATGTGAAAGTATGTATGTCTGTCTGCTACGCTTTAAGGGTCCATCTTTTCTACCGATTTGGATGAAATGTGATGTGGAGGTAGTTCACATCCCGGAAAGGACATAGGCTACTTTTTATCCCGGAAAATTCAGGAGTTCTACCGGGAATAAAGTTAATTCACGCGGAAAAAGCCGCGGGCATCAACTGCATCAGGCGGAATTGAAAATGTATTCGAATAGTTTCTGGTACGAGTCACTAATACGGTCCACCAACTAACCCAATAGGTATAAGTCAATTTGTTTTTAACCACTGCCTAAGTATAAGAATCGTTTAAGAAATTTCCATAAGTCCGTAGACATTGCCCTTATTACATATCCTATTAGAAATGTCTCGTGTCTATAAACAAGAAGATAATTAATCTTAATAATAATTATAAATATTCCACTCCTCTGATAGCTAGATATATTATGAACGGAAAAATAACGATTGAACGTCAGCGGCGTGTGTTTGACTTAAGATTACAACAGGAAATCCTTATATTTTAATTAATCAGTATTCAGGTAAACACAGAAATTTTGCCGCATACCTATACTCACTAAGAAAAAGGTGTTTTAAAGGTATCTAATATTATAAAAGCGAAAGTTTCGATGGATGTATGGATGTTTGTTACTCAATCACGCCCCAACGGCTGAACGGATCTGGCTGAAATTTAGCACAGAG
This sequence comes from Erebia palarica, assembly GCA_964035005.1. NCBI lineage: Eukaryota > Metazoa > Arthropoda > Insecta > Lepidoptera > Nymphalidae > Erebia > Erebia palarica. Next base: position 33,292,654 of record OZ035983.1, read on the forward strand.
AAAGATTATAGTCTGGAACAGCACATAGGCTTTTTATCCCGGAAAATTAAAGAGTTCCCGCGGGAACCAATAATCCTCAAACCACGCAGACGAAGTCGCGGGCATTCGTTAGTAAGTATCTTTTTTTTTTTTATCTGTTCAACGGTTTGACGTCAAAATCATGATGCTGTTCCTGCTTTCTTACACACAAAATGACAGTCATATTATAAAAATTATAAGTTAAAACTGGCCAAGTAAATCTATTACAAATTAAAATTACTCATTAATTAAAATACCTCGACTTCATTGCCGACACCTGGGCCCCTTTAAACTAATCAATACATTAACTTTTCGATACATACATTACTCGATGAGTTGTTAGGTGCGAGTCTATTCACGTAGTCAGAGTTATATCTATTCGCATATATTTTTGTAAGCTGTTTACTTCATCATCAAATTGCATTTTACATAAATTATGCTAATCATTAACGTAACCAATATTTTCACACGAACGAGCGACGTCAAAGGCCCCATAAATTAGGCGTTTCCTCGTTTCTCGAAATGTCATAAAATTACAATGACTAAAAGTAAAATGTAGCATGAGAGCCTGTATGCTAATATTAAGAAGGTGTTTGATAAAAGCTGAAAACTTTTACGGTGATAAAATAAGATTTTTGATAATCTGTAAGATCTATAGAAACAGGAATCCGTTTATATTATTTATATACTTAATATTATAAAGAGGTAAAGTTTGTGAGTTTGTGAGTTTATGACGTTGTAGGGGGTAATCTCTGGATCTACTGAACCGATTTTGAAAATTCTGGTACCAATAGAAAGTCTCATTATTTGTCAGTGTCATAGGCTATATATTATCGCGAAAAATATGGGACTTTCCGTGGGAATTTAAAAAACTTATTTCACGCGAACGAAGTCGCGGGCAAGTCTGCTAGTTAATTATAATTATGGTGAGATCCATGCTAGGAGTCGTAGCATGACCAAGATGCCCTGAATAGGTAGGTATGTAGATCATCTTGGTCATGATCTGTTTCATCGTCGTCGTCATCTCAGCCTATAGACGTCCACTGTTGGACGAAGGTCTCCTGCATGGATTGCCACAGAGCACGGTCTTGTGTCTTGATCTCTTACATAGTTATTACTATTGCAAAATTGGTGCTGTATCTAAAAGCTTCAATTTTTTGTACATGTAAAGTGAGTTATAAGCTTCCGACAGAATTCTATTTTTAGATGCGGTAGGATTATTTTCAGTGGGAATCGTTCAGTTTTAATGAAAAAAGAACAGTTTCCAACCTATCGCGTTTCTGCTGGCAAGTCTAGTTTGCTGTAAGGAGATAAAGCGGAAAACCTCCTGTAAGCATACATTTCAGTTTTATAGTCTACCATCTCAAAATTCCCTATGGGTTCTCGAGTCATGAGCCAAAATTACAATGATCAACAACAAAATACCGGTTGTTTGGAATGCAGTGGGTTTTATCACTTATTTTGCATTTCGTTTTATTTGCCAATTTTAGATTTAATCAGCGTGAGAAAATAATGGAGGCACGCTACCGCAAAACCTCAAGAGATAATTTACGGCTCTACTATCCAGAAAAGTAAAACCTGATTACAAACGATCCTACTAAACTAGGATGACCTGTTTCCAAAACTTTGTTTTGCTTTTAATTTGTCTTAGTTAATTAACATCAATACAGTCATCATTGGTGTACTCGATAAAACTTATTTTAAATATTTTTGGCAATAAAGATAATTTTTAATCTTATTTTATATAAAAGTAAAGTAAACTTATATTTTATTGTATACCATTGAGGAGACAACAAAAACAATAATTAGTCCAACAGAGTCAGACGGCCTTATCGTTTCTACACATTGAAGTAATATGTACTATACATGATACCTTAATGTTTCTACAGCGATCTCTTCCAAGCAATATAGGTAGCTAGCAAAGCTACCGATGTGCAGCCAAAAACATTATAAGGCCTGAACACAAAGGAAGTGACGTTCCTTATCTTGCTCGTTCGGAATATTTTATGAACACAAATTTTCGCTAAATTTTCCTTTCTACCGTTAGCCGTTAATGAATGAACCCATTTAAATTCTATTTGCGACACCGCATTATCTACAACACATTCGGGTTAATGACTGGTCATGTTGTATCCACAATAATTGACTGCACTTCATTGTAATTGTAGGAATTTTCCTATTTATAATAATTATATAGACTTGTTTGTAATGTCAGCACGCGTGCGTAATGGCTTTGAGGTACTATTAAAGTGTTGTGTATTGTGTGTGTGATAAGATATAAGCATCCCATTTATAAACTTGATCACACTTAGGAATCTAGGTACCTACCTACTTAGTTATGACGACATTGTCTGTTGGTACCTTTAATATTGTGATGTTTTCTGGCGAAATAAATGAATATGATTTTGATGATACTCGACGTTTGACCGCAATTTTTCTGATGATAGAGTTGATCTAGAAAAATATAGAAAAATCATCGAATGTAGCCTTACCTAGTACAAGCACATTATAAGTATAAACACATTATATTACGATAATTATAATGATCTTCACTCCCGTTTGGTCTCGAAACCTGAGCCACAGATGAAATAATAGACTTTATTTCCTAAACCAACTTACAAAAACCGTTCACGATCAATCTAATCATATTATGGTGAATATGCGTTGAATAGATTGAATAAGTTTAGTATGAGTGATAATATTATACTTAAAGATAAATCTTTACCGCGAAATAAGTTATTTGATATAAGAAATTGAAACTACTAAAAGTAATAATTCTAATTGCTGATCACCCACAACCTATTTTAGATCTTGGAACCTAACGCGGATCTTCTTGTAGTAGATACATATAGAAAAAATCCTAATAGTTGTAAAAAACCCGACCAACAAAGTCCATAGCGGTTTTCCTCACACGGACGCTAGCAAGTGCGTTGTCATGTAATGTGAAGCGAGTAGCGTACGTGATGTTGAAGACACGCGCGCTGTCTGCCCGTGAATCATAGAGTGCGCGTGCAAGACCCGGCTGAAGATTGCGTATCCAGATTGTTGTTGTAGGTTTTGCTCTTTTTACTAGCTCAGCTGTATCTGTGGTCAAACTTGATATACGCAAATGATGCATCATGTATTGTTATTAAATCAATATAGCATGCTAATTTTATTACTACGAATCTTGCTCGCGTGAAATGGTTACAAGAATGTTGACAACATGTCAGCACCCACCCAACACCAGCAAGAACCCACCACCAGCACCCACCCAACACCAACAAGAACCCACCCCAGCACCCACCCAACACCAGCAAGCACCCTTGCTATAAAAGTTACCCAGTCCTTCTGTCACCAGATGAGGTAATTATGTACTTAGATCAGAAATAACGATGTAATGCAAGATATCTATGCACGTTTGCCTAGATTCTAGAAGATAGAAATAGGAAAGTAATAAGATACCTAATACCTACTTTAGTTGGCTAAGGAAATACACTGGAAGAGCATTCATTAATATCTTAGCCGATGAATTTATTGAACGAGGTGTGAAACAGAAACGTTATAAAATTGAAATTGTTATAATTTCAACTCTCATACCTACATGACACCAACTATGGAATAATTTAAATAGGTACCTACATGTAGTGTTGATATGTTAGTGATATATGAGTATGGCCAACGCTATTAGGTATAGAAATACAAAATTGATCACTTAATTTTTAATCTAGCTTCTCATGATAAAGTAGAACTTCTAATGCAAGGCTACTGAATCGATAGCCTGATATCAAGACCTCGATTCTAAGGAACTGAAATGTACTTAGGAAGGATTTTTGTTAGAACAGGTTAGAAGGTATTACGTATTTATTTTATACCTAAGTACATAATATGAAAGGAAATGATGAAAACGCAAAAAAATAATCTAAAAGTAGATTAAATAAGAAATAATATATAAGGTAGAGCTCTATGAATAATATTATAAGATAATTAGGATGAATACATAAAATTATTTTGCTTTCTGTCTAGGCTTCGCTTCATGCTGGTTTAGCGTGATCCTTCTTAATAATATGTCCGCAGGGATTGATGCATCCGGTAGGTAATATATTTTTAAAGGTCATGCCGAGAAGTAGCTTTAAGATGAAGATGTGGCGTGTTCTCGATAATGTCTCATATCCGATACGGTCTCATGATTGATTGAAAGCATTTCTCGGTTCTTATTCAAAGTAGCTGACCGGTATAGGGTTTTACAGGTAATCATAGTGGATAACCATCTAGCGCCGTTCCGGATCTTTCGTATGACGGTGCTTTCAAGGACCGGTTCGCCGACTAATCTGAGGTCGCTGGGGGCATGACGCAGACACTATAACAGAGTGATATAAATGCCGATGGTAGACGTCATGGCTGAGTCACGTACTCCTAAGTTTTTGAAGTTTCGACGCATTTAATTACGTCATCATTAAGCGTCACTTATCATGTGAGTTATAGGAATAATAGGAGTACCTAATAAGGAAATTGCGAAACATTGCGAACTCACTACAGTGCTTAGTCCAGTAGTACTTTTGGCGAATCTGGAAGGCTAAGGCATCTATAAGGAAGAACAAAAACAGCAGCTGCTACCGCTAACTGCTTTAGCAACCCGTTAGCTATTACGGCGGTTTCGATACCTAATCCCACGCTCATTTGTGTTCATTTGCCGACTCCTCAAATATTGTCTTAGCTGACGTCGCGTCGCACGTCGCCTAAAAGTGTCCTCTGTCGGCATCGGAGTTACCAGATAGCACTAGTTTTTTGGATATTTGTAGTCGGTGTGGTATCCATATCACGATTTGTAATGTGGGACAAGATAATTCTAGAAAAATAGATAAGACAAGTAGAATATTATTGAGGGTTGATTTTGGACCTAATTGTAGATACTTGATGATTGTACTCTTTGACATTGGTCTCTAGTGAAAACTTGGACACGCAACTGTTTTGCAACCCCTGGATCCAGCTGTTCGCAAGTCTCAGCGACTTGCTGGACGTCGTCCATCCAACTAGTGGAGGGTCCACTAGGTGATAGACATAAGTAGCATCTTAAATCACTGAATAGGTACATCAGAAACTTAAAACCATTATGTTAATGTTCTTCTTTTTCCGATTGTTCTTCATATTGTTGCTAGAAGTATAGATATAGATAAAAAAACTAATATTTTTATCTATATCTACTTAAACATGTATACTAATATTATAAATGCGAAAGTTTGGATGGATGGATGTAGGGATGTATGGATGTTTGTTACTCAATCACGGCCCAACGGCTGAACGGATCTGGATGATTTGGCACAGAGATAGGTTATAGTCTGCAATAACAGTTAACACATAGGATACTTTTTATCCTGGAAAATTTAAGAGTTCTCGCGGGAACCAAAAAACCTCAATGCGAACGGATGAAGTCGCGGGCATTAGCTAGTAATTAATATAATTAATTATATTATATGTGAGAACAAAAGTGAAACACAATAAAAGTTTTTTTGTTTTAGTAAAGCAATGCTTACGGACAATCCAGGCATTCGGTGACACTTGGTAACCACAGTCGGCATTTATAAAGGAAGCGGTCTTTCTGTCGTCTCAGCGGCGCCGAGATTTGCAAGGATCGCCAAATATTTGAGCTCAAGATGCCAGCCCCGGCTAATGATTTTCACGTGAGCGACATTTTTTCATAGATTTCTTCTTTATCTCGGGCGGCATGTTTTTCTATTTCCCTCTTGTGATTTTATCAGACTCTCAAGTGGAATTTCTGTGTGAAGAAATATTATCAAAACGATAAATGCTAATAATATTTTGGAAAATTTACAACTCCCTTAGTCTTTTATACATTTGCAGGAATTTATCGCTGCAATCAAGAGAGATCGCTGCAAAGTGCAAACTTACCTCCGAAACTTACATAGTACTCAAATCCATACAAACTTGTACCGTTGCAGTGATTTTTATACAATCAGACAATTTATCAATGCTCTGGATTATCATAAAATCTAAAGATAAGTCCCAATACCCGAAGTCAGTAACCATGTTTCGTTTAGGTGCTCAAAAGTCTAATCTTGAGACTCTTATCAGTTTCAAGATCGGTACTGTTTTAAATGAAGTGTTAACAAATGGGCCCCATACAGTTATAACTGGCGCAATAAAACCTGTTTTTCGTATAGTTACGTTATCTCTTCGGCATCTTCTAAGCTTTGTTCTAAGCGCTCTCGAGAAAAACAATGGAGTTTAAGTCTTATGCTGACACGTGTTCACTAATATTTCGAGGAACATAGACAATAGAGGGTAAAAACAGGTACAAACCCACAGAGGCAAGTGCACAGCCATAAACAATAATGCGGTTGCTCTTGAACAGTTACAATTCCCGAAAGTCCCACAAGGGTTGTCAACAGGATTCAGACAGATTTGAATGAATTACAAATGTGATTTATTTAAAGTGCTTTCGGAATTTTTATGTATTTGTGTCACGCAAAATGAGTTAAAAGTACGCTACGTAAGTTACTCTCATTGTACTCGGTTATATCTTGGGGTCTCTTATATTATGGGCTTACAAATTTATCTTTTACTAGATGATGCCCGCGACTTCGTTTGCGTGGATTATTTTTTTTAATTACCGCGGGATCTCCTTAATTTTCCGGGATATAAAGTACAAACTATCCTTGTACCAAATTTCATCAGAATTAGTTGAGCGGATGAGCCATGAAAGCGTAGCAGACAGACAGACAGTCAGACAGACAGACACACTTTCGCGTTCATAATTTTAGTATGGAATTATGGATGGATATGGACAGTATGTATTCTTTATCTTTGTTTTTACAGCAAAAGTAAAATAAATTACTTGATTTCCTGTCAACTTTTCCAAAAAAGAAAAAAAGCCGTAAGACTCTTTCCATTTTGAATGCCTAGATTTTTCTGTCTAATCTGGCTCGTGACAACCCTGGACAAACCGTCGCGTTAAGCTTCATTTGTGATAACAATGTGGCGCCAATTTTTTTGTCTCTTGTTACTTTGCCGTCGCGGCGAGTTGATGGTAAACGATGTGAAATGTCTGCCTTTTGTACGAAGCGTCAAGTGTCAGCAGACGGGCACTTGAAATAATGGTGCTGCTAATAACATGGAAGAAAGACACCATAAGCCACGCCTTGAAAAAATCCATGATTTGCGATTGTCCTTTAATTTTTTGCTCGTTCCTGAGACAGTGTCCTTGTCTTACATTATTTATTATTTCTACCTACTTGCCTAAATAATATATGCAGGTAATCTAACGGATTCAGTTTCAAGTTTCATTTTTGACAAGTTTAATGAATCTTTAATTACTACTTTTAGTAGCTTAAAAGGAAGCTTAGAATTTCTGTAATTTGGCAATTCCAGTTTCAGTCTTTATTTACCGAGATGACGTCATTTTCAGGCCACGATATTTATTTAAACTCGCAGATTTAGCCGCACTTATCGGTGAGCTTAGAGCAGAGGCCCATTTGTCTAAGCCAAATGTATTCATTTGAGAGCTCATAACGTATAACTCGAACTTTTTAAGGAGTACATACTCGTACATGCGTTTAGACGTGCAAGCATCTCTGACCTCCTTAAACAGGTCGAGTTATACGTTGGACAGTCGATTACGATTACGATTTCCTTACACAATCGGGGGGCAGGGGTCTAAGAAAATCGTAATCATTTGAAAGCTTAAAACGTATAACTCGAACTGTTTAAAGTGTTCATATACCTGCTTTTTACATGTTGGCGTCTATGAACTCCTTAACAGTTCGAGCTACACGTTTGAAAAACGTTTACGATTACGATTTTCTTACACAATCGGGGGGCAGATTATTAAAGAAAAATCTTTAGATTTTCAGTTCTGGTGGAATACACAGTTAATGTTTGTGCAGGTGGACTCTGGGCTACTTACTTACCTACTTCAATTATTTGGGGAAGGATTAACTTTCTGGCTTTTATTCAGGTTTCTCAATGACCAAACAGAATTGGCCAGTGGCTACTGAATTTATAGAAAATAACATTGATTGAATGAAATCAAGGAAGCGCAATGTGGCGCCAATTTTTTTGTCTCTTGTTACTTTGCCGTCGCGGCGAGTTGATGGTAAACGATGTGAAATGTCTGCCTGTCATGCATGCCCGAACATGGCTCTGCGAGAAATAAATCTGAAATAAATATTTGCCACATGTTGAGATCAGGAATTTTGAGTGAATTGTCGCCTTTGAAGATTGTGTCCTATTGTGGTGTGGTAGTCTTAGTCGGATTTTCCAGGCTGTGATCTTTAATTCATTACAATTTTATTCTCAATTGTCAACCATCAACAAGGCTCAAGTAACACGTTACGTTAAAGATCACCTTGGTAACGTTTTGTTCAGCTCCAAGCGGTGGTTGCTATGGTAGCAGTCATTTTGCAGGCTTTGGATTAGCCCTTACCGAGCCTTTATCGTGACTGCGTCTGCTGATCCATTTACGGCACTTTTTCGTCGTCAAGTCAAGATGTCTGTTGTGGATGACAATGACACTTCTTTTATTTACTTTTATTATTTTGTGTATATAGTATGATTTTTATTTTACTTTAATAGTTAACGTTTCTATTTTTCTGTTTATAAATAGTAGGTGTTCAGTTTTTTAATGTCGCCAACTGGTGACATCAGCAGTGTTGTCGGAACCAGCGCCAGTCAACCTTCAGCTACGCAGATAACTTGCTCCCACTGTTCTCGTGTTTTTAATAGTGAAAGAGGTTTAAGGGTACATTGTGGTAAAATCCATAAAATTAGAAATGTGTCTTTACCTATTAAAACCCAGTTTATTCCAGCAACACAAGCTAGTATACCTAATAATAAACCTTTTTGGCAATACCTCTCTAATTTAAAGAGTAACACTCCCATTCTAAAGAGAGTCCCCCGTGGTGCGAGGCCGACCGTTGCTCAATGCCTAACCCAATATGTCCGTTGTGCTGCCAGAGAGAACACAAAGAGTGCTTGGGAACAGTTGTTAACTTTCTCTTACAAAGTTCTACACGTGGAAAAGAATTTGACCGTCAAAAAAAGTCTTACAGCTCAAATTAAAGAAAACTGTACAATTTTGAACACTTTTGATCCCAAAATATTAAATCCTAATTCCAAAAAACACAAAGAATCATTCCAACATGTAGAGTCGAAATTAGGCGATGGTGACGTTAGTGGGGCAGCCAGAATTCTGTTTAGTAGCGATGTGGTCGCGCCTTACTCTCCAGAGACTCTTGCAGCTCTGGAGAGTAAGCACCCGGCCCCATCGGATAGCCTCTCTTTCCCGGACTCACCGGAGTAGGTGATAATTGGCTTATCTGGACCACAATAGTGGTACTATTATAATAGTACCACTATTATGGTCCAGATAAGCCAATTACCACTTTTCGAATACTGAAAATGGCTATATTCGAATGCTTGAATACTGAATGATTACTATATTTAAATACTGAGTACTGAGTATACTCTTATGCTAGAATATACATTTTAATACTGTAAATGGGTATATTCGAATGCTTGAATACTAAATGATAGTTATATTTAAATACTGAATACTACTACTACTTCACTTGAATACTAAATGACTTGAATGCTCAAAGTAAATCAGTATTATATAGGATTACTGAATACCTACTTCATTCATGTATTGAGTAATACGTGTATTAAAAATACTACATTACGAATGAATAGGTTAAGTTGTTATACTTAGCATCGAACTTAACTTACCTACCGAGTATTAATCAAAATGAATAGCGAATAAGCTCATGAACATCATCTATTAAATCAACTTTCTGTTTTTCAATTCTTAATACTCGTGCCAATAGTTTTTGACCTTCATAACGAACTTTGAAATACGTATCAGAATTATTTTTATTCTGGGGGATTAAAATAGCATCGTACTGATCGTAGCCAATAACTTTAACTAAGTGAAGACCACATAATCTTTTTTCAGTAATGATTATTTCTACATGATCTCCAATATTCAGAGACATGATGTTGATTTTTTAGGGAATACTAAATTTAATTAGATAAGTTAGAAATACTGATTTATTATTTTTATTATATACGTATATTATGATCGGACCACATTTAAAAACTGATATAAGAAAAGCACAGCTCTTATTAATATAGAGATCTTTGATAGGACTTTGAGAAATTTAGCATTTATACTTTTATTTGTACAATAAAATGCAAGTTGAATTTCAATTCATTTATTTGAATGAACAAATTAGTTTACATAGTTTTATTCTTAGATTAGGTACATTAAGTTTTATTAATTAATATATAGGTACAATAATTAATACAAAAACAAAATTATACATCAGTGGAAACGTTAAAATTCGACATACTTCGTTGAATTTTTGCAATGAGGTTGTGAGCACCATTATAAATTTCGTCAAAAATTAAATTTTCGTCGTCGACGACATATTGTACGCAAAGGTTTGCATCACATTCACAAAACATTGTGTTTCGTAGTTTTTCTGCGTCAAATATTTCAATTCTCATTATCTTAGCTCCATTTCTTGGAACTTTTATATATGAATACATCACATTGGTTTTTTTCTTTTTCGGAGTGGGTTGTAGGACAAGGTCTGATCCATTATTATTTTCCCTTTGGAAGTAATTACTAACACGTTGAGCGATACTCGCATTCGGTTGAAAGTTAAAAAGATCGTTTGAATCCTGAAATAAAGAATAGACTATGAGTGATAAAGCATTATGTTATGAAACTATAATATTTAAAGAATTTTAATAAAATTAATATTAATAAAATATAGGACTTACCGACATGTTGTTTGTTACGCCTCCAGTTCAGATGTCTAATGCAATCTGATTAATTTACCAAGTTTTTACGAAATTTATATATTTTTGAAAATGTTATTAAAGTTCATAATCGTATGTTTTATTAGTCTACAACTGTTCTTTAAATGAACATGGAATGTGTAATATGAATCCTCCAGACAAAGTGTCGCCATGCCATCGATTGTAGGATGACATTCAGTTCGTAATTTCATGGATTTGTCTAAGAATGTTAAAGGTTCGATGTTTTGTAATCGAGCAAACCGATTAAATAAACTAACATACCGCGTTATGTATGCACAAACAAATCAACAAACAAATTATTTGTATTCGTATCATACCTATTATACATTCTAAGGTTACTCAAAACTCATCAATAAATCCGTTTAACAATGAACACAATGTTTTAAATTATAGTTACATTAGTAGAGATTAACATAACTTAATAAAATGTATGTCCTAGTTTAATCATTTGATAAATGGTAACCTATTCATTCTCTAAGATCAATGCTTAGTAAGCAATATTATAAGACTGTGATTAAGCCTCTTACACATTATTCACGACTTACTAATATAAATATTCTGTTCATGCGCTCCCTCATAACTCATAAACGATCTTTTTAGAAAAATTGAGCATATTTGAAAATTCTACGTTAATAGTAAAGTATGACCAAGTAAGAAGGCGGGGAGAAACCATCTGCTTTATACTGAATTAGGTATTATTTTGAAGATAATGGTCTCGAGAATCCCTGCTTATTGGTTTGTATCAACAATCATCATAAAGCGAGTGGTAATGTAAAGGAACCTTTAGTTTTTTTCATGACAAATCATTTTCGCTTTATTTAAGCAATTGAGTGAGATGCTAGAGCATCATTGTGTTATCCTGAAGCCTCCTAGCCTGGTGCCTACTATTAGATTTTCCAAAGTTTATATCTTCTCAATAAATCAAAGATAATGTAAGTACTTTTATAATACTTCTAGTATTCAATAAATCTTTTTTCTTTAATTATTATAATATTATGCTACTTATGTGCTAATGGTTAGCTTGTCGGACTATGATCCTGGGTTCGATTCCTTGGTCGGTCCAAAAATTATTGTTACGAGACAGATGAATACTAAATTTAGAATACTTCCAGTATTTGATTATAATAATAGCTTATTTATATGCTAATTGTTAGCTTGTTGGAGCATGGTTCTGGGTTCGATTCTCTGCCCGGCTCAAAAATGATTGTTATGACATACGAGATTGAAAATATGTACTTCTATTATTTGACTAAACTTTCTGTTTGATTATAATATTATGTTATTTATGTGCTAATGGTTAGCTTATCGGACTATAGTCCTGGGTTCGAATCCCTGATCGGCTCAAAATATATTGATATGAGATATTTTAATCGAGATATTCTCAGTACTTCCCGGAGTCAGAAAATGGAAATATTTACCACGATTCTTCAGAGAGTGCGTTAAGCCTCCAGTTATCATTACTAACAACATGTGAATATAGTTATTACCGATTTACTAGGTCGATTCAATTTAATATATTGATAATACTGTACTACGTACTGAGTCTGTGACTATATACCTATTGTGCTACAAATACGTATAGAATATAGTTAATACAATAAAAAGGAATAATATCCAATTAATAATGTGGTTTCTATTAATTCCTCGAAACAATTTAATACTTACTTGCACAGTAATGTAATTTATTATTGTTTTTCATTACAGGTCACGACAGAATGCTGATGTATTATTCCCGTCTGACGATGAAGTAATGGAAGCTCAACATCAACAGCCTGACTCAGAAAAAAAGTCAAAAAAGCGTAAGCAAGACGTTGAAGCCGGAGAACCTAATTCATCATCATGCACAAGTCCTGCTCCGGCGCGCTCATCGACGAAGAAATCTGCAAAGCCGACATTTAAGCCAATTCCACCGCCAGCCAAAAAACCAACTGCGTACGACCTGTTTGGAACTGACAGCGAGGACGATGGAGAGGGCTGTGCCACACCAGCTGTTTCGGGTAAAAAAATTCCACCATTAGTATCGTATGTTACGAGAAGATTAGCTAATGGTCATTCGCGTCAATTATTCGATAATAAGATTGGAACCCATTTTATTGATTTGAAAATATATAAATGTGACGAAGTTGAAGCAATTCAACCAGTTAACAGGTGGCGTCATGCTATAATATGCATTAAAAATAGGACCAACGAAGACACAGAAGCATGGCGTCATTTGTCCAATTTTATTATATGTACGAGGAAGGAGTATAGAAAATGCTCACCAACATTTATAAGTAACTACTATTAAATAATATAAATATGTATTGACTTTATTATTATAACCACTTAATTATGTAATCAATTTAAAAAACTTTTTGTCTTTTTTAATGTACCTAAATATCAACATAAAGTTTACTTTACCTACTATTATACTTATTACTCTTAACCTACCTATTATTATTATAGTTAATGTATTGAATATATTAAATGAATAAACTAGTGTTTTCTTTTTTACAGTCATACCTGCATCAAAAATAAGTAATATTAATTTAGTGAGATGTGAAAATTGCCAAGTTGATATTCCTGAAAATAGATATCAATATCATTTAAGAACAAATTTACATAAGTCGAATTGTTTATTGAATACTAAGTATATGAATATTGAAATAATTTCCACTGCTTTCAAAAATAGAATAATAAGTTATAAATTAAGTGCTTTTGAGGAATACCTCACACCTGAGTCATTCCTGATTGACAACGAGAAATATGTTACTAAAATTATCAAAAATTCTTTGCAAACATTTCAAAGTGTTAAATTAAACTTTGAGCTGTTTGTTTTCTTTTATCTTTCTAAAACAGGAGAAAAACAGCTGAAGTCATTTAACACAAAATATAATATCATAAGCAAATGTACTGATATTCATGAATTATATTCAAATACAATTCACACATTTGAAAAAAAATTATCAGAGTTTCAACACCGTGAATCTGGCTGGACTTGTGAATCAATGAGTCATCTAGAAATAAACATAAATAAGTATAGTCCTTTCAGGGGTGGCTCTTATTTAGCTTTACCTAGTATAGTTAAAAATACTAAAAGTTGCATAAATATACACAACTATGACGATCACTGTTTTTTGTGGTCTATTGTTGCTGCATTATTCCCACAAAAGAATCATGTTTGTAGAACTAGTTCGTATCCACATTATTCAAAAGTATTAAATATAGATGGTATGTCATTTCCACCATCATATAAAGACATTAAAATATTTGAGAAACGAAACGAACTGAGTATTAACGTTTATGGATTAGATGATAGACATAATGTAACTGGTCCTTTGTATATAACCACTTCAAGAAAAAGTAAGCACATAAATTTGCTTTATATTCAGAATAATGGTAAAGGTCATTACTGTTTAATAAAAAATCTTTTGAAGTTGGTAAAACGACAAGTAACTAATCATACAAGTAATATGTATTTGTGCGAGTTATGTTTACAGACTTTTGCAAGTAAAACGAAATGTAATTCTCACAATTGTAATGAAATATTGACTGAATTACCAGACAAAAACAGTTATTTACAATTTAAAAACTATGAAAGACAACAAAAAATTAATTTTATTATCTATGCCGACTTTGAAAGTATTCTAAAGAAGTGCAATGAAAATAAGTCTAAGAATACTCGATTATATGAAATTCATCAACCGTCTTGTTTTGGTTACTATATCTGCTGTTCTCACGATCCTAAATTAAATAAATATGTTACATATAAAGGGTCAGATTGTGTACAAGTATTTGTAAAATATTTAATAGATGATATTCAAGAAATTTACCGCATATTATCGAGCAAATTGCCTATGAAACCGTTAACATTAGAACAAGAAAACAGCTTTGAAAATGCAACAAATTGTTATATCTGTAATCATTTACTTCTTGATGATAAGGTACGTGATCATGATCACATAACTTCAGAATACCGTGGCGCTGCACATTCTTATTGTAATCTAATAAACAGAGTGTGTTCATTTGTGCCTGTGGTTTTCCATAACTTAGCGGGCTATGATTGTCATCTTTTTATAACAGAATTAGCAAAGTATGACGGCTATTTTAAAATAATACCTAAGTCGAAAGAGAAATATATTACTATAACAAAAGTATTAAAAAATAACTATAGTTCACTTCCCATTCAAATAAAATTTATAGATTCTTTTCAATTCCTCAATTCAAGTCTAGATATATTATCAAAAAATTTGAATGAAAAAGATTTTATTAATTTATCAAGAGAATTTCATAACAAAGATCAATTGAAGTTGTTACTTCAAAAAGGTGTTTACCCTTACGAATACATTGATTCTTTTGCAAAATATGAAGAAAATACTCTTCCTTCAAAATATTGTTTCTACAATAGTTTGAAAGGCGAACATATAAACGATGATGATTATAACCATGCACAAAATGTATGGAATTTATTTTCTATTAAATCCTTAAGTGAATACACAGATTTATATCTAAAAACAGACGTATTACTCCTTTGTGATATATTTGAAAATTTTAGAAATACTTGTTTACGACATTATAAACTTGATCCGGCTTATTATGTCACAGCTTCAAGTTTAACTTGGGATGCAATGCTACTATATACAGGAATCCGGTTAGAATTAATTAGTGACCTGGAGATTTATGAATTTATAGAAAAAGGAATACGTGGAGGATTAGCTCAGTGTTCTCTTCGTAACGCTGTTGCTAATAATAAATATCTATCAGATTTTGATGAATCTCAACCATCAACATACTTGATATACCTTGACTGCAATAACTTGTATGGTTATGCGATGAGTAAAAAAATTCCTATATCTGACTTCAAACTATTATCCGCTGCTGAAATTTATAAATTAGACATTGCAAACGTATCAAATGAATCAGACTTTGGATATATATTAGAAGTCGATTTAGCTTATCCCGAACATTTACATGACACGCACAGTGATTTACCTTTTGCAGTAGAAAAATTCACTCCTCCCGGGGGTAAAAATCCGAAATCAATAGCAAATTTATATGATAAATTTAACTATGTAATTCATTACGTTCATTTGAAAGAATGCTTGAAGAATGGGCTTATTATACGAAAAATTCATCGCGTTTTAACTTTCAGACAGCAAAACTTTCTACAAAAATACATTGACTTAAATACTCGATTACGCCAAGCATCCACATCTGAATTTGAGAAGGATTTTTTCAAGTTATTAAATAATGCTATATTTGGAAAAACAATTGAAAATAAGAGAAAACAGGTTAATATTAAACTAGTAACAAAGTGGAATGATAACATCAATAAAACCAACAAACAGCTTAGTGCCGAAAAGTTGATTGCAAAACCTAACTTGAGAAATATTTCAGTATTCTCCGAAAACTTAGTTGCGATTCATCTGAGTCCAGAAAAGATAATACTTGATAGACCTATATATATTGGATTCACAGTGTTAGAATATGCAAAACAACATTTATATGAATTTCATTATGATTTCATTAAAAATAAATATAAAAATAAAGTAAGATTGTGTTATACAGACACGGATAGTCTTCTGTATTATGTAAAAACCAAAGATTTTTATGAAGATATGAAAGACGAAATAAATAATTTTGACACAAGTAACTTCGATGAGAACAATTGTTATAATATACCTAGAATAAATGCGAAAATTCCAGGTCTGTTCAAAGATGAACTTGGAGGTGAAATCATTACCGAGTTCACTGGATTGAGAGCTAAGCTGTATTGCATAAACAGTAAAAAGGGCCAAATTAGAAAAGCAAAAGGTGTATCTAAATCGGTAACAAAACGATTGCAATTAAATCATTACAATAGCACTTTAAATAGTGATGTAACTTTCAAAACTTCAGACTTTGAGCGCTACAAGTTAAATATGGAGCGTAATATCAAGCGAGATCCAAGTGTATTTTGGAATTTTGTGACCTCTAAGCGGAGTGTTACTAAAAAAAAAATATTAAAAAATGGAGAATTGGTCCCGCGGGATAAGTGCGCAGGGCTATTTGCGGAGTATTTTAGATCTGTTTACGCAACGGCACCACCGAAACTGTGTATAAATGATGCGTTAAAAGCTTGTGGCGGGGGAAGCGAGCGCATACACTTAGACTCTATAAATTGTAGCGATGTAAGTAGAGCGCTCAAGAAGCTCAAGCCAAAACGTTCTGCTGGTCCCGATGGTATTCCACCATACGTCATTAAGGATTGTGGTAGCGTATTTGTGGCGCCGTTGCAATATATTTTCAGTGCCTGTTTGAAGAATTGTTTCTATCCAGAAGTCTGGAAAACATCTCGAGTAGTGCCTGTTCCTAAAAAACATTCTAGTTCAGACATAAGCGATTTCAGGCCTATAGCTGTTTTATCAGTCTTTGGCAAGTTATTTGAGTCAATATTAGAGTGCCGTATACGGAAGCAATTTGAGTACCAACTTTCCGAAGCTCAACATGGGTTCCGAGCGGGCCGCTCAACCTGCACTAATTTGTTAACATTCTGGACTTATGTCACTGGAGCTGTAGATGACGGTGCACAGGTGGATGCAGCTTACTTTGATTTTCAAAAAGCGTTTGATACAGTTGATAATGACGTTCTTCTAAGTAAGTTTGCATCTGTTGGTTTTACTCCGTCTCTACTTAAGTTCTTTTCCAGTTACCTGAGAAACCGGAAGCAGTATGTTCAGTATGAAGGGCATCGTTCGGATCCATACTGTACTTATTCCGGCGTAAGTCAAGGAAGTAATTTGGGTCCTTTGGAGTTTTTGATATTAATTAATGACTTACCTAACGCAATTGCTCACGCAAATTGTTTATTATTTGCAGACGATCTTAAACTATTTTTTAAAATAGAGAATTCTTCTGACGCTCGGTATCTTCAGGCTGATATTGATAGTGTCTTGCAGTGGAGCAACCAGAATAAGTTGCTTTTCAATAATAAAAAATGCTCTGTGATTACTTTTACTCGAAAATCAAAACCAATTGTTGTGAACTATCGGCTAGGCGGATCGCATATTCCGCGTGTAATTGAAATAAGGGATTTAGGCGCAAATATGTCTGAAGATCTGACATTCCGTAGTCACATACAAGACTTATGTTCAAAAGCCTATAGAACTTTAGGGTTTGTACTCCGTCAGGCGCAGCACTTCAAGTCAATTGATGCAATAAAGCTGCTCTATAATGCTTACGTGAGGAGTAAACTAGAAAGCAATGCTATTATTTGGAATCCTTTTGAAGTCAAATATATAGACATGCTTGAAAAAATTCAAAAGAAGTTTATTCGGTGGCTGTATAGAAAGCATTATGGATATTCAGTGGGCTATCCTACCATATACCCAAGCTTATTTCTCCTTGGAATGATAGGATATGATAGATTGGAAGTCAGGCGAAACATTGCTTTACTCTTATACGTGGTCAATCTGATCCAGGGGAAAAAAACGAATTCAGCTATTCTAAATCGGGTAGGTCTGCACGTACCAGATGACTACGCAATTTCGCGTCGTCGTAAATTGTTTGCTTTGCCGTACTGCAGGACAGCAATGGCAAGTCAGGCACCACTGATTCGTGCGCTACGCTTGCTCAATAATCTGACGCAAAAACATTCGGAACTGGACATTTTTCACACCCCACCGCTACAACTCATTAAACAAATAAAGCCTTTTTTAGAAATAATTTAATGGTAATTTTTTATTGTCATGGTTTTAATTATATTTCTACTGTAATTTTTTTTTTTTTTTTTTTGTAATCATTTAGTTAAGTAAACATATTTTTTTTTTTTTTTTTTTTTGTAAGGATTTTTGTTAGTATTTACCGTATTTTAGTTATGTATGTCTTTGTTATGTTTAAGTTGTAATTGTAGTTGTAGGTAATTTTGTAGCCAGGGAAGATGAATTGGGCGACTGTAAAGTCTTCCCTGGCATGTTTTTATAAAGAATAAAGAATAAAGAATAAAGAATAAAGAATAAAAGTAAAATGAACATGATTAAATCAATCAAACATATTTTATATACTCAAGAAGTTAATAAAATAGTTTTGACCAAAAATGATGACAAAAGGCAAATACTTCCAAACAATATTGAAACCTTACCTTGGGGTCATTGTAGTACAATATTTTAATATTATAAAATAAATAATGTGGGGATAAGTTGAAGCGATTTATTACTGTAATAATGATTATTTTAATTTTAGAATACACTACTATGAGACTGTTATTAGTTTATTACTGTAAGTGTTTAAGTGAAATCTATATTTTCGTATATTATTATTATATTGTGTCAATAAAGAGAAAAGTACGTCTAACATTTTAAATTTTTTTTAAAATCCTTTTTCTTATTTAAGACTTTTAACTATAGAAAATATCCCAAATATTATTTTATCAGTTAACCTATAAAAAGCCATGCGTAAAAAATATAAATCAAACGTAACAATGAAACTGATTAAACAAGATCTTTCACTTGAAATAAATACTATTGATAATATATTGGAAAACAAATTATACATAAAACATAGTCAACTATTACCTAATTCCATTCGTTGCATAATTTGTGGACCATCAAATTGTGGAAAAACAAATGTTATGCTTAGTTTATTATTACATCCTAATGGACTCAAGTTTCAAAATATGTATCTCTATTCTAAAACTGCATTTCAACCAAAATATAAATTTTTGAGTGTTGTTCTTAAAAGTGTTCCCGAAGTCAATTTTTATATTCTTCATGACAATAATATCATTCAACCAAGTGAAGCTTTATCAAACTCAGTAATTATATTCGATGACGTTGCCTGTGAAGATCAAACTAACATACGTAACTACTTCGCGATGGGAAGACATAGGCAGCTAGATTGTTTCTACTTAACACAAACGTACTCCAAGATTCCAAAACAATTAATACGCGACAACGCAAATTTCCTTATTTTATTTAAACAAGATGATGCTAATCTTAAGCATATATTTGAAGAGCATGTTAATTCAGATATGTCTTGGCTTAAATTTAAAGATCTTTGTACGATGGTGTGGAGGAAACCATACGACTTTGTAGTTATTAATAAAGATTGTTCTATAAACAAAGGAAGATACAGAAAAGCTTTTGACACTTTTATTAAATTTGATTAAGATTTGATAAGATTTTGTTTTCAAATATAGTACCTCTTGAGTATTACAAAACTATGAAACTATTTACAAAAAATATAACTGTGAAAGCGATAAAGAATAAATCATTAATGAATATTGCTTTACAAGTAACACACGTAAACTTCGTAACATGGATAAGAATATTAAGCAACAATTAGTGCATTCGGTTAAATCTATAAAAAACAAATTGAAACATATACGTGATGTGGAAGATCAGACTGATTTGACACTTAATAGACTACTTAAACCTGTGACTGAGCCACTTAAGGTTTTAGTTACCAATTCTAAATCTGTGAATATAAATAAAAAGTTATTTAAAGAAAAACAGGAGACTTTGTGCCCAGAAAACATATCTACTCCCATAAAAACTAAAGATATTGAGAGTAAGAAATACGAGTCACCAGATAAAGATACAAATAATGATGAAGATAAAATTGATAGTGTTTATAAATCAAATCAAGCAGATTTAGATAAATCATTACAAAAGGATGATATTATTGATATTTATGACAGTATGGATATACCTTTCGGAATACGAAAGGAACAAAATAAAAATATGATGATTGGAGATTCAGTGGTACGGTTTTCTAAAATTGAAGATGCGAGTGGGAATAACACTTTTATGATTAACATTGGCGGGCGATCTTATGAATTGACTCCTGGCCTAAAAGAGCTTTTGTTACGTAAGAAACCTAATTTATCAATCATCTTAGAAACAGATAAACTAGTGTATAGAGATATTTTACATCATACAAATGTGCATAAGAGAGATTATAATGCCAACGGACAAATTAAAGGCGATAAAGGTATAAAATATCGAGAAATAATAAAACCGTTACTTTTTGATTCAAAGAGTAACTCAAAGCATGGTGGTAAATTACCGACACTAAAAAAATATAAGTCTAACACAGATTTGGTTTATTGGGATAATCCCAATGAATTAGTTGATAGGTTAAAATTATTAATCGCTTCAAAAAGTGCTGGTAATACTAATCATGACAACGAGATAATATCAATAATTGAAGAGTTGAAAGAAGCAGATTTCATCAAAGAATAAAAACAATTACACCAAGAACATTTATTTAGTGTTCAATTAATTTTCAAAGATGAACGTTGATATTTTCGGACACTTTTTGAATAAAATACCAAAAGTTAATGATACAGTGTTCATAAATAAATGCCCTCTTAAAATATTAAGTGATGATAATTTAGATGCTGACAATAAAATAATAAAAAATTTACATACGCCTGTTGATTTAAATGATAGTGTGACGAAGGAATATGTTGACTGTAGTATTAGAGACTGCTCTAAAAAAATAACTACTGTGAATGATTTAGTTATAAGCTTAGTCACTAGAATAACTCAATTGGAAAAATATATTGAAAATAGTAAACCATCTAAAAATGAGCAAGGTAGACGTGATAAACGAAATACACAAATGTGTTAGAGTAAATTTTCCACGGAGGTCAGTGGAAATGAGAGATATAGATGACCTCTGGCAAGCTGATTTGATAGATATGCAGATTTTTTCCAAGAAAAACTCAGGTTATAGATATATTTTGACAGTTATTGATACTTTTTCAAAGTATGCTTGGACTATTCCGCTAAAATCCAAAACAAAAGGAAATGTATGTCTGGCTTTTAAAACGTTATTAAAAAATGGACGTAAGCCTAAAAACTTGCAAACGGATTTTGGGACTGAATTTTACAACGATAATTTTAAAAACATGACTAAAATACATAATATAAATCACTATTCAACTTACACCACAAAAAAAGCATCGATCGTCGAGAGATTGATAAGAACATTAAAATCAAAACTGTATAAAGAGTTTAGCCTGAACGGAAAATACAAGTGGACTGATGGAACTTTAGATAGAATAATTTACAATTATAATAATTCACGTCATCGTACTATTAATCTAAAGCCAAGTGAAGTCAACGTAGGTAATAAAAGAATGATTTTAGAAAGATATCATCATCAAAAATATCAATGTAGAGCTGTAAATAAATTCAAGTGTTTGAAAGTAGGAGATTTTGTGCGTATAAGTAAGCACAAAGGTGAATTTGAAAAGGGATATACACCTAATTGGTCAACGGAATTATTTAAAATTAGTAAAGTAAATGAAACCAATCCAATTACATATTTAATCGAAGATTCTAGAGGTCAGCCTATTTTAGGCGCATTTTATACTCAAGAATTGCAGAAAACCAAACATATACCTTGTTGAAAAAGTATTAAAAAAAAGGGAAGCAAAGTATTTGTAAAATGGCTAGGATTACCTTCCCTTGAAAATAGCTAGATTGATAAGACGAATGTCGTTTCGTGAGTTTAATTAAATTTCCTATTTAAATAGTTACTTTATGAGATTTAATCAGTGTTTTAAAGAGCATGAGCAAAAGCAGTATATTAAATTGGTTAATTAATCATTTGCCTATTGAACTTCATCTACCTGGATATAACTACTGTGGACCAGGTACAAAGTCTTATGAAAAGAAAGCTATTAATCAGTTGGACGAATATTGTAAAGAACACGACATAGCCTATCAACAATCATCTGATTTAAGTGATCGTCATAAAGCTGATATTAAACTGATGAAAATGGCACGGAACCGCATAACAGCATCAGACGCCAGTTTAGGAGAAAAAATAGCAGCTCATATAGTCAATAAAGCAATGTTAGCTAAAGTTAAATGTGGTGCCGGTTTGGGGATCAAAAATAAAGTAAGCGGCATAAGTTCAAGTGGTGGAATAAAGAAACCGTTGAAACATATTATATTGCATGCAAAAAAACATCTTAAAAAATGCAAACCTAAGGGTAAAAGTTTGGCGATTAAATTGGCGATGACAGCTGCAAAGGAACTAGCAACAAATGCAAATGTTAAAATCCCACGTATCATTCCTATCCCTAAAGCGGGAGGTTTTCTACCATTGATACCTATTTTCGCTGGGTTGTCTGCAGTTGGTAGTTTAGCTGGTGGAGCTTCTGGAATAGCAAAAGCAATAAATGAGTACAAAGCAGCCGAAAAACGTCTGGATGAATTAAAAAGGCATAATGAAAAAATGGAATCATTATGTATGGGAAATGGATTAAGCATTAAGCCCTTCAAGAAAGGTCTTGGAATTTGCGTTTCTAGCCAAAAAAACTAAATAGCCGGCTACCTAATAGAGCTCTCACTAATATAGATATTATGAATTATTCTAAAAATATTCCTTATTTTCGTGGAGTATTCATGAGAGATGAATTACCTAAACATTTATTTAAGAGAGAATGTGGTATTGTTAATTTAGATAGTTCAAAAAAGCCTGGCAGTCATTGGGTAGCCTACGCAAAATACGATAATCATATCGAATACTTCGACAGTTATGGTAATTTAAAACCACCAAAAGAATTAATACAATATTTTGGATCTGAAATATATTATAATTATGATAACATTCAGCGAGATCATCCGTATAATTGCGGGCATTTATGTTTAAAGTTTTTGCAAAAATTTTGGAATGACAAGAAAATAAATAAATAGCTGTTAGACACTTAATATCGTTTAGTTTGTAATCATGTCTATTGCAATAACCATCACGGGTCAAAAGTCATCACTTGAATCATATTTTCAACCACCTCTGAATATAGATGGCAATTATGAGTGTGGTTTAGTTTACTTTTCAGTTCTTAATTCAATACCAAACATTAACGAGAACAATAATGTATTTGCTTACGGAAATGGTAAAAAACTAAAAATACCGTGCGGTACTTATGATCTCTATGATATAGCTGACTATATACGAAGTAAAGTCGTAGATTGTGATATTATGATCAAGCCGAATAACAATACTTTAAAATGTCTAATAAATTGTTCGAATACCTTAAATTTTGATGTAGAAAACAGTATAGGATCTATATTAGGTTATCGAAATGTTAAATTAGAAGCAAATAAATGGCATGAATCGGAGAACCCAGTTAACATTCTTCCTTTGTCCGTGATAAGAGTCGAATGTGATCTTATAAAAGGGTCGTATATTAACGGATATCCATCTCATATTTTGTACGAATTTGCGCCAAACGTCCCACCCGGTTATAGATTCGTAGAAATACCGAAAACAATTATTTACTTTCCTGTAAATAAAAATATCATATCATCGATAAATATAAAAATTCTTAACGAGAAAGGCCAGTATATTGATTTCAGAGAAGAGTGTATCCACTTGCGCCTTAATTTAAGAAAACAGGATGATTGTGTTTAATAAAAATCCGTATACTGAAATAAAACGCATTACTACTCCTCGAGTTGAGCAAGGTCGCAGACGTATCAAATCTTATAAAACACTCACAAAACTTAATAAAGAGTTTCTTCGCTCATTAGGATTTAAATTACGATGAATATACTACAGATCACTGATTTACCGCAACATGATAATTCTATTGAAAGCTATGAAATGCATACATATAACCCTTATAATAATAGTTTTAAAGAAACCGATGAGATTCGGATTCCTATACACCAACAAGATATCTACGTATTACCATGCGCTAGTTTTATCTACATTGAAGGAAAAGCAACAATTATTGGGAAAGATCATAAACCTTTAAGTACGCTCGTTGAGTTCACCAACAATGCAATAATGTTTTTGTTTCAAGACATCAGATATGAGATGAATGGTGTTGAAATAGATCGTATTAAGAATCCTGGAATAACGACAACAATAAAATCGTTTATATCTATGAATGCTGGTCAAAGTAAAGTTGCAGCTATATGGGGTTGGAACATAAATGGGTTTAAAAGTAATGATGGCTCTTTCAGTGTAATAATTCCTTTGAATAAAATAATGGGATTTACTGAAGACTATAATAAAATAATTATGAATTGCAAACATGAACTTGTTTTAAATCGAAGCAACTCTAATCTAAACAGTGTAAAATTAGATGATGCTAATAATATACAAATAGAAATAGAGAGAATACAATGGCGTGTTCCGCATGTGAAAGTATCAGATCGTGAAAGGCTAACGTTGCTGAAACTATTAGAAAAAGACAAACCTATTCAGTTAGCTTTCAGAAATTGGGATTTATATGAATATGCATTTTTGCCTAGGACTACAAAACATTCTTGGTCAGTCAAAACGGCTTCACAGTTGGAAAAGCCTCGATATGTTATATTAGGGCTACAAACGAATAAGAAAAACAAAAAATCTGTAGATAGTTCTCTTTTTGATCATTGTAAAGTAACTAATGTAACATTATTTCTGAACTCACAATATTATCCATACGAATCTCTAAATCTCAAATTTGACGAAAATAAATATAGTATAATATATGAAATGTACACAAAGTTTCGCCAGTCTTACTACAACGCTCCTGTGGACCCGTTGCTTGATTTGTTTAATTTCAAAGAAAAGGCGCCGCTTTTTATTATTGATTGTTCAAGGCAAAACGAAAATTTGAAATCTGGACCGGTGGATGTCCGATTAGAAATAGAATGTTCACAAGATATCCCTGAAAATACAATTGCTTACTGTTTGATTATAAACGATCGGCTAATAGAATATAAGCCGCTGAGTAACATAGTTCGAAAATTGTCATGACTCCTATAATAGTAGATATCCAAGGCTTCAAAACTGATGAAAATGAGTTCATTTTAAAAGAAATTGCTATTCATTCTAATAACCGTATACAAACTTTTCTTATCAAGCCACCATATCCATTTTATGATTTGTCGAAAACTGAAAGAAAACATGTTTGTTGGATTGAAAGAAATAGAGGAATCTTTTGGAGTGAGGGATACATACCGTATTCGAACTATAAATATATTATTCAAAACATTTTACAAGATAAGACTATTTACGTTAAAGGTGTTGAAAAACGATTGTGGTTAATGCAAATGTTAGAAAAAAGTACAATTTACAATTAAGAAGATAAAGAGTGTCCAAATTTGTTAAGTTTGCATGAAAAATATATGGGCAGTGATTTACATAGCTGTATTTTTCATACTAAAATATGCGCATTAAAAAATGTACTATGTTTAAGAAAATGGTATTTAGATAATAAATTTTTGTTATAAAGTTTGGTTGTTTTATTTGTTTTTTGTATTCAAATGTATACCTCTCATACCCTGACATTAGTGTATGCTCAGTACTCAGTATTTTAATAGAGTAGTCATTCAGTATTCAAGTATTCGAATATATCCATTATTCAGTATTGAAATATATTATTCATTCAGTATTCACACAATCAAATTTATTCAGTATTTAAATATAGTAGTCATTCAGTATTCATACATTCGAATATAATCCATTATTTAGTATTCAAGTATTCGAATATATCCATTATTCAGTGTTCAAATTCAGAACATAGCATCATAGTTAACTCAGTATGCAAGTCATTCAGTATACAACCATTCGAATATACTCATTATTCGCTATTTAAATATACCTAGTAGTAATTCAGTATTCATGCATTCGAATATAATCCATTATTCAGTATTCAAGTACTCGAATATATCCATTATTCAGTATTCAAGTATTAAAATATACTCAGTACTCAGTATTTAAATATAGTAGTCATTCAGTACTCAAGCATTCGAATATAGCCATTTTCAGTATTCAAAAAGTGGTAATTGGCTTATCTGGACCATAATAGTGGTACTATTATAATAGTACCACTATTGTGGTCCAGATAAGCCAATTATCACCTACTCACCGGATATCAATTGTCTAAGTCTATCAATTACCTCACGTGAAGTGATCGCAGCCCTGAGCTCCTTCAGATGCGGCTCCGCCGGTGGGCTCGACGGCTTGACACCACAACATCTCAAAGATTTGACATGTCAAGGCGCTGGGGAAGCTGGTGAGTCGCTTTTGAGGGAGCTCACGGCCTTCATAAATTTAATGCTCTCTGGCAGTGTAGACGAAGGCATCACCGACATTTTGTACGGGGCCAATCTCTGCGCCCTGCGCAAAAAAGATGGGGGTATTCGTCCCATTGCCGTGGGGTGCACTTATAGACGAACGGCAGCCAAGATTTGTTGTGCCCACTACCGCGAGTTTCTTACCAATAAGCTACAGCCCATACAAGTGGGATTTGGCTCTAAGGGGGGCTGTGAGGCTGCCGTTCATGCTTTATCGACTTTTGCACATAGCAAGGAAGGAGAGGTTGTTCTGAAGGTTGACATTAAAAATGCCTTCGATTCCGTAAACAGGGATACCTTGCTGGCAGAAGTTCAAAAAGAATTACCAGAATTTTTTTGTTTTCTTTGGCAATGTTACAGACAACCATCAAAATTAATCTACAAGAACAATCTTTTGGTTTCTGCTGTCGGATGTCAGCAAGGTGACCCTCTTGGACCAGCCATTTTCAGTCTTGCGATAAATCCAATAATTCGGCAACTAAATTCCAAATTTAATGTATGGTACCTAGATGACGGTACCCTCGGAGGTGATGTCGAAACAGTCCTAAATGACTTCATTTTCTTAAGAGAGAAATTACAATCTATTGGATTGGACCTCAATATCTCAAAATGCGAACTGTTTGTACAGGACACCCCCAATAGTCAAGCTATTATGTCAAAATTTGATACACTAGCTCCAGGCATTAAAATTGTTGATAAAAGTTCTCTTCACCTCCTTGGGTCCCCGATATTCGATGAATCCTTCCAAGAATTCATCGATGTAAAAATTCAAAATTTTAATAATATTTCGGATAGATTATTTAAAATTAATGTGCATGCGGCTTTTACCATAATTAGATATTGTTGTTTTGGCCCAAAATTTACTTACTTTCTCCGTTCTTCCCATTTATGGGAGCATGCGCATCTCTTAGAAAAAATTGATTCAATAATGCGAAATACACTCAACGCTATTTTAAATGTGACTTTAGACGACCGAGCTTGGACTCAAGCTACCCTTCCTATTCGGTTCGGGGGTCTCGGCGTCCGCAAAATTTCAAGTATTAGTTTACCAGCGTTTTTATCCTCAGTCCGCAGTACTGAGAAATTAACTAGGGATATCTTATCGGGTTCTCTTTTTGTTTTCGAGGTGCCGCGTTTGGCAGATGCAGTAGACGCTTGGAAAATGGCCTGTCCAAACACGGAATTACCCGCCTATCCGGCCTCCCAGAGACGTTGGGACGAGCCGCTTTGCAGATTGATACGGAAGAATTTAGTAGATACGTCACTCAATCCTGCGGAGCGTGATCGCCTGCTGGCTGTGGGGGAATGGGAGTCGGGCCTTTGGCTCCAGGCGCTGCCATCGCCCGGTATAGGCACTATGCTGGATGATCTCACGTTCCGGCTCATTGCTTGTTTACGCCTCGGTGCGTCTTGTGTTGCCTCGCACCGTTGTCATTGCGGAGTAGCTGTCGACAGCCTCGGGCACCATGGCCTATCGTGCTGTAAAAGCGCGGGCCGCATAGCAAGGCACGCCTCTATCAATGACATCATCCGCCGTGCTCTTTCCACCGCCGGCTTACCAACCATATTGGAACCCAATGGTTTGTTACGTGACGATGGTAAGAGACCTGACGGTATGTCTTTGCTGCCCTGAAAGTTGGGTAGGCCTTTGGTGTGGGACGCAACCTGCGTCGATACTCTTGCGCCATCCCACCTTCCAGCCACGGCAGTTTGTGCCGGCGCAGCCGCTGCAGCAGCGGAGACCCTCAAGCGGCGTAAATATACCAGCCTCATAGGTAACTATGAGTTGGCGCCGTTTGGGGTCGAAACGCTTGGGCCATGGGGTCCGAATGCACATTTCCTTTTCAGAGAACTTTCTCAAAAACTAGTCGACGCTACACGTGACCAGAGGGCTGGCCTATTCCTTGGCCAGAGGTTAAGCATTGCCATCCAGCGTGGCAATGCTGCCAGTCTTCTGGGCACTTTGCCCGATGACGGCGATGGGGAGGAATTCTTTGATGCATTTTAGCAAAATTTTATTTTTATTATTGTAATTTTGAAAGTTATTATGTAAATAATTATCATTGTGATATAAATAAATATTCCGGAATATTATTTTTATGCATTTAGTTTTTGCTTGATAACTTTAATTTTTCTTTTTAATGTTTTGCACGGCAATAAAGCATTTATCTACATTATTAGGAAGCGCATAATTTATACCATTGTGATCGTATGTTCTTTTAGTGAAGCGTATTAAAGCTTTTGTATTGATAATATGCTTTAGTTCGCTACTAGCTCGGTGTTTTACAAGGCAGTGCATAAAATAAGCGGAGGTTGAATATTCGCTATACGTAAATATGAATACAACGGCCTTTTTTGTTTCCCATAACTGTCCGTACGAATTCCAAGAATGTTGTAAAATTAAAACCCTTTTCATGTTTGACGTTCTTCGCATATCCACGTGCCGCCAAACGGACGTCTGGCCAATAACGGCCTTACTACAAAAAGCCTTTGTCTGACTTTATTTCTCGTTATTGTGTAGGCTAGAAATAATAAAACGACTGTTAGACGCCCTTCAGAGACTATCCTCTTCAAAAGTACCGCTTCCTTTTGAATAGGTTAAGATCTGCAATTTTGAAAGTCACCTATTTCTTTGGATCGGTCCCAATTTTATGGTTGCTCTTATAATTTTATGTTTTTAACTATTTTTTGTAATATTTAGCTTCAAAATTGAGTTCTTTGTTGTGCCAACGATTTTATGGGAGGTAATTAACAGTATTGCGGTTATAATACGGCATAAAATCTGTAATTTAAAATACATATATTTTAAGCCCCTATAAGAAACTTTTATGATGTGCATAAACGAGAAAATAAAATACGAAAACGCTTTGCCAATATTGATTTATTATGTTGTCTTCACTGTATTTTAGGAATACATATTAAGATTTAGATATTAGCGTTAGGTAGGTACACGAGTTTTCGCCGGATTGCCATGTATTGATATCAGAAGAGTCACGTACCTACCTACGCACTACCTACCCACTTTTCAAACGCAAATTACATAATCTCCTTTTAAATAAAATGTACTACAAAATAAATGATTACCTTATAGACAAAAACATTACATAGCGCAGTCACTTAAAATTTGGATTATTGAATAAGCTAATAGCGAAGATCTTTTTTGTTCTCTGTCCTTACTTTTGTATTTTATTATTGACTTTATTAGTATTATCTATGTGTTTGTGTTGCCTGTAAGTTTTATTATAGTATATTTTGATGTGTTATTAATGAAATTTCTTTAAAATAATTAATAAGATAATCATTAAAAAGTCAATTTTTTAAGAAATTTCAGTAGTAGAAGTAAATGATGACTATATGACAATGTACCTATGATCTAATGAAATTTTAACTTAAAGATACATAATATTTCTATTTCCATATAATACTATAATATAATACTATTTCCACACCATTGTATGGTAGAATATGGAAGGGAAATATTATTAATAAGGCCTATAAGTACCCATATTCCAGCAAATGATTTTTATTTATTTATTTATTACGTATATTAACAGCTAAATCTCCGCCCAAATCTAAAAGGGCCGGTCAGTGTCATCGTTGTCATCGTCGTCTCAAGCTATAGTCATCCACTGCTGGACGAAGATCTCCTGCATGGATATCCACAGAAAATGGTCCTAAGTACAATTAATTCGTAAGAGCTAAAAACTTCATAGTGGCAGTGGAAGAGCAGATTTGGCAGACGACAATAATTATTTTAATATACAATACATAATTTTGTAATCAGTGAAATTAAGAATTATGTGAGAATATCATGCCAAATGTAAATTAAAAAGTGATCTGGATAGTGACATAGGCTACTTTTTATCCCGGAAAATAATGAAGGGCTGTGGGAATTGAAAAAACTTATGCCACACGAACGAGTGACGCTCAATCACACCAACGGCTGAACGGATCGATTTGATGAAATTTGGCAAGATTGTAGTCTGAAATAACACGTAGGCTTCTTTTCATCCCGAAAAATTTGAGAAGACCCGCGGGAACCAAAAAAACCTCAAATGAATGTTTGTTACTCAATCACGCCAGAACGGCTAAACGGATCTGGATGAACTTTAATACAGAGATAGATTATAGTCTGCAATAGCCAATAACAATAACACATAGGCTACTTTTTATTCCGTATAATTAAAGATTTCCCGCGGGAACCAAAAAAAATAAATCCACGCGGACGAAGTCGCGGGCATCAGCTAGTAAATAATAAAAATAAAGGTACAACAATTAATACGAAGCATAATATGATTTTCACACTGAGACAAGACGAAGGACCCAACCCGGTGATTATTTCAGAGCAAAATAAGAAGAGCCACTTAAGGTATCGGCCACACATGTAATGGATTGTAATTTAGCCGGGAGCACAGTGGCGAAGTCCGATTGATCGTATCGAAGCAAATTGCCGGTTGCCACGCTTTGCGTGTGCACAAACAAGATGACAAATTGATAGTGATATATTTTAGTGCAGCACCAGCCTTATTTAGCGAACGATCTTAAACGCTTTATTGGAGAGCCTGTAAATAAAACTGCAGTAAAAATAGTATTATTGAAGTAAAAACTTCTTTAGCGCTTTGAGCACTTTTTGGTAATTTATATTGAAGTGTAAAACTTCTGAAGGCGCGTTGAGCACTTTTTGGTAGGGGGTAAAAATGTAGATTCGCGTGACCGTGACCGACATGCTCGCGAACATATAAATATACTACATTGGAAATTAAACTTGTCTGGCAATTTTTTTTAGGATACCTAATCAGACTCATAATTTCCTTATCTAGAAGAAATCCAGGATGTTTTTTTTTATAAATCCCGTAGGAACTAATTTATTTACATAAAAATCTTCAGGGTTGCATTGCGATTTGCAACCTATAACTCAACATGCAACCTAACAAACATCAACATCGGTTAAATTGATTCCGAAGCCTCGAAAGAAATCCATTAAACATACAAAGCTAATATCTATACGTAGGTACATAAATTGTACAGGTAACTCATAGTTATATAATAATTAAAGGCTAACTATAACCAAATGATTTGGTACTATACACTTCTTGGTTTTGATCTGTTTGGTAATTACCATAACCAACCAATTTTCCTAATCTATATTTCCCTCATGAGAAACTCGTATCATCGAACCATAAAATCGTCAGTTTGATAATATCCCGTAATAATTTAGTTTAATAATATATTCTAATGCAGTCAAGATCTATTAATTTTTAGATACATAAAATGAACCATATGTGCATGCTAGAGGCGTTGAAAGATAAAATTTGGTAACCCGTAAAAATATATTTATACGTTTTTGACCGTAATATCTATGCAATGGGAAAAGGAAGCTTCTATTGAGCTTTTTAAAGAATTATTTAGATAAAGATACGCCTTTTTATCTTGTTTAGTTAGTAGTAAATTTTTTAAAGTACATTCACGGGTTAAATTTTAAAATATTTAAATATTTTAAGATAACTAATTAAAACACATGTCATTTGATTACAAAATCGTGCAATAGAGCATTATATTATACAAACATTTTATTATTAGACTTACATACTTCTTGCACCTTTTCCTACAGCATGATTATTACCAAGGTGGTAAATTATAGGAGAAGAAACTTCAAAAAAGTATACTTACACTAGGTGATGCCCGCGACTTGGTGGACAAGCTTTTCCGATTCTCGCGGGAACTCCTTAGCTTTCCGGGATTAAAAGTATCCTATGTCCTTCCCCGGGATGTAATCTCTGTACCAAATATCATAAAAATCGGTTGAGTAGTTGGGCCGTGAAAGCGTAGACAGACAGACAGACCGACACACACACTTTCGCATTAGTATGGATTCATCATTATCAGCATAATTATATTAAGTATGGATGCAAGTTCGTCATTTTGCAAGTTATACCTATGAAAATCGAACGGTACTTGGACTTTTGCTTAACCCTGTTAACAGAGTTTCCCCCAAGAGATTATATAGCTAGTCATATAAATGTACGATAATACTGATACTCGGTTATAATAAATTGGGATTGTTACGTTTATTAAGTCGTTATGTACCTATTTTGGCAATTATAATAGTGTGCGTTCACCCTTATCGTGCCTTTATAATACATAATAAGTTTATTTTGAAATTATAATTTAATGACTTGAAAAAAATTCAATCAAGTGTAAGTGGAACCAGTATTACCTACTCATCTTGTCGAAGATGTTCTCACGATGATTTTCATAATTGAGGCGCAGGTGACTCGGTATGGCTAACGCTAGTTGACAGCCAATTCACAACGCTTCCGTTATTCCGCTGGTACTTGGTAGATACCTAAATGGGTTACCTACATGCAACTGCTTTTGAAGAAAATTTGAGGTAAATTTATAAACGAATACATTGAGAAAAATTCACGAAATCGTTTGTTTTTGAGACATAAATAAGCTTGATCTGAGCTCCCTCTCTTTTTCTTTACCTACTCTCTGTTGATAAATCCTTTAGTAATTCTTTATAAATAAGTGCTACCTACATAAATGATTTGTTCGCATCAATCGGAGTTCGTTTACCTGAACAATAAGAAATATTTTCCTGGTCTTCCTAATTATTTTCTTCTTAGAAAACAACATTATGTACAAAGTTGTAGTGTTAGTAGTTCTACTAATATGATTCATTACAGCACAAAAACTAAAATTTTTGTTCTACTAGGCAGGTAAGTAATTCTGTAGGCATAGCATGCGCACAACGAGATATCCCGAGACGAGAGAGAGATGTTGTTGGTGCCGGCTAATTTCTCGTTTACCCCAACATGCTCAAAATCCGGAATATTACGAGAAAAAAATAATCAGCATGTAAGTGTCCGTAGAGAAAAATACCACTATAAGAAATATTACTTTTATCTCTACTTTTGACGTAACGAGACAAGTCATATGTGTAACCATGAGAGCTTCGGTAGACAAATAGATTATGCTTCGCAAGTTTCATTCTAGCGATGAAGGGTTTTAGATAAGGCGAAATGAGCAGACATAATTTTACTCGTTGTGCTTATGATAGACCTGCTAGTCCCAGCTACGATAAAAGCGCTATAAAAAATCTCGAGTTTTATTATATTATAATAAGCTGATCGTGTTCGATTCTCATTAAACTGGCAGTCTTTGCGCTTGGCAAACAACTTCGTCCTTCGTCGTCTTCAGAAGACCGTGAGTCATGTTTGGAGTGTGTTCAGACCACTTGTTTAAATATTTTTTAAAAGGCACATTACCAAATGACGACATTCATATTATAAAATTTAATATTTGAATTCCTCTGAATGAGTCATCGCCATACAAGTTATAATTTGAAATTCATTAAATACTTCATTATTTTAAATTTTTACCCGACTTCAGAAACTAACCATAAGGCACAGCCAAAAATAGAATAGAATGGAATATATTTATTTTTATTTGCATGATTGTTAGTACATAATACGGTGTTATTAAGTAATAAGGTGATCAAGTTACAATCAGCCATGCAATGGCGTGCAAAAAACTTAAAACTATCAAATTCAATATCAAATGAATTACACAAATGTGAGTCTAATAGGGTGATTAGTTTTAAAAGAAGTCTTGTACATAGTAGAAATTATGTGCTACTAGGAAAGAAAGGGTTATGATTTTAACAGTTTTTCACTGGCCATACTGCCAACCCTAAGGAGAACCAGGAGCAATATTACACAAAATGACAGTTTGATGTCGCATACCTTGACGCTCCTAAAATAAGGATTATAATTCTAAAACAATATGGCTTTAAGCTTGTCTGTATGGCCCAAGTAGACTGTAACTATTGCGTAAGGGTATTTTGCTTTATAGGGAGAATATAAGGAACTATTATTATGACTGATTTACGTTATACAGATACCCATAGAAAACAAAAATAAAAATAGAAATCCTTTTAAAAAGATATACCATAGCTATTTGCTATAAATTGTGGCGCAGTAAAGACATTGATTGCTCATTATTTTTCTCATTTCCTCTGCGAGTAAAAAAGTAAATTGAGCGCTCGTTGGTGCATAATGAGGCTTCTAGACCTCTGGGCTTGATATCGTCATTTACTTGTGTGATGTGCGTCACCACTCACAAACCACAACGCTTGAACGCAAGTTATATAACTTTATCGCCTCTTCTTGCTCTACGCGACGGTTTCAGTAAAATCACGTAAAATACCCGCGTTCCTATAAGATTTTTTCAATACTAAGCCATACAATTATTTTATACTTTCCATACAATAAATGTGAAAGTGTGTATGTCTATCGGTCTATATGTCTGTCTGTCTGCTACGTTTTTCCGGCCCATCTTTTCAACCGATTTTGACCAAATTCGGTACTAGCGCAGGCGCGCTCGCGCTCGATGGTGACCCTTATTGGGTTAAAATTATGCTGATGATAGTGAATATTAGTAGTTGTACATAATGTTGTTTTCTTGTAAGAAGAAAATAATTAGGAAGACCAGGAAAATATTTCTTATTGTTCAGGTAAACGAACTCCGATTGATGCGAGCAAATCATTTATGTAGGTAGCACTTATTTATAAAGAATTGCTAAAGGATTTATCAACAGAGAGTAGGTAAAGGAAAAGAGAGGGAGCTCAGATCAAGCTTATTTATGTCTCAAAAACAAACGATTTCGTGAATTTTTCGTGAAAGCGTGTCTGTCGGTCTATTTGTCTTTCAAATCAAATCATTTACCTATTTCATAAATAAAAGTAAATTACTCTTTTATAGGTATCCAAAGGCAGTTCGGTTACGTACAAATGCGGTCACAAGTTAGTAGATATTATTAAATCACAATATGCCCGTGCGCGTGCGTCGAGGTCGCTCGTGACTTGTTGTCGTATATTTAACTCACGAGCCCGAGTTCACGACAACGGCGTGCCTTCTCACCTCTGGCTCTACGTCTTCTCAAATTAATAAGGCGGCATTTACACGTTCACGGCTACGATTTCGTATGCTTCTTGATCAGGCTGATTTAAATCTTGCTATTATAAGAATCGAGTTTAAATGCAATAAACGGGACGAAGCGTTATGTCAATTGGGTATTCGACAACTATTCAAATAAATTATTTTTTAGTGATTATTAAATAGAGGATCTCCCAAAAGTCGTGATATCCACGTCCCCTGTTAATTTTATTAATTTTATGTTGAATAACTACTATTTTAAACAATCGATTAAAGTAAAAAAAAGTGCGTCGTATTTTTATGACGTCACTTGTCAATATTTCCTACAAAATCCCATACTGAGCACGCGTTTTGACGTTTGAAAAAAGTTGCTGATTTGATTAGTCGTCAAACACAATTTCTACTAAGTTATGTTGGTAGGCATCTTAATTTATTTGCATCTATTTAAAAATATATTAATATTATTACCCAAGTTAGGGTAAGTTAAGTTTATATGGTCTATTAAATAGGCACCCAATTTTGGAGTTAGATGATAAATATGGAGTGATGGCTGGTTAGATATTATGCCTTAAATGTTACTGAAAGCTCATGAACTGGTTTTAAAAATTAAGACTTTAGATTTTATAGGTACCTTATACTTAATATCTATACAATATGAAAAAAAAACACGTGAGAACTGAGAAGTAGGTATATGTCATCGTAAGATTGTAAAAACCGTTAGATTATAATCTAACTCGCGAAATTCTAAATGTCGAAAGATTGTAAACTGTTCAATGGTCTGAGTGTCAATTTTTGAAATATTCATTTTATTTACGTTTTCTTGTCTCTTTCTTGTAGGTTAGTTTAGGGTTCGACATAAATAATCAAGTAGGGCCCGGCCGCAGGCCGGGCACTTAGGTTTTATCAGGTTTAAATACCTATCAGATTACAATCTACCGGAAAATAATGCGTTAAGTTGTAATCTTTCGACAGTTTAGAATTTCGCGAGTTAGATTATAATCTAACGGTTTTTACAATCTTACGCTGACATATACATTGAAGTAAAAAACCGAGTGGAATTTTTCTGAGCAGCTCAAGTTCTATTATTTACTCATCTGCGATAAATAATAATTGCGGTACACTGCGCACCGTAAATTTATTCTTGTACTTACCTTTATGAATGACTGAATAATACTTCTATTGTTCGGATACGCGTATCATTTTGAACGGAGGTTCACATTTCTTCTTGGGAAACAGTATAATAAGTGCTCACTTGTCTCTACAACTGCCAAGTGACTTTTGTTCATATTTGACTATTATTGTATTTACGTCATCGTTGGTATTGTTGAATCGTAGAAATCTACCTACTTACTGAGCTATATTTTATTTTCATAATTTAAATTATATAAGATCTTTGTCTGCTGTACTATACTATACTATATACTATCTTAATATTATAAATGTGAAAGTTTGGATGAATGTACTGACTACTGATGGATGGATGGATGGATTGGATGTTTCTCAGTCACGCCAGAACGGTTCAATGGATCTGTATGAAATTTGCCACAGGGATAGATTTTAGTCTGGAATAGTCATGGCTACTTCTTATCCTGGAAAACTAAGGAGTTCCCGCGGGAACCAAAAAACCTTAATCCACGCGGACGTAGTCGCGGGCATCAGCTAATAATATGCATATTTCTTTATGGGAAACAGTATATTAAGTGCTCACGTGTCTCTACAACTGCTGAGTGACTTTTGTTCATATAACTGTTATTGTATTTACGTCGCGTTGGTATTGTAGAATCGTACCTATTTACAATGTTTTCATTATCTAAATTATATAATATGATATAATTAATTACTTAATATGTTTAAAAGTGTATCCAAAGTTGAATAATTTTCATAGGAGCTAATTCCATAAAGAAATCCAGTTGCTTGAAATTTTATCCTAAACTACCATAATTTGATATCAGTTATCGGGTGAGCGCACGCGCCAGATACGCCGTCCCTACATACGCGTGCCACACGCACGAGATAAACATTTTACCTTTCAGAACTCAGTATTATGTGACAGAGGTTATAGGCCTATTATACTGCATTTTTCACAGGGCCCTGTGTTAAAGGTGGGGTGGGCCGCTAGTTAGAGCGTCATTTATTAAACAGCATTAAGAACCAATTTAGGGACCCTTTTCTTCCTAAGTCGTATTAAACTACACTGATTCAAGTGTAAGGTTCCCTGTGAAAAGTGCAGTGGTTAATAGGCCTATTAACCTCTGAGCCTTTCTGCATTAACCATAAGGTACTATAAAGGGATAGGGGCTTATTACACTACACTTTTTCAAGGGCCCTGAGGAAGGGTAGGCGTGGCCAATAGTTTTGGCGTCGCTATCACTCTGCACTAAATATATTATTACTCTGCACTAGATGGCACAAAGTAAACTAAAATAAAGTCAAAAACTCGCGCGAGCCGGAGAAAAATAACTAAGTACTCTCTACACTGGTCGTGCGACGACCATAGATAGCGACGGCTGAGCTCCCTAAACACCCTAGAGTTTTATTACACTGCCCGGACGGCAGAGCGCGGCAGACCGAGATGACCCGATGTCCCAAATCAGGGACCCTTTCTCCTTAAATCTTATTACACTTCACTGATTCAGGGAAAGGGTACGAAAGGGGTGAATACGTGTAGTATAATAGACCTAATAACACTACTGTTGAAGTACATATGCATGTCTGAAATCGGCACAAAGGAATGCTGAATGTTGTATGTGAAAGCGCTCCAGCCTGCCGAGCCCACTCAAAAAATCAGAATGTAAGGTACCCGTCCAATACAAGTAACATCTTTCTGTGCGCTTGTGACTTATATTAGCACTTCATAATAATGAAGTATGTAGGTATTGATGAAAATGTTTATTTTATTTTGTAGGACATGTGCGAGAAGGCACACCAGTTGCCCAATTCATCTACCTAAGCTACAATTTATACTAATATCATAAAGAGATAAATAAAGTTTGTGAGTTTGTGAATTGTGAGTTTGTGAAGTTTTAGGGGGTAATCTCTGGATCTACTCAACCGATTTTGAAAATTCTGGTACCAATAGAAAGCCTCATTATTTGTGAGTGTCATAGGCTATATATTATCCCGAAAAATAAGGGAGTGGGATTCCCGTGAGAATTTAAAAAACTTGTTTCACGCGAATAAAGTCGCGGGCAAGTCTGCTAGTGTTAAATATACAGGTAGGTACAAAAATGATTTGACAATATGAAAACTCTTATGGTTTACTCTTATGCACGCTTAGTGTTTTCATCGTCGCCTGACGTCTCTAACCGTGAGCGATAGGAGGGTAGACGTTCCCTAGAAGGGATTTCCATTTTTGAAGTGAGAACTTCTTTAGCCGCTTGAGCACTTTTTGGTAGGGGGTAAAAATGTATATTATGACTGTTTCATACTTGGTCTTGAGTCGCTTGCATCAATCTAGTGTGAGATCATCTAACAAGACAAAGGACAACAAATATTTAATTTTAATAAAATATACCACGAGCCTACATCTTATTGAATAATTTTTACATTAAGGCATTCTTAAGCAATTTTTCAAAAATGTATTATTAATGCAAATGCAAATTGAGCGGATAATCAGTTACAAATAAATCTCCAATCTATGCTAATTTAAGATTTAACGGATGTTATAATAATAAAAGTCAGATTAGGTATGTAATTAACCTTGGAATAATGGATTTTATTATGTCGCAGACGCGTGCTCTTAAGTAGTTAGATATAATAATTAGTATAGTTTATCCTCAAAAGATTTATGCAGGGCTAGGGTCTTAATGCTTAAGAATTTAAGAAGTACCAAGGTTTATAGTTAGAACTGCCATCTCTTATAACTTGGCTCGTTTCATAGTTTCGTATTAAAAGAAAAACTGTCATTGCTGATAGTATCCTACACATTCACCAAATAAATGCGAATATTATGTTAGTTACTGTCACTGAATAGGTAGTTATACCTTCCTATTAACACATATCTTTTTATACGACTGCCTGAAAAAAGGAGTATATTGTTTTCAGGGTTCATATATGTATGTATGTATGTATTTATGTATGAATGTATGTATGTATATGTCACCGTAACATTGTAAAAACCGTAAGATTATAATCTACTTCGCGAAATTGCAAACTGTCGAGAGATTGCAATTTAACGCATTATTTTTCGGTATGCTAGGTATATTAACCCGATAAAACCTAAG
This sequence comes from Erebia palarica, assembly GCA_964035005.1. Classification (NCBI taxonomy): domain Eukaryota; kingdom Metazoa; phylum Arthropoda; class Insecta; order Lepidoptera; family Nymphalidae; genus Erebia; species Erebia palarica. Next base: position 33,332,702 of record OZ035983.1, read on the forward strand.
TCACTACATGATTATTTATGTCGAACCCTAACCTAACCTACAAGAAACAGACAAGAAAACGTAAATTTATTGAATATTTCAAAAATTTACACTCAGAACATTGAACGGTTCACAATCTTTCGACAGTTTACGGTGACATATATAACACTATAGTTCTATATCCAGTGATTCACAAAAAAATATAATTTAATAAAAATGTGAATAAGATTCTAATTTAACTAGATTAATTTAGATTTTTAACTTTTTATTTAGTTTTTTGGCAGGGCATTCGTATTTATTATATATATATTATTATATTAGCCCCTTGGATTAAATCCATACTTCCATACTAATATTATAAATGCGAAAGTGTGTCTGTCTGCTATGCTTTCACGGCCAATCTGTTCAACCGATCTTGATGAAATTTGGTACAGGGATAGGTTGTATCCCGGGGAAGGACATAGGCTACTTTTATCCCGGAAAATTCAAGAGTTCCTGCGCGAAACAAAAAAATATATCCGTTCAACCGATTTAGATGAAATTCGGTATAGGGATAGGTTGTATCCCGGGGAAAGACGTAGGCTACTTTTTATCCCGGAAAATTGAAGAGATCCCGCGGGAACCAAAAAACCTCAATCCACGCGGACGAAGTTGCGGGCGCTGATGCCCGCAACTTCGTCCGCGTGATAGTTCTACATAAATGATCTTTGGCGACGCATTGCTCTCGCGGAAAAGCCGCGTGAAATCCTGTTACAGTTCTTGGCTTGCGTTTTATGTTGAATATGCAATCAATTGTGAGGTTGTTATTCCTAGTCGAGGACGATTCCAGCAACACATATCGACGGTCTCATGTGAATGGAACTATAATTAAATTCCCTTATAAAAGTATGGTAATCGAACCAGTTTGTTACTGTAATCAAAATTGGTTGCCATCGTCATTCCGAGTAACTGATACATACCTAATAGGTATCTTGTTCCAATCACACCTTTCGTCCAACGATCTCCCACAGGAAATGAGGCGCCTACGCATTTGCGTTTTGGATTATAGGTTGGCCGCATATTATCAGAAATTATCTGTAACAAAACTTTCTGACGCACGCTGGATGACCGACTATCTTTACGCCCGAAATATTATTTATCAGTTGGAATCAAAACTCAGATAACGATTGGCCGCCAGCATTCATATTCTTAAACGAACTCCTGATGGTTTTTACGGTCTAGAACAAAATGTACGTCAAACAAGCGAAACATTTCCGGGATAAAATAGCCTATGTGCTATTCTAGACTATAATCTATCTGTGTGCGAAATTTCAACCAGATCCGTTCAGCCGTTGGGGCGTGATTGAGTAAAAAACATCCATACATCCATCCAAACTTTCGCATTTATAATATTAGTAAGAAGTAAGATACGCCTTCTGATATTCTGATCAGGTAAAATTCGATGCGGTTAAAAATAGCGACTGAATATTGCTATTCAAATAGCTCAATGCTATTTATTCAATGACCTTACTGCGGTTGACCTGCATCTAATGATTGGTGCTCTGTAGGAGCAGACGTCCGATCCGGTAAAATTCTGTTATTTTCATTTACTCCACTACAAGTTAGCTCTTGACTGCAATCTCACCTGGTCGTAAGTGATGATGCAGTCTAAGATGATAGCGGGCTAACCTGTTAGGGGTATGGCAGTTATATTAAACCCATACCCTAATTGGTTTCTACACGGCATCTTGCCGGAACACTAAATCGCTTGGCGGCACGTCTTTGCCGGTAGGGTGGTAACTAGCCACGGATGAAGCCTCCCACCAGGCAGATTGTGTTGAAATGTTATGAGCAGAGTGCATTCAGACACGCTCTAGATTCGTCTGATAATATGCGGCGAGCCTTACGGTCGGTTCACATCTCCCCAAAAGCATTTCGTTAAATTATAATATAACCTGATTCATTCTAACTTATAAAGTTATAACGAACGTGAATGGAGCCGGTGTTCATTCATTACAGAGTATGCAAATGACTGTCAGACGCCATTCTAATGAAGAGTGTCGCGAGTTTTATCTTGTCGCCATAGAACATAAAATCTGTTTGATCTATGTGTCTATTTCATATACAGAACTTAAGTTGAGTTGCTGCCTTATAAAATTTGTAATGTGACATTAAGTAACGAGTAACAACTTTACTACCTGCGTGGATTTAGATTAGACATAAAAAACCCTTGTGAACCCTGATTTTTCAAGATGGAGTAACAACTTTACATGCTGAATAGATGATGCATTGATTTAGATAGGTATTAAATTCCCTTGTGAGCCCTGATTTTTTTACGATTAAAAGCCTATCATGTCTTCGGGGAAATTTCAAAATCAGTTCAATTGATGGGCTTTGACAGGGTTGATGAGCAGACAGTGAGATACGCCCTTTCCAATTTATAGTATTAGTAGATAATGAATAATATGGATGCTTCAAAGGCCTCTTTCATAGCCTCATAGCCCATAGGACACAGTCTCTACTATCTACCAGCGGAAGAACAAATATCAAAGTATCAGTTTAGTTTAAATTTAAATAAAACTAGTTGATGCCCGCGACTTCGTACGCGTGCTTTTTGGTGGTTTTTGGCTCCTGCGGGAACTCCTTATTTTCCGGGATTAAAAGTAGCCTATGTGCTATTCCAGACTATAATTTTTTTCTGTGTCAAATTTCATCCAGATCCGTTCAGCCGTTCGGGCATGATTGACTAATAAACATCCATCCATCCATACATCCTAACTTTCGCATTTATAATACGTATTTGCTAGGAGATAATAAATGTTATGCAAACTGAATCTATCATATTATACATAATCTATCAACTATCAATAACATTTAACAACTAAGTGTGCACTTATGTGTACTTATTAGGTACTTATCTAACAACTGAACTGGGCTCTCTCTGTTTCAAATCAAGCCTGTGAGAAAGGCGCCTACTATAAATAGGTACAGGTAGGTAAAATGTACCTACATGACCTTTCATTGTTCAAAAGACGGAATAGTATCAAAAATACCAAGAAAACAGATGCCCGTACACCGTAGCAAAGTTTAATTATTACATCACGCAATCACAGAAAAAAGCTGTCCTGCACCGTCAACGGTCAATACATAAAACGAAAACCAATCAGTCGCCGAAGTAAAAACTACAGCGAGCTTATTAATGCCATGTTTAATCTGAGACGCACGCCCGCCTACACGCACAGCATAAAAAATGTAATACTTTATGAGTTTATACACTGTATCTCGTAGGACACCCACACCAAATGAAAATCAAAATTCGAACGCTACACACACATATACACGTCACCCATTAGTATGTGTTAGCTACGCGTGCTAGCCACTCGCTCCACGGCTTCTTATTATTATTATTATTTATTGTTGAATAATGTGAATGGTAATGCGTGGTTGTTCACGATCCCGCGTAACACCTGCCGTCTTTTCCCACAGTCGAGCTGATGATAGGGCTGCCACTTGTTCGCACTTTTTTTCGGGACATGTTCTTGCATTTCGATTCGAGAGTAGGTATGTAGTTTCTCTTTACTGAAGACGATGTCTTTCTTCGGGATAATCTGTTAAAACCCATAGTTATGTTATTTATTAGAATTTTTGATAGCTACAACACTTTAAAACGAATTAAGGTTTTACCATCTAATTATATTAATTTCATAGTCAAAAAACAAATATTTGGTGCTATTTTTATTAAATTGACATTCCTTTTAACATTGAATTTAAAATTAATGAATTTCTTAGAAATATTTATACTTCTTTTGGTCATTATTGAAATCATAGGTAAACATGGCAAAATTAAACTGCATTCCAATTTTTGTTGGAAAATTTTCACTGGCGATTCTAATAAATATTGACAAAAACGCGTGCAATAGATACCCTCAAACTTATGATGGGATTAGTCCCCAAAAATCCCGAAGGCATGGTAATGTTGGCTGACGATAGAATAGCGCGCGTGCAGGAAGTGTGAAAGAGAGGTTCGACTCGCGTGCACTGCGCGTGCGCAAATGAGTGAACGATACTGTGATAGAGCAGGAAAGCACGAGGGATAAGCGGCGTAGCTCGTAGCTTCGTAGCACTGAAAGTTCCTGCATCTAATAAAAAGTTCACGTCCTTTCAGACGATTATAATATTGCTAACGTTATACGTAAAGATGGATGCATTGCGTGGAAGATCTGCAGAGACTTGGAAAGCTTTTCATGGAAGAAGGCCTAGACCCACAAAGCCTTGTAGCGCTGAAGTAAAAAGAACGTAATGATAAAGTACACACAGTAGATACTACTGATTGAAATTATATGTCTATCAAAAGCCATAAAAAACCATGTATAATTTTTGTTATTGTGACGTCACAATGCATATTATGTGCAGTTTATTGGCATACAATGCAGGGCTTAACACTGAGCTGTACACCCTTTCTAGTCTAGGAAACGGGGCGGTCTGTTGTATGGAGACCCCCGCATTTAATCCTCAGTCGATGAAACTTGGCAGGGTTTTAGTATTGGTCGTAGTATTCTGGGTGGTATCACAGACGAAATCGTTACCTACATTTATTATCTATGTTTTTTCTGTGATACCACTGTCGAATAATTTTTATTTTATTTATATTTCTATCTTACCTAACTGCAACAATCGTATCATCTCATTTTTAATGTTACTACAAAGTGGACCTCAATCAAGCCTATAACTAGGTATGTCTAGAATAAAGTTATGAAACTAATTAGGTTTATCAAATTAATCTATTATAATATTTTTCGCAGTCAAAGGCACAAGCCAGGATAAAAATAACACCTAATTTGAATAAATTATATTAATGACTTGCCATTTATAGAGGTCACGGCTCACGACGATGTCCGCGACTTCGTCTGCGTGTATTAAATTATATTGAGGGTAGAGCTTGAATTTAACAAGTAGCTATCTATTACTATGCAGAAATTATAATACTATGTACTTAGTTGTGTATACCTTTATAAGTTTTTAAACAAAAATGTAGGTAGGAAACTGATTTTATAAGAGTCCCTTCCTATTTAAAAGCACAACTTTTTAGGCAAAAGAATAAAACTCTATACTAGAAATTTAGCATTATGGTATTATATTCAAGAGTAAATAATTAACCTATTTCAAAGCAAAAGTAGTAACGGAAAAGAAATTAAACGAAATACAAAATTTAACACTTTTTATATTATTGAAAGATTCAAAGCATCAGTTCAAAATGAATACAAAATATTTACACAATTTAGATTATATTTTCACACAGTTATTAGTACACATATACCAATAAATACAACAATTAAATATAAAGAGTTACAGCAAGAATACTTATCTTTACTCTAGGTGGCTCGTAGACAAAAAACCCCTCATCTCATAAGAACAGTGGGTTTTATAGGTTAAGATTCCCCCCATATACCCACACCTCTTTCCTATTCCAAGTTTGACAATTTAACAGCATTTTGTTTATAACAAACTGTTAATCTAAGAATCAAAAGGAAGTATCAATTGATATACATAAATTCTTAATTACAGTAAATCATTACTCAAAATACAGTTATGATTAATCATTTATCACAATAATAATTATCAAATAGTTCTCCACATTTAAAACAGAATTATAATTTAATTAGGTAACTATTTTACAATATCTCTTAAAACGCTATGATAGTCAATTGACCTATTTCTAAATTACATTATTTATTTGAAGCTTAACTATCAGCACTGTGTTGCTAAATTAGTTATTTATTTCAATAATGTCTACACTTTCTTTTATGAATAAATTTAAATATTTAGTTTCACAAATATAACCTAAGGATCATTACCAACATATCAAGTGAGAATACAAGTGTTACCACACTTTAATATCAAATAATGTTTACCTGATACAAAATTCAGTGTTTACCCACTGAAATATTTAATTATTCCTCATGATCACAAAATAGAGTTCTTTTATTTTCCAATAATCTATCACGGCCAGACTGACCGTGCTTCGTTCTCGAAGCATAACGAAAAAAGACAAAACAAATTTCCTAGTGTCTGACCGTGCTTCGTTCTCGAAGCATAACGAGAAAAAAAAAACCATAACAAATTTCCTAGTGTAGACATGTCTGTGGCAACATTCTACACCACTCTTCAAAAAAAAAATGTGTGTGAACACCAAAATCACCACACAATAACTCCAAAAATATCAAACTTTTTTCCACACATGACACTGCCTCTAACCCCAGTAGTTTTCAAGCAGCACCAAAGCCATGAACCCTAAAGGTTTTAGAGCACCACCAAAATTTCCTATATCCTTTAACCCCAAAGGTTTTGAAGCCCACACTATGAAAATTTAATGTCCTTCAACCCCAGTGGTTTTAAAGCAATACCCAATAAATAATAATAATAAACTATTATCAAGCGATAATTGCACTTTCCATAAACCGCTTGGCCAGTCTGACGTATTAAATGGTGTACTTAACATATTTATTATATTATTATAACACATTTATTTTTAATCTTAGGATGTGTAAGCATTGTCACAGTTGTAAAATGTAGTGAAAGATACTGAAGCAATTCGATCAACGTGCAATACGTGTCTCAACAGCGCCTTTAGCAAAAAATGAAGCAGAATCAGAATTTGGGTAAAGACACTGATTCACTCCAGCAAAATTCACTCACAATTAAATTACGTCAAAATTAATAATAGTACCTCCCTCGTCAGTGATTTCAATGCTAATACATCACTATTTGCAAATACCACCAATAATCCATTACATACCTACTAAATCTTAAGTAATACCAACATTTTTATTACTCAATGGCAAACATAACCAAGTCTAACACAAATTGAAAACTAGTAGACTATCCAAAGCATCTTTAATGATTTCTACTATTCTAAAAATTTTCTATATTTTTTTTTTTTACTACCGAAGTATGTTCTATCTGTAAAGACTAGTGAAAAGTTTTACTAGATTTTCGAACAAGACCCGTACAATCTAAATGTACCGTTTTGAAAGGTACAGGTTTTTTTTTTGTTGTTGGATGTAATATTCCTTGTTTTAGGCCCCGAATGTAATTTTCGCTTGTCTGTGCAAATCAAACAATGAGAAAGATGTTTCTCAATAAAATTAGTTCGTGTTTTGACGGTACTTATTTTATTATTGTTAGACTATAACCTAAAGGTATTTTGTAAATATTTTTTCTTAAATCAAAATCGAGGTGATGAATAATAGAGATAAATAATTAATAAACAAGTTATTTTGTTATATGGTTCCTAAACCCCCACATATCAGGTCAATTAATTGGCTTTCCGAAAAACTAATCTTTCAATTTGTAAAAGTCTTCACTTTTCTCTTTCATAGTTACAATATACAACATAGCTCTTGCTAATTTTTCTTTTCTGGATACAAATGACAATGCAATACCCTTTTCTCTAGCGCCAAAGTTTCAGAGCACGATAAAGCAGAGCCCCGAAGAGCCTTACCGTCTTTAGCTGCTTCAAACAGTATTCAAACTGCTCCATCCAAGCTCGGTGCCGAGTGACTGGATGCTCTTGCACCAGGTCTTGGCCTGCTGTCGGTCTTCTCAGGATCGAAGATGGGCAGCGCGATGTCATCGCCGAGATGATTGGGCGTTAAAGAACTATGTATACTCTTTAAGATTCCTTGCAGCTGCTCGGCGTTAAGATTCATTGTTTCTCGATGTCCAATCCCTGTGTAATACACAAAACACTATTAAAATTGTCATAAAATAGTTCCATCCCACTTCTGATATTAAATTATATTGAGGGTAGAGCTTGAATTTAACAAGTAGCTATCTATTACTATGCAGAAATTATAATACTATGTACTTAGTTGTGTATACCTTTATAAGTTTTTAAACAAAAATGTAGGTAGGAAACTGATTTTATAAGAGTCCCTTCCTATTTAAAAGCACAACTTTTTAGGCAAAAGAATAAAACTCTATACTAGAAATTTAGCATTATGGTATTATATTCAAGAGTAAATAATTAACCTATTTCAAAGCAAAAGTAGTAACGGAAAAGAAATTAAACGAAATACAAAATTTAACACTTTTTATATTATTGAAAGATTCAAAGCATCAGTTCAAAATGAATACAAAATATTTACACAATTTAGATTATATTTTCACACAGTTATTAGTACACATATACCAATAAATACAACAATTAAATATAAAGAGTTACAGCAAGAATACTTATCTTTACTCTAGGTGGCTCGTAGACAAAAAACCCCTTATCTCATAAGAACAGTGGGTTTTATAGGTTAAGATTCCCCCCATATACCCACACCTCTTTCCTATTCCAAGTTTGACAATTTAACAGCATTTTGTTTATAACAAACTGTTAATCTAAGAATCAAAAGGAAGTATCAATTGATATACATAAATTCTTAATTACAGTAAATCATTACTCAAAATACAGTTATGATTAATCATTTATCACAATAATAATTATCAAATAGTTCTCCACATTTAAAACAGAATTATAATTTAATTATGTAACTATTTTACAATATCTCTTAAAACGCTATGATAGTCAATTGACCTATTTCTAAATTACATTATTTATTTGAAGCTTAACTATCAACACTTTGTGTTGCTAAATTAGTTATTATTTATTTCAATAATGTCTACACTTTCTTTTATGAATAAATTTAAATATTTAGTTTCACAAATATAACCTAAGGATCATTACCAACATATCAAGTGAGAATACAAGTGTTACCACACTTTAATATCAAATAATGTTTACCTGATACAAAATTCAGTGTTTACCCACTGAAATATTTAATTATTCCTCATGATCACAAAATAGAGTTCTTTTATTTTCCAATAATCTATCACGTGCATTTGAGTATTTTTTTAAACCGTGGAAACTCGTTGATTTTCTTCTTGGAAACTCCTTCCGGGGTAAAATGTCCTTTTCCGGGATGTTACATATCTCTGTACCGACCTTTCACCAACATCGATGCCGTGAAAGCGTGGCAGACAGACAGACACACTTCATTTTTATTAATAATATGGATATGGATTTATGGATTTTTATACATATTAGGTACTTTTGTCACCGACCCTGATAAATCTATATATTTATTATGAAAATATGATAATTTATTTGCATAACGAATAAATTATCTTATTTTTAGATGATCGACAAATGATATTCACCATATACAATTTTAATAGCGCATTTCAGCTTCATATTGAAACATTCTGCATTTTAATAAATAGCTGCGTTGCTTTGCTTGTACTTAATTCAAAAGAGAAAGTACTAAGTTTCTTGCCAACTCAAGTTAGCCATAACTGCCTCGTTGGTCTTGTCTTCGTTCCTGGTTTCGAATCCCGGGTCGGGCCATAATTAAGTATTGGGATTTTCTGACTAGAAATTAGGAAGTTGGCGGTGTTTCACCATCATGCCTCGGAGAGCACGTTAAGCCGTCGGTCCCGGTTATTATCACTAACATGATAATATTCGTTAAAGCCTGCCAACCCGCACTGGAGCAGCGTGATGCGACTAAGATCTAATTCCTGCTCTCCTTTGAGAGTGGAGGCCTGTGCCTAGCAGTGGGACGTTAATAGGCTGTAGTGGTGGTGGTAGGTCATGCAGTCTAAGATGGTAGCGCTTATAAGGGGCATGGTACAGTGGCGTGCACAGTATTCGGAGCCAGGGTAGGTATTTAGGTAGATACAGTCCGCGCTTGAGCTCCGAGGAATCGGGATCTGAAGAAACGACGGCTGTAGGCCACCCCCGATCGGCGTTCCATATCCAGTTCGCTCCCATTATTAGTTTCGAGCTTGACGCGTGCTACTTGACAGCTGTAACGATAAAATATGTTAGTTGAGGTAGTTCAAAGGTTAACAATTATTAATCTATAAGTATTTTGCATTAAATTAAATTCTTAACATTTTATTTTTGTAAAATAAATTTGGGTTTTTTATCTGTGGATTGCAAGACCCTGAAACGCGAGCGCCATGGATTCAGCATCGTGTGACGTCACTGCTCACATCTCAAACCACAGAGAAGACCTATTTTTCATCTCAAACAAACGTCACTGTGAGGTCGTGTGATATACCTATTTTCGTTTTTTGAGAAAATTAACATAAAATATTTCGATTTGAGCATGTGAAAGGTTTCACGAAATGGAGTCAGGCTATACAAAAGCTGATAGTGCAAACCTGTTTAAAGTCGATTCATTTAGGGTTGCAAATTTATTTGCGTGTAATCCTGACTTTTGCTCTGCCGAGTTTCGTAATGTAATAAAACTTCCATGTAAGTACCGAAATAAACAAGGTATATATAATAGTACTTTAGTCTCGTGTTTAAAACCTAAGAAAGTGCTACTTTAAAGTGACAGAAATATAATTTATTTTAATTTTATGTCGTGTTTTATGAAGAAAATTTTAGGTTAAGTTTAATTCATTTTTGCTAGATCAGAGGCTTAAGTTGATTACTTCTTAATACTAACATCAAAGTGAAGACTCACAAAGTAATAATATTGCAGATTTATCCGATTTAAAGTCTGAGTCTCGGCACATTAAACCAATGTAACCACTGCTTTTGACGTTTATGACTTAAAATTGTAGGAATGTGTTTACACAACTTGTCAGGATATTAATAAATTATTATATAGAGTATTTCTGCACACGTCTTGTAGCTTGTAATTTTCACAATTGTATAAAAAAAGCCGTAAACTTTCCACTCAAAATTACTTATGACTTCGAGCGTCGTAGTTAGCTTTGTTTTATCTTAAGCTATGACGTCACAGCTAGCAAATGTCAGGTGACCGGCTGGTTTCGCACGAATTTAAAATTAATGTATTAAAAATGTATTTTTTTCTAATAAATAACGCTTTTTTTGAGTAAAAGATAATTGTAAGAGGTATAAAATGAATCTACATACATTTTTAGGTATATTTCCGAAAACTGACAAATAGCCAATTCTGCGATAGCAGTATTGTTTTGCACTTTAAACAACTCTAGGTCATTACTTTAACATTCCATAGGATTCCGCAGAGCTCGCGCGCGGACTATACCTATTTTCAGCAGGGCAATAAGCTTTGAGCTTTTTAACTAGGGTAAGCAATGCTTTCATGCCTCTATATCGTGCACGCCACTGGCATGGTAATTTTATTAAAATTCGTTCATAAAAGTCGTTTCGTAAAACCTCAAATTTGCAATGCTATAGAACCGGAAATATCAAGGTTCTAGACTTCTGCCAAACTAGATATTAATATTGTTTTAGCTATTTATAGAACCGAATTTGGTAATGACCAAATCCTCAGATTTCGTGAGCAGTCCCATTGTATTGATCTCATATCAAGTTGCACTTTTCAATATGCATTGAGATCACTCAAGCTTTTATCATTTGTATTGCGTGTTTAAGATGCAATATTAAAGAGCTGATTTTTTCCCTTTACGTTCAAAATATTAAGTGAAGATAATGTATGAAGTAGCCACTGCTTCAATAGACACCCCGGATGTGCACCATTTAGTTTGCTCCAAACCAATGAATGCTATAGTTGAATTAACAATAAAAATTGCTCATCCCGTCTCCACACACATTTTTGATGTGACAGACATTAAAGGATTTCCGACCTAATGTATATTGTGTAAGGGTATACTTTCCTGATGCACTTTTTTACAACGAACATTGTCCACCATGTAGGTCAGTCTATTAAGCGGGTTGTCGTATACCGGATGGGACGATTAAGTTTCACAGATTTTGAACATAATATTACTCTTATGTTACGTCACTCAATACTTTGTTTACTTGATAAAAGCTTCTTCAATATCCTCCTAAAGTTTTAAAGGGAGGTCTTAGATACGAAGAAATAAAAGAATAAATGATTTATTCCATTGAATTTACTTACTACAGGCGAACCCCTACGCTTTATCGGTAAAGTTTTTAAGTAAAATTTCTTAACATTTTTGTACTTATTTTTTGTAAAACATTAAAATATATTGTAATTTGTACCTAGCGAAATAAAGTTTTTAATAATTTTTCGACACATTTATCTAACCCTCAAATTGTACCTATAGCGAGCTTTTTGCTGTCCCGGTGTTTATCAAATTGGTCAGGATAGCATTGGTAAGTAAAGTTTAAAATTTTTATGAACGTCGTTATAGTAACATACGATAATCGTGAATCACGGCATACGGCTAGGATTTCCAGGTCGGTGGTTACACAACGAGTGGGCTCAGACCCTTAATGGAAGTTTTTGCGTCATTTGGTCGCTGCGGGGTCAGTGTGGTCGCCAAATGTGCCCGTTCGCAAGAAACCTGACACGCGAAAGCCGATCCTGACGTCGAGATTCAAGAAACATGCTCCCGCACATGGTAAGAGCTCGCTAAAGGTCGACCGAGGTGGTATTTTTTTATGCCTCCAAGTTTACGTCACGTTGATTCAAGATTACGTTACTTTGCCACTTTTTTTTAAACTGACCGCAAGCATCTTTTTACAATATGACTCCTCGAACACCATTACGATTTACGACTTACGAGACATCATTATGCAGCTTACGCTTGATTTAATGCATTGTAATAATGACTCTCGCTTCGCCCGGGCCGCGCTTGCGAAACAACATTTAAAGTTAAAACCCAGTAGCAACTAGCTCCGGAACGCCGATATAAATCAACAATTCAATTACAGTTTTATTCTGTCGAACATCGTTCCCTTTCACGGTCCGCGCGACCGAGGGATTTGAATTCGAACGCTCACAAATTATTGTTGGCTGTTGTTATTTTATTGTCGTATGATTTTTTTCTTTTCTTTAGCGTGTCCTTATCTGGCGTTGCGCGATCGCGTTCTCCGTCTCGCTCCGCCCCGCGGCCTGGTAGCAGCGTCTCGAGCACGTGCGACACGTTAAAGGCAGAACGTTCCCACGGTCGGACTCGAGCCGGGGCCCGCGCCCGCGCCCGCGCCCCGCTCGTGATTCCACTCCGGACACTCGTGCCAATGAAATAAAGTGCCCGCACACCACGTTCCAATTGCAAAACGCCGTTTGAAGTTTTCGAGGTAATGAAAGTGGCGGAAGCGGTTACTCTCTCGGATTGAGTAATGCTTTTAGGCTTGCACATTGTTCTGCGATATGAAACCGTCTTCGAACGTAATGGCCCATTGATAAATAGCTGACAAGAACTGCTCGGAAGATTGCATTTGCCTTTTTTCTTGTACTCTATCGTGCTTTTTATTGAGACGAGGCAGCCAAATGATTCAACTTTTTAAAGCCTGAAGGCGTTTTGGAGTTATGAAACATTTTTACTTTTGGGGTCTGACGTAAATGTAGTTCAAAAACTGGTTTTTGCTGTTTCCTACGCAATAATTATTCTTCATTTTAATAGCCATTCAAGGCATTCGTTGTGGAGAAAACATAAACAGTATGTCATCAGATTCTACTTTTTCGATAGCAACATAGGAATTAAATTAGAGATAACATTATTGACTATTGAGTAGTCGTCTTTGTAATCGGGTAAAATATTCAACTTTTCTTCAGACCTTGCTTCAGAACACCTCATTACAAACGGGAAGAAAATCATAGTATGCTTACATGTACGCTGTTTACTTATGTACCTATCATGTACCTATTCTAAGGTTTACTCTTGTATAAGACAAAATTTCCTGATTAAGCAGGCGTTGCAACTCTCTATTAATTAACGAATTGCATCATGTTAGATTATTTACTGTCTATGTTCTAAGACAGGACACAAGTTTGCCTAACACACTCTGTGATAGTGTCACACGCAATCGCGATAGCACATTGTCTTGTTGCCCCTTATCTCTAACAAGGTCCCGTTAATTGACGCAGAAATTAGAAACTGCTACCACACTGCTACCCGAATTGTAGCTTAGAAAGTAATAAACATACCTACATACTTATTTTATAGTTTACTTATAAAGAAACCGTGGCGCAGTTTGTAGCGCTGTTGTATTAACGAGCGGAGGTCCCGGGTTCGATCCCCGGCAGGGTCAATTTGTGTATTTATTATTTCTGAATTTTCCCTGGTCTGGCCTGGTGGGAGGCTTCGGCCGTGGATAATTACCACCCTACCGGCAAAAGACGTGCCGCCAAGCGATTTAGTGTTCCGGTACGATGCCGCGTAGAAACCGAATAGGGGTATGGGTTTAATATAACTGCCATGCCCCTAACAGGTTAGCCCGCTACCATCTTAGACTGTGTCATCACTTACCATCAAGTGAGATCGCAGTCAAGGGCTAACTTGTAGTAGATAAAAAAACAATATTCATAATGCTTTTAAGCTGTAGTATAATGTAAAATGGGTGGGACCCTCTATTCATAAGCCGTACCTATTGTCCTGATATCCATGAAAATGGCCTTTAAAAAACTTGAGATAATGGCTGGCTCTGTAAATTTGCAGATTGCAATCTAATGCTTTCTATCTCGCTAGATTGTAAACTGTCGACAGATTGTGAACCGGTCAATGTTCTGAGTGTCTGAATAATCAGGTACAGGGTACTTAAGTTCTATCGGGTTAATAGGTATATTAGGTATGTTAGGTATAACAGATTACAATCTACCGAACAATAATGCGTTAAATTGTAATCTTGCGACAGTTTGCAATTTCGCGAGTTAGATTATAATCTAACGGTTTTTACAATCTTACGGTGACATATACATACCATAGGAATATATCATACCTAATTAATAAGAGACACCTGTATATAATTCTATATGAAAATAAGCAAATCTGAGAGAGACCTTCACCTACTTAATAGACAGATAGATAGCTACGGGTTACCTATAGCTCCGGTAGAGTAGTCCCTATAGACTAGAAGGACTAAGTAGTCCTTTGTGTCATCTTCTTTATCAGTACTGATAAAGAAGATGACACAAGTCGAGAAACATCGCTTAGGATGTGTTAATCGTCACATTTGGCGCTACAGCAATTTGTGGGTTCGAGCCTACTCCAGTTAATTTCTCAGGAAGTGTTACGATTCCAAAACCATGATCAGTAGCCGCGACTTGTAGATACTCATGTCTGTGCACGATTGAGACGAAGAAAAATCTTAGCGTTGATTATTTAGATTAGTTCGCTATTTAGCTGTTCTAAGAAGAGTTAACCCTTTAAGAGGTTTAAGTTTAACGTCACCAGTTTTTTTTGACTTGGAGTGGATATAAACCTCGTATTTCATTTTGAAAAGTTCCACCAAGATCTTACTCATTCAAAGACAAAATAATAATTGGAAAATTACCAAATGTGTTACAATTTCAAAGGAATCGTACGTCTAACGGCGCGAGATCGATTATATTTTCATACAATCGTCTGTATCTATCTAAAGGTCACGCGTAATGCTATTCACTACATCGTTCTATACTGAAGAAACTATCCATTTTGTATCTCGTAAAATATTTCATACATCCAAACTACAAACGAATTTAAACTGAAACACTAAAGTATTTGAGCTGAAATTTAATCGACAAAGAATTTTTGTAGCAACTATTTAAGTTTATTTGTGGAACATCAAAATCGAAACGCAGTTTATCGGAATGTAGCATCTTTGTTTATTACGATAAGGGTCAAAATGGGTTTCGGGGACGAAGTGAGATGGTGTATCGAAAGCCAGGAAGTGCATTGTTAGGTCACGTTCTCACAACTCCCCTTTTCTTCGAGGGGGAATATATAATTGCACTTTTTTCTGTCGCATATGGCCAAGGAAACGGTGGATTGTGCAAGATCGTTCCCACGGTTCGCCCCTTGGGCATAAAGGCCGAGGTCAGGAAAAAATACGTGCCGGCATAATGCGGGGGCTTCTTTTGTAACGGCAGATGCACTCTAGGGTTAAGTGTGGAATAGATGTGGAAAATGGACTGATTGACGCGATATTGTTAGCGAAATCCTATTGAATATTTTTTAAGGCGATTGGGAATCCTTTTTGATAAATTGTAGTAGGTTTTGATTAGGCTGTGAAGAAAACTTCGCTCTAGTGGCATGGATTCGTAATATTTTTTATGCCTTTAATGGTTTTTCATATCAAATTCTTTAGCAGAGTGCCTACTTATTAACGGAAGTAAATCCCGCGAAAATTATGATATTATGTAAAAGTTTTTGATATCAGCAAGTTAAACTTAAAACGATGTGGGAGCTTTTATGGATCCCGTTTTAGTTAATTACCTACGTATTCCATAAAGAAATCAATATTTTACGAATCAACCGTTAGCAATACTTCACTTAATGTAAATTCGAAAAAAGAACCGATTCCGTAAAAAAATCTCAAGAACCGGTCCGCAAAAAGAGTCACGCTGGAACAACTTTTTGCAATCTGTTCTACTTCAAAATTTCAAACGTCTTATCTTCGAATATCGAATTCCACTCGTTCCAATTTCAAATTTCACTCGCCACTATAACTACATTGGCCGCCATTAGGGAAAAAAGCTGTTGACAAAAAAAGAATTGCACCTTTTCTAAGGCGTTCTTTACCTATTTAGAGCTGGTCGCGTTCCCACGATCGCTCGCGCCAGTTGTGCGTCTCCCCTCCGTAACTTTTTTTCTTTTTCTTGCCATATCAATATTTATGTGTAGGTATCATTAGATTGCATATGTATGTATGTATTTTATATTCGCTTTTTAAAATGGACTTATTTCAACTTTTTTGTTTTAACTTCTACAAATTAAATTTTTGCTCGGACTTTATAATATGATTTTTATTAGGTGGGTAATTGGAAGTGATTTAACTTTCCTATTTAAAGATCGGCTATTGACTACTTTGACATAATATGCTGTGATTTAATATGGGTAATGGGAATATATATCCATACTTTATAATATTATACCTAAATGCGAAAGTTTGCATGGATAGACGGATGTTTGTTACTCAATCACGCCTGAAGGGCTGAACGGATCTGGATGAAATTTGGCTCAGAAATAGATCTTGGATAACATATAGGGAAATTAAAGACGTCCCGCGGGAACCAAAAAAAAACCTCAATTCATGTGGATGAAGTCACGGGCATGAGCTAGTATTAAATGTATGGAATCTCTAATAGCTAAAGAATTGGAATTGTAGAGAATCAGTTCTATAACCAAGAAATGATTTCCAGAAACTCTACCACTGACATGTCAGCTACTCCCTAATAAAACACTTTATTAAAAATAAACACTGTTTTCACGCACACTTATCCTGAACAATCATAGAGGGCATGTGCGGGGATATAGGGCGTAATGAATCAATAAAATCTCGATTTAAATACAATAAGGATAGGGATCAAAATTCAAATTGACTTTCATAATGAATGCATGAATAGGAAATTTTAAAGTTCGGAATTTCAACTCTATGACATATGTGGTTGAATTCAAAGTCGGTATAGCCACGTTTGAAGTTGGAACATACGTTGACAGCGCGTAAAGCCGCGCACACATTGCGTTTACGCTGTGATCCGTTCCCACGATCCACGCGGCATATGGCGCGAGCGGGGAGCACTTACGCGCGAACGGTGACGCGTGCACAAAAAATACTCGGACTTTATGCTTAAGCGGATCTATGGAGTACTTATGAATAATAATACCTACACGTGTAAGAAAAGAATATACTTAGGTAAACTTTAATGCTTTTTTACTTAGCTATTAATGTTTTTGCTACATAATTTCATCCGAATATGGATTTCATTGAGTTTCAGAAAATTCTTAACAGTTTTCATTCCTTTCATGTATTGGAAAGTTTGTATGAAAATCCATCATTTTCCAAGGTATTGGAAAATTTGTAGGGAAGTACTTATTTGTTGTTTTGGTTAAAAAGAAGGAAACTGTTTCAGGATTTTTGGAAGCACCTCTTCCTGACTAATTTTCAAAAAAAACTAGCCGAGCGAAGGGCTTGTCGCCTAGTTGACAAAATATAATAATTATAGGAATCGATCACTGCTTGATTGTGATACTAGTGTCAAACTTGACGTTTGGGCATCAGGTAATTAGTTTGAATCGCAAGAATTTTATGTTATTGTTTGAGATAAACTCATCGCATAGTCGGTAGAGTGTAGCTAACCAAAGTAAATAAAAAGGTTGTAGTTCTAAAGGTAAGTAGCCAAGTCATGTTCTAATAAATAAATTAGTTCATGATGTACTTTACCCATTTCCACCACCTAAAGTAGAGCTAAGGCGCCGTTGTGGTGCCGCCGCCAACCAAACCGCCATATTATCATTGAAGCAAAAATGCACAAACAAAATAAAATATCTAGATACAATAATTAACGAGGCAAATCAAACAAAAAAATTAAGGTCAAATAAATCTTTCGGAATTGTAATTTTGGAAGTGTTTTATAGGCGGGCAGGTGGCGCTCGCAACTGTCGCCGTTCCCACGGTTCGAGCCTAGGCGCGCGCACCGGGCGCTCCGCGCGGTTCGAATCATGCACACTCTCGCGACTCGCGATCATACCGCCAATAGGGATGGTGCCAACTCAATCAAATCAGCAACTCTTTATCAAACTTAAAAACGCTCTTCTAGTATGGAAGTTGTATGAAATTCGCAATTGTGACGTCATCAAATTTCAATGCACTCATTTTCTTTAATCTTTATTATAAAATGGTTATGAAACTTAAAACTAACCGAGGATGTGAAATTTAGGTCTTTTGGAAGTCCCTCTATTTAATAATCATTTAGAAATAATTTATTTTTGATATAGGCATCATCTTTTTGAATTTAGAATTAATCCCTTTCCAATCATTTACCTATTTTACTTTTGACAGCTCGAGTCAAAAGTAAAATAAGTGGGTGGACAGGTATAATTTAATAAAATTAATTTCCTGTAATAATAACTATAGATGTTCTCTATTAGGTACCCTGTACCTATTAATTATTTTCTACAGATAAATCATCATCATCAGGTAGCTCATGAAATTAAATTAAATGAAATCATTTATTTCACGTAGGGACAACTTATCAAGAAGAAAACGAAAATATACCTAACCCCGCAAGGAGCATGAAAAGGTCAGCGTTGCAACTTAAGAATTTTAGAAGTGTTAGAAAAAACTGCTTAATCGAACCGGCTTCGCTCGGGTGGGATTGAAGTAATTCCTTTCTTTTTTAAAGTTACAGTAAGGAGAACTTGGAGTAGATATTCCAAGAAACATATTTGAATTTAAAACCTCAGAGATCAGAGGTGCCATCTTAATCTTCAGCCAAACAGATTTCAACTAAAAAGACAATAATCACTAATCATAATAAATAGTTAAATGCAGATGTTATCTCATAACCAGTAGGGTACCTTCTAAATGGATATTAAGTAGGAACCTATCTATGAATAGTTGAAATTATTCATAATAGGTAGGTATAATCTGAATGCCAGCGCGTGCGCGCACGAGTCGAATGACGCACGTTAATAATTAGGAGTATTGCGTCGTACAAGTTTTTATGCAAAATAATTATATCCTAGTAGCAACATATTAGGTACCTACTTTTAATTACCAATTGCATGAATAATACTTATTATTTACTTACTTATATAAAGATTTCATACAAATATTCGAGTAGGTATGCACCTAAATGGGAACATAAGTCTGAATTAATTATTCATGAATGTAGTGAAGTACTTACCTATGGTAGCTAAGTGTATGTCTATTGTAAAACTAATTGAGGTACGCCCTCGAATTAATCCACGTTAAATGTACTTATCTACCTACCTAGTACCTAACTATTAAACGTTCTTTCTTAGTTTGGTGTCATAGTCAAAAATGCAAAATAAATTTAACAGTTTAAAAAATTGATTAAAACAATAATACGATAGTGAAAATATTTGGTATACCTTTTCAAAAAATATTAAACGTAAAGTTTGAAATTTATGTTAAAACTGTCTAATTTTATATTAAGTCTATAAATAAAAAAGCAACATTGAAAATCTGTAAAGCTGAGTTTTATTTTGAAAAAAGTCTCAGTTTCTTTTTTTTACTTTGAACTTAATATTCTGTGGTAATAATAACTTTTTAATGACTATAAAGTAATGCCATCTAGCGGCATTACATTGCGTCGCATTAAATTTAACAATGCTGATCCCTGTTACATAAGGGGAGGATAGGAAGTGATACAACACAATTATTCTTTTGAGAACAATAACATCTTTAGGTCAAAGTTTAAGAACTTTTGGGGACCGTGGGAAAGGTTGCGAATTTACAATTAAAGAGGGTGAATCCTAGTATAAATTTTGGACTCAGTACCGTTGCATGTTCAGTTAATTTTGGGATCTGTAACAGGAAGTAGATAACTTTAAAATTAAATGGTAGTCGGATTTTAGACAGAAGTGAAGGAAAAAGTGCCCTAATTTTTTAAAGTGTCGTTTTGTTTATGTGTAGGTTTCTGTATGTGTAAATATCTCTTATAAATTGTGATTTGTGAGTGAATTCGTCCAAGACTGATAAGTAACAGCATGTAAAAAGTGAAGTGCCTATTACCTAAGTATATCTACTGTGTAGGTAGTCCAAGCTCGCGAAAGTGATTAACTTCGGAGAATGTAGTCATGTTTTGAACGAGTGAATTATTTTTGGTTGATTAATCATTACCGGGTCAAAATTTCATGAGATCTGATTAGATTATACCCATATTCTAAAAGTGCAGTGGATGTATATAACTAGTTGTACTTAGTACCT
This sequence comes from Erebia palarica, assembly GCA_964035005.1. Taxonomy (NCBI): domain Eukaryota; kingdom Metazoa; phylum Arthropoda; class Insecta; order Lepidoptera; family Nymphalidae; genus Erebia; species Erebia palarica. Next base: position 33,353,289 of record OZ035983.1, read on the forward strand.
AGTGTTATACATAAAATAAGAATACTTAAGTGTATAAGTTGAAATTTTTTTAGGTTAAATAATTATTGTCTTATTATTTTTTGTAAGTGCTTTGCGTGCCCGGTTGAATGGTTCCACCGGAAAACAAATAACGAGTACCGTGTTGATTTTTGCCGTCTTTATTTATTTTAAACAACATGCTTTGACGTCAGTGCATCGTACAAAATACAAATTATAATTTCCTCAAAGCATTAGATTTAAATAGGCACTGGTGTGTATTACTTGTCGGGCTAGATATCACGTACCTATCGTTACTTATCCTGACATACTAATAATATAAATGCGAAAGTGTGGCTGTTTGTCAGACTGATAAAAGAAGATGGTCCAATCTGGTCCGTCCAAATAATCCGTAGTCGGACAGAATCATCCCGTGTTTTTAACTGGTACAGTAAAAAATATCCCATCAAAAACATAAATGTAAAATGAGAGCCAAGTTCAAAATTGTGATATATATGTCTTGGTTGTTGACTTCAGCGACAAAAGAAGTGAGATCTAAATGGATGCCAAGTTCAATGGTCAGTCCTGCAATTTATTTATCCCATCAAAAACATAAATGTGAAATGAGAGCCAAATTCAAAATTGTGATATACAGGGTTACAGGAAAAGTCGACCTAGATCCGTTAAGGGCGTGTAGTACACATCATTTCTGAATGATTTCACTATGGAACCCCCCATCCTAAACTTAACCGTTTTCGAGATATTCGAGTTTATTTTTTTTTATGAAAATGCCCAATTTTTCGGCTATTGAATTGAATATTTTGATTTTTTTTGACTCTTATGATTATTTTTCTGGTTTTTTACATGAAGAATGAGATGCTTAATGACCTCAATGACTAAAATTGCACGTAAGTTAACTAAATAGTTCATTGTAGACGATCGAAACTTAAGAAAATAAGTACAAATTATAAAAAAAAAATTTCTTTTCTGGATATCTCAAAAAATTATTATGGCACTTGCTCTGCAGATGTGCTTAAAAACATCTACATTTTATCAGCTATCCAACGAGGTATAACAACCTAGGGTTGTATTTAAACTCATAGAAAAAAACATAGTTGGAAAGGTTCAGGTAGTAGGTCTAACGGGTGATTGTAGTAAGCTAAATGAAACAATAAATCAGTTCAAAATAACATTTATTCACCTAATGTTTTTGAATAAATTTTTATAGTTCATGTTCTACGTGTCCACCTCTATTTCGCACACATTTTCTCATTCTTTCACGTAGTCCACTTTTCACTACACCAGTGGTTAATGTTCTTCTTATGTCGTTAGCAGCATTAATTATCCTTTCTTTGAGAACTTCCACTGACGATATGGGGTTGGGCTCACTGTAAACGAGGCTCTTCATGTGCCCCCATACATAAAAATCCATGGGGGTCAGGTCGGGACATCTGGCTGGCCAGGGTAAAGGACCACCTCGTCCAATCCATTTGTTAGGATAGTTAGTGTCCAACCATTCCCTAACGCTTCTTCTGAAATGAGCAGGGCAGCCATCATGTTGAAACCGCATGTCCCGCAGTAATTGTAATGGGAGATCATCTAGTAGGTCACCTAAGTGATCTCTTAAGAAATTTTCATAAGTTTCACCATTCAGATTGTTTGGAAGAAAGTAAGGCCCAATCAAATGGTTGGAAATGATGCCCATCCACACATTTACACTAAATCGTCGTTGTGACCCCTTTATTCTTTTCTTATTTGGATTGCCTAGTTCTTTAGGAGCCCAATAGTGTGCGTTATGGTAATTAGTAATCCCGTCCTTATCGAATTTGGATTCATCTGTCCACAATATTAATTTTAGGAAATTCGGGTCCTCGATATCTGCATTGAGCATGAATCTGCAGAAGTCCATGCGTCTCGCGGGATCTCCTTCTTCAATTACATGTACCGGCGTGTAGTGATAAGGATACAGGCCTGCCAGTCCAGAAACAAAGCCAAGTCGTGTGGGAATCCGAAAGCACAATAATTCGCATCTACCATGGACGAATCGCATGAGCAGACTAAAATGGATGGCAAGCAAACAAACGACCAAATACAAAACAATGGGCATGTTGTATCCCCAAACTTGTTTTTGCACATTATTTTTCTCACTCTCACCTGCATAAATCGTAAGTTGTCTCGCTCACACGCACCGGATTAACTTGAAGGACAATAGCCGAGGGACCCGTTAGACCTACTACCTGAACCTTTTCAACTATGTTTTTTTCTATGAGTTTAAATACAACCCTAGGTTATTATACCTCGTTGGATAGCTGATAAAATGTAGATGTTTTTAAGCACATCTGCAGAGCAAGTGCCATAATAATTTTTTGAGATATCCAGAAAAGAAAAATATTTTTTTATAATTTGTACTTATTTTCTTAAGTTTCGATCGTCTACAATGACCTATTTAGTTAACTTACGTGCAATTTTAGTCATTGAGGTCATTAAGCATCTCATTCTTCATGTAAAAAACTAAAAAAATAATCATAAGAGTCAAAAAAAATCAAAATATTCAATTCAATAGCCGAAAAATTGGGCATTTTCATAAAAAAAATTAAAACTCGAATATCTCGAAAACGGTTAAGTTTAGGATGGGGGGTTCCATAGTGAAATCATTCAGAAATGATGTGTACTACACGCCCTTAACGGATCTAGGTCGACTTTTCCTGTAACCCTGTATATGCCTTGGTTGTTGACTTCAGCGACAAAAGAAGTGAGATCTAAATGGGTGCCAAGTTCAATGGTCAGTCCTGAAATTTATTTATAACAACATATAATATTTTATAACAACTTAAAATATCATTTCTTCTTATAACTTAGTATAAAATGTTGAAGACTAAGGCTTTGGCTTGGCTAGTTTTCATATACGAATTATAGCGTTCACAAGTTGTAAAGCTGTAAGTTCTTATTTTATTCTTCCGAAAATTTGGGTTGCTGGTAGCTAAACTGTACTTTTAGGTACCTACTTAATAATAATTCGTATATGGAAACTAGCCAAGCCAAAGCCTTAGTCTTCAACATTTTATACTAAGTTATAAGAAGAAATGATATTTTAAGTTGTTATAAAATATTATATGTTGTTATAAATAAATTTCAGGACTGACCATTGAACTTGGCACCCATTTAGATCTCACTTCTTTTGTCGCTGAAGTCAACAACCAAGGCATATATATCACAATTTTGAATTTGGCTCTCATTTCACATTTATGTTTTTGATGGGATAAATAAATTGCAGGACTGACCATTGAACTTTTCATCCATTTAGATCTCACTTCTTTTGTCGCTGAAGTCAACAACCAAGACATATATATCACAATTTTGAACTTGACTCTCATTTTACATTTATGTTTTTGATGGGATATCATTACTTTTTGTACAGAAATTATTGAACTCAATCTCAAACTCAAAACATATTTATTCAAAATATGTACCTACAAAGTACACCTTCTGAACGTCATGCTTACAGAGCATAAGACGTGACGGTGATAATTAACTACGATATCTTAAAACTAAAGCTACGAGGGTTCCAAACGTGCCCTGGTCTGAGAAGAGCCCGCAATAAACTCCGCTTTTTTCTATTATCACCATCTCACAAATATTTGAAATTATATATATGTACTTATAATATAACATTACATAATCAGCCGCTGTAACAATTCATACCCATGCCTTGCTATCATTCAAATAATCCTTTACACTGTAATAGGACTTTTCTATTAGTTTAGTTTACGTTTTACATTAGTAGGTACTTATTATTCGGTGTAAGTTCAGTGTGTCACCCACCAGTAATTCTATTGTACGACTCATTGTACAAGATAATTAAAGACGGGAATTCTCAAGAAAAATATATAGTGTACCGAGAGTTACACTGACATTGACAGATTACATCTATGGTCAGACTACCTCTACAGCACATTTCTACATCTCATCAATTTTGATTGCAAAAGTTCAAAATCAAATGTTTTTTGTGAAACATTGAAAACAAGCACGGTAAACAGTCGATATCACTAAAACCACTATAAACAATGAATACAAATCACAATGACTGACAGCTTGAACTGACGACTTCAAATACGTTTCTTCTTCATTTCTGTCAATGACGTTTCGTTGCACAAAATATATGAATACGAAGGTAAGGTTTTAATGCAACTATATTATTATTCATTATTATTTACATTAAAATAATAATTATGTGTCATTTTCAATAGTTAAGGAGTTACTACCACCGCTTAAAGCAGTATTGTTTCAAAATAACGGTTGAATGTCACGTACTTTGACGTCCTTAAAATAATGATTATAACACTACAACATAAAAGTCAACAATATTAAAATAATACGGCTTTAAGCAATGGTAGTATGCCCCGTGTCAGAGTTTTGATCTATACCTAGGTAGATCATAAAAATGTCGATTTTTGTACGTTTATATCTAAATAACCATTTGAGGTGTGCTTATGAAATTTGGAGCACATATGTATCTCACGGGTCTCAAAATATGCGCCAAATTTGACATGTTTATGTGAAATAGTTTTTGAGTTATGAGGGGGTCAAAAGTGGCTCCAAATGGTTCGTGTAATATTATACACGATGCTGCTCGCCAGTTTTATTGAACTTTGGCTGGACACGCTTCCGCGTGTCTTGATTGAGTAAGACTGTTACTGACTGACATTTTAATGGAGCACATGTTATAGGAGATAGCTGCACTTTTGGTATCTATCGTTAGAAAGGCTGATTTAGTATTTGGTGGGTCCTAGGCTCTCCACTGATGACGATAGTGAAGGTCTGCCCGCATGCTGATGGGTCTTTCACTAGATATGGCCGCTCAAAGATGTGTTATGGTTACAAAAAAAAGAACCATACCTAGAAAGGCTGAGTCACAGCTAGCGACCAGCTTATTCAAATCCATTTTGAAATGCTCAAACTTTCCGATAAATTCTGCAAGACCAAAGTTTCCAACCAAGTTTCGTGCCACGATAGTTCAACCAAATGAGAATGACTCGAAAATTGGAAATTGGCACTAAAGTATCGCGGCAACGCACGGCAACGCTGGGTGCATTCAAATCACTTTAGTAGTTTCAGGGTGATGCGCGATAACACTTTCCAGACAGACAGACGGACATAATTTAAAAAAACTGTTTTGGTCTCCGTATCGATATTAAATCTTCTCCCAAAATACAAAATATTAGTAGAATAGTCCAGTAAGGTGGTGTTTTATTATAATACCAATAAACGTACACGAGTCAAAAATCTGTAGGTAATAATAAAATTATATGCTAAATTCTAAATTAAGTACCTCGGAGATAATATTATAGGCTTGCAAGGATAATAATTAACATACTTACATAAAATATCAGGTATTTTATTTTATTGATTACAGCTAAGGAAATTTAAATAATTACTTGATGCAAATTATTTCAAATATTATTCTTTTAACTAAAATTATTACATTTAGGAAATTTTCTCATAAATTATAATAATAGATGGCAGCATCCGCATATTGCTTTTGCAAAAACTTTTTCATTATATAATTAAGACTTTCATTATTAATTCATTTTCTTCTTTATTTCCGTGTACTTGTGTGCAATAAAGATTTAAATAATAATAATAAGATGTGTTGCCATTGAAAGGCAAGGGATTTTTAAATTCCATAACAATAATAAAATGAAGGAACTTAAAAAATCGCATAGATCAGTCTCACTGAATACTATTTTCGCAAACTGAATTTGTAGTTTCTGGAGCGTGAAAGGTACTCATGTACTAAAATATCACTGTATTATACTGTACTGTACTCATTTACTGTAATGTATTGTACACATGTAATAGTGTATTCTGTTAAATTTAATATAAATTCATTCAATGACTTAGCATTAAAGTAAACTTTATAAGTAAGTTAAATTTTTTCAACTGTTTTTGAAAGGTTGTTGTCAACTCACATAATGACTCATTTATGATTTATTTAAGACGTAGTTATCAAATTTACTGAAAAAAATTCTATCGAAAATAGGTAAAAGCGGATGTAAAATTGTTTGAGCTTTTTAAATCTATTATCATTTCATTTTGTAATATTAATTGTAAAAGTTTTAGCCCTACAGAACGATGATTAAGTAGAAGAATATACCTTTCATCTACCTACATTACACTAGGATACATGTTAAGAATGTATATAACTGTATAAGTAGGCCTTAAATTAGGGAATGCTACCACATAACATTCACTATGAAGCAGTCATCTCAGCAAACATAATGATAGTACCAACTTATAAAGCAAAACATTTGTGCAAATTAAATGAATGGACTTTCTATTAAATTTTATATACTTAAAGTAAATCATACTAATATTATAAATGCGAAGGTGTGTTTGTTTGTTGGTTTGTTCTTCAATCACGCCGCAACGGAGCAACGCATCGACGTGGTTTTTGGCATGGATATAGTTGAGCGCCTAGAGAGTGATAGTGCAACCTGGATATAAAATTGAGGAGTTTCCGCAGGAATAAAAACAAACTTAAGCCACGCGGATATATTCGCGGACATCAGCTAGTTATACCTAAATATAATATACATACTAAATAGTTATTTTATTTGGCGCGCGACATTCGGCTATCATCTGAGTAAACAAGGTGAGATCATCGAGCAAAGAAGCAATTTTTTCAGCAATGAAGAGATGTTGACTCTGAATTGACGTAGAATGGAATGCGATATACCTACTGATAAAAACAAAGAAAAACTTTCCGAAAGTAATAATATGCTCCACCCGACCGAATATCGGCCACGGCGGCCTATCTCCAGAGAGATTAGCCATCTGCGCGGGAGATATTATAGTGCACACGTGTGTGCGCATTCAAAGGTGCACTCTCTGTTCCTTTACTCTCATAGCCCGATGGGACGGAAAATCCGGCACGATCGGAGAGAGATCAGGACGGCTTACAACTTCCTGACTCCAGGTTAGTACTTACTGAGAATTTTTTTTCTTTCTGAGTGCGTCTACATGGGAGAGACTTATACAAGAAATTTAGTCTTGGGCAAATCAAATGCGTACCTATATACGAGATTACGTTAATATTAACTACATCTATCTATCTACGATAAATACCTAGATTAAAGTAGATATAATATTATATTTGCAAATAAGTATTGAAAAGACATTTCCTATGTTATCGAATCCAGCTCGCTAAAACTAAAGCTAAATGTAGATAATAAATTTACATTTTAAATTAATATTATGAATTTTATAAATTTTTAGGCTCTACGCATCCTGGAACAAAAATATACCTAGACTGAATATTTATGAAACATTTAAATACTGTATTATCATAATATTATGTATAATATTTTATTAAATAATATATTTTATTCTAAATGCCAACGTTGTTTAACTGGCACGTGCAATTTGCATTATGCAAAATGCCTAAATTCATAAAATATTAATATGCAATTGGCATGCTGACTTTCAAATTAAACACAATAAGTATAAAGACTATTTTTAGTAAAGTGTTTTTTATTTTTATTTTATTTTATTTTTGACGACCTCCGTGGTGCAGTGTGTAGCGCTGTTGTCTTAACGTGCGGAGGCCCCGCGGGGTATGGGTTTAATATAACTGCCATGCCCCTAACAGGTTAGCCCGCTACCATCTTAGACTGCATCATCACTTACCATCAGGTGAGATCGCAGTCAAGGGCTAACTTGTAGTGGATAAAAAAAAGAAATTGCATGATATTTGATATGATTGACTTGCGCTTGACGACAATCATGCTTAGTGCAAAGCGATGATATTAATGTGTTATTAATGCTATGTTGAAAATTTGTAAGTAAGGTAATAATTACCTACTCTCGATTGCACATAATAGGAGCGTAGTTTTTAATGTTGTTTTTAGATCGATTTCAGACGATTAGTTTCTAGTTAGTAAGACCAGTTTCTTCGTACTGACTTTACCTAGGTATTCATTTTTTTTAAACATTTTATTATTTTTATGTTCATAGAGCAGGAATTAACAAAATGTCTCAAATCAAATCATAGCTGTATTATTTGACGTTCGTGTTGTAGAATACTGCAGAACTAAAATCGTTATTTTAGGGACGTCAAAATACGTGACATAAAACTGTCATATTGAAGTAATACTGCTATAAGCGATGGTAGTAACCCCCCTGCTTAGGTATTTATCAGCAATTTTCCAAGCCATTGCATGGATCCAGAATTCTGGCTATGGGATCGAGCGCTTGATGTCTTGCTAAAATAGCGTCAGATCTTATGTCTTACTGCATGCTGAAATATTTTCTTATTGGAAGTGGATACTTTGCACCTACTTATATATGAGAATAAAATAATAAGAATACGAAGATTTTATATTCAATATAATACAGGGGTCCCTCCTCTCCCTTCTGTGCTAGGATAACCTGTATTGCAGAAGATATAGTTCCTTACATATACCTCAATATGTATAATTATTTCAATGCACATAACTGACTGGATGCTTGGAGTCAAAACTTAAAACTAGCTGCTTTATTAGATATTCATGCAAACATAGCGCAAGTTTTATTCATTAATCATCTTCATACTTAATAACCATAACAGATCATATAACTATTGTCCCTACATAATGCATGTTTTTTTTTACGGAAAATCGAAGCACGTGTAACCACGTGGCGTGATGGAGCACGCTTGTACTGATACAAATGCCACAATGATCAAATTTACTTGACTTTATGAAAGATTATTATTTTAATTAAATTTGACTGTCAAATTTTGGTAAAATATAAGATTTTTTTTCAAAATGGAAAATGAGTAGGTAAGAATACAGAGACCCTTGTCCATGTAAGTATGATTAAACTTTTATACTTTTTTTGTATTCAAACATTCCGACTCAACAATAAGCAATGCACGTGTACGAAACGCGCCGAGTCTGAAATTAGTTTGCGAAAAAAATATTTAAGTTTAACCCAAATTTCGCAAGAGTTGCGGAATTCAGAATAAGGGGTTGCAAAAAATCCTTTCTAACCCGAACGTCCGATAAACACGTGCATGAGGTAACAATACCGATGACTCAGACCCATAGCGTTGGACTTTATTATTAAGAAAATAAAAAAAAAGATACGCGCTCTCGTCGTATCGTCGAGAATTGTACATCTGCCGAAATTTCTCACGGCTCCAACGAGAGCGCCGTGTATGGTATTATTATACCGGACCTTATTAGGGCTGGCACATTAGAAGTTTTTTTTGTATACAAACTGGAAGAAATGCTAACCCGCACACATGCTTTGCATCTAATTTGCACTCGCCCTCTGATTTTACAAACAAGACAAAGTAATACGGGTGTTTTATAGTAAATATAATTATGTGCGGGTGTATCGATAGCAAATATTGATTGTATGTGGGCTACGAAGGCGCCCACCTCAGTAAGAAAATGGGTACTTATTAATAGACTAAACATAGGTCTAGTCCAAATGCAATCTTTTTTTCTACGTATTAGCGAAGTTTAGTTCATATTTAGCGCTTAAATTCTAATTTTAAAGTACATTAAAATTATATGGTATTTTAATTGCAATTGATTTGAATATGTATCTATGGAATAAAAATATGTTTTTTTGTTGTGTATTGTTTCAGTTTTACGTGCATGAGGTCACAAAAGATATTTCACAGAATGATTTCTTTCTTAATCAAGGCTACAGAAATGCGGCATAATGTTATTGCAACTTTGTCAGCTAACAGACAAGCATCAGTACTGTTTTCAATGATGAATTTGTCAACCCTATAATATATACCAAGTCTACCTACGCATTCATCGCTGATTATGACAACTGTGCGCCTAGCGGTATTACTTGGCGACTTTTTAATCAATAGCGCTCGTTTAGCATATCAGGTTTTGCGATACGAATCTACATAACGACTTTAGTAAAAGCTGTGGCAACAGTATGCAAATTGACGTGTCAATTTTGGGTTAAGTTTCCCACAGTTTTATTGCTATTTCTTACGTAGTTCTCCTCACGATTCGGTGTTAGCAAAGGTTACGATTTGCATATTTTGATTATGCATGGGGCTTATTATTACTTGCTTGGATTATAATTAACAATTATTGTTATATTATATTGTATGTTCTTTTTACTCTAGATTGGCTTTTACGATACTGTAATTTAAACGGTATAATTGATATTTCTGTGTGAAAATAAAGCTCAAAAATGATCTAAGGTTTTGGTAGTAAGTTATTTACTACTCACTAGGTAATAAATTATCATTGTTTATTACTAATAATAATATTATGGATGCCTAGATTAGTGTTGCACTTTTTTATGTTTATATTTTTCCCGCGGGAACTCTTCACTTTTCAGGGATAAAAAATAGCCTTTGCCCTTCCCCGGGACAATATTTATACCAAATTCCTATATTTACCTATGAAAATGACAATCTGTATCAAATTTTCGTCAAAATCGGTTGAAAAGAATGGCCGTTACAGCGTAGCAGATAAACAGACAGACAGACACGTTCGAATTTTAAAGAATTTTTTGAAAAGAAATTTAATTATTCAAAAAAATTGCTAAATCTCTCGCAGATTTTCTTTACCAAGTAAAGTAGAGTTGCATGCATTTTCCTCCACCAGCGTATCAACGTTTTAGGTCTACGTGACAGTATACGGTGTAGCGAAGGTAAATAGCCTGAGAACAAAATTTGATTTACTAAGTCACGAATAACTTATAGAAGCTTTTGTTATTGCACGTGCGTATACAATAAATCGGTCATGCTTATTGTCATCAATCTATAGTAAAATTGCAGTCGATAGAATGTCTTACTATTCTCCTTGTTGTGCAAAGTTTTTTGTTTTTTTTCTGTACTAAAGTTGAAAGCAAGTATAACCGCCTTGAGCTGAACTTCGTAACAGGTTGGAACTTGTCGAGATGTGCCGGGGTAGCTTTTTACGTACAGTATAAGTTTCCAAATTTTGGAGTGTTCTTGCACGTCTTAGTTTGAACTTTTGGAGGGCGTAGAACTTTTAATATTTTTGTGCTACAAAAATATTTCGATTTTTTTAGCTTATAAATTAGCATTTAGGTCTACCTAATATTAATAACAAAAAGCAATTGTGTATGGTTCATGTATGATTTTGAATGTTTGATGCATACTATATTTTTTACTACTTACGTATGCAATTTTCTTACACAGAAATATAGATTTTGCGACTGATTGTCATTGTCAGTGATCATTTATTTTTATTATTTTTGCACAAAATATGGTCTTTAATCTAAAAAAAAAGTGGACAAACTTAAAGCTTGCTTATCTTAGCGTATTTATTTGGGTGGGTAAAAATTACTGACAATGGTTTTGGTAATTTAGTTAGTAGAGTAGTTTAATTATTTATTTCTAAGATGCAATTTTTGATGCATTAGTAAATAAATTATTTAATTGTAACAATATTCGTTAGTCGAGTACGACATAATAAAGCTATTTTCTTGATACCCGTTGAAACTAAGGTTGTGGCTATTCAAGTTTTCATATGTAATTTGGAATCGTCGAACTGGATTAGCGTGTAATTGATTAATTGTGTCTGATTGCAATGCATTGGCTTTATTTTTTTATATTTCACTAACCAGTGTTGTCATGATAAAGTTTTATTAATTTATGTATTTTAATTATTTGTGTGATTTGTTTTGTTATTTGTAAATATTTTATCACAGTTTTCTTCTTAATCTTGCTTAATCTTTACATTACCAATTAATTATTATAATATTTGTATCTACATTTATAATAACAGCTTACAGTAAGTCCATGGATTCAGATCGTCTTATTGCTAGTATTCGTTAATCTCCCAAAACGACCATTAGTTCGAGGTACAAAGAAAAGAAAAAGAAAAGCATCTCAAACAGCGCCTATTAAAAATCCAGTAGCGGGCCGCCTCGGGCCCTGCACGTGCGCGGTCGTAAGAAGTGTTGTCCACCAAGTATGGACCTGTCTCACGTTGGCCCAAACTTTGGCGCCAATACTGGCTACATTTTCCCATATAAAACGACCGCTTGAAAACCCATTGGAACGTTTGGTCCAACATTGGCGTTATTGTTACGTAGTAGAGATATTATATACCTCTACGTATATTGGCTCGCGCCGTCGCCTTTTCTTAATATCTGGTCAGACAGCTTTTGACTACAGATTCCAGAGTCGATAGGCGGTTGAACTCTTTGCATGTCTTATTAGTTTCGAATAACTGTTTTACAAATCAATAAAGTTACTATATTTATCTCATTTTAACTACCTAGGTACTTAATATTAAGGGGTTGTTGTAAAGGAAAGAGAGTAAATTCATTTCATTTCTCGTTTTATTTTAACGTTTTTGTCATCGAGACGTTACTTACAAGTACAACATGTAAAATATATTATAATTACTATCCCTAAAACAATTAAAGCTTGGAAGGATGATCTCAATAAGATCGGCTACATCTAACATAATTTTATACAATTATCAAAATATCACAACACCAAGTGAAAAAGTACAATTAAAGCTTTTCCTGGAGCTATCACGAGACCTAACTCTAAATATTTATGGCACCATAGATTAATTTAAAGCTAACATCACAGACGGTTGCCGAAACCAAGGTACTGGTTCCACGGAAGACACTGATTGTTGTTTCGTTTTTCCATTTAGGCTTGAACCCAGCGGTCTTGGAAGACGGGGTACTGTTGTTCAGCTGTTTGGCATTCGGTGTAGCAGTGGGCGGCGGCATAGTCGGCCTCGGTCTTGGAAACTGTGGTCCAGAAGAAGGTGCCAGCATCCGTGCGTGCGAAGTGAACCGGAATATAGAAGTCTTCACGGGCGATGGGCACAAGGTCGTAGGAGTCATCTTGGTTGGAGACGAGGAATGCGGCAGACTGGCACGCGTCCATCTCACTGTAGATTTTCTTCTCGAGCGCCTCGTTGCACGCGTTCTGGTCTTCCTCGTAACACGTGTCGACCGTTTTGGCGGGAGCGCGCTTCGACGTTTTCTTGATCATTTTCATGATTGGTTTCAGTAGCGCCTTGAAGCCACTGTTTTTCATCTTTTCACTGTTGTATTTGTTCTCGTTCATCGAGTTGTTAGTCGCGATGATGTATTCGTTGTTCGCGTAGTAAGACATGTTGGGAAGATTATAATATAGAGAGCGTGTGTTGCTAGTGAGAATACAAGCGGGAATGTAGGGCTGATCGGGCCGCGCGGGTATTTATAGCCGGCCGGCCGCCCCCGGCACAAAAGCCGCTCATGCGTGAAAAGCTCCCCTCTCTATGTGTGGCTGCTGTGGTTTTTTTTGTTTGCTCGATATTTTCATAAAAGTTTGATATAGGTAAGTTTTCTTCTGAGTAACAAGTGTTATGTATTACTGATACCTACTTTGCGCATGCAATGAAAGATGTTTGAAGAGAATGTATGGGTATTATTAGAAGTTTTAGTTAGCTCTACGCCGTAGTAGTTAGTTCTACGCTTAGGATGTTTGCCTATTTAGTGTATAGTGCTCAAGTAATTACTGCAATTTTAAGTTTTGCAATAGTGTATATTATGTATTATTTTTGTTTTTTTTTACTACTATAGGTAAATAGTATGCTTTTATATCTATGCAAGTATATATATTTGCTTTAGTTGCTATGCAATTTACAGTTAAAAGATTTTTGAAAAGTTATTATATAAAATAGCATAGATCTAATTCAACCAAATTAAAAAATATATATATTCATGACTCAAATTGCAAATAAACTGAATTAGCGATTCACTTGTGATTAATCAATCATTTTCTTTCAACCCCACTGATATCCACCACTAACAAGGTCCTTGCAGTGTCCACGTGCGGTCCACGCGCCCTCGGTTAATTGAAGATGATATTGTGTTCATTACCCATGGCGTGCGGCCAAGGGGTCATGAAGTCAGGGGTGACTTCCCCTTTGCCCTGCGAAACGTAAGGGTAACGACAATAACGCACCTGATTGACACTTGACTGGATTAAGTAAGTGATTTTAATGGACCTGATTTTTATTTCATTAGTGAGGCTCATTTAAAAAATGAAAATGTTTCAAGTGACATTATGAAGATAAAGTCTGTGTCCTGTCATTTTTTTAACCTTTACCCTATAATCTGGTATTTAAAACATTCAAATCGGACTTCATTAGCATTTTGTTTACAAAAAGAAACATTAGACATAGGACGCCACCTACGCACGAAATATTCGAGCGTACCGGTCCAAACATGTAGCATTTTTTCCATGTACGCCGAAGACGTATTACAAAAAAAATTAGTTTAAAAAGAAATCAGTGTAGCGGTGATAGCGACGGCCAATGAGATGCGCGAGCGCAGACAGGTGCTCAGATCGCGCCTCACGCACACACGAGCTTCTCAGTTTAAATATACGATCTCTGAACACGTGCATTCGAGGGGGATGAAAATATAAAATTCCCGATCAAACGAGCGGGATGTAAAACATTTTTTATCGATGAATAGATTCACGACTCCTTCATATCCGAAATAGGGTAACGCAAACGCTAATTTGGTTATTGAAAATTGAGGGGTTGTTCGTGGGAATGCTCTTCGCTCCTAAGTTCCCAGGGTTGCTCGCACATTGAGCTTTTTTTGATGCGATTCGGAACGACGACAGATGGCAAGCGGTCGATCGATCCCGTTCAACTTTGTTATAATAAATCGTAAGTATATTGGAATTAAACATTCCATTTAGATGGTTGAGCGCGCTCGTGGGGTAGGGGATGAAGATGTAAACAAGTGTAAAAGGGGTCAGTGGAACTCGGGGCTGTAATTAAATGTCTATTAGAGGCATTTTGAGATTATTAGCAGCGATTGTGTTGGGTTGGATTTTTTAGTTTTTTTGGTAATTATGGCGTTGTGTTGATGATTCGGATGGTAATCAGCGAGCCTTTCAAAAAATTTGGGGTTATATAGGCCGAAGTACGAGATCAATATGATGCTACCGTAGAGAAGATCGTAGTACATTAATAGATCTGCAGCTTCTATGTAGGAAACCTATAATCACGTAAGTACGTGATTAGTACGTTACGTACGTAAGCTTCCACAAGATTTTCCTGTTGAGAAATATCAACGTACTATTACCAATTCTGTGCTAATATATGAATCGCATATAATAAAGCCAACCCAAAAATCTGGTTCAATTTTTATTGAGGACTGAGGAGCATCATTATTCGTGTTCATCGTCATCAGATAGACCTCTTTTAGCCTTCCAGGGTTTGTGCATTCTATTATTAGATACCTTGAGGTAAATTCGTGGCCTAGCACAAACCCATTTCCAACACAAACGTTTTTTTCTAATGCTTTTTAATACGTGATAAATGATATACTTTTTTCTTTACCCACAGATCAAATAATTCTTCGCGGTCCGTTCGATTCCCACGTCCAAAGTTCATCCATTCTGAACAATGGCGAAGAATAAATTTCAAGGAAGATGCACTTTGCGTCATAGGTGTCTATTTAAAAAGTGAAATACTCAGTGAAAAAGTGAATATCCCATGGCGTGACAAGTGAGCGCAGGATTGCTTGGGATCGAGGGGTAAAATGAGGGTGCCTGCCCCCCCTCTATTATAAGTATTGTTTGTGATTACACTTGTTACAGTCGAGGGAGTGCTATTATCTGAGATTTTTGTTAAGTGATTTATTTTTAGGAGCGACCCGATAACTATGTATTGTTATTTTTTATCTTACAGTTTTTATGTTTAATGGAAACTTTGTAAAACTTTGTTCACTCTTTTGAGAATTTAATTTTACCTATTTATTAGTAGATAACTAAGTTGTTTTTTGCATGATGTCTGCTGTTATAATAATTATTTTTGGGCGTTGTATATAGCTGTTGTTATTGGAATTTTCTCTGAAAATATAATAGTCTTCTGAGGAAATGAAAAATAAATACTAGGTATTGTTTACTTACTCAATTTTTTAGATTCAATTTCAATTCATAACAGTTAAGTTTATTTTGTTAAGTTTTATTACCATATTAAATATTAGTATGTTGTAATGTATCTGTAAATTATTATCGTGTCTTATATTGTATCACTGCGTGCCTTAATTTGTTTGAGTTTGAGTACAGGTATGTATAAAGATTATTTTTATAAATATTCATATGTAATTCAAACAAGACATGATTTTTTTAAAATATTTAAGACGTTACAGAATAGAACCTACCTCTATTGTGTTTAGTGTGGGAATTTCAGTTACCAGATTTAATGAAATAAAATCGAGGGTGGAAAATAAAAGGCATGTATAAATCACCCCTAATCGCTTATTTTTTGCCTTCTACACTTGTTGCGTCACCCACACCCTGTAGAAGATTAAAAACCATCTTAAAATACACTTTTAAAACTGTAAATTTTTAAAATGAACCTTATGATAATCATCGTTATATTCATATTATAACGAATGTTGATTTGTTATGGTAAAATAACTTTGGTAAGGGTCACAGAATGAGCGGGCGGTGAATTTCAGGGGTTGTTGAACAATTAACCGAATCGCAGGTAAACTTATTTCGATTTAGGGAAATAAAGGTCAGATGATTTTGCATTTGTATAAAGATGTGATTAGATTGTGAATTTTTATTAATGCATATTTGTATTGTAATCCTATACCATGTACTCGCTTAAATAAAAAGCTTTTTGTATATTATTTTTCTACCTTATACCCACCTAGTCTATATAGTTAATATTATAAATGCGAAAGTTTAGATAGATATATGTTACTCAATTAAGCCATTTTGGCACATAGATATCACATATAGCATGTCTGGAATAGCACATAGGCTGTTTTTTATACCGAAAAATTAAAGAGTTCCCGCGCTATAACCTACATACAAGATACCTACTAAGTATAAGTTTTTTTATAGTTCTCTAAATTGTAGCTATCCTTTTCCTATTATTCTAAAAGATGTAAATCTTTTATAATTTATCATCACTTTCCTAAAAAAAATATACCTATTATATACTATATTATTATAAAGTTACCACATTCTATTATTTTTATAGGTATTACGTTCCAAGTCTAAGTAGCATGGAACTTATTTAAAAAAAGTTGATAGTGAAGGTGTGATAGGTACTCTTATATGAGTATACATCACAGGTATACTACCACCATAATCACCTCAAAGTTAATGACTTGTGTCATTAAATGCAGAGGGGGAGTGGGAGGTGATGATCACCCCCTACCTCCTCTCTCGTTAAGGTTCTATTTTATTTTGAATACCTCCGAAAGTCAGAAATGAGTTCGGGAGGAATAAGTGTAGTAAAAATCTTCAATCCAACTGGTCAAGCATAAATCAACTCCAAAGTATAAAAGGGTTCCGTCATTATTTTTAGCTGGCTGCAGTAGCTATTCAAACCCAAGAATCCAATCGATCTTTATTTATAGTACCTAGGTACTTAATGTGGCCAATTCTGTATAAACACAATCTCTTAACTAAACTAAAATGACAGCTTTAAATCTAGTTCTGTCCCTTTGTGTAAAGAGTATTTTAACGTTCTTTTACCTATTCTGTGGTATTATGAAAAGGTTAGCAATATTTTAATGCTGTCATTTTAGTTTAGAGATTGTGCACTAGAGAATCAGCCCCATTATCTGTTCTACAATTCTGAAATACAAGCAGACTTGCCCGCGACTTCGTCCGCGTGACATAAGTTTTTTTAATTCCCACGGGAACTCCCTAATTTTTTAGGATAATATATAGCTTATGACACTCACAAATAATGTGGCTTTCTATTGGTACCAGAATTTTCAAAATAGGTTCCGTAGATCCAGAGATTACCCCCTACAACGTCACAAACTCACAAACTTTACCTCTTTCTAATATTAGTATAGATGAATTGAGGTAGCTTCCGAAAGGAGACTAAAAGATGGGTAGCACAAGGATATGCAAAGTTGACGCATCAGGCTCGCCCGACTTCAACATAGTGCGTAGAAATCAAAATTATTTTTTACTTTACAGTGGCATCGGAAGTCGGTTTTTTGGAAAGAATTTTTTTGATGAAAAGCATTCAATCTGAGTTTTAGAGAGCTTATAAATACTAAGTTCTTGTGTTCCTATTGCTTGTCTGTTAAGTTGATATGACAACGGAACCCCAAAAAAGGGGGTTATTACAATTTTAATTAAGGATTCGGCGCGGTCTGTTTGGGCGGCCTAATAAAAACCAAACAGCTTTTTTTTAAAGATAGCATCGTCTAAAGGTTATAGTCATGACTCGAAGTAGTAGCTACGTGCTCATAGGATATTTTAATGGATTTAGTATAAGATCGAGTTGATTACTTCTAAGCCTCGAACACATTTGTATTTCGGAAGGAGCTGTGTTGATTACCGATTCGGACTCTCGATGAATCGATTCGATTCGAATTTGTTTCGAGTCATAAAGTGTAATTAGTTCATACGTAGCAACAGATTGGGATCTCTGATTACTGCGTTAGTTTTTCCATGCTTGAGACGGCTCCAGGGATTACAATGGAGCAAGATGGGCTTGAAGTTGTATGTATTGTATTAAATTACGAACACATTAAGTACGTGAAAAGCACAGATAGTAATTTTAGGAATTTAATATAGAAACCTATATTATTAATGATGACACGGTTATTTACATACCCATTTCTTTCATTTCTTAAAACTAGTTAAAACAAGTTTACGTATGGGTAAAATAACAGACTTTTCGGAACTCGATATAATGTCATTTGAAAAGGCCTCTGTTTATTTTGCATCGATCGATCGCCGAACCAATATAATTTATCTGGGAAAAGACCTAAATTTAGAAATTAGGATTTTTTTTCATCAAATAAATATTATAAATGCGAAAGTTTGGATGTATGGATGGATGTTTGTTACTCAATCACGCCCGAACGGCTGAACGAATCTGGATGAAATTTGGCACAGAGATAGATTATAGTCTGGAATAACATAAAGGCTACTTTTTATCCCGGAAAACTGAGGAGTTCCCGCGGGAACCAAAAAACCACAATCCACGCGGATGTAGTTGCGGGCAGCAGCTAGTCACATATAAAAAATCTTTACAGTATACTCTTTGTCCAACCATTTAGAAGAAATAGTGATTTTAATTAGACACAAGCTATTATGTCATGTTTTTTTGGTTATTAAGCTTCTATGGTTTCATGTAACTTTATGACGCCATGTCTATCAAGACATTTTATGTCATGATTAATTTTGATATAATTTTTGTAACGATTTCCCGCATATTTATCAAGAAAAATACCGCCCTAAACGTGGACCAAAAATTGCCGCTAGGCCGAACTTAATACGTTTTCTTGATTAATAAGTATTAACCAACTCCAAAGCGTGCGCGTGTCGCATGTCATAATAATATGCGCCGGCGCATTGTGTAATTGAAACTAATAGACAACATCCAATTTGTGCCCTTGTTAAGATCGCACGCGCTGTCTTAATTTGTATGGCCTAGATACCCTTAATGTAATACCATTATGTAATCAGTTTCAATAGAAGCTACAGTTTAAATTACTCAACGTCGTGTGTCGGAGTGTTTTAGTGCGTTTTAGTTCACACATCAAGTCGGTGTGATTATCCTGGACTTCAATCCATGCAGTTCGACATTTGCTTCTTTTGTTTAATAAAGCACTCTTATATGCATACACGTATATGAAATGAAATATTTATTTACTTGTGCCACTTATGATATGTTAGGACTATACCACCCTAATTAGGTATTTGATTATCTTGGATAAAAATTTGCCTATATCCCTCCACACTCTAGTTCTCTTTTTTCTGTATAAGGTAAGGTATCTACTACCTATATATTATAAATAGCGAGCTAACGCGTAGGCGAGAACACCTGATATTCAGTGATTACACGAACATGTACAGTTTTCCACCACTTGAATAGCTCCATTGCGAAATTTCGTCAAAATCGGCTAAATAGATGGGTGGTGAAAAGTTAGACTTCTGTACGTATATAATAAGGGGTATGAGTTTAATAAAATCTTCTATACTCCACACCCCGGCCCTACCAGGATGGCTCGCTACATCTTAGACTTTTCATCTAGGTGAGATCGCAGTCCGGGCTAAAGCATCCAGTGGAATAAAATATAAAAAAATACACATTTTCGCATTAGAATAACATTAGACGATACTTAAATGTGACGACTTTTCATCTTTCATGCGACTCAAACTATCAATTGGTCACATGAAAAGTTATGAAACTTTTTACCCACTGCGGAACGCTTATGGGTTACGTGTTTATAAGTCTATATATGTTAAGTTTTTTTATCGAAGTGAACTAACTACACGGCTCGTAATAAGTCCATTGAATGGATATAACAGCATATGACGCCGTGTCCGTGTATGTATCGTGTAATTGAAACTATTAGCGAGTGACTCGCTCCCATGTCTAGATCGCACGCGATCTTACTTTATGGGTTGCATGGTGTGTTAATTTTCACTTAAATGGATCAAGTCTGAACGGACCTTTTATTTTGTAATATAAAATACTTTATCATTAATTGAGTATGAAGACCTTTGCCGATAACTTTTCTTGGCTGAGTTAAATCCTTATCAAAGTATCACATTCATGCTATTTTTGGGATGCCAATTAATAGGTGAACGCGACCTGTATTACTACATAATTCGTAGTAATGTTAAAGCAGGCCTAATTTCAGAACTAGGTATTTCCGTGAGTAATGAAATTTAATCTAATGATAAAATACAATCTATTTTTTATCTAACCTTGCTAAATCTAGTAACAATGGGGCTGATTCTGTAGTGCACAGTCTCTAAATTAAACGTAAATGACAGCATTAAAAATATTGCTATCCCTTTCATGATACTCCCTGTCGAAAGGGACCGAACGAGATTTAAAGCTGTCATTTTAGTTTAGTTTAGAGATTGTGTTATACAAAATTGGCCACATTACCTAGCAAGATGAATATCTATACTGAACCGCGTACTTTTAACCGTTTTCTCAGTATCTGTAATACCCATTCACGACCAATCTAATGTTTTGCCACCATGCCACGGGCCGCGCTGACCGCCACCGTTCGCATCCTTGGGCAGTTTCATTATCGCCCAATTTCCGCCCTTGCATGTTTCTCTTCTGCGCGCGCCATTTTCTTTTAAATTGTGGGTTTTTTGCTACCTATAAAATCACCGGGTTACTGCCTAAAATAATGATGAGTGAAGTTTTTCGGGAACACATAATTTTTGTGGGTTCCACATTCCACTGTTTATTTTATTTACTTTAGCTTTACGAAAGAGCGCCGAAATGCCTTGATCTCTACTAACAAGGGAATCTTGTATAGGATCACGTATAACTAATTATCCTACCAAAGTTTTTATTCCTCCTAATAACTCCCAATAAATTAGGGGCAATTATCATTGATGATGGAATAGATTTTTTGACGGAATTAAGCATCATTAACTAAGCCGTGGCCGAACTAATTGCGTATTATTTTTGGTTTTTGTTATCATTAAGTATTTATGGTTAAGATTTCCTTTATTTCTATTTTATGGAGGTAGATCTGCGATTTGCAGATGTCAGGCAGGTGATGACTTTTCCTGATTTGATAATTGTACTAGGCAAAGAAACGGTAAGTAGCTAAAGAAACGACGTTTAAATTGGGATTTTGCGTTTACAACTTTCAATTTTAATAGTGTTCCTATTAATGATATTAATACCCAAAAGAAGTTGGTACTATGTATTTATAATTATTAAAAAAACTAGATTTAGATTTCTTCTTTTTATCTTTCTTTCTAGGTTTGGATTTCAATGACTATTCGTATGGTCTACTACCATAGATTATTCGCTAGATTATTTCGACAATCGAATTTAATCAAGGGTGGTAAGATACATATTACAAGTGTCTTGGCTTAACCTTTCCACCGGATGGGATCAGGTAGAATCAAAAACCTACATCTGATCTTACTCATTTGATGTTACATAACTAGAAAGATCTAGTGGGGGATTCCTAGTCTACTTTTACATTAAATAAATTATATTTTTATTCCATAAATAAACTTGATCAGGCTTAAATTGAAAACCGATCTATTCCAGAACATACCAGGTAGCCCAGGCCCTGGTAGTACCAGGCATCCACACGTGGGTGACTCATGTTTTAAAAATGTACTACCTGGTATGTTCTGGAATAGATCGGTTTTCAATTTAAGCCTTATCAAAATTTAACCAACCTCATAATTTATTAGAAAATTAACACGTCAGTGAAGGGTTGTTTACAAAATACCCCTTTTGATGCGGCGGTACATCAATTTAACCCTTTTCGATCATCTTAACCCGTAATAAATCAGATACGTGATGGTTAACGATTAACTACCGATTGGGAAACGAAAAGGTATTTTAGGTAATTATACAATTTATATTACTATTGTGAAAATATAATTAAATTGAAATATAAGTACAATAAAATGTGTTATGCAAACCTCAAATCCCTGGAGATTGTTCAGTAAGTAGTTCAGTATAAGCTGCGAAGAAGTAGAAGAAGTAATGTGGTCGTTTTAAGGAAAAACCTGCATGAGTATGCGGTTTGCCAGACTTCAGTCTGGCAAACCGCATTTGGTCAGGGTGATTGACTATGTCTAAATCCATCTCATTCTGAGAGAGGCTCTTAGGTACTCAGCAATAACCTGGAGATGTGTTGATGATGATGATCTTTCCCTACCTACATTTATTTAATAAAAAAAAGGTGCATTCCGGCAAGCACAAAAAATTATTTCAATTAATGCGAAATCGACGAACCAACAAACAGCCTTATAAACTGCCTAACAGTAGTCGTAAATAATTTTCGCAAGTTCCGTTATCAAAGATTATTCACCACTAAGTGAAGTTCTGGACTGAAAATAATGCTTTTCCGAGCCTTATATGAGGCTTTAATGTTCATGGTCTTAAATATCAGACCATAACACCTTTCTTGCCTTAAAACACCCAATTATCGTCGATTTATCATCATTCGGGTTGATTTGTCTTAATGATTGTAAATTGGGAGGCAAATGTGGCCCGTGAATTATACTGCAAGGGCCATTTTTGATGGCCCCTTTCTTCCTTCATTATGTAGGTAGGCATTTAACTTCTATTTTTGGGCCTGGTTATTACCGATGACTCTTTTAGTATCACGTTAACGAACGGTTCCAATTGGTTTCAAATATTTCGCGTATTGAATGCCAAATTTGGAAGATAATAATTTTTCATCAGTTTTTATTGCCGGCATAAAATGTTGCATTGGGCTCAATATTGTAATGCAGTCCAAAGTAGAAGTCGTTGCCTTGAACTGCACAATAAGCGAGGCAGCTTGGTGAGTGCTTCGTGCTTTTCATAGATCTTCATCCTTATTTAGTCCTGCAGATATTTTGAGTATCTTTTAGCTTAATTTAGAAGACAATCTTCATCATCGTTTAAAACGACGACAACGAGGAGAGATATCCTGTAAACATAGACCATAACACGGACTTGAACTGCTTCTTCTTGTTATTTTGGTTAATAGCCTTTGGTAGTGCCACACCAGCACCATGCACTTTGCCTTTGAACTGCTTATGCCCAGTAGCTTCGAGCCCCATATGTGTGATTGGCCGTCTACCTAGTTGGGGTATTCTGACGCTGGGGTTTTCAATATAAGGTCTTGATAACAGCGCTTAAACTTAAGCATAATTTTTTATAACATTATTAATTCTTGTATATGTATCAAGAGAAAAAAAGTGTACTTTATTATCTATGTCTCGGCTTTCAACCCTTGCTTGAGCTTTAAACTGCGAGTATATTTATCAAAACTAAAAAAACTGAGATAATCGAATCTACGCTTTTTTATGACCCAAAAGAGAGCCAAAGCAACTAATGGGAAGCGAAG
Source organism: Erebia palarica (assembly GCA_964035005.1). Classification (NCBI taxonomy): domain Eukaryota; kingdom Metazoa; phylum Arthropoda; class Insecta; order Lepidoptera; family Nymphalidae; genus Erebia; species Erebia palarica. The sequence goes on from OZ035983.1 coordinate 33,377,112, forward strand.
TTTTTAGCTTTTTTATCACCATCCTAAATAATAGTGATAAAGTGCGAGATAAAAAGAGATTCCGTAAAATAAATATATTATGTAGGCGGTTTATTGTTTTGATAATAAAATATCGCTTAGCACCCTCTGCTATCCAGCTACAGCTTCGAGGGAAGCAAAGGTTACATTGTGTGCTAACCTTTTGATAAAAATAAATATATTACTAATTTCTAGTTAAAGTAGATCAGTAGATTAGTAAGACGCGCGATTTTTTTATATGGACACATGTAAATACGGTATTAAATAATAAAATGTGGTATATCTTATTAAAACATGCATGATGTTTTTTTGAGAAGTATACCTACCACAAACCATTTGAGTAACATATACTAGCATAGGACATGAATACCTCAATTCTCAATGCCACAAATATGTGTACCACCACCACCACTATAGCCCATTAACGTCCCACTGCTGGGCACAGGCCTCCATCCCTCATGAGAGAGAGGGAATTAGAGCTTAGACCCACCACGCTGCTTCAATGCGGGTTAGTGGGCCTTAACGACTATTATCATGTTAGTGATAATAACCGGGACCGACGGCTTAACGTGCTCTCCGAGGCACAGGGGTGAAACACCACCAACTTCCTAACTCCTGGCTAGTACTGAGAATTCCTAGTCAGAAAAACCCAATACTTGTTATGGCCCGACCCGGGACTCGAACCCGGGACATCGTCGGCCGCAGTCGAACATGCCAACCACTAGACCAACGAGGCAGTACAAATATGTACCCTCATATTTTAGGATATAATCCCGACTTAACTATTAAAATTGAGCCAACAAGAGACACTAAGCACTAACTTTCATTCAGCAATATACAAAAGGAATTAAAAAGCAATATAAAAAAGGAAGCAATAAGATTATTTGGTATCATCTTTAGTTCAATATCTCTAGGTTTTTATAATAATTAGTACTGAAAATTGTTACGATGTCAAGAAATCAACGATTCTCAAATACGACAAAAAAATCAAATCATCTAGCACGCAACTTCTAAAAGGCGTATTATCTTGGTCGAAAGGGAGCGAGTAAAAAACCGTGCGCAACCCCAACGCAGCTATTATCTTTGAACACCGAAGTCATTTTAGCCATAATAAGATAACATTAAGGAGCGACACGGACAGTCGTGCTTAAAGTTTGAGTAGAGAAAATGAATTGATTACATATTTTATTTCCGAAAACAATCTAATTATATCAAAAAATCAATAGAAAACTATGGTTTATCTAATGTCTTCTAAAATCATAAAACACTTACATCAATAAGTATAGCTTCAATAACTGATAAACTGGTAACAGGTTATTTGGAACTTTGTATGTACTAATTTGGAGGATTGCAGATTGTTTTGATGACCTCCCTGGCGCAGTGTTGAGCGCTGTTGTCTCAACGTGGGAGGTCCCGGGTTCCATCTCCGGCAGGGTCAATTTGGGAATTTATAATTTCTGAATTTTCTCTGGTCTGGCCTGGTGCGAGGTTTCGGCCGTGGCTAGTTAACACCCTACGCACAGAGACGTGCCGCCAAGTTTATAAGCGTTCCGGTACGATGCCGTGTAGAAACCGATTAGGGGTATGGATTTAATATGATAGCCATACCCCCCCCTAACAGGTTAGCCCGCTACCATCTTAGACTGCATCATCACTTACCATCAGGTGAGATCGCAGTCAAGGGTTAACTTGTAGATGACAATAAAAAGCTTCATTTATAAAAACTCTTTAGTATTTACATGCAAAGTTTGGGAGCCCGGCCTCCTATAGCGCGTCAGCGGGACCTGTCGCTCTCGAGTAGGGAACAGGTATAACCTTTTTTTCTTGTTCCTTTTAGCGCGCGCGCACGTGTGCCTGCCGCCCCTTAATTACCGACGCATACCATAAACAGATCTTTACGCTTTCTTTGGGCCAATTTTTTCTTGTTTTCTTAGGCCCGTAATTTTGGAACTGAGTTCGGTTCACCGTAGAGCGTGGTAGAGCGGTTGGTAGAGTTGCTTTAAGTTTATACTCGATACTTGCACAGTATCGATAACATTGACAGACAGAACATCCGATATACAGGAAACCTTGAAAATATGACGATCTCAAACGCCACATTCATAATTTTTGGTACAAATGTTTTTATTCCTGTTATGAACTAGTTATGAAAATGAATAAAGATTCGCTGTGTAAAAATTGAACAACAATTGTATCAGGAAGAAAGTAATGATAAAGGATGTAATGTGAATTAAGTAATGATGAAGGAGTCGATATTATTAAAAAAAATAGTTTATTTCTCTAACAACATTATTCTAACACCTAAAAGGTTTACTAAAGATTTGTTACTTATGTAAAACATTTACAACAATCTTGTCAGGAAAAAAGTAATGTAGTGTTGAACCATAAATACTTTATCGATATTTCGTCTCCAGTATCGATAATAGTCGATACTTTTTGCGGAACCCTGGAGCCGCTGAGCCAACGGTCCGATCCGAGATGATCGATGGTGAGTCGTTGTTTTCACAGTTGATACGTGAATCGCTTGAGTGTTTTTAAAACTATTCATTATGGGGCGGATGTTTGACTACACGTCTGAGTCACTTCGGGCGAGGATTATTGGATTAGAGTTGATGAAATACTGTTTCACCACGGTTTAACCTACTTACGTCTTAATTCACATTTTGGTAATCTTAGAATATCATATTGAGTTGTAACTTGACAGCACATTTTATAAGCCCATGAATGTTTTATCAGTTTTTTCTTACTTTCACCATATTAAATGCATAAAATACCGACAGAATAGTCTCCCGCAGGAACTATCAACTGACACGTAACAATGCATCGGCACGTGGTTACATCGCCTTGTTTACAAATGCAGCGATCAATTTCAATGAAACGCATAGCTTAGTTTGTATGCAACTATCCGTGTAGACAATAGACTCGGAAACTTATTGACACCATATGGACAGTGCGGTACGAATACTGATAGGTTGTATAATAATGAAGATTCGTATATATTACGTTGTGGTATAGTTAGGTATATATATATGATCCTCCTCGACGTATCCGTCAACGGCGGACCTGGCTAGTGCCGGTTATGTGATCGAAGGTGACTGGCGAACCCAAATTTTGTGATGAAGGTCCGGTTGCAGGGCGCACAATGCAACTGACCCAGCGCGTTGTGGGTATAGTTCTAGGAGGGTCTTGGCTGGTCTTTTTGTTTATACGATTGGCGTCCATGTCTTGAAGACGTCGTTCCTCAAAAGCTGAGACACCCTTTTGAACAGAAGAGCGCCACTTCTGCCTCTGCCGCGCAAGCTCCTCCCACCCATCGCTTCGTATATTACATGCGATGAGATGACGCTTAAGTACGTTCTTGTAACGTAATAATTGACCACCAGACTTGCGTTTTCCTTCTTTGAGTTCCGAGTAGACTGCTTTAGGAAGTCTGGAGTCACTCATACGTACAAGATGCCCGCACCACCTCAGCTGACACTTCATAAGCATGGCCTCTATACCGCTTAGCTTTGTTCTACTCAGTATCGCTGAGTTGGGTATTCGGTCCTGCCATTTGGTATGCAGAATTGAGCGTAAGCGTCACACCAAGTCTCGGTTGCATAAAGCAAAATAGGTAAAATAATTGCCTTATACACAGCTATTTTCGTATCGAGCCGAAGATCGTGTGAGTACCAAACTCTACTGCGAAGCATGCCGAAGGATGCAGTCACTTTTGCAATACGCGAGGAGATTTCAGATTCCAGGCGATTGTCCCCACAAACCATGCATCCAAGGTAATGGAAAGATGAGACCTCTTTAAGAGCTACACCATCGAGAGTTATCGGTGCTGGATCTGATGTAGTACCACGCGAAGGTTGTTTTAGCACTTGAGGTTTTGATATACTTATAGTCAGCCCAAACCTCCGACATGATTCATCCAGGCGGCTTAAAAATGATTGCAAAGCATTAACATCATTGGCCAACAAACAAACGTCGTCAGCATATAGAGCGTCGACGATGGAGAGCTCCTGCAACGATCGCTTAGCTCTGAAGCGAGATAAATCGAAAACGCTTTTGTCAGTTCTAATGTTTAAGCAGATTTGTCCAGTAAAGTCTCTTTAAGAGTCTTTTAAGACAAAAGCGAAGTAGATAGAAAAGAGAGTCGGTGCTATCACACATCCTTGTTTAGCGCCGCAGGTAATTGGGAATCGGTCCGTGAAGTTGTATTCGTGCTGCACTCTGGCCATCATACCATCATGAAACTGGCGCACTAGGGTAACGAACTTCTCGGGACAACCAGATTTTGAAAGAATGATCCAAAGGGCAGATCTAGGTACACGGTCAAAAGCGTTTTCTAAGTCGACAAAACACATGTTAAGCGCTCGATGCTATTCAAATTTCAGGGAATTTACATAAGCGAGATCTATGTTATGACTGGCTGGGTTCAAAACATCATAAAAATGTTCAGCCCACCGATTTAGAATCTCACCATGTTCTGTGAAACGTTTTGTTTTGTCCGTCCAACTTGTTTAGTGTCAGCAAGTACCTGAAGTTCTTGCGCTTTTTCCATCCACCAACGGTCTTAAAGTTCTCGCACTTTTTGATTTTAGCTCCCGCTGAGCGTTTCTACGATTTTGACTTGCAGGACCTTGCGGCAAACGCCTTGAGTCGCTAACAAGTTTCATTATCTCCGTATCTGAGTCGTCAAACCAGTCTTGGTTTTTCTTTTTTGGTTTTCCGTTAACTTTTTGTGCAACTTCCTGGAGCGATTGTGCAAGAGTATGCCACTTATCGCCTATTGAGGACGCTCTTTCGAAAGACGTACTAGCCGTGTGGCCCCGGCAGAGTAGAATAGGGCTACCCCCTATCCTTCCATGGGTGATCGTAAGAGGCGACTAAGGGATTCCAATTTGTGCAAAGCCTACTTCTCATGGTGCTGCACAAGGTGATGTGACGTGCCTTTAAGGCCGCCAACCTTTCTGTAGATCTTTCCAGTTTGGCAACCAATTCACTGCATCCTTACTACCAACGGTCGTCCCGGGTAACCGGCCCACCGGGCACTGGTAGTGTTGGACGAGAGGGTGGGTTTGCACTTGCGCAATTGCTTACTCACCTAAAACAACTCCCGCGCAGAAGGACCTTGGCTAGTTATAGTTAGGTACACAGTAGAGGGGTTTGCATCCTTGCCTGAGATTCATTCCACGAATAGCGATCAATCACTTGTTCAATATCAATAAACAAATATATTATATTATTGGTACTATACTCTTCAAGTAGTATGCATGGCTTGAATGTGTCCTGTACACAAATATTACCTATTGTAAAGACTTAAATAAATGCATAAAAATCATAAGTGCTTAATTTATCATAACCTGTAGGTAATTTTTCATTTGATTAATTTCGTATATCTTCATATTTTTTACGAGGATTTCATAAATATCCAACATCATTAGTATTCGACGTTTGAAGCCATAAGTTTTAAAATATTCCGTGAATAAAATAATATATCATCAGGGGATCTCAGGCGGGTGTCGTGTCAGCCGCTGACAAAGACATTCGTCCTAACTTTAATTTGATTAGTTAGCGCTCTCTCGGGTTGTATAATTTAGTTTTAACGATCTCCGGGGATTCGACGATTAGTGGAATCCTTCGTCAGTCAGTCAGTTGTAATGTTTGTTTGCTGGTGCTGTCTGATACACGTGTGTGATTTTCTGTAGTATGCGTAAGTAATAAGTATATAGAATTTAGTCATTCAACCATTTGGCCAGAAAAGCAGAAATGAAATTACTACAATTGAATAATGTAACCCTTATTTTCATTTTATGTGCTTATCTGTAACGACTTTATACCCTATTTATCTATGGGTGGAGGCTTTAAATGTAATTATCATAAATTTAGGATTAGTATGTATACGGTTTTTACAAGTTTCAACTAATTCTATGCGCAGAAAACTATTCAGAATAGAATCCTCTTCTCTCCTCTAGAATCCTCTTGTTAAGGAAGTCGGAAATAAATTAAAGCTTACTTGTATTATGCTCCAAAAATCTGCTCTTATTGCTGTTGCAAAAACAAATGTGATAAAAAGACTATAATAATATATAGTCAATGTTAAGCTGTACGAGTCAAGGTGACGGAATTGATGACTATCATGTTTATCTGATGGTTGGTTTTGATGGTTGTGTAGCTGTTGGGGTGCGTTTTCTCTAATCTTTTTTGGTTGTCTTTGTTATCCTTGCAATGGTTTCCTTTGATTATTTTAGGATACACCTAATCGTGTTAAGTCATTATACAAATTTGAGTTTCATGTTTAGAATAGACGTATCCTGTGCAGTGTGCCGTGATTTTATATAAGTACTTAGGTACCTACATGGATTTTATAGATTGAGGGCGGAATTACGTAGAATGTAAAGTGGTGTACCTACCATAAATCAATATTTATGTATTTGTTAAAGAGCAACTAAAAAATTGATGACTAAATTGACATTTGCATTAAAAAAACCTAAAAAGATAAACCTAACCATATTAATGTTTTTTAAAGACATGAGTGATTTCCAATAGGTTTTGAGTTTTTGAAGTGAAAACTTTTTGGTAGGGGGGTAAAAATGTAGATACGCGTGACCGAGACCGACATGCTCGCGAACAAATAAATATACTACATTCGAAATTAAACTTTAAAGTCTTAGTGTTAAGGTTTATATTTTAATAATTTTTAGTATAAAAAAAACATTAGTTTTCACTTCTATCGGCAGTATAGGTACTGCCGATAGAAGTGACTGGCAATTTATTTTTCTCAAAAAATCTAGTGGTTTTATTAGTAGGTACGTATTTATCTTGTATTTATTTCACTTAGCATTATTACTAACAATAATATTTCAATTTCAGGTGGTATAGCTATCTTATCTGAAATTAGTATCTGAGAAACATTTCAAAGGTTCAAGCCCCAACAAAACCCCAAGGAAAGCTTATTCTTACACATTTGCACAATATGATAATCTTGTCACGGTACACTTGACGCCAATGCTCCGACCTATTGATCGAGGATCAAGGATTACGATGTTTATCAATATTCCTTGCAAATATTTTGTATCGCAACAATACTTGTGTTTGTCGAACATCTTACGTGACAGTGACGACATAATATTTGTATTGTATGAGATGAAGATACAAGAAGATCCCTCACGTGATTATCTAACATCATGATCAGATTTTTTAATTAATGTTTCCGGGTTATTTGTTTACAGATCTCGTAGGTCCAGTTACGTGTAAGACAGTAAAAGTCACGTTGCGGCTACGGATGTCGCTCCGAGACGCCCTTGGCGACCTGGGTGGACTTCTAGGCTTGTGGAGAAAGCTCGGATGGCTAAGTCAAGACTCCGACGAGGAGGGGCACTGCACGCATAACAAACTAGAAGTTTAAGCACTATTACCTGTTCTGTGGTTTAAGTGCAGATGCCTGCCTAGAAGGAAGACGAAGACAACGGTTACGGTTACACTTTGACGGTCACTAAAAGCAAAATGATCTTTTACGCTATTACAACTTAGCCCTTAGCAGCAATCTCTCCTGATGGTTAGTGATGATGGCAGCGGGCTATACTGTTGGGGGTTCAGCAGTTATATTAAACCCATACCCCTAATCGGTTTCTAGGCGGCATCGCACCGGAACAATAAATCGCTTGGCGGACTTCCCGCTTAAAAGACCTACATCTACACCACTAGGATATAGAGACTACAGGTGGCAAGATTCTATCATATATTCTTTATTTCTTTTTTAATTTAGGTACTTTACGAGCAAGAACACGTTTATCATTGTGTAATATAGAGCGCATTATAAACATTTTATATTAAAAGCAATAATGCCCAATAAAGGTACGACACCAAGCAATGGGGCGAATCCTAAACCCGCGTTATCTGCTAGATACGATCTCCACCGGTCCATTGGTGTAGAATTACAATACAAACTATGCCCAAGAAAGGGAATTGTATGAAACTTAACAATTCGTTTTATTTGACCCACGAATGTAAAATTCACGCGTGAATTAATTTCCTTTACGATCTTACAAAAATATAAGCTTTTTGTATGAGGTTATCTTGTATGGATGTTTTAATAAAAGGTTTGTATTTTGTATAAAAAGTGAATGCGTGGTGTGACGGTGCAATTATTTGCTTAAAAGTTTAGAGCATTGGTTGGTTACACAGAAACCTTTAATTTTTCTTTATACTTTTTATACAGCTATATATAGCTAGCCTGCAAGCCATTCCTTAAAAGTTTTCCTTGTTGATTTTTACAGGAATTCTAACTTGTCAGCGTTAGTTTTTATACTGGAAAACTGTTATTATGACAACCTAACTAGGTATATCAGTGAAAAAGTATCCCAAATTACTTTACAACTTAATACAAATTAAAATACCGTTAGGTCCATCACGTAGACCAGCCTAAAGCTCTTAATTTTTCCTAACCTAGCCTAAGCTAGGGATTTTTTAAATATAGAAACATGAAAAAAAATCTAGTTTACCTACGTTAAGAAAACTTTAGTATTTCACTAACACAACATGTAAGCGATAAAGGTAACCCAATATATTAATTCCCTTTGAAGACATTCATAGATATGCAATAAATACAGTATAGTAGAGTAAATAATTTCCATTTATTTCCTCTTCCTATTATGAAATATGATTTCAAAAAGCGAATTCCTTTATTGCGCATACCGCCCGCCCCTGTTCCGCGGCCTCACTTACAAATATTTTGGAAATATTTCTCCAACTTGACGGCGTTTTATCTACCGCTTCTTTCCGTTTAGTTGCCTATGGATTTTAGGACCAATAAATTAATTTAATAACAAAATACACCAGGTCATTGCAATTTCACCATTTTTCCACTCCAATATGGAATATTCTGAATTGAATCGTACTTGGCACTTACATCGTTTTAAAATGGTTTGTAAATTATTATCTAAGAGCAAAATCTTCACGAAAAACTAAAAATGGTTCCTTACAAAAAATAACGATCTCCGTAAACCGATAGGGCTGTCACATAAATCTCAATTTATTAACTAATCATTTAATTTTAATAATCTATAATTGATACAGTGGCTATTAATGTTTTAGAATTTATAGCTGTTCTGCAGTGTTTTTATGAAAATATCTAATTTTTTTTATTTGTTTGTTTGAAGGTATAATCTTACTTGCGAGTCTTCATAATTTTGTATCCTTCCTAAACCTGTTATAAATCTGTATGTATGTATGTCTGCCATATTTGCACGGCCCATTTTTTTAACCGATTTTAACTGAGTTAAGGTAAATATCGGAATTAAAAACCCCGTTGGATAACAAATCCAGACAAATACGACTCTGTTAGTCGTAGTTAAATAAAATTTCATTCAATCCTCCTCTGTATCGCTCTAAATAATTGAAATCAGCAAATATTTGTAACGACGGCGCAGTTACAGACAATTTCTAATCTATAAATATTATTACACTAATATTCATTAGAAGGTAGTTGTTTTTTATTTGGAGAAACAGAGGAAACAAATTAAAACAAAATAAGTTTTGAATACCCGAGTCCCCATACAACGCCTGTTAACCCTAGTTTATCTCCCATCTCGTGCCACGTAATTTGACACTTTTCTCTGACAAAGCCCAAGTCTTAACAGACAGACCTATGAACCGACCCGCAAAAACCTTTGACGACTTACAAAAAGCAATTAGTGTTTTTTGCGCCCCAAAATTAATATTTACGGGAATGTAGGAACTTGGGGGATGAAAAAATAAACCCAGCACGTGTTAAATGAATATGCGGACTGTAAAGTATGTCTTATTTTTCATAATTGGGCGGTGAAGTTTTCGAGATTTTACAGAATTTTTGAACGGGAAATGGATTAGGGTGGTCTATTCGTTCGTGTTTGGAGATGGTTACCTAATAGGTAGTAATTATATTATTGAAGATATTTACTAACATAAGATACTTGTTTCAGGATAAAGAAATGAAATTCAAGAATGGAATACATTCCCTGCGATTAAGAAAAATAACGATGGTGTCAGAGACGAGGTTATAAAAGGATCTGCTGAGGGCTACATTGTCACCCGTCGTTGCGTATCGTTCTTGTGTGATTTTATTTTCTCGCTGTAACATTTTTATTGTTCATGTTAATAAATGAGTCAGGAGAGCTTTTACGTCTTTCTCCTTCAAGTATCCTCTAGAAATTTGCAAGAATATATATATAATACCTAAGGTAAGGTAAGGTAATAAATATATATATTAAGTTGGTAGGTACTTATACATATTTATTAAATTGGACTAAAATTATTCTATATTGCGTTTGAAAAAGACTATAATTAAAGGATTGCAATCATGGTTATTCTGTTGTAATTTTATTTTTGTATGAGCTTACCGATAGTTGTACTGTGGACAAATAAATCAAAATTCAATATAGGTGTAACCCTAAACGCTGATAAGGTAAGTAGGTATATCTTCACGTAGACGTACGTTTATTAGATGTACCACATGTACCAACGATAGGTATAAAGAGGTTGACGGGAGGAGGATGAGAAAGGCTGAGGACCGTAGTGGCACTATTATGCAAGGGTTATGATCAGGAGTTGATGTAAACATGATGAAATGATGATGAATGGAGATGATTTTTAAATGCAAATTTTAAATGCAATGGTGTGTTTGTTATTGAAGGACAAAACGCCTCACCAAAACAACAGATCGATATGTTTTTTATACGACTGCCTGAATAAAGGAGTATATTGTTTTCAGGGTTCATGTATGTATGTATGTATGTATGTGAGTTTGTATATTCCACCATAACTTCTATACGCCTGAACCGATTTAGATAAAAGAGGTATCGTTAGAATTCCTAGCTTATTCCGGATGACATAGGCTAGTAAATTTTTTACAAAAATGTATGGGGTGACCATGGTCCCGCATTAAAGACTAAAGTTGAAAAAAAAATTCGATAATAAGATTAACTATATAATCATCATCTAGAAAATTATGAGTAGATTCCAAAAATATATAACACTACAGATCAATATCCAGTGATTCACAAAAAATATCGTTTAATAAAAATGTGAATAAGATTCTAATTTATCTAGATTAATTTAAATTTTAAACTTTTTAGTTTTTTGGCAGGGCAGTCGTATTTATTAATTTTTTAATTATGACTTGTTCATGGATTTACTTGAGGTCCTAGGAGAGTGACATACTTGGGCTACTTTTCCCAGAAAATCAGAGCTCAGCCGGGAATTTTAAATCTAAATCTACGCGGGGGAATTTGTGGGCATTAATTAGTAAGTTTTAATAAATTTTAAAATAAAATAATTTATTAAGTATCTAAGGAGCAGTCAGCACGCGTACTTTCAACTAGAAAGTATCAAAGGTATATTTTTGGCTCGCAATAAATATCACAATAAGTACCTATCACGTACACGTCAAATCATCAATCAATTTTCCCATAATAAAACATCGAGATAAAAATATCCCGAAGGCGATACGCGATCCGTATCTCGCAATCCGAACAGGAAGCTCATTGTCGAATACCAGATGCGAAATTCCGTACACCGTTGTACGAAGCTTCTAATTGTTGTGAGGAACGTACAGAATAGTGCACTTGTGGGCGTGGTCCGATTGTGCATTCCGATCTAAGGTTCCGTCTTCCCAATTGTTCTGACAAAAATGGTGTCAGACAGTTACCTATGGCCTTTGTAGGTTTGCGTACTAAAATTTGATATGTTGCTGTATTTTTTTTTTGGTTTAGGTGTATTATTTTGGCAGATCTAAGCAGCCCTTTTGTGTTAGATGTAGAAAAGAAATGTAGGATGTATAGTTTTCGATCTTCGTCGATCTCGGACTCGTAGCTACGAGTACTTCACTTATTACTTCACTTATTACATGTTAAAATTATAAAAAAGGCATGCCCTGTTTCACTGTATTCGCATTGACACATTCCGAATTCAAAGGTGCCAATCCGTTGCTATATCGAAAAAATCCGAATTGATTTTCAAAAAAGGAACACAGAATGAAGTAGCCCAGGCGGCAAATTGATATCGAAAAAGGATTTTCTACTGTTTTGAAAATAGAACGTGCGTGGCGGTGTACTTTGAAAAGGATTACGTTCGGGAACTCAAACCTTTTAGGATTGTTTTTACAGCTTTACGGAGCTCTTTGTCGGTTTTAGGAAAGATAGAATGGAACTGAATACAATACGGAACGTTGTATCGTGGTCCTTTTGCAAAAGCGTCCATTTTACGGTTCTTGAATGGTCCTTCGGTTCCTTTGACGTTGGAGCTACGTGATTGTGAAAAGCCCTGTTTCTGTTTTACGGTCTTAGATCGTCAATGGAGCTGCAAATAAGCGTTTACGATTCGTATATTAGACGCGCTACCTTATTTTGTTTTGTGCTCGCACCCACAACACTTGTAAATTGTACCCTTTTTATTCCTCTGAAATGGTTCTAAGAAATCCTTTGTCTAATTTCGCGAAATTCCTCAAATCTGCCTATTTTGCAAGCAACGAAGCGATACTTAGTTGCCTATTATTGTGGTAGTAAATGATGATATAAGTACTTATTTGTAACTTTGTAAAAACGCGTGACCAAAGGACTTTAAGTAAAAGCACACGTACAGTTAATTTCATCATCCGAATGCCCAGTCCCCATTGTGTTGTTGATTTTTGGAAAATCCTCTCTTAGTACACACCTATAAAATAGATTTATACATTAGGTATATATATTACCTATATCTTTCATCAAGTTCATTTCTTCATCGGTTTGGTTTCTATAGTGTTGCCTAAGGACCTACTACTACCTAGGTAGATTTTGGAATAGAAATAGTGGCGTCAGGACTTTTTATTATTTACGCGAAATTCCTCAACCCTTCACTAATTGTAGATTTGGGAGCAGTTGCCTCTAATGATTTAGGAAAAGATAAAAATATTACAAGCATCCGCCAAACGCAGGTAGCTCGAAGTTTTTATTTATTTATGGTTAAACAAAATCTGATTATTATCTTGGAAATGGCGACTTTTAAGCTTTTTAAAACCATGTTATAATATGGATTTTTAGTTGGGGTAAGTACTAATAGGCCTATAACACCGCACTTTTCATCGGGCCCTGTGGTAAGGGTTGGCGAGGGCGTTAGTTTTGGCGTCGCTATTACACTGCACTTACCACCAGGCCCTAACTCAGTCTGAAGAGAACGTCAAGAGAGTTGGACGTTTAACTTAGTATGTTTATTATCGTTCACTGATTATGGCACCCGTGCTATCGAAGCAAAAAAAGTTGTATCCATACTAATATTATAAACTAGATGATTCCCGCGACTTTGTCCGCGTGGATCGCGTTTATAATATTAGTATGGATGCGTAAGTGTGTCTGTCTATCTGCTACGATTTCAAGTCCCATCTATTCTAACAATTTTGATGAAATTTGGTACAGCGGTAGGTTACATCCTGGAGAAGGACATAGGCTACTTTTTATTCCGGAGAATTAAAGAGTCCCCGCGGGAACCAAAAAACCTCAATACACGCGGGCGAAGTCACGGGCAGTAGTTCATATAGTATAGTAAATTATTATACTCTTCTATAATATAGTTCATATAATCTTTATGCTATTTTCTTCATAAATAAGGCATTTCTTTGCACATGTCTATCAGAACAACAAAACTTCTTTTTCTTTAGCACACAATACATTGACAAAATGCACGCGCGAGCCATAGAGACAAATACTCTCTAAACTGGTCATGCGACGACTGAGGTCCCTAACCGCCCTGAATGTTATTACACTACCCGGTCTGCAGAGCGATCAGACAGTTAGGCAGACCGGGACCATCCGTTCTCCATAAACCTTCTCCCTTCTTCCCTGAACCTTATTACACTACACTGAATCTGCGAAAGGGTCCCTGTGAAAAGTGCGGTGTAATAGGCCTATTAACACAACACAATAATACTATGGGCCTGATAAAAACTCACGGTCACTCAGTCTGCGATAGAGAGGGCTATAGATACTTGGAGTATACCTAATACGTGATCTAATCAGGAATGAGGAGATACCGGCATAGCTCGACGAGTTGCGAAGCTGAAACATAGTTCAAAGTACCTGCCGATGGAAGTTGGGTCCTTAGGTGCTGGAGTGGCGACTCATCACTACAGCGTAGCGTTATGCGAACCCTCCCCTAGATCAAGCGAGACGAGGTGTCGAAAAAAGTTTTTAGAATTATTATGTATGGACGTAATCCTCTTTTCTTTTGGATAAATTATTTTTATTCATACCTACTCAAGTCGACCATTTTGAATTAACGTCGAAGGTATGTCATTTGTTTCCTGTATCAATCATAAATCACCTATTCTGTATTTTTGGACAAAAAAGGATCTCCAGATTTTTTAGCATAACCCACTCGAAATAGCCGGAAGACATATGCGCACAAATATTTAAAATTGGTTCGCCTACGGACATTTTTTCAAGAATTTTTTATCTAAATTTATTTAATGGTTACTAAGTATTACTTCGACCCTTCTTCACAAAGACTTCGGGGTCTGACAGATTAGCGTTCGCGTCAGCAGCCATTTTTTCGCCTCTTAAGCCTTTTTTGTTATTTTTGTGACAAGGACATTAATAAATAACGAATAACCTAATAAAGCGGTCGAAAAAACTGTTCCATTTTCAACTTTTGAGCCGGGGATTTTTTGCGGACGCCCTTTTCAAATTTCCAATTTTGAAATCGACTTACAATATTTTATGATAATTTTTCATATTATTCTTTATTGGATTTTAATTTTTATTAAACCACTGTGGCGTAGATTTTTACATTTAGATAGGATTGTCATGTCTCATGAGTCACCATTAATTTGTGCATACGCAGTAGTCTATATGATGGTAGATACCTGAAAAATTTAGGTAACTAACTAACAATAGATATAACATAAGCTGACTGCAGTTTCTGGTCGTGCCTTTTGGCGATTTCAGCCAGTAAAATCTAGAAAGATATTCACAGCACAGATATATCCATGAGGATATTAATTATACCTACTTATCATATCTATTGCGTTTCATAACAAATGAGGCCCTACATTTTCCAGTAAAATTTCAACTAAGTAACACCCGCATCCAAAACCGAACCATATCAAAGATCCAATTGTCATGAAGTAAATGGTGCTGATTGATATACCACCGACAAACTCAGTTGTCGTATCCTTACAATATGCCAAAGCCCCGAATGTGCCTTCAAAGTGTGCCCTATAAATAATACATTATACTCTTCATTGAAAAGATTCCCAATGTAAAGCTTTAAGGTTGGATGATCTCTTAAAATAACAAGTGTTTGCTTCAATGATTATCAACAATACACATACCTTTAGCTGCCTTATAAAAGCCTTCTTATGACACAGGAGCGATTAAAATCCTTACAAACACGAGGCGTCATGCAGAATTGAATTCAAAACTAGAAGCTTTAAAGTTCATTTCCAATTTCACGTTCTCATCTTATAATTTTCAAGACTCCAATGCAATTTAAACTTTGTTTTTATCAAGACATAGTTGATTTTTATTTACAGTGGTTTTTGGAAAACACTGTCGAATAGTTTCCAAAAGTAAAATGCGCGTGAAACATCACGGCCAAGTTGGTTCACCATAACATAAAGAAACATTCAACTATTGATACTTCGCTATTTAAATGGTTTTACACATTTATAATATGAGAGACGATAAATAGATTCTATTGTGATGCAGTTTTTATATTGTTCCGAGTTATATTGTATGAAACTAATGCATTTAATTCTATTTTCAATATTTAGACGATCAGTTTTGAGGGTGCTTATGTTATTAGAATTATGAATATTGGTTAGGTATAATATGTAAGTAGGTATTAGAGAATTAAAGATATGATATTTTCAAAGAACAGAAATGTAAGTCTACTCGAAGTTTGTTTAAAAGCAAGTCTGCCATTCGATTTTATACCTAGTTCAGTTGTGAGTTGCGACAAGTATTGGTATTCTTTTCGCTAATTGAATCTAAGCCTTTAAACTTTCAATACAAATATGGCTTAGAATTATTGTTTTATTAAACTGCCTTAGATATTAACCTATTTACATCTAGAACTGCCAGCTGTAATCACATGTATGAAGCAAGTATTGTCATATAGAAAATACAGATTACATCATTACGTATAATTATAGGTATTTTAGGTTTGTAACGTATATTAATCACTGAAACATTCTGGAGTCCTACATAAGTGTAAAATATAAAAAAACTATAATTTGCACACTTCACGATTATTTAGATAATAATTATAGCAGCTGTGTCGTTAACTGTCGAGTACAAAATGCAAAGTCATCGAGAATCAGTACAAAACTACAAAGTGTACCCGCCCAAGCAATCAATCTCACAAATTGGTGGAGTCCTACAAACTCGTTATAATTTTAAACTGATCTCCGCCTTGCTTTCTTGCGTTCCGCCTTTCACGCTTTGAGATGGTCTGGACTTTCAAGGACCGGTAGACATCAAAATGTTATATCTGATATGTTATGATTAAAATCTGTGTTCATAATACTTCACAATTAATCGATTCAATTCACGTTTTAGTTTGCATCTAGACCCTAGCTAATGAAAATAAAAAGCTTGTTTTATTTTTATGCGACTGCCTGAAAAAAAAATACTCCATATTGTTTTCAGGGTTCATGTATGTATGTATGTATGTATGTGAGTTTGTATATTCCACCATAACTTCTATACGCCTGAACCGATTTTGATAAACGAGGTATTGTTAGAATTCCTAGCTTATTCCGGGTGACATAGGCTAGTAAAATTTTTAAGAAAATTGATTGGGTGACCATTGTCCCGCATTAAAGACTAAAGTTGAAAAAAAAAAAACCAAAATAAGATTAACTATATAATCATCATCTAGAAAATGATGAGTAGATTTCAAAAATATATAACACTATAGTTCAATATCCAGTGATTCACAAAAAAATATCATTTAATAAAAATGTGAACAAGATTCCAAAGGCTATATATGTAAATCGCTTCCAGGTAAACTCCAAAAATAATATGGCAGGGCAGTCGTATTTTTTAATTCGTTAAATGAAGTTAACTTGTCTGTAAATAAGATAATAATATGTTAGTTACAGATATTTTCAATAAATAAAAAATGGTACACGTGTAGTCACATTGTAAAGCAGGTGTTTATCGTCACTCGCAAGACATTGTGTCGTAAATGAACATGAGCAGTGAGCACTAAGATCACTAATTTCATCAACACGTTTTATACGTAAATATCTGTTTATATTGTTGGTTCATGAAATGATCATTTCTTCAGCGTTGTGTTTTTTTTAATTTTCAGAATCTTAATGATAATAATTGTTCCAATTTGAAATTTTACAGGGTAAAAGTCCCTGTAGGTACATTTGTGAGCTTTAGGTGCACTTATAAGATCAACCATATATTAAATTTATGCGGGCAATTTAATGTTATATTTCACTGTAAAATAATTCTTATAAATGATAATCACTAAGCAGGTGCTAAAATCTTCGAGTGTAAGTCTCCGCCTATATAATTAATCACGCAAATTGCTCCAAACCAAATAATATAGCATCGTACCCGCCCTAGGTATCGCGAGCCCCGCCCTATCACGCCTGGAATACGCAACACATTTCTAGGGCGGTACGGTTAAATTGTTTGGTCAAGATCACTTCCTTTTGTTAAATGCAGCCCTTCTAGGAAGGTTCTCCTGGGTTTCAGATTGTGATATTTCACTGAAGAATTGGTTTTCAAGCTAATCAATATGAATATCTACAACTACGAGTACATGAGTGATTTCGATAAGTAGTGAAAGAGAATTATTAATAACGTGAAATTAAACAAATATATCCTTAATTATAGTAATATCTAAGAAAATTTATAGAATATAGAGCACCTCGTTAAATGGAGGTTCCATTTTCAAAACCAATATATTCTTTTTCCATTAAGACTATATCAAGTTCTTTAATTGTCTTGTGAATTTATGACCATGAAATTGTAAGGAGTCTACCAATTATTTGGAAATTTCTTCTTACGAAGAGGAACCACTAAAAGCAAAATTTATTCTTCAGTGTAAATAAAGTAAATAAAGTAAACAGGAATAAAAGCAATAGTAACTGAATAAACAAATGAATGTATATTAGAAAAGAAATTCTAAGTACCTACACTTTATTCTTGAAAACAGAGCGATGTCCATTCTAAAATATTATGCATTGCAGAGTGAAAACCGTTAAATGCAAAAACGTATTGATTGACACAAATACTTGACAGCCGTCGCGAAACAAACCAAAACGAGCTCTCAATTTTAATGGGCAGTCTCCTTAAGCCTGAGCCGAATAGTCCAAGAGATGGTTGCAAACAATATTAGGTAGCTACACTTCTTCACTATGATTATTTATGTAATAAGATCATAATATAATTATTATAAATGTCACCGTAAGATTGTAAAATCCGTTAGATTATAATCTAAATCGCGAAATTGCAAACTGTCGAAAGATTACAATTTAACGCATTATTTTTCGGTAAATTGTAATCTGTTAGGTATATTAACCCGAAAGAACCTAATTATTTATGTCGAACCCTAACCTAACCTACAAGAAACAGAAGAAAACGTAAATACAATAAATATTACAAAAATGGACACTCAGAACATTGAACGGTTCACAATCTTTCGAGTTTACAATTTCGCGAGTTAGATTATAATCTAACGGTTTTACAATCTTACGCTGACATATACACGCTGATGCCCGCGACTTCATCCACGTGGATTAAGTTTTTTGATTTTCGCGGAAACTCCTTAATTTTCCGGGATAAGCCCGTACCCTGTACCAAATTTCATCAAAATCGGTTGAACGGATGGGCTGTGAAAGCGTAGCAGACAGACAGACAGACACACTTTCGCAGTCATAATATTAAGTATGGATAATTCAAATTAGTAACGTAACGTAGCGTACGTTCTTCCGGTTGTTTTTAAGCTATTAAAACCATAACGAAATACACTGTGAAATTATTTATGTAAAATAGTAAATTATTCCAAATATTTTCTAGTAACGACAAGGCTGTTTTTTTTAAATGTACATTTTAATTTCTAGCTTTAGATATGTTAAAAAAGCTCGTAAAATATGCTATATCCTCGTTTAATAAACTGATAATACATCAGTTCCAAAGGTACTTGTGCACAGTCAAAAGTTGCACTTATTATATATTAATTAGTGTTATGAAATCAGAACACTTGCCATCGTCTCCCAGAGCATTGCAGCCCTTATCTTCAGATCTCAAGATCTTATCTCAGATCTCGAGTATGAAAGGAGATGTTATCAGGTCTCTGCGAGGGTCTAATCCCATACGGGCAGACACAATGGGTCCAAATCAATGATACACGTGGATGGCTATTCACGCCATATAATTGGACGTCCCAAACAATATTTAATAGTCAGTTTCATAAAAATATAGCTAGTCAAAGTAGTGGCACAAGTATGCCCTCTCCCATCCTAAGGTAATTCTGTATCTACTTGATCAAAGAGCTAAAAAATGTTTAGTTTTTCGAGTATTGAGAAAGAAGAGCGATTTTTCCCAACTACGTTGAATAAAGAAATAAGAATTTCTAAACTTTCCGAGTAAAGTTTGAGTGTTTTCTCATTTTTGCGCTCTTCATCTATTCTATTTTAATTTATTTGCTTTAAGTATACTTTTCAAAAAAATTATACTTAATTCAAATATAGAATCATAGCTGATAAAACTCTTATAAATAAAAGGCTTGTTTTGCAAAATAATTTCAATGAAATTTCACGTGATTTGGAGTTCGGTCCATGAGTACTTCACTTAGCACATATAATCTATACCATACTATTACCTATTCTGTGCCTATACTACAAGTACAGAATCTGATAACGTTTCAAAGAAATAAGAAAGGTGTTTAAGATTCAATAATAACGTCATTATGATAAAGTATCTAATTTAATATCCTTACGGTAAATATCGTTAACATAAAGGATTTCTCGAAGCGAATACATATTATAATATTATAATCTAAGTTTCAAGTCATCTGCTACATTGACGTTATTATGTCCCTTTTGTCATATTTAATCGCTTGACGCTTTTGGTTAACGATTGATATGATATAGGATGCTTACAATATTGCATGATTTTGATTATAGGTCAATATAGTATACTTTTTCAGGGTTAAATACTATTAAAAAAACTTTAGCCAATTACTTTATTCGTTTGGTGACATAATTATTTAGTAAACGAATCGTATTTAGTATCAGATGTTTTGGATATATGTTCTGACTATGCATCTAATAATATAATTTATAGGTATGCGCTACGGCAGAATTCTTGAGAGAAAATTTTATATCGCTTTTTCCAGTTAGACAGGTATTCTTAGTACAGTAATGTAATAATCTGTTATTAACCCTACTATTTACTAACGGAAGAGATAAATTCAATGAGTATACGTGACTATGTCAATCACCCTGTATGGCCATTCGTTGCAGTCAACTAAAAATCAATGGCCGACAAAGAGCAATTTAATGGCCCTTTTAGTATTTTAAATGGAGACAAATTCACTTTAAAAGCCAATTTTAACGCGTTTGCTCATTCGACCGAGGAATTTCATTGAATTTACTACATTTTATGATATCATAGAGCTACATAATAATAGATTTGATAAACACTTGTGCTTTTGTAAACGTAGGTATTTAGATATTTTGAATCCTCCATTCAATATATTAATTATGTGTTGCGACCATTCTTGCAGCCGATATAGGTAAGGTTGCAGATCGTACCCTTACCTATATCGGCTGCAAGAATGCACGCAGATGCACTCAGAATACAGATTCTGAATTCCGAGACAGCTACGTATTAAAGTAGTAAGAAAATTGATTATCAACACCGACGCATCCTTGCTATTTTTTTGATGTAGGTACTAGCTGAATCCTGCGACTTCGTCCGCTTGAATTGAGACTCTTCAATTTTCCGGGATAAAAAGTGGCCTATGCCAAATTTCATCCAAATCCGTTCAGCCGTTCTGGCGTGATTGAGTAAAAAAACATACATACAACATTTTTACATACATCATCCCAAACTTTCGCATTTATAATATTAAGTTTAGAAGCACAAGAACATTTTCTACTAATTGATTTGTAGTTATAAAAAATTGTACCTACCTTCTTGACACAAAATTTATTTTTCAGAAGTCTCCATATTTTGGATTATTCCTAAATAAGTTTACACCGAATAAGAACTCGAAAAAGTAAGTTATAATAAAACCCAAGAAAACATTATTCGTGATGACACAATACTGTAATCCATTTTTATAAAAATACTGCTATGCATGTTTTGTCTTATTCTTATAACATAATGTCTTCACGTTATTCTATTACGTCTATTTTGTTTGATAAATGATGTAAAATTCAATGTAAGTGCTTGTTTTCAACATCTGCTCATAAGCTGAGAAAACATCCTTTGACGTTACATTACCTTTCGAGTTCCGCCTAATATCCTCCAAGGTATGGTTTCTATTGATATAATTATTGTCAAACGTCATACTCGGAGACCTTCCTTACATTTCAAACAATTCTTACACACGCGGATGATTTTCTGCGCAAAATATAGAAAATTATTTACGCCGAATACCCTAAATTGAATAGAAGAGGTTGAAAAACTTGATCGTCTTTTGGAGGCATCGTTTTCGTACAAAAGGAGAACGAATAAAGCATCATATTTATTTCATAATAAATGACAATTATCGAAAATTGATTTCCGAGCCGACAATACGTATGCAGCTAACCAAACACTGGCCAGAAAGGATAGGCCGATGTCATTGTTGAGATTTTCGAGGATACAAAAGATATCTTTCTTGTTACCTTGAGACCCATTACAGAAGAGGTTTGTATTCATTGTGCTAGAGGCAACAAATATTATGTATGCATATTGGACGCTAGGTTTTTAGTTTTTCGGAGTACTTGGCTTAGTTATATAAATAAGCTGAGTATTGTAAAGTAAATACATAAAATATGTATGTAAATCTTACAAAAATTTCCACAATGTAGGATTTAATATGATGTAACAAATTGTAGTATACTACATTCAACAAAACTGTTAAAAATTTGTTAAGTTATACATGAAAAAATACTTGATTCAATCATAACCATCGATAGCTAATAGTTATCTACTATCTAGTTAATCTTCAGAAGAAATTCTAGCCACATAATAATAACCGTATCTAATATTACGTATACGAGTTAGTTTTACACTATTTCAGCAGCATAAATCGTAATAAGTAGAGGTTGGATAATCAGGAAAGGAAACTCAACAAAAAAGCCAGATAGCCTTAAATTGTAACTCCCAGGGAAAAAGGAATCATTTAAAAGTGCGTGTGTTTCCGGCGCATGACGTAAAACTCTAACCATTCACAGTTTTTGAAAATTTTAGCCCCGAATTGGTGAAATAGGGGACGAAAGTTCGTATGAAAGTCCTTCATTTCTCACGATATTTCATAAGTTATATCAACGGAACTTGGTATTTCGCTTTCAGTAAAAAATAAAGAAGTAGGTACGTGTGTCACAGTTTTTCAAAATTTCACCCCCAAAGGGGTAAAATAGGGGTTGAAACTTTCTATGAAAGTCTGTCAATTTTCAAGTTGTAGTCATGAAACTTGGTATTTGGAATATTGGTTTCAAATGAAAAAATACGTGATTCACAGTTTTTGAAAATTTCATCCCCAAGGATGTTAAATCGAGAGTTTGTCCTTCAATTACGTCGCAACCGCGCAACGGATCAAGGTATTTTTTGCATGGGTATAGTTGAGAACATGGAGAACATGGCTACTTTTTATCCCGGAAAATTAAGGAGATGGGATGGATGTGGGGAAAAAAAACTTAAACCACGCGGACGAAGTCGCAGGCATAAGCTAGTTGTACCATAAATTTTAACACATGTATGCTGAGAAAAATGCCAGACTTCTTTAGACTTTTATAGACTGTGGATTATTTTGGTTTAAACGAATTTATGGTGTCATGGATTCCATATTAACATTTATAGATTTTGATACCACACTGTTTCAATCAGCTGCTCATCTCAAACCACACAGGCCAAAATTGTTCGCGACTTGTCAAACACGCACAATGAGTGGTCATCAATTAAACCCACTTCCTTAAAGATGTCGTTCGTGCTAAAAACTAAATAAGGGTCCACCCAGGTGCATACAATTAGGGCATAATCACTATATTTGGAGTGTTGTCACGGAAATTCTTAGAAGCTCTTTGTTGGCCGCCACCCAGTAGAGGAGTGTTTGCAAACGGCCTGAATAAGCGAGCCCCAATATTTGCCTTACGAATGAACGAAACAAAGCCTCCGGTGGGACAGTTAGCGTTTTCTTGCGATTCACGAGGACAATGTTAAGGTGCAGTTCCTTTATTGCGATTTGCAAATTGGTAAAACATTTATCAGACGGAGCAGTTTAAAATGCGTTTAGTAAAAGTTGCCGTACAAAAATTATTTTTCTTGTTTCAAGCCCGATTATTCTGAATATTTCGTTAACAAAGCACAGATACTCAATTATGCCACCGTATTAGTGTAGGTAAATATAAGTATATATTGGGTAATGATTAACAAATCATGCTTTGTAGCATAAAGTGACAAAATATATATCAAAGGATACTCTTTCAAGTACAAGATTATCACGAACTTTATCATGAACTAAGGAGTCTGAATACCATTTTCATGTAAGCAGACTCACAGATATGGCGTCATTCTGAAGCAGACATAACAGCTGTCATCGAGTTTGTATACGGTGTTGACGAATCATAAATTAAGTACCTATGTAGAGTTTTTAAGGAGCACATTGTGAAGGGGCTTTTCACTATATCATGAGTTAGTCTTAGTTTTATCTTAGCTTCAAGGTAAATATTTTGAACAATGAGTTAGTGATTATTTTATCACTATTATTGAAACAGTACCCTAAAAGAAACTTAGCGAGCACAGGCGTTTATGTTTGCACGTCTACGGACGTCGCCGCGGGCGGTGCGACCACCGCGTCCTAAATCCTAATGCCGTATTGTTAATATGTCATTGTATTTACTTTATTGTATCTACCACGCGCTCTCCAAGTCATCCCGTTAAATAAGTTAACAGCACGAGATTGGCGATATGACATAAATTCTACATAAGCATGTTTTGTGTTGAGGATGATTTAAATTGGTGGCAGAGTTACAGAAGGCTAATATTCAATTATGTAGAGCATTTGCCATTCAAAAGTAGGTACATATTTAATTTTCTGATACCTTCACACTATTTAAAAACGTGCAGGATTTTCCATAAAAGTTGTCTCTATTTAAACTTATTATTATTTTTATTATTTATTAAACCTTATCAAATTTTAATAAGTGATGCAAATGTCATTTTCATGATTTTCAATGACACCCCCGTTGATGTCACATGAAACTTTGCTTAGACCCTTAGTGGTATGGTGCAGGTAACTAGCTATGGCCGGGTGCTCCCAACCCCACCCGACCAGAGGCCCAATTGTCTAGCATATCATAATCATTTTTCAGCTTAAAACGCACTACTTGAACTGTTTAAGGAGTTTATACAATATACTTTTTGACGTGCAGGTATCTATGAACTTCATAAACAGGTCGAATCAACCGTTTACGGTTTTCTTACACAATCGGGGGGCTACACAATACAATGAAGGAATTCTACACAATATAATGAAGCAATTGTCCTTTACGGGAATAAACTCCGAGACCTGAGTCTTCATAGGTAAGTATAAAAAAAAAGTACTATAAATTTTACTCATCATAAGCCTCTTTGTTTTTTATTAGCTGGTTAGTAGTCAGTAGGACTGCAGAATGCACCCCTTTATCACAACAATGAAAGTAACAAAACATAAGCCGCAAAAGCTAGACATTCACAAGAATTAATAGAGCAAAATAGTAAAAAAATAGCTACAAATACAACACAGTTACTTATCCACATCCTTTCCACAATCAAACAAAGTTGTGTTGCTAACAAACACGACCACAAAAGCTTCTTTACGGTGTCATTAAAGACGCAATCAGTACCAAGAAGGAAGAGATAAGTCAACTCGACTGCTGATAGCATCCTGTGTAGATAGCGCGGTTTACTTTACAAATTGTTGAGGTAGGTCCTGAATAATTTACCTCCCTGCATTAGAATTTAAACTTTAATTGTATCAATCTTATGGTTGATAAATGAAAGTTCGTGATAAAGGTAGATCTGGTGAGTTGTGATTATTAATTTACTTTACCACATTGGAGTGTAGGCCTTAAGTGTATGTAGCCTAAGATTGATATGTGAAAGTTCATGATAATCTTGTACTTAGATTAGAAGCACGCGCTCAGTAACTGCCTCAGATGCTGAAATGCGCAATAAACACTTACGTTTAAATGATCTCGATATAAAACTTGAAGTTTAAAATGCTATTTATCTCAGAAATAGTTGTTCTATTCTCGTATCTACTCTACCGTTGAAACTTCTTTGCTGCGATGAAGGTAAAATGATAAATGATTGAGGAATTCACCACCCGCAAGCCTATGTTTGGGATCGACTGGCATGACGATAAATAGGAATTAATATTAAGTCTGTCTGACTCAGTCGTTATTGCTTTGATAGAAACCCCTTTCTTGGTTATCTGCGTTTTAAAGAAACGCACATACAATATTTTTGAGGTTTTCCACAGAATATACTTACATATACCTATTAGCAATTATAAAGTACTTCCTCTGTAGATATACTTTTGTATATCAATTAGTATGTTTCCCTTTTTATTTTGCATAGAGTTATGTACCGGATCAAATGAAGTAGGTGCCCCATTATGTTGATGTTTTCAGGGTTCATGTATGTATGTTTATTTCTTTGTTCCACCATAACTTCTTAATGCCTAAACATATTTATATTTGGGTGTATAGTGACACTGGCTACAAAGTATTCGAAAAAAAATTCTGTTTGGCAGAGAGTTTTTTTTAAATAAGGTATAGCTTGTTTTTTTTCAGCGGTTGTGGACTTAGCGAATTAAAGATAAACTTTGAAGCAAAACTTTTTCGTATTAAAGCTTTTAAATAGTTAAGTCTTGCTTTAAAGCTTTTATATAACTTACACTGAGCTCAAATTAAATTACAACCATACCTCAAATCCCATAACAAGTAACCTTTACCTCAATAACAGAACCGGCATAATCAAAGTTTCCGTAGTCAAGCAATGACCTCATACTGGGATATTATGCTGACCGTCACACCTCAGCTCAATCTCCCTGACAATATTGTGAAACTTCACGCGACCCGCAGGGTTGCCAATTGTTGTCGCACGTGCGTTCTGAATGGACCCTCAGTGGAATGTATCAGCCCTATTTATGACGCCTAATTGAATCATGGTGCGGTTCCCACATAACAGATAAACAGGCCTATTTTGTAATTGGTTTATATTAATGATTAAATTAATCTTTGTCAAAAGAATAAGATCCAATAGAAAAATAGGACCTACCTAAGCAGGCCTATTTTTCTACTTAAATGGAAACGATTTCTGATTCTGGTCCATACCTTACAATATATGACAGATAAATAGGATAATAACCAATCAGTTCCAAATAAAAATAAGTGAGCCTATTATGGGTAGGTACTTAACGATATAAGATTTGACATAATATAAGTAAATTGTGCAAAATCCCTGAAGTTAAATACTATAATAAAAACGCGGTTTCAGGATTGCTGCAAAAAACCAAATCATTCTGACAATAAGTAATTAGTAATTAAAATGCGATTAAGTACCTACATAACTTCCAAGATAAGTATTGAAACTCACAGTGGGCCTGGGGCCACGTACTTACCAATAATGATCCTAACAAAGCCATATTTTTCAACTCGCCGAAGAGATAAAGATTTTGTCACAAAGACGAGCATCATGGCTGGCTTAGCTGACTTTTCTCAACAAGTCACGGTCTACCAGCAAATAATCTTCCGTGTAATCCAAACATTCGCGTCGAGTGCTCGGCACATATTTGTTTTGTTAGATTCGGACTGTTATCTTTGCAAACATGGCAGGCTGTTTGGATAAGAGGGATGGCGTCGGCAAATACCATGGATTTCGTGTTTAGTTTAGATTTGTCAGATTTTCATGGAACGTAAATAAACAACATCGATTCTGTATCGATTTGCTATAATTTTTTTGGATTTTAGATCAAATTATATTAAAACTTGATGACGCCTGCGACTTCGTCCGCTTGGACAAATTTTTTTAGATTCTGCAGGAACTCTCTAATTTTAAGATATAAAAAGTAGTAGTAAATCCCTGTACTAAATTTCATCAAAATCGGTTGAACAGATGGTTCGTGAAAGCGTAGCAGACACGTAGACAGACAGACAGACACACTTTCGCATTAATAATATTAGTATAGATAACTAAGGATAGGTTGAAAGAGCCACTATAAAATCAAAACCAACCATGCTAACATTACGTGCTCAGCCATTTTTTTTTAAAGAGACCAAAGTCATTAAGAAACATTCATTCAAGATTCAAGTCTTTTAAGTGGACATCAAATAACGCAAGGACTGAATGGCGAACGCTCTAAACCTATAAATTTAATTTGACTTAAGCGTAACGAGAACATTACTGCATGAAGAACATTCAAAGAGTATAGTACTTCACTTGAAAAACTATTACAAAAGAATTCTCTTTAAAATAGAGTATATTGTAAAGGATGCGTATCAAATGAATACAGAAAGAACTCTTATTCTTGATAGATACTTCATAGGAGATAATAAGGAAACGTAAATTATCCGCTTTGGGGAATAAAAAAATTGATGATTTTTATTAGGTTCGGTGAACGGTATCAGAAGCCTTAGATGCGGCATCCGTTGTTCTCATCGATTGTGCAGTTCCGTCCATTCATAAGTTCAACGAAGCAAATATCCTTGGTGAATGGAGGAATATTTTTGAGGTAATTTTCAAATTCTTTACGAAGAGCCCGAAATGTCTTGCGTACTTTTCTAAAACTAGTCGACCCTGTGATCGTAAGATATATAAAAGCCAAAAAAGAAACACAATTGAACTGCCTGAATTAATTTGGTATACTCAAAGGTTTCTCGTTGCACTGATATCATAGGTACTCACTAAAGCTAACTCATAATCCTAACTTTAGTTCAGAGCTAAAGAGCTCAAATCCTAGCTAAAGAGTAGAATTTCTAAGACTTTAGAAAACTACAGAAGTTACATGAATATTTTCATGTTTTTCATTAAAAATTGACCTACTCGGGAGAATTATCGACTAGTAATTACCTAATACCTAATACATCTAAATGATGTAAAATGAAATGAAATAAAGGTTTTCCCTAAAAGGATTCATGCATCGAGTTCGCGAGCTATGGTAATTATTGTTGTTAGTAGCTATAACCTATATTTTGACTTTTAATGAAAACAAAAAAAACGCAACTAAGTACCTAATAGAACCTATGCACGTGCAGTTATAATATTTCTGATTTTATTTTGAAAAAAAGCAAGTTAAATACTTGTTAAGTTGTTAAAGTTAATACTTACATTTCCGATGTAAACCGTATAATATGAGTAATTTATTATTTTAATGTAAAAAGTACGTTGCGCACGAAAAAAAAGGAAAATTATCGGGACTATAATGAGCCCCTATGGCACAGCGTGAGTCCGAAATTCGATCAATAGGAATTTATTGGCCAGATTTGCAAAGCAACGCTTCCTTTTAAAGTTTCGATTGTTAAGGCGGGCAGAATTTTTTTCTTTTTTTTCGAGATTTCGGTTTTTTTTTCGAGATAATAGGACGGCGCAAGCGTTATTCCTCCTCGCTATTATGCTTGGAACTGAAATGACAGTAAGAGTTACGCCCACTTTTTAATTCTTTTTGTCCAAGTTTTCGAGTTTTTAAAGATTATAGAATGGTGCGTGAATAGACCTGCAAGCGGTTTCGGACGTGAATGGATGGCTGGAAACTTGCATTTTATTTTGAAATTTTGATGCAATTATATTTGAACTGGCGGTTGCACGTGACTTCGTCTATGTTTCTTTTGTATTCAGAAAATTAAAGACAGAATCTGAGTTTAGAAACAAACCTAACAAAAAAAAAAATCAGGTTTTTTGAACGCGCCGGTACAGCATTATTCCTGTATTTAGCCCATCTGTAACGACAATATCTTATGTATGTACAAATTCTGTTTTTTATTTTATTTTGTTCGTTATAAGGTTGCATTAAAGAAATGGGAAATTTTATTATTACAATTACAATTATCATGATTAGTAAAAGACAAGCCAGAATTTAAAAAAAAATTAAGAACACGACTGCCCTGCCAAAAAACGAACTGAAAAGTTAAAAATCTAAATTAATCTAGTTAAATTTGAATCTTATTCACATTTTTATTAAATGATATTTTTTGTGAATCACTGGATATTGAACTATAGTATTATATATTTTTTGAATCTACTCATCATTTTCTAGATGATGATTATATAGTTAATCTTAATTTAGAATCTTTTTCTTGAAATTTAGTCTTTAATGCGGGACCATGGTCACCCCATCAATTTTTCTTAAAATTTTACTAGCCTATGTCACCTGGAATAAGCTAGGTATTCTAAGGTTACCTCATTTATCAAAATCGGTTCAGGCGTATAGAAGTTATGGTGGTTTAAGGCAGTCGTATAATAAAACATCATTAGATAACACATAATAAGTAAGCACTTCTAATAAGTTTATTTTAATAAAAAAATATACCTTTATAATTGAATAAAATTATACCTACTTTATAATTATCTTTTTTAACTATCTTTAAATCTATTAAAAGTTTTATATCACAACCTGATCCGAGCCTACCCACGCTTACGAAAGGGTCGTTATCATGATGCCCGTAAACAAGCCCCGATGGTTCTCTAGTGGCCATCTAACACGTGTTCAACTATTTGGTTACACTAGTGTATTAACTGCTTATCGATCTATCTTTGAAATATTTCAGTGAAAACTATCCTCTAAACTTTTGCACTTAAAGTGCACTTTTCATTGATATGTCAAGCTTAATAAATTCATCGTAGTAACTAAATAGCATATCCCACAATCACATGATGAAGGAAAATATGTTTTATTTTTTAGTAATTAAGTTTGGTTTTGCATGACAATGTATAAAGTCTAGTTTACATGGGCATAAAATTGAATAATATCACTTCATCTCTAAGGGGCACTTTAAACCGTCTTAGCCATGTCGTAGCGAATGATTGTGTTACGTCGATACATCAAGCCGTAGACACTTCGTAGGCTTCTATTGTGATTTGCCGCCCCATAATTTCCTGTCCCAATCTTGGCCCGAAGCGATTTTTGCAATACAATAAAATTTTTTCCGCACCTTTTTTCAATTTTTTAAATTTCGGTCAGTCGGTATTATGTTACAGATGGAAAAAATTGGAATTTTAGTTTTGTGAAGATTACGCTGTTTTTAACTCAATTCGGTTTTGTAAAGTATAGGTAGAGTTTAGTTTTTTTTAGTTCGGTGTTTTTTTAAGCTGCATCTTTGCCAAATGACCGCATCGGTGGTTTTTTTTTCAGAAGATCAAAGATGTGAGATTGCAACCTGCAGATTTTTTTTTTAATCTCGGGGTTTGTATTTTTTACTTCTAATAATGTGTACCCATCTAATCAGCAATTTTATAAAGATATTTCATTAAGCCCAAACCATTTTTTTGTTTTTGTTTTTTGAATACACGTAATTTGAAAACAGATGACCACAAGTTTCAAACAGTAAGTAACTCTGAACTTAAAACTCTAGAGTCTAGATTATTGAAAACCTAACCTAGGTTACCTACCTGGCCTGGCCTGATCCGTGTTGGTGTAGGATTTCTGGTCAAAAAGTATAATATTATGCCTATTCACGGGATGCCAAATTTCGTCAAAATTGGTAAAACAGAGCCGTAAAAACGTTACAGACTGGGAGACGGACACTCTTTCACATTATTTAATATTAATCTGGATACGAGTGGATACTAGCTAGATCTTCAAAGGTTAAAATATACTGCCGGTATCGCTACTTAACTGTCAAAAAGTTCGCCCACACTTTTTGTGAACCCTGAAAAATCCGCAGTTTCCGTTTTAAAAAAGGAATGCGTTGTAATTTAAAACCGCACGAAACCGTCCCTCCACGTGCAGAATGTATTTTTTCCACTTGTTACCATGTTTTATAAAAACAAACGGGGATGTGTTATTTTTTTATAGCTACATTTTAGCGTCACGTGTTAGTGATTTGCCACTAATGGTGGCATGGTCGCTACTTCCGATTGCTTCAAGGTTGCAGCAAAATTGCATTTGTCAATATTGTGACCACACTATAGAAGTGTATTCAAATTGTGTAGGTGTTTTTTAACTAGGTTAATTAATTAATTAATTTAGGTTTTTACTTTGTGTGGAAGGATTTGTGAATCCACCGCAATTTCATCCCAAGAAAATCTCTATCATAATGAGACTATCGATGGGTTAAACATCCAAGCTAGAAGACGCCAAATATTAGCTAACTCTAGTACCTAATAGCATGATGGTTAAAAAGGGCTATTTCTTTTAAAAAGTTTATTTTTTATTTTTTTAAGCAAATCTTGTTTAACGAATTCATTTGTAGTACAAACCAAGAACATTTTTATACTATGTTGAAGTTCAATTAAAATTGTATGAATCTTTCATGCATGCCAGACTAAAAATAAATGTCAAAAACACATAATCTTATAATTAAATTGGTAGATTCGCAGAACTGTAGCCATACTACTCGATATTTTTTTTTAATAATAAGCGCACTTGTAAGCCTTTAACGATCTCACTTGGTAGTTCGTGACGCCAACCAACCATCGAGTCTTAAGAGTGGCTTAATTTTATTGGATAATTATCCTACGTGTTTCCCACCAAGCATATGCAACATAGTCGGAAGTTCATAAGTGTTACACAACCAACTAATTATGAGTCTTAAGTAACGTTTTCCTGTTCAATTAGCGCGTCCTTGCGACTCGCGAAGCTTGCAGCTAAATGCTGTTTCCCTGTGGGTGCAATGACACCGGCAAGTGATAAAAACAATCCTTTATTCCATAATCAGTTAGCGCTTTAATTTGCGATTTCAGGTGATTGTAAATAAACCTAGCGGAACTTGCATTCTCTAAATTTCTTAGGGAAACTCATTAAGTTTTGTTGTCAACGAAAAATAAAGAGCTAATATGACAAAGGCAGGAACTCTTGATCGAGTCTAAAAAGGTAATAATTGCGGATTTAGATAAAATATTTTTCTAATGTTTTTAAATGAACCTTAAGGCCTAATGTAATAATTAATTATTAATTTTATTTAATGTCATGATCAGTCTTATCAAAAAAGGTATCGTATTTAAATAAAATCCTTTTGCCAGTATTTGTTTTAGTATTTCAGTGATTGTGTAAAAATATTTTATCAGAGTGGAAACAAGTCATTTTAAAGGGTCAAAAGTCGGGCAAAAATACATTAAGATATGGGAAAGTGCGATATTTATCGTCAGTCATTATTGGAAATCGAGTAATTTTTTTTAACGTTACAAGTATTTCAACAGCTTTACGTTTCTCAGCCAGCAGGGACTGTTGTATTTAACAGTATTCAAGTGTTATGACCACTTCTGCATTCATGGCCGTAACGTAGAAGTGACAATATAGTGTGAGATTCGCAAGGTTCCGCTAAGTGGCCAGAGAGTGTTACTTAAGGATAATTTGGTTTTAAAAGGCATGTATGCGTATATTCAAACCTTTTGAAAGTTCATATTTAAGTGTTTTGCTTTGCACCTCGTGCTCCATATAACTTTTAAATTCCTTATCATGTGATGTTATGTTAGCTTTTTAGGGTTCCGTAATCAAAGGAACCTTTGGAAGGACCCAAGGATGGTCATGGTGAAACTATAAGGATTCCTTAACATGGTAAAAAAATAACTATTAAAAAAAAACTTTAAAGAAAAATTTTGACATCTTCGCTTGCAAACTATTTAGACCGTGTCTGTATTTCTTTAAATAAACTAAGTAACACCATTTCTGTGAAAAATCAC
Source organism: Erebia palarica (assembly GCA_964035005.1). Lineage (NCBI taxonomy): Eukaryota > Metazoa > Arthropoda > Insecta > Lepidoptera > Nymphalidae > Erebia > Erebia palarica. Next base: position 33,410,183 of record OZ035983.1, read on the forward strand.
ACCAGCGTTCTGCAGACTGAATTAACATCTTTTTTCATGTTACGAAACACCATGAAAGCCTCAATCACACCCTTAAAGATTTTTCTACCTTTTAAAAACGTCTTGGCTGCTCTTAAAAGCGGCACTCTGGTCATGAGCTCTTGTTGACGTGATATCGATGCGTGAAGTATACTAGCGGTTGTATTTTATGGCTTTTAGGTATGGACTTAAGGTATAAAGTTGAATAGTGTAGTACTATTTCGCAATGCATAGTAATAAAATGATAAATGCGAAAGTCTGTCCGTCTGTTACGGTCCGCGGCCCATGTTAAACCGAAATGTTTTATCATGTTTTAACATGTTTTAACGAAATTGTTACAGAGGAAGGTTACCTACCGGGGTCATAGTCGAGATAATTTTTATGCCGAACAATTAATAAAGTCCCACAGGATTTCCCAAATGCAGACGAAGTTGCGGGCATCAGCTAGTTATTGTAATTTTCTGCTTGTGTCATGTAGAATGATGGTGAAAACGCTTGTGTGCTGATTTGAGCGAGCATCTCGTGTACGGGAGTTACAGAAAAATAAGAACGGTTAAATATTCTATAGGGATGAAAACGAGGAAAATCTGCAGATTGTCCTCTTCCTTTGAAATTTTTACGTTAGAAGAAAATTCTGAAGTAATTTTTGATCCATAAACTTAACTACCTATCAACCACAGATCACACAATCAAGTGATCTGTGCTAACAGCTCCCAATCGTACAAAATTAAAAAAAGAACCAGAACACTTACTTTGAGAAATTGTGATGACGTGAATAAAGTCACGGGCTGTGATTATAATGTGAGTTGGTGTTGTTAATCCGTCAACTTTATCCGAATTTTACGTCAGACTTGTTTGTTTCACGCGTCGGTATTTTGCACAAAGAGTTGTGAATTTTAACAAGGCAAGTGGCAATTTCTATTGATCTTCACAGCTATTTGGGTTTGAAAGACTGGCTCGTACCTATTAAACATTGCCACATAACTAGTAGGTTCATAATAGCACACTCTATTGCTGCAGGGTACGTTAGTAGGTAGGTAGGTAACTTAGTAGTAGTAAATTTCTTAGAAATTTTAAGCGCCTGTTTAGCTGTAACAGTCCGTTTTTAATACTCATATTATTCATTTATTTTGCATTTCAGTCCTATCAATAGGTACCTACTGGCAGTGTGACTAGTTTAATGGTATACTAACTGATGCCCGCGACTTCTTCCGCGTGGAATAAGTATTTTTTTAATTTCCACGAAAACTTTCCGGGATAAAAAGAAGCCTATGTCTCTCTCCAGGTACTAAACTATACCCATGCAAATAACTATATCAATCTGTTGCTTTGTTGCGGCGTGATTCAAGGACAAGCCAATGCATGATCAACAGTAACCTACACCAACTGCAACCAGCTTCTTTTTATGTGGACTTCTTTCTTCGGGTTGGACGTAAGCCATATGGTATTACTATACAGTAAAATATGAAAGATCTATGAATCAGCGTGCAATAAATTGTGCTAAATACAATTAACTGTCAAATCCTTGGATACCATGAAACTAGCATCTAGCAGCTGTGACTGAAGGTAAGTCAACATCAATGTAACGCGTCGCAAACCGTGAAATCTGTCGCGAAATCCAAAAGCCGTTTCGGATCACTGAATGCAGAGCTAGGCTAAATCAAAGCGCATGTGTTTGTAATACTGACACCCGTGCACCGAGACTAATCGCTGAAGAAAGCCCGTACAAATCCCTAAGAAATAACCGAAAAACCGAAATTTTCCTGCGATTCGACACAGCGCCGAAATTTCACGGTACCCTATTACTGCATCCTTCGGGATTAAGGTGGCCAAGCGTCAAGTATTCATCCGGACAATTTGAGTTTACAATTTCGTGCATGGCCATAAGAAAACTTCATTAACTTATCCTCATAATATTATTTTAATTAAGTATTAAAACTTACTAAATCTAAAAAACTGGCTTTTCATACACATTAAATTTATTATGTTACTTATGTATTGTTAATTCTAACGCAATTCTAATAAGTACTAAATTAAACAAATATCTGAAATTAGTGTGCACCATCCCGTTTGCATTCGCTTCTCCTGTCTCCAAAGGTTGTCTGGAAGAGGCGATAAGACCGCCTTTGCATACTGTTTAGTCCTAGTTCGTAGTTTTAATTTCTTTCATTTCTATTATTTTGTGTGCAATAAAGATTTAATAATAATAATAATGTATATGTATATAGTTACACATCTTTGCCGAAAATGTGTCTAGGTACATGCCTACTGGTTGTTGGTACTGTTACCGTAGAAGCACATCGTTAGATACTCTTCTTTTTGTCCCGATTTTTATCAACTTCATGTGAGGCATCTTACACAAGGACCTTTACATCATCCATATAGCTCCCAAAATTACCTTTGTCGCTAACATGAGCTGAGGTGTCGTACTTTTGTTCCTTGTTGCGCGATCGGAACGAATCGCGTTTAGAATTCGTCCCGATTTATCATTCTTAAACGTTTGCCCGCCGCATTATACCCTTTGCATGGACATCCAGCACTTTTGTAAAATGTCACGTATCTTATACTATTTCTTGACACGTAATGTCGATATCCATTTATTTTTTTATTCATGCTGAATATATTGTGTGCACCGCTGAATATGATTTTTACAATGCCTGGCTGAATGTGTGGCATATGATTTTTTATCCAAACCTTAACTGATCCTATTGGTTGTAATATGCATCCTTCATTTACTTTTTTCGATAAAGAAACCGATAAGCTAAAAGTTCGGCCACTTAAAAAATTAGTAAGTATTTCTAGGTGGCCGAACATTTCTCATTTGGACGAACTGATAGGTTTACTGGTAACAGGTATATAATTATGTGCTTAGGACCTTAAAAGTAAAGCAAGTCTTTTTTGTTCAGGAATAAGCTGATGGGAAAAAGGTTTAAAATAAATAAATAAATAAGCCTTTTATTTTTCTTATCTTCACTATTACAATTATTTTTAATACAAATTTTTAACCAACCTAATTAAACAAAGAAAAAGGTTGACCATGTTTATGTCACCGTAAGATGACATGAAATACACTCGTGAAATTGTTTGTCGACAGATTGTGAACCGTTCAATGTTCTGAGTGACAATTTTTGAAATATTAATTGTATTAACGTTTTCTAGTCTTTCTTGTAGGTTAGGTTAGGGTTCGACAAATATAATCAGGTAGGTATTATCGGGTTAATATACCTAACAGATTACAATCTACCGAAAAATAATGCGTTAAATTGTAATCTTTCGACAGTTTTCGATTTCGCGAGTTAGATTATAATCTAACGGTTTTTACAATCTTACGGTGATATTTATATTACGCCAACGCCAAATCATACTCCCCAAAAAGAGAATGCCAGATTCTGCCCCACCAATTTTCATTATTTACACAAAATGTAAACTTTTTAAAATTATTCTATGAATTTATTACCACGTATGATTTATTAATTATTGATGAAAAAGTTGCGGATTAAAAAAAAAAGTAATTCAACTCCCTCTTCCACTTCCTATTTCACCTGCAGCAGCTTGCATTACATGCTACGCATACACGACTAAATAAAACTACAGTTGTTATGTATTTAAAGTTAAAAAAAAACTCCAATTACATAAATCATACTACAGATCTTTGTTTAAATTCGTTATTTTGTATTTTTAATTATTGAAAATGACACATAATTATTATTTTAATGTAAATAACAATGAATAATAAAATATTTGCATTAAAACCGCATTCACGTATTTTGTGCAATGAAACGTCATTGACAAACGTATTTGAAGACGTCAAATGTCAATGTGATTTGTGATCATTGTTTACGTGGTTTCAGTGACGTCGACTGTTATCAGTGCTTGTTTTGAATGTTTCACAAAAAACTTTGGCTAGACCTACTATAATATTGATTCGATCTCGCCGACTTTGCGCTATTTTCCATGGATGACCATTGTGATTTGGGGAACGACGTTGAGGTGCATAAATTGTCACCCGAGTGTAAACAGGATCCTAAGACATGTTGCCATGTTGGGCTTACCATCAAAATGATATTGATGTGCCGCGGCAGCATTTCTTGATAATGTAACGACTGATTACATATTTAATATGAAGATTAATAAATCAATGATTACTAACAGTTGTTTTATTTCCAATTAGTCAACCATTTTATCGTTAGAGAAGATAGCACAAGCTTATTAACTAGGTATCATATTATTTAAGGTAGACCTCAAGCTACGCAGACATTTCAGTATCCTACTTCATTTTAAAGCCATAATATTTCTTGGAAAGAGCGTTACGATACACAGCATTTTTTTTTACTTATTTCACAATTAAAAATGCATATAACCTAAAATAATATTGCAACTTAAACTTAGTATTAATAAAAAACCCCAAGTGTTAGAGGCTTAAAAATATATGTATGGGTATCAGTAATAAGCGGTCGTATGTTTGATCCCCGGCAGGGTCAATTTGGGAATTTATAATTTCTGAATTTTTCCTGGTCAGGCCTGGTGGGAGGCTTCAGCCGTGACTAGTTACCACTTACCACCCTACCGGCAAAGACGTACCACTTAGCGATTTAGCGTTCCGGTACAATGCCGAGTCGAAACCGATTAGGGGTATGGGTTTAATATAACATGCCATGCCCCTAATAGGCTAGACCACATCATCACTTACCATCAGATAGGATTGCATTCAAGAGCTCCGCTATCATTGAATTCATATCTTGCATCAGGTAAGATTGCATTCAAGGGCTAGTTGGATAAAAAAGAAAACGTAATTCGTGCGTTGTCAAAAATGTAGAGGAAAACAGACTGAGGATTGATAAACTGACGCCAAAATAATATAATATTACTTTTCTGCTACGAGACCATGAAAGTAGGTACAAACAAGGTATGATTTTGTACAAACAAGGTATGGGTAACTCTTCTAGAAATTAAGTGGTTTTTACAAGTGGCATAGCTGCCAGGCGCTACAACTCTACTGCATCATCAGTTACTACCCAAGTCCTATGGATTTGATCCACTCAATAACAGACACAATTTACGTCAGCCCTCCTGTTAACTTCACTCAGACCTTCGTTACTTTTGCGAGTGAAGCTTGATTACCATTATAATTTGAATAGAATAATAGAATATATAATATATATACCTAGAGTATATATAACTTGTTTTCATGAAAATCAGAGGGCAGTAGCAGTAAGGGTGACTGAAACAGTGTGTAAAATAATTATCTTTACAATAGATCTATAATGGATTCATATTGGATGGGATATCTGGAGGATATCACTTTTAGTGATAAGACCGCCCTTGCGCACTTTGTTTTCTGTACTTTATATTTATAAGTTTGTGTGTCAATAAAGAATTTATCTCTATCTCTATATGTAAGACCTCCTCAGTCTGAGAGGAGACTCGTGTTTAGTATGTGGGGTCGAATTTATGATGACGGTGAGATCTACGTAATGATTTTTGCATGTTTTTAATTGTACTAATTATATACTAATTGTTTCTTATTATATAGTTTTTTGGTTCTAGCTGTATTGTATTTTTCTTGTCTTAGGTATGCAAATAACAATAAAGATTATTTTTAGGCAATATATATTTCTTCTGTTAGATTTTGTTAACTTATCACAAATCCATGATTTGTGATTTCCAAGTTGTCTTTAATTTTTATTGTACATTTAATTAGAATGTACATTATTTGTTTATCATAACATGTAGGTAAGCACTTGTAGGCAATTAAAAAAAGAAATGTTCTAATTAAAAGATATCTTTATTGACATTTAGAGATCAAACGAAAGTCTTGGAGTTACTTAACATTATCAGTCTACAAAAATGGTCTAATTCCTAATTTTACAACTAAGATACAGTCTAGTCAGAGAAATTACTAAATTAACAATTGACATAAGAGGGATACATCGACAAAATTGTAAACGTAAACATACAAGTACATGTATAGAAATTATAGCTTACAGTTTCTAACTAATCTTAGACTAAGAGACTTATATCTTAAGAAAATTTTAAGCTAAGATTGGCACGTTCGGCCTATTTCTAATGAGATACACGTAAGGGAACATATAATAAAAGCTAGTTGCAAGAAATATAAAACTTTAGTACTTATTCCTATTAAAGCTTTCGTCATAGATTTGATCTTACGAGAATTTATTCATTTATAAAGAGGAACACTAAAAGCCATGAAGGGCATACATACATCTTATGTACCACAATTTTTGCTTAGAGTTAATTAAACAAGTAGGTATCAGTTTTTCTTGCTTTTAGAATTAAAAGCAAAAAAAAAACTGATATTGAAGCTAAGTACAAAGTTTTGAATTTAGCTTTAATATTGCACATCCATCACATTTAATGTTCCAATATATTATTTTAATAAAAAACTATATACTAATAATTTTTAGTAATTTCTTATTCTAATTAAAGCTTCGAGTCATGTACTTTTGTTATCACAGACAAAACTTACAATCTAATGGAAGACGTTGGATAAAGACATTATAAATGAAAAGTGCGAAGATACACTTAAAATAGATCGAAGAAATTAGGATGAAATTGGTGCAATAATAATTACAGTGCAGATGACATTTAAAGCTGTCTACCAAAACGGGCACTTTATACGGTACACAATATCGAACACTAATACGCGGAATACTGGTACGAAATGCTCAATAATAACCTCTAAAATCTTGAAAATATCTAAACCTTAATAATCTAAGATCACAAAAAGATAAATCACAATATTCGAGTCAGGTTGTATCAGCATACCGCGTTACTAATTCTAATGGAAGACGCCGAAGTGCTATCGGAGCACACACTAAATCTAATATTGGAAGACACGATTTTGTTTTCACTGCATTAGTACCAAAATATTATTACGGATAATGAAAATAACTGGAAGACGATTGTGATTTTGGAGATGCACGAATTAGTAGCAAAGCTTACATACGAAGCAGCTGGATTTGTTCGCCGCGTAGCAGATCTCCCGAACTTCGTTGGCCATGTTGTCATTGATCTCCTCTTCAGCGATGAGTTCGAAATGGCTGGAGTTCAGGATGTTCTGGTTTTCGGCGTTATCGTTGTCTTCGACGGGAACCGGTTTCACCGGGTCCACGGGATACAAATATTCGGAGAACGGTACTAAAACTGGTTCTCCGGTATAAGCAGTCTTGTTCGATGGCAGGTCAGTGCGAGGCGATGCATTGGAGATCAACTCTCCCAGCTTCGACCAACATTTGTTGAGATTCACTCTCGTTGAGGTTGTCACCTTTCGTGGCAGCCTTGGTTTTGAACTCTGAAAATAATGAAAACAAAATATGTTAGCTACAAATATCAAAACACTTTTTGGGGGAACTAGAGGATTTCATTAGGAAATCTATGCTCAATTGAATTTATTGAGGGGATTAATTATTAACCGAATTGATTTAAAAGATGATATAATTCATTAAAATTAAATCCAATTAAAGTAAACAAACATTGATTCTTACCTGACGATTCAAGAGCTTCATCCAAGGAGAACGAGGTGACTGAGCCTCCTTCTGAGGGGATTGTGAATCTTCCTTAGCGAGACACATGTTTACAACTACGAACTTAATACGAATACTACGACTACGTATTTACAAGGTTGCGTGAGACCGTAAGAGCAAGCGACATGCACACACGGAGCGTACGAAGGGAATGATTGAATCAGGAAGGGCGGCGGGGTTTATATAGCGGGACCTCGATCGTGTGCGCCCGCGCGTGCGTCCCGAAGCGGGAGGCGCGCGCTGAGCACGCGAGCGGTAGCGCGCGCCCACGGACTGGTTTTTACTAACACTTCTACGAATAGAGGCTTTGACGCGCCGCGACTCCGTATAGTCACCGACTAGATTGGGCTCATAAAGCCTTATTAATCATTCTATGTCCCAAGTCGGAGACTCTGAGATTCTTTAAGTTTTTATTCGTTTGTTTGTCATACCAAGAGCTTTACCAGTAAGTGTATTCAGTTTTTATTGACTCCTACGACTGAGAGTAACGTCTACGACTTACAAGTTACAAGATTACGAGAATGCAGCATGACTCATTTATTTCTTTCTTATTATTATGCGGCGATTTATATTGCTTCTATGACTGTATAATAATCTAGAGTTGCTATTATCCTGCATAGCAATCGTGTCTTGCATATATTTGCATGTTAGACAGGTCCGACGTCCGGAGGCGAGTTCACGTAGAATAAACAAGACTATCGCGCTATTATGAATCACTGCAAGCAGCTGGCTAGCAGAGGATAGATAAGTTCCTTTGGTACAGCAGATTGATCACGCACCCGCGTTTCCTGCGATTACATCGGTGCGGGGCTCGCAAATCACGTATGTACACTGATAAATTATTTCCTCTGGTCACTGAGGATGGTTACACTGATGAATTATTTCAATACCTGATTTCGATATCCAATATCGCTCAAAAAATGTATGAACGAAATACAATTTCTTTCGGTTAGCTACTGGCAATGGCTACTTAAGAAAATAAAAATCGGGAATTATATTTTTTATAATCAAGGTTCTATATGATTTTTTTAGGCAGAAGATCTTCCTGGTTCCTGGCAATCTTGAGCGCTATGTATAGACGTCTTATAAGAGGTAGCTCGAGTTTGATTTCCGATTGAGTCAATTTGCTAATTGATCCATTTGATGGATTGACTGGTCTATATCTGGTGGGACTGTTGGAAATAGTTACGACTCCATCTCTTAAGCAATGCCACCAAGTGATTTAAAGTTCCACCTTTCGATAGGTATATGAACGGTACCGCATAGCTAGAAGCGCAGTAGGGGTTATGGGTCTAATAAAAGTGCTTCAACCATTCCAATCGTTCCAGGTCATCTTGTAATCGTGGTAGGCAAAGGCAAAGGCGAGTCTTACAACAAATACGAAATTACTGAATTATGTCTTGTGAGTGTGACAAAATACGTATTAGTCCGCGCAAGAGCTCCGAGGAATCTGGGTCTGAAGAAACGACGGCTGTACGCCACCCCCGATCGGCGCTCCATATCCAGCTCGCTCCCAGCACTAGTTGCCCTGGTCTGGCCTGGTCTAGCCGTGCCTATATAGTTACCACCCTACCGGCAAAGACGTGCCGCCAAGCGATTTAGCGTTCCGGTACGACGCCGTGTAGAAACCGAATAGGGGTATGGGTTTAATATAACTGCCATGCCCCTAACAGGTTAGCCCGCTACCATCTTAGACTGCATCATCACTTACCATCAGGTGAGATCGCAGTCAAGGGCTAACTTGTAGGGGATAAAAAAACTACACCTACAGCTAACTCATTTAATGTAATTTCACACCAATTATTGAAGTATATATATTAATATAAACTATGTAATGTTAAAAGGAAATAATAATATTTGACAAATATAAAAATTTATTGATAACAATTTTTTCTATTGTAAATTGAGTAAATATATTTATTGTAATTAGGTTGTTTAAAAAAAAGCATGATAAGTATAGTTGTGACAAAAAAAATAATTTTAATGTGAAGATAAGAAAATTAAAAGACTTATTTATTTATTATAGTACTGCAAAATCATGATTACTTTTGGAAATACTTTTAGCAAACCGTTGAATTAACTGGGTTTAAGTGAGGACATCATTCAAATTCCTTGCTACTTGGCCCTGTCATAAAAATGGTACCTACTTAATATCTTTATAGCTACATCATACATGGCTTAATACAACCATTAATTAGTTCCAGTTCCAAGTACAGACAGACAAGCATTTAAATACGATTAGAAAATGGATAAAAGAAATAAAAGCCGTAATCGTTTAACTAGTTTACAAGCGCTGGAGTGTTTAACATAATTTCTCACTCAAGTAATGATACGAGTGGAGCATCAAAATGGCATGCCATATGACCATTATATGTTATGACTAGGATTTCCATATGTAGTAATGCGCCAAATTGAGACAGAATCCTTAAATTAAACTGAATTTCTATTGGCAGAAAATATCCAACAAAGGCGAACGTCAAAAGACGAACTTGAATAAGCATAAGGGCAGACGTTTTGGTAGCGTCTAGGCCCCTAGGGATACGTTTTAGAAAGAAAATTTGGATATTTCTTAGTTGTGAGTTTATTTCTATACAAATTATAGCAGTTTTCCAATTTTCAATTTTCTTGTCGCTGAATAAGAATAATATATGAATAGCGTGTGTTTTCTTTGACACCAATAACGAAAAGGGACATAGCTAAATTAAAGATATATTATGCTTTATTTAATTAATAAATTATGACGTCATACTTACCTGCTAAGATTATCTGAGGTTATAATCTAAACAGTTAAGTAATAACAGATATAATTAACCGAGAATATGGAATTAACAAATAATTATTTGTTAATCCGGGTCAAGTATTGCACCAGCCGCCTTAGCATATTAAAATCCCGCACGCTGTCACAATGGGAGAGGGCGTCATTACTTGCAGAGCCCAAGTGTCAAAATGGGACATTACAAACCACTCAAACTTGCAAACACCACATAAATTATGTCCCAATTTGACCCTAGGGCGAGTAAATAATGTCACCCTGTTCTGAGCGGGCGAATTTTTCGCGCTAGGGCGGCAGTGGAAAATATTTCTAGTTTAGACCTTTCTTCTTGGCTAGATCGACTACGAAATTATTGAAGAATATCCGCTACTAATAAAACGCGTGGTCAGAACACAAAACATTCATAACTTTAATGGTAATTATTAACGAAACAGAACGAGTTGTGTGTGTGACAGGTAAATAATTGTTATGGAGGGCTACTGTGCGCGAATATAAATTGCTTTCCAATAAGTCTTATAAGAATTATGTTGTGTTTTGTTTTGGTTTTTAAACTGTCCTGACTTTTTGTATTTGTTGATATTTTTTTTTGCGTTTCTACTCACTGAAAGAATGATTTGTCAATACCTTATCATTTATGTATGTAGGAATATTTACTTACTAGATGATTTCCGCGACTTCATCCTCGTAGATTAAGATTTTTTGATTGCCACGGCAACTGTTTAACTTTCCGGGATAAAAAGTAGCCTATGGCCTTCCCCGGGATACATTCTACCCCTGTAATTTAATTAAAATAGGTTGAGCAGATGGGCCTTGAAAGCGTAGCAGACAGACACACTTTCGCATTTATAATTAATTTAGGGATTAATCCTATATCAAATATGTATGAAGATTCATGCATCTGATGATCTTATTGGAAATTTTCGCATTTTCGGTGACCAATTGGCATTCGTGGAAAATTAGGAGATTAGATCATAATCATCGAAAAATAAAGTAAACCAATTGGCTACTTAAAACAAAATGCGATCCTATTTTCATAATTCTTAGGCTTTTTTTTCAATTTGGTTTGCAAAGTACCTTAAAAAAGTCACTCTCGCTTATGAAAAGTGCTTGTTGCTATGAAACTGGTTTTATTGTCTACCAAATTTGGTGATGCAATACACGGCATCTTAAAAACCGATACTGACGTCGAAAGCAGTCGTAACCGATCCCCTTGCGCTCTCCGCTGAAGAATTTTACTCAACATAATACTTTCATTAAAAAGAAAAAAAACAACGTACACCACAACCCGACCACGTGCAGCTTTAAAAAAAAGAATATATAAAATCTTAACCTTTTTGCTGCGTCCCCGTCGTATAGGGTTACAACTTATCCACATATTAATCGCACTGTGGTTCCTGTATTCAACATTACATATAAAAATAGAAAGAGACACCGCTAGTAGAAAACACATGGCCGGTAATAGGACTATGGTTGTCTCTCTCCTATTATTTTTGTCTATTTCTTTATATTTTTATTTTATATTTTATTCCGCACAGGTCAGTTGATAATGGTTTATGAAACTTTGTATTCCGAACGCTACGTATCAAACTATGCATTACGCTTTATAATCTATGGTTGTGTAGAGATATGCAGTGTGAATGTGTGCGTGAAGCGTGCAACACACGTGTAACTCACCACATTGTTTGATTTTGGTTTGGGAACTTTGGGGTATTATGTGGTGTCAATTATTATGAAAGAGTGTACGTATTTATTATGTTGTTGAAATTTGAAAGGAATGCCACAATGGGTGTTATAGATGTAGTGTGACTAAATAAAGAATTTTCAATTTTCAGTAGAGTACTTCAATATTACGTATGTTTTTTTAATGTAAATTCGATTTCTATCACATTAAGTATAGCCATACTTTTCTGTTCATTTCATTTTTTTTATTAAATAGGTATTATTTAAAACTTTAGGTAAAAGCGATCACCGAATCGGAAAATCTCGAATGCTCCAGGCGATTTCCACACAGGTAAGTACAGATATTGACACTGTAGGGCGATTGTGCAAAACCCGCATCAATCCTTGTTATAGTATCAATTGTTGTAATTGGCTGAATTTATGGTATTCTTGCTGCGTCAATGGATTTTGTCCAATAGCGGAAGAGTGTTAACCAATCAGTGCAAATTGCGATCGTTACGCTGTAGCTGTCATTTTTAGCCCCTGCTGCTATCCTATCAAAAATAAAAGGGTTTAGGCCACTGACCATGAACCACGCTGGCCAAGTCCAGATTGGCAGATTTCACTCTCCTTTGAGAACATTATTAAGAACTATCGGGCAGGCCTTCACCGTTGCAGCACCGGATATTTAATTGCGTTTTAAAGCACACAACTAAACAAGTCATAATTTAAAAAAAATTAAAAACACGACTGCCCTGCCTAAAAACGAACTAAAAAGTAAAAAATCTAAATTAATCTAGTTAAATTAGAATCTTATTCAAATTTTTATTAAATGATATTTTTTGTGAATCACTGGATACTACTATAATGTTATATATTTTTGGAATCTACTCATGATGATTATATAGACTGTAATCTTATTTTTGATTATTTTTTTCAACTTTAGTCTTTAATGCGGTCACCCGGAACCCCATCATTTTCTTTAAATTTACTAGCCTATGTCACCCGGAATAAGCTAGGGATTCTAACGATACCTCATTTATCAAAATCGGTTCAGGCGTATAGAAGTTATGGTAGAATATACAAACTCACATACATACATACATACATGAACCCTGAAAACAATATACTCCTTTTTTCAGGCAATCGTATAAAAAAGTGCGTCCCTGAAGATCGAACCCTTAACAACCTAAACAGAAGGTCAAACGTCTAAACCAGTAGGCTATCGCCTCTTATATTATTAATTGATACGATTGTAATAAATTTTGATTTAGCCCGCATACGACTAGTGTCGGAATGCGCGTTGTACGCGACGCGTCGCGTGGCGTGCGTACGTGCACTCATCTATGCACGTGACTCTCTCTGATCGCTGCACTTCAATCTTTATTATCTAGGAGGCACTTTAATAACACAATGAAGTGATAATATCATAATATGTGTTCAAGAAGCGGCGATAGCGTAATAAGTAGTTCAGGGGGCGTACTTTCATAGCCCAAAACAGTACCTATTAGGTGCTTACGAGTAAATATTGTCAACGCTCTTTTTTCAGAACTAAAATAATCCTTATTTTAGGGGCGTCAGATATAAAACTACAATTTTAAAACACAGGTGGTCGGAGATTTCATCCTCGGGTTCGTAGAAGGTACGTACTATATCTATCTTTCTAATTTATGTCTGCCAATCAACTGTACCTGATCAGCATGGTAGACTATGGCCAACCCCTTCTCAATTAGAGAGGAGACTCATGCGCAGTAAGTAGGTATAATGGTATTTCTTGCATGGATAGATTTTTTCTCTATCCAATTAACGTAATTATTTTAACGTAATTTTTTCATATGTAGAGGTACCTATACATTCTGCCTACCCAATAGTACCTAGAGATAGTATCTACTTATGAATTCAAATCATACCTACTAATCCGTTTACTGACTTCAGTTATCATAGTTGTTTTCTAATGGGTACTATGTATTTGAATCAAGAGGACACTGTCGATACATGCCCTTTGAATTTGCCCGTATCGTATCAGTATGCGTGTATTGTCCTGAGTATGCGACGCGTGGCGTGCGTATGCGCATTTATCTATCGCACGTGATTGGTTTGTCTTTATGTTAATAAGCTGGACAAAATATTTTTACTATCATTCAAGTATCTCATAATAGAACGCTCAGGGGCCAAGTCGCGAGAGCTTATTTTAAACCAATTTAAAGTGACTGAAAGTAAAATTTTAGGAGGAAATAACTTTAAAAGATTCTAAACTGAAGCTGCGTGCTCAAGTATAATGCCTGAAATATCTTTTATTTGGCTGAGGTACTTAACTTTTGTTTACCATCAATTTAATTACTTATCATAAAGTTCACTTATAATTATCCTAGATGTTCATTTTATCCACATTACCGATATTTATTATCTGTATTCCTATTCGCACTTTAATGTACCGTGCATCCATTATTTTCTAAGATGTAATTATAGATGCAATCTAAATGAAAAACTGCCGCAAAAGTAATTAGAAACATTAATAAAAAGAAAACGCAGTGCTATTACCGGCGTCAATGATCATTAAAATAGCATGGCGCATAAATCAAAATAACGCACACTTAACGCACACCAATGCAATTTACTCACAGGATAAACATTAAACAGCCCTTTTACGGGGTAAATAAATCCTGAAATCGGAGCCACGCACACTTGTGCACGCTCGTACGCACGCGCACGGCTCGAGCGTGTACGCACACGCGAGGCGCGAGCTATACGCACACACGCGCATGCTTCTAATCGTTGCTTTCCTTCGCGTGGCAGTCGTGTGTGTAGCATGAAACATCCCCGTTAAGGGGCGCAGGTGTGGCTTGCTGAATGACGCGGCCGTGGGAACACGGCTCAACCCCGAGTTCCCATGCTCGCTGCCACCTGCCACCTGCCGTACTACGCATAATTCGCGTTCGTAAATGAACGGTAGTGACCACGTGTGCCCACTTTTTTCATCTCGGACGAGGACGCGGAAGACCGGTGGGGCCCAATTAATTTTATCTTTAATGATACCAGAACGCTCGATCCTCGGGATGATGGACACTTCTCGTAGCTAATCGATTAAGTCCTGATAACTTTAACATGCAAAACCTATTATAAAATACTCGGCCTGATAAAATATTAATCACTTAGCCATCGTACCTACCATGGATTAAAAAAATTATGATAATAACCATAATTACACCTCCCGCCTGCCTACGACTGCAAGTAGTGTGATAGTGTCACATGTAAAATTACTTTAATGACGAATTCAATTATAAAATTAATCAATCAAACTGTTAAAATGTCATTACCAATACACCAGACGCAGTCGAAAACAATTACAGTACAAAAAGCTCTCGTTGGTACATCAATTATGTCTTGTACCGATAGCTTGTCAAAAACTCTCAACTTTTCTACGAGATTGAATATTGTAAATCTGCAAAGATTACGGATAAGAGAAGCATGTGTAAGTATATTGTTATACACACCTATATTTTTAAGAGAGCAATAGGTAAAGAAAGCTGAATAAAAAAACAGTCACGTAAAAAATCTATTCTGTTCAATTTAATCTAAAAGTTATAACTCGATAGGCACCCAATGAAAAGAGAAATTAATTATTTATTTTACTAAAAATAAAAACAAAACAATTGCCCAATAAATATTTATGAAGCCCTAAATTAGCACGAAAAGTAAAACCAGATATCCGGAAAAAAGGTCTGAAAAAGATTAATATAGAGTTATGATAATTACCCGTAGAGGAACGAAAAAGGGACTAATCGTTTGACCTTTGGCGCATTCAGCACTTGCTGCGACCTTACCTGTTAGTTCCGGTTAACGTATTCCTGTTCCGGTTCGGTGAATTACGTTCCGCCCGTGCCCTATGCCCGTTGATGTCTTTTAACCGCACCGTACCGTATGACGGTTAAAATTATTGTAAAAAAATACCTATTGCTAGTATTAACTCCGTTCATTTTATTGGTAATAAAATAATATTATATATATAGTGTGTTTGTTTGTTGGTTTGTCCTTCAATCACGCCGCAACGGAGCAATGAATTGACGAGATTTTTAGCATGGCTATAGTTGAGGACCTGGAGAGTGACATAGGCTACTTTTTATCCCGGAAATTAAGGAGTTCTCGCGGGCACAAAAACAACTTAAACCATATGGACGAAGTCGCGGGCATCAGCTAGTAATTTAATATAATTAAAGTGTTTGATTGTTTCATGATTTCATTATATCTACAGTCATTCGAAGTATGGAATAGAATATATCAGTGTAAATAGCTGGGAAATAATAATATCAGTCAAATCTGCCAGGAGATAGGTACATATCTAGAGACTAAATAATCGATTCGATTTCATTGTGTCGAGTTTTTATTGTTCTAAAATTTTTATACCACAATAATTTTATGGTTTTTTTTTTGGGCCCATGCTGAGGCACTTGATACATACGCATGTCTATGTACCTAGTGCCCCAGAATGCAACCGCAGATATTTAAATTAGTTGTTTTGTTTTATGTTTTATTTATTTTGTGTGTAACAACATAGTTTTTTAAGTTAATACTGTACTAAAAACAAAATATGGACTATACTATGGTCTGATTTTTTTTACACGAACCTACCCTATTTTTTTTTGAATAAAGCTTCCTTATAACGCCTTCGCCTAAAGTAGAAAACGAGTGCCATGATACAGGACTTTAGCAGTGCTTATTTCGATTTCGCGTAATTACAGCACCTAAGGTGCATAGGTAATAAATAACCCATATTTAATAAGTTCTTAATTATCTCTGTTCCTAAAATAGATATTTAAATCATAACAATATTCATTTCATCAAATTCAGTGTTGTAACAAAAATGTATTTAAAGCGTTTCACAATTCAATTAAGCCTCTTTTTACTCCAAAATCGATCAAGATATCAATTATTTATCACCTAAATTAAAAAGTGAACACGGACCGCGATGGAAATAATTGTAATAAAAACAATCACCTATAAGGAGGCCCAAAATTACCGGTATATACTTTCATTTTAATAACCCATTCCAGAGTGGTGTTTTTTATTAGATGTAGCGATATCCAGCAAATTGGCCCTAACGACTGCTGACAAAGACGACCAGTCGTGCTAACTATCAATAAATTGTTATTTAACGCTGCTGTAAATAAACTCGCCGGCATATTTAGGAACATAAAAAAAAGGTCCATAATTAAAAAAATATGGTTTTATTTTAAAATCTACTTACTACACTTCTTTTGTTATTTAAAGTTTCATTTGTTTTACTTAAAATGAGATCACATTAAGAACAGATTTTGCGAGTAAAGGCTATTTGTGAAAAATGGTACATTTTTGAACTTTTCATGTAACCGGGAAAAGTGAAATTTAATATTAAAATAACAATTAATTAAATTAGAAAAATATGGTGATTAATATCACGTATTTCCTCCACGTGCTCTTATTAAAGTTTCTACCCGTCTAGGCATACTGAGAATGATGTTATCGATGGTCTCCTGGGATAGTCTCCGCCATTCCTCAACTCGCGACAACGGCGATTCGCAGTTCTCCCACGTTGGCAGGAGCTGGAATTCTGGACTTAACTTTTCTTTTCAGCAAGTCCCAAACGTGCTCTATTGGGTTCATATCCGGTGATCTCGCCGACCACTCCATAACAGTGATATTCATATCATTAACATAAGCTTGAGTTACCCGAGCGGTATGCGGCCGAGCATTATCCTGCATAAAAACAAAATCTTCACCGATATGTGGGGCAAACGGTACGACATTTTCTTCTAAAACTTCTCTGATATAGCGGTCTGCAGTCAGACTCCCTCTGTCAATCACTACCAAGTCTGTGCGAACTCCCAAACAAATGCCCGCCCAAACCATCATTGATCCACCACCGTATGCAACTGTAGTTTCAAAATTTGTCTGAATGTATCGTTCTCCTTTGCGTCTGTATATTCTTTGCCTTCCGTCAATTTGATTAAGAGAATTCTGCACTCATCACTAAACAATACCTTACTCCATTGGTCCGCGTTCCAAAGTCGATGTTCCTGAGCAAAAGTTAACATGTGTATAATATGCCGGCGAGTTTATTTTTATCTCATAACTCTTATATTAAAGCACCTATCTACTGCGTTATGAGCGCTGAGTACAGCAGTCTTATATATATATTATATACTTGGTTAGATTTCTGGCAGAGGCAATTTGGGGATTTGAAATTACCAAATTGTCTCTACTAGCTTGGTTGGAGGCTTCGGCCATTGGTGGCAACTACCTACCGACAATAGTGATTTACTCTTCACAACCTTGGTTCGCTTTCGCTTCTCCAAGCAATACTGAAAATTTTTGTTCAAGAACCTTTTAAGAACTTAATATGTACAATTTAGTAGGCCAATAAGCAGTCCACCAAACGTGCATTGCGCCCTGTAATACTGACTTAGAGCAGCAAATTTAAATATTTCTATTTTAGTGTAAAAGATTTTTGTAAATTAACCCTGCTAATTTTATAGAAGCGCGATTAAGATCCCCGATGAGGTCTCTATAAGTACAGTGCTGACTCTAGGGTCAGCTACAACTCAATGACGCGGGCCCGTATTTGGGAAACGGTGGCAAAAGCAGCTCAATTATATCGTCCGTATTCAGAGCCGCGAGCGAAATGTCACTTTGGATAGTAATTATGGTGTTGTGTTAAATATTGTCCGTGGGCGTCGCTGCTCTTGAAGGGCGGTAATCAGCGGGTGTGGAAGATACAGTCAATGAGAAATGAAGTTTTTTTATAGCTACCAGTCTAAAATAGGTAAAGCTAATTCAGATATTAAGATTATAATAATATTAAGTCGTTTATTTGCTGGAAACATGGTGCAATTAAGATGACAAAGATCAAATTTGACCAAAAATTTTGTTGGTAATATGATGCCCCAAATATTTTGTGAGGCTCAGTTTATTTTCTATATCTACTAATCACTTAAGCTACATAGCTTGTGTCGGCAACTTCGTCTGCGAAGTTTGTTGTATACAAAATAGCCGTTCGTGTCCTGAATGAAATCTATCAACCTATCAATGTTAGTTTCCAAGGTAGGTATACAATATTCTATATTGTAAGTAGGTGTATTGAGAAACGACTGTAAGAAGTTTTTTTTTTTAAATTTTAGTTTGGTATACTACGCACGCGAGTTGAATGCAGAGCTAATATATGTGTCACCATTCTAAGCTCTGCATTCAATTCGCGCGCGACCTATATATTGGTAGGTTGTTTACCAATAAAAATTGATTTCTATTTGTGTAATCATACAAATAAAATAACCCGCTTTTAAATGTCCAAGAATGACTTTTGTATTCTGATTGTACCTATACCAACGTATGATATTTTCTTCAAAGGTATTTAAACGTGAACAAAGTTATATTTAAAACAATATCAAAATTAGCTAAGTAAAATCGTTTTTACTTTAGCCCCGAGCGAAATGTAACTTCAGGTAGTAATTATATGCGGTGTTTTCAAGGTTGTTTTATTTCGTCTATAGCCCGGTAATGTTATCATCTATAGCATTGGTCAGGACACGTGACATAAGTAGCGTAGCTACGTGAAATAATTCACGTAATAATAAAGCTAAGCAGCTCAATTATATCGTCCGTATTCAGAGCCGCGAGCGAAATGTCACTTTGGATAGTAATTATGGTGTTGTGTTAAATATTGTCCGTGGGCGTCGCTGCTCTTGAAGGGCGGTAATCAGCGGGTGTGGAAGATACAGTCAATGAGAAATGAAGTTTTTTTATAGCTACCAGTCTAAAATAGGTAAAGCTAATTCAGATATTAAGATTATAATAATATTAAGTCGTTTATTTGCTGGAAACATGGTGCAATTAAGATGACAAAGATCAAATTTGACCAAAAATTTTGTTGGTAATATGATGCCCCAAATATTTTGTGAGGCTCAGTTTATTTTCTATATCTACTAATCACTTAAGCTACATAGCTTGTGTCGGCAACTTCGTCTGCGAAGTTTGTTGTATACAAAATAGCCGTTCGTGTCCTGAATGAAATCTATCAACCTATCAATGTTACTCTAGCGGCACGCTATGATGGCCGGTTTGACACATTACAATAGTGATGTGGAATGTCAATTTATTCTCGAACAAAAAACAATTAAGTTTTGTTTTTGTACCTGATTAAATAGGTTTAATAAAACAAAAATGTATATGTTTATTTAATTTATTTGAACGAACTGAATATTTGAACGAAAATGAATATACATACTTTATATGCACACAAGAAACATATGAATACAAAAGATACCAAAAAAGGTGCCACAAAAGGCCATAATTAATCAGATTCGTCCATACTACTATTTTCACTGTCGTCACTGCTATCAAGGTGGCTTGTCAATTTGCATCGAGTGGTATGGGGCGTTGTCCATAATTATAATAGATGGTTCAGGGAGGCTACACAACATTGAGGTAAACCATTCAGTAAACTTTTCTCCATTCATGTCTTCATGATAGTCTCCAGTGGTTTTTGACGCAAAAGCCATGAGAGAACCTTCGACAAACCCGTTGATGGTTCCGGCGTGACAAATTATAAGTCGCGATCCTTTTCCTACAGGAACTTTGGAAGTAGATGCTGCTGTGTCATCGTTCCAAGAACGGCCTACAGTATGGTTAGCATTAAGCCATGTTTCATCCAAGAACACAACATTTTGCCAATTTTTGATTTCTTTCACTTGCCGTAAAAAAGTATACCTTGCCATCGCTATATCAAATCTTTCCATCAATATTTTGCGTTTGTTACATTTTTTGTATCGAAATCCAATGGTCTTCAAAATCTTCGTTAAAGAACTTTCCCCACCGAAGAATAATCCAGCTTCCTTCAGTGAATGCACCAACTTTTTTCTTGTTGGATACTCCTTCTGTAAATAGTAGCCGTAAACATGTCTTCGGATAGCATCGGCATCAAAGCTATCGATGCCTACGACTGGTTTTGCTCGTTTTCTCTTTTTTGGTGTGTGAAGTTTATTTTCTTCTGTGCCAGTCTCGCCATATTTTTTTTTAGTTATCCGTCTAACAGTTCGTTGTCCAATATTAAGCGCATCAGCTACGCGTTCAACCACTGACGTTATAGGTAAAATTGGCCCTCCATTTTGAGCTTCACGATCGAAATAGTTACGAAGGCGTATTACGAACTCACGTGTCTGACTATTTAGAACAGTTCTCTGCGTACGTTCGGTCATATCGACGAAATCCACAACAAAGGGCTTGAACAGAGTCCAAATTAACGAGCAAGGGTCAACAGTAATGCAGTATCAATATTTGAAATCCAAAGCCAGGTCAAAACTATATCACAATCGCATTGCACTGACAGTTTATACTTTTCGAAGCAACGTCAATTCGAAACTGCTTTGTTTTGCATTGAGCATTGACGCGAGTTTGCCGGAGGTAGTAGTTGTGCTAGCCAGCGATCCTATGTGACGATCGTATTAGATTCCATTTTTAAAAATTTATTGATATTTTTTTGCGATTTCAGAGGTTTGTCCACATAGTGAAAATTGTTCATATTCACAAGTACATTCACCCCTTAAATGGTGCAAACTGATTTTTCTACACTTGTATATATTTAAGAAATCAATTTAATAAATAAATTTTGAGTCCTAAACCTAAAACTACATTCGATAAAATTTATGAATCTCTGCACATCACTATCGTCAATAAAGTAATACAATTATTTCCTTCAAAGTCGTTATCAATTAATACGGAACTTCATGAGCGGACAAACGTCAAACCGGCCATCATAGCGTGCCGCTAGTTTAGTTTCCAAGGTAGGTATACAATATTCTATATTGTAAGTAGGTGTATTGAGAAACGACTGTAAGAAGATATTTTTTTTTAATTTTAGTTTGGTATACTACGCACGCGAGTTGAATGCAGAGCTAATATATGTGTCACCATTCTAAGCTCTGCATTCAATTCGCGCGCGACCTATATATTGGTAGGTTGTTTACCAATAAAAATTGATTTCTATTTGTGTAATCATACAAATAAAATAACCCGCTTTTAAATGTCCAAGAATGACTTTTGTATTCTGATTGTACCTATACCAACGTATGATATTTTCTTCAAAGGTATTTAAACGTGAACAAAGTTATATTTAAAACAATATCAAAATTAGCCAAGTAAAATCGTTTTTACTTTAGCCCCGAGCGAAATGTAACTTCAGGTAGTAATTATATGCGGTGTTTTCAAGGTTGTTTTATTTCGTCTATAGCCCGGTAATGTTATCATCTATAGCATTGGTCAGGACACGTGACATAAGTAGCGTAGCTACGTGAAATAATTCACGTAATAATAAAGCTATATCTGTATGTTTGGTTGAAAATAAATATTGTTTGTGGTCCATCTATTCTTAAATCTAATATAGATCTTCTATAATTCTTCTGTAATTTTTTTTTTTTGTAAACATTTAGTTAAGTAAACATATTTTTTTTTGTAAAGATTTTTGTTAAGTATTTACCGTATTTTAGTTATGTATGTCTTTGTTATGTTTAAGTTGTAATTGTAGTTGTAGGTAATTTTGTAGCCAGGGAAGATGAATTGGGCGACTGTAAAGTCTTCCCTGGCATGTTTTTATAAATAATAAAGAATAAAGAATAAAGAATAATCTACGATACAGAATAACCTTCCAGCGCATGTATTCCCTGCCACGTATAACTAAAGTACCTTCAAGTCAAGAGTGAATAGGCATATTCTAGGCAAGTGCGCTCCAACCTAGACCTAAGCAGTGCTTTTGCACATGATTGCCGTCAAGCACAAGCTTATACTTTGATTTAAATAAAAGCTTTAACATGATACCTCAGACCCCCGAGCCAATTTACTTTACAAATCCTCTTTTCTTTTTTCCTATTGATACAAAATACTTACCAATTTAAAAACTTTTCGGTTGGTTAAAGTTGGAGTAAACTTGACATCAATTTTTCCTCAAAATGTAACAAAATAAATAGATATAAAGTTCAGTAAATATCAAGTGTAATTAATAATTATTAATACAAATTACGTAAAAATAATTAAGTAGGTAGGTATTTTTTGAAAAAACATTAAAATAGGGGTCGATTTTTAGACCTCGTCGACCCCCAAAATCAGTTTTCATTTATGTAGATTGTAGACCCCTGGGAAACCAATATCGACCCCAAGGGGTCCACGTTGGGAATCCCTGGTCTATAGCATTGGTTAGGTTAGCCTTAGCATTAGCTACGAGAAATATTTCACGTAAGTATTTATGATTCAAAATTCAAATGATTTTTATTCAAATAAACTTTTACAAGTACTTTTGAATCGTCGAGTGAATCTACCAATGGTTCGGAAAGCCATTCCTACCGTGTAGAACCAGCAAGAAACTCTATGAATAAAGCTATATATATGTTTATCTATATATATGTTATCTATATATATGTATATATATGTTTGGTGAAAATAAATATTGTTTATTGTTATCTATTCTAAGCTGAGGTATAAGAAAGCTATATTATCTTATCTTTTACATGGTCAATATTCGTCTGTCTGATAATAGTAATACCTAATAGGTAAGTTCAGGTCAGATTCTAACTGGGAAGTATATACCTAACCATTTTATGGGCCATAATTATGAAAAGTGCAATTTTCGGAATAAATTTATTTGAAAACTATAAATATAACAACTTTGATTTCAAAATGTGCTTTTTGGGTCTTTATTCTAGAATTATTATGTGACAGACGGACTGACAGCGAAAGCACAGGCGAAAGCTTAGTAATAGGGTCACGTTTCACCCTTTGGGTTCGGAACCCTCAAAAGTATTGATTTTTTTTAAATATTCAGAAACGGTAAATTGTGTTTCGGCAACTCTTTTTCAATTATGTAAATATACTATAGTAGATAAACTTTATTTAATTTACTTAGTAACTTAAAAGTAGTTTGTCTTCTCCCGTTGTAGCCAACATTGCTTTAATTCCTTCCCTTTCTCTGTATACTGCAACAGTGCTATGAATCTATCCTTCTCAGCATTTAAGTACATAAGCAATTCGACTAGAGAATTTCCTTCAAACTCCAAAGGTTGCCTGGAAGAGATTGGTTTAGCCCGGACTCCACCAGAGCGGAGACGAGACGAGAGGAGAGGAGATTAACAGGAAGGATTGAAGGATTTAAACAACCAATAAAATTTCGTTATTCCCACATCTCGTCTCCGCTCGGATTCAGCGGATACCACTGAGCGGAGATGTATAATATTTGTATGACGCCATCGATGCGGAGATGTAAGCTGTGGCTCACAAGCTGGCGACGGCGCGCAGCGGAAACGAGAAGAGAAGTGAGCGGCGCCGCCCACAGCATGCCGCTCAGTCCCGCTCTACTCAGCATACATCTCCGCTCTAGCCAGCACACATTTCCGCTCCAGTCTAGACAGTACGCATCTCCGCATAGCTTCGGTGGATACACCCTAGCTGAAAAACATCTCTTCTCGTCTCCGCTTGGGACATCTCCGCACATCTCCGCTTTGGTGGAGTTCGGGTCTTAGCAATAGACCATCTTTGTTATAACTATTTTTCAACCACGGTTCACGAGCTCTGGTCAGAAAATAAGACAAACAAACTCACATACATTTTTATGTATGACCAAAATTGAAAAGCTTCCATATTTAAGCTTCCCTAATTATCATGAATTCATGGACAAAACATTGGCAATCACACTTCCAGAAATGAGACGATCATTGAAAACCACAGCTAGCTTATTATTTCGCCCAGGTGTTTCCTGTAATGATAACTTACCGAGAACTTACGTGCGAGAGTTCTAGGTAATGCCCTTATTAAAGCTACAAGTACCTTCATTCTTTCTTCAGCGTATTCTCAAGAAATATTAAATGATTCATTCTATAAACAAAGGTGCACTGCAGTGGACTAAGTAAGGAATAAGTTCTAAATGATTTAATAAGACATATATTTATTTTTGCAACTTTAGAATTTATTTCTTATTAACTTATACGTCGTCATCATTGGCGCTAAAGTGCTTTGTGGGCCCGAGCCTGCTCCAGTCGATTTCTCCCGCATCTATTAATATAACACTTTTATTTACTAATTAAAAGTTCATTAATAAAAATGAAGTATTTTTATAAATAACTTGAATTTTCGAAGAACTTCATAGCACCTAAACACCGTCTTTAGTTCCTGCGATATAGGGTACACCACCTTAGGAATATCCTTTATGCAATCCTAAAAGAAGTCGCATTTTAATACTTTCTTACATAATTAGCTACATATACAAAATATTAATCTAGTTAATATGTAGTTAAATAATCATAAGTGCAAGTTTTTTAATTTTAATGTAGTATGATGACATTGCTAAAATTCACTTATGTTTGTCGCACGTTTAATAAGAAGGTACTTATCATTTATAAAAAAATTACTACGGGTAATCATAGATTTGCAAACAAGTACAATCTATTAAAAGAAAAATTACAGATATATAGGATTTTTACACACCTATATGGGTAGTAATGATGGACTTACAGCCTTATTACTGACATCCTTATAATTAGGTATGTAAAGGAAAATCATTTTTAAATAGTACGTATGTACTATATAGGTATAGTATGTACTTCTTCGTACGTGGAGTAACTTACTAATTTAAAATTTTCCATTAGCACCGGGATATCAAAGTTAAAGACGACTTATGCATACCATTTGTAAATTTACGACGTTCGCTACGTTCGAACTATAACCAATCATGTTTGATAGGACGCTGTTTATAAATATCACTACCTTATCTTACGTTCCAACAATGTTCTACCACCCATGGAAGTTTCCGCGCTGTATTTTATCTAACCATACTATTACTGAAGGTTGCATCACGCCTGTAGACTCTGTTTCGTTGACTGTGTTGACTTTTGGTATTCTATGAGACTTATTAGTCCATGCATTAATATGCCTCTTGGGATACCAAGGGAGGGAAGAAGCCTACCGTTCGTGGCGGGGCGGAGCCAGCCAACCATCATTTATTTTTTAGAAAAGTAAATGATGCCATTCATAGCATCTTCCTTATCTTATAAAAGGAAGATGCTACCACTAGGATTAGTTCGTTTCACGGTGACCTTATGGAACAACATTTATGTTGTTAGATAAGATAGAAATCTTAACCCTGGGTTAAAACTTATAGTATTAATAGAAGGTCTTACACTCATAGTCAAGCATAAATGTCTCGAAGTTTGATAATATGATCCTTTAATGATCCTATACATAATGACTGGCTCACTTAGTGTATGTGCTAAAGAAGTAAGATTCTTAGAACGAGCAAAACGCAGTATACTTGAACTGAAAGCATGGCTGTATTGAATCAATTCAACACGCGTGTGAAACGCGTGTCATTGTTTAGAGGTGAATCAATACTCGAACACGCGGGTAAATCGCGTGTCATTATTTAGACATGAATCAATACTCGATAACGCATATTATAATTCATATAACCTCGAACTGAATTTATGCATTGATATTAATCAATGCTTGAACGCGTTTTATAGATTTTCTATGACTCGAACGCGTTTCTAAAACCAGTCGTATGTAAGCTAAATTTCATCTAAATTGGTATATAATCAAGTCGTTGGGTCGAATGGACTCGAAGCTTCCGAAACTCTAAAAGATCTTGGTTTATTATGGACGCAACGATGTATGAGGGTCTTACTGCTAGATGATTCACGTGCCATTCTAAAGAAATATTGAATTTTATTGGTAGAGTAAGGTGTAGATTCTTAGGTACTCCGGCAGGTTAGTTACACTAGTTCAGTTAGACACCACCTCGGTAAAGCTAGCGTTTCAATATCTCTATGGTTTCAATACAATGCTCACTATCTTGGTTTCCTTATAGATTTTAATTATTGTATGTAACCAAGCTTAAAAGGTCGGTTAATAATTTCAGTTCTAGTCACACCCACTCATAGTTGAGGTACCTTCTACACAGCATGTAGGCGTGCGTAGGAGTCATTCAGCTGTATTATGCACACTATAATAAATATCTGAATAAATTATGTTTACTGAATCCTACATCGTGATTGAAATGTTTACGATTGTGTTCGTGGGCGGAAGTTGACTTATTATTTTTTTTTTTTTTTTTTTTAATATCTATTTATTAAAGAGGGTTTGTTCAATATTGAACATGACACCCTCATAGGAACAAAATCATTATTTCACTGCCTACGCTTAACATATGTTTTATAAATCTCGTACAGCGCCCTGGCCTCCTCTGATAAGGGGTAAGCCAGGACACTGTTACATACAGACAAATCCCGCAAATCAATATTAAACCTAGTCTTAAAATGAAATCTTTCCAACTCGTTTCGGACACATTCGACCAAGACATGGTATACATCCTCAATTACGTCGCATTCAGTACATTTGGGCGAGTCAGATTTACCTACGAGGTATGCAAATTCGTTCAGGGGAATGTGTCCGGAAGACTTATTAATTCAAATTACCTTAGTTTGGTAACTACCTGCCTATCTAATCATCTAAATGGATCGGTATTATTAGGTAAGTATGATATTATAATATGATAACATGTTTCAAGATATGAAGTAGGTAAGACAAGGTTTTGAATATTTCGTAAAAATTTCAGTAAATAAAATCTTTATTTGTTCCAAAATCAATAGTATAAAGTTTCTTAAATTACCATAGACCCCCAAACTAGGATAGCCCGTATCTTGGGGTCAGTCTCTTTATTGTGCAATATATAATAATATAATAGAAACAGGAACTGAAGAAAGGTAACTAACTTTAGTTATATGAATTTACAAAATAGCAAGCAAATAATCCTAGGTGTGTGTGTGTGGTATTTCTGTTCGAGCGTACAACCTAAGCATATAAACTTTTATAAAACATATAACTGCCTCGTTGGTCTAGTGGTTATCATGTTCGACTGCGGCCGACGAGGTCCTGGGTTCGAGTCCCGGGTCGGGCCATAATTAAGTATTGGGTTTTTCTGATTACAAATTCTCAGTACTAGCCCGGAGTAAGGAAGTTAGCGGTATTTGACCCCCTTGCCTCGGAGAGCACGTTAAACTGTCGTTAATAATCGTTAAAGCCCGCCAACCCGCATTGGAGTAGCGTGGTGGATCTAAGCTCTAATTCCCTTTCTCCTATGAGAGTGGAGGCCTGTGCCCAGCTGTGGGACGTTAATAGGCTGTAGTGGATATAAACTTTTCATTAGTTTTTCAGTGGCTTTGTAATTAAGGTTGAGACATGCAAAAAGTTAAGTGTGTTTGTTTTACGACGGTGTTTGTTATACTTTTTATATTTTCCTTTATTACATCCATGCGGTAAATAGTTTGTTTTCAAAGTTAAGTTTAACGATAGGTAGGTAAAGTACGATTTAGCCTCTAAGATATACTTTAAAGGTAAGTTAACACCTACCACGTATAACCCCAATCATTGACTATATAAAACATCATTGACCCTAAATATAATAAAAAGTAATAGAAATTGCTACGAAAAGTTGGAAGGCGTAAGTAGACTCTAAGCGTTGAATTAAAATTTTATCAACAAATTATAGTATACTTAGTGACTTTGCAAAATATTTTTAAATATTATAATAATTATAATTAAAATTACGTACATTGTATTATAACACATCGGTAACATATTATTATTTAATTAATGGCAAGTGTTTTAGTCACTCGTCCCTGAGCAACTCAGCTATGGTACCTAAGGTATTAAGCATTAAAAAAACTCTAGTAAAGCAGACTATGTAATTGCATTAAGTGTGAATTATTTATATTGCCTGTCTTCAATTAACAATTATTTATAAAACTTGTGTCGGTCTCAACGCATCTAATTTTATTAAGCATGATATTTTTTAAACTGCTTAAAATATGTTACAAGAACTTCGCATTACCACAGCATTACTGCCACTTGATAGATGACGTGTGTAAGCATTATTTATATCCCGCTCATTAAATGCCAAATAACAGTCCGCATAATATGACCTCAGTTATTTATTCGAAGACAAGCTCTTGACTGCGATATCATCTGATGATATGTTACAGATGGGTTGATATGATGGGATGGTTGATGTTGTTAAAGTTCTTACTGAAGGTCATGAATCATGATTCATGACACATGACCCATGGTAATGGGTCTGATGTTATTTAAATCCAAAGAGGGTCTGTCATCTGGTTCGCTTTCACAGCTCATCTTTTCAACCGATTCTGATGAAATTTGGTAAGGATGGGTAGGAATTGCTACCCGGGAAACATATACAAAGGCTACTTTTTATCCCGGAAAATTAGAGATTCCAACGGATTTTGAATTACTTAAATCTACGTGAATTAAGTTGCGGGCATCATATTATAGTCTTTGATAAAGACTCCCTCCAAATTATGGTTTTATATCAGCACGGAATTTTAAGGCTAAATAGCTTGGCAATTCAGCCTATTTCGAAAATTACGAAGAACTCTCGGGCGTGCAGGTTTCCTCACAATCTTTGCTTTTACCGTTTGAAGCAAGTGATATTTTATTTCTTAAAACGCACATAGCGCAAAGCACCGCCTTTGTACATTTCTATGTAGTCTTACTACTGCATTTAAACTGTATACTGTATATTTTGTGTGTGCAATAAAGATATCTAAATAAATAAAATAGATTCGAAAGTTTGAGGTGAGTGCCCAGGTATCGAACCCGCGAACCCGTATAGGAGGTCTGGTGTCTTAGCCACTAGGCTAATTTATCAATGAAGTGTTTTAGTCCAAAAATTATTCAAATGTATACAGTCAGGAATAAAGTCATATAACTCAACAGAACCCAGTAATGCACTACAGAGCCAGAAAGGTCTTACAAAACTCGAGAAAAGGTTACGCATCGATCTTTACGACTCCCAAGTCCCACTTCATTTAACCACACCAATTAAGGGTGACTCAATAAATTGAACAAAAATAAAACACGCCACATTTAGTCTCTCAAAAGCGTCGCAAAAAAAAGATGTCGTCCGATAACCGAACCGAGGCGTACCAAAAAAGTAAGCAGTATCATTAAGCACACAAAATATGTTTTCCATTTACACAGACGCTACGAGGCGGTTATAATATTGTATACGCTGAGTGTTTACTCAGTAAGATGTGCTTCGGATCGGTAACACCTGCCGCGTTTTCCCACGATTGCATTCGGCTTGTCTTCGGTTAAGCTCGGGGGCATTCGGCTTGGCGCGTCGCTCGCATACAAATTACTCACAATAATAAAGTATTATGTTACTAGTATAAAGCCGCGACTTCGTTCTTTTTCGACTATAAGTTAGCCCTAGACTTTTCTTTTATCGACTATAAGTTAGTCCTGATGGTAAGTGAAAATGCAGTCTAAGATGGTAGCGAGCTAACCTGTCAGGGGTATGGCAGTCATATTAAACCCTATTCGGTTCCTATACTGCATCGTACCGGAAAGCTAAATCGCTTGGCGGCACGTCTTATTAGCGGCGGTATTCTTGCTGCGATAATGGATTTTGGCCAATAGCTAAGAGTGTTAGTCAATCAGAGCTAATTATTGTGATCGCTAATTCGTTACACTGTACCGGTAGCAATCCTTTTACAGTATGTAATGGGATCCCTGGTAGCGTTAACTAAAACTGCATGATTTATACTTTATTCTAATGCTGTATTCAGAAATTTTATCTAGCCCATTTGATTCGTTATCTCAATGTTACAATTTTGCTTATCTAGAGCATTTCAATGTTGCGTTTTGTCACTAAAATTGAGTATTTTGTTTTCGTATGAAAAAATAGGTATGAAAACGCATAGATTTTAGATAAATACAATAAAATATAACTTCTACATATGTACTTAGCATGTATGTTGTATGTTGACCGAGGAAGTCCAGGGTTGATGATTCACTCAATAAAAATAAAAGTAAATTCCAATGATCCAACAAACAAACTTTTAAACATTTCCTAATTTATTAAATTATTAATATTGATACGCGAGCTTACATACGAGTAAATCCTTCTATGGCTAGTCACGCGTCAAGCGCATATAGACGCTTCAAATGCTTTTCGAAGTACGTGCTTTGGCATATCGATCACTGATATCGTATTAGACACCCGTTTAAATTAATTATTAAGATAATTCCTTTACATTATTTTATATAATATATTATTTACCTTATTACATGAAATAACAAAAGTTAATTTCGTAGATTTCTATGAATAAGCATTTACACGTACCTACTTATACTCTACAATTGCTAAACCACCAAGATCGTTCACTGCAAACATGAATTATTTTTAAAGCGAAGTTAAACCATTTAATGAGCGTTGATAAATATTGCTTTAGAAGTTATATTTTTAACGTTAAAAAGTGCTATAAATAAGAACTAATTTCCATAATAAAAGACCACAACACGCTTGTTTTGCGATCGAATAAACAATATGGAATAAGGCCGAGTGCATATTATTAATATTGATAGGAATGAAAATGTGAAAGGGAACTATATTCAAAAGCGAAATTTTGGTTTACTTCATTTACCTGCTAAATCTGCAAAATGATAATATTTGTTCAGTATTTAAAAGCTACTAGTCTATAATTGATGAATCAGGTCATTGTAATCATATCAGATTTCTTGACTGCAATATCACAATATTATGTGGGTAAATGGTAAGTAATGATGCAGTTATAGGTTAGGTGGTAGGTATAACATATTTTATGGTTAAACATGCATACCTTATATATATAGATAAATAAATGAATGCTTACCCGTTATGTGTGAAAAAGCGCTGAGCTTGTTTGTATGTTATCTGTTTTTAAGAGAACTATATATTTCAGAGCTTAGTGTTCTACTTCTAGGACTCCATAAGGACGAGCCCAATAGGCGTCGCTTTTAAGAGTCCCCGGAGCTTCTCATATAATGTGCAGAAGGTGGCCACCGGAGGATTTTAGTGGGTAGAAATCCCACATAACCTGATCTCTTCCCCCGTAGATTGGGTATCTCAAGATTTCCCCCCCGTCAACAAAATAAATTTGGAATCTAGAAAAAGTTTTTCCTAGTGGAGAAATAAATGTTTCTAATAAAGTATAATTTTTGTCAGGTAGCGTATGCTCGTTTTATCCCAAGTCAGCGTACGCCTTTATAGACGGATCTATCGCGTACCCGTTATATTAAAAAGAGCAAAGTCGATTTACGCATAGCGTGGCAAAAATAGTAAAAGAGTTAGCAGAATAAAATAAAACATAATTAGCCGCAACTGGTAGAGCTGGTCGGTTGTTTACAATATTGTAGGCCGAATATGCTGCGAATAAATTGTATATGATAGCGAGTACCGTTGTATGTACCGGTGTCGATATTGTCTTGGGACACAACATGATACTACTTATTTTTAAAGCAACCTTGAATTTATTCTTATGTTTGTTTTTTTTTTATTTAGAGCCTGTATGAAGGTGTGTAGAGTCGAGCTTGTATAATTAAACAACTAAGGTTAATTGGAGCGCGAATCAATTTTTTTTCTGATTTGAAAATATAGAAGAATGGTGGGAGGATCCGGCCGTGGTTAGATGCCTACCGACGAAAAAGTCCCCCAAGTGATTTAGCGTTCCGGTACGATGCCGCGGTGTAGAGGCCAATTAGGGATAGGTGTGTGTTTAACTGTCATACCCCTAACAGGTAAGGCCACTACCTTTTTAGACTGCATCATCACTTACCACCAGATGAGATCGCAGGCAAAGGGCTTTATAACTTTCAGTGGAATAAAAAAAAATCAAAAGAGTTGAAGATTGTTGACAAAATTTTTAAAATGTGACAATTTAATTGGCGACTTTTACAATATGCAATAAATATTATTGACATGGAAAAAAGCAATAAAACAAATGTCAGATCACTCGAAAACAGTTCCGGTCAATAAGTCTTAATACAGGATTTCGACGGCTTTTTAAAAAATTAAAACGAGTTCAGCGTTAATTAAAAATCAATATGGCCGCAATGTAGAGATAATAAAATGTTAGACCTGGTACGCGAAAATAAATATTTAAGTTATTTAACTGTGTGAGAATAAAACCTACAAAATATAAATTATAAGTATGTAATAAAAAGCTCAATGGTTTGATTGAATTTTATATCAGAAAAAAGACCAGCGACTTCGTGCAAGTTTAAGTTTTAGTTTTTTCCAAACCTCGGGAAAACACTTTGATTTTCTGAATAACAAGACTAGCTTACAGCCTACTGTTGTGAGCTAGTCTTGTTTTTCAGAATTATAGACCATAAGTATTATCTGTCTATAAATATAATGGACTTATATCAGTCCATCCCACCCGACAAAAATTGAGTTGCTTAACAACCCCTAGACGGAAATTAGCAGCTTTTTACCACAGAAAATCAAAGATTTTCCACGGAATTCAAATACAACCAAAACCACGGGGACCAATTCGCGGGAATCTTCTTCACGTAAGGTTTAATCAAATTGTACCTACCTACCATATTAGCGCCCGTTTCGAGTCTACCTATCTCATTACGTCTATGGCCCGCAAAAACTATACGATACCGTGTCACGGCACACGGTTTCCCGCTGGGCGCACCTGCCCGAGTCTCCCACGGTACACATCGCGTTTGCAACTTTTTGCCCTTTTTCCACCGCCTGCACGACAAGTAACCACTTTCCTTACAATTTTTACAATTTTGCTTATTACACCTCGTCGTTCATTTTGTGGCGCGCTTTTTGACAGATGCGTTTTGTTTACGCTTCGATGCTATAGTTAAGAGAATTATGCATTTTTATTCATCATCATCATCATCTCAGCCTGCGGATGTCCCCTGCTGAACATAGGCCTTTCCCAAAGAACGCCACCACACCCGGTCCTCAGCCTTCCTCATCCAGCCACTTCCCGCCACCCGCTTAATGTCGTCGGTTCATCGTGCTGGAGGGCGCTCCACACTACGCTTACTTGTACGCGGTCTCTACTCTAAAACTTTCCGGCTTCAGCGGCCATAGGTCCTTCGACAGGCATGGCCTGCCCACTGCCACCTCAACTTGCTAATGGTTTGGGCTATGTCAGTGACCCTGGTTCTCTTACGGATCTCTCATTTCGGATTTATAGACATAAGTTTATTTATTAATAACTGTCTTATACACAAAGTACTGTTCTTTATTACTTTTATTTTCTACTAGCTCATGCACGCGTCTTTGTCCTCGTGGATTGAGGTTTTTTGGTTCCCGCGGGAACTGCTTAATTTTCCGGGCTAAAACGTAGCCTTTAATTTATCTCTGTATACCAAATTTCATCTAGATCCGTTTAGACGTTCTGATGTGATAGAGTAGCAAACATCCATTCATCCATTAGAACTTTCTTATTAGTAATATTTGTATAGATGTAGGACCGATTATACACTAAAATTGAAGCATCATATTTGAATTCGTCTCAAATACTTAGCTGATTTAGCAATCTTTTTAATTCTACATTCGTGAGCGTGTGAATTTTGATGGACCGTCTTGTTTTGAATTTGTTTAGTTTCACTCACTTCAACTAGGTAAGTATGTATTATTATCAAAATAAAATTAATTTTATTTTCGTATAGTTGCAGTTAATTAAGCTGCAGTATCTACCTAACTAATAAGAACTATCATAATATTTCATAAAAATATTTTTTTAATAATTGTAAATTATCTTTCAAGTAAAAAAATATACGGCTCAGGTGCCAACCTGTTTTTGTGCTCTACCGAAATCAAATCTGTTACACATCTATAAGTATTTGCCCATTTCGAATTACAATAGAGTTTAGCAAAAAGTATATAAAATCATGGTGCTAAAACTAGGTAAGTATATGGTTGACAAAAAACACCGTCACAGGTGTTTTTAGATATTGTGTCCTGCGGTTCTCATTTATTTAAGTTTGACATAATAAACCTCTATAAAATTACATAATTAAACCTTTTCAGGTAGGTGCGGGATTGCATAAATCTAGGAAGGTAACTAAAGACCTTTTTGCTACGTGTTTATGTAATTATCAAACAAGTGATATTGAACTTCGAAAGAGCCCTCAGTAAAATGACAAAATGAGTATGAAAATCATGAATTTTTCATGACCATAGATTTCACATCTATTTTGTATGTTGAATGGAAGGGGAACGTAACTTTAATAGGCATGATGACTGATTTTGAAAAAGGGTCACATTATGTTCGGAAGTATCTACTATTTCGAAAAAATGTCTTATTTCAGCAGAAAAATAAGGTTTAGTAGATAAAATTGGCATTTGAAATTTAAATTTTAAAAATCACGCCAAAACGTTCGCGGTTGTCATGGCGTCGTTTGTGACGTCACTATAGTTTTTACCAATGTACTCGAATGTACTGTGTGCAGTAAACAATAAGTCTTCGTACAGCAATTTAGATATTTTGTGTGAATAACATGAATTCTAAAGTGTGTAAGTCATATGCGGTCCCCCAGTGTGATAACACATCAAAATTAACTCCAAACAAGTTATTTATTCACGCCCCACTTAAAAAAACAATGCGATCTAAGTGGCTTAATCTTGCACGGCGAGATCCTACAGCTATAGAGCTAAATTCTACTATTTATTTCTGCGAAGATCACAATGACGTAAGTTTTTGCTTTATTCTAATACTAGCTGGTGCCCGCGACTTTCTCCGCGTGGATTGAGGTTTTATGGTTCCCGCGGGAACTCCTTAATTTTCCTGGATAAAAAGTACATATAAATCTTCCTCTTGAATCACTCTATCTATTAAAAAAACCGCATCAAAATCCGAAGCGTAGTTTTAAAGATCTAAGCATACATAGCGACAGACAGCGGGAAGCGACTTTGTTTTATACTATGTAGTGATGCCGTTTTGCTTATAACACAAATAACTGCAAAAAGTTAGAGATGCGTACCAAGAATCGAACCCCATACGCCGAATAGGATCCGAATAGGAGGCAAACGTCATAGAAGGCAGTCACCGCTCATATTAAGTTATACGTATAGTTTTAAAAAACAACATTTCATACCTCTAATACCTATCATGAAGTGCTTAATAAATAAAATAGCAGATTTTACGGGTTTAGAACCTATAAATTATTATGCTATTATTGTACTTACATAGAAGTTTTGACGTTGCGAAATTCTGCTGAACAAAAGTCTTTGTTTGATGTAAGATACCCAGCATCAACAAATCAATCCTGGGCAAATTAGAGCTAGTAGCTTTGGTAAATCCTTGATCCATGGCTAACGATTTTTAATTTCTTAACTTTGGATTCGGTAAAACAAAACTAGATTAAGGAAATGATCTTTGGGAAACAAAAAAACATGAAAATACTTGATAAACATTTAAAACGCCTGTACTTATAGAGATTGTTGGTCGATTGTCAAAGCTCGAAAACGATAGTGACGTCATTCGCTTCAGTGGTGTTTTATACAATATGGCGGATTGCTGTATTTCATAGTTTTATTTTATCAAAATAAATAACAATCTCACTCGAAATAGAAAAATAAATACGTTTTTTATATTCCATGAATCCTATTTCATTAGATAAATTCATAATTTCATTGATTCTTGGATACTGTCATCATGCCTATTCATACAAACTTCGGTCAAGGCATGACAATGTTTTTTTTAAACCAAGCTTTCAATTTGTTTTTTTTTTTAAATTATAATGAGTGTAAGTATGAAAAGCATTCCACAAGGGCGTTAGACTTCGTGAAAGCGAACTGTGCAAAACTTTCAAAACGAAATGTTTTTTTGTGATTTATGATTTTAAAAATAAATAATTTTAAAAATAAGTAAGTATTATTTAATTTGTTTATAATCTGTAATCTGAAATCAACAGGTGCAAAAGCAAGCCATGCTGAAATATGCTGTGTCTCAGTTACGAAAATAGAAATCAAAGCAGAAAATCTTCTATATTGTAACACCTAGTAAAAGAGGAAGCAAGCTTTCAAACTTTTCTGTGATCAAAACGCTTTTCCTAAGCGTGTGGCGCGAAAATCCATCACGCCTAGGTCGGCCTCCTGCCGTGATTGGCGCCCGAATGGCCAATAGGAGCGCATCGACGTGCACGCCTACCCGACTATTTTCCGATTTGAATAGATTCAAATACATTCCAAATTCAAAAGATTTTTGATATTTTATTTTAACCATTGCTGTCTACTTGTATGAGGCCTTGATTTTGCACGTTTACGATGGTATTGAAAGACAACCTGAATAAAAAGATCATATTTGAAGCCGCGCTATTGGGTACAATTTACTCATCGTTTCCAAATTAATGATGTGATTTACCTACTTAAGAAAAATAAAAACGAAAAGGAAGGGTACCTAACAATCTATGTAGGAATAATCTGAAAAACTAACTGACATAACATCTTAAAGCTCAAACCGCTGGGTCAAGAAGATAAAGATTTTGCAAAAAAAGGTTTCCTTTATTGTGACGTAGACCCTTTCTCTAAATCGTACATACCAAAGAATTTCAGAATTATCACCGGAGCAAAGCGTAGGCTTAAGTGTAGGCTTACATACGTATGCTTATTTAGAAAACTAGGGTAAGCCGTAGGTATGTATTTATACATAACTAGCGAATGCCCGCGACTTCATCTACGTGGTTTGAGGTTTTTGGTTTCCGCGGGAACTCTTTGATTTTCCGAGATAAAAAGTAAAATCTATTATACTATTCCAGAGTATAATCCAACTCTATGCCACATTTCAGATAGATCCGTTTAGCCCTTGGGGCGTGATTGAGTAACAAATATCCATACATCCATACATCCATCCAAACTTTCTCATTTATAATATTAGTTTATTCACTACAGCCCATTAACGTCCCACTGCTGGGCACAGGCCTCCACTCTCATAGGAGAGAGGGAATTAGAGCTTAGACCCACCACGCTGCTCCAATGCAAGTTGGCGGGCTTTAACGACTATTATCATGTTTGTGATAATAACCGGGACCGACGGTTTAACGTGATCTCCGAGGCACGGGGGTGAAACACCGCCAACTTCCTAACTCCGGGCTAGTACTGAGAATTTCTAGTCAGAAAAACATAATAGGTACTTAATTATGGCCCGACCCGGGACTCGAACCCGGGACCTCGTCGGCCGCAGCAGTCGAACATGCTAGCCTAGTGGCTAATTATGTGTAAACTAATAAACTAACTGCCTCGTTGGTCTAGTGACCAACGAGGCAGTTAGTTTATTAGTTTACACATAATTATAACTAAGTACAAACGTAGAAGCGGAAAATTGTGAAGTGATACGTGCGATATCGTAATAATATGTTTAAGGAAACTGGGGCTAATAATTGTAGGTACTAACAAGCACAGACTGACGACTTCGGAAGATTTAAGAACTACACATACCTACAATTCAAATTTACCAAAAAGTTCTTTATTCAAACTAACTTTTATAAGCACTTTTGAATCAAGCAAGTGAATCTACCACTGTTTCAGAAAAATATTCCTACCTAGAAGAGCTCGCAAAAAATTCGGCGGTTGCTCTTTTGAAAATAAATATGTACTTATATTATCCCTTAATTTGACAATAATAATATGGAGTGTGACTTTCGTCAAAATCAAAGTTCGATAGACAGATATTGCGTGAAAAGGTATAGGCAGAAAGACACACTTTCGCATTTATAAAATTACTAGCGACTAGCGAATGCCCACGATTCCTCTGCGTGGTTTGAGATTCTTTTGGTTCCCGCGGGAACTCTTTCATTTTCCGGGATAAAAAGTAGCCTATGTGCTATTCCAGACTATAATCTATCTCTGTGCCAAATTTCAGCCAGATACGTTCAGCTGTTGTGGCGTGATTGAGTAACAAACATCCATACCTACATCCATACATCTATACATCCATACATCCAGACATCCATTCAAACTTTCGCATTTATAATATTAATATTAATATTAGTAAGATAAGTATAGTTTCCTCGATCACACTTATCATACCACTTGTTAGTGGACAACATAGTTTCGATATAGAAAGCGTCTGCATCTAAAATAAAGGAAGCCGCAATTTTTCA
Source organism: Erebia palarica (assembly GCA_964035005.1). Classification (NCBI taxonomy): domain Eukaryota; kingdom Metazoa; phylum Arthropoda; class Insecta; order Lepidoptera; family Nymphalidae; genus Erebia; species Erebia palarica. The sequence continues at coordinate 33,449,159 of OZ035983.1, forward strand.
CTGCCCATTGATCATGCCATGGAATAAATATTGAACGATAATCAACTTGTCGGAATCCATTAATATCTGTACCCACGATAGAAGAGATAAGTAATCATATAATGTTTCTTACAGGCGAGTATACTGTAAGTAGGTTTATCTACTCCCATGCTATAAATCCTCTATAACAGGTTCTGAAACAGTTAGCTTATTGCCAACATTAAAACACCCAATGTCCTAATAACCATAACATCATCCAAATGGGTGATGTAATGTTGTACTGAATTTCATAACAACACTCCTTTGTTTTTTTTTTCGATCCCCTTTGCGCAAAGGGTTTACTCAACAGACAGCCACATCTGCTCGATGCGTGGTATCTGTATGAATTACAAAAAAATACATCTATACGAATTTCAAAAAAAGAACATTGTCATACACGCGCGTTACACTACCAGAACGCCGCGCGCAGTAAAAAAAAAGTTTCTTAGAATTTTCCCCGCCATTTTTCTTCGTTTTTTTTTATTGTTTCGTTAACAAAAAAATGAGCGATTCAAGTTTTTAGCAGTTTGGGTAAAACAATTGCTAACTATTTACAACTTCCTAATCCTGAGTTGTATACAGGACATTGCTTTATGCATATGCATAACATCTGCCACAATATTAGTAGATGCCGGAGGAGACATATCAAGTTTAAAACGGCACGGCGGATGAAACTCTACATCTGTTGCAGAGGGCTATATAAATGACTCCTTAGACTAATGAATGACTCTATAACCAACAAAATCCACGTGTCGAATGTAATTTCGAATTCCATAGAAAATTTAAATAGTGAAGTGGTAAATATAAATATTCCGCCGAGTGCATCGGGATCAGCACGTTCCAACATTAAAGAACATCAAGTGAATTTTAATAATTGCACTATACAAAATATTAATTACTACTACAATAAATAATTCTTTCATTAATACCTACTTAGTTTATTTGTATATACTCAGTAATGGATGATATTAGGTTACTAGGACTGGATGTTTTAATGTTAGCAGTAAGCTAACTATTTCAGAATCTGTTATAGAGGAATCATAGCATGGGAGTAGATAAAGTCTTGTATGCAACTGTTGATAATTAGGTATTAAAACACTCATATGATACTATTATCACACTCCGCTTCGCGTCGTGTGATAAACCCACATTCGTGTTTTAATACCCCTTATTACACAACTGTTGCATAAATAACTAATAACGAACAATAAAGCTTTGGACTATTTATAACCGACTGACTTTTTTGACGACCTCTCTGACCCATTGTTGAGCAGTGTTGAGCCTTAATATGGGAGGTCGCGGGTTCGATTCCCGGCAGGGTCAATTCGAAAATTTATAATTTCTGAATTTTCTCTGGTTTGGTCTGGTGGGAGACTTCGGCCGTGGCTAGTTACAACCCTAACGGCAAAGACGTACCGCCAAGCGATTTAGCGTTCCGGTACGATGCCGTGTAGAAACCGACAAGGGGTGTGGGTTTAGTACAACTGCCATAACAGGTTAGTCCGCCACCATCTTAGGCTGCATCATCACTTACCTACCATTATGTGAGATCGCAGTCAAGGGCTGACTTGTAGTGGAATAAAAAAATCTAACTTAGAAATTAGTAATAGAAAAATCTAGATCGAGATTTTATTTGTAATAGTACCTATCCAAGTTTATCCCAGTGATGCTTATTTCACATACAACGATCCTACTATCGCCATCTGGTGCAAAACTCCGGAACGAAAAAAGTTTCTGACTCCGTCCGCTGGCGTTAGTGTCGCATTTTCATCGTATTGATCGCTGAAATGAAAATGTGAGCGAGCATTTTACCGATATTATTTTATTTCTATGTATTTTAAATTATTGTAATGATAATTTTTTTTTTCTTTTATGTATTTCTATGCTAGTTAACTTATCAGCAGGAAAAAACCGAAGTAGGTAAATCATCAAAAGAAAATCAAGAGAATACCTATTCGTTTAAAAATCTCAATCAAATAAAGAAACATGAACTTTATCAACAGTATCATCCTTTCCCATAATATTTGGTAAACTCGTAAATGTTTGCAAAATTCACATTATCGCTATTCAATACGCATTGTTATTAAACTCAGAGCCACACAATGGGCTGAAGCTTTTCAAACACCGCTGAAATGTATACAGCGCCCTCTTTTGTTGCGGCGTCGAAGGAAACTGCCACGAGCCAAACATCACTCTATCTCATTTTCTCTAATGTTAAACCGTACGTTTGTCTCTTTCAGTACATTGTCGTGTGTCCCTCTCTTATCGATCGGATCATTGATCTTTGAAATTCGTCGGTAAATCGAGTGGCGCGCGCGGTCGGCGGCCAGCATTTCCCGTCTCGCTCGCGCACGCTACGGTTACGTTCTATCGTGTTTCTTTTATTGCCGTTTTATTATTTCTTGTAGATGATCACGCGATTGTAAGCTGTCGCTTGGCGCGCACACGTCATGTCTCCTGTCCTTGTTTGACGTGTAAGTCAATGGCATGTTTCGTCTCGCTCTGGCCGGCGCACGTCGGACTCGCTGCCGTGCGTCGATGTTTTGGGAAGTGCACCCGCCCGCCGTTCCCACGGTTCACCTTCTGAGTTCTGACTTCCTTACGAAAAAAACAAACAAGAGCACTCTGTTGAAGAAAATCGACGTCTGCCCGTCGCGTTGAATGATTAATACAATTATGAACGCGCACGCCGGCTACCTTCTCGGTTTGACGTTAATAATAGTTCTTTATAAAGGACACGCGGTGGTCAATGTCAGTTATTCGAAGGTCTAAGGAAGGCTTTGATAAGCAATTTAATAAGCGTATTGAGAAATGGAAATTATGTTTTGGAGCCGAGATAGGTGGCTTTTAGTATGAGCATTAATATCTACAGAATTATAAGTATGAGAAAATGATGGGCAATGATCCAGAGATTTAGGTAAGAGCGCGGTACTTATACGTAAGACCACCACTACCTCTACAGCCCATTAACGTCCCACTACTGGGCACACGCCTCCACTTTCATAGGCAAGAGGAAATTAGAACTTAAACCCATCACGCTGCTCCAATGCGGGTTGGCGGGCTTTAGCGACTATTATCATGTTTATAATAATAACCGGGACCCACGGATTAACGTGCTCTTCGAGGAACGGGGGTAAAACACCACCTACTTCCTAACTCCAGGCTAGTACTGTAATTTTCTAGTCAGAATAACAGTTAATTATGGCCCGACCCGGGTCTAGAACCCGGGAATCTCGTCGGCCGCAGTCTAACATGCTAACCACTAGACCAGCGCAGCGAGGCAGTTTTTCACTGGATCACTCCAGCCAGTTAAGTTAGTTGCAACATCCGATGCTAATACCTAAGTAAGTACGTACTTCAAGTAAGTACTTCAGGAAGCAGATGACCAAGAATAAGAAGTTTTTTTATCATTTCAAGCTTTTCTCTCAAATAGAAATTTCTTCCAGCTTCTTTCTAAGGTGCGTAAGGTGAAATTGTTCAATAGTAAAGGTCTATCAGCTACAAAAAATATCTTAGTATATTTATAATTACAAGTTTTAGTTTTCTTTAGTAGTCATACTTATGTATGGTCTACTTATTATGCCTTGTTGCCTTAAATCAATAACGGCTGCTACAAATAGGTACAACCTGATTTTCTATTCGACTGCCTGAAAAAAGGAGTATATTGTTTTCAGGGTTCATGTATGTATGTACATGTATGTGAGTTTGTATATTCCACCATATAACTTCTATACGCCTGAACCGATTTTGATAAATGAGGTTTCGTTAGAATCCTTAGTTTATATTATTTTTTTAAAATTTAAAAAAAAATTGATGGGGTGACCATGGTCCCGCATCAATAAAAAAAATCGAAAATAAGATTATCTATATAATCATCGTCTAAAAAATTATGAGTAGATTCCAAAAATATATAACACATAGTTCAATATCCATTGATTCACAAAAAAATATCATTTATAATAATATAATATAATATAATAATGTATTTATTAATAAAAGGCATATAAAACCAGTCACAAAATACAATAGAAATACAGTAGGTATATAAAACATTCAAAACTTACGGCTAACTGAAATGGTTAAAAAACTCATCTCGGATTGCACAAGTCAAAAGACGAAATACATAAACACATTTATTGTTTTTAACTTTTTAGTAAATTTTTTGGCAGGGCAGTCGTGTTTTTAACTTTTTAAATTATTGTTTGTCGTTATAATTTATAAATGTGATCTAAACTAAATACTGATAAAGAGTGAATATCGGCACGACACGTGTACGAAGGCCGTGGGAACTGCGCTCCCTAGGGATGTCTTTAGTGAGGGATATTGTTTCTTGAGCACATGCCAGTGGAGCGCTAGTTTAGCGAGGATATGCCACACTGAATATAAATAAAATTATTGTAGCCAGAACCGGTGATAACCAAGTATCTTAAACACCCGATCAATATGGGGTCGTGGGTTTAAACTCTGGGGCGGGCATGCACTTTTCGGAGTTATGTGCGTTTTAAGAAATTAAATTTTATTAAATTAAATTTAAATTTTAAAATTTCCCAAAAATTACTATCCGGGTATCTTTAAATCAAGAGCGAATAGGCATCTTCTAGACAAGCGCGTTCTATCTAAGGCCGCATCATCACTTCCCATCAGGTGTGATTGTGGTCAAGCCCATAGGCTTACTATAATGAATAAAAAAAAACAAACTTTGAAAGAAAACAACGCGAGGAAACCTGAAAATCGGTACCTACAAAGCTTTGCTATAACTTTGGTACCTATTGACTTTGGAATTGAAACTATGATATTTTGGGTGGCTTTTAGTAGAAAAAACATTAAATAAGATTTTAAAATATATGTACAATGTTCCCTGGGGTTTAGTGCTGCCAGTCTTTCTAGCTAGTTAGTATTTATTCTATGGCTGGTGTATATTTTATTAATCACATTGCGATTAATGAAAATAACCACAACGTAAAATGACGTAATAAATAAAACAAACGTAGATACGTAGGTACTAAGTACAGACAGACTAGGAATGACAAGAACAAAACGTCTGCGCGAAGCGTCGAAGGAGAAAGATGTTTTATCCTATTGCGTTAGCATATGAGGCACCGTTTAAAAGTGAGTAAGACCTGAAGAGTAACAGTAATCCGCCACACAAGTCTTCCAAGTTATTCTCAACGTAAGTTTGACTCCGACACTGGAGCATCTTCAGGAGATGTTAACTGGACAATGCATGAGTCACTTTAATTATCAATGGACTTCCGCCAAGTAACGCCTGCTTATCTATATCAGCTATACTTCTATACTTATATTATAAATGCGAAAGTATGGATTGATGGATGTATGGATGGATGTTTGTTACTCAATCATGCCTGAATGGTTGAATGGATCTGGATGAAATTGGGCGCGGAGATAGATTATAGTCTGGAATAACACATTGGCTATTTTTATCCCGGAAAATTAAGGAGTTCCCGCGGGAACCAAAAAACCTCAATGCACGCGGATGTAGTCGCAGGAATCAGCTAGTATCCTATATATTATCCACGTGTTTCTTTCCTCGTTCCCGCTCTATTGAATACACGTCCCGCATGAAGATTCGCCATCTGTCTCTTGTTGAATCACGACACGCCGATTTGGGCCGTTGAGTTCAGTTGACACGTCTATTGACCTAACTATTCTAATTAGATTAAATAGAACACGAGCAAAACAATGAAAGATCCACACATCGTCCTGGTATGAAGTACCTTTATATATACTATCTATACTAATAATATAAATTCGAAAGTTTGGATGGATGGATGGAGGGATGGATCAAGACACGCGGAAGCGTGTCCAGCCAAAGTTCAAAAAAACTGGCGAGCAGCACCGTGTGTAATATTACACGAACCATTTGGAGCCACTTTTGACCCCCTCTTATCTCAAAAACTATTTCACATAAACATGTCAAATTTGGCGCATATATTGAGACCCGTGAGATACATATGTGCTCCAAATTTCATAAGCACACCTCAAATGGTTATTTAGATATAAACGTACAAAAATCGACATTTTTATGATCAAAGGTATAGATCAAAACTCTGACACGAGGCATGCTACCATTGCTTAAAGCCGTATTATTTTAATATTGTTGACGTTTATGTTGTAGTGTTATAATCATTATTTTAAGGACGTCAAAGTACGTGACATTCAACCGTTAGTTTGAAACAATACTGCTTTAAGCGGTGGTAGTAACTCCTTAACTATTGAAAATGACACATAATTATTATTTTAATGTAAATAATAATGAATAATAATATAGTTGCATTAAAACCTTACCTTCGTATTCATACATTTTGTGCAACGAAACGTCATTGACAGAAAAGAAGAAGAAACGTATTTGAAGTCGTCAGTTCAAGCTGTCAGTCATTGTGATTTGTATTCATTGTTTATAGTGGTTTTAGTGATATCGACTGATTACCGTGCTTGTTTTCAATGTTTCACAAAAAACTTTTGATTTTGAACTTTTGCAATCAAAATTGATGAGATGTAGAAATGTGCTGTAGAGGTAGTCTGACCATAGATGTAATCTGTCAATATCAGTGTAACTCTAGGTACACTATATATTTTTCTTGAGAATTCTCGTCTTTAATTATCTTGTACAATGAGTCGTACAATAGAATTACTGGTGGGTGACACACTGACCTTACACCAAATAATAAGTACCTACTAATGTAAAACGTAAACTAAACTAATAGAAAAGTCCTATTACAGTGTAAAGGATTATTTGAATGATAGCAAGGCATGGGTATGAATTGTTACAACGGCTGATTATGTAATGTTATATTATAAGTACATATATATAATTTCAAATATTTGTGAGATGGTGATAATAAAAAAAAAGCGGAGTTTATTGCGGGCTCTTCTCAGACCAGGGCACATTTGGAACCCTCGTAGCTTTAGTTTTAAGATATCGTAGTTAATTATCACCATCACGTCTTATGCTCTGTAAGCATGACGTTCAGAAGGTGTACTTTGTAGGTACATATTTTGAATAAATATGTTTTGAGTTTGAGATTGAGTTCAATAATTTCTGTACAAAAAGTAATGATATCCCATCAAAAACATAAATGTAAAATGAGAGCCAAGTTCAAAATTGTGATATATATGCCTTGGTTGTTGACTTCAGCAACAAAAGAAGTGAGATCTAAATGGGTGCCAAGTTCAATGGTCAGTCCTGCAATTTATATATTCCATCAAAAACATAAATGTGAAATGAGAGCCAAATTCAAAATTGTGATATATATGCCTTGGTTGTTGACTTCAGCGACAAAAGAAGTGAGATCTAAATGGGTGCCAAGTTCAATGGTCAGTCCTGAAATTTATTTATAACAACATATAATATTTTATAACAACTTAAAATATTATTTCTTCTTATAACTTAGTATAAAATGTTGAAGACTAAGGCTTTGGCTTGGCTAGTTTCCATATACGAATTATTATTAAGTAGGTACCTAAAAGTACAGTTTCTACCAGCAAGCCAAATTTTCGGAAGAATAAAATAAGAACTTACAGCTTTACAACTTGTGAACGCTATAATTCGTATATGAAAACTAGCCAAGCCAAAGCCTTAGTCTTCAACATTTTATACTACGTTATAAGAAGAAATGATATTTTAAGTTGTTATAAAATATTATATGTTGTTATAAATAAATTTCAGGACTGACCATTGAACTTGGCACCCATTTAGATCTCACTTCTTTTGTCGCTGAAGTCAACAACCAAGGCATATATATCACAATTTTGAATTTGGCTCTCATTTCACATTTATGTTTTTGATGGAATATATAAATTGCAGGACTGACCATTGAACTTGGCACCCATTTAGATCTCACTTCTTTTGTTGCTGAAGTCAACAACCAAGGCATATATATCACAATTTTGAACTTGGCCCTCATTTTATATTTATGTTTTTGATGGGATGTTTTTTAGTCAATCACGCTTGAACGGCTGAGCGGATCTGGATGAAATTTGGCACAGAGATAGATAATAGTCTGGATTAACGCATAGGCTACTTTTATCCCGGAAAATTAAACAGTTACCGCGCGAACTAAAACCCCTCAATTCGCGCGGGCATCAGCTAGTAGAAAATAAAAAAAAACTTGAACTCCCCGTTCAAGTAGGTACCTATTTAACACTCCTTATTTCACAAGGGATGTCACGGGCTGTATTATTATTATATAATACAGTTTTACTGTCGTTCGTGCTACCACTAAGTTCACGCGTCTGAGGCGACGTAAGAGAAAAGGGTCGTTATATAAATTGGATAAACGGGGACAGACTGACGGACGGCAGGAAAAAGAGCGCAATCAATCAATTATTCATTATTTTAAGACTTATTTTAACAGCTACCTACTCACTGTACAGTGCTTACAGAGTCATGCAAGTACCTTAAGTTTATACTTTATACTATAACTTGTACTATACGAATAAAATAGCATTAAAATAAAATGAATAATATAGTCGTTTTGCATAACCATTTCCTCAGAATACCTACAACAATGTTTAGGTAGAGTAAGGTAAGTAATGAATGCAAATATACATAAACTTTAAAAGTTATATGTAAGCCAGGGACAAATCTAGCGGAAACTGCAAGCGGAAAAACGAGCGCATATTTTTTCCGCGCATATAATATTTTCTTTCAACGCACCACTGATCATAATTTTAGATGGATCCGATTTAAGCGAAATTCCGCAATTATAATCTGTTTGCTTTTCCGCTGCTTAAATCTTCAAAACCTGAAAAATTAATACTCAATATGCATACATTTATAGCCTTGTTACGTAAAATATACTGCGTTGGTCTAGCTAGTGGTTAGCATGTTCGAATTCGGATCGGGTTTTTCTGAATAGAAATTCTCAGTATTAGCCCGGAGTTAGGAAGTTGGCGGTGTTCCACACAGTGGCGTAGCTAGGTAACCAAGGGCCCTGGGGCAAATTAAAAAATGGGGCCCCACTGATTACTGATTAGGTTTTATCAAATAAAAATATGAAATATACAAATACTTTAAAAATGCTAAGCTACTTAAGCTCTTTTTTGTGCACTGCAGGGCAGTTTATGGTAATAAGGTAAACAGTAAAAACATAAATTACAATTAATACTTGGTGTAGGTTTGGCTAATAAAACTAAATAGAAAAGATTCAAGGGTTTATTATATAAAGGCCTACCAACTGACTAAATAACAATTATATGACTCGGTGCAGCAGTCGGCTATCGTAGCGGGGTTGCGGGGCGGTACGGGCGGTATTATGATGCCTTGCGTCCCACGTCTGTATCACCCCCGCGACACGTATTTCTATTTTACACAACACTGCCAACCTACAGAAAGAATTTAGGGGAATTCCCTAGGCATAACTTTTGAATTTCTCTCAACTGAGTTGTCATGATTAAAGTGGGGTTGCAACCTGTAATATTTATTTTGAAAATGGGAGAAATTTCCAAAAGTTCAGTTCGATCGAGATTTCTGGTAAGTATTCGAGGACCCCCTGAGCTTTAGGGCCCCGGGGCACTGCCCCGCCTAGCCCCTGGGTAGCTACGCCACTGGTTCCACACCCGTGCCTCGGTCGTCGTCCCGGTCGGTCCCGGTTATTATCTCGAACATGATAATAGTCGTTAAAGCCCGGCAACCCGCATTGGAGCAGCGTGGTGGGTCTAAGCTCTAATTCCCTCTCTCCTATGAGAGTGGAGGCCTGTGCCCAGCTGTGGGACGTTAATGGGCTGTTATTGTGGTACGTAAAATATGCAACCTGAAGCTCAAACTAAAAAGCTCTTATTTCATGCAAATTTTATGCAACATTCAATTCCCTTAATCAACTGAAGTGAGATGTTTTAATATAGTTGATTTTTAAAATAAATCGAACCAAGTCTCGGGTCTCCAATTATAAAACCGAAGTGTCCTTACTCAAAGTGCCTTATACGGTCACCATTTGTGCCCTCTACGGCTGAGAAATTAAACATAATAAATTCAGGGACTAACGTAGGTGTGAGTAAACTGCATTTATTAATCTCTTATTTATACGTATATTGAAATATTTGCAAAAGTTTGTCTGGGTGTCTATCAGGAGTCTCAGGGCTACTTAAGTACATTCGAAGTGCTCTTGACTACGATCTTGCATCACAGTGTAATCTAATTGGGAAAGAAATACTCCTGACGTGGAACCTGAGAGTGGAAGGTTATTCGGTACTAGGTTTGGGTTCAGGAAGTCTTATATCACATCTATTATAGTATTAAGGGAGCTTGCTAAGCTGAAATGGCAGTGGGCATATTAGGAACTGCTACTGATGGTCGATGGAGATAGGATGGATAGATTATTCTGTGGTTCTGGGGTGAACACCGCGTATTGGCAAGTGCAGTGCCGTACAACCTCCAACTCACTGGACCAATGCCCTGAAGAAGCTGGCGGGAAAAAGGTGAATGGGGAAGACGGAGGATTGTAGTAAATTGTTTTGTCTATGTGTTATTTATTAAGGAATTGTATCGAAATATTTTTTTTAGCTCATATCCGCGACTTCGTCCACTTGGATTGAGGTTTTTAGGTTTTCGCGGGAACTATTTTGAGTTTATCTTTGTGCCAAATCTCATCCAGATCCGTTCAGCAGTTCTGGTGTGATTGAGTGACAAATATCTATCCATTTATCAAAACTTTCGCATTTATAATATTAGTAAACCTAGACTAGATGATGCCCGCGACTTCGTTCGCGTGGATTAAGTGTTTTTTAAGTCACGCGAGAACTCCTTATTTAATGGATAGAAGCAGGCGTTACTTTGCTGAAGTCCATGATAATGAAGAAGTTTCTTCTTCATTGTCATGGACTTCAGCGAACTCTTCACAATCGTGCACAGTCAACATCTCCTGAAGATGCTCCGGTATCGGAGTGAAACGTACGTAAGGGTATTTTTGAGGTTTTATGTGGTGTGGTGAATATCGAGGGCATCAAGTTCAAGATACGCACTGTACCACATAGATTTGCCTTCTGTGGCGGATTATAGCGAATTAAACTTCTAGTTTCTTCAATTTTCCGGGATAAAAGGAGCTGAGCCTATCCTCCTTCACAGGGATTCAATCTATCACTGCAACCAATTCCATTCAAATAAGTTGAATTACTTCTGATTAACCCGTTATCCTAAGTGAGCGAGAGAAGCGACGCCACGTGACGCGACGCCGTATGACGCCATTAAAAATGACAGACGTATCTACGCGACAACGTAGACGTAACGTCATCTTGTATGATGTCGCATCGCGTCGTGTAGGATCACTGGGCCACTGTTGCTGATACTTGCTACAGATTAGCTAAGTTATACGGGACGTACAAATTACTGAGGCAAACCAGAGGGCATGTGCAAGTTATCAAAAATACTTAATATGCAGCATCCGTTACTGCTTGTGGGAAAAGTAGACAGGTGTCACTTATCGCTCTATAAAGAAGCTGCGAGGACTTGATTAACAACATCCCCGATTTAAAATAAACTCTATATCCCAAGCTATAGAGTTTAAATTGTTTTTAACAATTTTATTTGGACGGCCAAATGAAAAAGCGTAGTGTAAGGAAGTATCAATATAGTTATAAACGGCACTGATACGTCAACTTAACATCAATTTGAACGCTTGGCTTATGTATGGGATCCAATTAAAGCTTTTTTCGTTCTGGTTTTTGTGTAGAGTGTAGACGACTGATGAGCTACGGCTAAAATCTTCATTAAAATAGTTTATTTTAATTTAGTATGTTATCGCAAAGACTTTAGGTACGTGTAAGTTATCACATAATAAATCATCCTTAGGCCAATCACTAAAAAGTAAAAATGTAATTCGGTATTATTTCGGAATTTATAATTTCTGAATTTTCTCTGGTCTACGGCAGTGGTTAGTTACCATCCTACCGGCAAAGACGTGCCGCCAAGCGATTACGTTCCAATACGATGCCGTGTAGAAACCGATCAGTGGTACGGGTTTCATATAACTGCCATAACCCTAACGGGTTAGCCCACTACCATCTTAGAACGCATCATCACTTACCATCAGGTGAGATTGCAGTTGTAAAAAAAATTGATGATGGCCTGAGACTTCGTTCACTTGAATTTATTTTTAAAGGGTATCGTGGACACTGATTGTACGGGTATATCGCTCCACTATGAAAAATTATAAATTAGACTATGCATAGTAATATTATAAATGCAACAGTGTGTCTGTCTGTCTATCTGTCTGTCTGTTACGCTTGAACATCCATCCCATAATTTCAGCCGATTTTGATGAAATTCGGTATAGAGGTACTTAGGTTACATCCCGAGGAAGGACAAAGGTTCCTTTTTATCCCGGTAACTTGCGGGAATTCTCTGGCGGGAATGAAGAAAGCTTAATCCGCGTGGACGAAGTCGCAGGCATCGTCTAGTAGGTATATAAAAAAACTTACCAGACGGCCTCTTTCTGTGTAGTTAATTAATGTTGATATGGGTTTCCGTTCACACGGAGGTCATCTAAATCGTTAAATCAGTATGAGGAGGTGTGCAGTTATTTGGCTTTCGTAATTTAATACAGTGTACAACTTTTTACACAAACTTTGGACATATTTCAAGGGCGCGAAACGAGGAAGCGGTTACGGTATGATATTGTAATTGTAAGGTTTCAATAAGAAAAAATATGAAACAAACCAAAATAAGTTCATCACTTTTTATCGCAAAAAATACAGACTGACTAAAAGTAATAATAAAATAGTTCATAGCTTCAAATTTAAAGCCATGTAAAATGAACATCGCCTTTTTTATACGTAGAAATTACATAAATTATATCGCGCGAACTGTACCTTTTAGCCATTAGGTAATAATAATAATCAATTCAATTATACAACATTTCAATTATTTGACTTAAGTTTTAATATACCTACCTACTTACCTAACATTTCAACTGGAAAAAGTTACATATTGATGATCAATTTTTTTTTATTATACGGCCTTGATGAACCACCCAGTCACGAAATAAATGTCCAAACGCGTAATTGGTAGCACTTTTATGGTGTAACAAATATGTATTGACTTTCAATTAATGTTATGCTGGCGACTCTGGCCGGCGGCCATGACAGCTCAGGAGGAATTATTTATGTTTTAATAACCCTCTTTTGGACGCCGCCGTCTCGTGTTTCCATTTCTATATTTATTAAACAGTATGTCTGTCTGTACGGTTATAACTTGAGATTAATTAATGTATCGATGAAATACATCAAACTCTTTGGATTAAAGGACTGAATTGAATTTATAGCGAAGTGCTTTAATTAGATGCCGCCGCGCAAACCTGAATCCTGAGGTCTAACAACTATCGCTTAAAGTATTATTTTTAAATTACAGATTTGTATGATATACCTAGATGCCCCTAGGTGCGCGCGTATTTGTTTGTTGGTTTGTCCTTAAATTACGCCGCAATAAAGCAACGGATCGACGTGTTTTTAGCATGGCTATAGTAGAGGACCTGGAAAGTGACATAGGCATTTTTTATCCCGGAAAATTAAGGAGTTCCCGTGGTAATTATAACAACTTATTCCACGCGGAGGATATCGCGGGCATCAGCTAGTAAGGATTATAATTCTGAAACGCTTAGCAATATTAAAAAACTATAAGCGATGGTAGTAGGTAAGTTATCTTGGGCCTTACTATTACCATAAATATAAGGTATTCTGAGCTATTACGTAAATAACCTTTGATTGGAAAACACTCTTCCGCTACTGTTCCAAAATACAAAGTCGCAGCAAGAATTCTATAAATTCAGTCATACAAAGCAATAGGGATGATGACAACTCAATCAAATCAGCAACTCTTTATCAAACCTAAAAACGCTCTTCTAGTATGGAAGTTGTATAAAATTTGCAATTGTGACGTAATCAAATTTCAACGCACTTTTTTTCTTTAATCTATATTTTAAAATGGTTATCCAACTTAAAACTAACCGAGGATGTGAATTTTAGGTCTTTTTGAAGACTCTCTATTTAATAATCAGTTAGAAATAATTTATTTTTTATATAGGAATCATCCCTATTGTGATTGGTTGAGAAATATTTTATATTAGACCGGCTGCGATTCTTCCGGGCGTCGCACCGGTGCTATTTAGGAGTTGTACTGACTGTAACTGTGCTGAACACAATACGTTGTGCGTGTTCATGTAAATATAATGTCAAGTAAAGCCTACCGTTAGCTACTAAGATACACTAGCAATAAAAGTATCCTAATATATCACTCACTCTCCAGGTATTCAACTATATATATGCCCATGCAAAAAAGTCGATCAGCTGCTCCATTTCGGCGAAATTGAAAATCAAACAGAATTTCACAAACACGTGAGTGTATCCGGTTTGCAATGTATATCTATAATGAATATCTCTCACGATAGTTTAAACGTTAAAACAGAATTTCGCATTAATTATCACATTAGTAGGACAAGTGATTTCCCGTAGGTACCAAGATATAAAACTACACGTTGACCTTTGTTTTATTGTCTTTGGACAATAACACTAAATTGTCCTTAACCCTTAATCGCAATAACCATCTCCCACAATTCCCACCGCTAGAATCACACGTTAAGCAATTTATAGCTGATATAACGATCCCGCAACAGCTTGCTTTACGACGCTTCATTTGTTTCAATGCAGAACCATCGTGTTGACAATCGTGATCGCAGGATGGTGACTAACGCAGGATAATGCAATCAGTGCGATTGATGATTGTACCTAATTGCATTTAAATTGTTGACATGCAAAAGTTTATGATCAAAATATGTTAGTACGACACTGCGAGACTCTGCTTTATAAGGCTTAGCATACGTAGTGGCTCATTCTGTTACACAAATAGACACGTCTTATATTCTTCGCGAGGGACGAATGGCCTTGCGGTGACACTGACAACGCATATCAGTCGATTGCGATTGTTATGCAACGTTGACCCAAGTCGGTAACTGGATGGGTGACCGAATTTGGAGGTTCAAATTTGGCCCTGTCGTTTTCTCCGTGACTCGAAGTGCACGTTAAGCCGTCGGTCTCGGCTATTATCACTAATTTTTGATAATAATCGTAATAAACCTAAGAGATACTCTTAGATGAGTCGTATGCGGAAGGACGTAGGAAATGGGAACGCACCGCAAGAAAACTCCTACCATTGATTAATGGAACGGGCGGCTAGACCATCGTTAAAGACTATTAGGTCTATAAAGTGGATATCACATTTTGCTTTCGAAAACAAAAAACTCATAGTATAGTGTTAATATTTCACCGTAATCTTGCAGTGAAATATCAACACTACTAGCGAAATTGTAAACTGTCGACAGATTACAATTTAAGGCATTATTTTCCTACCTAATTATTTATGTCGGACCCTAACCTACAAGAAAGAGACAAGAAAACGTAAATACAATGAATATTTCAAAAATTTACACTCGGAACATTGAACGGTTCACAATCTTTCGGCAGTTTACAATTTCGCTAGATAGATTACAATCTAACGGTTTTCATAATCTTACGGTGACAAATACATCGATTTATATCAATGATTAGCGCTTTCAAAAAAAACCCCAAGAAACGATGGCCTTACTTTACTATAAAATATGTACCTAATGTTAATAATAACTACATCTTTCTTACTTTAATAGGTTCAGCCTAGTTTTATCCAGAAGATAGTTGGTACTTGCTACTTGCTAGGTACGTCCTCTCTAAAATCATTAATCTACATAGCAGGTGCAAAGGAAATTGATTGTTAATTTTACCACAACATTATAACATTATAATATTATACAGATACGTCACAGCATGAGAAGCTGTTTTATATTATGTTCATAAAATACTAGTAGGTATTTTCCTTCGGTATCGTCAGAGCTAAAACGAGTCATAAGCCAATAAGTAGTCTAAGTTTTTACTTTGCAAATTCGATTGATCATATTGAGCGTTCGATCACATTAGCGTCAAAGTAAAATGGACCTAAACGAGCTCGATTTAAAGTCACAAATTCAGTACAACCGATTTTAACTTCGAACCGTATCGTTTGTGATACATACACGAAATTGAACTAAAATAAGCCAATGCAAAGCCAACTGCCTCGTTGGTCTAGTGGTTAGCACGTTTGACTGCGGCCGACGAGGTCCCGGGTTCGAGTCCCGGGTCGGGCCATAATTAAGTATCGGGTTTTTCAGATTAGAAATTCCCAGTACTAGCCCGGAGTTAGGAAGTTGGCGGTGTTTCACCCCCGTGCCTCGGAGAGCACGTTAAGCCGTCGGTCCCGGTTATTATCACTAACATGATAATAGTCGTTAAAGCCCGCCAACCCGCATTGGAGCAGCGTGGTGGGTCTAAGCTCTAATTCCCTCTCTCCTATGAGAGTGGAGGCCTGTACCCAGCAGTGGGACGTTAATGGGCTGTAGTGATGATGATGATGATGATGAAGCCAATGCAGTTAAGGTTCATTTTACGTTGAAGATAATAATATGATCGAACGCTCAATTCGATCAATCAAATGGTATAATTTATGTACTCATTCGTGTTGCGAAAATTTCGTCTCAATCGTAAGGTGCTTGGCGTAGGCTCAATTTTACAGACACCCACAATATTATAATAAACAGATTTTAGTAGTTACTTAGTAGCTACTTACTTTAAGTGCTATATAGAGCCATCGCTGAAACGAAGCTGTACGGAAATTACACCGTTATATAGATCGTCCATAGTACCGTTCCGCTAATGAATTGTTATTTTAACCGTGAGAGTGTGATAGGTAACTGCAACTGTAAAGATAACCAACTGAAAAAATTTGGAACTATTTTTTGAGAGATGAGCTGGTACTTTGAGCTCTATTAGACCAGTCTATATGCCATACCATACCATTTTTACCATACGTAAGTACTGAATTTGTACATATCTCATCATCATCATCATCATCATTAACCGATATGCATCCACTGTTGGACATATGCCTCTTTTAGATTGCGCCAACGTTGCCTATCCTTGGCTGTTTTCATCCATTTGATGCCAGCTACTCTCCAGTGTTGTCGCTTCACCTAGCTGGGGGCGGCCATTACTCCGTTTCCGAGAAGTGGTCTCCACACCTTACGACTCCAGCGGCCATCGGTCCTACGGCAATTGGATCATTTACTTACTTTGTTTCTGATTTTATCCCTGAAAGATATTCCGTGCATAGTTCTTTCCATAGCACGCTGAGCGACTTGAAGTTTGTGGACTAGCTTCGATGTCATTGTCCACGTTTTTTACACGTACATAAAAAGGTATCTATGTGAGTTTATTTATTCCACCATACCTTTTAAATGCCTGAACAGATTTGGTATTGTTAGTATCACATCATTTTGACAGGTCAGTCGTGCTTTCTAATATTTTTTTAATTATTATTAGATTTTAAAAAATCTAAATTCACGTGGACGCATTATCTATAATAGTCTTCACTGATATTGGCTCTTTAAATTATCTAGTGTTGGCAGTTATAATAGGATTAAAACGACTCAAATAAAGGGTACTTACCTATCAACCTACAGTACCTACTTCCGCTTCTCAACAAGTGATCTAGTTCTGAATGTCAAATATGTAAAAATAGGAAAAAATAGGCCAATCTATTACGTATACAAATACCTACTTAATATTCGATAAATGAAACGAACACGCGATTTATTGCACTGATTGGGTTTTATGTTGTACGAGATTGATATCTCGTATGCAAACAAGTTGTTGACATCACCTATACGAGTAATAAAACTAGAAAAACTATGCTTTTGTAGTATACCGTGTACTTAAACAGGGATTTTTGGTAGGATTTCTACAACGCGTTTGTTAAAAATATATACTCACCAGCGATTTTGTCCGCGTGGAATGAGGTTTTTTTAGATTTCCGCGGGAACTCTTTTATTTTTCGGTAAAATAGCGTATGTATTATTTTAGGCTATACATAATATTATATCTCTGTGATTCAAATTTCATCCAAATCCGTTCAGCCGTTCTGGCGTGATTGAGTAACAAACATCCATCCATCCATCCATACATCGATCTTTCACGCCAGGACGGCTGAACGGATCTGGATGAAATTTGGCACAAAAATTGATTATGTATAGCCTATTAATACATACGCTATTTTCCCGGAAAATTAAAGAGTTCCCGCGAGAACCAAAAAACCTCAAATGGATGTTTGTTACTCAATTACACCAGAACGTAATGGATTGAAGCAGGCTTCCTAGAAAAAACCTCAATCCACGCGGACAAAGTCGCGCGCATTGGGTTGTAAATAAATAAAAATAGTACTTACAAACTTTCGCCGGTAATGACTACTGACGGCGCCCGAAAAAAGAAAACTGTAGGTATATCAAATGTGTGTCTATTCAGTACGCAAGTTGAAACTTTGTACGGTTGTTGCCGGCACTTGAGTGAAGGTTGGTGTGCTATAAATGCTCCACTACAGCCCATTGACGTGCCACTGCTGGGCCCAGGCCTTCATCCCTCATAGGAGAGAGGGAATTTGAGATTAGACCCTCTACGCTGCTCCAATGCGGGTTGGCGGCTTTGACGACTATTAACATGTTAGTAATAATAACCTGGACCGACGGCTTAACGTGCTCTCCGAGGCACGGGGGAGAAACACCGCCAGTGAAACTCCGGGCTAGTACTGGGAATTTATAGTCAGAAAAACAATTATAGCCCGACCTGGGACATATATGCTCAATAAATTAATATTCTTAAACGGGATGATGTAACAGCAAAAACAGAATGATGAAACCCGAGCCCATAGATCGATATCTAATGGCCATCATTATTAAATTAAATATTTTGATAGTTCAACAAAATATAAAATTTAGATTATTATAAAAACAACGCAAGGTTTAGGTACTGTAATCTAATATTTTAGTACAGAGATATCATATTACAGGAGGAGCAAATCTCATAGTAAAATCTCAATAGGTTTAGAAAAGCCCTACGTAAGTAACCTAAAATATCCGTACTTACATGTAAATTATTATAGAATCAGCTTATATCTACTATGTCTCCTCAAAACTACAGTATGGGTGTATTCAACGGGTGGATTAAAAAAATTTTTCAACATTTAAATGTAGCACGTTGGCGGGTCGTCTGGTGTTACAATTTGCAAATGCTTTCGAACGGCGATGATCACAAGTAACAACCAAATTTTTTTCGTTTATTTGGTCTACCCACAGCTTTTAAAACATGGATCAGCACTTTTTAAATATATTATGTGCACTAAGACAAAATGATTAGTCACTTATAAGTAAATAGACATCGCATGCGCTATAGTGACAAGTTATCACCATACATCAGTGCAAAGGCGTGTTTGTTTGTTGGTTTATTGGTTTGTTG
Organism: Erebia palarica; assembly: GCA_964035005.1. NCBI lineage: Eukaryota > Metazoa > Arthropoda > Insecta > Lepidoptera > Nymphalidae > Erebia > Erebia palarica. The sequence goes on from OZ035983.1 coordinate 33,468,536, forward strand.
GTTTGTCCTTCAATCACGCAGTGCAATGGATCGACGTGATTTTTGCATAGGTATAGTAGTACCTAGAAAATTAAGTAGTACCCGTGGAAATTTAAAAAAATCTTATTCCACGCAGACGAAGTCGCAGGAATCGGCTAACTTTACAATATAGTGTAACCTATCCTGTTCACCAATCAGGTTGGGTCCAAACTAAAGAAAATTAGACCCTCCAGCTGTATTATTAAATATTTTGTGCCTCTATTAATAATATGCATGGCATCTCTCTGACGTAAAACCGACGCTACGCTAACCAATAAAGCATGTCTAATACCATGAATATTATGACATAAAATCATATTAATCACCAATAAGTACTTCGGAGGCAATATAAGCACGTGACGATTTATTTTATTTGGTGTGTAACATTAAAATTCCTTTAGGCCTCTTATTAAATTTCCATATATCATTTATAAACATGAATATTTTTTAAGTAAGTATATATGTAGTTATAATATGATGCCTAAAACTATCTTGCAAATTGGCCAATAAATTAATCAGTAGCATTTAAATAAAATGTTTGGAGTAAAAGTTATTTTGGAGCAAAAATAAATATGTACTCAAAAAAACCCAAGCGATAATTTCATAAAAATTTTCAACTGATATTAATAATAATTTACTTACAGTAAGGTGTCAACATTGAAGGGATAAATAACTCTACGGCATGCATGTATATTGTTAGCACTAAGTAAACAAGTAGGTACCTGTACTCTCTAACTACACATTTTTGATTCTGTAATAATTTGTATGTTCAGTAATAAAAGGCTTATTTATTTATTTACTAGCTGATGCCCGCGACTTCGTCTGCGTGGATCGAGGCATTTTGGTTCCCGCGGGAACTTCTTAATTTTCCGAGATAAAAGTAGCCTATGTGCTATTTCAGACTATAATCTATCTCTGTGCCAAATTTCAGCCAGATAAGTTCAGCTGTTGTAGCGTGATTGAGTAACAAACATCCATACATCCATCCAAACTTTCGCATTTATAATATTATTATAGGTATATTAGTAAGATAAGATAAGGTGTCAAACTTATAGATAATTAAAAGTAAAAAATGCATAGGTATGTTTTATCTTACAAGGGCAAAGCGTTAAAGTAGGAGCTTATTCGATTATTAAAGCTGTAACAAACAAGACTCGTAATGTCAGCGGCGTGACAGTAACTACACGGTAGGATATCATACTGATATTGTACTACCTGAGTACTACTTACAAGCGTAGTAAGTACTGAATCCCGAGAAATTTATCTTATGCATTTCCCAGATGAGACAAGGGATGAATGCGGTGTAAACGAGATTAGGCACTGTAAACGATCTTTTACGAGCTCACCATGTAAATTATTGTCGTAGGTACAATTTACGAGTATGGGTCCGAGTTTGAGAAAAGAGCAATGATCGAGTTGACGACGACCTGAAATCGAATGATAAAAAGTTGGCAACTATTATCACAGCTATTATTTCCATTATGTAGCTCGTGATAAATGGCCACTCGTCGCGCTCTCATATATTTACCTATAACTATGCGAATAGAACTTAATATGAACCATGTCATAAATACTACAGAAATGGTACATACAGTACTACAGTGCACGAAAGAGAAGCAAGAATGCAACTCCAACCAGCGCTTCACAATAATAAAATGCACCTATTACGTGTCCATACAGACATTGTTTCAGACACAGGCACACAGCTTTTTCCCATCACGCGTTGTGTGTGTTTCACGCTTTACTCGTATCTCAAAAGGCATCAGAACACGTGCAACAGGAAAACCAATTAATTAAGGAACAAAAATTTGCTCTTTTTAGTCCATAAGCGATTCCGCATGCTATCATATGTGAACCGTAGATACATGCTGCAACATAGTTGCTATGAATAATTACGAATTAAGGATGGTAATTTTCATAATTAATGCTCTTATAATATGTATTTCAATACAGCATCTTGCTCGGGTGACTAAAACACCTGTCGCTGGAACACAGTGGGACATGTCGAAGTGTTTTGTCTCTCTATGATCTATACTTACCTGTAACACAGCCTAGTCCGTAATAATATCGCGATTCATGATAAATTGAGAAACGTATATAGGTACGTTGTGTGAAGATAACCGCAGTCAAACATTGACTGCAGATAACCCAACCTAGACGGTGATCCAGATGCTCACATTCCTGGGGGAGAATACGAGTTACGAGAAAGGAAATTGACCAGTGCCAATACAAAGTTCGCCTAAAAACCTTTCTACAAAATACAATATCAGATTCAAAATAACACATAAATACTATTGAAAGTAGATTTAAATAACGGACACTTCAAATAATTTATTTATTACTTTCCATAGTCCGGTGGCCACCTTTAGCACATATTGGAAGGCTCCGCCTCAATGCCGCTCTTGCATGGCGCCTATTGCGTTCATCCTGGAGGCCATACTAACAACCACATCAGAGCTTTGATAACTTTGACCCCAAATGATAAAACAAATCGTAGACGCTTTGTTTTATTGCCATTAGGCATCGGTTAGTACGAGGTGAACCTTTTTTTAATCTGTTGATAATTCTATTTTATTATTAACCTGAATCCACGCCACTCGAAGAGATTCATAATTCGATTAAAAACTGAATCGTAAACGACGCATGTCGATGGTTACACTTACGCATTAATATGTAGGCTATATGACTAGACGTACCTACTCCACTCTTGATAAAGTTATTCTTTGCTGGACAAATTGCAGGCAGCGCCAATATTTAAATAAAGCATAAAGCATTATTTCCTTTGGTAACATCTTGCCTATATAGAGTTCGAAAGTTTTAGAAGTCCCTCAAAACTCCTTCCTATTATTTATCGACATTGACTTGCTCGACATCATTTGGATATCAACGCACAATATTTACTTAAAAAGATAAAAGCAAGTAGCTAAAATAGGCATTTAATAGGGAGAATGGATATTAAAAAATGAAATATGTTGAGAGTAGAACTTATCCTCTTTAATCTCAAATTCAGTCAATTCTTTGAAATTTATTAAATTAAGTATTGGACAAAGACCGCGATTCCACTTGCTTTGATATAAGTTTTATAAACATCCCAAATCCCATTTTCCGGGGTATAAAATCCATGTCCGCCTTTGGGGTACAAACTATCTCTACTACTACTAATACTCGTCAAAATCGGTAAGACGGATGGCCGAAGAAAACTTAGCAGACGGACACTTTATCATTTGTAATTATAGTAACAGTCATTGAAATAATAAGTCCTCAAAGGTATGCATATGGTTTTTCTTAACTCTGTAGCTCCTAGAAATAGTAAGTACCTTCCGAGGTCGGTATGCGTTTTCATATTTCCCAAGCCCTGCATAATATTGCACGTGAATAAATTGAGTTATCAAGGTAATGCGATTTAAATTGTCCCGGAGGCTTTGACACCTGCATGGGAATAATCAAAGGGGAATAAGAAAAACCTCTATTTGATAGGGCATCGTGACTTATTGTGCTCGGTCTTTTACCCATTCGACCATCGCAAATGCAATAAAATGTGACATCTCGAAATGGAGATTTATCAATGCCTGGTTATGTTTCAGAAGAAAAAATCATGATTTAAAACGAGAGATGTTATATTTAATCAATTTTCATAATTTAGCTGTTGTCAAACTTTGTTCCTAAAGTATATATAAATAGCATATATTTATATCTTACATATAATTAAAGTACTGGAGGGAAAGTTACGTGAAAATTATGCACTTAAAAATTAAGAGCCAGTTTAAGTTCACATAAATTTCAACTGGGTAATATAGGTAACAGTACTTTTAAAAGTTTATTACTTCAACAATATTCTTTCTAAATAATAAGTCGATCCTATGGGGCATACTAAATCAAAATATATTTAATACTAGCGTCTACTACTTCGTCTGCGCGGTTTGAGGTTTTTTGGTTCCCGCGGAAACTCTTTAATTTTCCGGGATAGCTTAGGTGCTATTCCAGACTATAATCTATCTCTGTGCAACATTTCAGCCAGATCCGTTCAGCCGTTGGGGCGTGATTGAGTAACAAAAATCCATACATCCAGACATCCGTACATCCATCCAAACTTTCGCATTTGTAATATTAGTATAGAAGTATAGATATTATTGTACTATAGGTAGACATCGGAGTATATTAGGTACACTGAAAATGTGGTATATTAGGTACACGGAGTATATTAGGTACGCTAAGGACTGGTAAAAAAATAAATAATGGTCGAACGCGGGACAAACCGCGGTCATACAACGCGTGACCAGATAATATAATGGTGGTAATATAAGTAGGTGTTTTTGCCTACATTAAGTTGCGACTACGGGCGGCCCGGACCCTTAAACATATGCGTGGACAATCCGCATTGCGAAGCTATAAGATGGAGCGTTTAAATTAAATTGTATTATAATGATTGTAGTGCAGTATGCAAGTATAGCGTATAAAACGATCAAAACAAGTGTGGGCATTATAATTTATAAGTTTGTAAGTGCCAGCAGACCAGAGAATCTTTAATATGGTATTGTCCTATCTATAGACGATCTCCCTGGCGCAGTGCTGATCGCAGTTGTCATAACGCGGGAGGTCGCCGGTTCGATTCCTGGCAGGGTCAATTTGAAGACCTCCGTGGCGCAGTGTGTAGCGCTGTTGTATTAACGTGGGAGGTCCCGGGTTCGATTCCTGGCAGGGTCAATTCGCGAATTTATAATTTTGAATTTTCACTGGTCAGGTTTGGTGGGCGGCTTCGGCCGTGGCTAGTTACCACCCTGCCGGCAAAGACGTACCGCCAAGTGATTTAGCGTTCCTGTACAATGCCGTGTAGAAGCCGACTAGGGGTATTGGTTTAATATACCTGCCATTCCCCTAAGAGTCTAAATGTTAGTCCGCTACCATCTTAGACTGCAACGTCACTTACCAGGTGAGATCGCAGTCAAGGGCTAACCTGGACATAGGTCTATTGTAAGGCTTTCCACACGTCGCGTTCTTGGGCCACCTGGATCCAGCGGCTCCCTGCGACTCGTCTGATGTCGTCCGTCCACCGATGAACGAGTAGGGGGTCTGCCAACGCTGCGCTTTCCAAGTTTCCAGTGTGTGTGTTACCGGTCCCTTAGTGCATCTGAAATTATCCCAAACACACAAAAAAATCAAAATCGTTGATGAAGGTGAATATTATGCGAATACTTATCTGTAACAAATTAATTCATCTTTTTATTACTGAGCTTTTATCACACTGGTAGGATTAAAAATTAGCTGGCCATGCAAATGATATCTCATAACAAGGAAAAGCACTTAAACAAACTTATTAGTATAAATAAACATTTCATCCGGTCTTGAACGTGCAGATTTGCTTTTCGCATATGTACCGTACCTACTTATCTATCGTAGGAAGATAAAGAATTTAGTATCCATACTTCTTAATTCATTGCATTATAATTGTTTTAATTAATTATTTATGTAACTTTTTGTGTTTTGAAAAAAGTAAATGCAGCGTTTCGTGCCAGCACTAAGTATTGCTAAGAATATGCTTTTAAAACTGGTGGCAGAGTTCTATGTCGTTGCATGTTGTAACACAAGTATGAAGTACAGGGTACATTTTTTAAAATTAAAATAAGTATAATACTACCTATGCTCACTAAAATTACAATCTAACCTACAAAATTGACTCTCTCTCTTTGCGTATTTCTCATTACTGAGGGTCGAAAGGGAAAGGAAAGGGGTCACCCTTTCCATTAATCAAGTAATGGTAGGAGTTTTCTTGGAATCATAATGCAGTGGGTTCCCACTTACCACGTCCTTCCGCATAAAAACTTGACTAGTGAGTAATTTAGCTTTAACCTAAATTTATAGAGTACTAGGTATCTACATGAGAAAAATAAACTTGTATCTATTCGATTTCATGAATTACTCAAATGCTTTTCTCTGTTTTATAGAGCGTCATCTAAAAGACGTAAATCCACGTCCTTTGTCAGTTTTAAGTTTAAAAACTATTTTAAACTACCTATCGATTATTTTAACAATACTCATACGAGCTTCCATACTATACATGCAATTGCTGATTTGATAAGTTGGCAAAATACCTAATTTGTAAGGAGAGCATAATTAGGTATGTACACGCAAGAGGACCAGTTTTCGGTCTATATCGGTCGGTAATCATTCAAAGTTCATCTCAAGCGTTCAGTAACCTCAAGTTTGTTGAAGTATAGTGAATTTTTCTACATAATTGCTTTACTATACCTAAGTTATAACCCGAAGTTCCTGTCACGCAAGTAACCTCAATGTGAAAATTTTGTCACTTCTGTAGGGTTGCCAGCTTATTTACAAGACATTAGGTATAGGTATAGCTCAGAGACAATAATATTTTTTTAATTCAATTTTTTCTTCTTTTTAGCCTATGATGGGAAGCCAGTTTTGGGCTAGTTCTAGGAAATACAGCTTACCAGTATTACAGAACGATTATTATTAATAACTACTGGACCCGGCAGACGTTATCCTGTCCTATCATCCTCGCAATTTTTCCATATTTTCTCACCGTTCATACCTTCTCTGGACTACGACAAACATTTCAAAACCAAAATCAACTAAATCGCCCCAGCCGTTTTCGAGTTTTAGCGAGACAAACGAACAGCAATTGATTTTTATTTAAAGAAGATGACCTACGAAATCATTTAAATAGTAACAAGTAGCTCTGTACTAAAAAAATATTTAAGTCAGATTTTGTTGCAAAAGTCGTGGCATGTGATACATTTTTTGAAACTTGACATTATCTATTAGTCAGCTAGCAAATTAGGGCATGGTGATCCTGAGTGTTTTAAGTAACGATAGGACAAATCAGGAGGAGAAATTAGGAGCGACAACCCTATGTCTATTGTAAAACAGTGTCGTGTGAGTGCACAATTAGTTTCATGTTTCGTGTGTGTTAGCGTGGGCGTGTTTACTAAGTGTGCAGGATCTACTGAGAATTACTGATTGGTGACGATCGAGATCGACATTATTTGACTTTAGGCCTCGACCCCATAAATAACGGTTAACGGTAACTAATTCAACTAACTAAGTAAGAATAAAAATACTTTGGTATCGCATTATTTTGACTACAGACTGTTTTTTTTGTCTTGTCACATACAATATAATTTATAACTAAGTATTCATTGCATATATATAACATATTATATTTATAGATAAAGCTAAAATTTAATCTCATGAATTAAAACCGATAGCAATTGACAAATGACAATGTCATCATGTGACATGAATCGCCACTTAACAAGTGACACGGTTTAAATTCTTTTGCAGTCAATAAGTTTTGCTAAATTGCGTTTGTTTGTGTAAAAAAGCTTTTAAACTTCCAATTAAGGGAACCAATTTCAGAAAAGTAAATCAGAAAAAAGTGAGTTCAGGTTTGAAAATTCGGTGATGTCATACGTTTTTCTTGGAAAATTACAGCTCAAAAATAATATATAAACATGAACCTACATAACAGTAAGTACATAATATAGTGAGAAAGAAACACATCGCGTCTTTTTAGAGTAACTTATTAAGAGATAACTTAAGCTGTTAATGAAAGGAAGTCGTGTAATAAACGACTACCAAAAATTTTATAATGAGCAGTGATGGTGCAATAATTAAACCCGTGCTTGTTTTTATCACAGATTAAATTTTAACTGACCAGTAGGATGTAATAAATATCAGAATAAATAAAAAGTAAAGTCAATAAATAAGATTCTGCAATCTTTTAGTACCTTCTATATATGAAGTTAATACTTTGTGGAAGCATTGCTTCTACTTTACAATATTAAGTTCAATAGCTGGGCTCCTTGTAGATAATAGACTCGTGACGCTTCGTGATTTTAAACAAAAATATAGCGTGACATTAATTATTATTAATGTTCAGTCAATTTCCTACAGATGAACTGGCATCGAGCGGGGTATTTTTGATAACAGTTTAAGGCCAATGTAATTATGTTGTTCAAAGTTACCCCGCATCACTGGGGTACCGCCATTACCCTGGTAAGGAGACCAGGCCTCGAGGCCCGTACCACAGAATATAATATAATCCAGTACCTTAGCTTTTACAGGCCTACTGAATGAGAGTTGTTATTTAAAAAGACCCCAATAAGAAATAAAAAAAAATATTTTCCTTTTCAATGAGTCTGGCGACGAACTCCGTGGCGTAGTGCTGAGCGCTGTTGTCTTAACATGTGGAGGTCCCGGGTTCGATCCCCAGCAGTGTTAATTTGGGAATTTATAATTTCTGAATTTTCCCTGGCTTCGGCCGTGACTAGTTACCACCCTACTGGCAAAGACATACCGCCAAGTGATTTACAGTTCTGGTACGATGCCGTGTAGAAACTGAATAGGGGTAGTTATGGGTTTAATATAACTGCCATGCCCCTAACAGGTTAGCCCGCAACCATCTTAGACTGCATCATCACTTATCATCGATTGAGATCGCAGTCAAGGGCTAACTTGTAGTGAATAAACAAAAACCCCTTCATTATACTATTACACACTATGGAGGTGTAGTTGGCTAGGCGTGGAAGTAGGCGTTTACTCTAGATTTACTAGTCCATATTTATGAAGCAAAAAGCGTTATGATATACGTTTCATACGCTACTATCTAGATCAATATAAATCGTACAGATATTTGTAGCTAATAACAGTTCATTTTTATAATGAGATTTGAACAATTTGCGTTGACTTATGGACAGACAAATAACAGTTACTTTTTGCTAGGGTGGCGCTTTGTCAGATTCGTAAGATTCGTAAGACTTCGTAAGATTTTCCTAGCTTAGATATCCACAATTTGGATGCATTTAGGTTGTTTTTAAATTCCAAGGAATTCTACGATTTTTCGTGACGAAAGGATTAAATTTTCCGGGAAACAATTCAGTATACTTATCAAAGAAAGAGGACAGACCCTTTCTGGGGCCGTACGCTGGACGCTTAAAGCAACACTTATGCTTCTTCTTCTTCTTTAGGCGCCTCTTCTATCGAAGGTTGGCGATCATAGTGGTAACTTGAACTTTCGACACTGCAGCTCTAAATAACGATCGGGTGTTTTTGTTGAACCACTGGCGTAAGTTCTTCAGCCAAGATGTCCTTCTCCGTCCCACGCCCTTCTTGCCCTGTATCTTGCCCTGGATAATCAATTGTAGTAGGTCATGCTTAGGACCACGAAGTATATGACCCAGGTACTCCAGTTTCCTCTTTTTTACGGTTAGAAGAATCTCTTTCTTTCTCCCACGTATGCAATATTACTCAAAATGACAGTTAGATGTTACGTACCTTGATTTTCCAAAAATAAGGATAATAATTCTAAAACACGGATGCTAACAAAAATGAAATAATACGCTTTTAGCGTTGGCAGTATGACCCGGATCCCTTACTACCCTAGAAGGGTAGGACTTTGCAGTAAGAAATAGGGTAAAGAAATATGTGGACAGAGAAAGGGGTGGAGGTATCCCATTCTATAACCACATATTTCCCGAATATAGCTCAATGTATGTTTTAAAAAGGGCACGGAAATAGCTAATACAAACTCTATTTTTTCAGTTTCAAATTATTCAGAGTCTACACATTTTCCGGATCGGAATTCCGTATTATTTCTTTCCCAAGCAAATCTAGGACACACCAGCAGTCATAGAATAATAAAGTACAGTACTGACTACATTAGCATTGTAATCGGCATATGTCAGTAGTAATCTATTCTCGGTAGCCGTCATATTCAATGTTAAACATTCATGTTAGCTGTTTGCACAAAATGTTTGCTTACGAGCGTAGTGGGGAAGGTAGGCGTGTATAAAACTCGTGCAAACCTTCGAGATCGTATGTTGTAATTGATGTTGAAATAAATGCTGAGTGTGGTATGCTGTATTTTTATCTGGAACTACTGCAGTACAAAGATTGCTACAATGTAACGATCGAAATCATCTCTGATTGACTGACACTACTCTTTCGCTTTTGGCCAGAATCCATCGTCGCAGCAAGAATATCATAACTTCAGTCAATCACAACAATTTACATTTTAACAAATGATATAGACTGAATAGCACTGTTACAGTACATACAAAAATTTGCTTGGCTTGCCAAGCACCTACCTAATTGCGAGTAATGAAAACTACGTATAAGCGACAATCCAGAAGTAGGTATTAATGAATCACTTTTAATATATTTGTCTTCTCATTTGAAACTTGCACGAATTTACGTGTACGTTAAACGTGCTAGAGGTTTTACGAGAGATTTAATATATTTAGATAAAAGTTGGCTAAACTTTAAGACAATATTCATTTGATCCAGCCACGATTGCTATCGTTAAGCTCTAAATCAAATTGCGATCTATACACAAAAGTATTCCATAATCGCTAAGTCTGCTATCAGGAGACTGAACTACCATCGTCAAAACACTCGTATTTAGGTATATTAACTATTTTCAATATGGCGTCCGTATAAATCGAATGATATGAAACGAGTCAAATTGACAGATATCATACTAACTGTTTCACGAGATATAATGACAAACAGTAATAATGCTAATACGTAAGATATGAGGTGGATGGAATTCGAGCCGCTGAAATCACTGTCCCCGTTGCAAGACCGTAGCGTGTGAAAATCTTACCTACATAAGAAACCTTTGTCCAGCTGTGGACGTCTATCGGTTGATAAAAACTTTGCCAAGGGGCTGTTTTGTTGAACAGAGAATGAGCTTTAGATATCAAGTTAGTAAGTGCGGAATAGGTGGGCATTCTTGGTACCATTCCAAGCGTACATGATTTGTATAATAATCATGGGATAAATTGAGATAGAAATATCTCTTATAATAAATCATATTATTCATAAAATACCTGTCTTATAGGAAGCATAATGTTTTGTAAGTTATTTTGTTGTAAATATTATGTAGTAACTTGAATTTTTGTACTGTGCTGCGTACCTACCTACTAACGAATCTATGATTTGAACCAAAAAAACGTCGATTGGCGATTTTTACATGTAATCCAAAGTGGAAATTAAAAACAAAACCTGATATGTTTTTAAGTTTTTTAAATTTGTCAAATTTTTAACCGATTTCAAAAAAGGAGGAGGTTCTCAATTCGAATGTATTTTTTTTTGTATGTATGTTATGCGATCAATTTGCCAATTATGAATTATTATTTTTTATTCTTTTTTTGTTTGGTAGGTCATACTTTAGAGGTGGTCCCATTTAAATTTTATCGAAATTGATTTAGCGCTTTTTGAGAAAATCAACAAAGTACTAAATATATACCCAGTTTTTTTTTTACTTTTTTTAAGTAGGTACTTATAGCGATAGTTTTGAAGTCGGTTTTTGTTTTAGATGAAAGCGAATGATTATTAACCAAAAAACTGGTACTTCCGTTTAAAAATTAGGTTCAGGTAAGTACTTATAGTAGGTATGGCACAATACCAAACCGATTACCCAGGTGCTAAATCTACGCCTTACCTAATATAAAAATCAGGGTGCGCCCAGGTGTAACAACCTGTTTATTCCAATCCACGAATGTATGATAAAATATTTTTCCATATCAAGTGTCTCGTGCAAACATAGTACTGTTGATTTTTTATAGATTATACCCAGATATTGTGTTGATCAAACACCACGTTCGTAGGTTCGATATGCTCAACAAATATTTAATTTTAATTGCTCAGAGATACGCAGGTATTAGCTTAACTTTAAAGTTGCTTGTGCCTGGTTTTTTGTCAGTAAGTATAGTAGGTACTCTGGTACAAACTAAGGTCAGGGTCTACGATACAGCGTAGAACCTAGAAGTCAACCACACTTGTCAACATCCTAATAATTGTAGAAAGGCCGAACTATTTTCGCAATTACACTAGCAGAAAGATATGAAACCTAGGGCTTTAAAATAAGTATAACGATCGCAATGACCTCTAAGTGGCTATCACTCTTCCCCTATCGACTTGATTGAAAATTCCATTGTCGCTGTAAAAATACCATAAATTCAGCCAATCACAATAATTGAGACTGGAACCGGCTTTTGAACCATATTATTAAAATATGTTGCGTACTGCGTGTTTTTTTTTAAATCCACTACAAGTTACCCTTGACTGCGATCTCGCCTGATGGTAAGTGATGATGCAGTCTAAGATGGTAGCGGGCTAACCTGTTCGGGGAATGGCAGTTGTATTAAACCCATACCCCTATTCGGTTTCTACACGGCTTCGTACCGGAACGCTAAATCGCTTGGCGGCACGTCTTTGCCGATAAGGTGGTAACTAGCCACGGCTGAAGCCTCCCACCAGGCCAGACCAGGGAATATTCAGAAATTATAAATTTACAAACCCAGCCGGGGATCAAACCCGGGACCTCCGCACGTTAAGGCAACAGCGCTCAATACTGCGCGCAATAATAGCGCCACGGACTGTGTTTCCGATTAAGTACCGTATCGTAAGCTTTTACTTCCATCTAAGACTGCCATCACTAGGTATATTATGATCTGACCTCAAGTTGACATCAGCTTGCGTGAACATAGATTTTGACATTGAATACCAAAATCTTATAACACAATTCACAATGATAAGATTCTTGAGGTACACGACCTAACTTATTTTTCACACTAAGTAAGAATATTATGAACTTGATCAAACCGGCCAAGCACAACTGAAATCGATGCAAAAGTCGCGAGAAAACTTTATTGCACTTATTGTGCTTGGGCACTGCCCAAAACTACACTTATAAATAGATATACATAAACGGTTACACTTTGATTGGGTTACAGTATAGAACAGGGATGGCGTGCCATTAATGGCACGTGACACAATATTTTGGATACGTCACCGATCACAAAATTCATTATGCAGTAAGAAAAAAAAGTGAAGTAGGTAGTAGATATTATGACGACCGATTGCAAGTGATCCCACGCTATGGAGTGTACGGGTTATTATTTTCAGAGATGAATAACATTAAAGACTCAGTTTGAAACCGTTTGACAGATGACTCCAGTTCAGCAATCATTCTGCTAAAAGTAATATCTTACGACCCTAAAATAAGTTATTTATTATCTAATCTGCAACAAAAGAAGTCACACAAATTTTACTTTAATTCAAATTATGTGTATAATTGAGACAAATTTATTTGATGGCACGACTGTGACCTCATTAAATATTTCTTTTGAAAAAATGGCGTTGATACATACAGGTTCGCCTACCCTGGTATAGAATCTGCTACAAATGTGTATATCTTCTATAACAGTTTCAAAAAACAGTGTTAAAAACACTTATTACGGTTGCAGTTTCAGTCCTTAGCAGTCACGCAGTGGGCTGCGCTAGTGGATTGACTGGGCAGCGGGCTGTAATATGTAATAGAATAATGCACTGATCAACCAAAACTTCCGAAAAACGCGCGATGTTTGACAAACCCGTCAAATAAGTGGTTGCGGTCAAATAGTTTTTCAAACTCAAGTTTGGGCGTTTAACGGCACCTTAATGACTATACGTATCTCACTCATAATCAGCAGAGACGCATTCTTTGGGGATCTTGGGCAAATGGAGCCATGTAGAGTCGAACTCAAGTAGGTATATGAATAGCCGGTACCTATAAAATAGAAGGATGCAAAAAACGGTAATTGGTAAATGTTACCTATATCATCAAGATCCACTGTAACGTTATTAAATATTAATGCAAAAGTGTGTTTATCTATCTGTATTCATAGCGCTCGCCCACCCACCCGGTGACGATATAGCGGCCAGTAGAGCCTACGCAGCAAAGTTATTCGGTAGAAATATTTGGTATATTTCTAGTTTGGTGCAAATATAATCACAGAATACTACCTAGTTATATTTTATCTAACCGCAAAACTACGTACGCGTGTATTCCGTATACGTTGCTCGCATTGAAAAACGCGTTTATCGTAGAAAAATTCACTACCACCTTTGTTGTACGAGGAAATAAATATGAGCCCCGCGTGTGTCCGAACACCGAAGTCCTTGCGTCAACAAAGCCTCAGTCCACGCGCTAACATATTCAACACAGCGATTGATGAAGTATAAAATTTCTTAGTACCGTCTCACTCACAATGGAATTATGATAATTTATCGGTTGGCTTGTGCCGGCAGAGTGTGGGAGCGCGCGCGGCACGGGCTTTCCCACGGCATTGCGATGCGAAGAAGAATGTCGGCTTCTGTATAAACTTATGCGTCACTTACGCTCTTGTTCTTTGGCGAAACAAAACAGGTTTGAAACTAGAACGTCTCAAGCGACGCGCGTTCGTATCGAGCGGTGCTTATCTTAAAGGCTTTTGTCTGTGAGTTAAGACGTTTTACAGTCTGGGGGGCTAAGACAGAATTAGAGTAGGTAGCGTCACGGCAGTTTCGACCGCACAATGGGTCGGTGTCGAGTCGACTAGCGGTGCTGGGAACCACTCACACCTTTGCACCGATAAAGCGAATGTTATTGTTTTTGTGACTAATTAAAGTGGACTTTTTTATTTAGACCATACCTACATATTATGTATTGATTGATTGTTTATGAAAAATTGTAGGGTTATTTACCTAAATTATTAGATAAAAACACGATGTATTTTCGAATTTTTTTAATCATTTTCACTGAAGAACAAAATTGTATAGTATAATATAATAATACCTCTACTAAGAAACGGCACGTGTTTAAGATACAAGGAAAATGCTGTAATAAAAGGCTAAAGCTATATAAAACGTAGGTATCTATATACAATTACAAATTAAGTAGGTATGTAGAAACTTATTTAACATGTGGGCTGTAGGTACGCATAGGGGCCTAAATTAAGTAGTTCTAAACTACGTACCTACCTCTTGTAGAATGAAGGATTTTCCCTGTAGAATGAAAGATTTTCATGTAGGAAAAAGGAAGTTAAATATTTTTCATACATAAATAGAAAAATGAATAAAAAATTGGAAATCAGACACATAATTTCATAGTACCTACCAAGTACACTTTTTATCAAAAGTGCAAAGTAGAACAGTGTAACTTTCAAACTGTCACAAGTAACAACTAAGATACCTATTACGTAGGTTTAAAGCCACCGGAACAGCTTCTTACTGATAATTTCATAAATGTTACCGGTAAAAACTTTGTATATAGAAATTTCTATTCGTCTTGTATGTCTGTAGCACCGACGGAGGCGATAACATGCCTCGTGTTGCGGGGACCTGCGGACGGAAAATCCTAGGGTTGCCACCTTCTGACCTTCCCATTTAAAATCCAATAATATTAAAAGAACTGCAAAGGTACCTAATGGTGTATATTGTTAGAATCTCACCAGATATTAACCCGTTCGTAGTTTCAGCTGAAAGTGACAAAAAATGTTTGTTTAAAAATATCATAATGATTTTGAAGAATTAAGTAGATTATATAAAATTATGATATTTTAACGTTAAATTTTTAAATTATTACTCAGTATTTCTCTTTTTAAATTTTCAGATGTCATTTTTCTTTTATATTCTCAACTAAAAAGACGTAGATAACAAAAGAGCACGACAGTGATTTAATACGTCGCCACGAGTCGGCAGGGGAACGTGACGTATTTATGCTAGTTCTCCTCAAGGGGAGCGTCTTGCGCAGCTTTGCCGAGGGTGCGCGTGGGAACGCGTGCTGGCCAGGTGCCGTCAGCTGACTGACTTGGAGCACAGCTGTTCGAAGCTTAACAGCAAAATAATGTGATGCAAATTTAACAAATAAGTATATATTTTTTTTAAATGAATTTAACATTTTTTTTTGAATATTTCACTAAAAACATCCTGTCTACCTGTTACCTTTTCACCAACCATTCGCGTCTCCGGTTTTGGCGAAATATGTTAAAGACATAGAAAGAGGTATATTGGACATGGGCTTAAGACTTCCTTTAATCAGGGAAAATCAAAGAGCGCACAAAATCGTATCATCATTTGGTAATTTAGGATTTCACTGAATAATAAAAAAAAGAATTATAATATATGCATGACAATGCTTTGAAAAATATTGCTTTATAAGATTATTTTTAAATAAACAAACTAAAAAAATAGTAAAGTCATTTATACATCCACTTTTAAAAAACCTCGACATTTTTAATGCATAATTTGCCAAATGTTAACCATTTGGCAAATTATGCATTAAAATTGTCGAGACACTGAAGAACAAAATTGTATAGCAAAACACCTCTACTAAGAAACGGCACGTGTTTAAGATACAAGGAAAATGCTGTAATAAAAAGCTAAAGCTATATAAAACGTAGGTATCTATATACAATTACAAATTAAGTAGGTATGTAGAAACTTATCTAAGGTGTTTAATAATTCTCGATTAAATAATTAATTATAATTTTTAATCATCATAATAATTTATATTATTATTTAAGAGAAGATTAATTAATAAAGTTCGCTGTAAGAAACTATGCGTTTCAAAGAAACTATATTAACTTTATAATGTTGAATTTCTGTCCCTCAAATAACTTCAAGCGTGGCACCCCTATTTTTATCACGGGCGCTTTGCCACAATCGGTGTACGGCGCATAAAAGCAGAGCGTTCAGAGCCGCGCGCGCCATTCGCTCACAAACCGTCGCGAGAGCAACAATGATTCTTCCCACTCGTACCATGTCCCCACCGCACGGGGCCTTCCACCCGCCGGCGCACGCGCACCCCGATGAAGAACCCGTATCACGCACTTATCAGTACCGCAAAGTGATGAAACCCATGCTCGAAAGAAAGCGACGCGCCCGCATCAACCGCTGCCTCGATGAACTCAAAGACCTCATGGTTACCGCTCTGCAAGCAGAAGGCGAAAACGTCTCCAAGCTCGAGAAAGCGGATATCCTCGAGCTGACAGTACGCCACCTTCACAGTCTGAAAAGACGAGGACAGTTAGTGTTAAACCCTGAAATGTCTTACGCGGAGCGTTTCCGTGCAGGTTTTGCTCAGTGTGCTACTGAAGTGTCACAGTTTATCACGAATGCTACAGTAGCGGCGAACGCTATGCATCGACAGGGTCCAGTGGATCCTCAAGCTGGAGCCAGATTGTTACAGCACTTGAGTAACTGCATACGAAGATTGGAGAGCCCGCCGGTGGTGCAACCTCAGCCGATCGCGCCCGCGGTAGCGAGGCCGACGCCTGTGCAAGCGATAGCTCCCGCGCCCAGCCAACCTCCTGTACCCCAAGCCCCTCAGCCGGTCCCGAGAACGTTGATAGAACGGAAGAGACCAGCAGAGGAGCTGATTGACGTGGAAACTATCGCCACGAAAAGATTATACGCACCGCCCTCGCCGCCTCACAGCCCCGCCTCCGAAACAGACTCCACCCAGTCGATGTGGCGGCCGTGGTGATCACTCACCACCTCTCACCATGATCTCGTATGCTCACCATCCAGGATTGTGACAACCGTGTGAATTGTGATAGTTACAAATGTTTTGTTTTTGATACCGTTAACGTTCCTAGAACCGATGTGTGTTGATACTATTACTATGCCTGAACTCGATTTGATTTGTTGAAGTTTGTTTTTAATTTAATAAAAGTAAGGTTTTGTTTTTTTTGTAAACTTACTGTTATTTTTGTCCTTCATCGTCTTCCACGTCGGTAGCATTTATGTTAAAGTTGATAAGTACCATAGCGTAGCGTAGCACCTAAGTTGACACTGTGATACCTATTTGTAGTTGCCACTCGAATAGGATTGTTAAATAGACAAAATGCTTGTTTAATATCGCTATAATAGTGAATGAAAATAAAAGAGTTTTGTATATAATTCGATTGTTTTAGTTTATCCCCAAATAAATAATTGCCAAATAAGTAATAATTGTAAATCTTGTTACTTAAACCAAAGTTATAGGTAATATACTGCACCCATTCAAAACTTATACTTGGTTGCTAAAATCTCTCACAAAGCTCGCGAAAAGCTCTATATATCAAATTTCAAGCGATAGGTAGATTCTATGATTGATCATTTTAAAGAGTAAACGTACTGATATAATAAATATTAGCTCCGTTGTCAGAGTTTTATTGATCAAAATCCGAAACTTCGAAAACAATTGTAAAATTTTATTTAAAAAAAAATATTTCCTATTCTAAACTCTGTTCTATTTAGACATAAACGATGGTCAAAATTTTCTCCCAGTCTCTTTTCTAGTTTATAGGTAGGTCTAGGTACCCATACATTTTTTTTCTGAATCGATAACTTAGTTTAACTTACAAAATCGAAAGACAATGCTTCTACAAAATAAATAATAAAGTTCAGCAGGCTGCATATAATACTTGCTATTACTAACTGTAAGCATACAATACTTACTATTACTGAAAGGCGAATTTTGTGCTATTATCACAGAGTAATGACAATTACTACGTAGGTATTTATAACTACTCTGTAGGTAGGCTACGAAAGCGTGGGACGTTTAGTCTTCAAAGTCAATTAAGTCCGAGGCTAATTCGATGCGAATCCAAAATATCAAGTTACGCCGAGAAAACTGGAAAGCGTGTGAACGCAACGATAATAAAATATACATTCGCCAAATCCTTCCTGCGTCCGCAATAAATTATGGATAAATATTTAAATTTTATTAATGCTAAATCTTATTTTTAAGGAAAAGCATAAACAAACAACCAACTAAATAATAAAAAACAACTTCAATAGTAATAGTATCTAACCTAACAGCATTATGGAAAAACTCCCCTTCTTCATAAATAAAGTAAGGATACTAAAGTAACTATCCTAATTTATAACGAAAAACACTGGCTTGAGGCCCACGCCGCCTTTGCACATAAATTTCAAAGTTTTTTTATTATTTTCTCGCCTATTATTCCTTTACGAGGGCTGCAATAAAATAGATCTGTCTACTGCTAATGTTATCTCTAATAAAAAAAATTAAACCAGGAAACTCCTAAATCTTCTGGTTTAGTTTCTACTTACTTTTGGCTAAATTTATTTATTTTGTACCAGAAACTTAAAACATTAAAATTGAAAGAACATGCACAGGGACAACTTATCTCTTGAAGAGATTTCTTCCAGATGTCCCAGAATGTGAAAATATTGAAATATATCACTGAGTAGGTACATGTTATATAAACAAGAGGAACGAAAACTTTTCCAAATCTTAGGTAAAGAACTCGAAGAAACTGAAGCCTTAAACGTACTCTTTCAAGTCTGCTTAGTCAAGAATTGACGGCCCGTCAGTATTATCGCAGACAGATCGCTATCAGACCGCGTGCGAAACCGCAGGCGAGCGCTAGAGTATAATAAAAGTGTAATCATGAAATATTCAAGAGCGGCCCGGGTAAATGTCAATTCTCACGCTGTCAGGCTATCGCTAGCATCATCCGTTACGTACGGTTGTTCGAGACCTAAGATATTATTTTCGTGCAATGAACTGATGTCAATTTTCTCAACACTTTTATGTTAGCACTGCGAATTATAAATATTATTTATATACTTATCTGTATAAGTGGAAACTGATTGACTGACTGACATCAACGATATCAACATAATCATAAATGCGAAAGTGTGTTTCTAAAGCTCTATTTAAAAACAAAACGCTCTAAAAAAATTCTACCGAATTCTACCATGTCCCAAATAGAGTTCAAGAACGTTTACTTCCCAATTTTCGCAGTTTTCCAAATTTCTCTTAGACCGGGGTCTCTAGAAACTTGAGGTTGATAGTGGTTTAAGTTACTTTATTATAAATGCGAAAGTGTGTTCGTTTGTTGGTTTATCCTTCTTTATTCCTAATTATTTTTCCAGGGTAGCCTATGTCACTCTCCAGGTCCTCAACTATATCCATGCCGAAGATCACGTCAATCCGTTGCTCCGTTGCTCCGTTGCGGCGTGATTGAAGGACAAACCAACAAACGAACACACTTTCGCATTTATAATAAAGTAACTTAAACCACTATCAACATCAAGTTTCCAGAGACCCCGGTCTAAGAGAAATTTGGTTCGCTTTTTTCAGAACTTTCGAAAGAGAGAACTTTTCCCTTGCCGATTCCATACCAACTAGGAAAACTGCGAAAATTGGGAAGTAAACGTTCTTGAACTCTATTCGGGACTGTCCCGGTAGAATTCGTTAGAACTTTTTAAGAGCGTTTCTAAATAGAGCTTTAGAAACGAAACTCTATTGAAAAGCCAAAATCAGAAGGAACGTCGCGAAATTTTTTGCAGTGTGAGGTCATTGTGGGGTCTGTAGAAACTTGAGATTTTCCATTCCATGATTTTCCAGATATTTTCTAAGACGTACACTCCCACTAAAATTCTATCAGGGCAAAAACATGGGCATATTAATGCAGAATTGTGTCTGTCTGTGTGTCTGAAGTTGAACGCAAGACTTGTCGCAATAACTGCACAAACAAGCATTTGCACTTCAGTTCCGAGACGTCTATTTGATTGGCGCCAACTATAGTGCAGTTTAAAAAGTACCTGTAGAGGAAAATTAATACATATAATTATTTATCTATCGCTAGTTGCGACTCCATCTTTTCTTGTGCACCCATTGTGAAATCATGCTCAAGTACACGGTTAGGTTATTACGTCTGTAAATTACAAACCTATTCTATATTTCTTTCATATTCCGGATGAATAATTCATTATTTTCAATTTAATTACTGCACAATCATAAGCAATTATGCTATCAATACTTCAATATTATTATTGAATTATGACAAGAATTTAATAGGCATGATGACAGTATCCAAGAATCAATGAAATTATGAATTTATGTAATGAAATAGGATTCATGGATTATAAAAAACTTATTTATTTTTCTATTTCGAGTGAGATTGTTATTTATTTTGATAAAATACAGCAATCCGCCATATTGTATAAAATACCACTGAAGCGAATGACGTCACAATTGTTTTCGAACTTTGACAATCGGCAACCAATCTCTATAAGTACAGGTGTTTTAAATGTTTATCAAGTATTTTCGTGTTTCTTTGTTTCCTTAAGATCATTTCCATAATCTAGCTTTGTTATACCGAATCCAAAATCAAGAAATTAAAAATCTTTAGCCAGGGATCAAGGATTTACCAAAGCTACTAGCTCTAATTTGCCCAGGATTGATATGTTGATGTTGGTTGAGTATCTTGCATCAAACAAATACTTTTGCTTAGCAGAATTTCGCAACGTCAAAACTTCCATGTAAGTACAATAATAACATAATAATTTATAGGTCCTAAACCCGTAAAATCTGCTATTTTATATATTAAGCACTTCATGGTACTTAGCTATTAGAGGTTATGTTAATGAAATGTTGTTTTTTTAAACTATACCGTATAACTTAATATGAGCGGTGATTGCCTAGTAAATATGACGTCTGCCTCCTATTCGGGGCGTCTGGGGTTCGATTCTTGACACGCACCTAACTTATTGCAGTTATTTGTGCTATAAGCAAAACAGCATCACTACATAGTATAAAACAAAGTCGCTTCCCGCTGTCTGTTCCTATGTATGCTTAGATCTTTAAAACTCCGCCGGATTTTGATGCGGTTTTTTTAATAGATAGAATGATTCAAGAGGAAGATTTATATGGACTTTTTATCCCGGAAAATTAAGGAGTTCCTGCGAGAACGTCGCGGGCATCAGCTAGTATAAGAATAAAGCAAAAACTTACGTCAAGTGATCTTCGCAGAAATAAATAGCAGAATTTAGATAAATAACTTGTTTGGAGTTAATTTTGATGTGTTATCACACTGGGGGACCGCACACTACTTACATACACACTTTAGAATTCATATTATTCACACAAAATATCTAAATTGTTGCACGAAGACTTGTTGTTTACTGCACGCAGTACATTAGAGTACATTGGTAAAAACGATAGTGACGTCACAAACGACGCCATGACACCCGCGAGCGTTTTGGCGTGATTTTTAAAATTTAAATTTCAAATGCCAATTTTATCTACTAAACCTTATTTTTCTGCTGAAATAAGATATTTTTTCGATATAGTAGATACTTCCGAACATAATCTGACCATTTTTCAAAATCAGTCATCATGCCTATTGTAATTTCCACGTCAAGTACCTGAGTGATTGTATGGAATCATTCGGAAAACTGATAAGTAATGAAATCCAAGTGTGTGAAAGTGTGTCTGTCTGTGTGTCTGCCTGTGTGCTACGCTTTCACGGCCCATCTGTTCAACCGATTTTTATGAAATATGGTACAGGGATAAGTTGTTATTATCCCGGGGAAGGACATAGCCTAGTTTAAACTTAGTCCAGGCGGACGAAATCGCAGGCATCATCATTATAAAATACAATTAGGTACTAACACTTCTTATTTAAAAATATTTTTCTTACGATTTTGGCGGTAACAAGTTTTCTATTACGGCTCTTGCTGCCTCTTGAATTTCAGATGGCGTTAAAGTAAGTTCATCACACTCATTGTCTTCACTTGAACTCATTTTGTCAAATACATTTCAAAATCAATGACGAACAACGAACAACAATAATTTTTCCCGCGTTCATATGTTTTTTTTCAATAAACAGCTTTCTATTTGCAAGCTAGTTCGAAATTTAAATAAAACCTTTGATAAGTTACCTCCTTGGTTGCCATTGATTCGGAGTAAAAGATCGTTCCATTTTTAAATTAAACGACCTGATATGAATTTACTATGTAATTTATTTGGCCGCTACACCACGACAGATATGGATTTTCATACAACATTTGCCGGCCGCTGCTCGCATGTATTTGGCCAGTACGGCAAGTTCGTTTTATCTCGAAGAAGATTGTCAAAATAATGCTCAAATTTCCAAGCATGTTTGAGAAAATACTTATTCAACGCGGATGAAGTCGTGGGATGAATCTAGTTAACAACAATTATTTTTATTTTTAACCGATTTCCAAAAAGGAGGAAGTTCTCAATTAAGCGGGGTTTTTAAATAGTAAATACTTAAGTTACTTACCTATAACATAGCAGTCATAACGACAGCGAATCCACTCGCACGAGTTTATAAATAATGCGTCCATTTCGTGATACAAACATGTACGTAGCGCTAGCGTGCCAATCACAATAAAAGAGACCAGAACGAAAATAGACGAGGCAGTTAACCTTTCTTTGCGTATTTAACTTTTCCAACTTTTGTTTTATAGCGCAATCAGTTCGAAGAGTAAAAAATGGTTATTACACCAATAACAGATAATTGCGATGGAACTTATAAAGTTCAAATCCAATCTATCATATAGGCTTGCAATCGTCAGCATAACGGCCCTATTAATTGGTAAAAAGGCTCGGTTATATTTTGAATGGATGTATATTGAGTTCATTGTAATATAGGTAATTTATTTTCTTTATTAGGTATATGGAACTAGATGATTCCCGCGACTTCAGCTTCGTGATTTAAGTTTTTTCATTCCCGCAGGAACTCTTAAATTTTCTCTTGAATTTGTAATAATTAGCCTTTGTCCTTCGGCGGCGTACAAACTATACCTGTACCAAATTTCATCAAAATCAGTTAAACAGATTAGCCGTGAAAGCGTAGCAGACCGATACACACTTTCGCATGTTTAATATTGAGTATAGACTATGCATTTATAGGTTTTTGTAATCGTATTATATTATTCAAGTTACAATCGTTTGTCACTTTTGTCAGTGTATTGAGTGTTTTAAAACCTTTGATTTTCTTGATTGTGCTTTTCACTGTCACAGCTTGAATGCCTGGGCATGAAGGAAGGATCCCAGAAACGGATCCCGGAAAATTAAAGAGAAAATTTAAGAAGCAGCGGGCATCATCTTAAGTAATAATAAGTTTAAAGTTTCGTTTCGTTTCGTTTTAAAGTTTTCCGTTTTGTAAAAAGTTTCCAAACCCTTTTTATGTCAAAGCTCATTCAAATTCAGTTTTCACTTTGGTGAAACCACAAAGGAGTAAGCCGACTCGGACTAATATAAATCGACTCTAAAGCAACAAAAAAGCTAATTTTATAAGTGTAAGGTCCTATATTAAGCGGCATCGTTTCAGTAGTTATCGAACAATAATTAAATCAAACGTGAAATACAAACCAAAGCCGCTCTTATATGGTGGCCATAACATTTTTGAACTTTTTTCAGACCCTTATTAGTTAAGATAGCGATTACTGTCTTGGTGAACGCACGCGCGCCCAACATTAGCTCGGACCACTGTAATGGCAGCAACACACTTTTAAAACGAACCGATAAAATATAAATCTTCTCGTCAAACTTATACAACCATAGCATACTATTATAATCTGATAAGGACATAGATTAATTAATAAGGTGCAAGTTTTAGAGTTGACACTTTACCGACGTTTAACCGGGCCACGGGCTTTAAATTAATATGTTAATCCACGCTATTTTATTTTAATAGACAACGTTTCAGTGATATATATATATATATATATATACGTGGATTAACATATATGGCCGCTTTATGACAGCATTGCTATTCTAGGAAACTTAAGACTTAGCTCTTCAGCTTAATGTTAACGCCGTTGTTAGACACTAGGAAACTTACACGGGCGTTGCATGGATATGAAAATTACTCAGAGTTGACTCAATTTTGTCGGTTTCCATTGAAAATGTCGCGTGTCGCGTGTTAAAAATATGTTTCCACCTTAATTGGTCCGGTCCATTGTAATTGGGTGTCGTTGCGTGCGCAGCCGTGGGAAGCGGCGGTGAAAACGATTCGGACTGTACTCTGTAGCCCGCAATTTGTATTTAGTTATGGCCGTGAGATATTTGATTTAAGTGTAACAAAACAACACGATGGGTACATTTCGATGGTGTTTTGGTACTTACTTTAGCAGATAGAATGGACTTTAATTGATGTTATTTTTTTATTTAGCGCCTGAATAGTACCTACTCGGGTCGTATGACTAATCAAACAGGTAGTGCACTCGCCTCAAATGAAGTTTGATTTTGAATTTTATTTCGGGCGATCTGCAAAATTAATTCCCTATAGTCAGGTCAAAGAAGGACGTCAGCCGTTAATCGTTAATTGTTATACAGACGCTCACAGACGGTAAGGTTATCTAACCATTGAAAAGTCAGTGTCCATACGCCGTCTTCCATTGAAAGGACTTGACCGGTGGAACTATGGCAGCTTGCCTAGGTGTAAAAAATCAATGTTCAGCAATGATTTCTTTATTATTGTAATTGTAATATTTCACTGTTTTCAGATAAAAAAGTTTCAGGAGTCTGAAGGCTCGGAAAACTGCGAAAATGAACAAAAAAGTTTCACCAAAAGACTGCTTTCCCACACTAGATGGCGCTATTTATTGTGTTGAGTGAGTCTAAAAAATATTTTCAAGTATTATTTCTTTATTATTGTAATTGTTATATTTTATAGTTTTCAAATAAAAAAGTTTCAGGAGTCTGAAGGCTCTGAAAACTGAGAAAATAAATAAAAAAAGTTTCACCAAAAACTGCTTTCCCACACTAGATGGCGCTAGTTATTGTGGTGAGTCTAGAAAATATTTTTAAGTATTGGTTACTACTTTTGGTTAACAAGTTCAACTATTTGACCACAGATGGCAGTATATGCAATGTGAAAGGGCGTTCCTTTAAACGCAGTATTTCAAAATGCTTTGTTCGATCTATTAGTTTGAGACTTGTCAAAAAATAAAAATAATTATAAACAAAACATACATTTCCTTTTCATTACTATTTAATTGATCAAAAATAAATCATTCTTAATATAATGACTAAGGTACATAAATGGTATTCATGTAGGGTTACAAGATTATTATTAGGCATGGATATAATGGAGCGTCAAAATGAAGTAGTGCTTAAAAATTCTCAAGATTTAAACAATAAACGTACTGGTTTTTTTTTTGTCATTTGAACCCTGACCTTATTTGGAATAACAAATCCATAATAATTTCGTTTTGAATTTTTAAACCTTACTGTAAAAACGGAAATCCTGTGCATTGTCCCGAATCGGAGGGCAATTACTGGTCATGTCCTTTGCTGTGTAACATACGTATAAAACCTAGACATTGTATTATTTAAGGAAAATATGATCCGCAACAAGTTTCTTTACGTCAATCGATATCAGATAATAATATAATTTCTACATAAAATATTTATATTATAAAATATAAACAATTAAGACATGTTTATTTTAATTCTCGCACGCCACTATGCAATTTTTATTAATGAAATGTTAATTGATATTTTTTTACAACAAAGTTTCAATGTTAATATTTAATAGGTACGGAAAATGGGTAAAGCTAAAAAAATATTGCAGTTATATTGCGCTGTTAATACTTCAATACTGCCTTTTAATTTACGCAAGTGGTTTTTAGTGTAAACAACGAATGCCTTTAAACAAACCGTGGTGAAACGTTAAAAGTACCTAACAACCAAAAAAAGCAAAAAGTAAAAGGCGGGTTTAGATTTCAATCGGCTACCAATTTTACGTAACTCCCGATCGGATCAAAGCTTTATTATATTATCAATACGTAACAATATTACTTGCTGTACTATTGTTACAATCATAAGGAAATAAGAGAATAGATATCTACAATCGAAAATTCGATATGATCGATACTGCCTACTTATTAGATATTGAGTAGGTATGTGAATGTCCAATAGGGATCATGTAGGAATTAGCTCGAGAAAGCGTGGAGAAATTTTCAAAATATCTTGATAAAAATGGTTATAACCTTGCGTTTTAGACTTCGGCTTCTTCTGCTTTCCATGTAAGTAAGTAGGTTTCAAGCACCTAAAGGTTTTGAAGACCTCCGTGGCGCAGTGTTGAGCGCTGTTGTCTTAACATGCGGAGGTCCCGGGTTCGATCCCCGGCAAGGTCAATTTGGGAATTTGTAATTTCTAAATTTTCTCTGGTTTGACCTGGTGGGAAACTTCGGCCGTGGCTAGTTACCACACTACCGGTAAAGACGTGCCGCCAAGCGGTGCGTTCCGTTACGATACCGTGTAGAAACCGAATAGAGGTATGGGTTTAATATAACTAACAGGTTCATCATCACTTACCATCAGGTGAAATCGCAGTCAAGGGCTAACTGGTAGTGGATTAAAAAAAACCTAAGTAGTATTTTTACCTACCGAATAGTAAAGCATTAGGTTTCTCTGCCATGAAATTCCAGTAAGTACTGGAATTACTGGAATTTCATGAGTAAGCAAAATATACCCGGAGTAAGAAAATTTGTGGAATTTCCACCCTCGTGCCTTGAAGTCCTGAGAGCATGCAAAGCCGTTGGTCATACGCCTGATATCTCTTTGATCGTGTCTGATCATCGGACTATGAGAGTACGGCAAAGGTAAGGTAACACTCTCGTAACACAAGTTATATTAGTACGGGTGTCTAAGCACTCCTTTGTTCGTATGTATTGGAATAAAATGATAACCTTTGGACGATAGAAAATCTCCACGTTGATTTCGTCAATTTTAGGGGAAATTTTTAAAAAAAAATTATACTCTATTCCTAATTATCTTTAAAATGATTAGCCGCAACCTTATGTAACGCTATAAAAAATATTTTACTTCGCATTCGCTTCTATCAGAGCCCCGCTGAAATAAAGATTTTTATAATTTTTTAAGCCATATTCGGCTGGAGGTCATTGGTTTACATATTATATTTAAATTTGAAGTAATTACGTTCAGTAATTCAGAAGTTATAAGGCTCTGACAGACGGACGGACGGACGGACGGACAAGTGCAAATTCACTCAAGTAGACTCAGAGATCTTCGCTTCGCTCGACCAATAAATTGAAATTGAGATTGAAATTGAAGGAAATAAAGAGTGTACTTGTGTTAGAGCACACACACGTGTACTATAACATCTCTCGGTCAGATAGCTATCAGTGGAGATGGGCCGCCGAGGCTAAAATTCGGTCGAGAGTGGGTACATTATTTTCACCCAGCTTTTATAGCCTAGCCTACATTAATCGAGCATCTATTTGAACCTCCTTCTAATATAAATGATTCATAAAAAATAGCGATAACTGTAGTCACGTCACAAATAGTAGGTGAGTACCTACCTAAAATAATATTTTTTGTCACCGACGTGATGTTTCTGAGCTGAAATCCAATAATGTTTCCTGTACACGTAGGGTACGCAAGATGTTGATCCAACGCAAATCTAATAAAATTGACATTATAACTTTGCAAGTTGTTGCACCATTATTAGTTAGTAGAATTTTTTTAGAGTTATTACATACATTACATTGTTATAAGAGTAACATTTTTTTTAATACAGTACATTATAATTAAAGTAAAATTATTTTTATTTACTCTTTTACCAGGCTGCAGGTGACCTGCAAATCAAATCCAAATAATTAATTTGCTTCACTAAGGCAGAAGTCCTTACAAGAAGTAGGTTTAGATACCTAAGTATTATCGTTATACTGAATTGAATATTGGTAAAATTATATAATTGCTGAATAGTTACTTAGTGTTGCTAATTTTTTCAAGACCGTTCATTATCCATTGTTAGACATCCATAGAGGAAATATCTCTTTAAGGTAACGACTAACGCTATTGCCAACTCTTTTTTCGGCTTTTGCAACCAATCATTGCAAGTCAGCCAAGCTAAGTATAAGTCTAACAGTTCTGATAAGAATAGAGAAAGGTATAAAAATATTCGAAATCGTTGCAACGAGGTTGTGTAGGGATAAACAACGACACCATATTCATAAATCCATACTTGAAGAAGATGATTCAGGTCGAGTATGGAAGTTTCTTAAATCTCTTGGAGTTGGGAAAGCGCGTCAGAATAAAAGTTCCTTAAATACTGATCTGAACCAGCTTAATCAGCATTTCTCTACTTCTTGTGCCATTGATGATGCTACTAAAATGCGGACTAAAAACCAAATTTCAGCTTTGCCCACTTCTGATGATCCTGCTTTTATTTTTAGTCAGATCACTGATAGTGTTGTTAAGAAAAGTATTCGTGAGGTCAGCTCTGATGCCGTTGGTACAGACTTCATTAGTCGTAAAATGATCATCCCTGTTGTCGATATATTGACTCCTATTATGAGATCTATTTTTAATTTCTCTATTTCTACTGGAAATTTTCCTTCTTCCTGGAAAGAGGCTCAAGTTACTCCTATACCTAAAAAAGCTAACCCTTCTAGTTTATCGGACTTCCGTCCCATTTCCATACTTCCATTCCTATCAAAAGTCTTTGAGCGTATTGTTCATCAACAATTGAGCCTCTTCCTATCTAGATGGAGTCTCTTTAATCCATTTCAATCCGGTTTTCGGACTGGTCATAGTACGACTACAGCTTTAGTCAAGATCACTGAGGATATTCGTCTCAGTATGGATAATCAACGTGTAACAGTGTTGACCTTACTTGATTTATAGCATTTAGCAATGCTTTCAACAATGTTGATTTTGATCTCTTGTTATCTGTTTTAGCTTCTCTTAACATATCTCCTGAAGTGATCGACTGGTTTCATAGTTACTTGTTTGGGCGCCGGCAGCGGACACGAGTTGAGGATTCGTTATCTAACTGGTGCTCGATCAGCGCCGGTGTTCCACAAGGTGGCGTGTTGTCTCCTCTCCTGTTTTCAATTTTCATTAGTTCTATTACTCACCAGTTGTCTTCTCACTACCACCTGTATGCTGACGATCTCCAATTGTATGTTCAGGCTAAATTAGTGGATTTACCAAATGCAATATGTGAGTTAAATAGCGACTTAGATGCAATTGTGCAATGGAGTAAGTCTTATGGACTCAAAGTGAACCCAGCAAAAACTCAGTCTATCATTATAGGCAGTCAAAAGTTGGTCACGCAAATAGATTTTCCTGCTTTGCCAAGCATCATATTTGACGGAACGTGTGTACCATACAGTGACACGGTTAGAAATCTTGGTGTCACATTTGACTAATTCTTATCTTGGGCTCCACAAGTAAGTGAGGTGAGCAGAAAGGTGTTTGCGTCTGTTGGTTCTCTCCGTCGATTGTCTAATTTCTTACCCACACCAACTAAAATTACGCTTGCACAGTCTCTCCTCTTACCGATTCTCGATTATGCTGATTCTTGGTACCCCAATCTTAATGAAGAGTTGCTAAACAAGCTTGAGCGCGTTCAAAATCTTTGCATACGGTTCATATTTGGACTTAGGAAATATGACCATATTTCTGAATTTCGCGAAAAACTCAAGTGGCTTCCGATCCGCCTTCGCAGGGATACTCACATTCTTTCTCTTCTATTCTGCATTCTATTCAATCCTACTACTCCCCTTTACCTCAAAGAGCGATTTGAGTTCCTTAGTGACACTCACGGTCGCTCTCTTCGCTCTGTTGACAACCTTATCCTAAGAATTCCTTCCCATAGCACTTCTTTTTATTCTAAATCCTTTTCCGTTGAAGCGGTTAGGCTATGGAACTCTTTACCGCTTCATATTAGATGTGCGCAATCTCTTGCAGAATTTAAAGATCTCATCGAAGCGCACTTTCTTCCTCCTTGAATTCCTTAAAATCATCATATTCTAATAAATTATTCTTCATTCCTCTTGCGTCTTGTTGGCTTTTATTTTTAATCTTTTCATAATATATATATATATATATATATATATATATATATATATATATATACATATATCATATATATATATATATATATATATATATATATATATATATATATATATATAAGTATATGTATTACTATCTATATAAACAGGTATTTATATAATTATTTTGTGTGTATAAAGTATAAGTATAAGTATCCATTCTTATACGTTTATGGTATCGTACATACCTAAACGTATAAAAATGGATACACGAAATTGAGCTCTAATTCAATGCTGTTATGGTTTATTTTACTTTGACGCCGAACTTTGACGATTGGATGGACAATTCTTACATAATTGCACCTCTGATCGTGTGTGGAAGGCATAATAAAACTTTTTTAGGAAATTAATATGAAGTCTTCATAGGATCTCACATTTCATTTCATTTCCTTTTTTTATCAATTAAGTACTTCATTCAACGCTCAAAGGCGTCAGACGTCACGTTTTCATTTTATATCTTTTTTTTCCACTTCGAAGTGCGATGCGCGTTTCAGTATTATAATATTTAAAAAGAGAAGCACGTCAGACTCGTGATTTGAAAGACAGCACTTAATACAGCTTGTAACATGCTATTCCGTGCAGTGAATATAAAAAAACGTTTAGGTATTTAATATACTATATATTAGCATTAACTGGATGAAAGGTGAAATATTGACGAGAAAAATAGGAGTAAATTTTTTAGCTTAATTAATATAGGATAGGTATTAGATGACGCCCGCGACTTCGTCCGCGTGAATAAGGTTTCTTGTATTCCCACGGGAACCTATAAAAGTCGGTAGCCTTTGTTGTTTTTTAGTATTAGGTACAACTTATCACAACACTTGCCAAATTTCATCAAAATCGGTTGAAAAGATCTGCCATGAAAGCAGACAAACATTTAGACGCACTTTCGCGTATTTTATAATATTAGTATGGATTTAATGACGCAAGTAACAGAATCAGGTTTCTTGTATTCCCGCGGGAAACGATAAAAGTCGGTAGCCTTTGTTGTTTTTTAGTATTACAACTTATCTCATTACTTGCCAAATTTCATCAAAATCGGTTGAAAAGATCTGCCGTGAAAGCGTAGCAGACAAACATAGACGCACTTTCGCGTATTTTATAATATTAGTATGGATTTAATGACACAAGTAACAATAATGTTTTATCTACACTAATATTATAAAGAGGAAAGATTTGTATTTTTGTATGTAACGAATAAACTCAAAAAGTACTGGACCGATTTTAATAATTCTTTTTTCATTAGAAAGCTTTATCACTGAGTAACATAGGCTATATTTAGTACTAGATTACTATAGAAATCTTTAGAAATTCCTATTAAAACCAACCGAAGGTGTAAAAAAATTAGCCATAAAATGTCTTTCAT
This sequence comes from Erebia palarica, assembly GCA_964035005.1. NCBI lineage: Eukaryota > Metazoa > Arthropoda > Insecta > Lepidoptera > Nymphalidae > Erebia > Erebia palarica. The sequence goes on from OZ035983.1 coordinate 33,500,385, forward strand.
CGCATACGCTGCGAAGAGTATTAATGATACGACAAAAAAATGATCGACAATATTATAGAATATATCAATATCTACAAAAAACTTCGCGAGACCATGTGTCTAACTATTGTAGTTACGTCACTATAACTACTTTTTTACATTTAACGAATTGATAGAAAAGCCGATCAAAATCAGACCGTGTTATCCATACCATTTATAATTTTTTATCCAAATAAATAATTTAATATTCAAGATTGTCTCAATACCTGATGATTACTTTTTGAATTATTGAAATCGGACATTCCATTCAAAAGATATCATGAAATTAAAATAAAAATACATGCCGGCGGCGGCCGCCACGCAGCGCATCGAGTAACTAACTCTTCGTGAGAGGGGCAGTGCGGGAGAAGGGGGTGCACCATTATGAACTAGGTAGTTCCGCGGATCCTGATGATACCAACTGATTTGCCCATATCTTTTAAAAGGTTACAGTTCCCTTTAAAAATATCCTTTGCCCTAACAAACTTTTTCCATAGTTGGTATCGACTTAAGGAAAGAGTGCTTTTCCCACGGGCAATTGTATGTGGCACTTTCTCGAGTAGGATCTCCTGAAAATCAATACGTTTTGTTGCCACCTACAAATACCACAGCCAACGTTGTGTACAGGGAGGCTTTAAAATAAGCATACAATTTTTTTCTAATTTAGTGATTCATAGTCGTTTTAATTAGCATGCTTATAACATATATCTGTACCTATTTATGTCTACCCGTGCGAAGCCGGGATGGGCCGCTAGTGATAGATATAGCTTAAGTATATTTCGCAGATTGGGTTGCGTCAAGACTCTCGTCCCACGTCAGACCGTCGTGACCGAGGCGCGCGCCGCCGCCGTCGTCACGCGCCCGTGGTCCTGCACGAGCGGCGAGGAGCGGACTCTGCACACCATTATTATATTATTAATAAATTCGAAATTCAAATGTTTTTGAACTTGTGTACTTGTACTTTTGAATCGTTAAGTGAATCTACCACTGGTTCGGAATGACATTCCTACTGAGAAGAACCAGCAAGAAACTCGGTGGTTCCTCTTTTTAAATAAATATTTCATTTACAATTATTATATCAATGTATACAAAAGTAACCGCTGTCCTTAGCATTGCTGGAGTGATCAAATCCATGCTCCTCTATCATTTACATAATCTTCAACAGTATAATAAGCTCTTTTCAGGAGCATACTTTTAATGGATTTCTTAAATTTGTGTATAGGCAAGTTTATAATAGGTTGTGGAATTTTGTTATAGAAAAGAATGCTCATTTCCTAATCACGACCTTCTGACTTTTTTAAGGCGGAGCGATAGAGTCACGAGCCTATTACGGCCTCTAGTTTGCCTGTCGTGCAGATCGCATTTTTTTTTGTTGTTGAAACTAATCAAAAAAATTATAAGTGTGTGGAAATTGGAATGTCCTTCCGGTATCCACGTTTCTTAAGTACCTTTATGGCAAGAGTATATAGGTTGCATCTTTTGGGGAAGCGCGCTCCAACCTAGCTCTCATGATTGATTAATTATCTTACATTGGCAAGATTGTGATCAAACGCGAGGTTATCCTGCAATTTTAGTATTTTTTATCATTTCTAAATTGTCTCACCTGTTTATTGACCACCCAATCGGAAGATATTTGCTACCGGGTAATTTAGCGTGTCCAAGCCATACCCCTAGTATGGCTAAGCCCTCTGCCATCTTAGACTGCATGATCACTTATATACGTGAACGTAAAAACATATACCTACTGACATACCCCTACCAGATACGCCCGTTTCAGTCTTAGATCTGGACCAAGGGCTAACTTGTAGTAGCATGCATCTATACTAATATATCTATAGCATCTATACTCTATATCTATACTCTTATTATAAATGCGAAAGTTTGGATGGATGTATGGATGTATGGATGTCTGGATGCCTGGATGTATGGATGTTTGTTACTCAATCATGCCCCAACGGCTAAACGGATCTGGCTGAAATTTGGCACAGAAATAGATTATAGTCTGGAATGGCACATAGGCTACCCCGGAAAATTAAAGAGTTCCGGCGGGAATCCAAAAATGCTAATCCACGCGGACGAAGTCGCGGGCATCATCTACTAGTAAATATATGCAATTTTATTCAGATAATCATTCTCAAGCCTAATCCGTGCCTGTGCACGCTCGCCACAGGCGATAGTTTTCCCACGGTCGCGGACGGCCAAGTATAGCCCTGCCATTTGCATGTCCGCCCCCCACTGCCTACCGCTTTACACGACCAACTTACGGAGCACTGCTATCAATGTTACATCTCAATAGTCACGGTGGTATTATACTTAGCAGGGTGATAGAGCCAATTCGTTTGGTACTTTAGATCGGACAGTAAAGCTACTTAAGAGGCGGCTAGATACTATACCAATTATTCAGTGATATATAATGCAACATAATCGGGTTTAGACTTGCCTTTACATAATTTTAATCGCCATCTTAATTAGCGTAGGAGTACCGACGCCGTTACCGCATATAAAATGACTAGCAGACTTGCCCGCGACTTCGTTCGCGTGAAATAAGTTTTTTAAATTCCCACGGGATCTCCTTTATTTTTCTGTGACACTCACAAATAATGAGGCTTTCTATTGGTACCAGAATTTTCAAAATCGGTTCAGTAGATCCAGAGATTACCCCCTACAACGTCACAAACTCACAAACTCACAATTCACAAACTTTATACGGTGTAAAGTAGATTGACATTTATTATCACACACTAGCTAATGCCCGTAGCTTCGTCCGTGTAGAATAAGTTTTTTTACTTCCCATTGGAAATCTGTAATTTTCCGGAATAAATAGTCAGACTTTGTCACTCTCCAGGTACTCATGCAAACTATTCCCATGCAAATCACGTCTATCCGTTTCTCTGTTATGGCGTGTTTGAAGGAAAAACCAACAAAGAAACACACTTTCGCATTTATAATTAACTAGTATGATTTTATCACCATCAAATCAGTCATTCCGAGCATTTCTTTTTACCCATTAAATTATAATTATGATGCAAGCTTAACCACTATAGTCCGTTAACGTCCCATTGCTGGGCACAGGCCTCCACACTCATATAAGGAATTAGATCTTAAACCCACCACGCTGCACCAATGCGAGTTGGCGTGCATTAACGACTATTATCATTTTAGTGATAATAACCGGGACTTACGGTTTAACGTGCTCTCTGAGGCACGGGGGTGATACACCGCCAACTTCCTAACTCCTGGCTAGTACCTACTGGGAATTTCTAGTTAGAAAAACCCAATACTTATCATGGCCCGACCCGGGACTCGAACCCGGGACCTCTTCAACCGCAGTCAAACAATAATGATGCAAGCTTACTACGTGGGAAAGCATCCCAACCACCATACTATAATTATTAGTGTCTCCCAGTAAATTGACCCACGAAATTGAACGCATCTTAACGCTCTTTGAGCACGCATCATCAAAAGCTAATAACAGGTTACTCGGATAACATGTCTGCTAAAGATTAAGCTTTTCATTAAACAAGTAATTAGCCCGAGACGCCCATTCAGGGGCCATACTGTACAACGCTTAAAGCAATACTTATACAATAGGTATTACTCAAAATGACAGTTTGATGCAGCGTACCTTGATGTAGCTACAAGTCATAATTAAAAAAATTCAAAAACACGACTACCCTGCCAAAAAACGAACTAAAAAGTTAAAAATCTAAATTAATCTAGTTAAATTAGAATGTTATTTACATTTTTATTAAATGATATTTTGTTGTGAATCACTGGATATTGAACTAGTGTTATATATTTTTGGAATCTACTCATCATTTTCTAGATGATGATTATATAGTTAATTTTATTTTCGATATTTTTTTCAACTTTAGTCTTTAATGCGGGACCATGGTAACCCAATCAATTTTTTTTTTTTAAATCTAGCATATGTCACCGGCAGGCTGATTACGTAAAATGTTGCAGTAGCGACAGCAGTAGCAATGCGACAGCAAACACTACGCGATCGGTCGCAAAATGTCACTAGAATTCGTATTACGCAAGCCGATCGCACGTCTATTGCTCGCCTGTCGCAGAATGCACTTTTTATGCACTTTTGCTATCGATACTAGCGCCACTCACGACAGGACAGCAATAGATGAAAACAAAATAAGCAGCCTTATCCATACCTTTTATAGTCATCTTTGGTACGTTCCTTGAGTATGTTCCTCTGTGGTAGAATTTAAAGAGTGAAGTGTTCGACTGATCATAGGCTAAACCACAGAGTACATTGTTATGGCTAAACTATTATGTACTATCAACTCTGATCTACTCTCTATTAATATTATAAATATTTTGCACTACATAATAGAGATTTAACCTTTCTACGCGTGCCGTCTACCGTGTGTGAAACTATCTTACATTCAAAGATGTTGGTTTTTCACGTAGATATTATTCAAATTGCTTGAGTTTATGTACCTACATATATAAAAAACCACAGTAAACGCACTCGACAATTACCCAACAATCACTTTGCAACAGGTGCAGAGGTTGTTGCTGTTTGACGTTTCATTTTGCTCGGCTGTCGCTGTCGTATTGCTGTCAAGGAAGCTTAGATAATACCAATTTGCTGGTACGACAAGGACACGAATGCAGTTTTTAGTTCATAGATTGTCCGCTAGAGGGTGAACTAGAGCTCGACTGCTGTCTGCTCTGTAGCCGCTGATACGTAATACAAAAGTGCCGTTTGACAGCAGCGATCGCGAGATTTACGCCTGTCGCAAGCCTGTCGCGAGTTATGTAATCAGCCCGCCGGTAATAAGCGGTACCTATCTAACGATACCTCATTCATCAAAATCGGTTCAGGCGTATAGAAGTTATGGTGGAATATACAAACTCACATACATACATGAACCCTGAAAACAATATACTCCTTTTTTTTAGGCAGTCGTATAAAAATACGGATTACTATTCTAAAACACGAAAGTAAACAATAATGAACCAATTATTTCTTTAAGCGTTGGTAGTATGGCCCTTTATCCTCTTTCAAACAAGTGAACATAATTAAAATTATTAAAAACTGTCCTTGCATGTTTAATTTTAAAAAATCGTAGCCAATGTCACTTGGGATGGTGTAAGGATTCTAATAGTACCCTATACATACCCACTTATCTGTTCTGGCATTTATGGTGGAATAAAGAAACTTGCATGTATAAAATCCTACATACATACAATAGTCCTATCTTTCACAGTGAATGGGTAACATCAAAATAGCCATTTGAAAATTGAAAATTGCTTTAGTAATTTTATTAAAACGGATACGATTAATTTACGCTAGAGAAAAAGATTATTTCCTTTTTAATTATGCCTATTAATTAGTGATTACTACCATCAACCTTATTATTATTAATAACTAATGAATTCAAAGATGTATTTGATTACATAGTTAAACATGTTTTTCGTGTAGTCGAGATTATAGATAAAGGTATATTATTGAGTTCTTCAAGTTAACTAACATATTTAATAAATTAATAATGAATACTGAACTAATTATTGCTGATATAAATACTTGCGCAAGAAGCGTTATATTATATGCTCAACCCCTGCTATTTAAACTTAAACAGACTTTTTGTCTGGGAGGCTTCCGCCGGCCTTCCAACAAAGATGTACCGTCGAGCGATTTAGCGTTCCGGTACGAACCATGCAGAAACCGATTACGGGTACCGACTACCGAACCGAGGGTTTAATAAATAACTGGCCATTTTTCTTAAAATTAAACTATCGATACACAGTATTGACACTTTTTAATTGTATTCCAACCATAATATAGTGGGCTAGGGGTAAATAGTAATACCCCCCTCGTCCCAATTGTGAGGCAAGCCAATGGGGCGAGGGGTCGTGACCCCCGTATACTCCTACCAGGTTAGCTCGCTACCATCTTAGAGCGCATCATCACTTACAATCCAGCCCAGGATCCAGGTAAGATTGCAGTCAAGGGCTAAATAGCTAGCTGTAGTAGATAAAATATAATAAAACTATTCAAACTTCAAGCAAATCAAAGAAGAACATCACTTCACGCCAACACGATTCGTGAAGCCAAACACGAATAAAAAAGCTCTGGAGCTATCACTATTTAAGATACATTCGCGATTTATTGAGAAAACTGATCGCCACCCGTTCCCACGGCTTAAGTTTCCGGCCGCGGCGAATTTTGACAGATAACCACAGACTAACTGCGCCGGTACAGATAACAAAAAAGATAACGCGAATGTATAACACATTTATTTTTGTTTCATTGCCATTGAGTGATATGATTCAGCCTATTTACTTATATAAACATAGCATATTATCACTGCACGTGTCAATCTTTGCTTTATCTGAGATTCTACGTGACATTCTGAAATCAATTTATTTATTGACAAAGTACCAACAACTCTCCTGATTCTCAGATTGACAAATCAATTATATATATACGTTTAAGAGTTCTGTTGATATTCCAATATGCGAAAAAGTAGTGGATGCGAGGTTTGTTTATTGTTCCACAATCGCGCCAAAGCGGAACAACGGAAAGGACGTATGATATTTTCCTAGACATAGTTGAGGACCTGGAGAAGTTCATTTTATTCCGGAAACCGTAAAATTCTTAGTTACCATTTAATTTTAAAACTTTAGTCTGCACTTCGCGGGCTTAATACTGATAATGTAAATATTATAGTAATTCCTGGTTGACGCTTGACCGTGCTGAATACATGCAAGGTTCGGGAGCAATCTGCAATAGTCAGACATTTTTCTTTATTTGTTTAGGGGCTTTTATAATAAATTACAAATCTAGCTAACACAGTCTGTGATCTTAATATGCTATAATGTTAATCAATTCAATGATTATTTTGATGTTCATAATACCTGAGCTCAGGTATAATAATACCTCAGGCTATAACTTTAAATATCATGCATGATGTCATTGCATAATTTAAATCATAATAATATTATGTAAAAAATAAGGTAATGCCTCAGCAACTTCATCCGCGTAGATTTAGCATTTTTTAACCTAATGGGGAACTCTATGATTTTCCGGGATCAATATGAGCCTATACCCGTCGTCCCCAGAGTACCACTGTACCAAAACCGGGCTGACCCGTGAAATGTTTACTAACAGGTAACATAAGTGAACACAAATAAGTAAGTAAAGTAATAGTATTATGGATATTTATGACCAAAAATGAAGTTGAGTTCATATAAAAATAATTTTATTACAATATAATTTTGTTGTTATGACTAACTTACCTTATTATTTTTTTGTTGTCGTTCCACCCGGGGAAGAATGACCATCAATTAAGTGCGCGGGCGCCGCAGCAAACTAGTTTTGTAAACTATCGCCGATACTCTTTTTATTAGCGACAAACGATACATTGGTTCGATTTTAAATTTTTAATAGATTTTTTTGTTAAACACTGCCGGTTAGTTGTCGCCTTGCCTCATTATGGGTGTCTACTATTGCAGGCTTATCTAATTCTCTGTATTTGTTAACAACGAAGTCATAGTTAACTATAGTTTTATGTAGTTATAGTTAATTTAACTAGAATCTAAAAAATCATTTAGCCAAAACCTCTACATAGTTTTAATATCTTTTGTATATTTCGATATGGTTTAATGAAGATCCACAATGAAGTACCTAGGTATACTACCAACTTCTTAACACCGGTCAAGTGCGATTTTTTGAAATAATTTCTACTACTATCAAATAAATTATAATATTATAAATGCGAAAGTTTGGATGGATGCATGTATAGATGGATGGGTGTTTGTTACTCAATCACGCCAGAACGGCTGAACGGATCTGGATAAAAAAAATCACAGAGATAGATGGAATAACACATAGGCTACTTTTTATCCCGGAAAATAAAAGAGTTTCCGTGGAAACCAAAAACCTCAATCCACGCGGACGAAGTCGCGGGCATCAGCTAGTTCATAAACAAGTCATAATTAAAAAAATTAAAAACCACGACTGTCCTGCCAAAAAACGAACTAAAAAGTTAAAAATCTAAATTAATCTAGTTAAATTAGAATCTTATTCACATTTTATTACATGATATTTTTTTGTGAATCACTCGATATTGAACATATATATTTTTGGAATCTACTCGTCATTTTCTAGATGATGATTATATAGTTAATCTTATTTTCGAATTTCTTTTTCAACTTTTGTTTTTAATGCGTGACCCCAAAATTTTTTTTAAAATTTTACTAGCCTATGTCACCCGGAATAAGCTAGGGATTCTAACGATACCTCATTTATCAAAATCGATTCAGGCATTTAGAAGTTATGGTGGAATATACAAACTCACATACATACATACATACATACATACATGAACCCTGAAAACAATATACTCCTTTTTTTATGCGACTGCCTAAGTAGAATATTGTTTTCAGGGTTCATGTATGTACTCGTATGTATGTAAATTGATGGGGTGACCATGGGCCCGCATTAAAGAATAAAGTTGAAAAAAAAATCTAAAATAAGATTAACTAATGTATTCACGGACTTACGGTGTGCAACTGTGCATACATTATCCACTAGTGCCTCATAATAACCTCAAAGTGGGTACAAGGAAATATAATACCAAAATTTGAATGGCCCTAAACATAAACAAATTAAGGTACAAAATTCAAATCCAACGGATATTAATATGGATTACCTGATTAGAGTTGATTTGTGATTTATTTTTTAACCTTAGCGGCTTATAATGGGTATTTGGAGGTTATAAAGCTTTAATTAACAGCCTATTTAGAACACGTTACGTAAATTAAATTCCACTATAATCTTCTTGATATTCTAAACTTGTTTTTATCTGATAGACAATAGTGAAAAGCATATTCTAGGCAAGCAAGATACAATCTACGTCATGGATTGTTGTCAAGCGCACACGTCTTGCACCTTACAATAAAATGAAGAAAAAATAACTTGGACGAACACGGATGAGGTTTTTCCTTGCAAACTGTGTTGGGCCAAGCTCGCGCCTGAATGGGGTACGTTTTGAATTTGGGTATAATGACTATTATTATTTAGTTATTATTAAATAGAGGATCTCCCAAAAGTCGTAAAATCCACGTCCCCTGTTAGTTTTATGTCAAACAACCATTTTAAACTGTCGTCACCATTCAGTACTTATTTCATACAAAATCCCATACTAAGCATGCGAATTAGTGCTTATTTTAAGACTGAGGACCTATTTCACCGTCGTAAATTTTTTTTCAACAGAATTCCTATACAACAAATCTGTCAAAAATCAAATGTGTTTGTCATTTAAACGTTATTCTTATTCCACTAGATACAAGTTAGCCCTTGACTGTAATCTCACCTGATGGTAAGTGATGATGCAGTCCAAAATTATAGCGGGCTAACTTGATAGAGGTACGTTACTAAGAAATGGAGAAATAGGCCTCAATAGTAAAATATATTATAAGTACCTATCACATTGCCTGGTAGGAGGCTTCGGCCGTGGCTAATTACAACCCTACCGGCGAAGACGTGACGCAAAGCCATTTAACGTGTAGAAAATAGAAACCGATTAGTTAGATGGGTTAAATATAACTGTCGTGCCCCTAACAGGTTAGCCCACTACCATCTTAGATCACTTATCACTTACCATCAGGTGAGATCACAGTCAAGGTCTAGGTACTTGTAGTGGATAAAAAATATATTTTCAACCACACCAAAGGTCACTGCGATAATGAAGTAGAACGGCGCAAAAAGGCTATAAAAGCGCATCTGCAGTTGATATCATAACCAATTCGAGGTGAATTGCTTTAGAGCCTGTGCAAACAGTTAGGTATTATGCCATTCTTGTTTTCTGTTATCCGCTGATATCCATACTTATAGTAATTAGAGTCCCGGGTCGGGCCATAACGAGTGTTGGGTTTTTATGATTTTGACGACCTCCGTGGCGCAGTGTTAAGCGCTGTTGTCTTAACATGCGGAAGTCCCGGGTTCAATCCCCGGCTGGGTCAATTTGAGAATATATAATTGCTGAATCTTCCCTGGTCTGGCCTGGTGGGATGCTTCAGCCGTGGCTAGTTACCACCCTACCGGCAAAGACGTGCCGCCAAGCGATTTAACGTTCCGTTACGTTGCTGTGTAGAATCCGAATAAGGGTATAGGTTTAATATAACTGCCATGCCCCTAATAGGTTAGCCCGCTACCATCTTAGACTGCATCACCACTGACCATCAGGTGAGATCGCAGTCAAGGGCTAACTTGTAGTGTATAAAAAAAAAAAAAAAACTTAGCACTAACCTAACCTAACGGTGTTAGGAAGTTGGCGTTTCGCCCCTTACCCCGTGCACGCGGACGAAGTCGCGGGCATCATCAAATACACTAAAGAGTCCTATCCCCACTATACGAGATATTATTATTATTATTATTACTCCTTATTTGTACACCACAAAACACATAAAAAGGACACAAAAATACATAGAAAACAAAGAACGAAGTAGAATACAAAAAGGCGGCCTTATCGCTTAGTAGCGATATCTGCCAGGCAACCTTAGGAATAGGAGAAGTTAGGGGATTAACTTCCGGGTGGTGTATTAATATAAACATATCTATCTAATCCGTCACTTATAGTGGTGTAAATTGGAAGCAAATGAAAGACGTGTACCGCAACCGCAAAACCATACTGATATCCATACTAATATTATAAATGCGAAAGTGTGTCTGTTTGTCCGTCTGTCTGTCTGCTACGCTTTCACGGCCCATCTGCTTAACCGATTTTGATGAAATGTGGTACAGCGGTAGATTGCATCCCGGGGAAGGACATAGGCTACTTTTTATCCCAGAAAATTAAAGAGTTCCGCAGGTATCAAAAAATCTTTATCCACGCAGACAAAGTCGCGGGAATCATCTAGTAAATTAATACATGCTAAATCTGAAAAAAGTTAATCGTTCCAAAAATTGTAACTCGCACGGTAAATAACTTACTTAATTACGTTAAGTCCACGTTAATAGCAATCTCAAACACTTTTAAGTAAGAACCAAATCCTAAAAGATTAAAATGTTGCTTACCTTGAGACATGAATACGTAAAATAAACTGGTAATCTAATTCTATTTATAACAAATAATCTACATAATCATTTCATTTAAATGCGTTTTGCCACGAGACTAAACCGATAATCTTTGTTTTTAATTCTACCAAGTTTTGTCAATAAAAAAATATTGACAAAATGTGAATGGTACTTTTGACATGTTAATCTTAGGTATATAATGTGTCACCGTAAGATTGTAAAAACCGTTAGATTATAATCTAACTCGCGAAATTGTAAACTGTCGACAGATTGTGAGCCGTTCAATGTTCTGAGTGTCCATTTTTGAAATATTAATTGTATTTACGTTTTCTTGTTTCTTTCTTGTAGGTTAGGTAAGGGTTCGACATAAATAATCAGGAAGTGCCAGGCCGCACTTAGGTTTTATCGCATAAGCAGATTACAATTTACCGAAAAATAATGCGTTAAATTGTAATCTTTCGACAGTTTGCAATTTCGCGAGTTAGATTATAATCTTACGGTTTATACAATCTTACGGTGACATATATCAAATTCTCGTGTCACAATGTTAGTTACCATACTCCTCCGAAACGGATTTTTATGAAATTTTATATGAATATTCAGTAGGTCTGAGAATCGGCTACGATCTATTTTTCATACCCCTAAAACACCTCAATCCACGTGGACGGAGTCGCGGGCGTCAGCTAGTATTTTATAGAATTTCAGAAGATAAATATGTCTGTCTTGAATAGGTAATTTAAAATGATTTAACAAAACTTATTGCTAGCGTGGAAAAATAGAAAGTAAAGCCCGCAAGAATTCTGGCTGCATTCCCGCGCTGAACAACCAGGCTGTTCCTTTGCGCAAGGTATGAGCCAGTTCTTTTGTCGCGAGATAGTCAGGCAAGTAGGAAGGCAATTGACCGCGGCAAATTTACTCGTAAGATTTTTTTGTACTACGGTCTATGACTCCTTTTTTATTGAAATACATAAATCACTCATGTAATTAATTGTAAGGTAGGTATTACCTGAACAAAGTAAGTTTGGAAATTATATCCACAAAGATAATCTAATAAGATAATTTTAAATTTAATTTTTTTATTTAAATCCAAAAGGTTAGAAGGCTTTTTACATAATTTAGTAATAAATCGCCAACTTGAGCGTCACTGTTAAAATTAGAACTATACTCTAAAGCCAAGTTACGATAGATACGCTTTACGATTTCAAAATAGTCTTTATTATATTCTTATCAAAATTAAAAACTTTAATCCATGTGGACGGCGTCGCGGGCATCGTCTAGTAAGTTATGAGTACAACACGTTACACGATTGAAAAAGTCTAGTCTAGGCAACGGGGCGGTCCGTTGTATGGAGACCCCCGCATTAAATCCTTAGTCGATGAAACTTAGCTGAATTTTAGTATTGGATGATCCAAAACTTACACAAAAATATCCAACAAAAAAAACATCTGGAAGTTAGGTATTTATACCTAAAACATAAAAGGTATGATTGAATATTTTCTCGATTTCTTTGTAAAATAATAACAGGTAGTATGTTTACACTCAAAACCAAAATATCAAACGAAAAAATCATGCAGAACATCGATATTTAAACCGACTTTATTATCAAATCTAAACTGCGTTTACGCGATAATGTACCTTCCTGCTTAAACAATTGGGTATATCATAAAACTTTACTTCCTTTCTGATTTTTTATTGGATATTTATAATATACGTATAAGTCATGATACTTTATCATACTATAAATTCTCGTCACCTGAGGAATTATTGTTGGGGTCAACTAGCTTTATTGCCTAGATTAGTCTGTTAAAATGGTGAATCCTAACTAAGTGTCAAGTATTAAACTATTCAAATTCTCCGGATGCCGGAGGTTGGCCAGCAAAACAAACAATTAAAAAAATTTATCAAGAATTGAGCGTTAAAACGACAATCACAAGGAATCAATATAAAATATTTTCTCAGCTAAGTTCTACAACATAGCAACTCTAGTTTCAATGAAACCTTTCTTACCTACGTAGGTAAGTCTAAGTGCACTGTCAGAACAATTTTTCAAGTCAACTATCCTTACCTAAAGGAAACTGGCCGTCTATTTTCCACGATAATAATATAAATTGAGTAAAGGCAGTGATTTATCAGCTCCCTGACCTCCGAAGCTCGCGATTACCATAATATATAGGTACTCTGACTGTTAAATACACGTTTGTATGACATATTTCTAAATGTAGTACCTCGTAGAGGTACCTACATAATATTATCTTTAAGCATTCCTTTTCTATACGAAAAATCCCCATAGGCATCTATAAACCACACAACGCGCCAGTGTTTACATTTCGTTCCTATATCGAACTTGGGACACGCGATGTGAGAGTGTCAGCCGTCGGTTTCCCACGCGTCGCACATTAAACAAAAACTCTAGCTGTCGTCTTATGCTAATTATAATGAAGCAATTATATCCCACGTGTGGATAACGTTAAGTGAAACTTGGATTGAACAAGCAAGATGAACAAATAAAAGCTGTTTTATTCGTGTGTATTCCTAGGTACGCGTACTTACCTATGTTTTATTCAAATAGAGGCATCATTTTACGACGAGCGACTACTGATTTGGTATCTTCTTCCCGAAAAAGTGGTAGAGTCAAAACCTCAAAACAGACAATTGTTGTAAGTACTGTACGGGTTTGCAAATGATAATCATACAAAACTGTAGTTGTAGTTTTCACTTTATTAATTATTAACTGATGCCCGCGACTGTTTTAAGTTTTTTTTTATTTGCACGGGAACTCCTTAACACTCCTACAGTATCCATGCAAAAAGTCACGTCGATCCGTTGCTCCGTTGCGGCGTGATTGAAGGACAAAGCAACAATCAAAACACACTTCGCATTTATCTCGGTCGTAAAATCAAAACTGTATCTCAGCGACTTTACCGACCGAAACCGACTTTTATAAAAATTAGTAACCTATTTTTGTTTTGTTATCCACTACAAGTTAGCCCTTGACTGCGATCTCACCTGATGGTAAGTGATGATGCAGTCTAAGATGGTAGCGGGCTAACCTATTAGGGGCATGGCAGTTATATTAAACCTATACCATTATTCGGTTTCTACACGGCATCGTAACGGAATGTTAAATCGCTTGGCGGCACGTCTTTGCCGGTAGGGTGGTAACTAGCCACGGCCGAAGCCTCCCACCAGGCCAGACTAGGAAAAATTCAGAAATTATAAATTTCCAAAACCTGCGGGGATCAAACCCGGGACCTCCGCACGTTAAGGCAACAGCGCTCAACACTGCGTCACGGAGGTCGTCAAATTATTAGTATTAGTGCCTTTATTTAATTTTAAATGGTGGCAACCAAGTAAGCAAACAGACAAACTGAATATTTAAAATTGTATATAGTAACCTTTAAAGATAAGGATAAAAGCTTTATCGTTTTGAGTAGGTACAATAAGTAAACAAGTTTGAATGCCAAGCAGCAGAAGTGTGCTACGGCAAGTTTTTACGCCTACTATTGTTTTTAGACTATCGATAGTCTAGCTTGCGCTTAAACGAATCCTAAGATAGGGATATGTTCGGCTGACTACTTACTACATAGCTGCTTGAATCCTTTTTTTTATCCACTACCAGTTAGCCCTTGACTGCGATTTCACCTGATGGTAAGTGATGATGCGAAGATAAGGTAGTGGGCTAACCTGTTAGTTATATTAAACACACCCCTATTCGGTTTCCACACGGCATCGTACTGGAACGCTGAATCGCTTGGCGGCACGTCTTTACCGGTAGGGTGGGTTACCACCCTTCCGGTAAAGACGACCAGGGAAAATTCAGAAATTATAAATTCCCAAATTGACCCTGCTGGGGATCGAATGCGGGACCTCCGCAAGTTAAGACAACAGCGCTCAACACTGCGCCACGGAGATCGCCAAAAGCGTTATTAGGGCATTGTAAACACACCACCTCAGTGTATGTCTTCTCAGTTCTCACATAATAATAGGAGGTACAAAGTTTACATTTCAAAGTAGCCTGGGCTTAGAATAAGGGATAATACACACTATAGGCACAGACAGGCAAAACACGAACGCAAAGACCGCCAAGCGATCGGTGCGATACCGTGCAGAAACCGATTAGGGGCAGTGGCGTGCACAGGGACATTAGATTACTGGCAGGTTATAGATAAATAGGGTAAGCAGTGCTTCTCTGCCTCTTTGACATGAACGCTACTGATAAGGGGTATGGGTTTAATATAACTGCCATACTCCTAACAGGTCAGCCCGCTACCATCTTTCCAACAGCAGAGATCGCAGTCAAGGCCTAACTTGTAATGGAATAAAAAAATATCGAGTTTATAACATTTTTAAACGGAGGTTTCGCTCATTGGAACTGCTAAATATTTGATACACGTGGGCTTTATAAAACTAATGCTTATTTAAGAAATTAAAATTTATGCTTCATTCAGGTTCACATATTTTGTCTAAATTTAGCCTAACCTCGTGACTTGAGAAATACCTACAATATGGAAAAGAAATATAAATATCAAGATTAATTTAATCACCTGAATGTTGGAAAAGAAGAAACACGCTTTAAATTTTAAAATACAATACATTTAAAAGTAGATATATATAAAATGACCGCACCAGCGAGCAGTATCAAAGTAGAGTTCCAAGTTCCAATAATTAATATAATTAATAGAATAGGTATATATTGGGGCTGATTCTGTAGTGCACAATCTCTAAACTAAACTAAAATTAGAGCATTATAAATATTGCTAACCCTCCCTACGGAAAGGGACAGAACTAGATTTAAAGCTGCCATTTTAGTTTAGTTTAGAGATGTTACATTACAGAATCGGCACCATTATCTTACTAATATTAAAAATGCGAAAGTTTTGATGGATGTAGGTATGGATGTTTGTTACTCTCACGCCCCAACGGCTGAACGGATCTGGCTGAAATTTGGCACAGAGATAGATTATAGTCTGGAATAGCACATAGGCTACTGTATTGCTCCACGCAAACGAAATCGCGGGCATTAACTAGCATATCAATAGAACTTAAATATTTTGACAATAATGCTTTATTGTTTTCCATTTAAATTACATAATGTATTATGAATAGAGTAAAAGGAACAGAGAGGATATATCCAGCGCAGATGGCTACTTATTCTCTGGTGATTGAGAGACCGATATTCGGTTGGGACTCGGGATGACATTAATAAATTTACAAAATGTACGAAACTAATATCTGAAGGAATTAAAAACTCTAACTTATGAAACGGCTTGTTCAAGACTAGTCGGGCGTTCTCCGACGAAAAACCTCCGACTCTGGGTCAATGTAGTATTTTTTTTGGAAAGAACATCGAAATATTACGCACATTACGGCGTTATTAGTCTAAGCGAAAGAAGTAATACGAAAAAAAGATTAGGTTGTATAAAATATTAAAATTTAATCTTAATTCATAGTCTTAGGAACACAATCCATATTCATTCATTTTTGAGGACGAATTATTCAAATTCAAAATTAATTCTATGATGAGTTTCAAACTAGATTCAGCTATATTTAGCTCAAAAAATCATTGAATCTAAATATAGGTATGTATATTTTTGAAAATACCTTGTTGAATGTCATAAATTTTGAACTTGAAGTCGTTGCATAAAATACATTAATAATCAGACACCATTTTTTGTTTGAATTTCAAATGTTATATTTATTTTTATATATTTATATAAAATACAAATTATTCTTTAACTAAAATATGTAGGTAGGCACTTATATCTAACAATAATAAATATAAGATAACAAAAAGAAAATTCTTTTAAAATCGTCAAGTCAATCAAACACTCGATTGGAATGACCTTTCAATTACAGATGAAATACAAGAAACTCGACAACAATAATATAGAAATAATACATGGGTTAAAATATTCCTACCTATCAGTGTTTAGTCTAATTCCATATGCTAGCATCGGCAGTTTAGCATCTAGAGTCAAGTATTCTAGACAAAACAATGATTGTATTGCTATTGTTTTCACAGGAAATGGCGATCATATCATATGGTGCCTGACGTGTCGCTGGAACTTTTCAACTATGATATTCTTTCTTTATGCATATCCTCGGACTGGAAAAAAATTACGTGACAGAAAATAGTTAGTCTCTCGGTCTCTCTCCTTCTACTTTAAATGGAAACATGTAGATTACCTACTTGTAGGTATTATAAAGTATGCAATGTGTATTATAAACAATATTTATCTCATTTAACGGTAGTATTAAAGTTATTCCTGCATTGTATCGTAAGATGGCAAAGAACTAGGATGGGGTACCGTTTAGTTTTTTTCTACGTGTTGTTATTGGCTTCATGCCAGAACGCCTATATACAACGTGTTTGGCAGTACACTTCGAATTGTGTTCCATAAATCTTCGTAAAAAAACTATTTTCAAGAAAATTTCAGAAAATAAATTGAGTTATCATACTTAACTAAAACGTAGGTATTTTAGGGTAAGGTTGCAATCATTGGACCAGCGCTTTGTTTGGACCACTTAGGTTTCTCTAAAACCAACAGTCATAAAAATAGTCCGTTATAACAAGACGCTAGCTATTTGACCCCGCACCCGGCCCCTCAACCTTCAGTGCCGCCGCAGGCTTCGTTGAGGCAGGACGTACGTCGGTGTGTTTCACGAGCTCCCGATGTAAAATTAATGCGACATTCTTAACCATGTAAGTACAGATTTGTAAGGTATTTTCAACTCAATTATTTTTATTAGCTTGGCATATTTATCTCTTCGGCTAACTTACTAATAACATGCCACAAAATATTTAAACTTATTTTTAAATTTTGTTTTGATTGCGATCACAGTGAGTTGCCATCAATGGACCCATGTAAGTTTCTCCCATTGAACCGGTCCAATCAAAGAAACTTCTAAAATAGTAATTTTATTTCTTTTTTTTGTTTTAGCATGGCGAAATGAAGCTAGCAGGATATTTGGTGTGCCTAAAGCAACGTTAAAAAGAAGATTTGACAGCAAGAATGTGAAAAAGACTTTAAATTTCCTAAGTCCAATTATAGCAACTAGGTGGTTCAATCAAGGAGACAGTGGTCCAAACAAGGCAACCACCCCAAAAATATTTTTTTGTATTTTGTGTATTTATGCTTAAAGTAAAAAATCTGATATAACAGCTGTGAATACTTGGGTATAAGGCCTAAGAAACTGTTGAGTCATATGTCCATATACTCTAACATTTTTGGTGATATGGCAGTTTTAAGTTAAGTGGTCCAATGATTGCAACCTTACCCTAACGCCCAAGTTACCTCTTCTAGTCAAAAATAATCATTTTAATGACATGATTAAATTTACTTCCTCCAAAATGCAGTTTTATTATCCAAAATAGAGGTTCGAAAATCCGAACACCAGTGACAAAAACCATTTGGGAATTTTAGGGAAGGAACGCACGCCAATTTCTACCTGGTCAGAAAAAAATCCAAAGGGCAATTTGACTTGTGCCTCGTTTTCTTGCCTTATTCATTTGTTCCTTTTTTTTAATGTCTTTTGTCCTTTATGGTGGCATACCGCCAATGTAAGGCGGTCTCTCAGATTTTAAAGATTTTAAAAGTGTTTTAAATAAGGTACAGTTATTCATTATCTTGATTGTCTTATTCCGGTTCATTTAGGTCCTTTTGTTTGTGGTAATCGGTTTATTGTAGTAATTACTAAAGTGTTTATTTACGGTTATCATTGATCCGTTAATTTTTTAAAAGTACCGATTACCGACAAAGTAGGTAAGGAGATAATTAAAAGCGTTTTGCGAAGAAAAGCTATTGCTATTTGCTACTTTAGTGTTTTGCCACGTGTTTCAAAAAACCTAACGCGTGCGTTTACACAAATGCGTGGGCACTAGGCAGGTCTCTACTTAACTATACTCTCATTTAATAGCCACGGCCGAAGCCTCCCATCAGGCCAGACCAGGGAAAATTTGGAAATTATAATTTCCCACATTGATCCTACCGGTGATCGAACCGCTGAATACTGGGCCAGGGAAATTCTTATTTTGGTAAATATGTAAAGGCAAATGCATGAACAATTCTGTCTCTCAGGACATTTTTTGTTCAGGTGTCGTTTGGATAGGTTTGTTTTCCATTACGAGAAGCTAAACTGTTCCGGCTTCGCTCTGTTGTGTTTTTTTTTCCATAAATAATTAGGATATTATATATCACATACTGTAGATACATGATGTGATCTACCTAATCGAAACTAATTAGTATGCAATAACTATCTGCTTAAAGTTTTTAATTAAGATATACATATACGTCGGTAAGAAAGCTTATCTTTTAGAATAGATTTAATTTAAACGGATTCGAACGGTTCTCAAGGATTAGGACACTATTTATAAGCTGGGCACATCCAAAAACTATAAAAACGTTAAATCGCAAGACGGTAACTCCTTCAAAGATATTCAATCCCTCAAACCCTCCCTGGGAAAGACGCGCATGCCGTAAGTTGATCCCATGGGCCACGACCACACGTGGCTATGAATGGCTGGGATGAGACGGGAAGGGAAGCGGGGAGGAGCGGGGGGTAAAGGCTTTTTTCAGGCAGTACCATACGAACCTCCGTCGGAGACGCGTGCGTCGTTGAGTGTAGCAAAATATTGGAAATTCATCGCGATCGTATATCTCAAGGTAGCTCATTCATATTTTTATAAATTAATATAAAACAATTCGTTTATATTTTTGAATGAACTTGATCAGTGAATATATTTAGAGTTTTTTCACTTTTGCGTTATGTAGCTATTATAATGTTTGTAGCAGTGAATTTAAATAGTGTGTCTAGACGAATAATTAAATTGAGTTCCTAAAAATAGAACTAACTAAGTACGAAATATTCGGTTCAAACATTTTAGATCTTGTTTTTACAAAAGTGCCTACATTTAAACTTTCTTAATTAATTTGGTGTACAAATTGATAATAAATTGCTGTGTTTACCAGGTAAACAAAATGTCGGAGCCGGCGCCTCTTTCGAAGACGGCAAAGTATAAGAAGATAACTAAACCGCTGCTTGAAAGAAAACGGCGCGCGCGCATCAATCGATGCCTGGACGAGCTGAAGGATTTAATGGTTGGTGCTTTAGAGGTAAGATCCTTGAAACCTACTTTATTATTAATTTCTAATGCAGTTGTTACATACTTAGTATACTTACCTACCTTCTGTGTTCTTGGCAAGTCTACGTAGATAGAGCTCAGATTTAGAGACAATGAACTTATTTATAATTACCGATTCACAAAGAAAAAGAAAATATCACAAATTGTTTTTAAAGCCGAAATACCCAGAAAAATTTACCTAATAATTACTGTGTGAGATCTAAAATAAATATAATTTTATAAAACCAGATATAATTTATTGCATAATGTACCTATTATGCATATTCATTAGGTTACACTATCGAGGGTTATTATTTTTCATATTATGATTTTCATTATTTTATAAGTCACTGGTGCGCGTTGAATTCTTTTCAAGCCTTCATCAATACCGTCCTTGGCGGAACAAAATGGCAAATTGATTAATAGTGTAAAATTCCTCGTCACCTTTACCTGAGATCCTTTGGCTAAATAGTATAGATAAGGTATATTCCTTACAAAATAAATCTATCACGACGCAATGTACCTACCTTTAAAAAAAATGGTTTTACTTATTAAATAGGTTATAACATAATGTATAAAATAGGATACATCTTTTCTACTGATTTTAATGAAAATTGGTATAGGGATAGGTTGTATCCTGGCGAAGGACATAGGCTCCTTTTTAATCCGGAAAACTAACGAGTTCCCGCGGAAATAAACAAAAATTAACCCACGCACACAAAGTCGCGCGCATCACCTAGTAACTCATGTCCTGCTACCCATTAGTAAAGTAGGGCGTAATTTATTTATACCCGCTTAATAAAAAAACAGTCATCAAAGTGCAATCCATCTTCCATTCACACGCCATTTATATTTACCAAGGACCGTCGACCGGTTGTCCTTTTGTTTATCCGAGAGCTTATTACTGCGAGACCGTGGCAAACTGGTATACTAAATTAAATGCCCGTTAATAAACAGGACTACAGTTATATTAATGTGGCGGTCAACTCCCGTAACATGAGAACCGCACCTGCCCATTTGGTTCATCTATTTTATTTTCGTCCACAGATCGATGACGACAACCTGAGCAAGTTGGAAAAGGCAGATATCCTTGAGCTAACTGTTAATCACCTTACAAAGTTGCACAGGCCTAAAGATCCCGTTCTAGAAGCGAAGAAGTTTCAAGCGGGGTTCGGACAATGCGCTGCTGAAGCGTGCAGGTTTATAATGGCTGTACCAGATTTGGACTCAAAAGTGAGCCAAAATTTGGTAGGGCATTTATCCAGACTGATTACATCGCAGCCTTTGAGTATTCAAGTACCAGAACGACCTACGTTTTCACCACCCGCTTCACCATCTTCAGTTGTTTCGGATAGACATCATTACTATAGTGACCACGACAGATCGTCCTCGGATGCTGAAGACTCAGTTTACTCAGCCGACAGTGCTTCCAAACAGTGGTCGCTTCCGCGCTCGAATAATAAACAAAGTCTTCCAATGGCTGGTTTACTAACAACAGTTGACAAACTGGTTCCACATCACACGGAAAACGGCTCAATGAATGGCCATCGGAATGGGGCCTACTTCAACAAAGTTCCAGCTGAAGCCAAAGACATCATATTACAGAAAATTAGACAACACATAATGGACAAACGTGGTCATGAAAATATTGGAAACATCGACGTTAACGCTAACCCTGAAGTCAATCCAGAACAACGTTACATTCGTGATGAAATATACAGGGATGACGCTGTGTATTATCCTCCCCAGAATTATCCCAGCAGCAACGACACTTTAGATCTCCGAAAAGTTCGCTCACCAGCAAAATCAATCAACGTACCGCATTCGCCAAAAGAGCAAGCCGCATACAAAATTGCCAAAGAAGTAGAACCATTTTCTGTCGAAAGAAAATTACCAAATGTTCCAGAACCGTGCGAATTGCCAATGGATTACAACAACTTGCCGCCTAAAAAGAAAAGGAAATTAATTGAGTACCAGGAGTATAAAAAACAAGAGGAGGCAAGACGGCAGCTCGTCGCTTTTTATGCTGAGAAAAAAGATCATCTTGTCGATGGACCACCGGCAGACCATGATATAGACGCAAACAAGTGGCGCCCTTGGTAATAGCGACTAGGTTTTATCATACTTGAGCTGTCACGACATTAATTTGAGAAACAAACTCATCATACCACTTGAAGACTGAAGTCCGTATTTAATAATATTATTATCTATTGATGGAACATAATTTATCTAAGTCTATAATTCTCTTTGTTTATAACATAGATATTTATTGTAGCTCCGACTGCTATATGCAAGTTATACTTAATCTAGACGCGTGAATTGTTTCAAAATTTCAGCGCTTGTTTACATTATATATTATAAATGATAAGGTAACTTTATGGTGGAGCAATGATTAAAAAAATACTTTTTCGTAATTTAAGATAAAGGATCAAACCATGAAAGTTTATTAATTACCATAATTTCGAACTTGTAAAACAATGCAATGGACGGCATTTAAGATTTCACTTTTATATTGTGATATTAATTCTTCCATGACAAAGCTTTAATTCGTTATAAAATGTTATACTTATAAATTAGTTGTTTTAAATCACATAAGTGCCTTATTTAAGAATTAATTTAGATATACCTTCTACTTGTTAAGAATTTGCATATGATTACTTATGTGCCATGTATTTTGATCTCCATGTCTTCCCAACAGATTTGAAATCATTTTGTAATGGTTGAAATTATTCTGTTGAAATTTATTCAAAATGTAATTATTATAATTATTATATGATTGTTTTTGTAATAAAATATTCTCTCATATGCATTAAAAGAACAAAATATTACATTTTTGATCTTTTTATTCCCTTGTGTAAGTATGTACCTGTATTATTACATAAGACAGACAGGACAGTTCAATACTACTAATGTTATAAATGCGAAAGTTTGGATGGATGTATGGATGTCTGGATGTATGGATGGTTGTTACTCAATCACGCCCCAACGGCTGAACGGATCTGGCTGAAATTTGGCACAGAGATAGATTATTAGAGATAGATTCGCACATGGGCTACTTTTTATCCCGGAAAATTAAGGAGTTCCCGCGGAAACCAAAAAACCTCGATCCACGCAGACGAAGTCGCGGGCATTAGCTAGTACTTACATAGAATTGTGCTAATATGTATTTGGTGTTAGTAATGAACAAGTATCTCGTTTGCTCTTTTTCATAAAAACTACATTAAGTTCTTTGAAAATTTGAGTCTGAAGAATTTCGGCTAATTCAACCCCTAAGGGGTAACCCTAAAATAGGGGTTTGATTTTGCATAAAAGTCTGTCAGTTTTGAAGTTAAAGTCATTAAGTAAAAGCTAGAGGGTGACCTGGGAACTCACCGCGCTATTTTTCTAAGAAAATTCTACCAATAAGAGGTTAATGGAAAGTAGTAACAAATTACAACAATACCCACAAGGAGGAACGCAAAGAGAGAGAATACCATCTTGTAGCTTCTAACAAATTCGCAGACCCTTTTATTTAATTTCTTCTTAACTTTCACTAGACATACTTAAAACTACTTATTTGTTAATACTTAGGAACTATACCTGCCTTCAAAATCATGTTTCATACTCACCATCCCTACTATCCGAACTCAAAGTGTGTCTGTCTATCTGTCTATATGTCTGTCTTTCTGCTACGCTTTCACGGCCTACCTGTTCAACAGATTTTGATCAAATTTGTACAGGGATATAGGTTGTATCCCGGGGAAGGACAGAGGCTACTTTTTATCTCGGAAAATTTAAGTTCTCGTGGGAATTGAAAAAAATTAGTCCACGCGGACAAAGTCGCGGGAGTCATTTAGTTTATTAAATACGTTTGAAATATTTTTAAGTATCTGTACTAGGATAGATCATGGATCATGACAATACATAATCAAAACAAATGTACCTATTTACTACCTACCCAGTAGGTAGATAGGTAATAATAATTATTACTTCCATGATCGATAACTCTTTCATCAGATCCTAATTTTCGTCAGACTAATCTAAAATAGATGCATCGTCGGATGTAGGTAACTAATTTTCTTGCCGTTTAATAAATCTTTAGGATGAGAAACACTCAGATGGCTACTATTAGCGACATCTGTTAACAGAATGAAAACGAATGTAAAATAAATATTTTCTCAAAACATACGGATCATTGCACTGCAACCTGTCTCAGAATGTTTGTACAATCAGTTTTCGGACAGCGGCATCTGTATTAATTTGTAAGAACTACGTCTGCAAGTTGTTCTCGAGGGCGCCATCTAGGTTCCATCAAAAACACTACGTCATGGAACAATTTTAAATAATTATGTTACTCAACACTAGATGGCGCTATAAATAATTAATTGCAATTCACAATAATTAATATGCTGAACTATATAATTATAATTTTTATCTTTTATTTATTTTAATTTATTTTGATTGCAGTCAATAATATGTAATTGATATAAATAAAAATAAAATACATCATGTAAAAATAACTTATTTTTTACGAATCTATGCACTCATAGATGGCGCCTATTGCATTTTATGAATTACAAATCGCACAACGGTGGGGTCACGCACGCGGCACGGTTGTAGCTCTAACAGATTACAGAACAACTTCATACATACTTCATTCAATAACATGAGGGTTTGTCGGCTAGTCGGTTCATAACTTTTTGCCGCTCGAAGCGACTGGCAAAATGAACGCGCAAAACTTAACGAACTTATTTGAATTTTAAATTTATAAATCGATTTGACAGTTGATTATTTTTATCTGACGTTTTCTTTAATGTACTTATTGATGCTGAATTATTGTGTATTGTTGTGATATTTGAGTGAAAGTGGAGTTTATCATTATGTTATGGTGATTGGAAATGCTTGTTGGGGAGCAATCGCCGGCGCCCCGGGTGGTCGCCGGCTTGCGAAAACTTCGACCTGAATTGACGCCAGGACCTTTTCCAACCCCTGCAGATCCTAATCTTCGGATATCAGGTTAGTCGGAAGCTCGAACATGAAAACATAAATCAGCTGATTATATCTTGAAAACATAAATCATATCTTGAATGTTTTTCGTATTCGTTAGACAAGTAAGAATGAATTTTGTTCAGGAATTTATCAGCAACACTAATCGTTGAGAATTATCTGTTTTTACTAAGTACATAATCAAGATTTTATCATTTGGAACGCATACTAATTACTTATTTATGTAGACAAGTTAAAATAAATTATTTAAAAACGTTGATGTAGTAAGTAGGTAATTTTTATTTTAAAAGTATCGAGGTTATTAATTTAACAACGTCTTGTGATAATAAGGTCATTTGACCCATTAAGTTCATTGACCTTTTATTATACATTAGTTTATGAAACAGTGACGAACTGCGTTTATGATTTACATAATACTGAACACAATACGATTAACCTAATTGAATTCATTATTTTACCCACTTACATTTTTATTTGCATACTAACTGAAGCCTGCCTAGGTACCTACGTACTATTATTGTAACTATCACAGTCCCCAACTCCTGTGGAGACGCATCCCCGGAACCGTTTATCTCAAAACAATTAAACAATTAAACAAGGGTTGTAAGAACTATTCTACTCATAATAGGTAGTATAATACATAAGTACCTAAAAACTGAGCTAGAGTTATCACTTTAATAAGGTAGGTAGGTACTTAAGTATGAATTTGCAGTATACCTAAAAATTTATAACAATAGTTAAAAATCATAAACCAATCCTTGCTAACTACTTAGTTACCAGTCCTTGGTAACTACGTCATCTATTAAAAAATGTTGATCAAAAAACAAACGTGCATACATACGTTTTTCAATGACCCCAACCTAATAGGTAGATTCTTTGTACAGAAGTAAAACAATAAAACAGTGAGTGAGAAGTGCGGGCCAGATGTTAAAATATCCCATTTGCTTGTTTCCGCCCTACTGCCGACAGATGTTTTATATACCTACGAGTGAATCTACCACGGGTTCAGAATGACATTCCTACCGAGAAGAACCAGCAAGAAACTCGGTGGATGCTCTTTAAAAAAAAATACAATTATAAGTAGGTAGGTAGTAGGTACATCAATGTGTAGTAATAATAAGTAACCGCTGTCCCTAAGCATTTCTGGACCAAGTCAAATCCATGCTCTTTTATCATTTACATAATCTTTAAAAGTATAATAAGCTTTTCAGGAGCATACTTTTATTGGTAGACATTATGTATTTGCATTAGGCGAAATCACATTTTCAATAAGTGGGGTCCAAAAACTAGGAAACGACGAAGTCCTACGACGCGTCGGTAATTTTGACCACCAAATGCACAGGTTAGTTACCTACCTGGATCATAGCACAGTACTGTTTACTGTGATCATAGTCTCAGGTACCGTCTCGTTAAGGCCTTCATGAAGAACCGTGGTTCAGTGCGTCAAATGCACTCGAGAGGAATTTTCATAAAATTCGGGAATCCTATATTTACCCATTAGCTTGAATCATCAGCCGTGGGAATAACTAGCTAGTAGCTATTTGCTATGATAACTGATGTAATTACCTATTACCATGCATAACCAGCATAATACATGTCAATCAGGCAAACTGACAAAATTAGACGAATTCATTGAGTCATTCCAATCTGTATAGTTCGTGTTATCAGAGTTGTTTACACTATTATCTGGAACAGCTGCTCTCTGAGGCGCCCTTTAACATTCTTGGTCTAGTTTGAGTTTGTCCACTCCTTGATAAACTAACAACAGTTATATAGTAGGACACTTTAAGTTAGATGAAGTAACTAATGAAACTTAATTATTTATATAATAAATAAAAAAATAATATAGATTTCATTGTAAAAAGGCCGATGAGAGGTCGTTATACGACCTCTCATCGGCCTTTTTACAATGAAATCTTTCTGCTGCAATCTGAAATCTGCTCAAGAAAGTATCTATCTATTGGTAAGCACTTAAAATTTAGTAAGTCAAGGCTCAACTTTCGAAGTGTTAAGAATAGAGGGCAAAAATAATATCATCTGGATCGAGCACAGAACAAACGCCTTGAGTCTTGCTGTTATTATAATATACTAAACGCCATTATCAAGAAGTTGATACGCTAGGCTAGGCGTAAAAATTATCGGCTATCGACAAATACTCAAGACCCGGTCAATGAGGTGTGAAATATTCGAGCAAGAAAAGCATCACAACACAAAGAGTGCACGTATCCACGTGTACCAAACATTTGATGCACTAAATAAAAGATTATAGAAGTAAGTAATAATTAATATATACTTGATCCACTCACACTCACATTGATGCCCTTCACACAGCAGAAAACAGACAGAGATACCATTGTTCAAACTACGATCTTTAGTAATGAGGGGACATGGGAATCATCACTCAACGCGGAAGAAAAACATCTTGGAAAAGTGTGTATAACATCGCTATGATAGAGAGATATAAAAGAGCATATAGACGGTGGGCCAATAGACAAAAGAACATCATGAAAATTAAGGGTTAACTAGTTGGAGAAACCACCCGTTTGATAACTTAAGAGGAATTGCCAATCGAAACAATTTGGTGCATGTAAAGTTGTTACTATTCACAAGTTAGTAAAGTTTGAGCAGTTACGTAGATAGCCGACATACCGAACCAAGTTAGACTAACTAACTAAGTAATGGTAAAAACTAACCACTAGGACCTCGGATTTACATAAAAGTTGAATAAAATAAGTAAAATTGCATAAACAGGGAAATCCTGTGAACGGCCTTCCTACGTTTATCAACTTTACAGAATATAAGGTCCAATGTCAAAATAAACATTTTTATTGTTTTGACATGAGTTTTAGTGTCTGTTTTTTTATTGATATTATTAAGTAGGTAGAAACATGCACTTGTCGGTTTATGCTAATTTCGAATGTCTTTAAGCGTGACCTTAATAACTGTACATAGGGATATTGTGAACGAATCAAAAAAACAACTCTTTATCAAATCTCAAAACGTGGGCTTGATATGTGAGCTTGTATGAAATAGTGATATGACGTTACTATTAAGTAATATAATAATATTTCGACATTTAAATTGGATTTCCATCTATAATACAGTGGGTGCACGGGTAAAGGAATTCCCTTCTACCTACTGGTAGGGAGAAGCCAATCTGGGTACGCGGGTCGCAAGTCGCAACCCATAATTCAAGACAGATCAAGTCTGAGGCCCACTTGCACAAGTCCGTAAAAATGTGTTTATAGGTAAAATTTTCTACACTCTTCTAAGTTCTATTTCCTTTTCATGTCAACCCCGGAATAAACTTCTCAAAAAGTGAGAGCATCAAAAATTTTTAGTAAACTAGTTTAGGCCGTGTGGTGCCTTAATAACTAAATAAGTAATTGATTTTTCACCTCCTCTCATATAGTCAATTTATTTACTTAAATGAAAGTGATGAAAAATAGTAACTCAACCGGAAAGCCTAGGAGCTCTTGTTTACTCCGTTACGCTTGATTGGTTATCAGACAATGAGATGAATCTTGTTCAATATCAAGGATGGTAATGAATCGAAACGTATCAAATAAAATTAAAGTTTGTAGTTACTGTCTAATTAGCCTTTTGTCGACTCGCTAAAGTTTTTGTCTGGCGGGAGGCTTCGCCCGTGGCTAGTTACCACAAATACTTAAGAGGCCGGTGATCGCCGCTCGCAATTTCTATTCAACCCGCAAATATAAATTTGCCGGTATATTGCTATCTCTATTTGGCTGATGACACATGATCGCGTGCAAACGCGATAGCAATATGAGCGTACAGAATTTGTTATACGTTTAGTCTTGTTCCGTAAATACCAAAAATGATGAATGATAACTTGTTGTGTTTTTCACTTCGTGTTGTTATTCGGGAACTTGACAATATAGGCTATGCTCCTGGTCAATTAGTACGTAACATATCGTCGGTTTTAATATGATACAAATAAGGAGAAAACATGTCATTAATGTCGTAAAAACAAGCAAAACGCTATGCGCTTACATTTAATTTTGGGAAAATATTTTGAAAACATAATTATCCAGGGGCCTAGATAAATGCAAGTTCAATCTTAATAATCGCATAATCTGGTGGAAATATTCTCGAATTACGAATCATTTTGGTATTACGTTTGTATGGGCAATTCACCCTCCGCTGGCACCTTAAGCCTCCTATTCGGGTAGTTCAAATCCCTGACACTACTAGATTATAAATGAAAATTAATACAATACAGTAAACTTAAGCTAAAGATAAAGTTAGTATCAATCAATCATCAGAAAGGTGAAGGAAAACATAAAGAAATCTGCTTGCCTCACAGATCTCCAAAATTATTTTAAAGCTTTCAGTAGTCTGCTTAAGTGCCAATATACACACATGATGCTATGTACCAACGTGTTGGTCTGTTTATGGCCTAATTAGCTGATGCCCGCGGATCGTCCGCGTGGAATAAGGTTTAAGATTCCTACCCTTTAATTTTCCGGGATAAAAATTGTATGTCATTCTCGAGGTCCTCAACTATACCCATGCAAAAAATCACGTCGATCCGCGGGTACTAAGTCGCGATGTGATTGAATATTAGTATGAAGTACTTATTATGGAGACGAGGAAGGTGTTTGTTTGTGTTTACATCGTCTGCCAGAGCGGATAGGACACAGAATTGAATCCGCTCACAACTTAGTTACTAATGAGTATGACTGCCTCGTTGGTCTAGTGGTTAGCATGTTCGACTGCGGCAGACGAGGTCCCGGGTTCGCCTCCCGGTAACAAGTATTCCGTTTTTCTGACAAGAGAATTCTCAGTACTAGCCCGGAGTTAGGAAGTTGGCGGTGTTTCACACCCGTGCCTCGTCGTTCCGGCGGCTGATCTCTCTCCGGTTGTGTCGGATGTTTCGTCCGATGAGAGTAAAGGAACAGAGAGTGCACCTGTGTTTGCACTTTGCGCACACACTTGTGCACTATAATAATAATAATTGTAATATATCCCGCGCAGATGGCTTTTCTTTCTGGAGTTTGGCCGCCGTGGACGAAATTCTGTCGGGAGGACATTTTTTTTTTTTAGTTACTTACTAAAATGAATCTTGGTCAATATCAATGACGGTCATCAACCAAATTGAATCTAAACATCAAAATTGTTTGGTCTGATGCGGACTCACTTGGAATTCAATCTAAGGCCTAAAGTGGGTTAAGCTGACATTTGCTACGTCACGCTGTTGTCTAACAACTCTTTACATAACAATCGGCTGTATAATGATTTGTTTACTAGCCGTTTAGCGATTTTTAGGTATTTTTACGTAGGCATCTAATCGATATGTTTGCGTTTATTACTTATCAGTAAGTCTAGGTCTTCCAAAAGACCTAAAATTCACAACCTCTGTTAGTTATAAGTTTGATAACCATTTTAAAATATAGACTAAAGAAAAAAAGTTCGTTGAAATTTGATGAACTTCCATACTAGAAGTGCGTTTTTAAGTTGAGGATAAAGAGTTACTGATTTGATTGAGTTGTCATCATCCCCCTCGAAAATGAGTAACGTGGCTTACAAGCCAATCAACTTCATGTGTGTTTGTTTTGTCATCAGGTGTCCTTCGCCAGTATTACGATGACGATGACGGATCGTGGGCATGGGTGCACGCCGCCGTCCGCGGGGGATGTCTGCTCGCGTGTCGGGATGGCACCCTGCCCAGGCGATCCGCGGCTCGGCTGCCCTTGCGACACCTGCACCTGCGAGCTGCGGCCAAGCTGCCCAACGCATTCCAGCTGTCGCGACTGCGGGACGATGCCTCGGTTGCCACGTTCCAGGTAAATTGAGATACTCTTTAATACCTACTAATGATAAAATGCCTTCCTACAAATCTGCAGCCCAGTTAAGTTTCTCAACGCATTACAGCTGATGTGTTCCGGGGCAGCTATTCTGATGCCACGATCCAGGTAATTTAAAGACACTGGATTACTCAATTTTGGTATAGTGTCGGTTTGTAAAATTGTGATAATTGGGGCAGCCTGCCCCTGTAAGACTTGTAATTGCGAGCTACGGCAAAGTTGCCCAACGCGTCCAGCTGTCGTGACTGCGGGACGATGCCTCGGTTGCCACGTTCCAGGTAAATTGAGGCATCTTTTAATTAATGATGATAAAGTGCCCTGCTAAGCCAAGTTTCTCAACGCGTCCTAGCTGTCGAGACTGCGGGACGACGCCACTGTTGCCACTTTCCAGATTATTTTATGTTTAATGTGGTGGTACCACGTAGATCTGTGTGAATGGTTTCTTAAATCCTTTGCATGGACATGATTCTTTGAAAATCTAAATGATAAAGGCAGTGAAGTCCAAATGATCTTCAAAACTTCGGTCATTACTACAAGGGATCTCTGAGGATTGTTTCTTATAGAAGTACTTAGTGATTTGCGTCATGTTAAGGAAACTTGTGCGAAGTAAAAATAGACCAAAAGAAGCACATGCCACATGTCACGTTTGAGGACATCGTGTGTTGTGAGTAATTTTGAGTATGTACAATAAACATAAGCGAACGTGCTTATTGCAATATATTTTTGAAGTGAAAACTTCTTTAGGCGCGTTGAGCACTTTTTGGTGGGGGGTAAAAATGTAGATTCGCGTGACCGTGACCGCGAACAGCGACATGCTCGCGAACATATAAATATACTACATTTGAAATTAAACTTGAATGCCTAAGGTTGAATGTTAAGGTTTATTTTTTTATAATTTTAATTAAAATAAAAAAAATTAAAATAAAATAACATACCTAAATAAAACAAACAATTTCACTTATATCGGCAGTCTCTATGACTACCAATTTTTTTTAAAGTTTGTGCTTTTTTTTTAAAGTGCAAGTTTGATCCGAATCATAAAGCGCCTCTCTCTCTCTCTGCGTTGTATTCTACATTACTGAGGATCGTGACTCGTGACCCCTTTCCATTAATCAAATAATGGAATGAGTTTTCTTGGGATAATAATGCGATGGGTTCCCACATCCTTCCGCATACCTAAAGCGCCTACAATCTTACAAACAAAATATAATTAATAACATCAGACTCTTCATTCAGAATTAATTTGCTATTTAAAGGTTTAAAAATGATCTCATCCTTTTCTTTTTCTTCTGTCTTAGGCCAGTTTTAATATCTATCCACCAGCAATATCAACCTGCAACAAATCTTCCCAGTTCCCACCTTTTATGTTGCCTGCTTGTTTTTTTCTGTGATGCCCGAAAGATAATAAAAAACTAAGGAATATTAATAAAATAGTTACTTACTTTTTGTTCAATTCTGCGCTGCGTGGTGAGAACTAAACCCGTCAAGTATGTTATTATCATCATCATAGAATACATTGTATCATTGCTAATTGACTTCTTGTTATGACTTGCGTTAAGTTTTTTCCTACACCTGCGCTACTTATCAATATAACACTTCAGGGGTGATTTTCGTTGTACCTATTGCTTGGTACAATCGACTGTATGTAAGTTGACCCAAAATGGCGGTCGTCTGCGCAGGTACATGGTACTACAGAGAACAGCCGAGCGGAGCATGCGCGGGGAGCGATGGGTATGGTAAGGCGCGGCCCCTCATACCGCACTACGTCTGACACTCGAAATGTGTTTCTGCGCAGAGTTCAACTTACGCCGCGGCTATTATATACTGTTAAGTTTGATACCTAACAAGTTGGTTGTCGCAACTAAGTATTTGACGTAGACTATAAGACTGTAATTAATGAAAACGTATTCGTTTGTAAGTTACGAAGGAAAAACAAGAACTTCGAGACTGTACCTTTTTTATACTAATCTAAGCACTCTAGCCCAGTGAAGTTACTAATCACCGTATCTAATTATATGATAATGCACTGTACACGGTTTATTGTTCTTTATTTATATAACACCTTTATATCACATAATTACGTCCTTACTTAAGACGCTCATACCTTGTTAGTGTTGTTACCAAACGATTTCTTCATCAAAGTCGACATTTTACCGCGAAGGTCCGGAATACCGGTTTTGAAACTATATGATTAAATAACAATTAAAGTCACAAGTTTACCTGGCCGCTCGTTTTTCTTATTCATAATTTCAATATAATAACTGTCAGAAAAAACTTGTTCCTATCCAACACCAGTTATTATTAACTATTCTTGCATAGCATGATAGGGAAAATATAGGAAGGATACCTTTTTATATCTATCTAGCTTTTGTCCGCGACTTCGTTCGCATGGACTACACAAATTTGAAACCCCTATTTTACCACCTTAGGGGTTGAATTTTAAAAAATCCTTTCTTAGGGGATGTCTACGTCATAATAGCTATCTGTAAGTATACCAAATTTCAGCCTGATTATCGTACAGTGGTTTGAACTGTGCGGTTATTGATCAGTCAGTCAGTCTTATCATGACTTTAGACCTACTAGCATGCGTTGCAACTTGCAGTACCTCTATTTGAAGCACTCTTGCGACCTTTAGTTCTTTGATTCTATAATTTCAGAAACCAACAACAACGGTACTTGTAAGGTTTCAACTCAATCGGATGAATGATGCGTGAACGCATAGGCGTTCGGTAGACAAACTACACTGAAGTAACTTCAATACTTTATAAGGAAAAAATTACAAATAAAAAAAGAAATGATTTATTTCACGCAGGACAACTGGTGCCTTATGATAAGTTGTAAGAATCTACCAAAGGTAGGTGATTCTACTGAGAAGAACTGACAAGAAACTCAGCAGTTGCTCTTTTCTTAAACAGATCAGACATCTCCGTAAAATCGCATAATTATGATTTAACAGTATTATTATAGTTTTAACTATATTATGTACTAGTAAATCTATCCATATCAAGCGATAAAAGGATGTTTGGCTGTTTCAGTGGCTCATTATAATATCATTTGTCAGTTAAATGTATTTACAGCTCTTAAACATACAATACCTAATAGCTACCTATATCCTCAGTAACAATAGTTAGGTAGAATCTAGCAGAGCTTAATCCATAAACCTGAATGAATAATATAATTGAATAGCTGATGCTCCCAACCGACTTTGTCCGCGTGAAATATAGTAATATATATAATTTTGATATCTTATATATAAAATTCTCGTGTTTCAATGTTAGTTACCATACTCCTCCGAAACGGCTTGACCGATTTTTATGAAATTTTATATGCATATTCAGTAGGTCTGAGAATCGGCTACTATCTGTTTTTATACCCTTAAAAACCTCAACCCACGCGGACGGAGTCGCGGGCATCAGCCAGTAATAATATACATAATTAATATATTCCCACGGAACTCCTTAATTTTCCGGGATAAAAATTATGCTCCTTCACTCTCCACTCTCCAGGTCCTTAACTATACCCATGCATAATCACGTCCATCCGTTGCTCTGTTGCGTAATGATTGAAGGACAAACCAATAAACAAACAAACATACGAATACGCTTTCGCATTTATAATATTAGTATGATACGTAAATCATCGTCAATAGTTACCATATTAATATTATTTACGCAATTCCAAAGCCATTTATAGTTTACCTGACACAAGAATCCACCGCAAGCCAGCACTGTCCTTGGGGACACGTTTAATATTGCAATTATTTGATATCATAAATATTACAGCACACGTGTGTTAAATAGTGATGTGACTAAGCAAATTAGCACGTATACGAATGAAATCGAACAAAAACTAGGTATTTTCAGCTTATTATAACTATCCTTTTAAATGAATACAATATTGGCTATTTTATTCTCATGAACTTAAGATGAGCACGGAAAATTTTCAATTAATTTTGTATTTTCGATCCTCGCTGATATAGTTATTCGAATACTCGTTAAGAGACAAGCTCCTACAGCGCTTGATATGACATATTTTAGGTACTTAATTAAATTGATACTTAATATTCCATTTAACCGGTAGATTAATTAATTAATTACCTGCATGTAACAGCAGTTCCGACTACGACTTTAATCGATTCCATTATAAACAGCGTTTTCCGACTCCGACAGTGATAAATTCACCGCTGTGTCATCTCTAATTGTAGTCATTCGTTGGCTATAGTTTATCTTACAATTTACCGTAATTATATAGCTATGGCAGTAACGTAGATGTTAATTATTATTAACATGCTTATAGTTTCATACACATTAAATTATAATTCAATTAGTCATAACAAGAAACAGAATATATATAACTTATTTGAATTACCTACTTCAGACTTGCGCAGTGTGATTTATTTAAAAACTAGCTAATACCTGCGACTTCGTCCGGGTGGATTGAGTTTTTTTGGTTCCCGCGGGAACTCTTCAATTTTCCGAGATAAAAAGTAGCCCATGTGTTATTCCAGACTATAGTGTCTAATGGTACTCGTAGATTATAATCTATCTCTGTGCCAAATTTCATCAACATCCGTTCAGCCGTTGTGGCGTGATTGAGTAACAAACATTAATCCATCCTAACATCCATACATCCATCAAAACTTTTGCATTTATAATATTAGTATAGATATAAAAGCATAGATGATCATTTTATTGTTGAAAATCTTTCTTTCTCTCTACATGACAACTTTGATAACTCGCTGCGTATTTAATTCCGCTTTCGCCCACCGCTGCCTACCGAAAACCTGCTGCCTGCCTTAACTCCTTGTAAAAGGATGCTTGGATGTAGAAAAGACCGTTACTAAAGCCAACGAACTCAGCATAAAGAGCTTTAAAGAAGCCAATGCGTGGTGAAATGTGAGCATGAAATACGCCTGAAAGTTATAGGAACTCCCTCAATTGGGATGTAAGAAGAATATGAGCTTTGTTGGCATTGTGTACCTACTACCAACACAGACGACTGAGTCAGAACCCTTGCATTGCCATTGTACGTCCATTGTATGTCCATTGAGCTTAGAAAGAGAAAACGTGGTGAATATTCCATAGCACATTAGCATATTCCTAGCTAGGTGATGGGCACTAAGCACGAACAGGTACTTACCTATATTTCAAGATCTCTGGTACAAAAATTCACGAAATTACACTAATCAGTGAGCGTAACAGGCGACTTAGTAATATTTACCTCAAACAGTATGTAGTACGTACGTATTGTGTGACATTCAAAAAGTCACGTTTACTCACAATACCTCGCCAATAATTTATGGAAGTATTGTCATGTGAGTGAAGAGCATAATATTGGCAAACTGAAGATAATTCGTTACGCACGCCTCGGATAGTATTATCGCTATTTGTTAACAATCATTAGTAACTACTAATAGAAATAATACTATCAACTCGTGATCTTAATGTTTAACAAACCACGGCCTCTTAAAAATATATCTCTTAACTCTTAGTTACTACTAGCTAATGCCTATCATGCATTGCAATTAGCATTGCAACTCTCGCGCAACTTACTGTACTTGATGGTGATGTACTAGTAACCTTCACGCAAATGTCAACAGCAACTGTACGTTTCAATCCAATCACACGAACGATGCCCAAATGCATAGATGACGAACGAATACACAAACATTATTTTGTACAGTTATTAAATTAAATAAATAATTTAAAGCAAAGCTAGGTTGCTACTAGTAAAGTTACGTCTTACACAATGGGATAACAACATCTTGCAAGACGCTGGAAGCCCCTTCAAAACTCACCTTTCTCACGACTCGGTCGATTTAATAGACCTCAGTAAAGCGCAACACCCGTAAATCATTGCTCCTTTGTATTCCGCAATCTTTTGATGGTACTATTTAACATAAGAAGGGCTAGAAGGCGAAGGTGTTGACACGTAAAGAAACACGTTATGACGAGAGGAAATCCTTGTTCCTCTACATAATGGTACAAATAGTACAAACTAGTTCTTGAAATTCATCCGAATTACGACGCAACCCTTTGGAAATGTTAATCTATGAAACTATTATACTTTTACCTTGTAATTTTGGTGCCATTCACAGCGGTTTAACGATTAAGCTATAAATCTGGCGTTGCTTTTATTGCGGATAATAATTTCATTTTTTTTTGTTGCAGGCTTGCAATGCGACGGAATACGCCCGGTGGGTACGAGCACTATGCGTTGAAATACTTGGACAGACACCGTTACCACAAGTTAGATTTTTGGATGTGTTACCTGCTGCGGACACGGCTTCTAAGGTACCAAAGAAAGAATCTCTTCAGGAGACGCCTGCCTGCCCTCCTAGACCACCGCCGAGAGCGCGAAGAAGGCTGTTGCCAGCCACAGAGACCCAACTACCGCGGCGAGACCATTCACCTGCCGCAACGGACGAGGGCATCGTCGTAGAAGACGACGATTATGATTCATCGTCCGACCGCAGTCTCGACCTATCCCTTTCTCTCGACGCTCTGAAGACCATTGACGTGGTCGATGCGCCAGTAAGAAAAGCTGAGGTCATCAAATGCGATAACTGCAGCAAATTAAATGCAAGTCCGCCGCAGCATCACACATTACCGCGTGCGAGGTCAAACGAAAATGTAATCGGGCGCCACCGGTATCTAAAAAGATGGGAGGGTCCAACGGGCAGAGCGGAAAGAGGTAGATATACAATGGAAGCTGCGAGGAGAAAGGCAGCTTCTTTGGAGAATCGGGCGAGGTCTTGTTCGCCGAATTCGCACGAAGTTGTTTCACAGTACGTTCCCGTACGAGAGAGGCGTGCTTTGTTTGAATCTTTGTCGCAAAGTGGGGGTAGTTTGGCACGAAGTAGCGAGCAGTTGGCTCGTCCGGTGCCTGTGATGGAAACGACACCTCGTCGTGCAGCGTCCCTGCACGACCTTCAGGCGCCTCCGACTAGGTCAGTGAGTGATCTGAGGCAATTTTTCGAGGCGGTGGCGCGCGGCGCGGGACCGTGCTCCTCGAATCTACAGCGCTACAGCGCGCCTCCTAACCCTGTGCCGCGCGCCTTTGCCTCACTCACCTGTGCCTGACCGAACTATTTGTACATAATATTGTAAATAGGACTCACGGTGTTGACCGCCGATCGTCTCACTAAGTCGTTCGTTTTAAGACTGTTAAAAGTATTGATATAAATTACCTAATATAAATGCATTAACTATTACGGTATGTGTTTCTTTGAGACCCTTCATGCGACGTTTAATGGTTATTGTTTCTATAACGGGCAATGACCGAATACAACGGGTAATTTTAATGGAAACTAATTCATTTTTATTGCGCGCTGCACCCGTCACGCGTTGTTTGCAAGTGAAATACTGATGTTCTTAATAGTGTTGTGACAATAATAGCCTCTTGAAATGTCACTCACTGTGCTTCAAAGGTCGAGTCACGGCCCGAGTCCTTCACACGATCTTACATTGTGTTGTAAATGTTCTATTGCAAAACCAAGACAGTACCACGCGATTGTTAGTAGTTTTTTGGCCTTATTATGAGAATATAATCGCTATAAGACTTTGGACAATAAAAAACGCGACTTTCTGGTCGCCCACCTGATAGATACCTCATAAGGAGAGATATCTCCGCAGGCACCGTCATTCTAGAGTCCTTGATCTGAAACACGTGACCTTTAAGAACTTAATACGGATATGCCTGAACTTAATATAAAATGGTATTATGACACTAAAAAGCTATACCTACCTATTTTTAAGAGCGAGCTCCTCCGTATACATGGATGTAAGCTAAGGATATAAGTCTTATTTCAACCGAACATAGATCACGGCAGTAAGAGGCGAATTCAGGTGTTAATGTTTTGAGTTAATGAGTTTCTTATGATTTAAGGTAAAAAGGTGAGTAGGTAAAGGATCAATACTATGGTAGTATTTTTTTAATTACAGGATAGACTTGCGCTTGACGACAATCATGCAATGATGAGGTCTAGAT
This sequence comes from Erebia palarica, assembly GCA_964035005.1. Classification (NCBI taxonomy): domain Eukaryota; kingdom Metazoa; phylum Arthropoda; class Insecta; order Lepidoptera; family Nymphalidae; genus Erebia; species Erebia palarica. Next base: position 33,539,371 of record OZ035983.1, read on the forward strand.
TGGAGCGCGCTTGCTTAGAAATTGCCTAATGACTTTTGCCTATGTCCCTACTCATGTCATACGCAGCAGGAAACTCGGACACCAGAAGGGCGTTCCAAACTTAAGCTGTTCGTATCAGAAATGTGGAACAAAAACTATATTATAGATAATTAACACTACGGGCGCGGCGATCTACCGAATCTAATACAAGTTGGTACTTGGCAGAAGCATCCCAAAGCTGGCTGCAGGATTCCATGCCAGAACGAACTTGAGTCTGGTAAAGTGTGAGGTGAGGAAAACGACTGACGAAATATTATACTACTCTCAATCTAATATATATATAAAATCGTTAAGGGATCAACGCACAGCCTAAACCGCTGGGGTTATTAACCTGAAATTTTGACAGTAGGTTCCTTTTGTGACGTAAGCGCTCACTAAGGAAGGATTTTTCAAAATTCCACCCCTAAGGGGGTGAAATAGGGGGTGAAAGTTTGTATGAAAGTCCGTCATTTCTCAAGTTATATCCATGAAACTTGGTATACGAGCTACTGGTTGAAAATGAAGAAATACGTGTTTCACAGTTTTTAAAAATTCTAACCCCGAAGCGTTGAAATAGGGGATGAGAGTTTGCATGTAAGTCCTTCATTTCTCAAGATATTCTCAAGTTATATAAACGAAACTTGGTATTTCGGCTTTTGATAAAAATTAAAGAATTACGTGTGTCGCAGTTTTTCAAAATTCAACCCCTAAAGGGTAAAATAGGGGTTGAATTTTTTTATGACAGCTATAACCATGAAAATTTGTATATGAGCTGCGACTTAAAAATCAAGAAATACGTATTTCACAGTTTTTGAAAATGCGACCCCCAAAGGGGTGAAATAGGGGATGAAAGTTGGTATGAAATGCCTTCATTTCTCAAGATATTTTACAAGTTATATCAACGAAACTTCTTATTTTGGCTAACGGTAAAAAATAAAGAAGTATGTGTGTCCCAGTTTTTCAAAATTTTACCCCCAAAGGGTTAAAATAGGGGTTGAAATTTTGTATGAATGTCCTTCATTTCTCAAGATATTGCTCAAGTTACATCTACGAAGCTTAGATTTTCGGCTTTTGGATAAAAATAAAGAAATACGTGTGTCATAGTTTTTCAAAATTCAGCCCCCAAAAGGGTAAAATAGGGGGTGAAAGTTTGTATGAAAGTCCGTCATTTCTCAAGTTATATCCATGAAACTTCGTATACGAGCTACTGGTTGAAAATGAAGAAATTTGTGTTTCACAGTTTTTAAAAATTCTAACCCCGGAGGGTTGAAATAGGGGATAAGGGTTTGCATGAAAGTCCTTCATTTCTCACGATATTTTTAATTTATATTAACGAAACTTGGTATTTCGGCTTTCGATAAAAATTAAAGAATTACGTGTGTCGCAGTTTTTCAAAATTCAACCCCTGAAGTGGTAAAATAGGGGTTGAATTTTTTTATGAAAGTCCCTCATTTCTCAAGTTATAGCCATGAAACTTGGTACATAAACTGCGAATTATAAATGAAGAAACACGTGTTTCACAGTTTTTGAAAATTCGATCCCTAAAGTTCTATGGATTTTCCTCAAATACTGTTCAATGGTTCTCTAGTTACCTTCAGGATAGGATGCAACAAGTAGTTATACGCAAAAATGATGGAAAGGATTTAATATCTTCACTAAAGCCTGTTAACAGAGGCGTCCCTCAGGGCTCCATTCTAGGACCTCTATTATTTATTTTGTATTCAGCTGACATCATAAACTGTATCGAAAACTGTCAGTATCATCTGTACGCTGACGACCTTCAAATTTATATACCTGTCCACGATCAGGATGTAAGTAATTCAGTTAACCAGATGAACAAAGTCCTTAACAACATTTCACAGTGGTGTCAACAAAATGCTCTCATTCTGAATCCCCTTAAGTCTAAATTTATGGTTATGGGCACAAAGAAGCGAGTAAGCAAGATTCTTTCGCAGCAGCCAAAACTATCCATTGAGGGTGTCGAAATTGAACTCGTCAAGGAAACTCGTAATCTTGGCCTGCGTATGGATGAAAATCTACGCTTCGAGAACCATATAGTTGAGCTTGCCCGGTATTGCTTTTACCGATTAAAAGTACTGTATAAGATTCGGCCTTACATTCATATTAACCTAAGAATTAAGCTCTGTGACACATTAATACTTTCTAAATCAAATTACTGTATTACAGTGTATGGTCCATGCCTACTAGGTAAATCATGGCGATTACTTCAAAGGATACAAAATGCATGCGCACGTTTTTGTTTTACAATTCCACCAAGATCACATGTTACACCATATTTAAATCAAAATAACTTGCTAAGAATGAAAAATAGGTATAATCTACTTTTGGGCACTTTATTGTTCGGCGTTATCAAATCTAAACAACCGGAGTGTCTGTACAAAAAGCTAGTTTGGTGGAAGCCAAGACTTGGAGCTAGGACGATGATGCCCCCGCTTTTGATGCCACGCCATAGGTCTGCAGCATTTTGTGGTAGTTTTAAATATCTTGCCACGAAATGCTGGAACGACATACCGCCACCTTTTCGCGACGTTAGCTCTAAATTTACTTTTAAAAAATTATATCGTGCCTATTTACTTGACACTCAAAAGTCTGAAAACTAGCTTGTGGCATTAAACTCTATGACCTATATTAATCTCAATAATTTGTATTGTTCACGGGTAGGTTGATTTTATAATTTGGTAAATTTTAAGCAGATTTATAATTTAGATTTTACAAGTGCTTTTTTTCTGTTATTTTTAATTGTGTTATTATTTTATATATTTTTTTTTTTTGTATTACTTTAATATTGCAGTCACATATTCTTTTGTGTAACTTCCCTCATTTTGGCCCTAACAGAATAACAGCGTTGTGGTTACATTTTGTTCCCACAACATCAAGCTGAGTTAGGACCCTTTTGTTGGCACTACACATTCTAGACGTTGAGTGATTAAGTTAAGTTAGATTTTAAGTACTTTTTGTATTTTATGTTTACTATGTGTTGTATCAGCAAATAAAACATATTCTATTCTATTCTATTCTATTCTAAAGGGATGAAATAGGGGATGAAAGTTGGTATGTAGGGCCTTCATTTCTCAAGATATTGCTCAAGATAAATCAAAGAAGCTTAGTTTTTCGGCTTTTGGCAAAAAATAAAGAAAGACATGTTTCACAGTTTTTGAAAATTCGATCCCTAAAGGGGTGAAATAGGGGTTGAAAGTTTGTTTGAAATTCCTACATTTCTCAAGTTATAGCCATGAAACTTGGTATATAAACTACGAATTAAACATGAAGACATACGTGTTTCACAGTTTTTGTAAATTCGATCCCTAAAGGGATGAAATAGGGGATGAAAGTTGGTATGTAGGGCCTTCATTTCTCAAGATAAATCAAAAAAGCTTAGCTTTTCGGCTTTTGGTAAAAAATAAAGAAATACGTGTTTCACAGTTTTTCAAAATTCGATCCCTAAAGGGATGAAATAGGGGATGAAAGTTGGATTTCTATAAACATATTAGAGTAGATATTGGATTCATAGTTCGTCCGTGACTTCACCAATTTTAAGGTTTCACCAATTTTAAAGTTTCCACTGAAAACCAGCGCTGCAGCCTGCTGTAGCATGATGCTGAGCTGGAGACCTATATTTGGTCACACAACTTTGTTGCTTTAACTATTTTGATAGTCTCTTATACTAAATATTGTGATCAAATAAAAACGTTTTCTTTCTTTCTTATGTAAGGCCTTCATTTCACAGGATATTGCTCATGTTATATCAACAAAGCTTAGTTTTTTGGCTTCTGGTAAAAAATAAAGAAGTACGTGTGTACGTTTTAAAAAATTCAACCCCTAAGGGTTGAAAGTTTTTAATGAAAGTCCTTCATTTCTCAAATTATAGCCATGAAACTTGGTATATAAACTGCGAGTTAAAAATGAAGAATTACGTGTTTCACAGTTTTTAAAAATTCAACCCGAAAAAGGGTAAAATAGGGGTTGAAAGTTTGTATATGAAAGTCCTTCATTTCTTAAAATATTGCTCAAGTTATATCAACGAAGCTTAGTGTTTTGACTTTCGGTAAAAAAAAAAGAAGTACGTGTCTCACAGTTCTTCAAAATTCAACTCCCAAAAGGGTAAAATAGGGGTTGAAAGTTTGTAAGAAGGTCTGTCATTATTTTTTAAGTTAGAGCCATTAAACTAGGTATTTTTTGGTAACTTGGTTGGGTTTTTTGGAATTTTGGTTTGAAATGGAGAAATACTTGATTAACTTTTTTTTTAATTTTATCCCCAAGGACGTGTAATATATAGTTAGTCCTCCAATCACGCCGCAACAGATTAACGTAATTTTTTGCATGGGTATAGTTGAGAATCTGGACAGTGGCATAGGCTACTTTTCATCCCGGAAAATAATGAAGTGCTGTGGGAATTGAAAAAAAAACTTATGCCACACGAACTCAATCACACCTGAACGGCTGAACGGATTGATTTGATGAAATTTGGCACAGAGATAGATCGTAGTCTGAAATAACACGTAGGCTTCTTTTTTTCCCGCGGGACTTCTTAATTTAAGAACCAAAAAAACCTCAAATGAATGTTTGTTACTCAATCTCGCCAGAACGGCTGAACGGATCTGGATGAACTTTGATACAGAGATAGATTATAGTCTGGAATAACACATTGGCTACTTTTAATTCCGGAAAATTAAAGAGTTCCCGCGGGAACCAAAAAACCTCAAATGGATGTTTGTTACTCAATCACGCCATTACGGCTAAATGGACCTAGATGATCTTTGCACAGAGATAGATTATAGTCTGCAATAGCCAACAACACATAGGCTACTTTCTATCCCGTATAATTAAAAACAATTCAATCCACGCGGACGAAGTCGCGGGCATCAGCTTGTTATTATAATAATAACATTCTCGCTAATCTATTCGGCAATAATAACTTTGGCGCCAGGGCAGGACATTCGTCATTTTTGCTATAAAAGGCATGATCTACTAAAATGGGACGACCAATTTAGTCGCACAGTCATGACATATGGTCACTCATCAGTCATAACTAAATCCATTGGTTATCACCATATCATCATCACGGTAATGGCGCGACCTCTAGCGCTTATCATTCGGAAGCATTCTGTTTTAATCTTATCTCGCGTTTGTAGTGTTCCCACAAAGTAACGGCATACCAAGTTGCTTTGTAATTTTTATTGCCGGAAGTAAAACTGCCTGATTAAATGTACATTATATTGTGTGATCCTTTCGGACAAAATCGTAAAGGTCGATTATATTAGTAGGCATTGTTTTCCTGTGACAAGTCATAATTAAAAAAAAACAAAAACACGACCGTCCTGCCAAAAAACTAACTAAAAAGTTTTAAATTAGAATCTTATTCACATTTTTATTAAATGATATTTTTTCGTGAATCACTGGCACTATAGCGTGATATATTTTTGGAATCTACTCATCATTTTCTAAATGATTATTATATAGTAATAAGTAGAAACACCCGATCACCATTTTAATCATACTTTATTAGCAATTTACACACAAACACTTTACAGACATCGCTGGACACTGTGGCTGGACATTACATCATAGATTAATATGTACCTACCACCATTACATCTCGATCTCCCTCTAAACGCCTCCAATCGCCCGTCACGGTCGAGGGCGCTGTAGAGGAAATCAGACCATAGATGGACCATAGATAGATTCGTCAATTTCAATCTTATTTTCGAATATTTTTTTCAAATTTAATCTTTAATGCGGGACCATGGTCACCCGGAATAAGCTAGGGATTCTAACGATACCTCATTTATCAAAATCGGTTCAGGCGTATAGAAGTTATCGTGGAATATACAAACTCACATACATACATACATACATACATGAACCCTGAAAACAATATCTATACTCCATATTTCAGGCAGTCGTATAAATAGTGCATAAACTTTTAAATTACGTACCTACTTTCATCTAACAAAATATACCTACTCCTGACTTCATACGTTGAACCTTGATAGAAAAGTCAGTAAAAATCAGAGCTCAGAATTTATGGTAGGTACTAAGTACCACACTGGCTAAGATGGCGGCCTGAAACAGCTGTTCTATTTGGCGGCCATTTTCAGCGAAAAAGTGTATAAATAACGACTTCCAAACATCTGTTTTGTATGGCGAGTTGGCGACCAATAGCGGAAGAATTGACATTTTTGTTCGTTAATTCAAAAAAGTTTTTCTTAAAAATAGGTGCTTACAATACTTACCTTGTAGTCGGAAAAACATATCTGACCCGGTGTTAGCGTCGCTAGTATCTATCAAAAATAAAAAAAAAAACAAGCATAAAAATTAGTTCAAATTTTGGCCACCGGGCAATGGCAAAACGAATATTATTACCTGTACCTAACCTACGATATATACGAAAGTACCTATCGCCATCGCTAAAGTATTGTCATTTGTTGCTAAACAAATTAACATATCCATCGCTAATTCTAAACACGACAAGTTCAGATGTTAAATTGAAGTAATTACGTCCTTAATTGAGACAAAGTAGGTATCTACTAACGACTAGTGGGAATTGGGACCAACCTACAAGACTATTTACGTAAACTAATTGATGTGTACTAACTGTGAAAGGTTCTAGGGACTAATTAGTCGACAGAGACTTAGACGAGACATCCATACATAAATACGCAAGTGTGTATATCTGTCTGTTACATGTTCACGACCAGTATAATCAGTTTTAATGAATTTTGGTACAAAGATGGCTTGCATTCCAAAGATAATTGAAATTTTATTTAAAGCCGCCAATGATACCTTTTTCATACCTATACATAAAGGAAGCCGCACAAACCAGCGCGAGAAGACAGAACGTAGCGTAGCGACGCGCAGACGTTTTGTTCAGTCCTGTCCCTAGTGCGTTGGAGCTGTTACTATCTCATACCTAGATCAATCGGCAAAACTGAGTTGTAAATAGGTAAGAAGATAACCTCTGGGTTCCTGATATTAAAAAGACAAAAAAATTAACAAGTTTATATCTCTCTTTCCAATGCAGCCATTAATATTGAGCGAGATTAATTTACCATCCCTTTCTAACGTCACAAAGATTTAATAACACCAAATTAGCAGCTGGAATGCAGCCGTGTCGAATGTTGGATGCAACCACACAATCCCGTAATTCAATCAACAAAAAACCCTCGGACAAAGAGTGCAAGAAATCACAAAAGGTGTTAAGGGATGACGTGACACAGGTAGCTTATAAAATAAATTCGGCTTGTGTTGATGTCGGGTTTTCATAGAAACTCGAAAAACATGTCTAGCGCAGTGCAGTGGTAGGAATACTTTTATATACCTATATCTCAAGGCTTCAAGCAAGTGGATTCATATTAAACGACTGACTGAAAAATCCAATCTTATTCCTGATCTACATTATAAGGGAATCGCTGTGCAAATCAGCTTTCTAGGTCCAAGATTTATATGCTGAGCGTGGATAAGTCAGTACTTTTGGCTTTTATTAAAAAAAGAAATTTTTCGAGTCTAATTCATCTATCGCACTGAGGCAGCGATAGCATCCCTGGCGCAGTGGTTAGCACTATGGAATTATAAGTTGGAGCATAAAGTTCGATTCCCGGAAGGAGAAAGTTGTAGGTTTATTCGTTAATAGACATTTAATCGCCTTTACGGCAAGCATGGCTGCCCACTGTCAATTCAGCTTGCTAACAAATCAATGGCTAACAGTGGCATAGGTTTTCCTTCGGATCTCAACATTTCGGGTCTTATTCCTCAGGGCAATTATGTAACGTAGCTGTTTACAAAGCCTTATTAAAGTCCTAAGTGGGGAGACCGCGTACAAGTAAGAGTGATATTGTGACGCTCACTCTGCACTATGCAATGGACCGAAAATATAAAGATAGGTGGCGGGATATGAATGGATCTGTCACCGTAAAATTTTTTCTATCCCGCGAGATTGTAAACTTTCGAAAGATTGTGAACCGTTCAATGTTCTACATTTTGAAATATTTATTGTATTTACGTTTTCTTGTCTCTGTCATACAGTTCGCGCGCGAGTTGAATGCAGAGTAAATGTATGTGTCACCATACATGCTCCCTATATAGCATCGTAACCCCGATATCTTACGTCACCCGGACGTGGTCATTACCTACGGCCTCGGGGGCGTGTGGACTAATCTTGTCCAACCGACCTCCCATGCGTCCCAACGTCATCCTAAGAAGAGGTCCGAGCCTCATAGGAGGCGCCCTAAGGAAGACGTTGCCCCCCCGATGTGATCAAGCCCTGGGGCTCTTTTCTCGGCGACGCCTAGCGCTCGTCCAACCCCCCGGTGGCGCTGTAGCGGCTAGTAGGGCCTATGCAGCATACTCAATCCGAAAAATAAACACCATACATTTTCTCTGCATTCAACTCGCGCGCTAACTATAGGTTAGGTTAGGGTTTGACATAATAGGGTAGTGTAGTAAGTTAATATGCCTAATAGATTACAATTTACCGAAATTAATGCGTTAAATTGTAAGCAGTATGTTACGGTTCACAATCTGTCGACAGTTTACAATCTATCGAGATAAAAAGCGTTAGTTTATAATCTAACGGTTTTTACAATTTTACGGTGACAGATCTACAAGGGTTACTAACTGTCTTATGGTAGCGCTCATTTGGACAGTGGCGTGTACTGGGTTTGAAGCTGGGGTAGGCATTAGTTGGTCAGAATACCTATTTACTAGCTGTTTTTATGGAAAATATGTATTGACGTATTTCCATTTGGGTAAGCTGCGCTTTTATGCCTTTATGAACTGCACTCCACTGTTTGGACAGTTCCTAGGTAGACGTCCTAAGGTCTTAACGTAAACCATCTACTATCACCAGTGACTACGAATCATTGTTTTGCATAAAAGCTAAATAGGACTTAGAAGTTAAAACATAACGACCTTTCGTATTATGTACCTAGCATTTAAATCGACCGCTGAATGATAGGTATTACTCAAAAGTAAACAACAAACAGATTTTTTATCTCCCGCTCGATCAAACAGCCTAGGTACTTGCCTACTTCATACATTTGCTTGGTGATTCACGTTAAGGGTCCTTATACAATCAGGCCGCAGCCAACTTTAGGTATATAACTCGCCACACTACAGCATATATCTGTACGCATATATAGCACTACGCTCTACGCTCGATTTTATAGCCAACTAATCAATTTTGTAACTTGAAATATTTGATTATTTATTTACTACATATTATTATCTATGCCTCCGCGCCACATTATTATAGTAAATACTAGCAGACGCACCCCTGCTTCGCTCGGGTGAAATTTTTAAAAATTCCTTGGAGGTCGAATTTCCAAAAATCCTGAAACACGTGTTTCTTAAATCCCTATAGTAAAAATCTGTAGGTATTTAACTCGCCACAATACAAAATATTTCTGCAAGCACGTATACTCTACGCTAGACCACAGTAAACGGATGAAACTACCTAGAAACGTTCGAAACAGCTCCCTCACACAAACATGCGCATCGACATAGCCGTCAGTAGTGATTGCCGCGTCATGACGAGTGGTCACGTATAAATCTATTTCCGCGATCTTTTTAAAAATGCAAGGAGTGTATTGCGTAGTATACGGCTGTTTGAACTCTGCTTCAACAAAACCGGAACTATCGTTTTTTAAATTCATTCTAAATCGATATTTGGGGCTCCCTGGGAACAAAAAACAGGAAACTGGTAACAAATTTAAAAAAAATCTCTGTTATTGTACCGATTTCGTACAAAATCGATATATGAGGATCCCTAAGATCACAAGACAGGAAACTGTTACCAAAATTTAAAAAAATCAGCGCCATTTTGAAATGTTTGTTATTGGACCGATTTCAGTCAGCGCCGTTTTGAAATTCTCTGTTATTGTACCAATTTCGTTCAAAATCGATATCTGACGATCCCTGGGATCACAAAACAGGAAACTGGTACCAAAATTTAAAAAAAGTCAGCGCCATTTTGAAATTCTTTATTATCGTACTGATTTCGTTCAAAATCGATATCTGACGATCCCTGGGATCACAAAACAGGAAACTGGTACCAAAATTTAAAAAAAGTCAGCGCCATTTTGAAATTCTTTATTATCGTACCGATTTCGTTCAAAATCAATATCTGGGGTTCTCTGGGATCACAAAACCGGAAACTGGTACCAAACTTTAAAAAAGTCAGCGCCATTTTGAAATTCTTTGTTATCGTACCGATTTCGTTCAAAATCGATATCTGGGGTTCCCTGGGATCACAAAATAGGAAACTTTTACCAGAATTTTAAAAAAGTCAGTGCCATTTTGAAATTCTCTGTTACTGTACCGATTTCGTTCAAAATCGATATCTGGGGTTCCCTAGGATCACAAAATATGAAAATTTTACCAGAATTAAAAAAAGTCAGCGCCATTTTGAAATTCTCTGTTATTGTACCGATTTCGTTCAAAATCGATATCTGAGGATCCCTAAGATCACAAAACAGGAAACTGGTACCAAAATTTTAAAAAATTAGCGCCATTTTGAAATTCTTTGTTATTGTACCGACTTTGTTCCAAATCGATATCTGGGGTTCCCTAGGACCACAAAACAGGCAACTGGTATTTAAATTTAAAAAAATCAGCGCCATTTTGAATTTGTGTTTTGTGATCCCAGGGACCGTCAGATATCGCTTTTGAACGAAATCGGTACAATAACAAAGAATTTCAAAATGGCGCTGAGTTTTTAAAATTTTGGTAACAGTTTCCTGTTTTGTGATCTAAGGGATCCTCAGATATCGATTTTGAACGAAATCGGTACAATAACAGAGAATTTCAAAATGGCGCTGACTTTTTTTAAATTTTGGTACCAGTTTCCTGCTTTGTGATCCCAGGGACCGTCAGATATCGCTTTTGAACGAAATCGGTACAATAACAAAGAATTTCAAAATGGCGCTGAGTTTTTAAAATTTTGGTAACAGTTTCCTGTTTTGTGGTCTAAGGGATCCTCAGATATCGATTTTGAACGAAATCGGTACAATAACAGAGAATTTCAAAATGGCGCTGACTTTTTTATAATTCTGGTAAAAGTTTCATAATTTGTGATCCTAGGGAACCCCAGATATCGATTTTGAACGAAATCGGTTCAATAACAGAAAATTTAAAAATGGCGCTCACTTTTTAAAAATTCTGGTAAAAGTTTCCTGTTTTGTGATCCCAGAGAACCCCAGATATCGATTTTGAACGAAATCGGTACGATAACAAAGAATTTCAAAATGGCGCTGACTTTTTTTAAATTTTGGTACCAGTTTCCTGTTTTGTGATCCCAGGGATCGTCAGATATCGCTTTTGAACGAAATCGGTACAATAACAAAGAATTTCAAAATGGCGCTGATTTTTTAAAATTTTGGTAACAGTTTTCTGTTTTGTGGTCTTAGGGATCCTCAGATATCGATTTTGAACGAAATCGGTACGATAACAAAAAATTTCAAAATGGCGCTGACTTTTTTTAAATTTTGGTACCAGTTTCCTGCTTTGTGATCCCAGGGATCGTCAGATATCGCTTTTGAACGAAATCGGTACAATAACAAAGAATTTCAAAATGGCGCTGAGTTTTTAAAATTTTGGTATCAGTTTCCTGTTTTGTGGTCTAAGGGATCCTCAGATATCGATTTTGAACAAAATCGGTACGATAACAAAGAATTTCAAAATGGCGCTGACTTTTTTATAATTCTGGTGAAAGTTTCATAATTTGTCATCCTAGGGAACCCCAGATATCGATTTTGAACGAAATCGGTACAATAACAGAGAATTTCAAAATGGCGCTCACTTTTTTAAAATTCTGGTAAAAGTTTCCTGTTTTGTGATCCCAGAGAACCCCAGATATCGATTTTGAACGAAATCGGTACGATAACAAAGAATTTCAAAATGGCGCTGACTTTTTTTAAATTTTGGTACCAGTTTCCTGCTTTGTGATCCCAGGGACCGTCAGATATCGCTTTTGAACGAAATCGGTACAATAACAAAGAATTTCAAAATGGCGCTGAGTTTTTAAAATTTTGGTAACAGTTTCCTGTTTTGTGGTCTAAGGGATCCTCAGATATCGATTTTGAACGAAATCGGTACAATAACAGAGAATTTCAAAATGGTGCTGACTTTTTTTTAATTCTGGTAAAAGTTTCATAATTTGTGATCCTAGGGAACCCCAGATATCGATTTTGAACGAAATCGGTACAATAACAGAGAATTTCAAAATGGCGCTCACTTTTTTAAAATTCTGGTAAAAGTTTCCTGTTTTGTGATCCCAGAGAACCCCAGATATCGATTTTGAACGAAATCGGTACGATAACAAAGAAATTCAAAATGGCGCTGACTTTTTTTAAATTTTGGTACCAGTTTCCTGCTTTGTGATCCCAGGAATCGTCAGATATCGCGTTTGAACGAAATCGGTACAATAACAAAGAATTTCAAAATGGCGCTGATTTTTTAAAATTTTGGTAACAGTTTTCTGTTTTGTGGTCTTAGGGATCCTCAGATATCGATTTTGAACGAAATCGGTACAATAACAGAGAATTTCAAAATGGCGCTGACTTTTTTTTTATTCTGGTAAAATTTTCATATTTTGTGATCCTAGGGGACCCCAGATATCGATTTTGAACGAAATCGGTACAGTAACAGAGAATTTCAAAATGGCGCTGACTTTTTTAAAATTCTGGTAAAAGTTTCCTATTTTGTGATCCCAGGGAACCCCAGATATCGATTTTGAACGAAATCGGTACGATAACAAAGAATTTCAAAATGGCGCTGACTTTTTTTAAATTTTGGTACCAGTTTCCTGTTTTGTGATCCCAGGGATCGTCAGATATCGATTTTGAACGAAATCGGTACAATAACGAAGAATTTCAAAATGACGCTGATTTTTTAAAATTTTGGTAACAGTTTCCTGTTTTGTGGTCTAAGGGATCCTCAGATATCGATTTTGAACGAAATCGGTACAATAACAGAGAATTTCAAAATGACGCTGACTTTTTTTTAATTCTGGTAAGTTTCCTATTTTGTGATCCCAGGGAACCCCAGATATCGATTTTGAACGAAATCGGTACGATAACAAAGAATTTCAAAATGGCGCTGACTTTTTTTTTAATTTTGGGGAAAGTTTTCTGTTCAGTGGTCCCACGGAACACCAGATATCGATTTTGAACGAAATCAGGACGATAAAAAAGAATTTCAAAATGGCGCTTACCGTACTAAAATTATTGGGAAAAAGTTTGTTAGTAGGATTGTTCTTCAATCACGCCGTAACAGACTAACGTATTGACCTAATTTTTTGCATAGGTATAGTTGGCTATAATAATAATTGAGTGTAGTTAAGGGCTCTGGAGTGTCATAGACTTCAATTAATACATTCATACATACATCCAACATACATACACACTCACACACACACGCATAGGCATACATAGACTCCTAATCTCGTACCCTTTCCTTTTGGCTTTGCTGTAATCGGGTAAAAAAAAGGGTGATTGAGAACTTTCTTCTCTGTCGTAAACAATATCAAGTTTTATCGAGCGCAGTATACAACACGGTGTTAATTTTGTCGTAATAAATTTCATGCAAAAAAGCGATACACCCACCCGTTCACGAGCGCATCTCAGCGCGTACTGAGCGCCACACGCCAAGCGGCCGGCTTCTTTCCATAGAAAATGTATGAAGAATTTTTTGTGTTGACACATAAATGACAAAGTATTTATTTGTATGCATAATGTTCCAGCATTTGGGTAGAGGACTATATAAGCCCCACTCTTTTGTTATTTTCAAGTTAAAATATGAAGCTGATCTAGCTTTATGGGTTCCTATCCAGACCCCATTTTTCGTCATTTTCAGCAGTTCTTGCGTTCGTAGAAACGTATTTATTCCGAAAATTTGTATGGGAGTGTGCATTTTTTATGGGGTCTAACTAGAGATGAATACATTACCTTTAATTTAATACCATAATATCCCAACAGCTCTTATTCCATTTATCTATAAATGGTACTTGAAAAAGTATGATATCTGTATAAGGGGCCTTAAAGTGACTGGCGATAGTTTTTTCGGACTCGGTCTAAGCACAAGGCCACCGTTTAATAATAAGGTTAGTTATATAGTGTTTCTGATCGTGCAACAATGGAAGGTAAAAAAGTTTAATTTGTAAATCGAATTTATAGGTACTTAAACCAAGTGCCAACCTTATTTTACATTTTTGCTGACCCTTCTGGCTTTATTCTATAGTCTCGAAAGTAGTCGTCAGTTTTATATCTAGCCAGGTCTCAGTTCACTGGTGCTTTGGGAGACTACGGCCGTGGCTATAGTTTCCTACCGGCAAAAGGTGCCGCCCAGCGGTTTAGCTATCCAGTACCATGCCGTGTAGAAACCGTTTGGGGTAGTTTTATTTTATATAACTACCATAACAGGTTAGCCCACTGGCATTTTAGACTGCATCATCACTCACCGCCAGGTGAGATCGCAGTCAGAGGCTATCTAAACGCATGCTGGGGATGAAGCGACATTTACAAATTAAATTAATAGAGCTAGTCGCCATTAGTATTTATTAATTTAAATACCAAGCACCGATAATATTGGAGGATGTAACGATAACGGGGTGCTTAGAGTATGATTACAATCACTTCCCACTGATACGGGGACGGGGACCCGCATAGAACCCGCATGTTTGAACTTAACCAACTGTTGGACTTTATGACGATTCACTTGCATTATTAATTAGCTTTAATAAGCTTAGTATTTTTATTGAATTTCTACTGAATTATGATTTATGCCCGCATCCGCGTTGGTGAGGTTTTGTGATTTCTGCGGGAATTCTTTAATTTTCCGAGTATTTTTAATCCACTACAAGTTAGCCCTTGACTGCGATCTCACCTGATGTTAAATGATGATATAGTTTAAGATGGGAGCATGTTAGGGGTATAGCAGTTATATCAACCCATACTGGCATACCCCTATTCGGTTTCTACGCGGCATCGTACCGGAATACTAAAACGCTTGTCGGCACGTTTTTGTCGGTAGAGTGGTAACTAGCCACGGCCTAGCATCCCACTTGGCCAGACCAGGGAAAAATCAGAAAATATAAATTCCCTAATTGACCGTGATAGCACGTAAAGACAACAGCGCTCAACACTGCGCCACGGAGGTCGTCGGAGCTTAGCTTAGTGAAAGAAAATAGTTATGGTTATAGGAAATGAAAATGAATGAATGAAATGTAGAATACAAAGTATCAAAGTGCCAATCGACTAATATCGTGAAAGGTGATCTTATTTATCGAGCGTTATAATTTGTAAGCAACACCGACGCTAAGAGAAAGCAAATTAATAAGGCCCGATGGAAAATCAGTACATTCTACTTAATTTACCCAAGTGGTCTAGTACTAGATACTTACTTCATTATGGACATGCAACTGGCGTTAGGGTAAAAACACATCGTGGATAGAACAGGATAAAACGCCCGCGTTTGAAAGCGGGCCCTGACGTTTCGGGCTAACAACGTTTCGGTCTGTATGTGTTTTCGCTTTAAACCTGTTATTTGATCGCTATTCGAATTCGTCCTTCGCGAACCGGTAAAATAGAAAAAAGGCAGCTGTCTTCAGAAGCGTTGATAGACCTCAAAACGAAAAAGATTTCAAAGTAAAATAACTCCTAACGCAACTATGTTAAAGGCGATAATACATAGAGTATTTTGCATTTCAATAACAATGTGGAGTAGGGTAAATTTAACTATGAGAAAGGATCTAGTTGTAAGAATTTTAAAGGCTTGGACATATACAAAGCCTGATGAATACTTACTAAGCTTAATATAGTCACACTGGAGTATATTATGAATGAATCTACATAATACCTATTATGGGGCAGCCGAAGGACGGTGCGCGATGGCTGCAACCTGCGCAGTGTAAACTTAGGGTAATGGTTAGTTAAAGGTATACGTTCGAAATAAAATATCGCACCACTAATACGAGTCAGCTGCGTTTAATTGCCTTAGACCCGCTTGCAGACACGCCGGGTTACGTTTAACCCAGGAATAAACTTGAAATTTTGACAGAAGTTTTATACGAAGTCTGTCAAAGTATCACCTTATTCTGGGTTAAAAGGATATTCCGGCGTTTCTGCAAGCGTAAGCGTTTATCAAGTCATCATGCATCGGTAAAAGAAGTAGCTAATTTTTTGCAGAAATAATAATCTATTCAGCGCGGAAATGCAGCCAGTTAGCGGATATAAAATTAAGATTATAAACTATAATTTTCAATGTACTTCATGAATAAGTATTACAAATTTGTCTTTACCATTGTCTTACAACTCCTAGTCCTATAGCTCCATAGTGCACATTGCTATAGCACAGCGCCGCGGCACCGCGTTTTGTGTGCCCAAGCCTTAAGGATTTACTCGACTACATGCCACCGACTCTAAAAGGGTAAAAGGACAAAAAGGAAACGGATAGAAATAATGGATTTATTCTTACGTCACTCTTAAGATGGATTCCAGCCCGTCCATGCGGGACGGTCAAAGGGGATTTGTGGGAACTAATAACAATTAGTTGCGTCCACGACACAATAACATACCTATTGTTAAAGAATGGACATCCAGGGAACGTCCTATCACTAAAATAGACGCGTATCCACGTTTTTTTATTGTTATTAATTGGGACGTATATCCAACCAGTCCAATACTACAAAGAACAAGATTTAATATACTAGTATCCAGCAAGGCTAGCATGCGCACAACGAGTAAAATTATGTCTAACCATTTTCTCGCGTTATCTCTATTTGTCTACCGAAGCTTACATGGTTACACATATTACTTGTCTCGTTACATCAAAAGTAGAGAAAAGTAATATTTCTTATCTTTGGTATTTTTCTCGACGAACCCTTACATGCCGACATTTATTTCACGTAATATAGTTACCGGATTTTACGATAAATTTGCCGGCAACGAGAACATCTCACTCTCTCTCGTAGCGAGATATCTCGTTGTGCGCATGCTAAGCCTGTGGGTCATCATTATCGTCAACCGATAGACATGGCACCATGACCGCATAGCATAGTTTAGCTACATATTATCTAGAATACCTAGGTCACTTTTAGGGACTTCCTTGGTTCCACGCTCTAAGCCTACGGTCATGCGCCGACTGTACCCATGCGACTCCCTGCGACTTATGATGTCGTCCAGATTTTGTTCTATTAGTTTGATCCACCTGTTGGGGGGCCTGCTTGCTTGCTGCTGGCACCTAAGGACCGATACATGTCGACATGGTCTGTCGACACCCAAATAAATTAAGAATTTAAAAAAAATGTTTACACTGTAAGAACGTTTTCTGGAGATTGACTCTACATTGCACTATTTTTGCCCAGAACAGTCAAAGGTTACCAATACTTATGGCCGTGGGAGGTTTCGGCTGCGGCTTGCTAAGTACCGCCCTACATTGTACCGCCAAGCGTTTATTTTACCGTCACATACACTTACAGTAGAAAATAGAAAGCTTTTGAAATAGTTAATATTATGTTTTGTTAGTATGTGTCACCGTAAGATTGCAAAAACCGTTAGATTGTAATCTAACTAGCGAAACTGTAAACTGTCGACAGATTGTGAACCGTTCAATGTTCTGAGTGTAAATTTTTGAAATATTCAATGTTTTCTTGTCTCTTTCTTGTAGGTTAGGTTAGGGTTCGACATAAACAGCTATTGCCGTAGGTAGTTTTATCGGGTTATTATACCTAACAGATTAGTCTATCGACAAACAATGCGTTAAATTGTAATCTGTCGACAGTTTACAATTTCGCTAGTTAGATTACAATCTAACGGTTTTTGCAATTTGACGGTGACATATGCATTAATACTTAGTACTTAGTACTTTGTCAGTTTATTTTGAACTAACAGCCACTTTCAATATTTATTAAGATAATGTAAGTACCTATATATGTATATCTTATACAACTGTTTATATTATATACCTACCTACATAACTAGGTTATATAATATACTATATTCAGCGTAAACCAGTTTCCTATACTTATACTTTGGCCCTATTTTAGCTACTATATTGGGCCCGTCCACAATAAAATATAATATCCATTTTATTGTATTCGTAACCTAGATCAACAAGACAAAAAAGCATATTGCTTCGAAGAAAACTATTCAAAGGAAAACATATAATATCAGTTAGAGGCAGGAAACCAAAAACTGTTCACGATAGGTATATCTTTCACCGATCGTTATTAACTAAAAGAAGAAACACATCGAATAAAGTTCAAATATTTTATGTTCTCTCGAACGGATGTTTGAATATTCTAATGTTATTTACTTGTAATATCAGTTTGAACGATTCATGTCCCGCTAACGATAGAAATGTTATATAAACAGATAAAATTAACTGTATTTAGGTACCTTTAACTATTGTTGGTTTTTTTTAGTAAATATTGTAAAATTACTTCGTGAGTTCATAATGTATATGTAAAAAAGTAAAACACTAGAAAGTCGATAATATAGCACATTTACACACATATATGTATTATTATAATAATGTATGTATGTAAATGCTGTATTATATATGAGCTATAAGTCAATTTATATAAATCTTAAAAGCTCTATTTATTTACTCTCGATTTTAAAATGCCTTCTTTGAATATTTGAATGACAATGACAAATTATTTCTATAAGTACTTATTTACTTTTTTCACAAAAAGAAAGAGCATTTTAAGTATAGAATATCCGAGGCATTCTTAATAATAGAAAGTTAAATATAGTTTCTATCGTAAGCCCCTCTATCAGTTTCTTTGCTATAAGATAACCTTATAATGATCCATAGAGGCACGTAAGTAGTAGAGTTATCTTATAACTAATAAAGTTATAAGATAACTCTTTAAGGATCCAGTCTGAGACGTGGATTCCAAAAAGTGGTGCTATTAATTAAACACGTCGTTTACAGTTAGCGAACATGTGTGGGCTCAAACTGATTCAAAATTTAAAAGAAGCGGGTTTGAGTCAACCCGATTCGTGTTAGAAAAGAATATCTTCAAGCAAGTAATGAGTCAAGAGCATCGAGTAATACCCCGAGGAGAGGACAAAGCGATAGTGTGGTTCTGGCCTAATAACACGAAATGCATCATGGATGATTTGGATCGCAAGAAAGAAATACAAGTTTCATGCGGGCGAAATTTGCAAATCAAAACATTAACATAAATACATATATATACAACATACTAACTCGTAACTCATAATCAACGGGGTTCGATGAAACAAGGAGATAATTTCCCTCTGTTTTTTGACCGATCTTACCAAATTAATGCTAACATTGGCTTCAGCCCTGTTTCACTAAATACGTGACACTATTGAGCCTTTCCTGTCGGATTAAATGGTCTAAACATCTACTCAGATTAATTGCAATCTTCAACGCATACTTAAATGAAAAATATCAACACTTTATTATGTCTGGCCCCAGTGGGCTAGTACTTTGACGTAGACGAGACGAGAGGGCATCGAAATTGTCTGAAAAGAATATCTTCAAGCAATGAGTCAGGGCGTGGGGCAGCACATAAATTAATCTTACGTGACAGGCGATAGATGGGTCACACTCGTTGGTACTCATTTATTTTTGTGCCTCAATGTGGGTTAAAAAAGAGTCACAAGTTACAATTCATCTACCAAATATAGCAGCCTAAGCTGGGGTATATAATATATAGGGGGTATGGGAGTTCAGTTGTAACTTAGGTATACCCATAACCCTAATCGGTTTCTAAGCGCCATCGTACCGGAATGCTTAATAGCTTGTCTGCTCTTTGCCAGTAGAATGGTAGACTGGTAATTATAGCCATGACCGAAGCCTCCCTCCAGAAAATTTATGGTTTGTAAGTATTAAGTGGTGGCACTAGGTTACCTGTTAAATCAATCAATCAATATAAAATTTAAAATTATATGAATCTTAACGTCATGAAAACATCGAAAAGATTCGGTTGATTAGTTACTAACATTAGTTTCAAACTTTAAATGCTAATGTTCTAGGAAGTCCGAGTAAAATGATTTCTAGAAAGTCTAATCAATACCTAACCGTGTTTAGTTTCTGGGACAATACAATGGCAACTTGTGGATCTAATGATTTCATTTTTATGCACCAAATCGTACAACTCGTTTTCAATAGCTGCAGCATTTCCTTTCAATTCAATACTAAATAAGTAACGGTAGGACTTTTGTTTTCACTCCAAAAGCTTTGTAGATGTCTTTTAGAAAGATCAGCCCCCCGATTATGTAAGGAAATCGTAATCCAGGGACTGAATAGCAGATTTATAAAGGTTACAGAAATATAAGTGTAAAGGAATAAAAGCTGTAACCCCTTTGAATGTGTTTTTAATTCTGTTAACCCGAAACACTTATATTTCAGTAACAGAAATTAATCTGTACCAGAAATGAAAGTGTTTTAAAGTGTAACCGAAATAGCGACGTTGCTAAATTTACTGTTGACGCGTATACAAATTTGAACCTAAGGTGAAAGCACCGATTGTTGCAATAGTTTCAAGAAAAACATGGCCATGTTGTGTCAGTGTGTGTAAAGTCCAATGAATTAAGAAGAAAGCGTTATCACACAGTGTAGTTTGTTAGGGCATGAAGCCCTTTAGGGTTGCAGATAAAAACACTTATTAACAGAAATAAACGGTTACAGATTGATTAGGTCACAATATCGTTTCTGTTTCCGTTATAAGTGTTTCTGTTTTATAACAGTTTCAAAAAACAGTGTTTAAACCTTCGGTTACTGTTTCAGTCCTTAATCGTAATCGTTTGTCAATCGTTTTTGAGCAGTTCATACATGCCTGCACGTCAAAAAGCATGTATGAACTCCTAAATCAATCGAGTAATACGTTTTAAGCTGTCAAATGATTACGATTTGCTTAGACAATTGGGCCTTACTTTAATGCAGTTCTGATTACACTAGCGGCACGCTATGATGGCCGGTTTGACACATTACAATAGTGATGTGGAATGTCAATTTATTCTCGAACAAAAAACAATTAAGTTTTGTTTTTGTACCTGATTAAATAGGTTTAATAAAACAAAAATGTATATGTTTATTTAATTTATTTGAACGAACTGAATATTTGAACGAAAATGAATATACATACTTTATATGCACACAAGAAACATATGAATACAAAAGATACCAAAAAAGGTGCCACAAAAGGCCATAATTAATCAGATTCGTCCATACTACTATTTTCACTGTCGTCACTGCTATCATCACATACATTAATAATTATATGTTCGTTTTCTATAATATTATCTATTTTCACATCTCTTTCATAATCTTCCCTTATTAATTTAACAGTTCTATTCACAACCTTTTCCCAGTCTCCTTTAGTCACATGTTCACAAGCTTCTTCAGAGGTTTGTCCACATAGTGAAAATTGTTCATATTCACAAGTACATTCACCCCTTAAATGGTGCAAACTGATTTTTCTACACTTGTATACATTTAAGAAATCAATTTAATAAATAAATTTTGAGTCCTAAACCTAAAACTACATTCGATAAAATTTATGAATCTCTGCACATCACTATCGTCAATAAAGTAATACAATTATTTCCTTCAAAGTCGTTATCAATTAATACGGAACTTCATGAGAAACTACATTCGATAAAATTTATGAATCTCTGCACATCACTATCGTCAATAAAGTAATACAATTATTTCCTTCAAAGTCGTTATCAATTAATACGGAACTTCATGAGCGGACAAACGTCAAACCGGCCATCATAGCGTGCCGCTAGTTTAATAGAGGTCAAGATAGAATTATTTTCTTTTCATTATGAGTATTGATGATTCATTTTCATGCTTTTTACTTAAGTGGGTTGTTTCAGTTTTTTAATAATAATTCACCCATTATATACTATTGACCTATTGGAACTTAATGAACGAATAGTTAAAAGTGTTTTACTCCTAAAGGTGATATTAAAATGCCAACTAATCAACTACAGTAATCAAGTATAAATAACACGAATCACCAGCTTATTCAGTCCATTACACTGTGCACAAACCTCTCTTTCTGCTTGCAATATATGACAGAAGCACATTGAAGACACGCCACACTACGCGATCGCGCAAGTCTTTTTTATGTTATAGGCGAGTTTTTTATTTTATTTTAACAAGTTACCCCTTAACTTCTCACCTGGGATGGTAAGTGATGATGCAGGTAAGCCTGGTAGGGTAGCTTTATTTAACCCATATTCCTAATTAGTTACACTGAGGTAGCCTTTGGTCTGTTGTTTATCGACCACGTCTCTGATGACAGAAATACAAAGGCATACGTGCCTGTGGCGTAGGCGTTACTTTCATTAAAAAATCAACATTTTAGGATCAACACAGAGCAGATTCTGTTAGTTCCGAATTTCGCACATAAACGTGTCACTTGTCAGAGTGCACATTCGTGGTATCATATACTCGTAAGTAGCGTGGCGTGAGGCGTTGCGTTGATAAATTGTTTCTACCATTATTATATTTGATCCAGGGACATTCGTAGTTTGCTTGCAAAACGCAGATTAAAGTGACTCATTTCCTACAGACCAGTTTAATATTATATCACAGCAATTAGTTTCATATATTTTGCTAAAGTAACCTTTAAACATGGAAAAAGTAAGAAAATATTACTTCGATTACTAGGTATAATTCTTATTTTTATTAAGTACAAGAAAAAAGGCATTTTTTGATCGTTATTCTGAGGGTGGCGTTATTACTGCGAAAACCGCAAAATTATGCATTTTATCAACTTTAAGTGACTAATAATTAATCTAACCAGATACTTAAGGTATTATTATCCTATGGACTTTTAGAGGTCACATTGAAGTGGAATTTCGCGTTTGTCTGCTGTTGTAAATCAGCAAAGAAGTCTTTCACTAGAGTCTAGACTCTAGACCATCAAGGACGATGGGTAGTAGATGAGTAGTATGGGTAGTTCTAAAGGTTAACAGTCTGAAGTGGACTAGAAATACTAGTCCAATACAGACCATTTAAGCAATAGAAAAGTTCTTGACTGGACACTATAATATTATTTTCTATCGTACCAGTAGATATTATAGATATACAGTAGATAGGTACGTACTTAGGTAGTGGTTGGTAAAATCAGCCAGAATAGCTGATATTAGGTTAGTTGAAAAAATATACCCGCCTTCTCAGTATAAACTTATAATTTTCAGTCAGTCTCAATATATTAAAAATCTTATAACCTATTACTATTATTACATTACACAATGAGCACATCGAAAACAAAATTATTCGCAAAATACCAATCCATTCATCTTGAAGATTGCGTAAAAACTGCAATAGCAAGAACAAAACAAAAGGTAATAATAATTAGTTAGTTATCAAGCCGTGAAAGTTAAGCTTTTTCACGAAGACTCGCCGCCACCAACAAAGCATCATGGACGACGACGGTTCTGCCGACATGCCACAGAGTTGACAATACTATTAGAACAGTTCTCATAGATTTTGCTAAAATAAAGAAAACAAAGATTATAATTTTAAGAAACTACAATATTCCACACCTCAGCCATCATATCCACTCACAGAACTAGAATCTATCAGGCGATAACAAAACTACCATCCAGTATTCCCACGAGGTTCCAACTGTCTGTTGTGTTGTGGACTATTTCATGAACTAG
The DNA here is from genome assembly GCA_964035005.1 of Erebia palarica. Lineage (NCBI taxonomy): Eukaryota > Metazoa > Arthropoda > Insecta > Lepidoptera > Nymphalidae > Erebia > Erebia palarica. The sequence continues at coordinate 33,563,058 of OZ035983.1, forward strand.
CTTACGTCCCGAAGAATGTCGTTTTTATCTCGCTAGTTTTACCCCCGAAAATTCATAGAACTCCAGTGGGATTTTGCATACAGATGCGGATTAAGTCACGAGCATGATCTTGTTAATAATAATTACTTATGTCATTTCTAATTACCAGTAGGTCTATGTTTGCTCAGAAAGTGAGAGTAATGGATGTGCTCACGGCGCTCTGTGTGGCTCTGTGCATCGTGAATGATGGGTATAATTAACGGCTGTGAGCTGTGCCCGCGCCGGGTCACCTGTGCACTTTTACTTTCATCTTGAACCAAGAGTCAGTGGGACTATACGAAGAAATAGTCGACAACAACTGGCGGCCTTACTACAAAAAAACTTAGCTTTAGGCGCGTCACATCCATACAAAACTATCATAACTTATTTTAAGCATTTTTATTTACAACAAAAATATCAAATTAAAACTAAGAAATACATTAAAATCTAAATCTTAAAAGTTTTTTTAAGCATCAGTTAAACTAGCTTTGTTTTATGGTAAGACGGTAGGTAATTGTTTTATACACAAATTTTAGGCACGGTTTGTATCGGCTTTAAAGGAATAGAGCGTGGATTTTGGTTTTTAAAAATCTCATGGGAGCTAGGGATTTTCGTCCCCACTCCCCACTCTTCAGGATCGGTTATTTAGATGGGCCATGAAAAGGTAAAGAACAGGCAGCATTCCAAAAATTACGTTGATCCTGTGCCTGTTCCACTACAGCTTGATTTTAAAATATGCGTAGTGAAGTTCCTTCTAAATTTTTCTGCCAGCTCTCCGTTAATCACTTTACCGTAAACATGTTACGAGGCGACACGTAACAAATCGCTATCTCGGCCATTCGGCTATAATAAAGACGTCGCGTCTTCCTTCGTCTATGGCCTACTTCCAAATATTTTTTTAGGTTTATATTTAAAAAAGAAAGGTTCTTCGATCTAATCAAGAACAGCTAAGTGAAGATGCAGTCTGAGACGCCTAGCTTAAAAAGTACGCTTAGGTATGTTTATCATTTATTATTTGAGACCCATAAGATAGAAATCAGAAATGCAGCAATGATTTGTAGCAGTACTCTACTATCGAATGTTTTTCACACGGAAATGCATAAGAAAGCCAAAACAGCTATATTATACGCTTACGCGGTTCGGGTCGGGTGCAAACTAAAAATCTATACTTAATATTATAAATGCGAAAGTTTGGATGGATGTATGGATGTGTGGATGTATGTGTGTTACTCTATCACGCCCCAAAAACTGAACTGATCTGGCTGAAATTTGGCGCAGAGATAGATTATGGTCTGGAATAGCACACAGGCTATCCCGGAAAATTAAAGAGTTCCCGCGGGAACCAAAAAGCCTCAAACCCAGCAGACGAAGTCGCGGGCATTTGCTAGTACATAATATTTCCCAATCGAGGAAAGTTCCCAATTACAGGTTCTGCGACTGTGTAGTCTATTCCATAGTACTCCCATTTAAATTTAAATGCGGCTATGATTGAAAATGTACATGTAGTGGCCATTAGGCTTAGGCATCGTCGCGGTGGGTCCCACCTCCAAGGCAGGATTTCACGGTGATCACTGCCATAAGGCGTTTGACAGGCGAAGGAACAGTTGGTATATCAAACTTGATATGTTTCTGATATTTTGAACTCTACGATCTTCTATGTAACAAATGGGGTAAGTTACTGTACAATTGAGGTGTATTACCCATTCATAGTTTTAAGTTGAATTCGTAAATCGGGACACGGCCTTTTGTAGTTGGGCTCCTTTAATCAACTGCTGCTGTAAATTGTGGAGGTACTCCGTAAGTTCTCCTGAAATTGCAATAAAGGTCAGGATGAGAATAATACTATTGTATATAAAATACTTACCAAACTTCGACACCGGAGCATCTTCAGGAGATGTTGACTCGACAATGCACGATTGTGAAGTGACTATCGTATCGCAAGTTCCAGCTTATATACCTTTTTGGCATGGCTCATACTGAAGCCCCGCCCCCTCCCCTATTACTGTATAAATTGAGTAAAGGTGAAGGGGGCGGGGCTTCAGTATGAGCCATGCCAAGAAGGTATATAAGCTGGAACTTGCGATACGATAGTCACTAGTCCTGAAGATGCTCCGGTGTCGGAGTGAAACGTACGTTGAGAGTGATTTGGAGGATTTGTGTGGTGTGGTGTTGTGCCTGTGCGAATTGCTGGGTGGTGGGTGTCGCATGTTGCAGGTGAAAGACAAGCACTGTACCACACAGATTTGTCTACTGTAGCGAATTAAACTACTAGTTCATTCACTATCATGGACTTCCGCAAAGTAACGCCTGCTTCTATTCAATAAACGAGTAGAAGTAACAACTAACATAATTATCAATTTTAAAACTTAAGATCCTTCACTGACTGACAAAACAGCTGATAATCCACCAATGTCAGAACCAATTTTCACCAAGTTTAGCTTAGAATCTTCTTCTTTTTCTTCCTGCCCTTGTCCCACGCTACGTGGGGTCGGCACAACATATTTTCTTCTTCCATTCACTTCTGTTATCCGTCAATCTATCATTCACCTCTTTCACACAATCCATCCATCTTTTCTTTGGTCTCCCTCTACTCTTTTTTCCTTCCACATGCATATCTATCATTCTTCTCGTAATATGCCTGTCATCCCTCCGCATTACATGCCCATACCATGCTAGCCTATTACTCCTCATCTTTTCTATCACTGGCGCTACTTTCAGACTTTCCCTTATATATTCATTCCTAATCTTATCCATTCTAGTCACACCACACATCCATCTCAACATTCGCATTTCATTCGCAAGTACTTTTCTTTCATCCGTCCCTTTCACCGCCCAACATTCAGAACCATACAATGCGACAGGTCTAACGACTGTCTTATATATTTTCCCTTTTAAATTAAGGGGAATTCGTGGGTCGCATATTACACCTGAGACCTGTCGCCATTTCATCCATCCCGCATTCATTCTTTTGTTCATGTCTCGGTCAATATTGCCATCGTTTTGGAAGAGTGAACCGAGGTACCGGAAATCGGAACAGACCGGCAGGGATACACCATTTAAGGCAATTTCATGGAAACGGGAGGGGCCACCGAAGTCACAGAACAGATGTTCTGTCTTCATTCGGCTGATCCTCAGGCCAACACTCTCCAATCTCTCTTGCCATTTTCCCAGTCTGTTCTGGACCTCAGACGCCTCTTCCCCGACAAGTTCAATGTCGTCAGCGAACATCATACACCAGGGTGCCTGCTCCTGTATGCCTGATGTTAAAGCATCCATTACCAGGAGAAACAGGTAAGGACTTAAAGCTGATCCCTGGTGCAAGCCCACTTCCACATTGAACCTATCTGTAACGTCAGCTTCTGACCGTACCCTTGTGCTCGCTTCTGTATACATCGCTTTCACAAGCCTCACATACGTCTCAGGTATTCTTTTTACTCTCATAGCCCACCACAGAACTTCTCGGAGAACTCTGTCGTATGCCTTCTCGAGATCGACAAACACCATATGCAAGTTTCTATGTGCACTCCTGTATTTCTCGCAGAGTTGTCGAAGTGCAAATATAGCATCTGTCGTTCCTCGTCCCGGCATAAACCCAAATTGATTTTCTGCTATCTCACTCTCCTCTCTCATTCTTCTTTCTATCACTTTTTCCCAAATTTTCATGCTATGTGACATAAGCTTTATTCCTCGATAGTTATTACAGTCCTGTACATCACCCTTGTTTTTGTAAATGGGCACCAGCGTACTGTTGCACCATTCTTCTGGGATCGCCTCCTCGAGTAATAACTTATTGAAGAACAAAGTCAGCCAACTCCATCCATCTGCTTTTAGAAACTTCCATACTTCAGCTGGTATACTATTTGGCCCTGTCGCTCTACCATTTTTCATACTCTGCACTGCCATTCTTACTTCATCTACACTCACCCTTTTACCACACCCAAGTTGGGTGGTACATCGTCTAGCTCTCTGCTCCAATCGTTTTCTTCATTCATCAACCTTCTAAAATATTCCTTCCAACGCACTTTAATTTCATCGTCATTCATTAAAACCTTCCCATCATCACTTTTTATGCATTTGATATGTATAATATCCCTTGCACTCTTTTCTCTCATTTTCGCTAGCCGGTACAAATCTTTTTGTCCTTGAGGGCTGTCCAGGGACTCATACAACTTGTCTCGGATATTTCCCCTAGCAATAGCAACAGCTTTCTTAGCTTTCCTTTTACTCTTCACATTTTTAAGTTTAGCTTAGAATCATGTCGATTAAACCAACTTTCGAATATAATAAAACTTATTAATTTGTTCGTTCGTTTGACAAACTAAAACCAGTCGTTCGAGTGCCATAGACATTAGTCATACATACAAACAGACAAAGTAAAGCGCTCAAACTAAATTCAAGTTAAAAATATAAAAGCGAGTGTGTAATTCATCACATTTAGTACTATTATACGAATAGCCTATTATCCTTTGATGCGGTCGGTCCACATCGGGTGGGTACTCCATAATGGGACGTCTTTGAGATGAATTGGTTAGGATTAGGAATGCAGTCCGTGATCGAGCGGTGAAGTTAAGACGGACTGGGCTTAATAAACTATCTTACCAGTTACCATCATAATATATTCGGAGATTTTTAGAGATAACATTCTTGTCACATCACATTCAAACAATACTCCAGTATCAAACTTCTTGTATCGTTTATGATAAGTTTTATTTAAAATTTTACCTTCGGAATGAGAATTCCATTGAGAAGAGCTGGCAAGAAACTCAGCAGTTGCTCTCATCTCAAGCTAAAAACACTATTAAAACATATATAGTATTTTGATGACATGCTGAACTACTAAGTTTACGGCTCTTATTTTACTAGGATGAGACACATTTATCTAAAAAACATTAGTTGCTAGCATTATATATAGGTACTTATCATAAAGGATCGAAATCTTCAACATATTTCACAGAAAAAATCGTAAAAAAAACATGTAAAGCAAATTAGCACTATACACTTAATCCCCTGAATCTCTGACGAAAACAGTAAAAGGAGCAACGATCAATTATAGAAAAAGCATTATTCATTCCTTGTCTAAAAACACCACCCCTGAAAATATCACAATGACATAGATAAAAGTACAAAATAAACACGAAAGCAAAGGTGGCATCATTAAATCGAGACACTGGGTGATAAAAAACAGATTTATCTGCGAAGGGACTATTTTAACAAAGCACCCCTTATTCTGATGCGGCCATACGTGGGAATACGCCTGTGTCCAATTGACGCTGAATTTGCATTAGCCACTTCATAGACAGCTGTGGCTTACTACCATAGCTAAAAGCAGTATTATTTTGAAATATTGGTTGACTCCATAAAATAAGGACTTTAATTCTGAAACAAAAGCGTAAACCATATTAATAAAATAATACTGCTTTAAGCGATAGCAGCAAGCCCCTGTTATGCTGTGGTTACATTCGGTCATTAATCGGCGTCATAAAAGTAAAACACAAGCGGTACATGATTGACTTGAGATTTCATCATCCTAGAATAGTCAAGTTACCATTTAGAAATCTGATCTAGTGTCGAACCTGAATAAGCGAGAGCGAATGTGATATGTAGATAATTATTCTCATCTATCGAGTTTCTCGCTTATAGCCATGTCTGAGGTGTTAAGTGGCTTGTAAAGGAGACGTTATCATTTGAAGCCAGCTTAAGAGTATGCTTAGAAAATTTCTGAAAAGCTAACTAATGTTTTCAAAATATATTTTAAAACTCTGAAATCAACCGCTTTGGACTCTGTACCTACTCAAATAAACCATCTATTATGTACACATATTATGCAAATAAAGAATCTGAATCTGAACCTAATCATTGCTACCTAAATTGGAATTGTATTTTGGCAAACTCTCTCGATATATTTATTATCAACTCTCCATTTTCATTTTTTCCTCCCCTTGATCCATCTCGCTCAAACCATTCTTATTATATGGAATTCCTGTATTTCATTATATCTCAAAAAATGTCGAATCAGGTAAACCGCTTTGCCTTAATTACTTTCTAACTACTTACCTACCTGACCGTCACTGGAATTTGTCTCATAAACTTTAGAAAGCAGCAAAATCAATGACCTGAAACCATAAACATAATATTACTACTTAGAAACAAAGAAGCTGATTTTGTTTTGTTTACAACGCTTCTGCACGTGCGGTATTGGCACGCGAGCTGTGGCGATTCCGCGAAATTTATAAAGATTCATAATATTATTTAATTCTATGTAAATAGGTAAACGCTCGATTTGTTCTTTACTAGTGCAGACTTTCACTTATATAAGAACTTTGGTACATAAAGCATCGCGTCAAGTCAGAGATGTAGTAAAAATAATGCTCTTGATTAAACTTTCTTAGAGATTTAGACAAACCATTTAACAACCTCCTATAGTTCGCGCGCGAGTTGAATGCAGAGTAAATGTATGATGACAAGTACTCTGCATTCAACTTGCGCGCGAACTGTATGTAGGTACAGTTGTGAACATGGTCTCATAGATGGAAGATTACTCATTCGATTCCCGGCAAAGTTAATTTTGGGAATTTATAATTTCTAAATTGTCCCAGGTCCGGTCAGGTGGCATCAGGTGGAATCGGCAGGTACTATGGTTACCACAACACTGACAAAAATGTGCTGCCCTAGCCTAACCGATTAAAAGGGTATAAGTGCTATTAATACTTATCTTCTTAGTCCCCACAGATTGCTAACATCTAAAGACTGCATAATCACTTACCACCAGGTGATATCGCCGTCAAGTGCTTACTTATAGTGGAATAATCCATACTATCATACTTACTAATATGATTAACGTGAAAGTGAGTCTGTCTGTCTGTCTGCTACGCTTTCATGGCCCATCCTTTCAACCGATTTTGATGTGGTATAGAGTTAGATTGTATCCCGGGGAAGGAAATAGGCTACTTTTTATCCCGGAAAATTAAGGAGTTCCCGCGGGAATCTAAAAAACTTAATCCACGCGAAGCCGCGAGCATCATCTAGTTATTAATAAGTACGTTTGACAAAATTGGTAGATACTTGATATGGCTCTCATCGGCTGCGATCACAAAACAGTGTGACTTACCCATTGGAATGATGTAACCCCAACTTTACATCCAGTATGAAAAAGTGATAGTTAAAAGCAGAGGTAATGAGTCGGAAGAGCTTTGTGCTTCTGTTTGGAACTACCTATTTACCTATTAACTTTTTCGGTTTCTTTAGCTAGTTTGTTTTGCTCCTTTATCTTGACTGTATAAATAAGCCATTTTTAGACATAATTATTATCTGTAATGATGGGAAAGGAAAGAATAATGTCATAAAGGGCACGTAGTTATGTACGTATGCTAATTTTATTGATATGTTCATTTACATTTGAGTAAAAATATGGGGTATGCATTTTAATTTGTTCTGGTTGGTTGGTTTTGAGTAAGAGCACACAGTAAATGCTTATTAGGTATCAGCTAATTCACAATTCTGTAAAAGTAGCCGCAAATTACCTGTATGTTGAGCCAGAATATACTCATAATTTAAAAAAAACAGACTTAGATCTAGCAACCGATTTCCTTGCTAATAATCATTTTAATTTGGTACTGGTTGATAAAGTAACTGGAACTATGATAAATCAATCCAAACGTAAAATTTAACGTTCAATTAATTAAATAGTAAATACTAAATACTCTATTGCTGACGAATTACCCTTTCTCCTTGTGGTAACCTAATCGATAAGGTACATTATCGCGTAAACGCAGTTTAGATTTGATAAAATCGGTTTAAATATCGATGTTCTGCATGTTTATTTCGTTTGATAATTCTTTTTTGAGTGTAAGTATACTATCTACTATTATTCTAAAAAGAAATCGAGAAAATATTCAGTCATAAATATTAAATTTTAGGTATGTTATTATTATTGTTGGGTATTTTTGTGTAAGTTTTGGATCATCCAATACTAAAACCCTGACAAATTTCATCGACTGAGGATTTAATGCAGAGCCTCCATAATGGACTAAATTTGGAAATGGTCAACGATTAGATAACCAGATGAACACACTTATAAATATTTATTTGACTTATGAATAGCATTGCTGTAACCACCAGCTACCCTATACCTTACAGATAAATATTGCTAAGTAGAAAACTTTCTCATTCAACTGTTAAAAGATAAATTGCAAAAACAAAAAATAACACTAGTAAATCATGATATACACGATTACGAAAATAGCTGCAAGTATGTAGAGCATTAATTTTTCATCATTAGATTCTTAGTTTTGCTCCAATTAGTATGTATCGGAACTGAAATCTCAGTAATTAGTTACTCTATCTAAATTAATGTAAACAAACATTTCCGATTCCAACCCCTTTTACAGTTGTAATAAGTGTTAAATTTAATTGCATGGCTACTAGCGTTTCGATTTTTAATGAGGCAAAATGAGACCTATATGTTATTCCATGTAAATCAATTAAAATTACAGATATGGAACAAAATACAATAAAGACAGATAAAAATAACCTGCATATTGCATAAAAAGACAGTAAAAATAAAAGCACCAAAAAACCAAAGCAAAGTAAATTAACTAAAAATAAGCAATTCCATTAGATTCATTCTGAACTATTTTTAAAATATATTTATTCTGTATTATTTCATGGCTTTATTTAACGCCTAAGTTATTAGTTGATGAAACAATTATTGATACAGGAAATGGGACATGAAAGAGTTTGATAATTTATATTGCTAGGAAAAGTCGGGTCTATTATATTAATTCATGAGTTGTTTATTTTAAGCTACAAACAATAAAATAAGGTTAATACATTTAAATAATATAAAGAAACAGGTTTAAGCTTTGTTTTTTAAATAGGAAAATCTTTATAAATCGATAGAAACGCGTCCAATCAGCGCAGGCTTTATCAACATGATTAAATCCCCAGTTTCACATTATAATACCTATATCCACCTACTGTATTGATTTTAAGGAACTTATTTGGTCTTATTCGGTCGTTAGAAAGCCTTTCAATCCTGTCAAAGGGGAGGAAAGCCTTCATCACTATCCCGATAATTCCTGTACTAGCTTAAAACACGAACCTCTTATCATTTCTCCAATCATGTTTTTAATTTTTATCTCATTATAGGTAGCAAATAGCGGTAATACCTCATCATTAACTATAATATTATCAGTTACATCTTCTGTGCCATTACCTGTCAATTTTGAACTCTCTCTCACTTTCGCTGAATAAACAACACGTCGATTTCTTGTTTGTTATAAGTTATGGTGATCGCTTACAACCGCAAGAGCGAAAATATACGCAATTTACAGAAAGAGTGCCTTCTTCTGCTGACTTTCATTGTACTGAGGACCAGGAGGCATACTTCCATCACTTAATAAATCCGTATTGTTTTACTATTGTTGACGTTTGTGTTTTAGAATTATAATCCTTACAATAGGGACGTCAAGATACGTGACAATATAAAACTGTCATTATACTTATTATTATAAATGCTAAAATGTGTTTGTTTGTTTCAATTTATTACTTATTACTATTACCACTATAGTTTTCAGACGCATACATTATTTAGAGACATTCAAAAGATTTGATCGAATTTGCAGGGGCGGACTTTTTCGCGGCATCTCATATTATTTATTAATCCATCAGAAAATGTGAGACCTGTAGTTTTTTCTGCGCTGCAAGAAGGAAATATGTCTTATTTCAATTATTTTAGCTACCACTTGGCAGTATCCACAATTCAGTGCCTTATGAAAAATGAGTATCGTTGGCCGTTTGCGGCTCTGCAGCTCGTCTTATAGTATACGATTAAGTTTACACCACAGCAAACATAATGAAGCACTATATTTATTTCCGCCACCAATAGTAACAATTTGTACAACTCACTAATATATAATAATGTAGACAGGTAGTTACTAGTAAGATACGTAACGTATAATAATAAAAGTTGGTGTATCTATATTCTAACATCAGCTAGACATATTTAGTTTCTTTATTAATAGCAGTTTCCTACTTTTTTATAGTCCAATAATTTTCTATTTCATATTTCCTGATTATTATTTCAATTGTTATTTTATACAGCTCAGGCAAACACTTTTAACATTTTAGTATTTATTAGTTCAGTTTTTTTTCAGATTAGTTTTTAGATTTAGTCTGTATTAAATAAACTTTTTGTTAAGAAACTTTAATGAGCGTAGATTCAACACTCAACGATGGCCAAGATGTCGAAATAACATGGACGTGCCTACAGTCGTAAAATGACTTATTACACACAATTGTTTCGAACAATGAAATTATGCCGTTTGCGAAAGTTCTGTTTAACAGTGCGGTATAATGTTGTAATGGACAAAATTCTTTTTTACAGGAATTAAGATTAAACAAGATTTCACTTAGTACAAGGAAAAGATGGATGGTTTCTGTGAAAAGAGGATATGCGTATAAAAAGGGTGAATAAGAGGTTGACGGATATCAGAATTGAGTGGAAGAAGAAAACATGTTGTGCCGACTCCACATGTCATGGGAAAAGGGCAAGAAGAAGACGAACTGTAAGTAGCAGATCAGGAGTCAGGACTCTTTGTCGACGTCTATATCTCTCTATCTATATACGTCTAGTAAAGCTGCTGGACATATATATATATATCTATATATATCTAATATATCCCTTAGAATTCGATCAGCTAGCTGAAGAAAAATATTTAGAACTCTATATTTATAATCATTATTTCTTTTTCTTCTGGAATTTGAATGAAAATTTTCTGAATTTTCTCTTGTCTGGTCTGGTGGGAGGCTTAGGCTATAGCTAGTTACCTTACCTTCCAAGAAATTCCGGGAAACGATTTAGCGATCCGGTACGATGCCGTATAGAAACTGATTCTGGGTATGGATTTCATATAAATGTCATGGCCCATAAGCCCACTACATTAAAGATAATATCATCACTTACCACCAGGTGAGATCGCAATCAAGGGCTATCTTGTAGTAGAATTTAAAAAAAAAAAATTTACATTACTAGTTAGTAGTAAAATACCAAAACATGTTTTGGTTGTTGGCATTTCCGTTGGAACCCTGTAGAGCTTTTAACCATCGACAGCTGATTCCTCGGCGTAAAATTAATAATATTTCATTCAGACTTATTCCCTAGTGATTTGAGTCTGACGAGGAACCCCCGCTGTAATGGATCGAAATGACAAATCGAAGGACATTCGTCACCAAACATCATTACAACGGAACGCAATTTTGTTACGAATTCGTTTTTCTTAATTGCTATGATATTAAATTACTAGCTGACTTCGTTCGCTAGATTTAGGTTTGTTCTAAATCCTAGGGGAACAGTTCTTTTCCGTGTTTCAAAGCATATTATGTCACTCTCCAGGCAGGTCCTCAACATTGACACGTCGCATAAACACATAAACGCATAAACACGTCGATCCGTAGCTCTTTTATGGCGTGAATTGAAGGGTAAACAAACACACTTTCGCATTTATAATACATATTATGTACTAATATGGTAATCATATTATTATTATAAATGCGAAAGTGTATTTTTTTGTTGGTTTATTGGTTTGTTGGTTTGTCCTTTAATCACGCCGTAGCGGAGCAACGGATCGACGTGATTTTTTGCATGGCTATAGTTGACACAGGCTACTTTTTATCCCGGAAAATTATGGAGTTCCCGCAGGAATCAAAAAACTTAAACCACGCGGACAAAGTCGAGGGCATCAGCTAGTGGTAAATAATAATTCTATTCATAGTACGTAATAGAATGCCAGTCCACGTATGGGCATAAGTATATTCCCTGTACTATACCGTACTTTTCAACGGAAATCTCGAAAACAGCAAACACGATATTTCTTCCAAATAATAAATCCATTGGACAGTTTACAATCAGATGTTTTGGCAACAATAATAAGGACGCCATCCGCCACAATACGGGTAAAGGAATTGTGCAAGCTGTGATTGTATCTTCATTCACGATGTGCGAGATAAGGCATTTCGTGTTACAAAGCCCCGCTATTGTGTTTGACTATTCGGATGTACCTATGACCACAGAATAATATAATAGTCTATGACAAAGTTGCTATACGCCGTTACTTGGACTTGCAGTGCGAAATAGTTATAACAACTTAAATTATCTCACATGTTACGAGGTTTAAAAGAATTGAGATTAATACAGTGCCCACAGTGTACCTGTCTGTTCAAAACATAACATGTGTTTTATGCTAGGTACCTAATCCAAGGTAGGTGGATGCCAAATGATAACGCCCTACCTTCTTATTGTTTTATGGCTTTTATTCGTGCCACACCTTATTACATGAAAGAAACACCTTATAATTCTTGTGCTCATAATTATTATGTCAAGTTTATTAACTTGAATAATTACACCATTACAATTATTTTTTGGTGACACGAAGGCCTCAACTCCAAATATCAGCTGGATTATTTTAAACAAAACTGTCATGCTTATAGCCACGGTGGTTAGGTATTATTGATTGATAGCTGAATCGAGGAGGACTTTTACATAAGAATCGCTATAAAAAATGAATTATTTATGACGGCAGCATAGGCACTCATCATCGATCAATCATTAGGTTAATCTCACACAAGTCGCGAAAAATTTAATCAAAAAATAGTAAAAATTGATTATTTAAAAATGAAAATTACATTGATAAAAAATGGCAAGCAAGAATAAAATTAGGTAAGCATAGAAATCAGGGGGCTGTTATGGCTATGTGACCTATGCGTCAGACCTTGTACAAAACAGCAAGCCATTAGGCAAAATGGTAGAAGTGAAATTAACACTGTAGGCATTACTCACAAATAGGGCATCAAGGAGTGGCGCAGTGGATCGAAGGGACCACCCGCCGAGTAATTATTTGACACATCACCAGCGTATGAAGTGATGTGGGAAATTTAACCCTCCCATGCCGAAATAACAATGGACTTAGCAATCATGTACTCGTATGCACAGTTGATGAAATACTTAATCATCTATAAAAAATCTTGTGATTTTGCATTCATTTTGTATAACCAGTATTATAACGGTTGGTAGCTAAAAGCTCTCATGGTAAAATGATTTATTTTGTCTGCCTATGAGACTTTTTCATTAAATCCCTACTAATAATGATCATATTCTCACTTTTGGCCGATATAGACATGTGCCTATCAAAAAAATATCTTTTTTATCTTCTCGCATCGTTTCCTCATCTTTGGCTCTCGCGAGATATTAACCGCCTTGTCGAAAGGAACGAAGCGGGTGAAAGGCATTGCAGAATGGATTAAATCGACTGCTTCTTTTATTTGATAAGACCAACGTATCGGGCTTCGTGTGCAGGATCTCTTTCCTTCGATCTTACCAGTGATGATGAATTTTACATGCTGCTTGCATTTTTCCTTGCAATGTACACCGAAGTACCTAGTACCATGCGCCGCAGAGAGATGTGACCGAGCGAAGCGAAGGTCTCTGAGTCTACTTGAGTGAATTTGCACTTGTCCGTCCGTCCGTCTATCAGAGCCTCATAAGTTCTAAATTACTGAACGTAATTACTTCAAATTTAAATATAATATGTGAGCTGATGGCCTCCAGCCGAATATGGCTTAAAAAGTTATAAAAATCTTTATTTCAGGAGGGCTCTCATAGAATCGAATGCGAAGTAAAATATTTTTTATATCGTTACATAGGTTTGCGGTATATCATTTTAAAGATAATTAGGAATAGAGTACGAAAATATTTTTTTTTTAATTTTTCCCTTAAAATTTACGAATTTCAAAGTGGAGATTTTCTAACGTCCAAAGATGACCTCAGAACTCTCAATTTTCTGAAACTTGATCAATTGTTTGAATTATAACCTGATCTTAAAAACGCAGCCCGCATTTTGTTTTCTAATGATACGCTGGCTCCATTTAATGATGAAACGCTAGAAGCCTTACGTGACAAGCATCCTTTACCAAATCCCGACTCTTTACTTCCAGACCCACCTTCAAACGTTTCATTTTTACAGATAAAGGATGAAGAAACTTACGCTGCGATAATGTAATTCTCCAGTGGCTCTGCTGGTGGCATGGACGGCATAACACCACAACATCTAAAGGATCTTGTGGGTGTTACTGCTGGGGACGCCGGCAAGGCGCTTCTGAGCGACATTACCAGACTTTGTAATTTTATGTTATCTGGCGAGGTAAATTCTTCCTTTTTACCATTCCTTTACGGCGCGAGGCTCTGTGCTTTTAATAAAAAGGACGGTGGGATCCGGCCCATCGCTGTTGGCTGCACTTTTCGCCGTTTGGCATCAAAATTAGCGTGTAGACACATAGTTTCGACCCTAAAGGATAAATTACAACCCATTCAAGTTGGATTTGGCAGTACCTTTACTGCGGCTGGTTGTGAGGCAGCGGTGCATTCGGCTCGTACTTTCTTATCGAATGGCGAGGTTGAGGTACTGCTGAAAGTAGACGTAAAGAATGCTTTTAATTCATTGGACAGGGCAACTCTGCTTAACGAAGTTTCAACACAGCTTCCCGAAATTTACCCGTATGTTTGGCAATGTTACAACTCTGCTTCTAAATTATTTTTTGGAGATGGCGATATTAAGTCCTCTGTAGGTGTTCAGCAAGGGGATCCTTTAGGTCCAGCCCTGTTCAGCTTAGGGATCCACAACCATATCTCAAATTTAACATCAAAATTTAACATATGGTATCTTGACGATGGAACCATTGGAGGCAACGTGGATGACGTTCTTAAAGATCTTAACAATGTTAAGCAACAATTTGGCAAAATTGGTTTAGAACTAAATTTTTCCAAATGTGAACTGTTTTTCACAGAAAAGCTATCGCAAGATAGAATATCATCGGCCTCCGAATTATTTAATAAAATTGCCCCTAATATTAAGATTCTTGATAAACATTCACTTTGTCTTCTTGGTGCTCCTCTTTTTAACGAAGCCATACAACCAATCTTGGACAAAAAAGTCAGAACATTTTCGGCACATTCTGACAAATTGGGCGCTCTAAATTCTCACATTGCATTTTCGATCCTAAAATATTGCCTTTTTGTACCTAAATTAGTTTATATTCTCCGTGCGAGCCCAATTTGGAAATTTCCTGGACTACTCGATATCATGGATGCCACCTTAAGAGATACGCTAGAAAAAATTCTAAATTTATCTTTCGATGATCAGTCCTGGAATCAAGCTACTTTACCGGTCAAGTATGGTGGCATCGGCGTGAGAAAAATTTCCAGTGTTGCTCTTCCGGCTTTTCTGTCCTCTGTGCATAGTATAAAAGAGCTTAGTTCTCAGATTCTTAATTCTAATTCAGTTTCACTGACCTATGCCACAGAGGCCTTAGAAAGTTGGAAGGTCAGGTGTCCCAATGACGATATCCCGAAGAAATGTTTCACACAAAAACTTTGGGATGTGCCGTTGGTTCGGCTGACACATACAAATTTGGTTCAAAATCTTACAAGTGAAAGAGATCGAGCAAGGCTTCTAGCCTTATCTGAAAAAGAATCCGGGTATTGGCTTCATGCCTTACCATCGAAAAATCTCGGCACTCTTTTAGATAATAAAAGTTTTCGTGTGGCTCTAGGTCTCAGATTGTGAACACCCCTGTGCTTCGAGCACAGATGTCCGTGTGGAAAAGAGGTCGATAAATTTGGAATTCACGGACTCTCTTGCCAAAGGAGCGCTACCAGCGCTCCTTTGGCAACATTTTCTAATGCACATTCAATAGTACCTATGAAAGAAAGGCGGCGAACCTGGGAATTATTCCGCGTAGCATTCACCACTAATTGGTTTCACACAATACGAAAACTGGTGAAGACATTACAAATTACAATGTTGGGCAATTTTTATTACAATTGTTTTTCAAAAAAAGAAGAAACATGTTCGGCAGTAATTTCCACGGTTGAAATTTCAAAAGAATAACCATAGCTCCAACAATTGTTGGAAACTGATAGATTCCTAAACTAAACTTGGGATCGCGAATTTCTTTATGGTGAACTATAAAAGTGCAATCCGGTATCAGTGAGAAAATGCCGAATTGCAGAAACAAGAGAACAAAGGTCACAGAATACTTACTATGTGTGATGGTAAAAAGTTCGCAGGGTTTATTAATAGCTGAATGAACAAACGGGCTCTCCTTTATCCTCTTGCTACGTTATCACCGCCGCTCATGTACATTAACCGAGAATTATTAGAGTAACCGCCAATGTACTTATTGCTATTTGCCAACTTTTTTAAAGGTAGATACACACGAAGCCAGAGTAAGCATTAGTTAGATAGAAAGCACCTATTACTGGTAGGTCATAAATCATAATCCTGGTAAGGCCAATATAATAAGTGCGTTTTACTTGCTTTACGTGTTTATCCATGGTAAGCAGTGCTATTATGCTTCTATGACTTGTAGTCACTGTGGAAAGTTGGCGTTTTTTTCACAATCTAATGACATAAATGATAAAACATACTGAACGTGACTGAAGATAAACACAGTACAGAATCTCAAAAAGCTCGTAAAGGCTAAAGGTCTATGTCCAGTGGATCACGATTGTATCCGTTCGTTTCTGGATATGAGGTTGAATCAATCATACATGATATGCTCGTAGGCAAGTAGGTGCTCGTACGTCACGACTTCAGCGGTGTTTGGATAAATTATTATTTATATTTAGGTAAACAATAAATATAAAATATAATAACTTCGTGTTCAATCTTCGTTCGTAAATCAAAACTTTGTTAGAAACCCTTTTATTAGGTTGAAAATGTATAGGTAGTTGGACAATATTCTCAATCCATACTTAGGCTATCGATGAGGATTTCCTCTTTCCTGAAAAGAAAAAGAAACAGGTTTCCGGGTCACCTAATTATCTAGCCAGCTTATTCTTATTGTACCTAAAATATAGTATTGTAATAGGTAGGCAATTCACAGAAAAATTTGGTCTGCAAAGACCAAATTTATTTTTGTCATTTTTGTGTTTATTTTAGTTGCCTTAAATTAGTTATTAATTATGAAATGAGTCTATTAATTTTCTATATTTCTATTTTCTATAGGTATTCTATATTTCTGCAATTTTACTTTGAACTTCTACCTATCAGAATAGCTTAAAAGTTGAATAATGCATATATAAACTTACCTTTAAAGTATTAAAAAGTTGTAAAAGGTATCGAACAAAATTGAAAAACAATTACCACAGTAATATACTACACTTATCTGAAGTGCATTGGCGTTAAAATGTTTGTTCAAGGTCAAAAACCAGTAAGACAACTAAGTGGGCGACAAAAACATAGAACAGTTGCGAATACAGAGGTTATCGCCGGGTCAATGCATTGCTTGTTGCATTGCTATAATTAGCGAACACTCAGCGGGCCATTCATACAGACGATAGACACAGAGTAAAAAGATAAGTCTCATCCCCATCCCAGCCCATCATCATTTTGGCATATATTAATGTTTGACTATGTATCGTACTTTAGACTACATCCTCTGTCCATGTACATGCGGACGTCCTCTGTTGAACAATGCACTTTGCCAGTGAGCGCCATCAGCCCAGCACATTATGTTTTATACGACTGCCTGAAACAAGGAGTATATTGTTTTCAGGGTTCATGTATGTATGTATGTATGTATGTATGTGATTTTGTATATTCCCCCATAACTTCTATACGCCTGAACCGATTTTGATAAATGAGGTATTGTTAGAATCCCTAGCTTATTCCGGGTGACATAGGCTAGTAAAATTTTAAAAAAATTGATGGGGTGACCATGGTACCGCATTATAGACTAAATTTGAAAAAAATAATTCGGAAATAAGATTGACTATATTCTTAATCATCATCTAGAAAATGATGAGTAGATTCCAAAAATATATAACACTAGGCATAGTTCAAAATCCAGTGATTCACAAAAGCGAAGTCAAAAAAAATATTATTTAATAAAAATGTGATTAAGATTCTACTTTAACTAGATTAATTTAGATTTTTAACTTTTTAGTTGTTTGGCAGGGCAGTCGTGTTTTTTAATTAGTGCCTGTGTTTTTAGTTATGTCCTAAATCGTCAGTTCATCATGCCGGACTTAGTAGTTTATAATATTGCGCTTTGAATGGAGACCCATAATTTTGATTGAACTATTGTAGCATTTTTTTGTTACAATTTCGGAAAATTCACGGCACTATCGGCTACGAAAAAATTGTTAATGTTTTCATATCTGATAGACGGTATGATCTTTAATTTTATAAGACCTGATATACCTGGCTTTTATACAAAAACCTGACAGGTTTTTATAAATAAAATCCCGTTAGATGTCTTTGATTTTCAGGGATAAAGAGCAGCTTTTGTCCGTCCTCAGAGTACAACCTACCTTTGTAAGAAGTTTCACCAAAATCGATTGCACTGATGAAAAAATAACATACAGAAAAATAGATAGTCACACCTTCGTATTGTTTATAATATTAAATTTTATGGAGTTAACAAGCACATACGAGAAGAGTTTGCTGTTTTAATTACATTGTAGAAGACATTAATGATTCAGCAGCAACTAAGTTGGGCAATTTATGCGGTGAAAGGTTGATGAAGCTTGAAAGGACATAAGACCAACGACTTGAAAGAACACTCTTGTATGTTTTTTTAATTGATACTTTGTGTCAGAACGGAAAGTAACAACAAATACTGTTTCACTTAGTTAAGTGAAAAGTTAATTTGAGTACATAACTTACTTTAAAATGTAATGATAGTTTGTGATAGGTTTTATATCTGGTAAAAAGATAAGAAAATATACTTACAATCCTCCTTAGGCCATTCTTTTGAGATAAAAGTGTAGTGTTCGGTAGTTCAACCTAGTTCGTAGGACTTGAACCGATGTACGAGCACTCTTATTATTTTATAATATCTTAAATTAAAACGCAAATCCTATAAAAATAATATGCAGTTATAGTAAGTGAAAGCTGAAAGTGCAAACTGGCGGTAAATTTAAAACATATGTCGGGTAGGTATCCCCAAATATTTATACTAGATTTTTTATTCAAACCTTATTTATTCAAACTTTTGAATAAATAAGGTTTGAATAAAAAAAATATTCAAACCTTCAAAGTCTTGTAAGTCCCTGCCTGCAGTGTTGCCAGATTCTAAAAACCGACACTCAGCATTAAATGGACAGACTCTATAATAATTGTTTGAACAGTGTTATAAATAGTTATGGTATGTATAAAATGTGGGCTTAGTAATTCGATCTAGATATCATATCAGGTCATATCTAGGGGCAGGGTGGCCAGCTGCGGTCAGCCTAGGCACGATTACGTAACGCTATGGAGTCTATGGATAATTCATATCAGAACTACGACAAGGAATGTAGTCTAGCGTTTATGTTTATAGTCTAGGAGCTGGGGCCTTATTATGAAAAATACCCCACTGACAATTCCTAAACTTTAGGCATTATCAGTACAGTAACGGTAGGTAGACTACATTCCTTGTTGTAGTTCTGACATGAATTATCCATAATGCCCTTTCTGCCGAAATGAAGATACAACAATACGTACCAAACTACAAAGTGCACCTAAAAAGAGTTAAGTAGTCGGATCTTGTAGTATCTAAGTTCTTGTCACCATCTCCACCACCAGTGTTAGCATTAACCATAGAATACTATTAAAGCTATCAGATGACAGCGACGCCGGACGCTATTCACCATCGTATAAGCATGGGAGTTCCATCAGTGATTACTGATTACAGAAACACATGCTACACACACTCGATAATACTGATTGACAGAAGTAGTCGTGTTCGTCGATACTTTGCGGACCTTCGTGAATATGAACCACACACTATATTATGTTACCGACTAAATTACATAGTCATTAGTCTAATAAGCTACTACATATATAGGGTGAGTTTTTGTTGTCTCGAAAAAAGAGGGTGTTAAGGGTGACTATTTTTGTTTTAATAAAAAAGGAGTGTTAGATAAGCTCATGGCATCGTTACTTAATTTTTTTTTACTTTTTTATTCTATCAAACAATAACAAACTCATCAAAAGTATTTTTTCATATTAAAACTGTTATTCGACAAGAAAATGAAATTATAAAAGTTTAAATCTTTGTCAATCTACACGGCTTTGTAAAAGTTCGCACGCGCGATTTCGTTGGACCGAACGCTCAGCTGATTGTAAGACACGGCGCTAGTACGTCGTGTGTTTATGTAGTATTATGGATATTATGGACCATAGTAAAACCAAAGATATTAAACAAATAATACCGTAGTTACCTTAAATATTCCACTTACATAAAATTATAATATAAATTATCGAGATACCAAAAACGTCATCCAGTATAGTCAAAATATGATGATTATGATGAACCCCTTTTCATTCCGAGAATTGACCCTTGCAATGCAGTTGTGGCTTGACGATGATAATGACCGTCCACAAACTTGTCAGTTGTCACGACTCATGACACCTATTATATAATATTATATTGATACACTGTTGATGCCCGCGACTTCATCTGCGTGGATTGAGGTTTTGTGGTTCCCGTGGGAACTTTTTAATTTTCCGGGATAAAAAGATGAATTATAGTCTGGAATAGCCCATAGGCTATTCCAGACTATAATTCATCTCTGTGCCAAATTTCATTTAGAACCGTTCAGCCGTTCTGGCGTGATTGAGTAACAAACATCCATCCATCCATACATACATCCATGCATCCATCCAAACTTTCGCATTTATAATATTAGTCTAGAGTATAGATTTAAAAAAATATATATTCTAACGGCATCGCCATAAATACCTGAGCATCAATTGTTATTCAGATGACGTCTCATTATAATTCCCTTTGCCAAAGCAGGAAATTTATGGAACTTTTGGGTTAGATGGCCAACAATGATGGCCGATTAGTGGATAATGTGTATGGGATGAATGTGTAATGCGTCTTTATATGAATAGGTATGTGTGATATTGTAATGAGTAGGATCTATTAAGGGTGCTAATGGAAAAGCAACTGACATAGCTAAACTAGTTGCGAAGTGGAAATGGCTATGGGCGGGGCCCATAGCCACTTCAATTTTATACAAAAGAATCGTAATCATTTTAACAGGGTTCCATCGGGAGTCGGCACCCTATAACTAAACCTCCGTTCTCCATCCTTCCGTCCGTCTGTCTGTCAGCGGACTGTTTGAAATAGTTACAGTTGAAATTTCCGAATTGTGTGTATTTCTATCGTTGCTAAAACAACAAACAATAAAAACTAAATTACATTAAAAATAAAAGGGTGTTGTTTTTTAAGGTTATTACAAATAATGTGGAGGTATAAATGTAATGATTCGTTCAAAGTTCTAAATATATTTTATCAGACAAAATACCGCAGACAATATACATAGGCATGATGACTGATTTTGAAAAATGGACAGATTATGTTCGGAAGTATCTACTATTTCGAAAAAATATCTTATCTCAGCAGAAAAATAAGGCTTAGTAGATAAAATTGGCATTTGAAATTTAAATTTTAAAAATCATACCAAAACGCTCGCGGGTGTCATGGCGTCGTTTGTGACGTCACTATTGTTTTTACCAATGTACTCTATTGTACTGTGTGCAGTAAACAATAAGTCTTCGTACAGCAATTTAGATATTTTGTGTGAATAATATGAATTCTAAAGCGTGTAAGTCGTGTGCGGTCCCCCAGTGTGATAACACATCAAAATTAACTCAAACAAGTTATATATTCACGCGCCACTTAAAAAAATAATGCGATCTAAGTGGCTTAATCTTGCACGGCGAGATCCTACAGCTATAGGGCTAAATTCTACTATTTATTTCTGCGAAGATCACTTGACGTAAGTTTTTGCTTTATTCTAATACTAGCTGATGCCCGCGACTTCGTCCGCGTGGATTGAGGTTTTTTGGTTCCCGCGGGAGCTCCTTAATTTTCCGGGATAAAAAGTACATATTAAATCATGCTTTTGAATCACTCTATCTATTAAAAAAACCGCATCAAAATCCGATGCGTAGTTTTAAAGATCTAAGCACACATAGGGGCAGACAGCGGGAAGCGACTTTGTTTTATACTATGTAGTGATGCTGTTTTGCATATAGCACAAATAACTGCAAAAAGTTAGAGATGCGTGCCAAGAATCGAACCCCAGACGCACCGAATAGGAGGCAGACGTCATAGTTACTAGGCAATCACCACTCATATATAGTTTTAAAAACCAACATTTCATTAAAATAACCTCTAATAACTATCATGAAGTGCTTAGTATATAAAATAGCAGATTTTACGGGTTTAGGACCTATAAATTATTATGTTATTATTGTACCTACTTACATGGAAGTTTTGACGTTGCGAAATTCTGCTGAACAAAAGTCTTTGTTTGATGCAAGATACTCACCCAGCATCAACAAATCAATCCTGGGCAAATTAGAACTAGTAGCTTTGGTAAATCCTTGATCCATGGCTAACGATTTTTTATTTATTGATTTAGGATTCGGTAAAACAAAACTAGAATAAGGAAATGATCTTTGGGAAACAAAAAACACGAAAATACTTGATAAACATTTAAAACACCTGAACTTATAGAGATTGTCAAAGCTCGAAAACAATTGTGACGTCATTCGCTTCAGTGGTGTTTTATACAATATGGCGGATTGCTGTATTTTATAGCTTTATTTTATCAAAATAAATAACAATCTCACTCGAAATAGAAAAATAAATAAGTTTTTTATAATCCATGAATCCTATTTCATTAGATAAATTCATAATTTCATTGATTCTTGGATACGGTCATCATGCCTATTATGATGCGCCATTTGGAACAAACAGTTAGGTAAATATAAAATACATATTTTCCTTATTGTATACTACTGTCGTAATAGTACACTATTTACGTATTAACTATTGTATTTTGTATGGTCGTCCTCAAAATATTAAACTTGACATACCTACCATACTTTACCAGGACATACCCACGTATTTAAGCATACGTATATTATACCCATAAATGGTGTGGACTGTAATTTAGTAAATACCTACAAAAAGTGCTAATACGAATATAATATTATTATTTTGAGCCAGGCTCAATTTCGCAACCTCTACACAAAATAGTGTAGCTATTATTGATAAATAAATAAATGATAAATGATTTATTTATTTCACGTAGGACAACTTGTGTCACTTAAGAAACGTTAAGACTCTACCACCGGTTCGGAAAGATTCTACTGAGAAGAGCCGGCAAGAAACTCAGCAGTTGCTCTTTTCATAGAAAATATAAGATTACAATATGTAGAAGTCATACGTTACGTTTGTACGTGTCACCGTAAGATCGTAAAAACCGTTAGATTATAATCTAACTCGCGAAATTGCAAAGTGTCGAAAGATTACAATTTAACGCCTGGTTATTTATGTCGAACCCTAACCTAACCTACATGAAACAGACAAGAAAACGTAAAAACAATGAATATTTAAAAAATTTACACTCAGAACATTGAACGGTTCACAATCTTTCGACAGTTTATAATTTCGCGAGTTAGATTATAATCTAACGGTTTTTACAATCTTACGGTGACATATAGATTATTTAACATTCTTCTATATGGCAAAATAAACTATCTATATGAGAAATCAGTTTATACATACGTATATACATACATACGTTACAAGTATTACACTGACTTGTGGGTCACTGGAAGCGAGGCCGGTTGCTTCCATGCAACTTTGTCATTAATAAAATCATCGATAGTGTAATAACCTCGACTTAACAAATGCTGTTTAATACAGTCTTTAAATCGATGTAATGGCAAATCCAGAAATGGCTGTGTGTAATTGAAAGTCACACACACAGTATCTACAATATCGCCTGTGCACGCATACCTTGTGATACAATATCTATCACACATCTACAGATTAACAATTGTACAGTCAGAACAATAATTCAATGTGGCTACTTGTATCTACGGAGGTTAGAATGCTTCGTTGGAATTCGGTTAGGTAAATTGGACGGTACTATTTGGAGATATGAATTCCAAAATAAAAATATTCTAATAAATATTATCAGATAGCTTGTTGTACGGGTAGATAGAGTTTCATTTTTAGTCATTTCACCACAGATATGTTTAGTATGCCTAAAATATTTTCCAGCGCTGAATTGTGCTGATATCGTAGTAGCCTGCGATTCAAGCTGCAGCGTGTAGACACAATCTGCAATGCGATCGGCTTAGCGACGGAATTGACCAATCGAGGCATACCTTGTACCACACAATTTACGCCTCTATTGAAATATTTAGCACGTCTGACGCCTTTCTGCCAATACACGGCAGGCTAGTTCCACCACACAGTTGGATATTATGTGCCTTCAGAGCGATTTCGAGACTCGAGATGTAGCCTGTTAGTATGCTTGCACTTTAGCTTTGGCCCCCATAGCGATTGATTAATTAATTCGAACAGCTGCTGATCAATTTGTTTTTTGACGTCTCTCTGTCGAGTCACTATAATTCATCGATATAATATTTAGGTACTGAGGTCGTTGCTAAAATTACGGTAGACCCCGTCCACAACACAATAATGTGCAGGCGCCTTAGCGTAGCGAACTGTATGCTTGCTATTGCTAAACAGCGTAACCACTAACACTGAAACAAATTCGGCCTCCATGGCAAATGCGAATTATCGAAATAATTAATTCGAACAGTTTCAGATCAATTTGTTCGACATTGGCGAGGCCTTAGCACGGATGTTCAGCGGAAGTGTGCAGCCCTCGATTTGTTTAATGGTCCAATTCACGATATCTAAAGTAAATATTATCCTTTCTTCTACTTCGACGGTCGACCTAGCTTGTTCCCGGTGTATTTAAAATACAGTAGGTATTTTTAAGGCAAGGCTTTTTCTGAGCACTTGAGTAGTTGATTTGCTACGTTCGGTGTTTTGACGAAGCATTGCTGAATCAATCAATGCGGACGTCTTCCAAATACCTCGGCATCTTTTAAACAATAGAGATTAGAGACTTCAGTTTAAACGAGTTAATATTAAAACGTAATAAACGTAAATATTAAAATTATACTATCCGGCTCAGAAATAAAAAGGTTGTAACTATCGCCCATTTTCATTAAACTACAACCGTTTTTTGTTATTTTTACTTTTTTAGTTGTATAAAATTACAAATAATGTGGATAATAATAATAATAACCGTTGGACTATGTAATTATTTATAATATTGCAAAACAGTCAACCAAGAAAATTATACTTAGTCTGGCTGACGTATTTCCTGTATATAAATTGTAAATATAATATTATTTACTGAAAATATGCTGTTTACTGTAGCACAGCATTTCAGATTTGTTTACCTTCGGATATAAATGATAAGGGTTGTCAAAACCAAGAAATGCATCTTAATAATTCTCTCTAAACCGATTTATCATACTCGCAGCACATACATCCAAATGAAATATTCCGCGTATGAGCTTTCTAATTTAATACCAACAATTTATTACCACCGCCCGCTAACTGTCATCCATTGTATATGCGGACTGCCGACATAGCCTGTGAGGAAATATGTAAAATATTGGTACATTAAATTGTGATTTATGGAATAAAGGTTATGTTAGCCAACATGAATCAGATTCCATGAAAACCATGAATAAAAAATGTTTCAATGGCTTTATTAAAAACCAAAAATTTACAGATTATAAAATGGCATGTTCACAATATTAAGTTAAAACTGACTCGGAAGAAATGGAATAGATATTTTTATCAAAACACTAGAAAAATATTTTGGTGTACTACCTACCAATTTGTGTATAATCTGTGGGGTAGGCGAGTGCATAATTGTAAGTTGCAAAAAAAATTGTTCAATACCATGTAGGTAGTTAACGGTAAAAAAAAAGTTATGAAGGTACTAACTTGCTAATGCCCGCCACTTCGTCCGCGCGGAATAAGTTTTTTTAATTCCCACGGGAACTCCTCAACTTTCCAGCTCTTCAATACACCATGGAAAAAATCACGTCGATTCGTTGCTCTCTTGCGGCGTGATTGAAGGACAAACCAAAAAACTAACAAACACAGTTTCTCATTTATAATATTACTAGCGAATGCCCGCGACTTCGTCTGCGTGGTTTGAGGTTTTTTAGTTCCCACGGGAACTCTTTAATTTTCCGGGATGATTAATTTAATTAGCCTATGTGCTATTCCAGACTAAAATCTATCTCTATGCCAAATTTCAGCCAGATCCGTTCAGCCGTTGGGGCGTGATTGAATGACAAACATCCAACATCCATCCAAACTTTCCAATTTATAATATTAGTATAGATTTAAAAAAATAGTATGAAGTATGATAGCTTGATACCTTTTTCTTACATAATATATTATTTGCTATTTGAAGGCTATTTGATAAATAGGTAAGCAACATAGAAGTTGTGACATATTGGTCAATCGATTTAATGTTTGGTCAATTGATTCGATATCACCATTGGACCCCAACTGGACTGTAAACAGTTATTGCCAAAGCATAGTTTACACTCAGATTGGCCGTCCATATAATCAATAACGGACAATGAAGACATACGTTCTCATTATCAATACTTATCGCTGACCAACCTCAATATGTCATGTCTTCATTTAACGAGTGTGAACCGACCTTTACTACCTACCTACTGTAATATTTGCTTGCAACAAACTTTATGTAAAAGTTTGTAAACAAAAATGTAGGCCATCTAACGTGTAGGACCTTTATTAAAAACATGCATGCTTCTAAGTGCGCGTGAAATTCAATTAGAAAAAGTAATACACCTGAAACACACAGCTTTTACAAAACTGTCTAGCTCCGGTATTTTTTTTTTATTGAATATCACACTTGACAAAAAATTGCATAATGAATTCAAGGATTTACCATTCAATGCTTTTAAAAGAAGACTGCATCAATGGTTAATAAATAAGTGTTTCTATTGTCTCGATGAATTGTTTAATGCAAATAATTTTTTTCTAATTTTCGTGAATTTTAAGAATCAAACTTTAAGTTCAGAAACTACCGCCTTACTACATTTGAAGTCCAATTTCTCACAATAATGCCCCCTAAAGTACCAAATTTTTTAACTAATTATTGAAGCTTAGGAACCCCAAAAGTTTTTGAAATTAGTCGGAAGTGACGCAGACAGGTTTAAGTATTTTTAATCTTAAATTGAAAATTCGTATCTACTTTTGTCGAACGTAAACTTCACTTTCGACCAAAAATTTTCCAACTTGGGTTAATGTTATGATGGTAATTCTTTTATGCAAAGTAGCACACTCCATAGCAATCATATTCACTAAAAAAAAATCGGAAAAAAGACTAAATGAAAAGAAAAAAAAATTTAACACACTCCCTCAGAAATCTCACGAAAAGACTTAAAAAAATTATAACTCTAAAACAACCAAAAATCGCTGAACATACATGGGGTACTCTGATAGGTACGAGGAATCAAAATTTTTTCTTTGGACATCACTATTTGGACCACCCTGTAGAATGACTCCCTGCTACCAAATATTTGATGTATGAAAATACAATCCTACTGTGTCTGTAGAACTGCTACATCCTACTCTTTAAGATTCACGAAACCCATTATTCCATTTTAGCAACCATGTTTGCTATTAACACCCACAGTTCACAAATCAATAGGAAGATATAATCATAGGTATGGAATATAGATAGAAACGTAATATAAATATTATGCTATAGTTAAGAAATATGATTTCCGCTGATGGTAAATGGAATAATGCTTAATGCATTGCTCAAGCTCAAACAATAACTTTGCTTACTATGTGAAACATGAGCTTAAGCAGTTACTAATGGTATGTTATATTCAAGTATAAATAAGTGATCATGGTAGCTTAGTTAAGTAATTTAATAGTAGAGTAATCAGTAGTAGTGTACCAATTTATGTCGGGATCGGAAGTCCATTGCCGGTTCCTAAAAGAGATTTTACAGTTTCTCTGTTGTACACGAAGTCTATTACATCATCTTTATGTCTTAGAAATAGTTATAGCAAAAGTATGACTTTCTGAATAACGTGATAATTTTAGTAGGAGGAAGTAGGGACGAAAATAATCAATAAAATATATTATGCATCAATTAATCAATATTTATTTATTCAAATTAGATACACTGTGATATTGACGTCAAGGCGTCAAAGCGCCCTGTATTTTGAAGTATTTTAAAACTTACCTTACAGTTGCACCACAATACTTAACATTTTCTATAGCATTATCATATTGGGAGAGTCGTGACATTTGATAAACATCTTGATAATTTCCTGATAGCACATCGTGATCTCGGAATTTGTACATCTCGTTATAACACAAGCTCATCTCGTGATTTTCTTCTTAGCTGAACTAAATTTAATTGT
This sequence comes from Erebia palarica, assembly GCA_964035005.1. NCBI lineage: Eukaryota > Metazoa > Arthropoda > Insecta > Lepidoptera > Nymphalidae > Erebia > Erebia palarica. The sequence goes on from OZ035983.1 coordinate 33,591,434, forward strand.
GTAAGATGTGTATGTATAATGCTATAGTATTAAAACATCCTTGGTGTAATAGAATAAGAAGTCACAACGATATGTATGTTATGTAGTTTTAATAGCTGATAAAATTAATATCAACTGAGTTATGTATGTTATATTGTTATCTTCTTGGAATAATACTCAAAGTATCTGTCCTTGTGGCAGCCGCGTAGATCAGTTTGGTTACCATGGACTCAGTTGCATTCGGAGCGCAGGCCGCTTGTATCGCCACGGTGCTCTCAATGATATAGTCCGTCGCACTCTGGCCACTGCCTCCATCCCTGCACAACTGGAACCCTCCGGTTTGTTCAGGGATGACGGCAAGAGGCCGGATGGGATGACTATAGTACCGTGGTCGATGGGTCGTGCACTGGTGTGGGATGCAACCTGCGTTGATACGTTGGCAGCGTCCCATCTATCAGGCTCGTGCCTAAAGGCGGGTGCTGCTGCCGAATGTGCTCAGTTGCTTAAGCGTCACAAATACTCAGCCATTACTAAGGACTACGTTTTTGCGGCGCTTGCTTTTGAGACTCATGAGCCCATGGTCATCGGACACGAAGAATTTTATAAATGTTGTGTCCCAAAAATTGATCCACGCCTCTGGTGACCAAAGAGCTGGCGCTTATTTAGCCCAACGGCTTAGCCTTGCCGTTCAACGAGGTAATAGCGCCAGTGTTTTGGGCACCATGCCCATTAACGATCACTTGGATGGCGTGTATTTTTTGTAAATATAATTAGTTTTTAATTTAGATTTTAATTTATTTCTTTATTTTAATTCTAATATATATGTATATTTAATTATTAATTGTGAGAACAAGAATAAACTAATGTTTTTTGATTCTCAAAGTATTATATAATGACCTGATTTTGAAAATCAGTTTACCTATATTATATTTTAACATAAAAATAATGGCTTTTTCGATAATTTACTGAGGTTACGAGTCTAGAAGTATAACTAGTCTACAAGAATCAGAAATGCTGAAGGTAATGCTTGCTTCTTTTGTAACACCAAAAAAAGCAACGTTTATTCATATCAGACGACATTAGAATGGCAGTAAATATTCTATCTATTTCTCTCGAGTGTCTGAAATAGATCGAACCAGCGCAAAAGAAAATACCCATGTTCGAAGAAGAGACAAAAATATTTCATGTTTTTAGTAGAATATTTTTAATCATAAAAAAAATTATGTAGAAAACGAGTAAAACGTAAAAAATAATAATTGGAGAATGAATACAATTTTTAGCTATAAATGACAAGTTGCCATGGCCTTGAAATAAATGAGTTTGAGCAAATTGAAGAACATTGCTACGGTTGAGATATTTTGTAATATGGTGATAATCATTGCATAATGCGATACGGCATAGATGTGTTATTGTATAGTACCTAGTTACCTACATGCTAATTATATTCCAGAACCTAGGACAATATCGCGTGTCATGGCCTAAGTAATTATTAAAAGCAATAAAGGACATGTACCTAATGAAGTCATCAACATCAATTATTTTGCTGTTAACCCGTTTTTGTTGAACGTATAAAACGAACCTTTGTATCCGTTTTGTATAATATAGCAACTAATAAATCCATCAAATAATATTATCTTTGGACAATAAAACAACAATTATTGAAACATTGCTGTAGGTATCGTTATTAATTTATTTTTATGATGAAAGTAATTTGTTTCGTCATAATATCAATATTCGTGAGTAATGTCTTCTTGGTGTGAAATTGACTGACAATGTTACTGTTATTTTGTATAAATAGCTATAAAAAGGTTCATCTATTTTGATTTTCTCACCATGCCATTAGGAATTTTAAAGAAACATTTTGTGTGTGTCAGCTCCAATGCATGACTGGAGTTTACTCTTTCCGAACGATTGTAAAATATATAGATTAGTAAATGAGGGTAAATGAACGCATTTTTATACTACTGAAAGCATGCTTGATACATTTATTTATATTAATTAAGTATATAATTTTTTGTGTTCGGATGTTTTGCAGGAGCTTATAAATTCATCACCTATTGCAAGCGACCGTGCTCGCCTTCTTACGGTGTCTATGAGAGAATCAAGTTACTGGCTTCAAGCTCTCCCGTCTAAGCATTTATGCAATCTGTTGGACCACCTCACCCGGACGATTGCGGTTGGTCTTAGACTTGGCGCCTAGTTACAACAGCCACATCTATGCCACTGTGGTGGGACAGTGGACGCGTATGGTCATCACGGGCTTTCTTGTATTAAAAGTGCCGGTCGTCTTTCGCGTCATGCTTCCCTGAACGACATCATTCGTAGGTCTCTTGCCACCGCTTCAGTGCCCGCAGTGCTAGAGCCTAATGGCTTGGCGCGCAATGATGGTAAGAGACCTGACGGGATGACTCTTGTTCCGTGGAAGCAAGGAAGTTCGCTTGTTTGGGATGGCACATGCGTGGATACGCTGGCGTTGTCCCACTTGCAGGCAACCTCCATGACGGTGGGGGCGGCGGCCACTATTGCTGAAAGAGCCAAGAGGCGCAAATATGAAATTATAGAAAATAATTTCATTTTTGTGCCTTTTGGTGTTGAAACCATGGATGGGGTCGTGGGGCGAAGATGCTAGATCCTTTTTAAGGATCTTTCTTGTCATCTCACAGAGTCCACAGGTGACCGGAGGGCTGGCAGTTACCTCGGCTAACATATAAGTTTGGCTATTCAGCGAGGTAACGCAGCCAATGTTCTGGGCACATTGCCTTATTACAGCGGCATAGATGATATTTTTAATGTTTAGTTTTTCATTTAGATTTAATTTAGATTTTAATTTGTTAATAGGGATAGAATAATTATTTGGATGAATATAAATTAGATTCTATTTAACTAGATTAAAAAAAAAGTATATAATTTATATTCATCAAAATACATTACATAGTCATGGAAACATTAACAAGTGTTACCATGGAAACATAAAGCAAATAACGTAACGGAGAAAGTTTGATTTAACTCACCATAAATTTTCATACCCCGGGCTTATATATGCAAATCGATTCTAAAGGAGCTAAACTCCAAAAAGCGAAGAACGAGACGCGTATTCTGAAGACTATTCTCAATACATGCCTCTATTCCATAAGATTGTGAGCAATGATCAGTAAAAGGAAAATTTCTATGTTCTGTCATCTGTGGCTGTGATCCATAAGCTCCGTAAGACCTTTTTTGATCTTGAAGTAGAGTTTTACAGAATATTTTCGATACAACCGTTTGGACATTTTTGGTCACGATGTTTTTGTTTTTGGGGTTTTAGTTAATCTAATCGTCATTTTCTGTTCATAAGAGGAAGTATACCTACTATATAGAAATTAGTCTATACTCTATAATGTATATATTTGTGTAAATAATGGGGCAGAGAGTTTAGCTGCAACTAATATTATTAAAACTGTTTTCATTAATAATTACTTAACATGTTTATTAATTTCGACAACTCGTGTAGGTGGCGATCATTGTACCCACTGTGTGATTACAATAGTGGCGCCGTTAAATTAAATATTATTACAAATTGTGCAGTCAAATAACAAACGGATGAATGGCGTTATCATATCGCACATTCTGGTCGTGTCACAGAGGATCTGTTGGTTCAGATAACTGATACGAGGCGCCACATCTGTCTGTCACGTTTCCGCAAAGAACTTGACCCCTTTTCACAGATAGGTAAGTATCTTAATCGTCGTCGGTGTCGTTACCTGATAGACGTCCACTGCAGACTTATAAGTCTCTCAGGTAGAGGGACTTCTACTAGCCGCTGTCTCGCCGCAACCAGAGACCCAATTTTAGCAAATTGTAATAATTTGACAGCTTAAAACGTATTATTCGAACTGTTTAAGGATGAACTTGACCCGTGACTTGATTGTAATGTATTCACAAATAAATGAATGAAATGAAATTAAATCCTTCTCCCTCCCTCCCTCTCCCTCAGGGAATCTCCCTGAGACTTGGTTGTTGATGAGTCCTTCTGGTGTGGAGTCATCTAGATTTTTAATGCGAACTCAGTAGGTAACATAGGAAATTAATGTCGTCTGACTCCCAACACTTTTTGAAATGTTCAAAATCATTTATCAGTCGAAAAAGGTTATTAATAGACAGAAAGACAGTATCAATAAAACTGAGAAAGTGAAAGTTCACGTTTTACGGCATCTTGGCAATTCGTGACTTTACGCGGATATTATAGAAAGAATAACATTTAGATACAAAAATATCAGTAACTGAATATTAATTACAAATAAACAAATGCTAAACTAAAAATTTTTGTGTCACTGAATACATCTAAGTTTGACATTATTCAATTAAACCATCATATCATTACTTCAGATTCCATTTAGTCTTATCAAAATCGATTAAAAATTAACAAAATTGTCGAAGAATAATAATTTTCTAAAAAATATACCCACAATAAAATCTGAAAGTTTTATGCTTATTTATTTGAATTCACGATTCTTTATTCCTATTAGTTGCTGAAACCGTCTCACTTACAGACAGAGCTCTCAAAAACTCGTAGAACGAATAGTTAACCAACGAGGCTAATTGGCTAGCACCTGGTCTTCGAATAAACATATTTTATAAATTAAGATATAAAATTTATTTTTTAATAATATAAGTTTAACTATTATTTCAACTAAAACTAAATTCAAACCCATATATTTAGTATTAAATCTATAATGGTTAATTATCTATATATCTTTTGTTGGCAAACTAAGCTCTCAGCTGTCACTACTCATACCTAATTCCTATGCAATTCTTAAAATTGTATTGACTATTATGTATTGGGTTTTTCTAACTAGAAATTCTCTGTACTAGTCCGGAGTCAGGAGAGCACGTTAAGCCGTCGGTCCCGATTATTATCACTAACATGATAATAGTCGTTAAAGCCCGCCAACCCTCATTGGAGCAGCGTGGTGGGTCTAAGCTCTAATATGAGAGTGGAGGCCTGTGCCCAGCAGTGGGACGTTAATGGGCTGCAGTGGTGGTGGAGTTGGTGGCGTAAATAAAGATCAACTTAACAACCTTAATTCTATGCCACCAACCTATTTGTCACAATTTACTTAAATATTTCGAAAGTAAACGTTAAAGCAATTAAACGAAAACAAACAAAGACACTCCCAGTTAAGGGCATTGAAATGTTTATAAGAGCTTGCAGCTATGTTCAATACACATACATCTTAGTCAACTTAACCTTTATGCTTCTTACGTTAGAACACGCCATGCGTAAAGAATCACTAATCGTAAAGATGAACATAATCTTAATTCAATAAAATAACCTTTATCCCTAATGTTATAAGGTGTAATATCTAGTCTAACAAAGGCATTGCTCATCTTTGCATTTCATATTCAGGGTTGCCAACTACGAATTTGATTGAATTGTCAGAAACATTAAGATAGATTCTTCTTGGAGTAAAAGCTAAAATAATAACGAACCTCAACTCAATTAAGGGCGGTGTATAAACCGAAAGGTCAGCACTCGGTACGAACCATAAGTGTCATCATTATCCGACATAGTTGCAATCGTACTCGTAACTCGTAGCTCCCGGTCGCCAAAGGCGCAAGTGGTTGGACGATACAAGGGGGTGGAGAGGGGTCAGGGTTTAGCTATCCAAGGCTAAAAGATGCGGCGGATGATGATGATCTCGTAGGTGAGTCTTAATATGTATTATGCGAAAGGATTTGTGCGTCCACCACATACACATCCCATAAAAAAATTAATTGTTTCTCATTGCTCACCCCGTTGCGGAATAGAGATCCAATTTCCACAATTTTTCGTCCAGAAATCATATTTTTGAAACACCCATCTATCAAATTGTAAACAACCATAATGGTATTACGCAAGTGGCCACGGAACCAGTTTCGCTAACCCACTTCTACACAGGTGCGGCGCCGGGCCGTCTGCCGGGACGGGGCCAACTTGCGCAATCGATACGAAAAGCCTTTATTTACTTTTTGTGCCGTTTACGTGTGTTTACATTGGTGATCAATACACCTGCATGTTATAATCACGCAGCGCATGAGCAACGTCTATTTAAGTAAGTATTTCAATTCATAGATCATTTGTGACTTTGTAATGATTCACTTACCTACGTATTGATATAGCTGTTTTTTTTAACATAGTATACCAAAGCAATAAGATAATTTTTGTGAATGTATTGAGGCTGTTATAGCAGTTTTCGAAATGGTTTAAACTTGTCTACAAGTTTCGCCTTAGGTATATTACTTATCAGCATAATTTCATCAATCTTTCAAAATTATTAGTAGGTTATTAACAAATGATTGGTTCATATTGAAAAATAATTAAATAATAACTCGTCTTTTTGGAAAAGTAAGTAACTTTGTACCTACTTAATTATCTTATTATTTTTTTTTTTTTATTGAAAATAATACAATAGAACTTAATGCTAGCTAGCCTAACCTAATTACTATATAAATCATGCCCACGTGGAATGGTGGCAAGAATGCTGGCTGCATTTCCGCGCTGGACAGCCAGGCTGATCCTTTGCGCGAAAAATGAGCCAGCCCTTCTGTCACCAGATGAGGCAATTAACCGCGGTGAAATATCTCGCAAAAATTTTTTGGCACTAAGACTCCACGGCCCAAGGGTCTCCACGGCAAACGGAACAAATATGTAACTCTCTATGAGAGAGGCATACTTCCGCCGCTTGCCGGTTTCAGCCTTTTCTGCTGCGGCTCCCGGCCTTGATGCTGTCTCCCTGATATGACACGGGGCCAATGTGTCTACGCATGTTGCGTCCCACATTAGCGCCCGTCCCCGTTCCCAGGGAACCAGCGTCAATCCATCAGGTCTCTTGTCATCATCCCGACTAATCCCTGCCGGCTCAATGAGCGCAGGAATATCTATGGTGGCAAGAGCCCTTTTGATCGTATCATTGAGAGAGCCATGCCGAAAAAGCCTACCAGCGCTCCTTTGGCAAGAGAGTCCGTGAATTCCAAATTTATCGACCTCTTTTCCACACGGACATCTGTGCTCGAAGCACAGGGGTGTTCCCAATCTGAGACCTAGAGCCACACGAAAACTTTCATTATCTAAAAGAGTGCCGAGATTTTTCGATGGCAAGGCATGAAGCCAATACCCGGATTCTTTTTCAGATAAGGCTAGAAGCCTTGCTCGATCTCTTTCACTTGTAAGATTTTGAACCAAATTTGTATGTGTCAACCGAACCAACGGCACATCCCAAAGTTTTTGTGTGAAACATTCCTTCGGGATATCGTCATTGGGACACCTGACCTTCCAACTCTCTAAGGCCTCTGTGGCATAGGTCAGTGAAACTGAATTAGAATTAAGAATCTGAGAACTAAGCTCTTTTATACTATGCACAGAGGACAGAAAAGCCGGAAGAGCAACACTGGAAATTTTTCTCACGCCGATGCCACCATACTTGACCGGTAAAGTAGCTTGATTCCAAGACTGATCATCAAAAGATAAATTTAGAATTTTTTCTAGCGTATCTCTTAAGGTGGCATCCATGATATCGAGTAGTCCACGAAATTTCCAAATTGGGCTCGCACGGAGAATATAAATTAATTTAGGTACAAAAAGGCAATATTTTAGGATCGAAAATGCAATGTGAGAATTTAGAGCGCCCAATTTGTCAGAATGTGCCGAAAATGTTCTGACTTTTTTGTCCAAGATTGGTTGTATGGCTTCGTTAAAAAGAGGAGCACCAAGAAGACAAAGTGAATGTTTATCAAGAATCTTAATATTAGGGGAAATTTCATTAAATAATTCGGAGGCCGATGATATTCTATCTTGCGATAGCTTTTCTGTGAAAAACAGTTCACATTTGGAAAAATTTAGTTCTAAACCAATTTTGCCAAATTGTTGCTTAACATTGTTAAGATCTTTAAGAACGTCATCCACGTTGCCTCCAATGGTTCCATCGTCAAGATACCATATGTTAAATTTTGATGTTAAATTTGAGATATGGTTGTGGATCCCTAAGCTGAACAGGGCTGGACCTAAAGGATCCCCTTGCTGAACACCTACAGAGGACTTAATATCGCCATCTCCAAAAAATAATTTAGAAGCAGAGCTGTAACATTGCCAAACATACGGGTAAATTTCGGGAAGCTGTGTTGAAACTTCGTTAAGCAGAGTTGCCCTGTCCAATGAATTAAAAGCATTCTTTACGTCTACTTTCAGCAGTACCTCAACCTCGCCATTCGATAAGAAAGTACGAGCCGAATGCACCGCTGCCTCACAACCAGCCGCAGTAAAGGTACTGCCAAATCCAACTTGAATGGGTTGTAATTTATCCTTTAGGGTCGAAACTATGTGTCTACACGCTAATTTTGATGCCAAACGGCGAAAAGTGCAGCCAACAGCGATGGGCCGGATCCCACCGTCCTTTTTATTAAAAGCACAGAGCCTCGCGCCGTAAAGGAATGGCAAAAAGGATGAATTTACCTCGCCAGATAACATAAAATTACAAAGTCTGGTAATGTCGCTCAGAAGCGCCCTGCCGGCGTCCCCAGCAGTAACACCCACAAGATCCTTTAGATGTTGTGGTGTTATGCCGTCCATGCCACCAGCAGAGCCACTGGAGAATGACATTATCGCAGCGTAAGTTTCTTCATCCTTTATCTGTAAAAATGAAACGTTTGAAGGTGGGTCTGGAAGTAAAGAGTCGGGATTTGGTAAAGCATGCTTGTCACGTAAGGCTTCTAGCGTTTCATCATTAAATGGAGCCAGCGTATCATTAGAAAACAAAATGCGGGCTGCGTTTTTAAGATCCCCATCCATAACCTTGTTTTCCACAATTTTTTTCAAATTGTAATTTTGTGTTCGAAATGAGCAGTCAGGAATTTGGAAAACGCGATCAACCGAACAATTTTTTTTCAATTTTGAACATAACGACCCGCTTTCTGATTTATCTACTGAAAAATGTTTATATGAGAACAAAAAAAGATTTTGCCAAGCCAAAAGTGAATTTGATAAGACATTTTGGATTGTATGTGATAAGGATCTAGCCAATGATATCCTCGCCCCTCGCGGAATGCGTTTTATTAAAGGAATATTTTGACTATACTTGCATAATAAAATTTCGAAGGTTACCTGGTTTTGACTTCCTGTTTGCGTTTGATCGCACATGAAATTTGGGCAAGTTAAAGGCCTTGCTGGTGGTCCGTGACATCGTGCGATATGTATATTAAGGCCTTTGCGACCTTTAAACAGCCTGCCATTGCTACAGTGTGGGCATTCTATGTACTCAACTTGAGAAGCACTAGGGATCATACTTCACAACAACAAAAGAAAGAAAAAAAAAAAACTAAAACACTACACAATAGCGTCTATAAGCGCGCGAAGCCCCGGCAACGGCAACCAGGAGGCCTGCAGAGCAGGCGACTGCCCGCTGAGGCCCCTGGAAACCGCGACACCGCGTGGCAACGCCTCGCTCTGAAACAAAAACTACTGATAATATCCCATTTCAAAACACAATGAAAATAATACCACGGGGTATTTCGCGAATAAGCGCCAATTTGATGCCAATAATAATCCAAAATACCGAACCCAATATTTATAAATAAAAATTTTGAAGCGAGCAAAATTTTTTCATTGACATCTCATTGACATCTCATCTTAATTAAGTAAAATAGAATACTTAATAAAATAAGCAAAGGTAGAAAATCAAGAGTCAATACTCAAGAGCCAATGATCACTTATCCATACTAATTACTAATATTATAAATGGGAAAAAGTGTGTCTGTCTGCTACGCTTTCACGGCCCAACAACTCAACCGATTTTAATGAAATTTGGTACAGAGATAGATAGTTTACATCCCGGGGAAGGACATAGCCTACGTTTTATCCCGGAAAATTAAAGCGTTCCCGCGGGAATTAAAATACATCGATCCACGCGGACGAAGTCGCGGGCACCATTTAGATCCTAGTAGGTGATAACTCAAGTGGCATATTTCAAACATTTTGAACAAAACAAGGAGACCATGGAAGTCTAAAACGACCTTACACTTCCGTAACAGATTAACAATAATATTACCACGAACACGGAAACTTACAGCATATAACGACTTGCTAAACATTATTGAAATAATAAAACATATTAAGCACAAGCGTTTTGCCTCAATAAAAATATGGCATCCTATCACGTTTCCTCTTAAAATAACTATGATGCAGTGTGTAAGCCACATTAAGGTTTAACCTTGGCCTGACTTATTTTACATACCTCTCATCTTCCATTGTCTGCTTGCCCACGCTATTGACGAAAACTTACCTATAAGTACTGTCGAACATAAGCGTGACATCAGAGAGGTGAGATCTTGCTGAAATGAAATGTAAGGATAACCATAGTTATTAGTAACAGAAGGCCTAGCTCTTTTTCTGTTCAAAGGATCAACGTGGCTGCTCAGCTCGGGAATGCAACCAGCATTCTTGTAACCCCGCGTTGCCACTATAATCCACGCATGGTGATTTGTATATCTATTAATAGGCTAGCTATAATAAGTTTTACTGCACCTAATGTTTACAATCCAAAAAAAGTAGGATTATTCCAAATAATTTTCAGCCATTAAAACTTTCTTGTTATGTCCATGTGTTGTAATATGTGTTGTAATCCATGACTCGCTCCGGTTCATCCTCCAAGACTGAAGAGCGTGATTATTTTTTCAATAATATCTTTTCGGTAACTGATACCCTTTCACCGTGTGTTGTATTTGGTCATATTTAAATCATCAGTAATAAACAATTGTAGGATATACGTAAGAAACTCTAATTTGTCAAGACTACCTACTACCAGTTACCACCCACTAGTCAAAACGCAGATTCTACCGAAAGACGTCGGAGAGAGAGAAACTTACTTATAGTCCCACCAACTTAACTGGCCCGTGGGCGAAATTCGAAGAAATTTTTATGCCTGTTTAGTTCTTCATTTTGTTTATTTTTTAAAGTTAGTAGCAACACATTTGAGATAATAGCGACGCTGTCACCGGGTTAAGGGGCATACGATGGTAGTATAGTTTTAATATTGTTGACTTCGTGTTTTACAATTTATAACCTTATTTTAAAACTGTCATTTTAAAATCATACTGCTTTAAGCGATGGTAGTGACGCCCCAGATAAGATGTGGAACTGTATTTCGCCGACTCTGCAGGGTATAATTATTCAATCGAATACTAATGGAAAACGTATTAATAGCAATTAATGAGGCAGCTAAGGCCAAGAAAGTTGCCCTTAAGCTTTCTTATCGAAGCAGGTCAAGTAAGGATTTTAAGTTGTTAATAGAAAGCTCTTGACCCAATGATAGAAAAGCACAACTCTTACTATATTTTATGGATGTGAAACGGTGATGTGAAATTAGTTAGTTTGGAAAAAGCGGGCATAACACGCCTTAGTAGAATAGAGATGATGACAACTCAATCAAATCACCAACTCTTTATCTAATACCTATAAACAAGCAATTCTTGTACTATATATCTCTATATATATTATATATATAAAATCAATTGCTGTTCGTTTGTCTCGCTAAAAATCGAGAACGGCTGGGCAGATTTAGCTGATTTTGGTTTTGAAATTTTTGTCGTAGTCCATGAAAGGTTTAAACGTTAAGAAAATATGGAAAAATTGCGAGGAAGATAGTAAAAACAACAATTTCATTTTCCCATATAAACTGTTCTACCTACTTTCCTGTCAAATAATAACCTATGAAAATGGCAATGCGATCAAAGCTTTCAGCGAACTTTTTTCATGAAATTTAGTATGCAGGGGGTAAAATTCAATTAATGTGCTTTGTTAAGTATACCTACTTTTACTACTGTTTTTGAATCAAATTATCTACCACTGGTTCGAAATGTCATTTCTCAAGAAACTCGGCGGTTGCTCTTTAAAAAGTCATGTCACATCGTTGCGATACCATTCGGTAACGCGACGATCCCTGATTAGATTCCCTGAATCGTATTAGGGCATTCATAGGTATAAATTACATCCGAAAGAACAGTTTGCCGGATTAGGTAGGTACCTAAAAGCTTGATAATGTCTCTTACTATTTCATTCTGGGCGTACGTACTTCATAAGATATTTTGCTCAGGATCTTTTAACAAAACAAACAAATATTATATTAGATTACAATGCAGCTTGAATGGTCAGTTCATTGCTCCTATTGGTTTCCATTCCAGATCAGTTTAATTGGGTATCAATAATGATGATCGACTTCAGTCGTGTGGTGGCGATAGGAACGTGAAACTCCCTTTAAAGTATACGATATTAGAGAGCTTCTGATCGTGTCATACTGCGTTCCTTGTATTGGATAAATTATTGTAAAGCCAAACTAGATTTCAACGTTCTCACAATAATTGTGATCAAAACATACGAACAAGTCATAATTAGAAAAATTAAGAAGTACGACTGCCCTGCCAAATATCGAACTAAAAAGTTAAAAATCTAAATTAATCTAGTTAAATTTGAATCTTATTCACATTTTTATTAAATGTTTTTTTTTTGTGAACCACTGGATATTGAACTATAGTGTTATATATTTTTAGTTAATCTTATTTTCGAATATTTTTTTCAACTTTAGTCTTTAATGCGGGACCATGGTCAGCCCATCAATTTTTTTTTAAACTTTACATACATACATACATACATACATACATACATACATGAACCCTGAAAACAATATACTCCTTTTTTCAGGCAGTCGTATAAAAAGACATACAAAGACATATTAATCAAAGTTTTAACTGCCGCTTACCGATTCTGATCAAATAATTAAAATGAAAACCCAACTTACCTATACTGAATTATATACTAGACGACTAACCCAGAGCTGTAGTGGTCTTGCAAGTAGAAGGTCTCATGAATCCCGGTAGAATAGGGGCAATTTCGGAAGTAATAATTTCAAATTTTTCTACGGTCTGATATTTCGAAGTAGCACGTTTCATTACGAGGATACTTTACTTTGCACTTTTTGAAAACAGATAATAAGAAATATCGGTAGACATAAAACATACCATTGACGCACGGCGGGTAACACCAAAGTATGCAAAAACATAGATTTAAGTAACAATTCTGCCAATAACCTGCAGCGTGAAGCAATGCGGCCTTCCCGTCCCACATTGGCACACTTATAAACACGCAGTAGGCGAAAATCCTAAGTAGGACCGATCATCCGAGGCCAGTTTAATAAAGCTTATAGGTTCTATTTTTATACGACTGCCTGAAAAAAGGAGTAGATAATATATATCAGAGTTCATGTATGTATGTATGTATGTGAGTTTGTATATTCCACCATAACTTCAATAGCCTGAACCGATTTTGATAAATGAGGTATCGTTAGAAGCCCTAGCTTATTCCGGGTGACATAGGCTAGTAAAATTTTAAAAAAATTTGATGGGGTGACCATAGTCCCGCATTAAAGACTAAAGTTGAAAAAAAAAACGAAAATAAGACTAAATAAATATATAATCATTATATAGAAAATGATGAGTAATGATTGATTCCAAAAATATATAACACTATAGTTCAATATCCAGTGATTCACAAAAAAATATAATTTAATAAACATGTGAATAAGATTCTAATTTATCTAGATATTTTAGAATTTTAACTTTTTAGTTTGTTTTTTGGCAAGGCAGTCGTGTTTTTTTAATTTTTCAAACTATGATTTATATTTTATTACCAGACTCTACACCTGCATCTTTGTTTACAGCTAGCTAAGCTAATAAATGTAATATGTATGAATAATGTGTAACTGCCTCGTTGGTTTAGCGGTTAGCTTGTTCGACTGCGGCCGACGAGGTCCCGGGTTTCAGGTCGGGCCTTGATTAAGTGTTGGGTTTTTCTGACTAAAAATTCTCTGCAATAGTCCGGAGATAAGGTGTTGGTTGAATTCCAACCCCGTGCCTCGGAGAGCACGTTAGGCCGTCGGTCCCGGTTATTATCACCAACATGATAATAGTCGTTAAAGCCAACCCACATTGTACCAGCCTGGTGGGTCTAAGCTCTAATTCTCTCTCTCTTATGAGAGTGAAGACTGTATGGGCTGTAGTAGAAATAATGTGTAGGTAAACAGGTATATTTTTGGGAGCGGTCAGTGAGACCAATATTTAAAAACTATTAGAGATAGCTTGATAGCTCTACCAATATTTAAAACCTATTAGAGCTATGAAGCTATATCTAATAGTTTTTAATAGCTCTGGCTGAGATGGTTCTCAGGCCGGCAGGCAGGCGGGCGGGCGGGCAGGTGGGCGGGCGGTCGTACGCACGGACGCACAGACAGAGAAAAAGCTGTTTCTGATTTCCACTTTTCTGATTTAGAACGATTTAATAAAAATTGATATTTGGGCTTCAAAAATATGGTTAAAAAACCTTAAAGAAATAGAAAAGTGTTACCAAAATTTCGTGCTGAGCGTATGGCGCTGGTCTCGCGTGTAGCGCAATTAAATCTACATAATTATTAACATTCACATATTTATAACATTTTCTTTGACTATACCAGAGTTTTGGAAGGACTATCTCCAAATTTAAGTTTGGCGGTCAGCAGGTGAAATGCCATCCGATCTTGAGCAATCGTAATTAAGACGAGTCTACTTATTTACGTCATCCATCCACTTCCTCCCCTGTCTTCCAGGTGCTCTTTTCCCGGGAACCTTTACCACAAGCTAGATCCAAAAATATCGAGATAAGAACGGTAAACTCATAAACTGAGATCATGTTTTATGCTGGCAACTTCTTATTAAATGAAATTGACGGTGCACGGTCCTGAGATGGGCATAATTGATCAATTTACCGAGAATTTCAATAAAATATTGTAATTAAAATATTTTCAGAAGTCCAGTAGTCTGTTATTACCGAAAAACATAAGGATAATATTATGTTATTGAAGACATCATCTTAATTTTTATGTACCGTTATATTAATGAAAGCTGCATATTCGAACATGTTTTAACTTATGGATACGTAGAATACATTGGTTTAGCAAAACCTTAACTAACTATAGATATCAAATTGGAATTTGGGTATATGATTATGGTTGGTACTCAATTCTATATTAATTTGGACAATGACTTATTTACCACAAAATGATGTCCCATGATTTAGTCCGCTTGGATTAGGGGTTTTTGATTCCGCGGGCAATCCATTTAATTTTCTGGAATAAAAAGTAGGCTATCAATCTGTTGAATTGAAAAGATGTGCCGGGAAAGCGTAGCAGGTACACAGCAGACACACTTTCGCATTTATAATATTAGTGTAGATAGTATGGATAATGGATTCCATCCCATTCCATCAGCCTGTGTGCTTCCACTGCTTGACATAGGTCTTCTCGAGAACCACAGACACTGGGACAGACCGGAAAAAATTATTTGGATCCATCCTCTCGTTACCGAACAGGGAGACAGAACAAACTTTTTATCCTTATGTTTCCTCCTGAGGGGACAGAGCAGAGGGACAGACCGGAATAACTCCCACCAAACACTTGTCATCCACTGGTTTACCGTCACTTTCCTGCCCCATCAGTCGAATTATTTGTATCCTCGAAATATTATTCCACCCTAATGTAATTAAAAGTTTCACCCGAGCGAAGCTAAGGCGGGTCTTATAGTGGTAGAGAATTTAGGAATGAAGAATAAATTGCAACGTTTTTATTTGTTTCCAAAATTAATGAAAGAATACTTAATTGGCAAATGCTTGGATTGGAAATGCCCCCCGATTGTGTAAGGAAATCGTAATCGTCAAACAGATAATTCGACCTGTTTAAGGAGTTCATAGATGCCTGCACGTCAAAAAGTATGTATTGAACTCCTTAAACAGTTCGAGTAATACTTTTTAAGCTGCCAAATGATAACGATTTTCTTAGACAATTGGGTATTTGACTACTACTGAAATAAATTATTTTTTTAGTGATTATTAAATAAAGGATCTCCCAAAAGTCGTAATATCCACGTCCCCTGCTGCACGTTTCGAACTTTGATCACAACTTAAAATTTCATACAAAATCCATACTAAGCACGCGTTTTGAAAAAAAAGTTGCTGATTTGACTAGTTGTCTAATACCAATAGGGTCATAAAGAATTGGAGAATTGGAAAAGAAGAGCTACTATATTGAGTTTTTGTGTTATTGCCACAGAACTCATCCTTAAAACTGCTAATAAAATGAGTACTTATACTTAAAATTTTAACGAATTTCTACAAATTGATAAGTGAAAAGTAAAACATGTTAATAAAAGTAATGATAAGTGATAAAAACTTAAGGTACTTTCTTGTAATTTGTTCAAGGGTTTTTTTTTCAATATAATTGTACTTATTTTTTAAAGGCATTTAAATTCCGCAAAGTAGAAAATTAAAGAACTACTTACTTTGAAGATAGTAGTTAAGTGACATACATATCACATAAAGAATTTAAATATACTATAGAGAACTATTTAAGTATATAGAACTTCTTTATTGTCGGATCATCATCGGTTCAGTTGTTTAGCAGTGAAAGACAAACAGACAGGCACTGAGGCCAATTCTGTATTACACGATCTCTACACTAAACTGACACCTTTAAATCGAAATCTGTCCCTTTCTGCAGAGAGTATTATGAAAGGGCTAGCAATATTTTTAATGCTGTCATTTTAGTTTAGTTTAGAGATTGTGCACTACAGAATTAGCCCCATTATCGCGTAATCCATACTTCCATACTGATATTATAAATGCGAAAGTGTTTCTGTCTGTCTGTCCATCTGTCTGTCTGCTACGCTTTCACGGCCCACCTGTTACACCGATTTTGATGAAATTTTGTACAGGGATAGTTTGTATCTCGGGGAAGGACATAGGCACTTTTTATCCCGGAAAATTAAGAAGTTCCTGCGGGATTTAAAAAACTTAAACCACGCGAACGAAGTCGCGGGCATCATCTAGTTTACAATATTACTATCATGGATAATTAGCTACTTATCGGTAAGTACATAAAATGCAATTACTGTAGCTATCTTTGTAAATCCTTAATTTTTTGTACTTGAGGAATTTTAATGGCCATCATAAGTTTTGAATGTCCTCAACACCATTCCATGCGTTCCACAAATACGTGTATAAATAAAAATACCAAGCAACGACTCGTTTAAACATCAAAGCGTTCAATTTATAAGAATAATAAAGTTCTTTTGGAGTAATGACATCGTCTACAGTCTACACCATAGGTTCTCAACCTGTTTAACAGCAGCTGAAATAATATGGGTGGCTTTACGTTTCGTTTTCAGAATCTTTGAACCTATAATAATTCAAAGGCATTAATGCAAAACGTAAAATAAACCACAAAGAAATTTAATCTTTTAAATATTAGCTTTAATTTCTTCGAATAAATTAATGTATGAGTTGGTATATTTGAAAACGTATTAATTAAGTGATCAATGTGTGTTGATTTGTAGTTTACTCCAACTCGCATTGGAGCAGCGTGGTGGGTCTAAGCTCTAATTCCCTCTCTCCTATGAGAGTGGAGGCCTGTGCCCAGCAGTGGGACGTTAATGGGCTGTAGTGGTAATGTTGGGCTGAATAAGTTTGAAAACACATGTTCTACATTCTACACTTTACACCGTATGGCGGCAAAATATCGGCGCCAAATGTGAAAGGCAGCAGTATTTATGCAAGTAAGTTTTTTTAAATTCCGTCTTAAATAACACATTAACATTCCTGACCATTCAGCAGGCTTAAAACAAAAGGGTTTTATCTCTTCGATGGCGCCCAAGGATGGCGCCTACAACGAGCGAAAAGGACCATTGCTTTTATGAGACTTCAATTATTACCTTAAATTAGGTAGGGAGTTAGGGACTCAATAAAAGAGCAGTTTGGGAGCGAAGGTTAATGGTTCTATTATACTCTCTAAATTAGGTACGCATCTTTCGATTGATACATTTTGCTCGTCTAACATACCTACATCATTACGAAAATGGTATTTAAGAAGCCTCAAACATAGTACCTATCAACTGACTGAATACTGATTCTGACCATTGCGATCTTGATAAAGCATTTATGCAGCCCCTATGTAGGTATTTTGGTAACTGAGTTTTTCGAAATAACTAATTGGTATTTATGATACAGAATCTGGAAATAGTTCTTTATTTACAGAAGAAAGGTAAGTATTCGTAGCCGTGCTTGTATATGTCACCGTAAAATTGTAAAAACCGTTACATTATATTCTAACGGTTTCTACCCGCGAGATTGTAAACTGTCGAAAGATTGTGAACCATTCAATGTTCTGGGTATTAATTTTTGAAATATTTATTGTATTTACGTTTTCTTGTCTCTTTCTTGTACAGTTCGCGCGCGAGTTGAATGCAGAGTAAATGTGTATGTCACCATACATTTACTCTGCTTCACTTCAACTCGCGCGCGAACTATAGGATAGATTAGGGTTTGACATAAATATTCAGGTAGTGCCGCAGGCGGGGCACTTAGGTTCTATCGGGTTAATATACTTGATAGATTACAATTTACCAAAAAATTATGCGTTAAATTGTAAGTAGTTACGGTTAACAATCTGTCGACAGTTTTACAATCTAACGAGATCAAAATAGTTAGAAAACAATATAACGGTTTTAACAATTTTACGGTGACATACATATCTTTTGGAAATACTCGCTATTATTTGAGTCCGTTTTGGGAAATATGTCTGCAGTTAGGTAGGTCTAGGTACCTAAGTGTTCACGTTTTTACCGGCTTTAAAAACGCTGTTTCTATGATGTATCTATAGCAGACATGTGCGATGTGTGGTTTGACAACCAAGTTCTGGGTTCGATCCTCGGCAGGGTCAATGTCGATATTTATAATTTCAAAATTTTCGCTGGTCTTCTGGCTTCGGCCGTGGCTAGTTACCACCCTACCGGCAATGACGTGCCGCCAAGCGATTTAACGTTCCACTACGATGCCGTGTAGAAAGAGAAACTGATAGGGGTATGGGTTTAAAACACACCATACAACCAATAGAATTAATTAAATAAATGCCTAGGGGAATGGCACCCATACCCCTGGGCCCCTAACAGGTTAACCCGCTACCTTCTTAGACTGCATCATCACTTAGGTACCACAGTTAGGTAGTTGAGGTCGCAATCAAGGGCTAACTAGTAGTAGAATCAAAAAAATAACAATTTATCGCGAATCGAAGTCAATGGTTTTTGTGGTCGACCACACGCGGTTGCAAACCACTTTGGTCCACATGTCTACTAAACTCACACTAAAATAGAGACGACCTCCATGGCGCAGTGTTGAGCGTTGTTGCCTTTACGTGCGGAGGTCCCGGGTTCGATTCCCAGCAGCAATCAATTTTGGAATTTATAATTTCTGAAATTTCCTTGATCTGGTCTGGTGGGAGGTTTCGGCCGTGGCTAGTTACCACCCTACCGACAAAGACGGACCTCCAAGCGATTTAGCGTTCCGGCATGATGCCGTGTACCGGCTAGGGGTATGGGTTTAATATAGCTGCTATACCCCTAACAGGTTAGCCCGCTACCATCTTAGACTGCATCATCACTTACTATCAGGTGAGATAGCAGTTTAGGGCTAACTTGTAGCACTGCAAAAAAAAATGGACTGACAATTATATTATTTTTTGTTCTGCTATAATGGGGTCAAGTCTGGTGACCGAAATAATTTATCTCATTATTTTGGTTTGGTAAATGATAAAACTGTTATACCAAGTTAGATTAGGCTGTTTTTAATTAAATTAATCAGGATAAAAATAAGGTCATAACGAAATGTGAATTTATTGATAATAGTTGTTTAAAAAAAATTAAAAGCGAGTTTAATTCTTACAGGGTCCTTCCAGGGTACTAACAGAGTATCAGGGGTATTGAGAAACTTTAGGTTTACCTAGAGAAATCGATAATACTTTAAATAAATTAGATATGGGGAAAGTGTATATCTGTCAGTCTGTTCCTTCTTCACATTGTTTTAATTTTTTACGAAATTTTGTCCAGGGTTAGTTTGTATTTCGAGGAAGGACATATAAAAGCTTTTTTGGAAAATCATAGAGGATATTGGATTTTTTAAAACTTAAAGTCACGTTGACGATGTCGCAGCATCATTTCAATATAAATTTAAACTTCACTGCTCTAATCGTTTTCGAGAAAAAGGGTTTCGTTTTCCCATTATAAGATATATTTTTTTAAATTTCACTACAAGTTAGTCATTGACTGCAATCCCAGCCGGCGAAACCGGGCCCTCCGACCACCGCCCTCACCACAGCGCTCACTACTGCGCCAGGGAGGTCGTCAAAAAAAAGGTCGTCTTGCATGAGGATAACCAGCTCAGACCTGCCCCTTACTAAAATATCACGCTTGGTGGCACAGTCATGTCACAACTTAATGCTCGGAATGGTTGCATTCGGGTTGTGTTCCTATAAAAACATGCAAATAGATCAATGTCGGTCCTAAATAAATAGATGCAAACGTGCTGCTAACAATGGCTGAAACAGATGACGTGCCCGTAGATTTACTGTCTGATGTTTTTTTTGTTAAACAAATATTATTACTGGTAACTAGCTGATGCCCCGCGACTTCGTCCACGTGGAATAAGTTTTTTTAATACTATTTTTTTTTTTATTATTTACATATTACAAGTCTTAGCAATTATAATAGGGAGGTACATGCACTGTTACCTGAATAGACGGCAATTATTTTAATCCACCACCACCCACCACTACAGGCTATTAACGTCCCACTGCTGGGCACAGGACTCCACTCTCATAGGAGAGAGGGAGTTAGGAGCTTAGACCCACCACGCTGCTCCAATGCGGGTTGGCGAGCTTTAACGACTATTATCATGTTAGTGATAATAACCGGGACCGACGGCTTAACGTGCTCTCCGAGGCACGGGGTGAAACACCACCAACTTCCAACTCAAAAACCCAAATAAAACTCAATACCTAATAATAAATTATTTTAATAAATAGTAATAAAACTATAAAAAAATAAATAAATAGAAGTTAATTTCGAGTAACATAGACTCATAGAAGTATTTAACTAACTACGCACATAAACTAGATTAGACTAAAATTATAACTAAGTAAATTACTAAATATACCGTTACTACATGGTATCTAGACCCTGCAGCAACGGTTCACCTAACAGCATTCGATGAGGAATGAGCGAGTCATTTTTATCATCACTATTCTACGCCCATTCACAAGGGATATCGTACAAACGCTTTTCATAATCACAGGGGGCAATTAACTATCCAAATTTTTATAGCCATATCGTCAAAGCAAGCAGTTAAGTTGCTTAAGCGTCGCAAATACTCAGCCATTACTAAGGACTACGTTTTTGCGGCGCTTGCTTTTGAGACTCTGGGCCCATGGTCATCGGACACGAAGAATTTTATAAATGTTGTGTCCCAAAAACTGATCCACGCCTCTGGTGACCAAAGAGCTGGCGCTTATTTAGCCCAACGGCTTAGCCTTGCCATTCAACGAGGTAATAGCGCCAGTATTTTGGGCACCATGCCCATTAACGATCACTTGGATGGCGTGTATTTTTTGTAAATATAATTAGTTTTTAATTTAGATTTTAATTTATTTCTTACTTTTAATTCTAATATATATGTATAGTTTATTAAAAAATTGACACTGAAAAAAAGCAAGCAGTTTTAAAATCTCCTATTCTGATTTCTGTAACAACCGAAAGTCAACATCTGCCCCCTAGACCCATCTAGCGGGTGGCAACATTTACGAGGATTTTAATGTCCCGCTTAAATTTAAGGTCGTAAAATGTTAACGATCACAATGAGATGTTTAAAGGCGGCTATATTTTATCCTATTATGTCAGAAGCTTGTTGCTGAATTTAATTTATCAAAAGATTAAACGTAGCTCAAATTTCAATTTATAATAACCATTAACAACATTAGGACACGTTAATTTAGGAGATTTAATTTAACGATGAGAATACAGTAATAATTTCACAACTTCACACACAGGAAAACCACAAAGAAAAGAACGGGCTCGAAACTAGACAGGCATGTTCCGATGTTACATGTTTGATTATCCGGATAAACTACCGGTAGGTAAGGTTAATTAAAAGGAAAATCTCGTCCTTCAAAACACAAAATGTAGAAAAAAAATAGGCGCAGAATTGAGAACACCCGCCTTCATTGAAGAAACACCTAAAAATAATGAGTATGACCATAGCAAATGCAAAAGTTAATGATAATAATCGAACACCTAGACAACCTAGCAAGAAAGTTTGTTTTTAAAATTAAACCTTTAATTGATATAATATTTTTAAGCCCTCTTGAACTTCATAATCGAGCAACGTCAGGCTTTAAAAAATCTACAGACCTAGCTAGATGGATCACCATCAACATCGGGTGCCGTCTCCAAATTGAAGTTTGGCAGTCAATACGTGAAATGCGTTCCAGCCTGCCTGACAGCATATACTCGTATGTGTCGTTTATCCAGGTCCATTTCTTTATTCAGGGCACTCTTTCATTTTTGTCTGGAAGACAAAAAGAAACAGTGTCTAAACTTTGTGTTCGGATGAAATTTTTAATAATAATTTCGTGAAAGTATTATTCATAATTTATGACGATCGACGATTAAAAATTAGGGAAGCACACTTTTATCTGAACAACAAGCAATAACTACCAACTCGTTTATTACAAACGACAATCAACATGAGTCAACAACGTTACCGAGATATTTTTTCGACAAAAAAGCACCCGACATTAAAAACTGCCTATCAACAGAATCCTGGAGCCGACAAAAAATAAGACAACCCATAAATCATCTTCGGATTACAAAAAAAGGAGAAGGGCCTCCATTCTAATCGCTTCGATACATTTCACGTGCTACCTGTTTTTGATAGGACTGATGATTTTAAAAGAACAGAATTGATTCTGTTTTTAGGAGAATCAAAAGTAATTCTTGCTATCCTAGACAACAATTAAGTAGCGAATTTATAAATTGAACACTTGGACAGTGAATTATTTTTCCAAGATTGCGAACTGACTAAAACGTTATGGGCTTTTTTAAGTGCACTGAAAATTGTAAATCACCTAAAAATGCGGCATTTTACTAAAGAGATGATGAATTAGCATTTCAGTCCACGTAGATTTCTAAGGTGTAAGATAAACTTACGTGGAAGTTCTTTGAATTTTGGTATAGAAGGTACTTTCTTGTCTTCCATCTTTAGGATGCAAACCTTGGCTTGGCTTGGCTTTTTTTTATCAACCAGCCTTTAATATAAAATAGGTAAAAATAAACATGACACTAGTAGATATTGGGTAGATTTACTTTACCTTCACCAAAAATTCTGAGAAAGTTAGGAGTGCATTGATAACGTTCAAAGATAGCGCGTCACACTGACACTATCTGGGGGTTTACGACCATCGCTAAAAGCAGTATTATTTTAATATTGTTCACGCTCTTGTTTCATGATTATATAATCGTTATTTTTGGGATGCTGAGTCCCATAAAATGAAAATTTTTAAGTAACACTGCTATAAGCGATGGTAGTAGGTAAGCCCCCTGACCGGTCCTTCTAGTTGTAATGGCAAGAATATTGAGTAACAATATTGATTTATCTATTGTTTTCATCGATTTACCAACCTATTAGGTATTGGTAAGTCAATGATTGTTTTTTATAAAGTGATGTTATAACTACTTGCAAATTTATCTACTGAAATTTTACCAAATTAATGATACACACTGATGTATTAAGCTAAATTAAGTAATTTTAATTTTGATTCCCTCCTAGGGCCCCTCCTGAAAATCAGCCTTGCAGTATGTTAGGTAGGTATATACCTATCTCTCATGCTGTGGCACGAGCTGAAGAGTTGGCCCATTGACCGCACGTAGTATAAGTTTAATTTGTATTTGTATAAGTTTGGTTATACTAAGTATAATGAATTGTAGTGTTGGTCAATAAACTTTTATTTATTTATTTATTGTACTGGGTACGAAATTTTATCCATCCAGAATTGAGCTGTCTTGTTTTTATTATGAAAACCTTAGCAAAAATATGTAAGTAAGTAAGTTTAAACTTCAATCGAGATTCTACTGACAGGGTCGACTTTAGCTTCATAATAATTGACTCACAGGCCACAGCACAAGGTAGAGTTCAGGCTTACCTACATGACAATCAGTGAGCTTTATACTACGATACCCTACGCTATATAGGCTACCTACTTAAGTACGTAAAAACTTACAGTCGTACCTAGCACCTACCTGAATATTGCGGCCTACGTTTACTGACTTGTACCTACCTAACATGGAACCTAAATGTCTTTCTTTTCGCTAGTTATTTTAAAATGAACCTCCAACGAGTTTGTTTGTTTGTTCGCATTAATATTTGAATTTTAATTATCACGGTGTTCTCCAATGCTATACTAAATAGTTTAGAGTAATTATCCAAACCATGGTAATTGTAGACGAAAAATGGCGTTACTTGTATATATAAGTCAAAACAATGTACCCACTATCCACCGATGTAACGTTCACCCAATGCCCATAGAATAAGTAAGATGAACCAACCTAATTCATTGAGGTAAAAGGTACTATAGTAACTGCCTCGTTGGTCTAGTGGTTATCATGTTCGACTGCGGCCGACGAGCTCCCGGGTTCGAGTCCTGGGTTGGGCCATAATTAAGTATTGGGTTTTTCTGATTAGAAATTCTCAGTACTAGCCCGGAGTTAGGAAGTTGGCGGTGTTTCACCCCCGTGCCTCGGAGAGCACGTTAAGCCGTCGGTCCCGGTTATTATCCCTAACATGATAATAGTCGTTAAAGCCCGCATTGGAGCAGCGTGGTGTGTCTAAGCTCTAATTCCCTCTCTCCTATAAGAGTGGAGGTCAGTGCCCAGCAGTGGGACGTTAATAGGCTGTAGTGGAGGATAGTGGAACTATAGTAGATATTACTTCAGTGACCTACGTGTTCGCCTACTTTACAAACAAGTAAGAATAGAAAATCCGTTTCGATCCGCAGTCACTTCCATCAACGCGCCTACGTGTCGAACAATAAATCACTACAATTCCCCTTTATCTCCAAACACGGCTACTTATCTCCAGTTGACAGATCTCCACTCACGCCGGGTGCGGTGACAAGAAAGTTCACACCTCGCCTATCATCAATCTTTTAAAACAAATAATCTTAAAACTAATATTTAGGCTAGCATCCACACAATTTTCGGCTATAGATAGCTTGCATCACTTTTTTTTATCAACTACAAGTTAGCCATTGACTGCGGTAAGTGATCACTCACCTGATGGTAAGTGATGATGTAGTCTAAGATGGTAGCGGGCTAACCTGTTAGGGGTATGGCAGTTATATTAAACCTATATCCAATCGGTTTCTACACGGCATCGTACCGGAACACTAAATCGCGTGGCGGCACCTCTTTGCCGGTAGGGTGGTAACTAGCCACGGCCTAACTCTCCCACCAGGCCATAAATTTCTGTTAAAGGGTATAATTCTGGGTTTATTTTTTGCATCCTTTACACTAAAACCAATAATGAATTGATCAGTTATGACATTTATAGGATAACAAGCATTGGAGCACGACAATTAGGTAGGGAGATTAAGAACATGTCTTATTGTACACTAGCGAATGCCCGCAACTTCGTCTGCGTGGTTTGAGGTTTTTTGGCTCCCGCGGGAACTCTTTAATTTACTGGGATAAAAAGTATAGTATAGCATAGTAAGTAAAAAAGCCTATGTGCTGTCTCACGCACAACGAGCACTTATGCTTAAGTGCGAAAAAGCCCAGTGAGAGAAGAAGAAGAAGAAGCCTACTTATAAGCCTGCTTACTTACTTATTAAGTACTACTCCAGACTATAATCTATCTCTGTGCCAAATTTCAGCCAGATCTGTTCAGCAGATACGTGATTGAGTAACAAACATCCATACCTCCAGACATCTATACATCCATTCAAACTTTCGCATTTATATATATTTATATTAATACAGAAGTATAGATTTCAAACGAGGGCAGAGCAACGAAGCAGCGTAGTGAGCAGAACAGTTAAGTGTTGCTCCTAGTAAAGTAGTATGTTTTAACACTTTCTGGAGTAGAAGAGATTCGTTCCAGAACGCGAACTTGCATTCGGTCTTATAACTTATTTTTTTAAACGAATTGCGTGATGTACGATGTCTTGATATGGACGAATCTATATTAATATAAAATTCAAAGTCCTGACTGAATGACTGACTTATAGTCTAGGCAATGGGGCGATCCGTTGTATGGAGACCCCCGCATTAAATATAATATACGTTTAACTCATGTTACTTTATCATACTGAAAAGTTTCGTCGGCTGAGGAATTATTGTTGGGGTCAACTTACAACTGGGGTTAGCTTTATTGCCTAGACTATTATATATCAACGCACAGCCTAAACCGCTGGTCCTAGAGACATGAAATTTGAAGGGTGTGTTCTTTGTGAAGAGTAAGTATCCATTAAGAAAGGATTTTTCGAAATTCTATCCTGAAGGGGCAAAATAGGGGTTGAAGTTTGTATAAAACTCCATCGTTTTTCAACTTGGTATTTGGGCTTCCGTTACGCATTTCACAATTTTTGTAATTTCTCTCCCCAAGGACGTTAAATAGAGAGTTTGTCCTTCAATCACGCCGCAAACGAGCAACGGAGTACCGTGATTTTTTTGCATTGGTATAGATAAAAGACCTTAGAGAGTGACATAGCTGGCTTCTTTTT
The DNA here is from genome assembly GCA_964035005.1 of Erebia palarica. Taxonomy (NCBI): domain Eukaryota; kingdom Metazoa; phylum Arthropoda; class Insecta; order Lepidoptera; family Nymphalidae; genus Erebia; species Erebia palarica. Next base: position 33,618,100 of record OZ035983.1, read on the forward strand.
ATCCCGGAAAATTAAGGAGTGCCTGTGGGAATTAAAAACTTATGCCACGCGTTTGAAATTGCTTATAAAACCAACGGCTAACCAATCTTTGAAATCGGTGATGCAATTTATCTTTTATGTAAGCACTGAGTACCTACGAGTAGGTAAGTGGTAATTTAGACGTTGACTATTTTGTAAGTTTCATTCTAACTTTCATGAAATTATAATATTCCATTTTTTTTTTTCCCACTCAATAAAAAAATATATTTCCTAAACGTTAACGTTTTAAGAGTTGGATATCTTTCTTCAACTATGTTTAACATTTAGCTTAGCATACTGATAGTATCATATTATCGGTGGACAAATACTTTCACAATCGGATTACTTCTGAGAAGAAATTACCGGCAGCACAAACGTGCGGCTTCACATTTTGATTGAAAAGGCAACAAATACATTTCATACCCTATATCTTTCAATTTAGAGCTCAATTTGGTTTAATTTATATGGTTGAATGGATATCTTGCGTACGTGACGTCCTCACCCCTTGTAGTGTGAGGTCCACGGGATATTAATACAAAATTATGTCCTTGGGAACTCATTCCCCTTTTTCTTATACAATAAAATGGTTTCTAAACGTTTTTAAAACCTTTAGAAACCATTTTTTCGCCTATAAACTGTTCTTCCTTCTGGCCTATGATCTTTATAGAAAATAATGCGAAAAAATCTCTGGGAATCCTGTGATAAAATTCCTCGGCAATAGACCTTAAATTGTAAACAATAAAATGCTTTACGGCGTTTCGTAAAATCGTAGTAAATTGTTTGATAAAATTGAGACCATAATTGTGCTGCGACCTCTAACAAATCGTGACCTTACAATCGATGTAATAATGTATTGCTTAAACCACATCCAACGCTCTTACAAGTAATTAATTGTACTATGTAGTAAAGTAGGTCAATATTCAATATCAAAGTACATCGTAGGTAAGTACTTAAAAGTCATACTTACCTAATGTAGGTCATCTAATCTTAAAATGAACGATCAAATGCTCCTTTTTTAACTTATTTTAGCAAAAAAGATGCGCAACATTGGTGTACAAAAATTACATTTCGCCGAACTGGTGGGCCAGTTTGTTCGCGAGTTGTAATTTGTTTGTTCTCCAATGTGTTTACGGTCACGGACTGAAAACAGATTCATAATGGTTACAGAAATAAAAGTGTTACAGAATGAAAGTGTAACAGAATCGAAGCCGAAACCCTTTTGAATGTGTTTTTAAATCTGTTAACCCGAAACACTTATATTTCTGTAACAGAAACGAATCTGTACCAGAAATAAAGGGTTTTAAATAAGGTGTAACTGAAATAGCGACGTTGCCAAATTTACTGTTGACACGTATTCAAATTTGAACCTAAGGTGAAAGCATCGATGGTTGCAATTGTTTTAAGAAAAACATGACCATGTTGTGTGTGTAAAGTCCAATGTAGTTAGAAGAACGCGTTGTCACACCTTGTAGTTTGTAATGGCATGTACATATTTGGGTTACAGTATCGTTTCCGTTTTCGTTATAAGTGTTTCGGTTTTATAACAGTTTCAAAAAACAGTGTTTAAGCCCCTTACTTCGGTTACTGCTTCAGTCCTTATTTACGCTTACATGCAAAAAAGGGGTGTAATAGCAATTCTGTGGTAATAGTATCAAAACACACAAATGGGTTAACGTCATTCACCTAGGACTTTTTACGTAATATTCAGGCATGAATTAGTTATACGGTCAGATGTGCTGGCTGACTAAATCGAGCATTCTAAGATAAGACTATCTCTTACTTATTTGAACACGCACTTATCCATAAATTATAATCTATCCATATTATTTTCTAACATTCTAAATGCGAAATTGTATCTGTCTGACTATCTGCTACGATTTTACGGCCCATCTTTATGTCGTTTGCAATAATTTTTATCCTGGGGAAGGACATAGGCTACTTTTTATCCCGGAAAATTAAAAAGTTCCCGCACGCGGACGAAGTTGCGGGCATCATCTATTTCTCACACTGTAAATAATTTTATGGGCGTATTCAAACGCAATCAACGGCTTAGTATGGCGTGACAATATGTTGGTACTCATTAATTAAAGCTGCTACCACATTACTAAAGAAGAATTCCGTCTCACCGCAGCGTCTTTAACAGAGATGAATAGCTCAAACATTTGTAATTGTCAGCACACAAATAAAATTGACAGACTTATTACGCGAACATAGAGTTTAGAATTGTGCTTTATTACTTGTATTGAAAATATTACTTTCTTCGTCCTTCATTCCCGGTGCTTATACAGATGTCTCCCCTGTGTTCATAAATAAAGATTATAAGCACACTAACGTTAAGCTTGAAGACGCGTTATTTGTATGGTAACCAACAATCGGGTGCTCTTCTAAATAGTCCTTTTTCTACTATTCTACTATTCACTTAAAAAGGAATGTGCAATAAATTATAGCCAGAACGCAGAAATGCCAGCAATATTATACATATGAGCTTAAGCAATAAATTGCAAAAGGATGTTGTCGAACAGCCATCGATCATAACAGAGAACTGACAACTCTTTAACAAGTTAATTATTTATCATTTATTTGTCCCGATTTTTTTAAATTAGGTATTCACCCTAGTGTATAATAAAAGGGTGCATTTCTTAAATATTTTCACAATATTGTCCTTTGGTGGTAAACGCTAAGTTGCTCTTCTAAAGACAGCGGTTTAAAAAATAGATAGGCCATCTTAGTGAATATACCATAGACTAGAAGATAAGATCTTTTTGAATGATGGTTTAAGTGAGAACTTTTTGAGAAGAATTGTTTGGGAAGATCATGATAAAATTAAATTCGGATTTTTATGAGTTGAATGAAAAATGCATTATTATGTTTTACTTTACAAGTTTGGTAAGTTCATATTATATTATGGACGTTCATAAGATGTAAAATTTTAAAAGTACATACGGAAGAAGGCTAAACCTGGGGTATTTTAAATTTAATTCCGATTTTGATCTTAACAGAATTAATAGGTAAGCAGTATATTTTATCCAGGACCTACTTATCAGTAATAAGTTATTACTACAATTATTATTAATTACCAACATAAACCTTTGGGAATAAAAATGTTTTTTCTTTCTTTCTTTTCTCTTTCTATGGTGCTTTTTTAAAAAGCGTGGTTGGTCTCTAAAGCTAGAGCCAAACAGAATTAGCTGATAATGAATTTTAGTATTGTTAATGAATAAATACCTACTTTGTTTTAATTAAATCGATTGTTGGTCTTTTTGAAAAATTAACAGCTAGCTAACGAGCTAGTCAGCTATACCTATATTCTTTATTGATAGATCTATGTATAGGTACATGTTCGTTGCAAATTAAAATAGTGTGAATATTAGGAGGCAATTCATAAAATCATTCATTATTTCTCATTGAATAAGAATCTCTAAAAGTAGCGTAAATCTAGCTTAGTGTTTTACGCGGGGTAGCCCCTTAATACGAAGTTAAAACACAGCCGATTACAAACAATTTTAATATTATTTTATAATTTATGCTATAAAATATATATATAATTTTTTTTTTATGAACTAAGAGGTACGTATAGTTACACTACTACAAACGGCTATCGTAAACGAAGTAAAAGCTTTATTTGAATTATTGGTAACGAACTCAGAATAAGATCCTTAATCTAAGGTAACGAAACATTAGTTGTGTTCGACGCGTACGGCTTATATAAATGTGCGATCATCCTATAACTGGGGTGGATACTCCAAAACAGGGATAGAATATACCGCTAACCCTATTAACCTATGATTGGAAAGTGTCTAATCATTTAACTTCTACGGATAGATCCGTTCTAAGGCTGAGCACAGACATCATAGTGTGGTGTAAATTTTCCTTTTATCTCTAATTTCAAAAGCGTTTTTTTCTCTTAGGGACTAAAAATAATGTTTTTTAAAAAAGCTTGCTTTTATAAATGTATTTCATAAGAATAAACGCAATTTTTGTCGCCATCTCGAAAAAGATGTCAGCGAGTAAGCTGTAAAAAGGCATGAACGAAATAATAAATTTCGTTTCGTTCGTTTTGATATGTATATCAAATACAAAAAACCGTATTAAAATCAGTACAACAGTTTTCCAGGAAAATGGTTACAAAAAAGTGCACAAACAAACAAAAAACGCACAACCTCTTAGGGCAAACACATGTACCGTCTCCGTGACGTCGCGTCGTATGTAAAAACGCACCCAAATAGTCGGATAATATTCATACGCACTTTCGCATTACAGTCTATAAGCTGTACTGAGGACTATAGTTATTTATTTATAACACAATTGCATAGAAATTACATGATAAATACTTTAGGTAGCTTATCAATATGAGAAATCTCTTCCAGCTTCACTGCACTGCGAGAGAATAGATTTCATTTGAATATTTTGTAGCCCTAATTCCTCATATTGGAAAGCTCTCGGATGAGCCCATTATGCATTGGTGCGAACTTGCGAAGTGGCACTATGAGTAGCAGCTTTTTGGGACTTGAGAGTCACTACTCACTATCTTGTAGTAGGCTATAGCAAATTAAAGTTCAAAACAACAAGACAATATCAAAACGTGGCGTGACATGAAATACCATGCTTAACACAGTTCGTGAAAGTTAGGTATTAGATTATAAACTTGGATGTTGATTTTGATTGATGAAGGTAAAGATAAGTATGAATGTTTACTGTCAAATGTACATAGAAGCAAATCCCTTGCAGTCGCGGGTTGTCCATCCTATGGTTTACGGTTTGACGTGTTGCATGACTCGTATGCCGTAGCATATTTCGCAAATCGGAGGTACACGTTTATACGCACGCGTTATGTCATCCTGTACCGTTACCGTTACGCTGCGCTGCTGTCCAGCTGCTTCGTGGCCTTGCAAGTTTATAATCTAAATTGAGGTCAAAGTAAGTTACTTTTACCTCTTTTAAATCCTTTAAACCGTGTGTGCTCGTCCTAAAGGATGCGTAACTAAATTAACCACGAAAAAACATCAAGTTGATTAATTTTTATAGCCTGTAAGAAGTATATTTAGTAGAGATACGATCTTTGTAATATATCTTCCATATTAAATGCGTGGGCAAGAAATCTTTGCCAGAGGCCCAAAATACACTGCACTGGGTTTTAAATTTAAGCTTTGGTCAAAAAAAAAACGCGACTGGAGCGATACGTGGCGACCGTATGTCCAAATCCACTACTAGAAGATGTAATACAAGTACTAGATTTGTTCAGGGGTTAACTCTGGGAAGCTTCGCTCACTGTAGTAACGCATCGCAGTATGACGTACTAACTAACTACCTCGTAACTTATCGGAGAATTTTCAGGTAGGTATGCGGGTTTCCTCACGATGAATAGCTTCACCGATAAAGAAAGATATATTTGAGAGATTAAAACGCAACTAACCCCAAAAAGGGAGCGAGCCCATTTGTGGCTAATGTGAATTGAAATAAGAGGTTGAAGCCCTAAGTTCCATATCAGGTAATATTCTAAAACCGCTAGGAGCCGGTGCTGCAGTCACACATTTATTGTTTAGTAACTACTAGTGCTACAGCACATTTTCGCAATTTTTGCAATACTTTATGGAACTTTGGTAAAGTTCGCCCGAGAGATGGTTCACATTTTTTATGATTCCGTCACGCGTTACGTCTGACCAAGGGCTTTATTCAGTTATAGCGATACGACAATAAGAGAAAAAAAGGAAACGTTTATGCGAAGCGTTTCCTAAATTAACTCTGATCGTATGCAAGTTTATTCTGGGTTTCAAAACAAAAAATTCTTATGAATGCATGTTTTGCTACAGCTGTTGAAGAAACGGAGAACAAAGTTTTATTCTACAGGCAATTTATTGAGAAGTTATAAATAATTAGTTTTAGTCCATAGTTACAGTATGTGAAAGTAAATTAAAAAGAAGTGTAGGTATTAAGCATGTGAGTGAGTGAGTGGGTAGATATAACATATCGATTTATTCTTAAGCTACATAAAATTACTTACGTTATGATTGTTAAACTATTATTATTACATATTCTGTGACTATTATTAGTGTAGGTATCTAAGAGATCGTGGGTAATACGTACAATTTAAGCACATAATATGCTTCATTGCATTTTGTATAGCAAAAAATCTAGGACTGTTAACCACAAGTGACTATTGTAAAAGCAAAAATCCCTTCAAAACATTCCGTCTAACTCACACACAATATGACACATTTAGGGCGCCGATAGGCGCGTATTAGATTATGCTTAGCAATACACAAAATGTATCGTATGCTGATTGCTAAAGAGTCAAAACTCAAAACTTTGTTGAGCTAAGCAAAATCTTTCTAAGAACTCTTAGCTTTGGTTGGCCCGTGAAGGCCAAACGGGGGTGCGGGCTTCGGCCTTCGAAGCCTGGCCTCCTTACCCGTGTTGGGCACGGGGTAACTTTGTACCCCGGTGAGTGTCTTTAAGCCGTATATGGCTATCTGGCTGCCTTAAAGGCAAAGATCTCCTCCTTCTAACGCAGCAGTTTTTAAATAGAGTCGCACTATGCACTATCCGATTCAAAGTCGGAAGTCCATGAGGATTTTCCCCTCCTACACGTAAAATAAAGTTTTTAAATAGAGTGCATTTGGATTAACGTCTGCTTCAATTGAGTATATTGTGCTATGATAATATAATGCATACTAATAAATAATAATAGCATGAAAGTTAAAGTGTGTCCATCTGTTTATTACCCTTTCGCAGTACTATCAACCGAAAATGGATAGGTTAATAGGTGTACTCTTTATCTCAGTGATCGTAAACGAAGACAGATAAAATCGTAAAACGTAAGTAAAAGTCTAGCAGCTTTCTAGTTTTGAAACTCACCCATATAACTTGGCCTATAATTATTAGAATAACACATACCTATTATACATAGCACACTTTCTGGTAAACTTTGAGAAAATATGGATCAAAAGTTCATCAAGCAATAGGTACTTAATTAGGCTAAGGTATTTCTTTTATAATTGACTATTTTGTTTAGGTATAATTACCGAATTTCTCTTCAATTTCCAATAATAATGGTGTGGAAGAAGCAATGCTTTAAAAGCGTTATAATTAAATTAACAAGTACATCAAATAAATAAATCATTTAGTATAATATGTCATGACACAGTTCAAAAACCCAGCTGAGAAGACCACGCGTTGATATATTTTTAGGTTCCATATCTCTTGTTAGTCATTTTGATGCATCCCATCTGCTGCCTCCGATTCAGTTTGTCCCATAATTTGTCTGTTTTATATCGCGTTCGTTTGACACGATGCTTGGGTAATTGAATACTAATTAATTTGTATTATAAACAATGGAACAGTGATGCTATATGCTTGGATTGTTTTTAAACTCTTGATTAATTGGAATTGAATTATTTTCAACCGACTTCCTAAAAAGGAGGTCGTTCGGCGTGAATCTTTTCTCTCAAATCTTTACTTATCAAAAACATGAAAGTCAACCATAATATTGTATAAGCGTTGGCAGTATGGCCCCAGGATTGAAAACTATTAAGTATGACGCAGGCATCCGCTAATAAAGAAGTTTTGAAAATTCATTCATTTGAGTAAAATAGGAATTTAGAAATTAAATCTAAATCGAACTCAACAAAAGTGAAGTCGCAGGCAAAAGCTAGTTCTACAATTCATGAATACTTGGAATATAAGTCGACCCTTTGGTAGAGTCTTGAGTCCTGACCCCTGACAAATCATTTGTGGCACAAGTTTCATGTAGTTGTCCCATAGATTAAGGATAAATATCCCATAGATGCGCTCCACAGCAGAGACCATACGTAAATCACTTAATTATTTTCCTACATAAAACAAGTCATAATTAAAAAAAATAAAAAACACGACTGCCCTGCCAAAAAACGAACTAAAAAGTTAAAAATCTAAATTAATCTAGTTAAATTAGAATCTTATTCGCATTTTTATTAAATGATATTTTTTTGTGAATCACTGGATAGTGTTTTAAATTTTTGGAATCAACTCATCATTTTCTAGATGATGATTATATAGTTAATCTTATTTTCGTATTTTTTTTCAAATATAGTCTTTAACGCGGGACCATGTTCACCCTATCATTTTTTTTTAAATTTTACTAGCCTATGTCACCCGGAATAAGCTAGGGATTCTAATTATACCTCATTTATCAAAATCGGTTCAGGCGTATAGAAGTTATGGTGGAATATACAAACTTACATACATACATGGACCCCAAAAACAATATACTCCTTTTTTCAGGCAGTTGTACAATAAACATTTCATTTCTTTACATATTTGAAGGTCATAAGTAAATGCGTTGGTATGCGTCGGACACTGCACTATTATGTAACTTCTTATTAAGATTGTAATCAAGTGCTGATATCAAATAAAAATATTACGTTGGAAATATTTGTGATATGCCCGCGACTTCGTCCGCGTGGATTAAGTTTTTTTTTATTCCCGGGCCAACTCCTTAAGTTTGCTATGTGTAGCCCAGTGGCGCGCACGACATAGAGGCATAAAGGTACTGCTTACGGCCTAAAAAGCTCAATGCATAATTTTCATAATTCCCTGCCTGAAAGTAGTTGTCTACGTAACCAATGCCTACCCGGGCTCCGAATACTGTGCACGCCACTGGCCTAGCCTATGTTCTTCCCCTGGATGTAACCTACCGCTATACCAAATTTCATCAGAATCAGTTTTTATAATATTAAGTATGGAGATAAGTATGAGTATCGATTTGACAAAGTAAATACTATTCCATTAGTTCTTACTACGTTGCTAATTAGTTACAGTGGAATTAACTATCAAGAATAGGTACATCGAATTAATCAACGGCGCATTTAGTTAAAGCCATCTGCAACCAATCAACAGTCAAGACTTATCTACCAGGGCTTCCAACAATGAAGAACTATTCTAGGGTGGTACCTATCTATATCTATACTAATATTATAAATGCGAAAGTTTGGATGGTTGTATGCATGTCTGGATGAATGAATGTATGGATGTCTGGATGTATGGATGTATGGATGTTTGTTACTCAATCACGCCCGAACAGTTGAACGGATCTGGCTGAAATTTGGCACAGAGATAGATTATAGTCTGGAATAGCACATAGGTTACTTTTAATGGCAACTTTTCACAAAACCTCGATCCACGCGTACGAACTACGAAGTCGCGGGCATCAGCTAGTAGAGAAATATTACGAACTAGATGATGCCCGAGACTTCGTCCGCGTGGATTAAGGTTTTTGATTCCCGCTGGAACTCTTTAATTTTCCGGGATAAAAAGTAGCCTACGTCCTTCCCCGGGATACAAACTATCCTTATACCAAATTTCATCAAAATCGGTTGAACAGATGGGCCTGAAAGCGTAACAGATAGACTGGCAGACACAGACACACTTTCGCATTTATAATCTTATATATAAAATTCTCGTGTCACAATGTTAGTTACCATACTCCTCCGAAACGGTTTGACCGATTTTTATGAAATTTTATATGCATATTCAGTAGGTCAGAGAATTGGCTAATATGTATTTTTCATACCCCTAAAATACCTCAATCCACGCGGACGGAGTCACGGGCATCAGCTAGTATTAGTATGGATTAGTCATCAATAATACTTCATAAACTTTCCCGATCTGTGGAAATGCGCCACAATAGTACCCATCTATAAGAAGGGTGGTCGCGTGAATATTGCCAATTATAGGCCGATCTCGATCTTGTCAGCCTTGCCGAAGGTCTTCGAATCTCTCATATATCCTATACTTTCACGTCATGTATATCATGCGCTTTCGGAAGCTCAACACGGTTTCATGGCAGCTCGATCCACTATCACTAATTTAGCCAACTTTACGAGCTATGTGATAGTTTTTGTAGATTCTCGCCTACAAGATGACGCCATCTATACGGATTTTTCGAAGGCCTTCGACAAGCTAAACTTGGCTAAACTGTCTGGTTTTGGACTGGGTGGATCGTTTCTTTCTTGGATTTATTCTTATTTAACTGTCAGATCCTCATTTGTAGCAGTTAAGGGCCATACATCCCAAACTTACAGCGTACCATCTGGAGTTCCTCGGGGATCAATTTTGGGACCACTTTTATTCAACATTTTCATAAATGACATCACGAACTGCATTCAAAATTCAAAATACTTCATCTTCGCTGACGACCTAAAACTCGCCAAAAAAATTGATAAGGCAGATGACGCCACCATATTACAAGAGGACATAAACAGAGCAGCAGATTTGTGTTAGTTAAATTTCATGGAACTCAATCCTGCAAAATGCTCCCTTATAAGTTTCACACGCAAACACTCTATACTCGATGGCAAATATTCGGTAGACAATAATTTGCTACAAAGACTAGATCATGTTCGTGATCTGGGAATTACACTTGATGCTAAATTATGTTTTAACCACCATATTGACAACATTTGCAGATCTGCGCGCAAAATGGTAGGTTTTGTCTTTAGAAACTCCAAACCATTCAAAAAACTCCAAACCAAAAAGCTTTTGTACACGAGCCTAGTCAGAAGTAAACTCGAGTACGGGACGGTGATATGGAACCCTAGTTACCAGATTCACAAAGATCGAATAGAAAGCATACAGAGACGATTCACAAAGTTCTATTCCGGATCAAATAAAATAGTACCCTACTCTTTTCGCCTTAAAACCTTTAAACTAAACTCACTATAAGACAGACAAAAGTTACATGATATGGTATTCCTATATAAGCTTATCAATTGAACTATAGATAACCCAGAATTACTAAGCCAAATTTCTCAAAAGACTCTCTCGCATCTGCCGCGTCACTCTATCAAACAGATGTTTGCACACAAATTCAACAGAACCAACCTTGGTTATCATTCAATAATAACCCGGCTGAGTAGGCTGTATAGAGAACTTACGGGCAAGGATAATTCTAACGACGTGTTCCCCGACAAAATCAATAAATTTAAAGCGAAAGTTATCAACACTTTTAAAAGCACTACTTCATTTAATTATAGTGAGTAAACAACCTAGTTTAAATTTTTTAGCAATAAGTATAGTTTATATAATTTAAATTAACAATTTTTATATGTAAGTACGACCTTTATAGTGTGCATGATGTGTCTGCCTATAAGTGAAATTATGTGTGTTCCGTTAGCCTAAGATTATTGTTCAATTTCAATAAGAACTTTCTGTGTTGTTGATATCTTCAAAGTTGTTTATATTAGAAATAGATGGCGCTGCCCGTTGATGTTTCGCGGTATTGCCTGCCACCTTTTAAAAGTGTATATGTTCGAATAATGGTCAGAATAAGACATTCAGGGTTTAATGCTTTTCATTTTCCCCACGGCTAGCAGTTTCATTATTTCTAAGCATATTGTGATGATAAACATGCAGTCACTTCATGATCCAAATTTCAAACTAAAACTTAAGGCTCATGTATTAAATCATTTCACCTCGGACTTGCCAGAAAGAAAATTTATTCTGCCGTATTGGACAAATTTAAATCATATTGGACTAGCTGATCTCCAGTATAATATACCCAATAAGGTCGACCTTTTGTTGGGTGCCGAAGTATATGGCAGTATTTTGAAACAAGGGTTGATTAAACAATCCAATGGATCATTAATTGCACAGGATACTTACCTCCGATGGATACTGTCGGGTCAGGTAGATTCCGATCAAAACGCAAAACACCAATGTCACAACGGAATTATTAATATGCATTTCACGCATGAATCAGATCGTAACAGGATAGAAAATAAATGTTTCCAATGCTGAAAGACAAGCAGGTGATAACAAAATAGCAGGTACGAGCGGAGACCAGTCTTATAATTACGTTGTCGAAGTGCCATTTCGCCACTATGCTAACTCACGGATATTTAGAGATAAAGCCCGAACAAATAGAACCAAGTGAAACCATTAGGCCCCAAATCATGCGCTGGCATCTACATGCCAAATATGGCAAATATGGCAACATCGCATCATCGAGAGATACAGGCAGTTTCCACCATCCAGCATGAACATCTTAAAGTTAGGAAGCTTTTTTCGCGATGGATACCTCATTGTCTCACCGATGAGTAAAAATGTCGTCGTGTTGATTGGTGCAAATTTATGTTAGAAAAGTTCGAAGGAGGAACTTCGCAAAACGTATCCTACATTCTTACAACTGACGAATCATGGATATATAGCTACGATCCTCTCACGAAGCAGCAATCCACACAATGGGTGTTTGAAGAGGACGATTTACCCACAAAAGTTGCTCGCGATCGGAGCGTTAATAAAAAAATGATAGCGGTTTTTTTTCGACGCAGTGGACCAGTAGCAGTAATTCCGCTAGAAGACCGTATAACAGTTACTTTCGGGGAGTTGGATAGCAACCGCCCAAGGAGCGGCGTCCGTGGCATTTTTTTTTCGCCCGCTCACACAGCTGCTAGAACCATGGACTATTTGACAACTTCAGGGGTACAAATGTTACCTCATCCTCCGTACAGCCCAGATTTAGCTCCATGCGATTTTTTTTCATTTCCCACGGTAAAAAAAATGCTTCGTGGGCGAAAATAGCACTGCAGCCGTCGAAGAATTTCGGCGGTTATTTTTCGACCTCCCACAAGACACGTTTTTTAAATGTTTTGAAAGCTGGTTTACCCGAATGCATAAGTGCATCGGGATTGGAGGGGGATATTTTGAAAAGATGTAAATAAACTTTTTTTTATATTCTAACTATTTTTCATTTCACTAACTATTTTTGGAACAGCCCACCGTAATTTTGTTGGTAGTCCAAGTAAAAATAAAATAAAAAATAAAATAAACGATGTTAGTGGCCAAGACAAAATACGATTTCTGTATTTCAGAGGTTTTAACGTTTAGATTCCGAAACCATTGGTCAGATAAGAATTGAGATAAATAGTATTTAAGTATGTTATTAAAGTTTTATTTCTTTGAATGTTAAAAGTGTTTGCCAACTCTTTTCGTAACTAACTCGACATGGCTTGTCTTATTTTGTCTGGCGCATCATGTTTGTCGCAATTGCTTACCACGATTAATATACTCCGTTAACAACATCAATGCAAATAAAACAATCCAATTGCGCGAGCTATAGAGCAATAGGGATGATACCTACATCAAAAAAAATATTTCTAACTTATTATTAATTAGAGGAATTTCCATAAGACCTGAAATTCACATCCTCGGTTAGTTTTAAGTTTGACCCATTTTAAAATAAATATACATTAAAGAGTAAAAGTGCGTTGAAATTTGATGACGTCACAACTGTGAATTTCATACAACTTCCATACTACAAGTGCGTTTTTATGTTTGATAGTGTTGCTAATTTGATTGAGTTGTCGCCATCCTTATTGCTTCAATGCTAGCACGTGTGTGTGTAGAAATATGCTATTATTGAATTGAGTGAAACTTTCAAGCGCTTTCTCTGGATATCTGGGGGGGCCTGTGAACGGAAATAGCATTACGAAATTCAGTCTAGTGTTTTCTTAGATCTAGATCTCGCGGCTTGCATAGTTCCCATGTAATTTTATGAAATAAACGAATTCTACTTCTTTAAAGTATCAAATTTTTTTAATAACTCAAGAAAATGATAGCAGGACGTGTCGTGCAACGTATGAGCGGTCAAAAGCTCGCCAAAAATATAATATAATACATGGCAAACTGGAAGGACATAGAGGCCAAGAATTCAACTCCATGGACGGAGAATTGAAAGAGATAGAGAAGAATAGGAAAGTTTTCAGGAGCTCTAAGGAATCTGCTTGTGTTCTCCAATAGAAAAGTTAACTCTACGAAGTGAAAGCACGCCTAGAGCTTTAAAACTAAAATGATCTTGAGAAAATATGTTAAAGATATCTCGAGGACGATGCTTAAGACAAGCCAATGTAGAGAAGCTGGTCGAAAAGGGACCTTATGCTTGTCGCTTATTTTTAGTATGGCATTGTGGAAAATGTATAGATCAGGAGACATTTAAGGCTTTCTTTTATTTTTACCAACAGCATAATGCATATGCATAATGTTTACTACTGTCTTTAATCTGTACTCTGCACCATCCATCACTTGTAAGAAGACCATCGACTGTTAGGAACCGTACCATCCATCGACTGTATCTAGAGATTGTGTCTAGAGTCTAGACTATTTCACTAGCTTACTTTAGTGCTAAAACCGAATACAGGGAAATATATTGAGTTAATTGATATTTCATTGATCATCTTCATAATAATAATTTATTTAAGCTCTTATGGTAGTTTAAAACTCTAAATAAAAAAATAATAACGTACCAACAAGAAGATCAAAGCAATATACAAAATGAACAAGATGCAGTAAGCGGATGCAATCTTCGAGCATTTAATAAATGTTCGGAGGATGCAACCTGCATAAAACTGGCTACTCAAAATCGATTTATCCAAGTTTCAACAACAATACTAATTTCAAACAATACAGATAATACAGACAAAGCATGTACTTAACATCCCGAGGCCGGTTGCCACGTGTGGTAGGTTTTTATAAGAGTTTTTGTGCCGAATTCCTTTGCCAACGGTCAATAAAAGGACGGTTTATGGCACTTTTCACATTGACTGGAGTAGACGGGATAACGATAAACTTACGACGTTGTAAAAAGCTGCTAATTAATGTAGTAGACGTCATTCTGAAACTCTCATTTGTTTAGATCTAAAAGTTCTCTGATTTAAATAAAAATACTTATGACAGTGTGAAAAACTTGCCCGCGTCGTGCGTTTGTTTGAGATTAGAATGAATTTAAAGTGCCAAAACCCAAAAAAAAAACTTTTATCGGTGTCACGTTTTTGTTGTATTCGATATCATCTTAGAAATTATGCAGTCTAGACTGAACATGCTTCCCTACGATTATCTTACTTTGTACGATTTTTAGTACTTACATTTTTTATCCATTACAAGTTAGCTCTTGACTGCGATCTCACCTGATGGTAAGTGATGATGCGCAGTCCAAGATGGTAGCAGGCTAACCTGTTAGGGCCATGGCAGTTATATTAAACCCATACCCCTATTCGGTTTCTACACGGCATCGTACCGGAACACTAAATCGCTTGGCGGCACGTCTTTACCGGTAATAAAAAGACTTACTTAAAATGAATTGGAAATCATATTATTTAACAGGAACAAAAACCGTAAACAAGTTGATGTGAGGAGTCCTTGTGAATTCTCATTACAATCAATATCACGTATCAGAGGTAGACGCGTTTCAAGGACACTCGCTCAAGATTTATCTGCGCACCAGAAACAATGGCGACATAAATTACATATTGATCCATGATAGTAAATATTACTAACTTGATAATGCCCGTGACTTCCGCGGGCGAGCTTTTTGATTCGGATACGGGATAAAAAGGAATCTAAAATTGCATATGCCCTTACGGGGTAACATGACTATTATTGTATAATTGTTCATGAAGAATGCAAATTAATGAATCTAAATCTGCCTATGTCCTTCCCCGGAATGCAACCTATCTTAGTACCAAATTTGTCAAAATCGGTTGAACTGCAAAATGGGCCATGAAAGCGTAGCAGACACTAGATTATAGTATGGAAATACGAATTTAACAATTTTTATTTTAACTACGACGGCTGTTTAATACCTATGTTTGTACCTATAGGCTACATTATCAAGGATCTTAACAAGCGCCAAGTACCTACTTTTTGGCATTACACTGATTTTTTCTGATACCTAGTAGATAGTATTTTTTACGGTTATAAATGAAACTGATATCTTGATGCCAACATAGCTATTTGTTATCACCGATCTAAGTAATACCAAACTATCCACAGATTGTCATTCTTTCATCAGGTTCCTACTAAATATCTTGGCAAAATCTTGGGTCGGATGAATTAGTTCCACCGGCTGTTAGTATCCATATTCTTGCCATAGTTTTGAATAAAAAGTTTCGATTGTTACAATATTTTTATAACCAGCTGTACTTGCTGAGCTGCGTTCTTAAGTACTTTTCGAATACGAATACGAATTTAATCGTATGGCATTTGATACGTATTATAAAAAAAGCGTTTTATTAAATTATATTTTTACTACTAGGTACCTACTTCTTTCTTTTTTAGCTTAACTACTTTCTCATAGGAACCATAAAAGATGATTCGCATTAAATTACGATATTTGAACTCTTTTAACCTCAACTTGGTATTTACTTATATTTGGTACATTTAATTGCAGATTCTGAAATCATTTTATTACAATTAGGTACTTCAATGTATGTAAATTATGCATTTAAAATATCTGATAACAAATTAGATTGACCAACGATGCAAGGAACTATGTAAGGATACTTAACTAAATATTTTGCAAGCTTTAAATAAGTAGTACATAATGTTGAAACCTTAAGTAATAGAAAATCCTTCACAAATGAAGGCAAGCAAGTCGGTATAATTATAGTTTTAGATACCAGCCAATAACATAATAATGCTAAATCATTAGCTTGCGCACTTAAAAATAATGACTATTCCCAATTTATTATCTTTCAGGGCGTGCCGGGCTTTCATTAGGCTCTTATAAAAGTT
Source organism: Erebia palarica (assembly GCA_964035005.1). Taxonomy (NCBI): domain Eukaryota; kingdom Metazoa; phylum Arthropoda; class Insecta; order Lepidoptera; family Nymphalidae; genus Erebia; species Erebia palarica. Next base: position 33,634,660 of record OZ035983.1, read on the forward strand.
TATGGCTTTATTAATAATAATTAATAGTTCCAAAAAACGAGAAGCGTGCACGTTTTAATAGTGAAAGTCATTAATCCTAAATAATGGTGATAGTAATAAAGGTTTATGGTATTTATAAAAGTACAACTTTACAAGTTCGTATAGAGGGATTAGGGAAATGTTTGATAGGTAGTGAGAATAGTCTTGCCACTTCTTACGAAATTGAACTTCGTGTCATCATTCGTTTTCTTGGTTCCGGATATACAAGTCGATATCGATTTGTACTCAGAAGAGCATTATTGAAACATTGATGTATAAATTTAGTACTTACCTTTACATTGAAACAATAAATGTCAGAAAAGGGTTACTTGGTACTTCCTCGAGATGACGCGATGGAAGAACATACTTAATTGAACGAAAACTTGATCTTATTTAGATCAAAAATAAGTCAATGACATCAAAATTACGAATAATACAGATTAAAAGATTGATGAAAGATTTAGCTTAGTAATGAGGTAAGTTCTTTCTCCTTAATTTTTGAAAGAATTCCAAGGAACATTTTTATAAGTGTGAACGTATTAAGGCCACTTTCTCCGACAATAATTTATGAATTTATACATTTTAAACTCCAAGTCAGAATGGTTTATGGATGTAATTGTAAATTACCTTATGTAAATAGGTAATAGGGATAATGACAACTCAATCAAATCAGCAACTCTTTATCAAACTTAAAAAAAACGCTCTTCTAGTATGGAAGTTGTATGAAATTCGCAATTGTGACGTCATCAAATTTCAACGCACTTTTTTTCTTTAATCTATATTATAAAATGGCAAACTTAAAACTAATAGAGGATGTGAATTTGAGGGCTTTTTGAAGGCCCTCTATTTAATAATCAGTTAGAAATAATTTATTTTTGATATAGGCATCATCCCTATTGACAAAATATCCTAACAATTTCTAATTTATTTGTTATATTTGAGGATCTATCAAAGCGCGCGAGCCCGCCGGCGGGCTCGTATTTTTTTAAACGAAATCGCCCTCGCATGCACTGGCCCGCCGGCGCGGTTGGCCGACCGGTGCAGTTGATTATAAACTGATTTCTCATATAGATAGTTTATTTTGCCATATAGAAGAATGTTAAATAATCTATATGTCACCGTAAGATTGTAAAAACCGTTAGATTATAATCTAACTCGCGAAATTGCAACCTGTCGAAAGATTACAATTTTACGCATTATTTTTCGGTAGATTGTAATCTGTTAGGTATATTAACCCGATAAAACCTCTCACTACCTGATTATTTATGTCAAACCCTAACCTAACCTACTAGAAACAGACAAGAAAACTTAAATACAATGAATATTTCAAAAATTGATACTCAGAACATTGAACGGTTCACAATCTTTCGACAGTTTACAATTTCGCGAGTTAGATTATAATCTAACGGTTTCTACAATCTTACGGTGACATATATACTGCAACAGTAAAAAGGTCAAGTTCAAAAATTAAAAAAATACATTTGCAATGATAAAAAGTGCCAAAATTTTGCGTTTTTTTGTGTTGTTAGTTGTTTGTGGTGACAAATACAAATAAAAACGAATTACAATATGATTATAAATATATCTTAGAGCATATTAGACTGGATTATTACTGAAATGTAATAGCTTTATCGGAAAATATGCTTTTGAAAAATCGCGATCGTTATTGCGATCGTTGACGCATTCTTTTCGTTTATATGTAAGTAATTGATTGTAAACTTCAGCTTCTATAAAGCATACCTTCATAAAGATATATTATGTAGAAAGCGAATGCCGTTTACAGAACCATGATAAGTGGTCTGGTTATTTTTTTGTAGGCATTTCTCCAAAATGTGATGCAATGTACCTACTTAGAGGCGCGAAGTGCGCGAGGGGTGCGCGGGTGGTTCGCGGGTCGCGAAAAAGGAACTGTGCAAAAACTGATAATTAAAATTCGGTTATTTAAAGGAAAGATCCCGAAATAGACGTAGACTTTAAGTACGCAAAAAAATCCTCAAAAGAAAATCCCTAAATTATTAAAGTAACAGTTCAAAATCCCCAAATTACCCAGACATTTTTGTTCACATAATTCCGCGGTCAGCGAAAGGTCAAAATCACGAGTCATGCACTGTACTCCTCCGTAATTGAGCACTTCCTGTGCAAAACATCCGAAATAATATGCGTCACGTCAGATAATAATATTATGCCCGGCGTAATAAGTAAGTAGTATGTCTAAATTACGAAAACCGGTCTTCGCCCCCGAAAGATGAGCAAAAAGCTCTACTTATTAATCAAATAGCCAAGTGTTGTGCATAGATGTGAGAGATATTTACCTGAGTGGATTTCCCAACAGCAAAATTTATGCGGCATGGATGAAATCGGTAGTGCAGAACGATTTTGATGGAATTAATTAGTAAGAACATGAACGATATCAGAAAGTACAATAAACCACTTTGAGAAAGCTCAAATCAAGAGTGAATAGGCATCTTCTAGGCAAGCGCGCTCCACCTTAGGCTGCATCACCAATTGAAAGCAAGTCTGATTACAGCCAAGCGCTCTGCTAGCCTATTTAGTTATTAAAAAAAAGGCAATTCATTTAATGTTTTTGACGATAGCCTCAAGACAACAGTTACGGCCACTTGCACCCTTGTGCACTGTGCTTTGTGCAAAAATGTTATTAAGTAAATCAATTTAGGGTAAGGACCCTTAGTTATTTTTTTTTATTTAAAAAAAATATAACTTAACTAGATCATTCAATTTTCTTTTACGAGCTCTTATTGATAAGAAAATCAGTGATTGTTATTAATTTAGCGTATTTTCATAATTTCTCATTATTGTTGTAAGTAAGTATCTCGTCATTTATAATTTGTTAGAAAGATTTAAGTAACTACTTCTACAGTTTCAGATCTGACTGAACAATTAGGTCTAACCCTGGCTAGATTTAATTCAGTTTTTTCAGACATTCAGTAGTCTGCGGGTACTTAGATACATTTTTTTTGCGTGTCTTTCGGGTATTTGTAGACTCTAGATATTCTATACTTCAGATGACCAACTATTATCAGTTTTATGGTCGATGTCCTATCCATTTTTTATCTAATCTCTGTTGTCTCGAACTCACATCTAATTACACACGCGAGGGGTAATGTGACCATTATTGTGTCATTAAGGCCCGTTACGCATAACTGGGGCTCCAAATATTGTTGCGGTCACTTTTGAAAGGAATTCTTTGGGAGCCACCGCACCCTTGATTACTGCGGTCAATGACATGTCATCATATCTTATCTTACTAATCTTACTTCTTGCTTCTTACTAATATTATAAATGCGAAAGTTTGGATGGATGTATAGATGTATGGATGTTTGTTACTCGATCATGTCCCAACGGTTGAAAGAATCTGGCTGAAATTTGGCACAGAGATAGATTATAGTCTGGAACTCTGGAATAGCACATAGGCTACGTTTTATCCCGGAAAATTAAAGAGTTCCCGCGGGAACCAAAAACCCTCAAAACACGCAGACGAAGTCGCGGGCATTTGCTAGTAAATCACAAAATAGAAGCGCGGAAAATAAGACTTATAATAAGTAAGTCTACCAAAATTGAAAAAGCTAAGAACTTAAAACGTTAAAACTTCCGAATGGCTATAAAAATCTCATTGAGATTTGAGACGCTATTTCGATGTATAAGTGCGATAATTTAAATTGTACGCTGCAAAAGTGAATAATGCCTAAAAACATGCCTCAAATCAGTCACGTCAGGCACATTGTGTAAACCTGATCAGGCATGACAGATGCATGAAAACTTTAAGCAAGTAGCTTGTAACTCATATAAGATTTTTATTTTAAACCGTTATCCATCTCTTATTACGAAAATAAGTGCGTCATGTTATGACAGAGCTCTTATTGCACGCTCTATTTATATACGTCTTACATCTCTCTGGCAGCGGTTATTACAGAACAGCACGGCAGATCGAGTGGGAGTTATTTACGTATCAGTTAACGTTGTCGCGACTCGTGATTGAATGCGAAGAAAAACTCCCACTGGGCACCAGTGGCATGCACAGGTTTTTAAGCTATGGTAGGCATTAGTTAGTCATAATACCTATTTACTAGCTGTTTTGATGAAAAATGAGCCCATTTGGGTAAGCAGTGCCGCAGTGTAGCAGTTTTACGCCTCTATAAACTGTACGTCACTGCTAGTCACTACCCAATATCTAACGGCAATAATAGAATTCAGGTATAGTTTTTGTGCTTTGGAGTTTTTGTAAGAGTGCATTACGCAGTCTTTTGCCATACCGTATGATACGAAAGATTAGACAGATTACATAGATTAGAGATAGATTAGATACCTATATACTCGCAGATCATGCAAAACTGTAAGTAGAACAGGAAAATTATCAGACTTTGAGGTAATATTTTGAGGACATTGGTCATGCGGATCCAGTTTTAAAGTAAAAATATATCATTAACCCATTGACTTACCAGTTCCTTAGTTGGTAAATCGATGCATTAACCTATTATCCCAAATTTAATAGTAGAGCTATCATAATTTAAGTTCATACTTGACTACGAAAAATGTCCTCCCATCGTCCCGGTATGTGCGCGGGTGCACTCTTTGTTCCTTTACTCTCCATAGACCGATGGAACGGAAAATCCGACATGACTGGAGAGAGATCAGAAGCTCTCCGAGACACGGGGGTTCATGAAACACGCCAACTTCCTGACACCGTGTTAGTACTGAGAATTTATTAAAAACATTTATTTATTACAAATATAATTTTAACATGGTATCAGATATGCATTATGGATATGGTGGCAATAATTCTGAACCTACTGAAATTCTCACCATGTTACTAATTATAAAGCAGCTAAGTAATTAAGATTTTTAATCAGCTAATTTTATGTCCATAGCCTAACGTTAAAATAACAGCTATAATTCACAATTAATGATGGACATAAACTAAAAAATAATGTTGACATAAATCTGACGATTACACCTAAAACTTGATAAACGAAATTTCTACGAACGTTGGTAATCGCATAAGTAATTCAAAGGGATTAGAACTTTGTGGTGATGAAATATAATATCTTAAAAACTCGTTCGTAAAGTGACCTTTTGCGAAAGACAAAGGTCAATTAAATGGGTGTTATTTTGCAGATCGAACTACGCACCTGTCAGATTAGAGTTAAACAAAGGTAAGGAATGTAGTTTTGATAGAAATCGCATTATATATTGAGGCGTACCAGCCTTCTCATGAATTTATGCAACGGTGCGGCAACGAGTCAATTATTTTACTGGCTACTTTAGATAGTGAAACAAAGATTAAGGTGCGATTACAGTCTTGGACAGAAATGTCAATCATAATTTGCGACTGTAAGCTGCGCATATTGAGTATAACCGTATCTACACGAGAGCTGTTGATACTCGCACCAATGCTTCGGAAAATTCTCATAGGTTTTTTAATTTCTTCCTGTTACTGATAGTTAATTCATTTTAAGTTGAATGACAAAGCTAAGAGATATAATAAAGATCTGAAACTCTGTATTTCATATAGCTTATCAAACATCGTAAGTAGATAATTATGATTACATAATATAGGTTTTGTTGACTTCATACTAAAAATATGATTAAAAAATCTACCGCACCAATTAAGGACGAAACGTAAAAGGACGAAGAATAAGGTACTTAATTATAATTTTTGTAATAATAATTGTACTTATTTTCCATGTTTTGCAATTATCCTGCACTAACCGGGGATTTTCTTTTGGTGCACTCGCATAGTATCTCTCTCGTATTTTTCTCATATCACTCGTATTTTTATTTTATTTTATTTTATTTTAAATTGCTTAATTATTAGGTTTATATTTTAACGGTACATTATTAAAATGTATACCTACAAGTGGGTTTTATGCCTAATAAAAACTTTTATTATTATTATTATAGTGCACATAGGATATTCGCCGGTTGGTGTCATATTTCCTTTAGAGTAAAATTGTCTAACGGGCCTCTGCGAGCTGGTTTCGGCCCCTCGTACGCCTTCCAAAGGTCCAGGACCCCATGGACTCGGGATGTAAGATGCATTCTACTTGGACGACATATAGCAGACCAATAAACTAGTAGGCATATGTACTCGTGCTAACCATACATCCGAGGATTATGGAGGAGATGGAAGCCATATAGGTTTGCAGTGGTTTACATAGTTATGCAGGTCAGCTTATTACGTTGATCTCATTTTGCTAGGATTCTCCAGCCTGGAACTTAATGTAATTGGTCTAAATACTAAGTGTAGTTACTAGCGATTTGCTCCAATAATATCATTCAGGCGCTAACCACGATAGCTTTCTCAAGAAACCTGAGAAGAACCTGCGCACTTAATGCATAATAATTATCTCCATGGTAAAATAAACCTTCTGTAACTTGAAGTGGCAGTGGGCAGACCATGCTCGTAGTAGGAACGATGACTGCTGAACAATGATATGGAGACGGCGTACGAATATAAAGAGGATGACGAGAAGTAGCTAGAGAAAGCTGGGGACCTGGTGCGGTGACGCTCTTTGTATGCCTAAGTCCACAGGCTAAACTGTTTAATATGATGATAAATATAAATGAAATTCACGTTATTTTATTTATATGTCATAATTACACGAAAAGCAATTTGTAATTCGATTGAGCCAACAAGACACTATGGTTAACTAGTTACTGCCATTAGTCACTACTAGCTAGTTTTAGTACTTTCACTCAACCGACGTCCTTGGTAGGTCGGCCACGTGTCTCGATAAATAAACACAAGGGACGACCACCGGTTCCGATCGCTCGCAAGTCACACGCATTATTCAAACTTGATTCACCACCCATCCATTATTGTGGAACCTGATTCAATAGTATGCTTTAACGCTTTGTGGTATGAAGATATAAATCGCGAAACTTGACTGGTTTGAATGATTAAGCATTTAAAAGGAGTATTGAGATAGGGTTGCTAAATATTGCACGTAGGGTAGGCAGTAGGCACGTACCTATGCATACATCAGATCTTAATTTTCAAAAGTCGTTGGTCCGCGTGTGTTTTCTTAATTTAGTAGTAATCTATACTCTATACTAATATTATAAATGCGAAAGTTTGGCTGGATGGATATTTGTTACTCAATCACGCCAGAACGGCTGAACGGATAAGAATAAAGTTTGGCACAGAGATATAATATTATAGTCTGGGATTATTAAAGAGGAAAAACAAAAAACCTAAATCCACGCGGATGAAGTCGCGGCTATCAGCAAGCGGTATATAAAAAGGTACAATTCACGTTAATTTGTGTATCTATTCGCTAACAGCATAAAGGTTTATTATTCTAAGACCCAATTGCTTGCCATTGCCCCATGCCATTAATCTTTTATACCTGTACTTTTTATGTTAATCCCGGAATGAACTTTTCAAAAAGTGACAGCAATAAAAAATTTGACTAAATCAGTTTAGGCAGTGTGCAAGTCGGCCTACTACTAAATATTTTAACAAGCAATAATTAAAAAAAAACAAAAACACGACTGCCCTGCCAAAAAACGAACTAAAAAGTTAAAAACAATAAATGATATTTTTTTTGTGAATCACGAAATTCGTAGTATATTTAAGGAATCTACTCATCATTTTCTAGATGATGATTATATAGTTAATCTTATTTTCGAATTTTCTTTTCAACTTTAGTCTATGTCACCCGGAATAAGCTAGGGATTCTATCGATACCTCATTTATCAAAATCGGTTTAGGCGTATAGAAGTTGTGGTGGAATATACAAACTCACATACATACATTAAAACGCTTTTGAAACCATTTTGAAACAAATGCGATATTTGCATGGTCAATTACCTATTACTTTATTACATGAACATATGCACGAGTCAGTGTGAAATTAATTACTTAAAAGTTTTGCAATGAACAGTACCTAATACGAGTAAAGCATCATAGATCAAGCAAGAGCCGCCAGAAATGTGTTGATCGCGCAGTCCTCCTTGTTTAACAATCGCCTGTGTAAGCTAAAAAGCCAAAAAAAATCTGTTCTTCTATATACTTAATATTTTGTTGCCGATTTATAGTCATTAAATTTAATGGTTTAATTATTATCATATAGTATATATAGATATTACCTTTCACGGTAATCGTAATGGACCTGTCCCTGACTATTTAATAAAAGTTAGTCTAATTTGTAAAAAAGTGACTTAATGAATGTTAAATTTTAGGATTTAGTGGAATAATAAAATAATAAATAGAATTCCCCATATTATTTAAAAGTTTTGCTAAAAGAAACCCGGGTTGAGTTTGTTATGGGCACTTCTCAGACCAGGGCGCGTTTGGAACCCTCGTAGCTTTCGTTTTGAGATACCGTAGTTAATTATCACCGTAACGTCTTATACTTTGTATGACGTTCAGAAGGTGTACCTTTTTTGTAGGTACCTATTTTGAATAAATATGTTTTTATGTTTGAGTTTGAGCTACGTAGGGAGTACGTACGTAGCTCAAACGCAAACTAAAATCGCTCTTTGGTAAAGCGCATGAATATATCTTTACTAGAGGTCACCCGCGACTTCGTGCGCGTACAATTTCGGATTTCTTATCTATAGAGGCTTTAAATACATAAAACTAATAACCTGAATGCTGATTTTCATGTCTATAATTCAAAATCATAGAATTTTTATCTTCCAACCTCCATTTCACCCCTTTTGGGATAGATTTTTGTAAAATTGATTATACAAATTATTATGTAATAATCTAAATGCCAATTTTCAAATCTCTAACTGCAAAAACTTGGAACCCTCATGTAAGCTTCCAACCCCCATTTCAACCCTTTTGGGGTAGATTTAAGTATCGGGTTTTTCTGATTAGAAATTCCCAGTACTAGCCCGGAGTTAGGAAGTTGGCGGTGTGTCACCCCCGTGCCTCGGAGAGCACGTTAAGCCGTCGGTCCCGGTTATTATCACTAACATGATAATAGTCGTTAAAGCCCGCCAACCCGCATTAGAGCAGCGTGGTGGGTCTAAGCTCTAATTCCCTCTGCCCAGCAGTGGGACGTTAATGGCTGTAGTGGGGTAGATTTTCGTAAAATTGCTTACATAGGTTTTATTATTCATAGCTAACTAGCTGATGCCCGCGACTTCGTCCGCGTGAATTTAAGTATTTTAGTTGCCGCGGTAACTCTTTAATTTTCCGGGATAAAAAATGCGTTCTGCCTATGTGTTATTCCAGGCTATAATCTATCTATGTGCCAAATTTCATCCAGATCCGTTCAGCCGTGCTGGCGTGGTGATTGAGTAACAAACATCTACCCATACATCCATTCAAACTTTCGCATTTATAATATTAGTATAGAAGATATGATTATGATAGTACACATAGAATATAGATTACAAAAACAAAAAAAAAGATACGCGTCGAATTGAGAACCTCCTCCTTTTTTGGAAAACGGTTAAAAATTCAGCCAACATTCGATTTCAATGATACATAATCGACATCGGTCTTATTATAACAGCTAATCAAAAGAAAGTCTTCGAAAGTATGCCGTGCCTAATGGACCAAGCAAACTGCTGATTAGTGCAACCTACTGCACGCGAATTACTTTACTAAAAATTTATACTTATTTGTAAATGCAATACAGTTAATTATGGTGTGCATGTATTAAAGCAGTTAAGGTACTGGATTACTGTACCCCTACAACGAGTAAGCACATCGAGAACTTTGATGGAATCGTAAGCGTATACGTCGTGTTATTAACACAAGAATCGACTTGGATACTTACTTCAATAGCTGATCGTGTGCTCTTTATTGAGCTCGGACCTCAGAGGCGGTTCGGGAGTTGAGCAGCTTGAGATTCTTCTTTAAACGCTCTAGCTTTTCCAAGGTACCGAATACCTGTCTTGAAGCTTCTTAGTTGTTTCATATATAGATATATATATTAGATTAATCCCGCAACAGTTTTTATTCCCGCGGAAACTTCTTAATTTTACAGAAAAAAAAGCCTATGCCCTTTCCCCGGGATGCAACCTATCTCTACTCCGCATTTCATTGAAATCGGTTGAAAAGATGGACTGTCTAGCACAGCGGGCAGATAGCTGGTGTCTTAACATGCGGAGGTCCCGGGTTCGATCCCCGGCAGGGTCAATTTGGGGATTTGTAATTTCTGAATTTTCCCTGGTTTGGCTTTGTGGGAGGCTTCGGCCGTTGCTAGTTACCACCCTACCGGCAAAGACGTGCCGCTAAGCGATTACACGTTCCGGTGCGATGCCGTGTAGAAACCAAATAGGGGTATGGGTTTAATATAACTGCCATGCCCCTAACAGGTTAGCCCGCTACCATCTTAAACTGCATCATCACTTACCATCTGGTGAGATCGCTGTCAAAGGCTAACTTGTAGTGGATAAAAAAAAACTCTTCATCGAATTTTCATTTCGAAACTCATACTAGGGATATTCTACGTAATTATTACTCGAGCACAGGTGAAAGGTGTAAGTGTAGTGGGTTAACTTCGCCATGGTCCACTTTTCAAGGTGAATTGTATTGTTTGGTTGTTTTGCCACTTTTCATTATCAATCAGAAGCTTTTACGGACTTTCTAAATGCTGCATTATGAAAGAAGTGTTTAACTTTTTCGGATATCATTCCAAGGCTCGAGATTTAATTCCCAACTAGCTTTTGCCCACGACTTGGATTGTTTTTTGATTCTCGCGGGAACTCCTTAATTTTTAGGAATAAAAAGTAGCCTATGTACCTACCTCTGTACCAAATTTCGACCAAATAGGTTGGAAAGATGAGCAGTGAAAGCGGAGCAAACAGACATTCGCATTCATAATATTAGTATGGAAGTAAGTAGGTATGGATATGGATTTCATCAATTTAATATTTGTTGACCGCAACGGATACAGTGCGTTTTTGACTCTAGGCGTTATAAATTAGAAGTCTTTTAATTAATTTTTGTCCTCTATATGGCTTCAGTCAGGACTCACGAGTCAGTACCACAATTGCACCTACTGCCAAGTTGGAGATGCCATGTAGTCCCAATCGATTCATTTGAAATAATGATTTTGTCAGAACTATAGTAGATATCAAGGATGTTTAAAAATAAATTAACTTCATCTCTTACTGTTACTTACAACCAACCAAGGTAGAAATCACGTGTAAATTGACAATCAACTTTATTCATTAAAAGAAAAGAGCATAAGTAATCTAGCCACAATCTAGCTGGCAGATCTACGTCTGACTTACTAGACCAAATATGGTAGTACTTTCATACGCGTGGCATGAATACGTTAGACGTAGAAACTTGACAATTTACACTACACTGATAAAGATATTTCCATATGAAATGAACTCAAAGTTAACATGATACGAATCTGACTATAATTTCACTTTCTTCGTAAAATACGAGTAAATAATCGCTTGTCCGGAATAACACATATCCCGGAAAATTAGAGTTCCCACGGGAACTGAAAAACCCCAGTTCACGCGGATGAAGTCGCGGGCATCAGCTAGCACTTTATTCATTTACAAAAATAATTTTATAAAATTTTAAAAATTGACAAAGATATTTTTTTTTTATCCCCTACATTTTAGCCCTTGACTGTGATTTCACCTGATGGTAAGTGATGATGCAAAAGTCTAAGATGGTGGCGGGCTAACCTTTTAGGGGCATGGCAGTTATATTAAACCCATACCCCTATTAGGTTTCTGCACGGCATCGTACCGGAACGCGTAATCGCTTGGCGGCACGTCTTTGCCGGTAGGGTGGTAACTAGCCACGGCCGAAGCCTCCCACCAGGCAAAAAAAAATAAGAACGCCGCGCTGTTAATTAAAACGGAATATCAAACAGGTGTAATATATTATGCAAAGTACAAATGAATAAAGATTGTTATCGTGCACAAATATTTTGCAATACTCACTTTATTGTAATTTGAATTTCAAAAATGTAATCGTGTGATAACACGAAATTGCACCAGAATTTAGCAATAGCTAAAACATAAAAATAGCGATAATGCTTTCCAACCCGTATAACGTGTAGGGTTGTGTAATGCACGTTACAAAATGTTACCATACCGTTATGAAACTGAAAATTCTTGTTCTGCATGCAATTGTTAATTAACTAAGCGTTAATATAGATAGTTGTGATAGATACCTAATAGTACAAGTTAGAAAACCGTTAAATTCATACTAATCCATGCTAATATTGCGAATGCGAAAGTGTGTCGGTCTGTCCGTCTCTCTGCTACGCTTTCACGGCTCATCTGTTTAAACCAATTTATATGAAATTTGGTACTGGGATAGGTTGTATCCCGGGGAAAGAAATAGGCTACTTTTTATCCCGGAAAATTAAGGAGTTCCCGCTGTAACCAAAAAACTCAAACCACGCAGACGAAGTCTTTATCTCAACGGATGTGCACACTGTATGTTGTTTGTATACCAACTCCTTTAGATAGGAGTAGACTGCGTACAGTAAATTTCCTCATTCACTGGAATCGCAACGGAAACTGTGTGGGTAGAGTTTCCCATTTGGAAAAATCCTAACTTATATTTTCCACGTTTGTTGTGAAATTCATTTTAAGTAGGTATTATGCCAAAAGATCATGATATAACAAAAAAAAAATATGCGTTCATGCGAATTTAATATTAAATTCGCATGAACGCATTTTTTTTTTTTTGTTTCATTATGGGCTTACGCTTGAACACATCACACCTGATGGGAAGTGATGATGCGGCCTAAGATGAAATGCGCTTATGCCTAGAAGATGCCTATTCACTCTTGATTTAAAGATACCCGGATTGAAATTGGTGGGAAACACAGTTTTTGGTAGAGTGTTCCAGACGCTAGGCTTGCGAATAAGGAATGAAGAACCAAAGCGCTTCGTGCGTGTAGGTGGAACGTTGACGACATAGGGGTGGAAACTCGCACGACATCTTGCAGTACGATGGTAGAAAGGTGAAAGAGGTACAAGATCGAACAGCTCCTGAGCACAATCACCGAAATATATCCTATAGAGCCAGCTACCTTACGGTGGTGATCCAGCGTTTGAAGTTTCGCCCGAAGAGGTGAATCTTCGCCAATCAATGCCGACAATCTACGCCCGACAATCTTCGGCGTCAAGAGCCCCCAGCTGATACTTAGCAGTAATATAATGATGTATCTAGTAACTAGTAAGTACTTACAGCAACGTTTAGTTCGACAAATGTCGTTGATCGTTCCTATACAGGTTGTGAATTATTTAAAATGCAAGAGTAAGTACGTCTGTTTATTAAACCTTTTTACAGCTAAAGTGGAAGATTCACTTTATTGTTTGTAAAAGTTTATTTGAATAAAAAGACATTTGACTTTGACTCCCAAACAATCTTGGTGAAATAATGAAGGCTTTTAATTATATAGAAGCCGGGCGGTGAATGCATTACGATTATGAAGATTTAAGATACTAACTTTTTAGAGTTTTTACCGTAGAAAAAGATCTCAGTCCCACGGTAAAACAGATGTTTCTACTACCTGAGAAGGCTTATTCAAATTATTATTTAAATGAGGTTTTATAGACCATATAAACAGTAAGTTTCAGTTTATTTCATTCACTGACTTTAAACCCTTCGCCCTAGAAATCTGAAATTTTGCACCGCGGTTCTCTTTATAATTTAAACAAGGAATAATGTTAAATTTTCGAATTTCTTACAGGAGAAAAGGGCAATATTTGTTTTTCAAGATACGTGATTGTCGTACCGCCAACTTCCCAACTCTGTTAGTGTTACCACAGAATAGGTATAGTACAGCTGGTATTACTGTAAATTCTTTGACAGAAATCAATAATATGTACTCTTGCAAATTTCTAGAGGATACTTGAAGAAGAAAGACGTAAAAGCTCTCCTGACTCATTTATTAACATGAACAATAAAAATATTACAGCGAGAAAATAAAATCACACAAGAACAACACGCAACGACGGGTGACAATGTAGTCCCCAGCAGATGCGCACGCATCCTTTTATAACCTCGTCTCTGACACCATCGTTATTTTTCTTAATCGCAGGGAATGTATTCCATTCTTAAATTTCATTTCTTTATCCTGAAACAAGTATCTTATGTTAGTAAATATCTTCAATACGGCCAGACTGACCCGAGACCGTCCCCGGGCTCCTTCATTTCAGCTCCTCTAGTCCAGCAGTGGCATTGCTTAGACTCCGTTGGACACAGACAGAATCTTGAAGTTCTTAAATGGCAGGCGCAACAGAAGCACCTGCAAGCCTCGGCACCACAGAACGTTGTTGGTTGCTGGCAACCCGGAAGATCATCTCTTGTCCTTGTCTGCACCTGCGACATAAAACAACAAACTTCACATATCTTTTTACGGCCATTACCGAATACAACGCTTCAAATTTCAGAAGACACGTTAGGCGTATAAATAAAATTCGAAACGTTACGGCCACTGGTTAAGTCATTAAGCGCGACGTTAGCATGACCTAGCACGACAAGACAGTTTTGACAGACAAGACGGTTTATAGACCATATAAACAGTAAGTTTCAGTTTATTTCATTCACTGACTTTAAACCCTTCGCCCTAGAAATCTGAAATTTTGCACCGCGGTTCTCTTTATAATTTAAACAAGGAATAATGTTAAATTTTCGAATTTCTTACAGGAGAAAAGGGCAATATTTGTTTTTCAAGATACGTGATTGTCGTACCGCCAACTTCCCAACTCTGTTAGTGTTACCACAGAATAGGTATAGTACAGCTGGTATTACTGTAAATTCTTTGACAGAAATCAATAATATGTACTCTTGCAAATTTCTAGAGGATACTTGAAGAAGAAAGACGTAAAAGCTCTCCTGACTCATTTATTAACATGAACAATAAAAATATTACAGCGAGAAAATAAAATCACACAAGAACGACACGCAACGACGGGTGACAATGTAGTCCCCAGCAGATGCGCACGCATCCTTTTATAACCTCGTCTCTGACTCCATCGTTATTTTTCTTAATCGCAGGGAATGTATTCCATTCTTAAATTTCATTTCTTTATCCTGAAACAAGTATCTTATGTTAGTAAATATCTTCAATACGGCCAGACTGACCCGAGACCGTCCCCGGGCTCCTTCATTTCAGCTCCTCTAGTCCAGCAGTGGCATTGCTTAGACTCCGTTGGACACAGACAGAATCTTGAAGTTCTTAAATGGCAGGCGCAACAGAAGCACCTGCAAGCCTCGGCACCACAGAACGTTGTTGGTTGCTGGCAACCCGGAAGATCATCTCTTGTCCTTGTCTGCACCTGCGACATAAAACAACAAACTTCACATATCTTTTTACGGCCATTACCGAATACAACGCTTCAAATTTCAGAAGACACGTTAGGCGTATAAATAAAATTCGAAACGTTACGGCCACTGGTTAAGTCATTAAGCGCGACGTTAGCATGACCTAGCACGACAAGACAGTGGCACAACGTTTTACCCTAACTGGTAAGCAGTGTTAGAACAACTTGGGCCTAAGTCATTGAGCACGACGTTAGCATGACTTAGCCCGGCAAGACAGTCGCACGACGTTAGCTTGTCTGCCCGACACGATGAAGAGTACACATCTAAGTCATAGGCACGACGTTCGCATTAACTTAGTACGGCAAGATAGAGGCCCGACGTTAGCTTTTCTGCCCAGAGTGTACAGACAGCACAGGCCTAAGTCATTAAGCCCGACGTTAGCATGACTTAGCCTGGTTAGACAGAGGCGCGACGTTAGCTTGTCTGCCCGATACGATGAAGAGTACACATCTAAGTCATAGGCACGACGTTCGCATTAACTTAGTACGGCAAGATAGAGGCCCGACGTTAGCTTTTCTGCCCAGAGTGTACAGACAGCACAGGCCTAAGTCATTAAGCCCGACGTTAGCATGACTTAGCCTGGTTAGACAGAGGCGCGACGTTAGCTTGTCTCGTTGCGGCATCGTTGAGAAAAGTATAAAGAGCAACTTCATGGCATAAGACATAGGCGCGACGTTAGCATAACTTAGCCCAAAAAAATAGTGCGCTCGGCCAAACCTGAAACCAATCAGTCACCGCATCCCTGCACGCAGTTAGTCGCGTAGCGTCACACCTCCCAGTGTGACTAGCGAACACGCAGTGTCACGCCTCGCAGCGCGGCAGGCGAGCGTGAAGTGTCGCGCACTAGGCAAGCGCGCAACCCTGCGCAACCAGCAGACGCGCAGCAGCAGGCAAGCGCGCAGCCCTGCGCGAGCAGCAGACGCGCAGCAGCAGGCAAGCGCGCAGCCCTGCGCGAAAGACGTAAAAATCCTGAAACAAGTATCTTATGTTAGTAAATATCTTCAATACGGCCAGACTGACCCGAGACCGTCCCCGGGCTCCTTCATTTCAGCTCCTCTAGTCCAGCAGTGGCATTGCTTAGACTCCGTTGGACACAGACAGAATCTTGAAGTTCTTAAATGGCAGGCGCAACAGAAGCACCTGCAAGCCTCGGCACCACAGAACGTTGTTGGTTGCTGGCAACCCGGAAGATCATCTCTTGTCCTTGTCTGCACCTGCGACATAAAACAACAAACTTCACATATCTTTTTACGGCCATTACCGAATACAACGCTTCAAATTTCAGAAGACACGTTAGGCGTATAAATAAAATTCGAAACGTTACGGCCACTGGTTAAGTCATTAAGCGCGACGTTAGCATGACCTAGCACGACAAGACAGTGGCACAACGTTTTACCCTAACTGGTAAGCAGTGTTAGAACAACTTGGGCCTAAGTCATTGAGCACGACGTTAGCATGACTTAGCCCGGCAAGACAGTCGCACGACGTTAGCTTGTCTGCCCGACACGATGAAGAGTACACATCTAAGTCATAGGCACGACGTTCGCATTAACTTAGTACGGCAAGATAGAGGCCCGACGTTAGCTTTTCTGCCCAGAGTGTACAGACAGCACAGGCCTAAGTCATTAAGCCCGACGTTAGCATGACTTAGCCTGGTTAGACAGAGGCGCGACGTTAGCTTGTCTGCCCGATACGATGAAGAGTACACATCTAAGTCATAGGCACGACGTTCGCATTAACTTAGTACGGCAAGATAGAGGCCCGACGTTAGCTTTTCTGCCCAGAGTGTACAGACAGCACAGGCCTAAGTCATTAAGCCCGACGTTAGCATGACTTAGCCTGGTTAGACAGAGGCGCGACGTTAGCTTGTCTCGTTGCGGCATCGTTGAGAAAAGTATAAAGAGCAACTTCATGGCATAAGACATAGGCGCGACGTTACCATAACTTAGCCCAAAAAAATAGTGCGCTCGGCCAAACCTGAAACCAATCAGTCACCGCATCCCTGCACGCAGTTAGTCGCGTAGCGTCACACCTCCCAGTGTGACTAGCGAACACGCAGTGTCACGCCTCGCAGCGCGGCAGGCGAGCGTGAAGTGTCGCGCACTAGGCAAGCGCGCAACCCTGCGCAACCAGCAGACGCGCAGCAGCAGGCAAGCGCGCAGCCCTGCGCGAGCAGCAGACGCGCAGCAGCAGGCAAGCGCGCAGCCCTGCGCGACCAGTAGACGCGCAGCAGCAGGCAAGCGCGCAACCCTGCGCGACGTATAGACGCGCAGTCTGGCTCAGCAGGCAAGCGCGCAGCCCTGCGCAACCAGCAGACGCGCAGCAGCAGGCAAGCGCGCAGCCCTGCGCGACCAGCAGACGCGCAGCGGCAGGCAAGCGCGCAGCCCTGCGCGACCAGCAGACGCGCAGCAGCAGGCAAGCGCGCAGCCCTGCGCGAGCAGCAGACGCGCAGCAGCAGGCAAGCGCGCAGCCCTGCGCGACCAGTAGACGCGCAGCAGCAGGCTAGCGCGCAGCCCTGCGCGACCAGTAGACGCGCAGCAGCAGGCTAGCGTGCAGCCCTGCGCGACATGTAGACGCGCAGCCCTGCGCGACATGTAGACGCGCGGCTCGGCTCAGCAGGCGAGCGCGCAGCCCTGCGCGACCAGCAGACGCGCAGCAGCAGGCGAGCGCGCAGCCCTGCGCGACCAGCAGACGCGCAGCAGCAGGCCAGCGCGCAGCCCTGCGCAACCAGCAGACGCGCAGCAGCAGGCAAGCGCGCAGCCCTGCGCGACCAGCAGACGCGCAGCAGCAGGCAAGCGCGCAGCCCTGCGCGACCAGCAGACGCGCAGCAGCAGGCAAGCGCGCAGCCCTGCGCGACCAGAAGACGCGCAGCAGCAGGCAAGCGCGCAGCCCTGCGCGACCAGCAGACGCACAGCAGCAGACAAGCGCGCAGCCCTGCGCGACCAGCAGACGCGCAGCAGCAGGCAAGCGCGCAGCCCTGCGCGACCAGCAGACGCGCAGCAGCAGGCAAGCGCGCAGCCCTGCGCGACCAGCAGACGCGCAGCAGCAGGCGAGCGCGCAGCCCTGCGCGACATGTAGACGTGCAGCTCGGCTCAGCAGGCGAGCGCGCAGCCCTGCGCGACATGTAGACGCGCAGCTCGGCTCAGCAGGCGAGCGCGCTGCCTGGCGCGTCCAGAACGCCTCACACCGTGTTGAGCGCCGAATATGAAAGAGACATACAACAGATAATGACCACACCACACACGTTTGCCACAGGTTCTGAATACCTTTACAAGCCATATCACATGAACCACATTTCGAGTAATAACTTCGTAACATATCCATCGAACGAAACTAACTTGAACAACATTCTCTAAATGTGAACAAGTAGAAATGTTCCTTTTTGGTGCTCTCTATAAATGTGAGCATACCAGCGGTCCTTTATCTGTGAAAGAAATACGAACAAACAAACCAGACTTTATTCTACGTACACAACTTTAACAAGATCACAAAACGACCAAAAATTAACAGGTTAAACTTCAAATAATTTTACACGAAAGTAAATAAACACAAGTAGACAAATAATTGACATGACATGACAATATGTCATGGCTGATATGCGCAGAACTGAATAAGAACCTGAACACCCAATGTTTACATCTTCTGTTTACACGGCAACCAGGCAACGATGACAATTAGACTGCAATCCAGTTTTTCAAAACATCAATTACCCAACACTGAGCCCTCTCACTATTCGCAAACGAAGAAGTGAACGACAAGCATAGTCAACATATGTGCTGTAACTATCTGAACTCTTACTCGTTACTTCAAACAAAATGATTGCATATCCGCATTCACGTCACTTACAACACATTCCGATTCAACACCCAACATTTGACCCCTGTATGGTGCACCCAGCGGCTGCAACATGACCGCCGGCTCATAGAACATGACGGAGGTTTTTCCAACAACGCACGCCTATCAGGCGATGGTGATATTAGGCGTAGCTGTCTGACTTTTCAAAGCACCTGACGCGAACTAGTATCGCGTCCACCTCATGCTTCAAACAACCATTATGACCAGTTCTACGACATTCACGCGATCACAATCAGGCATTCTTGCCTTCCTTCCTCAAGTATAGAATTATAGAATCAGAATAGCCGGTAGGATTAGGCATCACGTTGATACCGAATCCCACTTCTGATCTTGCAAATTTCTAGAGGATACTTGAAGAAGAAAGACGTAAAAGCTCTCCTGACTCATTTATTAACATGAACAATAAAAATATTACAGCGAGAAAATAAAATCACACAAGAATGACACGCAACGACGGGTGACAATGTAGTCCCTAGCAGATGCGCACGCATCCTTTTATAACCTCGTCTCTGACACCATCGTTATTTTTCTTAATCGCAGGGAATGTATTCCATTCTTAAATTTCATTTCTTTATCCTGAAACAAGTATCTTATGTTAGTAAATATCTTCAATAGTACCTATAATTATATTACTGCAGAAATTTTGACGGGGAACTGGCTTAAGCCGGTCAGAAAATGCTTCATGTTTATGATAGTAAGAATCAAAAAGACGTCACCCGCCCTGGCCGACGTGACGTCTTTTTGACTCTACGTCGGCTACCGTCGCGGAAACGGCTTTTTGCCGCGTTTTCACCCTTAATGTGAAAATACATAAAGCTCACAGAAAGCTTTTCTGGGGGCATACTACCATCGCTTAAAGCCGTATTGTTTTAATATTATTGACGTTCGTGTTTTAGAATTATAATCCTTATTTTAGGGACGTCAAGGTACGTGACATCAAAATTTCATTTTAAAATAATATTGAGTAACCTCCCTGACAGTCTCAAGACGGTTACGCGTCGATAGGTTGGGAGGGCCCTAATTCGCTGGTCACTACTTACTACCATTGAGACACTTAGGCACAATATTAAGTAAGTAATTACATTAGGTAGTACTTAAGTACTTATAGTCCGCGCACGAGCTCCGAGGAATCGGGGTCTGAAGACGGCTGTACGCCACCCCCGATCGTCGCTCCATATCCAACTCGCTCCCAGCACTAGTTTCTAGCTTGACGCGTGTAATTTTGCGATAGCAGTAATGTTTTGCACTTTAAACAACTCTAGATCATTACTTTAACATTACATAGGATTCCTCAGAGCTCGCGCGCGGACTATACCTCCACTAACAATATAAGCTTACGCATGATCCCATAAGACCTGACCGTGGGAGCTAAACACACAGTAGGCAAGCAGCTGGTCCCACGTGGCCAGGAAGCGTTAATCGCCGACCTTCACGGCGCACGCGCACTAATCGCACTTCCTGGACCATGCCCACTGATTTGAGAGCAATTGATGTTACAGTCACACATAAATGTTCAAGCATGAGCAATGAACATGAGCAATGCGCAACGAACTGAGTTTCAAGCAAATAAACTTCGAAAAGACATACGACTAGCGAACGTCTGCGTTTTCGTTGCCGTGAGATTTCAAAAAATCCGACAGTGAGACAGTGTCAAATAACATCTGCACAAAAATTCAGCTAGATCCAAAGGTTGGCAAACGTGAGCTGGGCGTTCATGAATCGCAGTCAATAAGTGACTTATATTACAGTGTATTAAAAGTGACTTAAGACTTTTTTTTTTATTAAATGAGTTTCATAGGGTAATTTCTTAACCTTTTTAACTTATAGATATGTATGACTTTTAGTAGAGGCGTGAAAAAAATTACCAATTTAATTTAAAAAAATGACAATAGAAAATTATTTTAGAGTTATATAATTAATTAACATAGTCAAAATAAAATGTGTGACTTCACAAAACATTAGACAACGTACAACATATTTTTATGTATAATAAGATCAATATGATGTTATAATAGATCACAATATGATCATAATTTTCATATTAGTGCGAAGACTGATCCATAAAATATGTTCTGATCTCTTTGGATTTAAACAAAAACCCCAAAGTACAAATTCCGGGAATCGCGAGTTGGCACTTTATCTTCAGTTTAGAACTCATTTATCTTGTTAATGTTTGGGACAGTGTCAAATAACGATCTGTTCCACGTATCGTGTTACTGAAATAAGACGAGAAGATGGCGTTATTTCATGGAATATGGGTTTAATTGCCTTTTAAAGACAATTTTTCTTCTCGGAGTATAATTTGTAAATTGTAACTATGGCTTGCGGAGTTTCCTCGCGTTTCTATTTCTTGATAGTAGAATACCGCACCTCAAAACGATTAAGCTTTCCGGTATGATGCCGTATAAAAACTAAAAACCAACTAGGGGTAGGTATACTAGGTAGTTATGTGTTTAATTTACCTGCCATACCCATAACAGGTTAGCCCGTTACTATCTTAGACTGCATCATCACTTACCATCCGATGAGGTCGTAGTCAAAAGCTAACTTGTAGTAGAATAAAAAATATGCTATACATTTGAAATAAATACTTTGAGTTTCGTAAATAAATTTATGGGATATAATTGAATCACCTTTATCTTATTTTATTCAAATACATTCATACCAACGACTAGATTAAGCCGTTATAACGTTCTATTAATTTGGCTAATTCTCACAAAATTTAACAGAAAATTGAATTAGAATGGTCAACCGTTATAACAATGTCCTTTTACTAACGGCGTATTGGAAGACAATCGTCAATCACTCTTCCTTCCTTCCTCAAATCTTCAACAGTCATTTACATGACAAGTGAATTTAATCAAATGATTTTAAATGTAAATTTTTAAAACAAAACGTAACCATGTCATTAATATTTGTTGCTCAAAGAATCAGCCTGGCTTTTCAGCGCGGAAATGCAGCCAGTATACTCGTTCACAGTCAAGACTTACAACGATTCACGATATACAGTAACAATTTTGAAACAGCAGGTTAGAACTCAAAAGAAAAGGACATGACCAGTAATTGCCCTCCGATTCGGGACAATGCACAGGATTTCCGTTTTTACAGTAAGGTTTAAAAATTCAAAACGAAATTATTATGGATTTATTATTCCAAATAAGGTCGGGGTTCAAATGACAAAAAAAAACAGTACGTTTATTGTTTAAATCTTGAGCGTCCGCTTTCCTCTTTAAGCACTACTCCATTTTGACGTTCCATTATATCCATGCCTAATAATAATCTTGTAACCCTACATGAATACCATTTAAGTACCTTAGTTATTATATTAGGAATGATTTATTTTTGATCAATTAAATAGTAATGAAAAGGAAATGTATGTTTTGTTTATAATTATTTTTATTTTTTGACAAGTCTCAAACTAATCGATCGAACATTTTGAAATACTACGTTTAAAGGAACGCCCTGTCACATTGCATATGCTGCCATCTGTGGTCGAATAGTTGAACTTGTTAACGAAAAGTAGCGAGCAATACTTAAAAATATTTTCTAGACTCACCACAATAACTAGCGCCATCTAGTGTGGGAAAGCAGTTTTTGGTGAAACTTTTTTTATCTATTTTCTCAGTTTTCAGAGCCTTCAGACTCCTGAAACTTTTTTATTTGAAAACTATAAAATATAACAATTACAATAATAAAGAAATAATACTTGAAAATATTTTTTTAGACTCGCTTTACACAATAAATAGCGCCATCTAGTGTGGGAAAGCAGTCTTTTGGTGAAACTTTTTTGTTCATTTTCGCAGTTTTCCGAGCCTTCAGACTCCTGAAACTTTTTTATCTGAAAACAGTGAAATATTACAATTACAATAATAAAGAAATCATTGCTGAACATTGATTTTTGACACCTAGGCAAGCTGCCATAGTTCCACCGGTCAAGTCCTTTCCACTGCTAAAAATACAATCCGCAAAAAATATAATTTTTTACTAATTATTTCAAATGATTTGAAATAAAAAAACTATGAATAAAAGATCGTTTGGCTTTGGTATAGGCACAGATGTAAATATAATAGTGGTATATGTAGTTAATTGAAAGTTGATCCATGTATAAAAAAGGCATCCTTTTGATAATAATACCGCCATCGGCTCTATCAAAGGCCTAATAAGAATAACTTGCAATTTGCAAATCACCCGTCAAAGAGGAATAGAGCAACAAATCGTTAGTCAAAACCAAACTACACGGAAGTGTGTTTGTGTAAACATTTGCGAGTGTACTGTTACATCCTCTCCTTTGTTGTAGGTCGCCGACCACCCATTGTACTCCTATATTTACTAAACGCCCAAATTAATACGGACGGGCGAATAGACTTAGCTTTGAGAACCGACGCGGCATCGTACGTTTTGTTTTTGAACCTAACTGGTAATCTAAAGCACTTAATTGCAATAGCTAAACCATAGGTACTAAATTGTATACAAGTATTAAAAAATAAATTAAGAACTCAACTTCCCTCCTTCGTTGTAAAAATTACATTTTACCGGTCTGTTCGTTTGAACTCTACATAGATACACACGCAGCGGTAAGAACTAAATAGGTATACCTATTTATTTAATTACATTATACTTGTTATTTTTTCAAATGAAGATTTTTTAGCGTAAATTTGTGTTCTAGATTATTTTGTTTATCAGGTTTAAATTTTTTTTAAACGAATAAACAAACAACCATACCATCCCAAGGCACACCTATCACCTATATCCAACCTGACGTCAGACTCAAGAATGAATGAATGAATGAATGAATGAATATATTTTTATTGTACACCAAAAAACAATACAACAGTAAACTTAGCTAATAACAAAGGAAGTATACAATTTGGCGGCCTTATCGCTTCACAGCGATCTCTTCCAGGCAACCAATGGTTTAAAAGGACATAGCTACAGAAACAACCGGTAGATGGTGCAGAAATAATAAAATAAATAAAAATATTGATATAAAGCTACAAATTATAATACATATATATACTAAATATAACATAAAAACCATAAATACTACACATATAATATATAAATAAACATACATACTAATATATACTCACAAATAAATAAAAATATAAATAAATAAACGTAAACCTCAAAAAAAAAAAGAAACAATAGGTATCAAAATATATAAAAATAAACTACTAGGTAAATAATATTATTGTGACAAGTAGTATTTCTTTACAAGTCAGTTATATAATGCGGCTGTCCCGAAGCAGGTTCAGGAATTTGAGTTTCTGGAGCTGCTTCGGGACAGCTGCATTATATAACTGGCGCAGTCTTAAAGGATCGTTCTGCTGCTTCAAGGTCGTCGTGCATCACCACCTAAAAATCAGGACGACGCTTTCGACTTCCTTGACAGGACGAGAGAACCAACCAGGAGCTGCTGTCATAGAAGCTGCCGCTGAAGACTTCGAGTCATACTGAACATCGATGGATCGAAGCTCGCCAGCGACTTTGGTTATGTAAGTCCATGAAATCCTTTTTATTGGTTGTGGTATAAAATTTTGCGGATGGTTCTGTATTATACCTACCTATAAGGATTTTCTTTCCCGCATAGTTCCTCTAATTTTAGCCGTGTTAGTCATTTAATATATATGTAGTTAAAATAAATTACTTATTTTTCAATTAAAATTATGGAAGTTAGTCAAGCAGATTTGTTAGATAGAATAAATAAGTCACTTAAGTTTTTACCAAATTTTTCAAAATTGAAATTGACACCGCCCTATAGAACTAGTCTTATAAAGATATTTATCATAAATCATAATAATCATATTTTGGTATCATTTATTTTATCTCATTTTTATTGTTATTTATATTTCATGTGTATACTACAAATAAAGAGTTTAATCCCACTGCTCCGGCTTTTTGAAGTCATTGAAAGATTTTTTATAATACCTTGAACCAGCGTGCCCGACCTCGTATAATATTCATTCACCTAATTATCCACTAAGTGGAAACCTTTCCCAATCCCAAGAGGCTGAAACAATGGCGCTTCAGTTCAACGACACTCGTGGGACGAAAAGAGTTAATTGTATTCGACGCATCATGTGCAAAACCTCCACACGTGGGCGACTAAATATGCAGACTAAGGG
Organism: Erebia palarica; assembly: GCA_964035005.1. Lineage (NCBI taxonomy): Eukaryota > Metazoa > Arthropoda > Insecta > Lepidoptera > Nymphalidae > Erebia > Erebia palarica. Next base: position 33,659,953 of record OZ035983.1, read on the forward strand.
TGACCAACCATCGGTAGCTGTCTAATATGAACTTACTAGCCCGTGTGGATTGAGGTTTTTTGGTTCCCGCGGGAACTCTTTAATTGTCCGGAAAAAAAAGTAGCCTATGTGTCCAGCCATATCATCCAGATCCGTTCAGCCGTTCTGGCGTAATTGAGTAACAAACATCCATCCATCCATTCATACATCTATCCAAACTTTCGCATTTATAATAGGTAAGTCTACCAGCGTCTCATTTACATTGCTCAGAGTCGAGGCACTTCTTCGACTCGACTGCCTATCGTGTAATAAAGCTAAAGCTTTAACTTACAGGTAAAGCTTTTAAGCTTACTCTAGTTCAATTGCTTGTGTTACGTGGCGTGCTTATCTAACACTTGCTTGCTTATTCAATTTAATTAAATAAGCTTAAAAACGTATGGTCACCCAACAAACACTGATGAGTTAATCTTAAAATCGTTAAGATTAACGCAGTTTGCCTCGCAACCAATTATTCAATGAAGGCAATAGCGTCCTTTATAAAGAGTCTACCTCCACATACCTATCTAGGTAACGGTGTACGTACGTAGAATATTTTAGTGAATGGAACTTTTTTATAATTTGTAAAACTTCTAAGTACCTTTGATGCCAATAGTTTAATAGTTTTAATACTGTAAGATAAGAGTCACTTAAATTTTTTTTTCCGATTAAAGTTTAGGGTTAATTATAACTGCCATGCGCCTAACAAGTTAGCCGGCTACCAACTTAGACTGCATCATCACTTACCACCAGGTGAGATTGCAGTCAAGGACTAACTTATAGTGGAACAAAAAAATATCTACCACAGTTAAAAGTATGAGTAGGTATGTATTTGTATGATATTATAAACAATAGGTATGTAAATCTTACTAATATTAGAAATGCGAAAGTTTGGATGGATGTATGGATGCACGGATGTTTGTTGCTCAATCACGCCCCAACGGCTGAACCAATCTGACATAAATTTGACACAGAGATAGATTATAGCCTGTAATAGCACATAGGCTACTTTTTATCCCGGAAAATTAAAGAGTTCCCACGGGAACCAAAAAAACTCAAACCACGCAGACGAAGTCGCGGGCATTAGCTAGTAGTATTTATCTCAACGGATGTGCACACTGTATATTGTTTGTATACTAACTCCTTTAGATAGGAGTAGACTGCGCACAGTAAATTTCCTCTTCGAGGAATTTCTTAATTTTCCGGGATAAAATTTAAGCCTTACGTCCGTCTCCGGTATAATTAGTAGTAAACTTTTTATCAAACTAAAGATTAAATTTGTTTTTTGGTACGCCACATTCAATTATCATGATTGATTGATAGACAGTCGACAGCTCAACTTTTTGTAAACAAAAAGTCGCGCCTACGCACTACCTAGACCTACTATATACGAACTAAGAACCTATCATTAATTTATATCAGTAATTAATTAATTATTGTGCTATAAGTAAGTATATTGACATAGTGTTATTAAAAGTTGTTCATATTGTTATTAATAATCCACGATTAAATATAGTTGTTTATATATCTTACTTCTTACTATAATATTATAAATGCGAAAGTTTGTATGGATGTATGGATGCATGGATGTTTGTTGCTCAATCACGCCCCAACGGCTGAACCAATCTGACAGAAATTTGACACAGAGATAGATTATAGCCTGTAATAGCACATAGGCACTTATCCCGGAAAATTAAAGAGTTCCCACGGGAACCAAAAAAACTCAAACCACGCAGACGAAGTCTCGGGCATTCGCTAGTCGATTACTAAAGAGTAGTATTATTAAAAATATCTGGTCCAGTGCGAGTATGAACACGTATAAGGTATGTCCTATGCCTTTGTATCCGTACTAATGCTACCTACTTAGGGCGGTTACAGAGTAGCGTTGATTCGGCGCGTATGGAATCGTTTTTAACACTCGCAACTCTTACGAGCGTTGACGCGCATATAAGCTCGTATATTACTGACTACTATTGCTGACTGACCCACGAGTTCGAGTAAACACGACGGAATAAGCGCTTGTATAATACGCGCATTCGGTTTTTTGAAGCGCAAAATGTGGCGCACGAGTAGGCGCGTAAGCCGATTCAAGCTTACACGCGTAAAAAAAATACGCAGGTCTGTAACCGCCCTTAGATGCTAAAGCTTTGTTTCGTAGGTAGTTTTATTCCAAAAACTGTCCGAAAAACCTTATAATGATTTAAGTAAAAGATTTTGTACTAACGACGCTGTCACCCGGGTCAGATAAGTTTGTGATATAGTGTGTCTTAGTAAGTAAGACATGAAAAACTACCAATAAATAAATATATGTATTATTGAAGATATTTACTAACTTAAGATACTTGTTTCAGCATAAAGAATGAAATTTAAGAATGGAATACATTCCCTGCGATTAAGAAAAATAACGATGGTGTCAGAGTTATAAAAGGATGCGTGCGCATCTGCTGCGGACTACATTGTCACCCGTCGTTGCGTGTTGTTCTTGTGTGATTTTATTTGCTCGCTGTAATATTTTTATTGTTCATGTTAATAAATGAGTCAGGAGAGCTTTTACGTCTTTCTTCTTCAAGTATCCTCTAGAAATTTGCAAGATCAGAAGTGGGATTCGGTATCAACGTGATGCCTAATCCTACCGGCTATTCTGATTCTATAATTCTATACTTGAGGAAGGAAGGCAAGAATGCCTGATTGTGATCGCGTGAATGTCGTAGAACTGGTCATAATGGTTGTTTGAAGCATGAGGTGGACGCGATACTAGTTCGCGTCAGGTGCTTTGAAAAGTCAGACAGCTACGCCTAATATCACCATCGCCTGATAGGCGTGCGTTGTTGGAAAAACCTCCGTCATGTTCTATGAGCCGGCGGTCATGTTGCAGCCGCTGGGTGCACCATACAGGGGTCAAATGTTGGGTGTTGAATCGGAATGTGTTGTAAGTGACGTGAATGCGGATATGCAATCATTTTGTTTGAAGTAACGAGTAAGAGTTCAGATAGTTACAGCACATATGTTGACTATGGTTGTCGTTCACTTCTTCGTTTGCGAATAGTGAGAGGGCTCAGTGTTGGGTAATTGATGTTTTGAAAAACTGGATTGCAGTCTAATTGTCATCGTTGCCTGGTTGCCGTGTAAACAGAAGATGTAAACATTGGGTGTTCAGGTTCTTATTCAGTTCTGCGCATATCAGCCATGACATATTGTCATGTCATGTCAATTATTTGTCTACTTGTGTTTATTTACTTACTTTCGTGTAAAATTATTTGAAGTTTGACCTGTTAATTTTTGGTCGTTTTGTGATCTTGTTAAAGTTGTGTACGTAGAATAAAGTCTGGTTTGTTTGTTCGTATTTCTTTCACAGATAAAGGACCGCTGGTATGCTCACATTTATAGAGAGCACCAAAAAGGAACATTTCTACTTGTTCACATTTAGAGAATGTTGTTCAAGTTAGTTTCGTTCGATGGATATGTTACGAAGTTATTACTCGAAATGTGGTTCATGTGATATGGCTTGTAAAGGTATTCAGAACCTGTGGCAAACGTGTGTGGTGTGGTCATTATCTGTTGTATGTCTCTTTCATATTCGGCGCTCAACACGGTGTGAGGCGTTCTGGACGCGCCAGGCAGCGCGCTCGCCTGCTGAGCCGAGCTGCGCGCCTACATGTCGCGCAGGGCTGCGCGCTCGCCTGCTGAGCCGAGCTGCGCGTCTACATGTCGCGCAGGGCTGCGCGCTCGCCTGCTGCTGCGCGTCTGCTGGTCGCGCAGGGCTGCGCGCTTGCCTGCTGCTGCGCGTCTGCTGGTCGCGCAGGGCTGCGCGCTTGCCTGCTGCTGCGCGTCTGCTGGTCGCGCAGGGCTGCGCGCTTGCCTGCTGCTGTGCGTCTGCTGGTCGCGCAGGGCTGCGCGCTTGCCTGCTGCTGCGCGTCTTCTGGTCGCGCAGGGCTGCGCGCTTGCCTGCTGCTGCGCGTCTGCTGGTCGCGCAGGGCTGCGCGCTTGCCTGCTGCTGCGCGTCTGCTGGTCGCGCAGGGCTGCGCGCTTGCCTGCTGCTGCGCGTCTGCTGGTCGCGCAGGGCTGCGCGCTTGCCTGCTGCTGCGCGTCTGCTGGTTGCGCAGGGCTGCGCGCTGGCCTGCTGCTGCGCGTCTGCTGGTCGCGCAGGGCTGCGCGCTCGCCTGCTGCTGCGCGTCTGCTGGTCGCGCAGGGCTGCGCGCTTGCCTGCTGCTGCGCGTCTGCTGGTCGCGCAGGGCTGCGCGCTTGCCTGCTGCTGCGCGTCTGCTGGTCGCGCAGGGCTGCGCGCTTGCCTGCTGCTGTGCGTCTGCTGGTCGCGCAGGGCTGCGCGCTTGCCTGCTGCTGCGCGTCTTCTGGTCGCGCAGGGCTGCGCGCTTGCCTGCTGCTGCGCGTCTGCTGGTCGCGCAGGGCTGCGCGCTTGCCTGCTGCTGCGCGTCTGCTGCTCGCGCAGGGCTGCGCGCTTGCCTGCTGCTGCGCGTCTGCTGGTTGCGCAGGGTTGCGCGCTTGCCTAGTGCGCGACACTTCACGCTCGCCTGCCGCGCTGCGAGGCGTGACACTGCGTGTTCGCTAGTCACACTGGGAGGTGTGACGCTACGCGACTAACTGCGTGCAGGGATGCGGTGACTGATTGGTTTCAGGTTTGGCCGAGCGCACTATTTTTTTGGGCTAAGTTATGCTAACGTCGCGCCTATGTCTTATGCCATGAAGTTGCTCTTTATACTTTTCTCAACGATGCCGCAACGAGACAAGCTAACGTCGCGCCTCTGTCTAACCAGGCTAAGTCATGCTAACGTCGGGCTTAATGACTTAGGCCTGTGCTGTCTGTACACTCTGGGCAGAAAAGCTAACGTCGGGCCTCTATCTTGCCGTACTAAGTTAATGCGAACGTCGTGCCTATGACTTAGATGTGTACTCTTCATCGTGTCGGGCAGACAAGCTAACGTCGTGCGACTGTCTTGCCGGGCTAAGTCATGCTAACGTCGTGCTTAATGACTTAGGCCCAAGTTGTTCTAACACTGCTTACCAGTTAGGGTAAAACGTTATGCCACTGTCTTGTCGTGCTAGATCATGCTAACGTCGCGCTTAATGACTTAACCAGTGGCCGTAACGTTTCGAATTTTATTTATACGCCTAACGTGTCTTCTGAAATTTGAAGCGTTGTATTCGGTAATGGCCGTAAAAAGATATGTGAAGTTTGTTGTTTTATGTCGCAGGTGCAGACAAGGACATGAGATGATCTTCCGGGTTGCCAGCAACCAACAACGTTCTGTGGTGCCGAGGCTTGCAGGTGCTTCTGTTGCGCCTGCCATTTAAGAACTTCAAGATTCTGCCTGTGTCCAACGGAGTCTAAGCAATGCCACTGCTGGACTAGAGGAGCTGAAATGAAGGAGCCCGGGGACGGTCTCGGGTCAGTCTGGCCGTATTGAAGATATTTACTAACATAAGATACTTGTTTCAGGATAAAGAAATGAAATTTAAGAATGGAATACATTCCCTGCGATTAAGAAAAATAACGATGGTGTCAGAGACGAGGTTATAAAAGGATGCGTGCGCATCTGCTGCGGACTACATTGTCACCCGTCGTTGCGTGTCGTTCTTGTGTGATTTTATTTTCTCGCTGTAATATTTTTATTGTTCATGTTAATAAATGAGTCAGGAGAGCTTTTACGTCTTTCTTCTTCAAGTATCCTCTAGAAATTTGCAAGAGTATCTTATCTTACTAATATTATAAATGCGAAAGTTTTTATGGATGTATGGATGTATCTATACATCCATTTAAACTTTCTTGGATCCATCCATCCAAACTATGGATATTTGTTACTCAATCACGCGCCAACGGCTGAATGGATCTGGCTGAAATTTGGCACAGAGATAGATTATAGTCTGGAATAGCACCTAGGCTAGATAAAAATTAAGGAGTTCCCGCGGGACCAAAAAATCTCGATCCAGGCAGACCAAGTCGCAGGCTAATATAGTATAAAATAATCAGATCGCGATACCAACTATTAGCAGGTTATAGCAGGAAGGTACTATATTCTAACTGACGTGTTGCTACTGTCATAATAGAAGCTATTATAAATTACAGGTAAATGGACCGCGCCAAGCCGTCTGGCACGCATCCAGCTCTAGCTGGTACGATGCCAAGACCGCCTTTGACCACCTACGTGGCTGTCGTTGACCTCTGCCCAGCTCATGTTCTATAGAGCTTTTATAATAAACTAGCTGATGCCCGCGACTTTGTCCGCGCGGTTTAAGTTTTTTTGATACCCGCGGGAACTCCTTAATTTTCCGGTATAAAAAGTAGCGAATGTCACTCTCCAGGTCGTCAACTATGCCAAAAACTACGTTGATCCGTTGCTCAGTTGTGGCGTGATTGAAGGATAAACCAACAAACCAACAAACCAATAAACCAACAAACAAACACACTTTCGCATTTATAATATTATAGTATTACCCGTACGCAAAAGGATTAGTGACTTTATTTTATAATTGACAGGTATGCGCTTGACTGCGATCTTACAGACTGATAGGTTATTTTCACTTGATGTTATGATATTTCGATAATTAATTTACTCTTTACCTACACTGGAAGAAAACGACTGAGACAGTTAGCCAGTTATGTTAGAATTCGATTCCGAGATTCGACGTTACGTTATGTACCTACTGATTAAATAGTTGTTATTTACTTGTTAAATGGACAAGTAAAATTGTTACGTTACTTGCGTTTTAAGAAATTAAATATCACAGGCTGTAACGGCAAAAGAATTATTCGCCAGAAAATCTGATTGCTTTAGTTATCTGTTATTCTCCATGAGATGACTGTAAATCTGTCAATCTGGACTTATTTTGCAATCGTATTAGACTTTATAAGGCTCCTCGTCATTCTCATAGAATTCCAGGGGTAGCGGGCCGGCGATGGAATGCGAATTGCGATGACGATGATAAGCTATCATATATCGATAAGCTAGATAAGAGTAAAATGAGCTATCTCAGAGACACATACCCTAAATTCTTAGTCAGATCTGCACAAAAGCAACCGTTTAACATTTAAATTAACTTATCGTAAAATCCTACCCAACACAACAATCCAACTATGTTTACCAATGTATTAACAAAGAAACTTCATTCCTCATGAATGTGCTTGTAAAAAATTCGCATTGTTATGGTGTTTGCTTACATTTTTGATTGATTAATGATATCTACCCACGGCCATGTGGGAGTCACACAGACCATACAAGTCGGCCGCCTCGAACGATGATACATAGCCTTGAGAGGCCAAAGCTCGGTGACATACGATTTGTATTGTTTTTAATTATCTAATATCTTTAAACGAGCAATATTTGTATATGTCACTGTAAGATTGTAAAAACCGTTAGATTATAATCTAACTCGCGAAATTCTAAACTGTCGAAAGATTGTAAACTGTTCATGTTCTGAGTGTAAATTTTTGAAATATTCATTTTATTCACGTTTTCTCGTCTCTTTCTTGTAGGTTAGGTTAGGGTTCGACATAAATAATCAAGTAGTGCCACTTAGGTGTTATCGGGTTTAAATACCTATCAGATTACAATCTACCGGAAAATAATGCGTTAAATTCTAATCTTTCGACAGTTTAGAATTTCTCGAGTTAGATTATAATCTAACGGTTCTTAAAATCTTACGGTGACATATATATACCTACATATTTAAATTTGATCTCGGAAACGGCTTCAACGATTTTCATGAAATTTAGTATGCAGGGGGTTTCGGGGGCGATAAATCGATTTAGTTAGGATTCATTTTTAGAAAATGTCGTTTTCTCCGTGTTTTCAGGCAATGAAAAACTGAAATATCATTACAATACGAAGGTAAACACCATCTACAAGATTTATAATAGCTCAAGGGAAATCGGACGGTCCCGATACCAGAATTCCCCGGTTTGAGTCCAGGTGTCTCCAGTCCGATTATGTTTTTTATTTTTTTTAAAGTTCCTTCTTTTGTGAGAAAAGCTATATTTTTAATTATTATTATGTCGGTAAGATCTAAAAATATTATTCATATTTCATCAGTATGTAATTCGTATTTAAAAATAATTTCCAAAAAACACGATTTACCGAAAAAAAATATCGAGCTAAGCTCTGTCATCCAGGTCCTTATAATAAATTACAGTAGGATTCCGTAGTCATCGTAGTTGCTAAAATCTTGCACGGTGCACACGGTATCGTGTATGCCACTCTAGGAGTTTTTTTTTCAATATCTGTCTTCAAAATTATTTTAAAATAAAAGGTAGGCGAAAATATTCAGTATTTTTCGTCGCCATTTTTATACTCAATACTCAATATCATTTATTCAATATAGGTACACTGTAGGTACGCTTATTGACGTAAAAAATTACTTACATAAAAAACATGATGGTGATAATTGGTTACGGTATCTTAAAACTAAAGCTACGAGGGTTCCAAACGCGCTCTGGTCTGAGAAGAGCCCACAACAAACTCAGCCGGGTTTTTTTTTCTTTTTATTATCACCATCTCACAAATCATCTTAACTAAGGAACTATCAGAGCCATAGAGCAAATCATTGCCAAGCTTCCTTGTCGTTTAAGTAATCCTTTACATGGTAATAAGGTTTTTCAATTGAACCTATTTAGAGACATCATTAACATGTCTTCTGGGAGCTTATTGTAGAAGCGGACACTGTTTCCAACAAATAAATTGCTAGTTTTACTAAGCCATTACTAAGAAGCAGGCATTGCAAGTTTATTTTTATTTCTAGTATTGACATTATGACAATCACTTTTCTTCTTGAATTTATCAATGTGTTTAAGCACGTATACTAAATTTTCAAATATAAAATTACTAAATATATAAAAAACTAAATTATCTATCACAAACTTGGTAGGTATATCACGATAAAAATATGTTTACATTTAACGCAAATTTATTGATTAGGACTTATACTTGACAAAATACTTGACAAAACTGTGCTGAGTCTTTTACAATCATTGAAAATTTTAGAATGTGCGAGAGAAAAGGAAACTTAGATTACCACGAACATCTTTTCGGTGGGCACGTGCAAAGAATCATTGTCGATTGTTTGCTTAACAAACTCTGCCAAAGGCCTCTGTAAAATAAACTCATTAATTAATTACATCAAACATGGCCTCCGTGCCGTAAGCCCCGTGTAGGCAAGATTACCCTGACTTCCGCATCACTGACTGTAAGCTGTGCTGTTGTGACTTACCTAATCATGTTAGGTTTAAGACGATAAGTATACAACTACCCACCTTCAAAGTATCCACGCTATTATAAAATAAAACATCACCTAATCCAATCCCTACTCCCTACAGTTGTATAATGATGTACTGTTCGACCTGAACCTGAGGTGCAATTGTGTAAGAATTGCCGATCAAATCGTCAAAGTTTGACGTCAAAGTAAAATAAACCTTCGCATTGAATTAGACCTCAATTTCGCCTCAATTTTACTTTGACGCCGCACTTTGACGATTAGATCGGCAACTTTTAAATAATCGGGGGGCGGATATAATAGACCCGTTACAATTGTTATAGGTCACCTTTTCTATATATTGGATTTTTCTGTCAAGAAATTCTCATATCAGTACCAAAGATTAGTTTTTAAGAGCAAGTACTAACTACAAGCCCAGAACGAGTAAGTTGGTGGAGTTACCTTACGTGTAGCCTTCGCGTTAGATATTCAGTTTATCTGTCACCGTAAGATTGTAAAAACCGTTAGATTGTAATCTAACTAGCGAAATTGTAAACTGTCGACAGATTACAATTTAACGCATAATTTTTCGGTAGATTGTAATCTGTTAGGTAAATTAATCCGATAAAACCTAAGGGCACTACCTGATCATTTAAGTCGAACCCTAACCTAACCTACAAGAAAGAGACAAGAAAACGTAAATACAACGTATATTTCAAAAATGTACATTCGGAAAATTGAACGGTTCACAATCTGTCGACAGTTTACAATTTCGCTAGTTAGATTACAATCTAACGGTTTTTGCAATTTTACGGTGACAGATATAATTATATACCATCACCGTTGCAAAAAGCGCAAGCCCTTTTGTAAGCATAGATAGGCTCTTTACGTGCACTTTCTCAATTCTCATAAGAAATAAATAATAGATAAATGCTTTTAGTTGTTTAAATTGAAACGTTTAACTTTTCCTCATAAATATTCTACGTTATAAGCATGCGAAAATTTTCCTACGTTTTAACAACGTAGTTTTATTATATTTTACGGCCATTTCTCTATTATCATAATTATTATCTAATCTACGCTGTAGTACCATGAGGACTTTTTCGTGTTTTATATTGTTACCAAATTTGTTCTTATCATAATATTTAGATGATTGTGGGGGTTTGATAAGATTTGTGTACCGTGATAAACTTAATGGTCAAGACTTGGGCCTCCTATACGATGGTCCAGGGTATGATTTCCGGGCTCGCAAGTCGGCACTCTAAACATACTGGAATTTTCTTCCCAAAATAATAAGTAACTACTAACTACAAATACCACCGACCCACATCATGTTATTCATGAGGATAGCAGCATGCCTGAGAGTTCTTCGAAATGTTCTCAAAGGTGTCTGAAGTGTGCTTATGATAAGTAACCACAGTGTATATGTATTATTGACCGAGCGAAGCGAAGGTCTCTGAGTCTACTTGAGTGAATTTGCACTTGTCCGTCCGTCCGTCTGTCAGAGCCTTATAACTTCTGAATTACTGAACGTAATTTCTTCAAATGGCCGCCCACAAAATTGTAGACCAGGCTACACACCCACTTATTTCGCCTCAGTCCAAGCTACGATATACTACAAAGCAAATTTATGCAAAGCTACATACTATTTTTATGCCAAAATTAAAAAAAATATGGTAAACTTCTTATACTTCTACTAGTTCTGCGATACCTTTCCAGTATCGCGCCTGTCACCTCGCAGCGCGATACGCGATAACGTGACTCGATACGGCGCGATACAATCAATAAATTGTAGCTCACCCTTCACATGGCCTACACTGTCGCGTAGATAAGTTTGTCATTTTCTATATTCATATCCCGCGCGTCGCGTCCCTTTCGTTGCTCACGTAGGACAACGGGTTAGTGGTAACTGGTATGGCTATGACCTAAATCCATTTCATTCTGAGAGATCATAAACTGGGCCGAAAAAGGGTTGTTGATGATAAACCTCTATTAGATGTAGCTCTATAGAAAGAGAAAATTGCATTTGTTCGAACTTCAAGTCAAGCGTATCAACGAAAGAAAGCATTTCCGATCACTTTTCCATTCTACATTAGACTTGCAAATTGCTTGTGTGTGTGATATAGATATTATCCGGAAAGCCGGTGAATTATTTATGTTTATTACGGTGCTACGGATGAACATCTACTGCCTCGTTGGTCTAGCGGTTAGCGTAGTCGACTGCGGATCACGAGGTCCTGGGTTCGATTCCCGGTCGGGCATAAAAATTGTTAGGTATTGGGTTTTTCAAATATGAAATTCTCAGTGCCAGCCCGGAGTTGGAAGTTGGCGGTGTTTCACCCCCGTGCCTCGGAGAGCACGTTAAGCCGTCGGTCCCGGTTATTATCACCAACATGATAATAGTCGTTAAAGCCCGCCAACCCGCATTGGAGCAGCGTGGTGGGTCTAAGCTCCTAATTCCCTCTCTCCTATGAGAGGGGAGGCCTGTGCCCAGCAGTGGGACGTTTATAGGCTGTAGTGGTGGTGGTGGTGGTGGATGAACATCTATGGATATATAACAATGGTTAGTACTTAGGTAATGGGGGCTACCGCGTTTAAATTCGCCGCTAGAGGCGCTAGTGTAGAGTGAGGTCTCCGAAATGTCAAATAGCTATTATCACTGGGCCTTTATCGCGGGTCTAATTATTTCATTATGTTATTTAGCAATACCGGATTAATTAATGAAAATGTAAGTAAATTTGTGACAATGAATGTCAGTGCACTGTGCTTTGAAAGCGGAGCTAAGAAAAAAAAGTGCAAAATTAAGCGGGTTGAAAGAAGAAGAATTCAGAAGTTAGTACATTATGTCCCTGTCCTATGTGCTTACTATTTAAAAACGTATTTTTGTCAAAAGTAAGCTTGTTTACCGAATTTACAGCTAAACTAAGGACCTTACTCGCCAGTGGCGCCAACTAGTGAGCATAAAAACGGTAGCCCTCATTGCTGCGATCTCAGGTGAGTAATGATGCAGTCCAAGATAGTAGCGGGCTAACCTAGTAGTGTTATAAGTCTTTATTGCATCTTAACACATAGGTACATAATTATGCATACGAAACAGAAGACAGGAAACTGCGGTAATGCGCAAAGGCGGTTAGGGTAGCGGTACGGCAGTTAAATAAGTAATATTCAACCCATAGGGCCATATTCTTATCTTCTTGGTGGTTTGACTAGGCAGGGCTTTGTAAAGAGATCTGGTATAACTTTGACCATTGCTGATCTATTGTGATAAAAGATAAATGAGTTTTTTTTTTATCCGCTACAAGTTAGCCCTTGACTGCGATCTCACCTGATCGTAAGTGATGATGCAGTCTAAGATGGTAGCGGGCTAAGCTGTTATGTTAAAACCGTATACCCCTATTCGGTTTCCACACGGCATCGTACCGGAACGCTAAATCGCTTGGCGGCACGTCTTTTATTTCATGTAGGACAGCTTGTGTCACTTATGATACGTTATGACTCTAGCACCGGTTCGGAAAACTTCTTTCTGAGAAGAGCCGGCAAGAAACTCAGTAGTTGCTCTTTTCTTAAAAAAGAAAAAGGTTACACTATGTAAACAATATATGTACCTAACACATTCTTGTACATTACAAGTATTACACTACTTGTGGGTCACTGAATCCGAGGCCGGTTGCTTCCATGCAACTTTGTCATTCAGAAAATCATCGATAGAATGTGATCGCCACCATCTATCAATCAATCAATCATTTATTCAATTTAGGTACACATATTGATGTCCATTACCTACTTACATATAAAACATGATGGTGATAATAAGTTGCTTAAGTTCCTAATCAATACTACTTGCTGCTGGGAACAGCAGCAGCTTCCTGGCTGGGATATTCTCTGCCCCTTCGCGATTCACTATGTGCTTCCCTAGGAGGCTAGGCTTTGCTTCCATAGGGGCATTCCCATAATCGGTTTCTAAGGGGATCTATAGAGCGAACTTTGATTTTCCTTATACTTACGACATGGTTAAAACGAAACAGATTTATGGTACTCACATAACTCCATCCCCTTTTAACTCTAAGTAAAGTCTGAGCCAAGTCAAAGTACGCTCTTTAGATCTCAGCATAATGTTGCATTGCATTCATGTTTAATCGCTTGGCGGTACGTGTCTGCCGGTAGGGTGGTAACTAGCCACGGCCAAAGCCTCCCACAAGTCTCCCATAAATTCCCAAATTGACCCTACCGGGAATCTAACCCGGGACCTACCACAATACGACCACAGCGCTCCCCACTATGCCACGGAGGTCTTCAAATCTTACTGATATTATAAATGCGAAAGTTTGGATGGATGTATGGATATTTGTTACTCAATCACACTCCAACGGCTGAACGGATCTGGCTGAAATTTGGCACAGATATAGATTATAGTCTGAAATAGCACATAGGCTACTTTTTATTCCGGAAAATTAAAGAGTTCCCACGGGAACCAAAAAACCTCAAACCACGCAGACGAAGTCGCGGGCATTTGCTAGTATAAAGCAAATGTAGTTATGTTAGGTTAGCTATTCCACAAAGATGTGACGTTGATTAAATGGCGTCACAGTAAACTGATCCTAAGCGTTTTCTGCGTAAACTGCGTTAGTTTCTTCATCGTAAACGGTCAATCGGTATGCGCACGCGACCTAACCACAACAAAACGAAGTTACGCAAATCGCAAGTGAAAAAATTACAACGGATATTGAGCAAGAAACAAACAGCTAACATAGGCAAAGAATAAAAGTGAAGTTGGCCAGAGATGCCTTAAAAAATCATTAAAAGTTTACGTAGGTATGTAGCCGCAAATCTATACAAATATTATAAATGCGAAAGTTTGGATGGATGCAGATGTTTGTTAGTCAGTCACGCCAGAACAGCTGAACGGATCTGGATGTTTGGCACAGAGATAGATTACAGTCTGGAATAGCACATAGGCTGCTTTTTATCCCGGAAAATTAAGGAGTTCCCGCGGGAATCAATGAACCTCAATCCACGCGTACGAAGTCGGGGGCATCAGCTATTGATTAATAAATTGATGTTTTTTTAATAATAGTATGTTCATTCACTGCATTATTTTCCTTATTTTGTATTTATTGATCTAATAATTTAAAACAATAATATTGTTATGAGGCCTCAATTCTGATGAGCGTTAGTCGTGATATCGGGCACGTCCGCATAACTTATTTATTACTAGATGATGCCCGCGACTTCGTCTACATGAATTAAGGGTTTTTAATTCCCGCTGGAACGCTTTAATTGTTCGGGATAAATAAAAAAAGTAGCCTATGGCCCGACGAGTACCGAATTTCATCCAAATCTGTTGAACAGATGGGCCCTGAAAGGGTATCAGACAGACGGATAGACAGACAGACAGTTGATACACTTTCGCATTTATAATTAGTATGGACTATTTGTTTATAAGCCTAGTTTTAGTGAGAATAACCGAATAACCCATCACATTTCCGGCAAAGGCCTCCTCTAGTCTCTTCCATGTTTTAGTATTAGTATTAATTTGTAGCCACTCGTACCCACTGGTCCTAGGTACTTAATAATAGGTACCTAAATGACTTATAGTGCTTTTCATACGACTGCCTGAAAAAGGAATATATTGTTTTCAGGGTTCATGCATGTATGTGAGTTTGTATATTCCACCATAACTTCTATACTTTTGATAAATGAGGTATCGTTAGTATCCCTAGCTTATTCTAGGTGACATAGGCTAGTAAAATTTAAAAAAAATTTATGGGGTGACCATGGTCCCGCATTAAAGACTAAAGTTGAATAAAAATCGAAAATAAGATTAACTATATAATCATCATCTAGAAAATGATGAGTAGATTCCAAAAATATATAACACTATATTTCAATATCCAGTGATTCACAAAAAATATCATTTAATAAAAATGTGAAAAAGATTCTATATAGATTAATTTACATTTTTAACTTTTTACTTCGTTTTTTGGCAGGGCAGTCGTGTTTTTTAATTTTTTTAATTATGACTTGTTTATAGCTTAATATATTCAAATATCATATAGGTATTTTCGTCCCTAAAAGCTTTTAAACGAAATTTCATTTAAAACGACGACAGTTAAATTCAATAACTATAAAACGAACATAAATAACCTTGTTGGAAGATTTAATCGCCTCACCTACGCTTTTCAAGACCATCTTGAGGCATAGATGTTTCGGATTGAACCAAGTACAATCGTGGAGAAAACGTGTATTAGGTAGTTATTTTTTATACGGCGAACAAACGAGCAGGTGGGTTACCTGATGTTTACTGATTACCACCGCCGCCCATGAATATATGCAGCACCAGAGGAACCGCCAATGCGATTCTGGCTTTTGAGAAATTTGTTTATCCGCCTTTTGAAGAACCCCATATTGTTGTCATGAGGGAATACAAAAGATGGAAGCTGGTCCCATTATATTTATGCCAGGATTGGGCCGACAATTTTTTAATTTATTTAGTGCCAAAAAGTTATAAACTTAAGCTTTTAAACTTTTAGCTTCGTTTTACAAAAATTACATTAACATTATTGAAAACGGCTTCCATTTTTTCTTTTAATGAGGTTTAAAATATTGGCAGACCTACTTTCGTACTTTGACAGCTAATAAGTGTTTCTCGCAAAGTTTTTTAAAGTTGTAAAAATATAACAGTGACAAAATAGTCAGCCTTGAGAATAATCTTTTTTTAAACAAAATATTGTTTAGTGTTATTCTCTCGCTTGTACCTTTTGCCTTACATTTACATTTAGTAAGGGCTTTCTAATGCAACTTTTACGAGCTATTCCCGAACACTTTTGTTTTATGTCCTGTCCATCCAACGTCTCTAAGTGAAACGTGCTCAAGTTCAGAGTTTATGTTCCATGTTTATTACTTGTGAGTTGCTTTTAAATGCGTATCAAGAACCCATGATACAAGTTTACAACCGTAAAAGGCTGTATACCTATCTTGTTATCTTTTTTTTTGGCGTACAGAGCTACCTACTAATACTTTTACCAGTTTTTACTATTAAAAAAAATACTAGATGATTCCCGACTTCGTCCATGTGGAGCTTTAAAAATCAGGATAGATCTCTTTCTCTTTTTTCGGGATAAAAATCCTATGTCCTTTTCCGGGACGAACCTAGCTCTGTACAAAATAAAAAAAAATTGGTTGAACACAACTTAGATGGGTCGTGAAAGTGTAGCGTTCGAAAGCGTTTTCGAATTAATAATATTACCAGCGAATACCCGCGACTTCGTCTGCGTGGTTTGAGAGTTTTTGGTTCCCGCGGGAACTCTTTAATTTTCCGGGATAAAAAGTGCCTATGCCTATGTGCTATTCCAGACTATAATCTATTTCAGCCAGATCCGTTCAGCCGTTGGGGCGTGATTGAGTAACAAACATCCATACATCCATCCAAACTTTCGCATTTATAATATTAGTAAGAAGTAAGATTATGAATAAAATGAGTAGGTACTTGAATTTGAACTTCTGCATGCATTTAGTTTTTATCTCGGAAAACTAAAGAGTTCCCGCGGGAACCAAAAAACCTCAAACCACGCAGAGGAACAAAAAAAAATAAAGTACTATATACCTACTTACAACCTATATTTGAAGTTTTTTACTATCCAGGTAAAGTAGGTACTTACCTACCTATATATTTATTTTCCGATCTAGAAATCTTGAACTAGGAAGTCTAGCGACCTTCATGCCTAACCAACTACCAATTGTTGATGGATGGATGGTTAGAGCAGAAGAACTGAAGCTATTGTGAATAGACGGATTTTTCATTAAAACTACTTACCTAAACCTACTATTAGGCAGGTGAATAGGTTACTACTATTAGAAAAACTAAGTTTTTTTATTCAGGAAAGCCACTCTTCCGATTAATGCCCATGTTTTCACTAATGGTGACATAATTAATAGTTTTAATACCTACCAACTACAAACGTACTCAATACCTTAAGATCACCTATCGAAGCACCACCTTAAGGCTAATTGAACCAAACTTTGTTTCGAATGTTGTGAAAAAAATGAAATGAAGTATTATTAGCGAAAGAAAAAGTTAAGTCCGCGCGCGAGCTCCGAGGTATCGGGGTCTGAAAACAATGGTTGTACGCCACCCCCGATCGTCGCTCCATACTTACACAACTCGCTCCTAGCACTAGTTTCAAGCTTGACGCGTGCAATTTTGCGATAGCAGTATTGTTTTGCACTTTAAACAACTCTAGGTCATTACTTTATCATTCGATAGGATTATTACTTATTAAATAATTACTTATTTTCTAGTTGACTAGGGAAGGAGGTAAGCAAGCCTAGTAAGACAACATCATACATTTCTAAAGAAAATGGAAATACTACTTTTTGTTACCATGAAAAAATCACTATATGCCTACTTATTCTAAAACTTTTACCTAGGTCGATAAAAACTGCTATAATATGATAACGAAAGTTACGTTTTTTGCGTATACCTAGCCAACAGAATAGGTAATAATACGTAGTAATAATACGTATAGCTGCAAACAAGTCATAGGTGTCAAACCGGCGAGACGAGACAAGGATGTGCTAAGCGAGAATTGAAATATCGCAGCATCGAAATATACGCATAGAAGGAATAATATATCGAAATACTTAGACTAATAACGCGTAATATTTTGATGTCGAAATATTAGTCTAAGCATCGCAGGACCACATATCACATCGACGAGGCGAAGCGAGGAGTAAAATAATATGGGAGAGAGACCGCGCAGGATTCTTAGATTACCTAATTTTAAATTTTAAGTAGGTACTACTCTGTTCTCGCCAGCACATCCTCGCACATAGGACAGACCCTTCACACTAAAGATGGGCGGGACGGGAATTGAAATCTTGCCCCACAAAATTCAATAAGGTTGGCGCAGTACACTACCTCAGTTTAATATCTAAACTAACATACTAATTCCTTTTCAGATAACTTTCTCAAAAACTAGTCGACGCTACACGTGACCAGAGGGCTGGCCTATTCCTTGGCCAGAGGTTAAGCATTGCCATCCAGCGTGGCAATGCTGCCAGTCTTCTGGGCACTTTGCCCGATGACGGCGATGGGGAGGAATTCTTTGATGCATTTTAGCAAAATTTTCTTTTTATATATAATAATATTTTTATATTAGACAAAAATGATGAAAATGTTATTAATTATCTATGTTATTGTTTAATAATAAATTGTAGGATATAACTAACATACACACATTACACATTTTATTATTATTGTTAGGATAAAATTGATAAGGCGATAGTTCCTATTACCTATTTTATTTAAAGTGAAAAAGTCTAATATGGTTAAAAATATCGCCGCGTGAGCGTAGTCTTTAAAAATACGCGCCTGAAAAAAAGTATTGTTATAAAAACAAACTGGTAGTGACGTCTAGCGATGAGTAGACATGAAGTAGCTATGTAAAATACACCGCCATCTAGTATTGAATAGCTAACTGAGAATTTGTTTTCAAAAATTCCCACTAGATGTCTCTTTACACTAAATAGGAAAAAGTTTAATAATTTAATTTATTATGTTGATGTAAACAGAGGTTTTACTAAAGTGCAATTATCTATGGGTCGTTGAGTAAAATGTTTTACAAAAATTAAAGGTAAAAAAAAATTGACAGCAATTCAATATAAATTAGAGTATGTATTCTAATCTTGGACAGTCACGACTCCACGACGATAAGATAAATCGGTTAATAAAAATACTAATAAATATCGTAAAACTTGAACAAAATGAAGTTCAAAAATTATTTTTTAAGATAAAATCATCAATTATAATATGATCTATAGTCTATAGTGAAAATTCACAGCTGTTATATTGTTATGAATACTATTGCGTAATTTGAATGTAACTTATACAAGCTGCGGTGTCCGAGTGGTTAAGGAGATGGACTTGAAATCCATTGGGTTCTACCCGCACAGGTTCGAATCCTGTCCGCAGCGGTTTTTTATTGTTAATAATAATTATTGATAGTAAACAAAATTGTTAGTATGTTATTCAATTTGTATAAACCCAATTAGGTATATCGATAAATCGAATTTTATAGTGCCTTTTCCCAAATGAATAATTGTTTTTTTTTAATAAATAACGAAGAAAAACAAAAATAATTCGGTTTGTATAACTAAAGAACATTTAAAAATTGACAAAAGATTCCTTCGAACCGGATTTGAACCAGTGACCTATGGATGACAGTGTCGAGATATTCCTCTACAGTCCACCGCTCTACCAACTGAGCTATCGAAGGTTATTATTTAAGAGCTAAATTCTATATAACTACATGATCATAATATATTATATTGAGTATACATGACACTGTAAGATTGTAAAAACCGTTAGATTATAATCTAACTCGCAAAATTGTAAACTGTCGACAGATTACAATTTAACGCATTATTTTTCGGTAGATTGGAATCTGTTAGATATATAAACCCGATAAAACGTAAGTGCCCGGCCTACGGCCGGGCACTACCTGCTAATTTATGTGGAACCCTAACCTAACCTATAAGAAAGAGACAAGAAAACATAAATACAATGAATATTTCAAAAATTGACACTCAGAGCATTGAACAGTTCACAATTTTTCGACAGTTTACAATTTTGCGAGTTAGATTATAATCTATCGGTTTTTACAATCTTATGCTGACACACATACCGGATTCAAGCATTTCGTAACATCTACTAGGTACAATGAGAACCTTGACTACATAATATTTAATCTTTATCTTTATTCTTAAGATTAGGTACAATAATAATACTTAATTAAATACGTGCAGCGAAGCGATTTATAGGGTTCCGGTACGATTCCAAGAAGAAATCGATAAGGTAAGCTAAGAATTAAGATGGTAGCGGCCTAACCTGTTTGGGGCAGGTATGTCAGTTATCCCTTAAACTACACCATCCACGTGTAACCATCAGATGGGTTGGCAGTCGACGAGTACTTTGTACCTACTTACTTATGACTTTACCCAAAAAAAGCTTTTTAACGTATGTACCTATTACTTTCTAGTAAGTAATGGTATTTAGGTAGGTAACTGCCTAATACTAAAAACTAGACCTACCTTATAGTAATGTACCTATACTTATCTAAATATCTACGGCTATACCTATATACTACACACCAATTTTTTTATAACTGCCTATCGATAGCTGATCTAAACGACACCTACTCGTATAAGTAAATCTCTATTGACTATTGTTTGCATACGGCCAAAGCTCTTGAACCCACGGGTCAATGCCCCGAGAAAAATATACCTATCCGATGAATGTAATTTCAGGCTATGCTTATCTAACTCAAAATAACCTTTTACAACCTATTTAATCATACAATGCCTATTGTTATAATATTAAACTAACCGCTAAATGATGTACCTACCTAAATATTTTCAGTTAATTTGTGATTACAATAATACGGGAATAGAAATTAGAGTAACGGTCATTGCCTACTGTACTGTACTGTATTAGGTGCAGGTATAGTTTATAGTAGACTGGTAGCCACCAATCTCGCAACTGAATTTTAGAGCAGTTATCTCCCATGACCAATTGTGATGGGAGTATTGAAAGACGACTCGTTGGTAGACTCAGTTTCTAGATATTCACATCATTATTGGTCGAATGGCAGATGAGTTTCCCTGATCAGACGTTCAAGAAGTTCAAAAAATACATCATCCTTGGAACAGACTAACCACAGTCCACAGTGTACAGGTCATTTTCTCAAACTTCCAAATTACCAACCTGAAATCTGAAAAGCATAAAAATCTGAAAATTGAAAAGGTACACAAATACGTAGGTACTAGGTACATGGAAGAATAAATGGAATACTAACTAATATCTGCTAGGAATTTGTAGAAAGAAGAGAAAGAATAATGATATATTCATTTTAACTTATACAACGTCTCGAGCAAATGCTTATTTCGTAAAGAGAGTAAAGGCATCACCTAACCCCATTTCGCGCAACCATAGATGCAAGGCTGTACCCGTTTCTGCTTCAAAAAATTGTCTAATAGCGCGTTCATCCCGCTCTTTGGCACATTGACGTCATCAGCTCCACGGCACAGCCTCCGCTGTATTGTCAAACACATATTTAATTACCAACGTGTGCAGTGCGGCACGCGCAAACTCAACATGAAAATGACCAAAAGATCCATTCAAGATTTAGTAAAAAAACGGCTCTGTTTGATTTGGCGTTGAAGATGTTTTCGGGAGAAGTACACGCGGTGGTTAGGATGTTCTTCCAAGGGAGATGTCGGGTGAATTTCGGCCGATCCTTGCTTCTCACCGCGCCTGCGCAAAAAACGTTCGGGCGCGTATATCAGTCAAAGTAAGGCGGCGCGCCGGCTAGCGCGCTCGCCTGGCGTTCTGCCCCGGGCTCCCACTCCGTCTCCTCTGAAGCCGGGAGCAGTTTCATCAATAAAAAGATGCCCGCAAACATGTTTATCAAATGTGTGCTACCGCAATATGTCAATTTAGCCGCATAACGCATGTAAATGAACACGTGATTGCGCTGCCCGTAGTGTCTTCCTTCGTAGTGTGATTGACTCTAGTGCTGGTTGTTTCTGTGAGGTGAGTTTTAGTGACTAAGGTCGAAGGTTGCCCTTGTGAAATGTCACATGCATGTGGACCTTCATGTGGTAAATTACACTTCGCGTGCCGACCACAAAGGATCATTCAGAAAAATGCTCTTTCATTATGTATTTTTCAGGGTAAAGTTGAGCTTGCATGTGCACCGTAATAAATGTAATCGTCTGGAAAACCTTCAACATGACTTGGAAACAATAAAATATGATAATTTATTGGCTTGTTTTGATATGGTGCTTAAGAAACGTAGTATTGAAATTCATTATTTGGATTTGACCGGTTGCTTTAATACAGGCGCATTGAGTATATAGAATGCTACAGAGGTACTCTTAGCTGTATACCCAAAAAGGCCATCAGGAAAATGGAAAGCGTTACTCTTAAAAAACCTTCCTTTTGTTTTGAATTTTTTCCTATTCGATGTTATTGGTGATGTTCCTACATTAGAATTAGGTTGTTTTTAAATACTATTTTATACCATATTACCTACCAATAAACGCTTTGTCTTAACAAAGTCAGTGAAATTAAGAATATTTCAGGAAAAGATAAAACCTTCACATATTATAAAGGTTACGAAGTTTTATGGAAGATATAAATAATCGCATGTCCGAAGGGTAGGTATATTATTGAACGTATTCATTTCGATCCAAACGGAATAACAACTCGTTCAACAGTCACCATTACTTCTCGTGCATTTTCTGTGTAAACAATACTTTCCAATTATAGCTTAGTATTTTCTTCTTAATTTCACTATTCCACAGTATTTGCGCCAAAACCAATATTTTGCAGTTATTGTTTTCAGGGTTCATGTATGTGTATGTATGTATATATGTATATGTGACTTTGTAAGTTCCACCATAACTTCTATACGCCTGAACCGATTTTCATAAGTGAGGTATCGTTAGAATCCCTAGCCTAATCCGGGTGAAATAGGCTAGTAAAATTTTAAAAAAATTGATGGGGTGACCATGGTCCCGCATTAGACTAAAGTTGAAAAAATTCGAAAACAATATACTCCTTTTTTCAGGCAGTCGTAAAATAAGATTAACTATATAATAATAGTTCAATATCCAGTGATTCACAAAAAAATATCATTTAATAAAAATGTGAATAAGATTCTATTTTAATTAGATTAATTTAGATCTTTAACTTTTTAGTTCGTTTTTGGCCGAGCAGTCGTGTTTTGAATTTTTTTAATTAGGACTTGTTTTCGATTCCTTCTCATACATTTTTGTAAACCAAGTTGCGTACTTCATCTTACGCCACTGAGAATAAATTTGATGCGACCCATCTTCATCTTCTACATGTCTTCAAATAATCTATACTTACTTTATAAAATTAGATATAAATGAGAAAGTTTGGATGGATGTATGGATGTATGGTTGGATGTTTCTTACTCAATCACGGCTGAACGGATCTGGATTAAATTTGGGAAAGAAATAGATTATAGTCTGGAATAACACATTACACATACTTTTCATCCCGGAAAATTAAAGAGTTCCCACGGGAACCGAAAAACCTCAATCCACTCCGACGAAGTCGCGGGCATTAGCTAGTTACAAATATTTTAATCAAGAAGACAATAACAAAGTCCGTGACGTTATATTTAAATAACCCTTTATCATAAGGTCTTTGGCAAACTGTCAAGGCAATACAATTGCCCTTTCCAAAGGGCACGACATAACACAGATTCGCGGTAGCATTCAATTATTAGGGCCACGATTCTTTGTTCTTTCGTCAACCTATATCAAAAGGGCTTAGGTATTCAGTTCCAGTTTGTCCCTTATTATAATTTTGAAGGTAGGCAATGTTTGTTTGTAAATAGATTTTTTTTTAAATCTTTGGAGTTCAATAACTTTTCTGGCATCGGGTTTCCATAATTCTATACTGTCTGAATAACACTTTTGGGTTTAAACTTGGTCCAATTCAAAATTTATGACTTCTCGGAACATCGTGCGTTTCGATACGCAGATTTACAATAATAAGTATCAGCGGGACGGTTTCAGTTGACTGTACCTGCGCGAACCTACGCTCGCGGCTGACTTCCAAGACGTCATAAAGTTTGAATAGGACTGTAAGTAGGATATTGTTTCGTGAATACTAAGACACGTCAGTACCTACTAATAAGTAGCTGTTGTACTCAGTTTTTATATGAATTCTTATAACCTTTTAATCTGGTATTGAGGTACATCTATAGTATTGTAGAAGCTCGTGAATTGTCATCTTGAGAAAAAAGAGAATTTTAGAATTAATGTGTTCTCTCTAACAAGTTAATATTGTTTATGGAGGAGCTTTATGTTCTATCCTAGGTCAAATCTAGAGGCATTCCCATAGAATTACGAAACGGTTATTACTACTATAATAATATAAGGTCATAGACCATATCTTCATAGTTCAATAAGGACCTCTTGCACTATTAAAACTGCGTAAAATGACTGTTCTTGTGATGCTATCACTCTTAGGTATTTAAAATGATCCCAAGTGAAAAAGGGATAGACATAGAAATATATTATAATAATATATCTATTAGTAGACCTTAGTTTTCATGTAATTTGTTAAGTGACTGTACAGATAAATTTATTTATCAAGATGTATCTTAGTTTGTTTCATGCTGTAAAGTTTTCACTTTCTTTTCTTCAATTTGATTCGACGATATGATTTATCTTGAGTTTGCAGTCAAATAAGGTATGATTGATTGCGACAGGTAAACGGAAACCCTATGTTTGTTTGTTTAGAGAGTCAAGACTAAAGTTCAAATATGTGCGTGCATACAAAATGTTTTTCAAAATATTAAAAAATTAACAACACGCGACCATTGTAAGATTTTCTTTAAATTATAGCCAGAATCACTCGGGAATCGGTATGATGAAAGGACTCTAACAATACCCCAAACATCCAAATCTGTTCAGGCATTTAGAATAAGTTCCTTAAGAGGTGGAATAAATAAACTAACGTACAATATACCTAAATGAAAATGGCCCTATAAAAAGCGGGTTTATACAAAAATCAACGTGACAACGCATACTATTTATTATAACTAAGGTTATTTTGTAGAAGCCTTACCTCACTTTTTTTATCCACTACAAGTTAGCCCTTGACTGCGATCTCACCTGATGGTAAGTGATGATGCAGTCTAAGATGGTAGCGGGGGCTAACCTGTTAGGGGCATGGCAATTATATTAAACCCATACCTCTATTCGGTTTTTACACGGCATCGTACCGGAACGCTAAATCGCTTGGCGGCACGTCTTTGCCGGTAGGGTGGTAACTAGTCACGGCCGAAGCCTCCCACCAGGCCAGACCAGGGAAAATTCATACATTATAATTTACCAAATTGACCCTACCGAGAATCGAACCCGGGACCTCCGCACGTTAAGACAACAGCGCTACACGCGGCGCCATGGAGGTCGTCATTTTCAAAATAAAACTATTTAGGTTACGTGGAGCTTTCAAAGTATTCACTGCCTACGGCTTTTCAACCTTTCGCTCAAAATCAACTAAAGTTTGGTTTACTTAGGACTTCAACTAGAACAACAAACAAATAAGCCCTTCAAACTCTAAACTTGATTAGCCCGCCTACTTTCAAATCTTCTGCCTATATTTATCTGCATACAATAACTTTTCTAAATTATACGAACTAATGAGCGTTAATAAAATACCTAACATTTTTAAACTTTTTAAAGAAGTCAGTTGAATAGGAATTCATAGCGTATATTAGATAGCGTTTAATTTTAACTAGGTACCATTTATATGGAATTGATCAAGCGCTTGACAATTCCATACAAATCGTAGTTACAGTTCGCGCGCGAGTTGAATGCACAGTAAATATAATATATGTGTCAC
The DNA here is from genome assembly GCA_964035005.1 of Erebia palarica. Lineage (NCBI taxonomy): Eukaryota > Metazoa > Arthropoda > Insecta > Lepidoptera > Nymphalidae > Erebia > Erebia palarica. The sequence continues at coordinate 33,685,613 of OZ035983.1, forward strand.
CATACATTCGCTCAGCATTCAACTCGCGCGCTAAGTATGATTAATTTTTATTTAATTTTTACAAAATAACGTTTACATATTATTATTAACTTCACGTCCTGAAACTCGCAAGAGTTCATAAGGACGTTGCTGCACATTCCTCCTAAACGACTAAGTTAAGTTAAGTGACGGTCGTTAGTAGGTAGGTACTTATTATAATCTCATTAATAAAAATCCTGACTCACCCAGCGTCGGACAAAATTCCAGCTTTTTATAAATCTATAGGATTTTTTTTCTTTTTTTTATTATATAAGCCAGCGTTTGGCTGCAATCAGACTTGCTTGCAAGTGCTTTTCTGCAAAATTGCAGCTGCCAAAATTTAAGGTCGAAAAATCTAACCTAATTCCATTTTTCTAAATTCCCACGGGAGCGAAGCCCTGGGCGGTTGTAGAACTTAATATTTCATCAAGGCAATCTTGAGAACGCCGCATGTTAGGCGCAATATTACATAAAAATGTTACCTTTTATCGGACAGCTGGGAATGGAGTGGCCATTTACCGCGTTGCGGCGAGCTCGGATGCGGTGCTGACGTTAGTCGTCACCAACTGACCAGAGGCCCAATTGTCTTAGCAAATCGTAATCATTTGACAGCTTAAAACGTATAGCTCGAACTGTTTAAGGAGTTCATATAATATGCTTGTGTGCAGGCATCTATGAACTCCATAAACAGGTCGGATTGTCCGTTTGGCAAACGAAGATTACGCTTTCCTTACACAATCGAGGGGCTGAGTCCGGTTCACTATAACCAAACTTTGGAACTTGGGTTACTGTCTTCTTAAAAGGGTTCATTCAACGGTCACTTTAATAGAACGGCAGTCCAAGTCTGAGGTTTTTTACGTATTCGATCGTGACAACGTTAACTACCAATTTTATGGAATTGATCAAGCGCCAGCTGTCAAGCGCTTGACAATTCCATACAAATCGTAGTTAACGTTGTCAGGTTTGAATGTGATTAACTCTGTACACTGTGTTTACACTCTGTAAACTTGTGCATAGTGGAAATAAAATAAAAAAATTAATATGTTTACATGTATGTATGTGTGTACCTTCTATTTTTATGGTCTAGACCTACTTGCAACTTTTTCTTCGAATCTCCTTTCATTTGACCTACTTAATACGATTCAAAAGCCTCGCAATAAGTAATAAGTAAGTATAATATAAAAATACTCTTTAGGAATACTCTTATAAATAAAATTCTCGTGTCACAATGTTAGTTACCATACTCGTCCGAAACGGCTTGACCGATTTTTATAAAATTTTATATGCATATTCAGTAGGTCTGAGAATCGGCTACCATCTATTTTTCATACCCCTAAAACACCTCAACCCACGCGGACGGAGTCTCGGGCATCAGCTTGTATAATATAAAAAGTTGTGGACTCTTTAAGTTTCGTACATGAAATGTTAAACTATACTTGCAAAATCTTAAACTATCTAAACGGTTCCGAATTTACCCAGGGGACTTCTCACACACGCACACGTGTCATTACTGAATTACGAGATTTTCGTACATATTCCCCTTCACGTTTTCGTATTTCACGAAATATGGGTTTTCAGATACGCATCGAGCAAATGGAATCGAAAAACTTAGAGGGAAATGTATCATTCCCTCGCAGGTTCCATAAGCCTCTATGAGGTAAGATTGGTGAAATTATATAATTGCTAGATGATGCCCGCGACTTTGTCCGCGTTGATTTAGATTTTTTCAATTAAAAAAACTTCACTCCTTAATATTCCGGGATAAAAAGTAGCCTATAGCCTTCCCCGGGATACGACCTATCCCTGTACTAAATTTCATCAAAATCGGTTAAACCGTGTAGCCGTCAAAGCGTAGTAGACAGACAGACACACTTTCGCATTTATAATGTTAGTATGGATGGCTAAGCTAGAGATATTTGTAGGACATGTCGAACTCCGTGTCGCACTGCCTAAATAAAGTCTTTCCTACTTAATATTAGGGGACGTCCCAGCAAAGTGGAGCATGATATCCGGCGGGTGACTGGCATTGGTTGGATGCGAAAAGATGAAGTTTATTGGCGCTGGCGCCTGGCGTGGGCGCTACTTAAGACATTTATATCCAACAGTATCCAGACTGCTGATGATGATGATGATGATGATGGTCTCTTCGATTTCTAGAAGTGGTAATAGAGAAATTTACCTGGAATCTGTTAAATCGGGATCTGATAATTCGCGGTTTCAGCGCGGCGCTTTTAGAATTATATATGAACAAATTAGGCATTCAACACCCATTTCTAAAAAGCTTGACCTCTTCCAAAATTCAATTAAAACCTAATCTAGACTGAATCGCGTCACAAATATGAAAATGTCCGCAATATTTCTAATTAAATACTTTTAGTTTATGGAACTTAATTAAGATTAGAGGATTAAGTATTTAGTTGGACTGATGGATTTTTTTTGCCGAAATATACTGAAAGAAAACGACAAATGCATGAACAACTCCAAAGACTCTTGTGCCCCGTAGTTTTAACTTTTATGCCCCAGAAGCTATGCATAAGACCAGAGTAATATATATGAAAGAGCCATCTTAAAATAGCAACGCCTTTCGTGTCTGCGGGCACTCTCAAAGACAAATAAAGCCAAGCCACATCATTCTGAAAGCTGGAGCATAACAAAAGGCAGCCGCAGTTGACAACAATCACGATGGAAACCATGGAAATGTGTTCTTACTAGAGGTTGTAGCTCACACAATATTACATAAAAATGTTACCTTATATCGGAAAGCTAGTAATGTAATGGCCATTGAGCTCTGATGCGGTGCTGACGTCACCAACTGACCAGAGTCTGGTTTACTAACCTAACTTTGGGTATTAAGTTATTATTTTCTTACAGGGGTTTTTAGAAAAAGAACAAAGTTTATGAAATAATTGATAAAGCGCCAGCTGTCAAGCGCTTAACAATTCCATACAAATCGTAGTTAACGTAGTCGCGATTTAATGGGATTTAGAAGATAAAATCTAGGTACTCTATATACTGAGTGCATAGTGGGAATAAAACATCGAAATAGAAATAGGAAAGGTGGAAATTCATCTAAACCTAACCTAATATAAATACAAATTTTATTACAGTTGCTTGCTGTATGTAAGAGTGCAGCTATCGTACTTATCGTTAATCAACGCACTTGTGCTGGAAAACTCAAACTCATCCTTATCTATTTTGACATAGCAGCGATGACTCGCTTTTTGAAGATGTATGAAGATTGCTCGTCTAGTAATGTCAACTCTCCGATTGAAACCGAACTTCAAGGCGACTGAATTGATGCATAGGAGTTGAGATGACAAAACACAGAGACACTGATTGTAATTGTTTCTTGCGTCGCTAATGCTGAGAAAAGAACATAAGAAATTCGAATCCTCTTTTTACTTGTTCGGTGTATTCTAAGTATGTAGTTTCAGTAGTAGGTGCGAAGTTGCTCAAATAGTATGTTTACTCAATAGCGTAGTCAGACGATCTATTTTACTCGGCCATATTTTGTAGACTAGGTATATATTAACAAATTAGGTATATCGGTAACCGGCCAATGCCAGCAAGCAGAGGGGACAAAAAAGCAAAAAAATGTTTAGCAATTGTGTGTGATTTTATTAATTTTATATCAAAATTTAGCATTCACTTGCTCAAACGTATCTTAAATAACTGCAAAGATTTCATGACAAAATCTTCATGTTCTCTTCAAGATTAGACAAAACCTCGTTAAGCAGCCAGCAGCCGAAGCAGAATCAGTGTGAACAACTTCTTGAGGCTTTAACGACGCTGTCTTAATGCAAATGGCACGAGAAAACCGCGAGGGTGTTGTCGTACCTACCTACCAATTGTCCTTATTATAGGCTACTGTAATAAGAATGTGACTAAAACGGCTGAATATCGTACGTAGGTTAAAATATTTCAGCTGGTCGAACATAAAACCTTACAATTTTTGCCACACTCTAGGGATAGGTGTCGTTATAAAACTTCTTAAAAAGATTTTCTCAAGTTTCCGCTGGGGAGGAGTGAAATGATCTATTTCTACATTCACGAGGACTGTACGGAAAATAATGAACCCAAGATGTGCTTCGCTCGGTTTTTATTATGTTTGTAGTTTTTATTTTCCTCTCTTTTCTGTTTCACAATTTGAAAATACTTGGAGTACACAAGAGGCAATGGATCTAAAAATAATAAATCACAACTATAAGTATAACAGTAACCAAAGGTTTTTTATTGGTTTATTAAAATCTAAACACCATTTTTATTCTTATACGTATTCGAGTTATAATAACTATAGAGTAATATTTTCATTGCTTGGATAAAGGTTTAATTAGAACTGCATTTTGTTTCATATTATAGCCGTATTTAGAAAAATAGCTCGTTACATGTTGAGCGCAGAAGTAACGAACAAGTAACTCGTTAGGAAATTCTGGAAAAAACATATTTGGACAGTTTACAATTTCGCTAGATAAATTAAAATTTTACCGTTTTCACAATCTTACGGTGACATATATATTGTGAAATTATCCACATATAACCTACGATATAATCAAAGAAATAAGAAATCCGTTCTGCATTTTAAAAATTAATGAAAAATATGGAAGTATAAAATTGGTTATTAGACTATACCTATACGAACGATGGACTTAAAATTTTACTCAAACAGCAGTAAGATCACGGAGTAGCGAAGGATTCTCTTCTTTATAGTACTAGGCAGATAGACTTCGATTTAACCGGTTGTTCTAGGTAAGAGACAGCGACGCGACGAGATAAGACGCCATAGAAAATGACAAACTTGTCTACGCGACAACGTAGGCCGCGTGAAGAGTCAGCTACTGTTTGATCATTTTAGCACTGAGATTGATTGTAATTCAGTTCTGGCGTAAAGACGATAATAAATACAGGAGTTAACCTTAGAAATAAGTCACAAAGGTCAACAAACTTTAGTAGTTTGATACATAAATTGTAAAGTTCACTATCGCAGCTATCTTTGTGAAAATTTTAATTGTTCGAATAGTTTGTAAACGGTAAACATTTTAATCGATACCAAGACGATGTCAATAACCTTTGTAAGCAGCTATTACCTGCAGACCTACTTCCTCAAAAGCAATCATTTATATGCCCCAGATATGAAGCTTTTACATTACGAATATATTTAGATATGTTAGGTAGAATAGGTAGTGCCTCTTTGAATGACGCAAATCGAAATAAGTTTTGACATTACCTACTCATCCGAGGTTTGAATGGGCAACTCTAGCTCTAGATGTGTGAGTTTTTAACAATTAAATACCACTGAGTTTTTAACGGTGAACGGTGAAAAAGGCAGTGATATTTTTATAAAAAGAAAACCTCGTAGTTTTTTTGCAAAACTGTGTAAGCAACGCCCATATTCAGAGCATGTAACTTTTTACCGCAAACTATAAAAGTGCAGGTACAAATGATTAATGAAAACTCAGGTACGTCGCGGTCGTCCTAATAAATGCGATTATGCGGCCAACACGATTTCACTGAAATTTATAGATAGGATAGATAAATACGCTATCATAGAATAGGTTGTCGCTGCTTATCTAATATACATCACATTCACCATTAAAATAAATTAGACTGGCTTAGATTCGCCTATTTTAACATCTGAAACTATGAGTTATGACTCGATAACCGTGTTCAATTTACATTCAGCTATTGATATTCAATTTGCAATACAATTCTGTGTATCTACAGTCCTAAAGGTTGCCTTGACTCGATCAGTATCGCATCAATACGCCACTTGGTGGACTGACACGGAGGCACACCGTGGTGGTTAAGCTAGGAGTTAGTATACAAGGTATATCGCCCTCGGCAAAGGGTCTTTGTATTTTACAGTAATATCAAAAATCAACCGATAGATTTCCACTGCATGATAGCTATCTGATGTCTCAAGGGTGGACTTGAGGAGCAAGGACTTTCACGTACAATCTCGGAAAACTTATCTGGCCAAAATAGAAATTAACTTTTATGACTGTTTAGTTTTTTTATTTTATACCTAGGGATTTCCATACTACTTACTATAAACACTTCGTTATATTTAGCGTCCAGTTAGAAAAAAATTTTCCATGTTCTCCTGGATTTCCCGGCCCAGGACATCATGATCCATAGCATAAATAAACAAGGATTTTGTTGAACGTACTCTTAGCTATAATACTCTTCATACTCAGCTGTCAAAATTCAACGTCGCTCAAGAGGCAAGGAAACGATCAATCAACTCATCCCTGCACCCATTACCTCTATTTTGGGTTCGGCACTTACCCAAGCAACGGCAACTTTGTTAAAAACTAATTTACCGCCTAAACCGATTGCTCCGTCGACGTCGTAGCTAATATCACCTAAATTGATAGCAGGGTGCACTTAATCTTCATAAGATTCTTTACGGGAAAATCTATTTCCTTCCAAGGCAATTTTGTTTTTAGAAAGCCAGATTTATGGCTTCATTTGAATGGATGGATCAGCCTCTTGTCGGGGTGCTTGAGGGCTAGTCTTGGGGTGCGCACTTCTTATATTTATGTGCATTCAAATATACCCTGCTTTAGTAGTGAAACTTGCATGCCCGAGATTCCTTTAATAATGTTCTCAATGGTGTGTGGAGTGTATCAATCCAATGCGCAAGTTGGCCAAAACTTTCTCATTCTGAGAGGCAACTTGTGATCAGTATCACTTGTCAGTATCACTGTATCACTTGTCATCAGTGGACTGGTGAGTGGTGATGAGCTAAGACGAGAATGAAATTAAAAAGAAAGTTATGTGTAAATTAAATGAAACTATGGGTCTTTTAAAACGATTAGCCTAATAAATGGGACTAGTCTTAGCGACCGTTTAAAAATTTTTCATTCAAATAAATCTAAGGTTTACCTACTATGTTGCCAAAATAAATTATTAGGTGTTTTAATTGTTTTATTATTAAAAATGTTTTTGATGTTTAATATAATAACACTCCTTTCATTTGTTTCAGATTAATCATAGCGTAGCGGGAGTCCTGTAAATAAGGTCTATTACTAAAGCAATAATCTAAAATTTAGAAACCCCGTAGGGAGTTTTAAATAATATTTAAATAAGTTATAGTTGACGCTGTAGAAGTGCTAAAATAACACAAAACTAGCTCTAGTTTACGCAGTATCTTCCATTATTGACTGTAATTAATTAAATTAATGGTTGTAAAATAAAAATGAACTGTGAAAAATGTTTCGGATCGCGAAAATCGAGTTTAATCGCGTCGGGTCGTCGGACAGTGTCAAGGGAATGAGTGTTGTGGTTTAAACTAAAAGAAATGCCAATAAAATGCCGCAGCGCGCTCCGTCGTCATCCAGCTTGATGCGCCCCTTCGTGGTGTTGGCTTTGCCCGGAATGTACCTGCTGTACAAGTACAACCAGTACCGTCAACAGCAAATGGAGACCGCGCGGCGACGGGTCACCGAGCGCGAGCTTATGCACCTCAACACTAAAATTGTAAGTATAGTCCGCGCGCAAGCTCTGAGGAATCCTGTGGAATGGTAAAGTAATGACTTAGAGTTGTTTAAAGAGCAAAACAATACTGCTATCGCCAAATTACACGCGTCAAGCTCGAAACTAGTGCTAGGAGCGAGCTGGATATGGAGCGCCGATCGGGGGTGGCGTACAGCCGTCGTTTCTTCAGACGCAGATTCCTCGGGGCTCGTGCGCGGACTGTAGATACTATACATATTTTGTCCAACGATTTATTTTACTTTTGGCAGCTCGATTTAATGATGTCCGAATGCGTTGCCGGTTCCATTCTTGATAACAATCGACTTTCTTTATGAAGAAGTTTAAATCGATTTGACACATTGATAAATTTATCTTTGCTCAACATTTTTTCATTGTTTTATAAACATAGCCAAGCGTTTAAATGACTAATTATAATAATTTATGCATTAAAATAAATCATTTATATACAGTACAGTGTACATGAATCAGACAGGCCATAGAAACCATCCATCGCAAAATATGTATGGTGCTTAAAGGACTATCAAGAAAGCTAGTGTTGCAGCTCCGTGACTAATTTGAAAAGGAAAGTCGTACTTGTAATTACCAGATGAGTATACGAGTTACGAAATATCGGATAAAAGGGTACCTCGCTAAACTATTGTAATAAAAATTCTTTCTATTGTAATAAAAATATATATTGTAATATAAATAATTTTGATTTCTACACACTATGTTGAAGTCGGGCGAGCCTGATGCGTCAACTTTGCTTAGCTTTGTTATACCCGTCGACTTCAACATAGTGTGTAGAAATCAAAATTATTTTTTACTTTACAGTGGCTTTGGAAGAAGTTTTTTTGGAAAGAGTTTTTATTTTTAACTTTTTAGTGCCAGGGTTGAGGATTTGGAGTCAGAATTTTTTATGGGACCACCTCGAGAGCTCCCTCTAGCGACTGAAAAAAAAAACAATTTCAAATCGGTTCAGAAACCACGGAGATATTTGCACCACCGAAATACATTAAAAAAAACACGCCGAATTGAAAACGTCCTCCTTTTCGTGTCCTCCGCGTCTATGGAGTATTACATTTGTTTTTTAACGGTTGCCTGTCAATAATTATGACACTTCTTGCATGCACACCTACTTATGTCAAAAGTAAAATAAATCGTTGCACAAATATAGCTCACATTACTATACTATACCTGACCTGCCTTCCAGTTATAGAAGGATCCGCAAAAAAGTTCAAATAGAGCTATAAAATACTTAAATATCTTCATTCACAACGCTGCGCGAGCTGAATTGCTCTTTATAACGACGTTACCAGATTCGCTCTTTACTAAAACGTCCTCGCGGAGTTAAGTCTTCTGTACCTGTACTATTAACTATTATGCGGTACTAGCACACAATACTATATCTTACCTGCCCTCCAGATTTAGCGCATTCCATTATGGATAACTAGATGATCTGCATGGATTTAGGCTTTTTAAAAATCCCGTAGAGACAGAGAGAGTTTGATTTTACGAAAGTAAATTAGTTTTAACCGGAATGCAAACTATCTCGGTAAGTATTAAGTACCAAATTTCATCAGAATCGCTCGAACAGGAAACGTAACAGAATAGATGGAGGGACAGACAAACACTTTCGAGTTTTCAATACCTATTATTAGGAGAGAACTACGAGAAATTTGGAAAAAATATAACAAGACTTTCACAGTTTTTACTATAATCCATACTTCCATACTGATATTATAAATGCGATAGTATCTCTGTCTGTCTGCTACGCTTTCACGGCCCATCTGCTCATCCGATTTTGATGAAATTTGGTACAGGGGTATCAAAATTATCCTGGGGAAGGACATAGGCTACTTTTTATCCCGAAAAGTTGAAAAGTTCCCGCGGGAATCAAAAAACATCAATCAATGCGGTCGAAGTCGCGGGCATCATCTAGTATTGAATAAGTGGGTACCCTAACACATTTAGGTACTCACTGTGGGAGCAATCAAATCAATTACCTATTGATAGTAATGTGAATGTGTTTTTCCAATACATAAAATCATACTGAGTTTTTTGCCCTTATACCTACCATTCGGTGGAATCGATTTTTAAACCATTTCATTAAACAGGCCAAGAATTTGCATTTTCCTTATAAAGTTTTAATGCGCAGGTATCCTTATAACTTCATTTATATTCTGCCCATGAGGTGTTTTTAAATATGCTGAAGAATTTTATCTCGAGTGGTGAATGGGAATCGATAGCTTAAAAGCTCTTTAAAGTGTAGTATCCACTAGCCGAGTATAAAATTTCGCTATAACAAAACCTACAGTTCGCGCGCGAGTTGAACGCAGAGTAAATGTATGAGTCACCATACATTTACTCTGCATTCAACTCGCACGCGATCTATAGGTAGGTAAATCGGTCGTCCCACCAATTAAAATTTCCTTTTGAAGTCTCCTTATTGTAGTTTCCAAAAATCTTGTTAGTGAGTGCCAACGTTACAAAAGACACGTATCCATGTTCTGGTCAGAGTTTAAGTAAAGAGTCTGTTTACCAATTCCTGCCCTGGGCTTAGGTTGTGCTTTGAAAGATCAGCCAATCAATCAGTCAAGACTCATATATTTATGCAGAGAATACTTTACAGTTATCCTTTTTTTTTGGGTTTCTTTTTTTAAAATACCTTCTATAATTGAACATCCATACTAATAATATAAATGCGAAAGTGTTTCTGTCTGCTGCGCTTTCACGGCTCACCTGTTCAACCGATTTTGATGAAATTTGGTACAGGGATAGTATGTATCCCGGGAAAGGACATAGGCTTCTTTTTATCTCGGAAAATTAAGGAGTTCCTGCGGGAATTGAAAAAACTGAATCCACGCGGACAAAGTCGCGGGCATCATCTAGTTTACAATAATTAATTTTTTTTTAACACCTACTTCCTACAGTAATTAATAATTCTTTTTACAAAAAATTTACACCGTTCACCGAAAAGAAATAGGGTAATTTATATGTGAATAGGTAATTCCATGTTCAAGTAATTCCGTTATTATTTCATAGTTAGTATATACTAGACTTAGTGGACATCAGGCTTTATTCTAAATATCCAAAGTATCAAGGCACTTATTTAATAGTTTATGCACGACAAACTGATTCACGTAGCCTACATTTTCCACTACAGCCCAATAACGTCCCACTACTGGGCACAGATCTCCACTCTCATACGAGAGTGGGAATTAGAGCTTAGACCCACCACGCTGCTCCAATGCGGGTTGGCGGGCTTTAACGACTATTATCATGCTAGTGTTAGTAAGCGGGACCGACGGCTTAACGTGCTCTCCGAGGCACGGGGGTGACTCATCGCCAACTTCCTAACTCCGGGCTAGTACTGAGAATTTCTAGTCAGAAAAACCCAGCCGGTACTTAATTATGGCCTGACCCGGGACTCGAACCCGGGACCTCATTGGCCGCAGTCGAACGTGCATTAGACCTATATTTTGCAAATAGTAAAATATATGGAAAGTATTGCAATAGGTATGCAAATTTAGATGAAATTACCCTCTTCACCTACGTATTTTCATGAAAATGCATTGGAAAAACTTTGGGTGATTTGCATTCTTTAAAATTAAATATTCCTAAACTTTTACTCAGGCAATTTATTCGCCCAAAGGAATTTATCCTGAGGACAAAACAGGATAAATTTTTTATTTTTAAAAAGGACAGGATTTAATGTCGAGGCTAGTTCGATTACAATTTCCAATCGTAGATGCTTTCAAAGTTAGCAGGAAAATAAGGAAATTAAATGCTTTTGTTCTGCTGCTTATCTTGCTTGCTTTTTTAATGGTATTTTGTAATGGTGGTCAAAACACCAGCACTGGTGCACCGTGAATTCAATTTGGACTACTCGACTACACTTAGAGCTGAAATGGTACTAAGTCTACTCTTAGTCTGGGAGGGCTTCGGCCGTGGCTAGTTACCACCCTACCCTCTAAGACGTACCGCCAAGCGATTTAGCGTTCAGGTACGATGCCGTGTAGAAACCGACTAGGGGTATGGGTTTAATATAACTTACCCCTGACAGGTTAGCCCGCTACCATCTTAGACTGCATCATCACTTACCTTATGTGAGATCGCAGTCAAGAGCTAACGTGTAGTGGATAAAAAAAACATGGGCATAAATACGCGTTTAGCGCTAAACGTCGGAATAAATATATTTTCATATTTTTTTCCTGTCGCACTAATTTTTCCTTAAAAATAAGCTATGCTGACTTTTTGAAAGGGTAAGTTTTTGTCGGTAGAAGGTTTTTGCTCTTAATTTAAACAATAATTTTTTTAGTAGTTAAGTTTCAAATAGACAATCACGATAGGTAATTTAGTTACATACCACTTAATACTATGTAATTTGTCACAGACGGTAATCGACCTCCAACGTAACATGCTAATAACTGCGCCAAACGGCGACACTACATTTTCATATCATATTATAAGTTATAAGTAATATATAAAAAGCGGTTCCAAGGTCACTTTCAGTCCCTGAAGTCTGTACCATTGCATACTTTCACAGCACTCAGCAAATCACGCAAACTTATGTCCATTTTTTTGCGTAGGCACAATTATGGGCAAGGCGGAACACGCAAGTTTCATTTTCCCTATGAGTCACACTCATTAGGTTTCATTAGAAATGTACTTGATTTTTGATCATGAAATTACATTGTTCGATGAAAAAGTTTCAGTACCTAGAAATACAACTGACAATGCAATCGATTTCTGTGTATTCATTGTAGGTGGTTTCTAGGAAATCTGATTAATTATCAGCTGTAGTTCGGAATTCGGATTGATTGAATTTAATTCCTAATTTTCATAGAAATTAGAATCCTCTCATTACTAATAGGTACTAATAGGTAGGTCTTTCTTAGCGTTTAGTTAATTTCTTTTTAATACCGTGGGAACTTACGTGATTTTTTCGGGATAAAAAGTACCTTATATCCTTCACCGGAAAGCACCGGAATCTCTGTAAAAAAATTCGACAAAATCAGTTCAACAGATGAGCCTTGAAAGCGTAGCAGACAGACACATTTGCAATTTATAAAAATACTAGATGATGCCCGCGACTCCGTTTGCGTGGTTTTTTTAATTCCCGGGGGAGCTCCTCAATTTAGCGGGATAAAAGTAGCCTATGTCCTTCCTCACTTCTGTACCAATTTCATCAACATCAGTTGAAAAGTTGGGTTGGGATAGCGTGGCAGACAGACAGACAGACACATTTTTTCACTTATAATATTGTATAGCATGGATGAAATAGGTTCCTTTGCAAGCTGCGATCGATCAGACAGGCACAGGAGATCACAAGCCATGACATAACGTGCACTTTCCCTCACGCCCTATTTGCTCAACGTCATAGATCGTTACATAACGGTGTTGACACTTGGACGACTCACGACACCTCACTTACGTTATAAGTTTATTTTTATTTTACGAGTTAGCCTTTAACTGCGTTCTCATCCATCTGGGTAGGGAAGTAAGCGACTATGCAGTCTAAGATGGAAGCGGGCTAATTAACTTGTTAGGGGTATGGCAGTTCTATTAAACCCATACTGGAGGTATGGGTTTAATTAGGTTTCTACACGGTATCGTACCGAAAACGCTTCTTCTAAATCGCTTGGCAGCACTTCTTTACTTTTCAAGTGGTCTGGCCATGGCCGAAGCATAGTGATAATTTTAGGAATTAATTATTTATAATCCCAAAATTGCTTTGCCGAGGATCGAACCCGGGATCTCCACACCTCGTTGCGTCAGGGAGGTCATCGAGTATATTATGGAGATCTTCATGTACATAGAGATCAAAGCACTAGTAGCATCGAAGGACATCAGGGGTAACAAAGTAAAATTACGTGGAATGGAGTATATTTGAACTACGTAACATTTTCAGCAACTGTACCTTTACTACTAACAGATTTGACGTTTGAAACATCCTGTGAATGTGATTTGACCTATAAACTTTACATGAAAAGCTGTACAGATTCCTTCTAGTGTAATCTGATAATACTCCAAGGGCTAAGCAAATAATTTATAAGAGTCAAACGCACAGTTGGACCTTGTTCTTGTGTATGGACTTGCACCCAACGCGATCTTACGCACCCTGCGATCCCTGCGACTCGCTTGATGCCATCGGTCCTGGTGTGGGGTGTGCCAATACTGCGCTATCCATTGCAGGTTTGCTATTGAAGCAACATGAGACTTCAACGTCAATCGGTTCTTCGATCTGTGCCCTACTAATTAGTACCCTAGTAATTTGTAATTACTTATTCTAAGAAAATTTACAAAGTTAAAACAATACTTACTTAATTTGCGAGTCTTGATTTTGAAGGCGTGCTTATTTCCAACTTCCAAGTGCCTAGCCAACTAGCCAAGCGCAAACTCCATTTTAATTTTACGAACTTTTTAACTGAAAAGTCGTTCAGCAACTTAGCCTGGTGATTGCGAAGATATTTTTCAGTTCGAAACGGGTCGTTCCACTCCACTGTAATTGGTCTGCTCGTTATGACGTCACTGAGGTAATTTGTCATAGCAGTTATTTTTTACAAAGTTTTTCAGCGAACGTTTTTTTTTTGTTTTGGGGTGAATCATTAGCCTAAGTACGTCGCGTCGTCTTTGATAATTCCATCCGAGTAACCATTTTCGCGGGGATATTCTAGTGCACAAGGATGCACAGGTGCACTCTCTATTCCCTTACCTACTCTAATAGCCCGATTGAACGAAAAAATTAAATGGAATAAGTTAAATACTTGACTTTTGCTCGAGAAAGATCTGGCGGTAGTTTTAGCAGCTGTAGCATTAGCAACAAATCTAGGCCTTATTTTACACTGGATGATGCCCGCGACTTCGTCCGCGTGGATTAAGGTTTGATTATCGTGGGATCTCTTTAATTTTCCGGGATAAAAGTAGCCTATGTTCTTCCCCTAGATACAAACTATCCCTATACCAAATTTCATCAAAATCGGTTGAAGAGACAATTTTTTTCCCGCGGGATCTCTTGAATTTATCGAGATATAAAGTAGCCTATGTCCTTTCTCAGGCTCTAGACTATCTCTGTACCAAATTTCATTTAAATCGGTTCAGTAGTTTAGGCGTGATTGTGTAACACACAGACAGACAGAGTTACTTTCGCATTTATAATATTAGTATGGATTTAACCAACTACTGAACCGATTTAAATGAAATTTGGTACAGAGATAGTCTAGAGCCTGAGAAAGGGCAGAGGCTAGGAAAATTAAAGAGTTCCCGCGGAAATCAAAAACCTTAAGCCACGCAGACGAAGAGGCGGGCATCATCTAGTTAACCTATAAATGAATTTAATAGACTAAAGCGTTTGATACAACTACTCTAGACTGTAGAATACCTATTTGACCTAGACCTAAGTCCACCACCACATTACCAAATTCTTGGAAATAAATTATTCTATTCTATTCTATTTTTATAATACCTAGAAACCTTATTCTAGGAAGAATAATAATTAGAAAAAAGTAAAGGAAAATAAATCATGACTACAACCAGTGCATCCCAATTTAGACACCAGGAACTATATTTATAGGCATAGCAACATCGTGGGTAAAATACTAAATACACCACTGAGCTGTAAAGGTCATTAAACTTTATGATTATGATTATTATGATTATGATTATGATTGTGATTATTAAATTTTGTCTTACTTTTCCCCTTTCTCCACCTATTTTTAACTAGGAAAATAGAGGTTTGTGTAGGACGCCCTAATTAGTGTTCTTGTTATGACGTCACAGCTTTGAGCCCCGAAGGGATCACGAACTCGCAAAAAATGTTTTCTTTTCTAAATATAGACCGTTAGCGGCAAAGGTCATTACAGCAAAAGTTCTAAGGTACTTTATCTGATAAATGCCTTGAGGGGAAGTATATATTTCGTTTATAATCACCGGCAATTCTTTTGTATTGTATTATATAATAATTAATAAATTCTAGTGAATGTATTAACTTCTATTACTTCATTCCATATTATAATTTATGCAATAGGTCAAAATTGCCGTAAGTGTGTTATCAAAGATACTTCTGTACCTACCAAACTTCTAGAACATCGTTTTAGCGGATGTGATAGATTGACAATTAGGTACTTAACAATATTTTTAGTCTGCCACGCTGGTCAAGTGCGGACTGGCAGACTTCAAACACCTTTACCAGTAGTAAACATGAAGAGCTCTCAGGCATGCGCTCACGAAGTTTTTCTTCTCCACCGAATCAAGTGACATTGAAATTAAAAACGCTATTAAAACTCAGATAACGCGTGCTCCGGATGCTTCGTCTTAAGAAGCCATCGCCGCTAATATAGAACTCCACGTCTTAAACTAATTAACTATCGAAACCAGATACCTTTATAAGTACACCTTTTGTCCTCCAAAATCGCCTCTATTTGCATTTGCAACTAAATATACAGTCACTTTCACAACTAGGGCTATAATAGTGCACCTATTAATACGGCAGGGCCAAGGTAGAGCGTCGCCCGCCTCTGTTTCCCTCTCGGCTGTGAACTATTGTTGTTTTCTAGTTAATAGTTCTAGCTTAGTTATTTATAAACCTACGGGAGAACAACAGAAACTGCGTGTGAACTTATAATTGCGAATTTACCAACGTCCCAGTGATGTTATGAAAAGACGGTTTATTGATCACTTTTACCCATGTTAATATTAAGTAATATGAAAGTGTGTTTGTATTATGGTTTGAACTTCATTCTCGCCACAAAAAGAAATAGATCGACGTGATTTTTTTTCAGTAATATAGTTAAAGACCAGAAGATGGACATGAGTTACTTTTATCCCAGAAAATCAAAGAGTTTCCACGAAGTTTTTGAAAACATCAGCGACTCATCCGAATGAACTGCTTTAATAAAGACTGATACATACATATTCCAATTATACGTTGAATGAATCAAAAGGACGTGCATAGGAAGAAGATATTCTTCTATCGACAGGTAAGTACTGCTAATTTGAAAATACTAAAATTTTGAATATTACGATTATATACCAAATAATACTTATCCCGTCAATCTGCGCGGCGGCCGATAACGCTTTGTAATGCGACCTTCAGACATCCGCTCCGCAATTACTCGGTAAATGTCAAAGGCAGTTAGACTGCCGCTCCGCAGTTGAAGGGTTTTTATTGGTCTGAGACCTGTGTATGTATCATGAAAGACAAATGTTGAATGGTCCACGTTTGTTAATTCTCTGTCAAATAGCTCAAACTACTTTTAACAGAATCATGGAGGAGATATCGCAAATATCGTAAAAATTTATATGATAGTTTTCTAATACCTAGCTGCAACCAAGACACCTTGGTTAAGGCTATGTTACAACTTCAAGTCGTTGAGACTAATAATGTACCTTTCAACAAACTAGAACTACTAGAAACGTCGACTAGAAAGCTATCTTTTAAGACAACTATGTCTTTAAGTTGAACTCGTCAAAACTTAATACAGATAGACATCAAAAATAACTTTTTTAAGAGCTGTTGAGATATGTTATATGAATTTCAAGCGGTCGCCCTCACGTAATAATTTCATTTGTGCCCAATTAGACAATTTATCATCCATCATTTTAGCATCCTACAATTACTGTTATTTGGGACAACTCTAAGATTCATGTTTCTTTGGTAATTAATAAGTTCTATTACACCTATTTTTAATATTACTTCTATAAAAGTGCTTTCGATGCTTTAAAACATTCAAACGCGATGAATAATATAACATAAAAACGAATGAAAATCTTGGGTATGTGCTTTGGTATAATCAAAGGGCCTGTGAATGGTCTGTGAATGAAAGAATAAAAATAGAAGTTTAAAATAAAAGTACTGAAAATTCAGCAAAACTTTTTGATAGAATTTGAAAAACAATCAGAACTTTATAAACCTTTGAATGACAGACCACTCATTGACATAACCAAATCATGAAAAGATCATGACCAAAATTCTTGCATTTATTAAATTATAAAATTAAAAATAAATAATGATCTAAATTAATGAAGATATTTCGTACTTAAAATTATTTTAAAGCGGCAGCACTTTCTAACAATATAAACTAAAACCCGTGATAGTAATAATGCACTCGTCAAAAATATTTTCTCTCACCAAAGTGCTATGGGATAATGTCCTAAACTCTTCTCGAATGTTGGTAAATAATGGTGTAAATCGTAGACGATATTTGACACAAGCAAGGGATCATCCTTGTAACTTCAATACATCGCAAATTTTGGTAAATAGAGGTTACGCGAAAAAACCAAGTGACGAATGTAGAAAGGCTTGTTGTGATATACCGCCTGAGGTAGATCCCATATGTAACCAACCGTATGAAAGAAAAACTAAAAAGAAGCAGGGCATCTTGCACAAGATCAAACTGAAAATCGTCGAAGGAGGAACTAATTTTGGGAGTAACTACATACATTTATTTGTTTTAAAATATCATGCTCAGTAAATCCATCACTGCTGATATTACAGTCTTTCACTTTTTCGACAAAAATTAAATCCTGATAGCTTTAAAGCGGAAGATCGAAATCACATTGACATCGCTTTGCAATAATCACACATTCCTTGTTAGCCAAGTTATTTTATGCTTAGATTTCCTCAGCCTAAAAGTGGGGTACTTAAATTTGAACAATTTGAAATTATTCATCCCTAAAACGATTAGTAATTCCCTTAGTACCTCTTTTGGTTTTAGCATGTTCCAAAGCAGTTTTCTACAATTTTATTGATCTCGAAATAAACCTGATTTCGATGCATACCTGGAATCAAGGCTAAATCTTAACGGAAACCTTCCTCACAAATTGGTTGGACATTGATAGCTTGAACTTCCAGTTTCAAAGGGAACTGTTTCATTACATTATTGGCCATTTTGACGCAGCGCCATTTCGCCGCCTCCAATGTAAGAACAAGGTGTGCAAGGAAGTGGTCGCGCCTGAACCGGAGGCCCTGCCCGACCCAGTGCCCCAGCCGACCTCGCTACCGCCGCCTCGGCCTGCTGTCCAAGTATCGGTTTTAGGCGCTGACACTAGCTTAGGACAGTATGTGGCGTTGCTGCTCAAACAGTGTCCCTGTATAAAAAAGTAAGTCGAGCTATTTTTGGTGGAATCAACACCTTGCCAGCTGATGCCCGTGACTTATTATGGATTAAGTTTTTTGAATATCCTATGGTTTATTCTTTTTTTAACTATCTAATATCCGTTTCTAGAATAGACATTACATCTGTGCTAAATTTTGTAAAGATTGGTTCAGTGGTTAAGTTGAAAAACAAACAGATACTTTCGCATTCTTTAATATTAATATATGGATTTAACAACAGCTGTTTTACATGGGTAAGCTTCCACATTCTTGAGACCAAAATATGTGATTGCAGCCATTTTTTAATTCTCGGCGCTAACTTTAGCTCTAGTAATACATAGCTTTTTTGTTTATTTTGAGTTACATAACTAAGCGACGGCGTATTGTAGTTAAGTGCTCCTGGAAAATCATAAAAGTCAATTGAAAACGGGGATGTATATAGATACCTTGAAGTATAGGCTTCAGTCTTTTTCGCGTTTTATGTCAACTTACACACTGAAATTAGGTACGGTAAATGAAAACAGCATAAATAAAACTGCTGCATGCCTGACAGTTCTTCTTAATCTTTTCAACGGTGTGTGAAGTCTGCTAATCCGCCCTTGGCCTGACCAAATCCTTCTCATTCTGGGAGCAGACTCATGGTCAGTAGTGGGCCAGCGATGGGTTGTAATGATGAAGATGATGATAGTTTGAAATATGAGGCAGTTTAATAATCATTATGCAGGTGATACCTAATAGGCTTAAATTTAACGTAACCTTGACCAATTTTCCTATGAGACATAAAATGTAGGTATGCATTTATTGCAAGCCACTGCAATGAGGACGTCCCATTTATAAGTTACACTCGTCTAATCAATTGCTTCCTACACGATGTTTATCCTGTTAAAAGTCCATTCTATAACCATTAGATACAAAAATGTCTAGTTGTTGAGATCATAATAAATAAGTATCAGTAAAATCTGGATGATTCGAGAAAATTCAGACTCAAGCGTGAATAATAATTGTTCTACTGTAACTACTGAATACAAAAACTTATTTTTATGGATATAGCTAATATAAAAAATAAAATTTTATGTGATATGCAGGGAAGTAGAAATAAAATCTATATTTTATTAATATCCTGAGACCAGGCCAACTGTTTTTATTCCCAATAGCCAGGTAGAGTGTAATAAAATATTGAAAATTAGTTTAATAAAGTTTTGATCTATACAAACGGTGTGTTAATATAGAGTGTAGGTACTTTCATTGTTTAAATGCATGTCATAATGCAAATATTTTATAGTTCCATTTGACTCATTCCACGAGGCGGGCAGTGACGCATGGCCGCTCGGGGACCGACTCGTCTTTCGTTCGTTTCGTTACATAACATCAATTTTATCTGTAATGTTTATTTACACGAGCGCCCCGAAACCTAACATAAATAATGGACTGTTGGGGTTCATTCATATTGCACCTATAAGTTTAAGCTGTAAATCCTTCTCTCCTATAACAGAAGTGCCCTTTTACCTTCAGTAAGACCCAAATAGGTTGTTACTTTGAGCGTCGTATTTAAGTTTCTCTCTAGTACTTATATTTTTTTTAAAGAATGTCCAAAAAGGGCTTCTTGCCAATAGTGATCGATAAGATTTTATTTTATTTGCCACCTTAGACCTTTTTCAGATCATCATACTTACTATTTACTAAAATGTTCAATTTGTAAAACGGATCTTTATTAAAAATTATTACTAATGATATTATAAACGCGAAAGTTTGTATCTTTAATCTTTATTTATAACTAGCTGATGCCTGCGACTTCGTCCACGTGGATTAAGGTTTTTCGGTTCCCGCTAGATTTCTTAAATTTTTGGGAATAAAAAGTAGTAAAAGTAGTATCTCTGTGCCAAACTTCATCCAGATCCGTTCAGCTGTTCTGGCGTGATTGAGTAACAAACATGCATTTGAAGGTTTTAGTTCCCGCGGGAACTCTCTTATTTTTCGGGATAAAAAATAGCCTATGTGTTATTCCAAACTATAATCTATCTCTGTGCCAAATTCCATCCAGATCCGCTCAGTCGTTCTGGCGTGATTGAGTAACAAACATCCATCCATCCATCCAAACTTTCGCATTTATAAATATTATAGTAATAGTATAGAAAACAAAGGATCTATACTTAAACATACTATAAAAAGAAAATCCATTAAGAGAACTGCAAGACCGCTTTTGTAATATCTATTGTTCTCATTCCTTTCAAAAGATCGGTCGACAATATCTAGTAAACCATTTGCCACCATCTAGATATTATTTTATGCTACTTTAGACTCAACGGTCGTTTAAGTTGAAAGCATACTCAAGTAGATTGAAGACAAAAGACTGATAAGTAGATACTTTACCTGAATTGGAAATGCGTTTAGGCTGGGAAAACTACATCAACTTTTTGATGTTCTTTTCTTATAGACAACGGATTTGCTCTTGACTTGGTTTGAAATTTTGATCTGTTCTTGGAGCATTTTAAGATACAAAGTTTAGCCAATTAGCCTGTTCCTGAAAATTATATACTTGTTATGAAGTCAGATAATCTGTGTTATAAAATGACTGAGAGGTTACTACCATCGCTTATGTCAGTACTAGATGATGCTCGCGACATCGTCCGCGTCGATTAAGTATTTTTGATTCCCGCGCGAACTCTTAAATTTTTTTCGAAATAAAAAGAGGCCTGTACTTCCCCGGGATACAACCTATTCCTGTACTAAATTTCATCAAAATCAGTTGAACAGTTGGGCCGTGAAAGCGTAATAGACAGACAGAAAGACAGACACACTTTCGCATTTATAATATTAGTATGGATTATTTCAGAATGACAGTTTTATGTCATGTACCTTGACGTCTCTAATATAAGAATTATAATTTTAAAACAGAAACTTCAATAAAAGTAAAACAATACTACCTTATGCGATGGTAGCAAGCCTCCAGGAGTGGTCAACAGGATGATTAGGAGTACTGAGTAGAGATGTCAAGTAAGAAGAGAAATAATAAAATGTATATATCTATACTAATATTTAGAACTTATTTCACGCGAACGGAGTCGCGGGCAAGTCTGCTAGTTATTAATAAAATTAATTAGTACGAAGACAAGCCAATTATATTTAATAATTTAAAAAATGCAAGACTACTTAAAATTAATAACAAAAATAATTAAAAATTAAAATTAAAAGCTGAATAATAATTTTACATTAAAAATGATTAATTAAGAGGGCTGCATGGTTTGCGAGTTGCGTGGAACTCTCGCAAAACTTCAAGCACTCACTCACAACTATGCTCCATTGGTCAGCAAATATATCACAGGGGGGAGACTCCACGTAGAAGTAAAAAACCTAATTTGGTACCAGCTAAAGTTACTATCCACATCTTAACGGAACTGACTACATAAAAGCTGTTGTTCGCTACCCTTCCAAGATGCCCGATTCCCTGTCACGCACATAATAAATTACTTTCTCAGAAATCACTGAGGCATCCGGACTAGGTGCACATCAAACTTTTACAGAAGCCTTAGACATGCTATTATGGCCGGTCATTTACAGAATGTAATAAAATGAGGCAGAATTTTATGAGCTTCAACTGTACGAAAGGACTTTTACCTCGTATTTTGGCTGCATATAACAAAATGTTATAGTTATACAAAATTTTACGTCTACAGAACTGGTTATATTCTTCTAAGATGCAGTGCTTTCTCTGACAATATTATGTTATTTTTCATTTTTATAATAGTAAAGAAATTATGGTTCTTTTTCGTTTCTAAAATTGGTATTAGAATTAATTATCAAAATAATACACTTATTGATCAAAATTGCATTTAAATTTCAACCATACCCAAATGTAAAATGATCTGATAATGGACAATAAAGGAGATAGTTAACATGACGGATTCCAATTTATTGTCAACGATGCCAACAAAATTATAATGGTCTCTTTCAAAATGAATTGGAATTCCCAAAATAATATAAACGTCTACCCGCATCGAAGCAGCTGATTGGGCTATAAGTTCCTTAATAAATCTTGTTCCTATGTAATGGTCATTGTTAAATGTGATTCTCTTTAGTCACACCACGGAGACATTTGAAATAGATACACCTAAGTACAAATTCAAATTCAAATGTTTTTTATTCAAATAAACTTTTACAAGTACTTTTCAGTCAAGTGAATCTACCACTGGTTCGGAATGCCATTCCTACCGAGAAGAACCAGCAAGAAACTCGGTGGTTGCTCTTTTTAAATAAATATTTCATTTACAATTATTATATCAATGTATACTGTAACTAACCTGACGGGGTCCGTAAGAATCTACACCTTACTCTACCAATAAAATTCAATATTTCTTTAGAATGGCACGTGAATCATCTAGCAGTAAGACCCTCATATATTGTTGCGTCCATAATCAACCAAGATCTTTTAGAGTTTCAGAAGCTTCGAGTTCAATCAACCCAACGACTTGATTATATACCAATTTAAATGAAATTAAGCTTACTTATGACTGGCTTTAGGAACGCGTTCGAGTTATAGAAGATTTATAAAAGCGTTCAAGCATTGATTAATATCAATGCATACATTCAGTTCGAGGTTATATGAGTTATAATATGCGTGATCGAGTATGATTCATCTCTAAACAATGACACGCGTTTTACACGCGTGTTTTATTGTTTCAATACTCCCATGCTTTCAGTTCAAGTATACTACGCTTTGCTCGTTCTAAGACCTTAACTCCTCAGCACATAAGTTTTAATACTATAAGTTTTAACCCAGGGTTAAGATTTTTTAGAGTGGTGTACTCCCACGTATACCTGTAATATTTAGATTTCAAGGATGCACCAGAGTCTACAGGCGTGATGCAACCTTCAGTAATAGTATGCTTAGATAAAATACAGCGCGGAAACCACCATGGGGAGTAGAACATTGTTTGAGTGTTGATAGGTAGTGATATTAATAAACAGTTATTGTTCGAACGTAGCGAACGTCGTAAATTTACATATGGTAAGCATAAGTCGTCTTTAAGTAGATCGCAAGGTAAAATCAGACATACTGTAGAACAAAGAAGTGCACACGAAGTGCACTGCGCACAGAAAGCAAGCTCTCTAGTTCAACAACAAACCAATCCCTTCTTAACGTCCAACTAGGTAGACATCAAGGCAGAACTAGCCGTGCTGAGGCATCGCTGAAGCGAGTAACTTATATTCCACAGCGCCCAACTCAACCTGCAGTAATATGTGATCATAATAGTGTAAGTATGTTGTATTTTAAGTATGTATATAGATCCACCAAATTAAAGCTGTTAATTTCAGAATTGAAGAATGACATTGATTCTAAATTTTTGTCAATGGAATCACGAATGTCGCACATGGAGGAAATGATAACATCCAGAGTAAATGCCAATATTAATCAAAAATTTGACGTTCTGAACCAGGACATACATGATTTGCGTTCACGGGTGGAAAATCAAGAAAAAAGGTTGTATTATCTAGAAAAATCCAGTGTCGAGAGAAACCTAGTTTTCTTCGGCATTGGCGAAAATGAAAAGTCGTATTTTGACCTACAAAATAACATACTTAATATTATCAACCAAAAATTGGGAGTACCTATCCAGGCCCTAGAAATCCAATCTGTCAAAAGACTTGGCAGAAAAGAAGGCAAACCTAGACCCATTTCGGTAGTATTAACGACATTAGGAACTAAAATTAACATTTTAAAAAACAAAAAGCGCCTAGAGGGTTCCGGAATATATATCATGCATGAATTTCCCGCACCAATTCTAGAAAAAAGGATGGGATTAAAAGTACAGATGAAGAAAGAATTAGAATTGGGAAACGCCGCCTATCTGAAATATGACAAGCTCGTCGTCAAAGAAAAAAACACCGATAAAACGAAGAACAAAAAGAGACAATTATCCCTTTCCCCGACCCATAATAGGCTACAAAAGGAAAACCAAAATACAAAAACCACAGAAGACTTGAGCCCAACACACAGTAACCGAACCCAGTCTAATAACCCTAAGAAATATAGAACACATAAAAATACAATGATGGCATACGTACGACACAATACTCAGGAATGACGTGTAGAGGCCCCCCCAACAATTAAATCAAATACTGAAACTCATAAAAATAAAACATATAGTTTATCACCTTCTCCAAGCCGGCTGGTCCCCGTGGGGAAGTATGACCACCGCCCCCCAAATAATATACTATCCTATACTAAATCCACCAGAACACACATCTCTACTCTCTTTGATGAAGATTCGTCTCTCTACGTTGCTGCTCTAAATGTACGCACATTACTTTCTGAAAGCAGAATCACAGAGCTAGAAATAGCGATTGAAAATCTGAATTGGGATATAATAGGCTTAAGTGAAGTAAGACGAGATAGAGAGGCTATCGAAGAGTATTCAGAATTTATCTTATGTCACACTTCAGCTAGTAAAGGAAGAAATGGCGTAGGTTTTTGGGTAAAGCGAACTTTACGAAGAAACATCATAAGTTTTAAAGCTTTTTCCGATAGAGTCGCTGCACTAGAGGTCCAGACATCAGAAAGTCAAGGTTGGTCTATTATTCAAGTTTATGCTCCCACAGAAAACTGCGATAAAGAAGAACTTGAACGATTCTATACGTCAGTAGAGTCAGCTCTAGATTTTGCAAAGTTTAAGAACCTAATTATATTAGGAGACTTCAATGCGCAAATTGGACGTTCACAAAAAGGCGAAGACAGAGTATTCGGAACGTACTCGTCTGGCAAAAGAAGTACGCGGGGTCAAAAATTGGTAGAGTTTGCCTTGGAACACAATCTAAGAATCATAAATAGTGTGTACCAACGCAAACCACATAAAAAATGGACTTGGCGGTCCCCAGATGGAAAGTACCATAATGAGATTGACTACATCCTCACAAATCGGTCTAGTCAAGTTCTTAACTTCGATATTGTAAACAATCTCAATTTTAATACTGACCACCGCATGGTAAGATGCAAGATAAGAATAAAATTAAAGAAGAATAGGCGATATATAAGGTCCGGTAAATATGTCACTAAATTACCTAAATTACCAGAGGAATATGAACATTATTGCGGAAGTAGGCTCATAGAGCCACTTATACTGACAGAAAATATACAAGAACAGTATAATGGTTTGGTGAGCGAAATAAAACTACTGTTAAAAGAGTTGCCAACTGAGAAAAAAGGAAACAATAAATATACAAACTCAGAAACCACGAACCTCTTACAAGAACGGAAAGGACTTTATATGGAAAAAAGAACGAAAGATGTAAGATCAAAAATAACACAGCTAAGCAAAAGGATAAACAGGAATATCCAACAAGAAAGAAAAAGGCAACGACAGCAAATATTCGAGAGTTACATATCGAAAACAGGAGCTATACGGAAAGCTTACAAAGAACTTAGTAACAAGTTTGAATGGGCGGCAAACCTAAAAAATAGAGCTGGGAGTATACTTTCGAGACGGCCAGACATAATAAATGAAGCAACTGCATTCTACAAAGCATTATATGCGGCTAGCCAGAGTACACCTACAACTTCACGATCAGTATTCTACGAGTCTGAAGATGCTCAAATACCACCCATAACCTATTCTGAAATTGAATATGCGATAAAAACTCAAAAGAACGGCAAAGCTCCCGGCGACGATCACATTACCAATGAAGTGTTGAAATCCTTCCTGAATACATTACGGGAGCCTCTATATATTTTATTTAACAATATATTGCATATAGAGCTAACGCCGGAGCAGTGGTCTCACTCAATTATAACACTTTTGCATAAGAAAGGTGACAGAGGCGAGTTGGGCAATTATAGACCAATTAGCCTCATGTCAAATATCTACAAAATTTTCGCAAAAATACTACTGAACAGAATATCTAAGACTTTAGACGAACACCAACCACGCGAACAAGCTGGTTTTAGGAAACACTATTCTACTGTCGACCATATTCAAGTAGTTACACAATTGATAGAGAAAGCAAATGAATACGGCATGGAGCTCTACATGTGTTTTATAGACTACACGAAGGCATTCGACTCGATACACCATAGTGTTATATGGTCCTCTCTATTAGAACAAGGTGTTCATCCCAAATACGTTAATCTCATCAAAAGTGTTTATTCAAAATGTAGAGCAAAAGTTAGGTTAGAAAAGGAAGGTTCGGAGTTTGCCATAAGTAGAGGCATGAGACAAGGTGACCCGGCATCACCCAAAATCTTCACGGCAGTACTTGAGGCCATTTTCAGAAACCTTCAATGGGAAAATAAGGGCCTGAAGATTGACGGTGAATGCTTGAGTCATCTACGTTTCGCAGACGATATAGTAGTGTTTGCAGAGAATTCAACAGATCTTGGCACTATGATAGAAGAACTGACAGAGGAAAGCAGAAAAGCTGGCCTATCTGTAAATATATCGAAAACCAAAATTCTAACAAACGCTGAAATAAAGGAGATTAAAATAGGGAGTGAAAAAATAGAGTACGTAAATGACTACGTATACCTCGGTCAATCAGTCTCTTTTGAAAACTGCACTGAGAAGGAAATAAATAGGAGGATTGCCATGGCTTGGACTAAATATTGGAGTTGTAAAGAGATAATGAAGAACAAGGATATCGATATAAAAATAAAAAAGAAACTATACGAAGTCGCGATAATGCCATGTCTGACCTATGGATGCCAAACATGGTCATTACGAAAGGAAGAAGAGGAAAAATTAGCTATCTGCCAAAGGAAGATGGAGAGAAGCATGCTAGGCTTGAGATTAAAAGATAAGATAAGCAATAAAAAAATTCGAAAGACAACTAAACTAGTAGATATAACTAAAAGAATTAGAATATTAAAATGGCAGTGGGCTGGACATCTTTGCAGGTTAGACAACATGAGATGGACCAAAAAGGTCACAGAATGGATTCCTAGAGATATGAAGAGAAAACGAGGCCGTCAAAGAAAGAGGTGGCGAGACATTCAGAAATCTGTGGGCCGGACTGGATGAGTCAGGCTCGGGACAGGAAGCATTGGAAAAATTTGGGGGAGGCCTACGCCGTAGAGGCGACTGATACGTGAATAAATACTTACATATTCTATTATTTTTTTTTCTGATGACTAAATTGAATTAGATATCTATCATAATATTTTAATTGTAATTATCATGTATTTAATTATATTAGTAATAAGTAACTGACATTGTAATTTGAACTAGTGATTAATTGTATGATAATGTAATGTTAATAATTATTGTAACTTCTAAATGAAATAATCTAATTAAATAATTAACTGTTTAAGCACAAATGAACTATATTGCAAATGAAATGCGTAAAATGTATGTTGTAACTTGTAACGTATTAGAAATAAAGGCTTTATTTATTTTATTTATTTATTATATAGATCCACCATAGGTAGATCAAGTATCGTCGGATACTCTCCAAGTCAGGTTCACGAGGCACATAGTACCAAGACTCCCTAGCATTAGACAGCATCCAACGATGTAGTGCGTTCGAAATGCTTTATTAATTGTACAATAAAATTATTAATTGTACAAATTAAAATAATAATTCTATGAATCGCTCCCACTCTCGCCACCGTGAGGAGAAGACGCAGACATAGTGTGTGCTTTGGCGCCATGCAACTCCGTTCTCATAACTTCGCATTTCGTTCGTCATCTACTCGCTTCCTCCCCTGGCGAACGGTCTGAATGACGAAAATCACTTTCCCTACGTTCAAGATCGTTCGTCATCTAGATCAATTATACTATTATTAATTTAATATGTTTTTACTATTATTTTATAATTTATGCTATCAAATATGAATATATTTTTTTTTTTATGAACTGAGAGGGACGTATAGTTACAATACATAAGTAACCACTGTCCTTAGCATTGCTGGAGTGATCAAATCCATGCTCCTCTATCATTGACATAATCTTCAACAGTATAATAAGCTTTTTTCAAGAGCATACTTTTAATGGATTTCTAAAATTTGTGTATAGGCAAGTTTAAAATGGGTTGTGGAATTTTGTTATAGAAAAGAATGCTCATTCCCACGAATGACCTTCTATTACGGCCTCTAGGTTGCCTGTCGTGCAGATCGCATTTTTTTTGTAAATATGGATGAGCTGTTTAACAAAAATTATATTACTGTAAATATATTGCGAGGCTACAGTTAGAATACCAATTTCTTTAAATTTCTCTCTAAGGGAATCACGCGGTTTTAAATTATAAATTGCACGTTGAAGTACAAACATTTTTTGAATATCTGCCGCTTTACCCCACAGTAAGATTCCGTAAGACATAATGCTATGAAAATAAGCAAAATATACAATCCTGGCAGTTTCGATGTCAGTTAATTGGCGAATCTTTCTGACAGCGTAAGCAGCAGAACTAAGCTTGCCAGCAAGTGTTGATGGGTGCCCCATAAAAGCTTTGCGTCTAAGGTCACCCCCAGGAAAACAGTAGTATCTTCTATTTTCAACACATCATCATTTACCATTAGTTTTATATCACTTGTGGATCTGGCATTCGGCAATGGGAACTCAACACATTTAATTTTTTTTGTATTTAAAAGTAGATTGTTTACCGTAAACCAGTTCGTGACTTGAGAAATTGCAGTATTTACGTCGTCAAAGTTGTCCTTATGTCTATCGACTTTAAAAATCAAGAACGTATCATCAGCAAATAGTACAATATCGCAAGTGTTACGGACAAAATATGGCAAATCATTGATGTACACCAGGAACATGAAGGGACCCAAAACGGAGCCTTGACGAACACCCATTAGTGAGGCTGATCCGGATGACTTCACATCGTACATTAATCTATATATATAAAAGAAAGTCGTGTTAGTTACACTATTTATAACTCAAGAACGGCTGAACCGATTTGGCTGAAATTTGGTGGGGAGGTAGCTTAGAACCAGGAGACGGACATAAGATACTTTTTATCCCAGAAAATTAAAGAATTCCCGCGGGAACCGATTTGGCTGAAATTTGGTGGGGAGGTAGCTTCGAACCAGTAGACGGACATAGGATACTTTTTATCCCGGAAAATTTCCCGCGGGAACTAAAAACCTCAATTTACGCGGACGAAGTCGCGGGCATCAGCTACTAAATATATAAAAGGAGAGGGAGACTAGCTGACCGACTGATCTGTCAACGCACGGCTCAGTCAGCGCCCTTTGGACCATTGGGTAAAATAGGGGTCTATTTGAGTAGTCCACGCGGACGAAGTCGCGGGCAAAAGCTAGTCTTATATAGAAGGCAGAAGCCATTACGTTTGAATAATAAAAAAAGTAATAAGAATACTCACCTGGCTTTTATGGTAAAACCCAAATATATATTTTTTTTTAATTTATAGACTTAGCTGCAATCAGACTTGCTGGAAGTAGTGATGCAGCCTAAGGTGGAGCGCGCTTGCCTAGAATATGAATAGAAAATTAAATCATGATCATGAAAAGTTGATTGATTAAAATATTCAAAATCTATTTCTTCAAATACTTCCATAGCGGAGATGCAGACTAGCACTATATTAAAGAAAAGATACCGACAAACGAATCTTAATTCTTACTAATGTTATAAATGCGAAAGTTCGGATGGATGTATGGATGTATAGATGTATGGATGTTTGTTAATCAATCACGCCCCGACGGCTCAACGGATCTGGCTGAAATTTGGTATAGAGATAGATTACAGTCTGGAATAGCACATAGGCTACTTTTTTATCCCGGAAAGTCGCGGACATTTGCTAGTAATAAAAAAAAGTGCCTTGGTGCCAGCACATCGTCTCTTTGATCATATTTATACCATTCAAAAGACTGGAAGAAAAGTCTTGTTATTTTCCGTTATCACATAACGATCAATGTGTTATCTTCAGAACCCCTATAGCGTGGCATGGCTTTGTAATGGGAGGGATTCGAAACGAGCTCCGTTAAAAGTTTCGCTGGAAGAAACTGTCATATTATCCTATGTGGAATTGTATGGCCAACAATATAAATAATACTTTTTGAAATAGAATTTAGCATTAAGTATTAACATTTTTTTAGGTTCCTAAGTCGATTCTCTGATATTATGTTTAGCCTCTAAAAAGGTGCTTTTTATACTCTATCATAATAATAAAGCTCATTGAACCGGCACTCTCAAAATTAGCTCAAAAATGTATCGAGACTGGATTATCTTCTTTACTTTGGCATACTTTTGGACCCTTGTCGTACCTACTATTAGGCTATATATACGATATTAAAAATAGTTCTATTTTTTATCCTCCGTAGCCCACACTTAACAGGAAAGCACTTTCCTTCACTCTAATAAATGGCCTAACAAGGCAGAACTTATTGGACGTGTCGTTGTATATAGGTTTTACTCGTCCAGAGCTAGACGTATTTTTTTTATTTACTCCAATGCACTATGTCCTATTTAACGTATTTCTATTAACAGTTTTATTATAATGAATTAATTAATTAATATTTATTACACTCTATTTGCTTTCTAGATCCCCTCCCCGGATCTACATTTGTAGGTCGATGTGTACGATATCTTCGCCCTCGTAAATATCTTTAACTGGGAGCACAAACTTTTCCACCTATTTCCTAACTAATGATAATGTTACACTGCCATCAGAAAAATTCAAATTGATTTTAATAGGCATGATGACAAATCAATCAGCAACTCTTTATCTAACTTAAGAATGCGCTTCTAGTATGGAAGTTTGTATGAAATACATAGATGTGACGTCATCAATTTTTTTTCGTTAATCTGTAGTTTAAAAGTTTAAAACTTAAAACTAACCAAGGATGTGAATTTTATTTAATAATAAGTAATTTATTTTTGACAATAGGCATCACCCCTATTGCGTCGTATATAAACGTCTCGGACGCGAACATAGTCCTCCAGTACCTAGAGTCTATTATCAGTTCTCATGGTTTTTCAGATTACGTTTGTATGAAGCGAAGGATACATCATGTTCGGAATGTAATCGAGACTTGTTTCAAGTGGTGCATGACCTTAAGCACATCGATACAAACTGTATGGTCGAAGCATATAGCTGTGCCTGCTGTGAGCTCGAACGCTGTCTTCAGGTTCGAAAGGATTTTTAGCCTTATATCACATTAGAATTCTTCAGTAGGAAAGTATTATTTTCAAATATGTGATTTAATATTGTAAAACTTAAGTAAACATAGAAATACGAAGCTTTGTAAAAGCTAAAAGCTAAAAGTTGTAGCTATAGGTACATTTAATCTGAAAAAGGATTGTCGTAAAGCCTTCTTTCATTTTACAGACACAATTTAACTTCATATAATGTTAAGGTAGTTACGATAGATAGAGATGTTTAATATTCAAGAACACTTCATGCCGTGCCTACTTGTAAAGTGGTTGCCGACGATAGACTCGAAATCTGCATATCTTGAAGAGCTCTTGCCTCTCCAAGTCGACGTGTACTGAAACAAACTTCAACCGTTTTCACCAAGTTGCTCAATATCAATTTATATTCAAAGTTTCTTGTAATTTATTCGTTTTAATACCTATACATCAATTTATAGAGGTGTTTAAAAGAACCGTACAAAAATTGAAACGCGACTAAATGTTGATTAAAGAAGTAAAGTCATTTATTGATAGCTTTCATGTCTTAAAATACTCTCGTGGAGAAGAAATCGCCTGTTAGATTCTACTTTCCTCATCATAGGTGAAATAATTCTGAATGAATTCGAATTCTTATCTCTGATTAGGATCTCTTTACTTAATTTCTATTTTACAACCATGAAATTAAGGAGTAACCGGAAATTGCTTGCCTTCCATGTCACAGGACTTTCTAATTCAATCAATCTTATATTCGCCAAGTCGATTTAACCCTTAATTGAGATCTCCTTTCAAAAACAATCAACATAAAGACATCTTGCTAGTCGTTTGAAGTGACTTTTGAGTTTACTTTACCAAAAGCACTCTTCAGATTAATGAGTAATGAAAATTAGTCCCAAAGTAAAGCAATCTAGACAACACAATAGAATGAATTGCTTGTGGTTTCGTTCTTATAGTATTTGCAAGTAACTGAGGGTGGTGAGTGTTGAACCTTCACCGCTTACCAATCAATACGACCACCTACTAAATCTTGCACGTTATTCACATGATTACGATCCTTTCAAATTCCTTTTTAGAGGCTTTCATAAAAGATTTTAACGTTTTATTTCACGTAGTAGTTTATTTATCTCAGTCTCTATTATAAAAACCTCCTTCAGTAAATTCAGATAATATAGACTCCCCACAAAAATCTAAATCCTATATAGCCTACTTACGCATTTCATCTAACTCTTTCATCGTGGATTTATATTTTTTGGCATTGCTCAAAAATATTTTTCAGGACCTTCTATCGGGGATCAACGTCGAAAGCATCTACAAATACTTAATCAAAATCAAAAGAATTTTGTATTAATGTACAATTTCATAGGTGCTTTCGAATCGTTGTTAGTTTTAATCTCGAAGTTTTAATCTAGAACTCCCCTTGATATTACCCTATCGCATCTTACTCTTGTTCTCTATCTTTTCTATCCTATCTTTTCTATCCTTCATTGATTTCTTCCTTATATCTTAACAATCTATCTACGGTAAATTACCTCGTTTATCATCAAGTAATATGAAATATGGGTAATTAATATTTGTTCATTATTGGCATCCGAGTCACGACAACCGCACCCCCAATGCGGTCGTGGGTATGTTTAATGTTATTGACCTTTTACGGTGCCACGAAACTACAAACATTACAATTTAACGAACCTACAAACGTAGAGCACAAATAAAACCATAGCCCGTTTGTGATTATGACCCAATTATTCAATTTCTACCTTAGAATTCAGTTGAAAGACCTTTGTTATTGTACGGGAGAAAATAGACGGATTTTACTGCATTTCTTTGAAAAATTATATAAATCTGCAACGAGTTTGTCTAATACCTACGTAATCTCGTTTCTATGCTATTCGTATTCATCTATTTTTAACCTAACACGTGTAACATTTTTCTTATAGTTAACGAATATTAGAATGAAAATCGTTTATTATCTTTTGGTTATAGTATAATCATAACTAACGATGTACGTATGGTGGTGGTGGTGTGGTGGTAGTGGTATAATGGTGTTCATGACTCGCAGTTTTCCCATCCACATCTAATCATAGCGTAGTTTTACCGTAGACTACACAGCCAGTTGGCACTTTCGTCAATAATGCGGATAAATCAACAAGCGATTAGACTCACAACCAAACGCAAACCGTCTGTGGCTATCTACTTTCAGTCAAACTCAAACTCAAACTTATTTATTCCATGTAGAACAATTTCTTTTGTCTCTTAATATGATATGTCCTATCTTGGAACCTTCCACCTTCTTACTCTACACAAGTTCGGAATACGAATTCTAATGAGAAGAGCCGGCAAATTCAGCAGTTGCTCTTTTCAATAAGAAATTTTTTATAAAAGTAGAAATTCATAGGTTTTGTAAACAGCTATTACATTATCCTGTTGACCGCTTCATGTAAAGTCGATCGCATCTATCGGTCACTAAATATAAATGGATATATGCATGACTGTCTTCTTCTCCATGGCATCGTCGTAGTCCACTGAAATAAAGATAACGATGATCACTATTTATATTTTGCTCTTCTTTAGTCTGAGCAAAACTAGTAACTAAAACTAAACTTTACTAACTAAATTATTACTTTTCAGAACTCCGATATCGTAGTGTTACTGGAAAGTGGTAGTGTGTCTATGGATATGCCAATAGTGAACAGGTTCAACTTTCAAGCGCCAATAGTAAAAGCTTACGCTGACGCCATTGCCAAGGAATGCCCGAACGCTTTTATAATTGTTTGTACTACACCTATCGAATGCATGGTGCCATTAATTGCTGCGGTGATTTGAGTTTGTGGTTTATTTTTATTATGGATAGACTATTAAAAATCTGTGCCCCTGAGTAGATACATAAAATAGATTTTATAACATTAATAAAATTATATGTTTAAATATGAGACATCCGAAATATTATGCGTGATTACTAGCTAATGCCCGCGACTTCGTCTGCATAAGTTAAGAATAAGTTTTTTAATTCCAACAGAATATTCCTTATTTTGCCGGGATAAAATGTAGCCTATGTCCACTCTCCAGGTCCTCAATCAGTCCTCGTTGCTCCACTGCGGCGTGATTGAAGGACAGACCAACAAACAAACACACTGTCAGTGATTTTTGGCACGGGTATACTTAAGAAGCCGGAGAGTGACATAGGGTACTTTTTATCCCGGAAAATTAAGGAGTTCCCGCGGGAATAAAAAAGTCGCGGGCATCAGCTAGTTTTTAAATATTTATCATATCTTCCGAGTGAATCCGAATGTCCAAACGGTCTTTCTTTAAATTTTACCTTTTTCAGTAAATTTCTTATGCCTCTGACAAAAGTTTAAAAGCACTTGCGGCTTGACGACCGGAACATCCATCGTCATCATGGCCATCTTTCATCTTTCCCCTGTTGTTTTATTCAAGCTTTTGTTATTATTAGGCGCAACATGTTACTCGTTTGGCGATATTATCATTATACAATGAACCAAATTTCAACTTTTGGTGACAAGTTTATATTAAATTTTTCTCGCGCTATAGGAAATTTTTGGATCAGATTTAAGTATGAAATTCGCAAATTGACTCTACTTAAAAACGTTCAAACCATTAGTCCACACAACTGCGCTTTAGAGGACTTCTGATAAGAAGCATTACCAGTTCTTTTTTTACGCCACGTAATGGTGCAGCTAAGATGGTAGCGGGCTAACCTATGAGGGGTATGTTAGAAATATTAAACCCATACCCCTAGTCGGTTTCTACACGGCATCGTACCAGAACGCTAAATCGCTTGGCGGTACGTCTTCGCCGGCAGGGTGGTAACTAGCAGCCTCCCACCATGCCAGATTATTAATTCCCAACTTGAACCCTGCCGGGAATCGAACCTGGGACCTCCCACGTTAAGGCAACAGCACTCAACACTGCGCCAGGGAGATTGCTGCTAATTTGTTTTTCAGGCACGTTTTTTACAATTTATGTTTATTTCATTCGGTGCTCATACCTTTTTATCTTTTTTCTTCAAAATTCCAGTGACCTGATTCAAGTTTACTTTTGCTTTTAATAAATATTCATGAATTTAATTTAATTTTAATTTAATTTAATTTAAATTTATAATTAATTAATTTTAATAAAATTAATTGAATAAGTACAACCCAAATATATTTTATATTTTACCTTCTCGGTCTTATCTTATGCGTAAATCTACAAGCAGTAACGAAAAACAAGATACTTTTCAAAAGCACTTTGCCCCAACGAGCGTAACATGTATGCGTAACTACCTTTGCTATATTTCCTCTCGTAACTACAAGCTACTAACTCGAATATATCACAGCTACTACCCTTGGGATATTAAAAGTTTTACGAACTTCCATTATCGCAATATCAACACGTTACGACTTCCGATATGGATCATCAATGTGTACTTAATAGTTGTTTGCATTATTAACTTCCCTGTTCTTTTCCTTCCCCATACTTTTCTGAATATTCCTATATTTTCTGAAACTAAAACAGAAAAAGTTCATTGGCTTATTGAACGCCTTTACTTTAGTAGATACAAATATCATGTAATCCTACCCATCTATAAATTTTAAAAATCAAAATACAAGTTCAAAGTTCAAACCTATAAATTAATTGATTGTTGATGTTTAATATACTAGTTGATGCCCGCAACTGCACCCGCGTGGATTGAGTTTTCCTCCTTCATTTTCCTCGATAAAAAGTGGCCTAATTATATCACTTTCCAGGTCGTATATTTGAACCTGTATAGAATATCCATTGCTCTGTTGTGGCGTGATTGAAGGACAAACTAACGAAGAAACCCGATTCGCACTTATAATATTATATTATGGTTTGATGCCAAAAACATGCCATTTATGCATAAGATCCTCTAAGCTCTCAATTTTTTTTTCTGTGTTTCGTCACTTTCATGTCGCATATTTTTATTTTTATTTTCGTAGACGCTAAAGGAAACCGGCTGGTACAATCCCCGTAAGTTGTTGG
The DNA here is from genome assembly GCA_964035005.1 of Erebia palarica. Taxonomy (NCBI): domain Eukaryota; kingdom Metazoa; phylum Arthropoda; class Insecta; order Lepidoptera; family Nymphalidae; genus Erebia; species Erebia palarica. The sequence continues at coordinate 33,722,291 of OZ035983.1, forward strand.
GCTCTTTAGCGGTTCCAGAGATGCGTGCAAGCACCCTTGCAGCTCGAGCTCTTTGTCTGGAGCCTTATTATGTGCATGTGCCCTGCGTCTGTGGAACTGAAGGACCTACTTTGGTACCTTTGTTTTCAAAGGCGTTGCAATATTTTGATTTTAGCGAGGTAACAAGTTTTTTTTGTATATCTGTATTCAAATATCATATCATAGTATGTCTAATAATTCTAATGCAGTACACTGTACAGTGAACTTGACATTATATTATCCGTTAAAATCAGATTTGGATTAGATACATTAATTTGAAAGGCTTCGAAGCGTTTAGTTGGATATCGGTGTATTCTCTCGTATTATGTTCTACAATATTAACAATTAATATTATTAGCATATTTTGATCGATTTAACATAATCGAATACTAATGATAATAATATAATAGCCAAGGTTGCGTTAAGCGCTGCTGATTTATATCCACCGCCTTCTAAACAATGCGCCTCTTACTTTAATATTATAGCTTATGCACTTACTGCGTATTTTAATTTTTTACTTTCTACTACTTTCTAAGACAGAAATCGTTGCAACCATAACATATAAGTAAAACAGGGTAGTCTATGGAACCCATTGAGAGAGATACTCAAAATTATGAACTACTTTAAATTTTATATTAAACCTACACTTTTATATTAAAACCGGAATCGAATACAATATCGTCTTTTAGCATAACGCGGAAATGATGACGAAGACAGTTCGCTGCGCAGCGTCAGCCGTGGCTAGAGCAGATGGCAACTATTTCAAAGCTGCTGAGCTAAGCGAAGCACATGCCGTAGCTGGACTTGTAACGAAAGTGGCTTGGGCGTTACTATGCAAAGATGTACCGAGAGTGTCTGGATTTGTTGAAACGGACCCCGCGCAAGTCGTGTCTCCTGCAAGGTGGTTCTTTACAATTGTATTGCTTGAGTAGAAAGAATTTAGCCTCATATTTTTCCAACATAGTAATTGTTCAAGTATAGGAAATGAAAAAACTGGGTTTTACAAAATCGTTTAAATGGAAATGTTAGAATAACTTAGGTAATATTTTGTTAGGTAGTCATAGCTACTTTTGATAACAAAGTTATGACCTTATCGCATAGAAAAGTATCGGTAAACCTTGTAATGCAAATTGGTTTCTTAAAATTATAACCTGGTTTTTAGACTTAAAATTAAAGATCTCAAATCGGTCAAGTAAGTTGTTTTTAAAGGTAATGTTTTATAGCCGTCTACAATAATTAAATGTGCGGTTATAATGAATATTATCGAACATTCGTGAATACGCGTAAATGGGCGTTAAATAGTGGAAGTGAGTCAGGGACGAAATTGGATTACTGGATAAATTAAACTGAATAGTGTCCTTGGCCCGAGTTACATTAACTGATAGAGCCGTTTAACCTTGGTGCACGTATAAAAACAATCTGTTATACATTGGAATGTATCAGCTTGCGAAAGTAAGATGACTATCGCTCCGTGAAAAGACTAAACAATTAATGTTATAGCAACTATCGGCATTCTGAGAGTAAAATGAAATAAAATAGATAAAACCAATGATAAAGAAATAGAGAACGATAAAACACAACCAAAATTGTTTTCAAATACCTAATCCATTCTTGTTCACTGCTCAATTTCATCAACGAATATAATATTATGCCATACTCAATGGGTGATCTTTAGCAACGCCATTATTTAAACTACTATAAAAAACAGTAAGAGACATAGAATTACAACTAAAGGATTTTAAAGAGTACAACATAAATTCTGTCTTCAGATTTATCGCGAACGCTGTGGAGATTACTGGGTCGGGGATCACTAAGAGCCTTGGATTACCGAAAATGTCGGATTCAGAAGTAAAACAAGTGGACGATGCCCTTAACAAGCTTTATTTCACGCAGCTGATGGTATACGATTGGTATTCCAAGTACTGTAGCTCTACGAAAAAATTGGATGCTTACCAAACACGCTTCTTTAATCCAAGTATTTCCCAACGTTTCGAAGATTGCGCGTACGCCGCTATTTGATTAAGATTTTAGTTGTGTACCCTAAATTACTTGTTAATGACGTGCCATTTTTTACAAGGAATTTTGTAACGAATAGTAATTGTTAAATGAAGTCAACGTTTCGATGAATAAGTAGATGCGTATGACGCTCGTTGATTGTGTTGGTTGAAGTGGTCTGATGTTATTTTTGTGTTTCTCTTTTAAATTGTTAGTTACTGTTTTTTTTACCACTGTGATTTTTTAAATAAATTGTTATGGCTTAATTTTGTCTTCTTTCTATTCTTCTTCACTATCAAAGCATTGTAGATCGTAGGTAGTATAGGTAGTAGGCACCTCTAATCGGATATATATGGCTAAAGTTGAAAATTTAAAATCGGATAAATATAATATCTGATAAAATCTGATGAATAATAAAATTTTATTGGTTACTTTTACCGTTTTATTAAATTAATAACACCAAGTAAATTGTCAAAGCTAGCTTACAAAATTCTATTGCCTTCTAGTAATTAAACCCGTGTTGAAACTGAGCCCTACAAGCGTTAAACCAAGTTAACCATAACGATGTCGGCGCCCATATTATTAGAAGCGTTTAATTTCCCTTAGTTAAACGTGCTAAACACTGTGTACATACCACGTATCGTAGTATTTAGCGTTACCAGGTTTTTAGATAAAATCCAAAGCAGTTAAACGTGCACTTTTTATGGAGATGTAAGTGTAACGTTAGGTTGGTTCCATTTGTGATGACTGATGATGATGATGTGATAAAGTTCTTCCAAGATGAAAAACGTAACTCCTCCTCCACTCTTCACTCCAAACAGCACAGATTCCTCACGTTCTTCACTACAGTCATGGACCTAATCTATCGTATATCGATGGCTACGTAGTAAATAGTATACTTCAGAATCACACATTGATTTTAATAAATATCTCACTCAGGTTTTTCGCGACTGACGTTCTAATTACTGGCACGGGAGTGTGTGACAGAATGGAACTCCCAAAAATAAGCCCTTTTGAGATGGAGATGTTAGACGCCGCTTTTGCCAACGTCAAGTACAGCGAAGACCTGGCGATAGCATGGAACCGGGAGCACATGAGATGCGAATGTGCATCTGGCAAGATTGGATCCAAAAATGAATTTTTAAGCTGGACAAACCTCGATCATATACCACCTTGTATTCATACAAAAGTGGAGTAAATCTATTTTGTACCTTAATTTTTAACAGTTTTGTAACTTTCAAGTACTTTGAAGAGATATCAAAAATAAACATGTATAGTATAAAAGTTGCTGTCGATAAAAAAATTGAATATTTGTAAATTAAAAAAAAATGTAAGTTACCTCATAGTTCATTTGGAGTCTTTGTAATAAATAAACAGTCGAATAAAATTATACTAATTGTACTTAAAATACGATATTTTCTTATAAATTAGTAGATAATCACTTTACCTTGATACCCATTAACATGGCGCGGTTAAAGCTTGACGAGCTTACAATATGAACAGTTTATGGGTCATTAAACAGTTCGTAAATACCTGTTCGCTGTTTGCTCTATCAGCTAATAACGTTGATCAGTTAAAGTCCTCATAGCGTGCAATCGTTATTTTTTTTAAATTGCGAGATAGGCTTATGCTTGTCGACAATCTTGCTTAGTGCAAAGCAATGATGAGGCCTAGGTTGAAACGCGCTTGCTTAGAAGATGACTATTTTTCGAACTGATGCAATTATTGCTATAATCACGCCAGAACGGCTGAACAGATCTGGATGAAATTCGGCACTGTGATAGATTATAGTCTGGAATAAAATATAGGCTACTTTTTATCCCAAAAATAAAGAGTTCCCGCAGGAACCAAAAGCGTCAATCCAAGCAGGCATCAACTTTTAGAAAAAAATTAGGACTACAATGTTCGCCGTATAGCGAATCTGTTTATACCCGAATCTGCCTGATCGAGTAACTAGTCCAGGAATCCAGTAACTGTCTAGTACCGAATAGTCTTACTGACGTCTATCTACATAATGAATCCGGTACATAATAAACTGAAAGGAAATCCCGAGTCTATTCAGAAGCTATTCAGTAATCAAAGTCAGAAACAGCCTCTTGTTTGAAAATATATTTGAATATGTATTTTCATATTTTGCCTCAAGCCGCTACTTTGGCTTATATCCTCAACCAATCCCATTCGAGCCAGCTATTCAACTCAAATTCATATTATTAATGAGGTCATAAGTGTAGAAACACATTTAAAAAACGCCACCACTCCCTACGCTACGTGGCGCTTGTTAATTCAAATCAAAATTAGTATTTTTATGACTAGGAACACACTACCAACACCCATCGTGATGTGACGTCTCTACAGTCAACGTTTAACCTAAAGTGATCCAGAGTGTCGCTGGGTTTAATGGAAGTATTCACTGTACTTCTCAGTCTGTTTCACACACCAATCAAATATTATTATCGACAGCTGATGATTTGTTAACTTATGTCATCAGTGCAATTCGATTGATCCGCTGGATACGTCACCGCTCCGGTCTACTTCACTGAACAGGCATTAAGATTCCTTAATTTAAGATTATAGACTTATTAACAGGCATTAAGATTCCTTAGTTTAGGATTATAGAGATTCATACGGTCATTTGGTAGGTTTACCTGGAAAGTTTCTCGGGAGTTTTGAAAATTGATGTATTTCATAGATTTCGACGTGCTCTTTCCAAATTATTACTTTGTCATCTCATATCTTTGCCGCTCGCGGCGCCATGTTGGAAAAATGGCGCCCAAAAGCAGTTTTTTAAGTATAACTCCTTTCCGACTTATTTTACGATGAGAGCTCAAACTTTCCAGGTAACAGGTTCCCTTTTTGAGCACCAATTTACTGAGTTACATGATAAATTTAATCAAAGTCAGTTGAAAAGAGGGGCCAAGCGTAGCAGACAGCCAGACACACTTTCGCATTTATAATAGGAATAGTATGGATACTTCCAAGACATTGGTTAAGATGTGTTTCGACTGAATTGAAAGCGAAGTAAGTGGCACACATTTGTGTCAGGTGGGGTAGTTCATTGTTGCAATTGTGCTTCCAGTAGCATAATATTATAATTTCATGGGCAGAGTTAGTAGATGGGGCAGATTACGACAAATGAGTATGCGAAAGGCTCAATCGTCATCAATATCTGTAGACATGATCTCGATACGCGTGAAATGAGAAATGAAGCACTATCACGATATGTTAGCCCGATGCGAGATATATCGATGTTATGATTCGTTTACATCGATTTGTGTCGAAGTGAGGTTCATTTTGCATCCATCATCTTGTTATTGAGTTTATCGATGCGAACACTTGCGAATAGCAGCTGTAGCTTTAGTTATCAAATACCATAATCACTCATAGTCCGGTCAAAATAGACATAAAAATAGTGATCAAATAACAAAAACTCCGATAGAGCTGAATTTTGCCATTGATTTTGCTATAAAACTTACCGTTTTCGAGAAAAATCCAAAAACTGAAAATTTTTACCTTTGACCTTGAATAACTTTTTTAGCACTTATGGGATCGATGATGACTTTTGGTACTTTATTTCTACTGGTCTAACTGTTGTTACTCTAGCAAGATTCAGCTCTGTCGGAGTTTTTGTAATAATTTGAAATGTGTATTTTGACCGGACTATTACCACCACCACTCACAGGTACTTACTTCCATGTCATCACTTCTTTTATTAATGTTCATAAATTGTACAGTGCAACCAATCTTGAGCAAAATACTTCTTTTGATTTTGACTTTGAAATCGGTACTGTATTTGCAAATGATGCTCCATTGGATGCTTCTGAAAATAGCAGATACTTTTCTGATAGCCGAAGATATAAGAAAACATGTCCAGAATAATATATGTGATGCTGTATGGCAGAGGTGTTTGTTACCTTTGCTTGCTTTTTTTAAAGTCCGAGTTTGACCTATTCGTTTCCACAGTGCCTCGGGAGCAGGGGCCCCAGTTATTGTCGCTATAGACTGCTGAAAATCTAATCTAAGATTTGATATCGCGTTCTCTTTAGTCAGGTCTTGCCATGAAAACGGACGTCTGTAAGACGTATCCTAACTGACTCTATGGGTCTAGCTTATTCGGCAAATTGCGGCAAATAAACACATCACGAAGAGCTCTCGTTAGTTTTATCAGCAAACATGATCAGCATTCGGGCGAAATTAAATGCTATCGGAATAGTATTGTGCCAATTTCATCGACAAGCAATGTATTGGCTTATTGGGCGTGAAGATAAGATAATTGTTATTAGTTTGCTATAAATAGCTTTGCAGTCAATGAATGAAATGATGAATGCCGATAGAAATTTTTTGAGTGAAATTTCCTATCATCATGACTCCGGAGCCCTACTTTGAGTTTGCAATATTAAGAAATACTAGATATGCACTGGCCCTTTTACGGATTGTTTGAAGATGGCACAAGGAGAAGTGTGGCGGCTATGTAGTTTATCTAGATTTTAAAAAGAAGTTTATAAAATATTTATGTCATTCAGATACAATGGAGCCATTGACTGCGACCATAGCCCACACCAGTTACTGGTAAGTGATGTAATTATGTAAATTTGTAGCCCTAATTAATCGGTTTCTACTCTATATCGTACTAGAACCTGGAACTAAGTTGCTGGGCTGCCAGTGGTGCTCAATAAGTATCGGCAGGTTAAGCTATAATAACAATCAATCTTGTATATTACCACCACCACCACCACTACAGCCTATTAACGTCCCACTGCTGGGCACAGGCCTCCACTCTCATAGGAGAGAGGGAATTAGAGCTTAGACCCACCACGCTGCTCCAATGCGGGTTGGCGGGCTTTGACGACTATTATCATGTTAGTGATAAGAACCGTGACCGACGGCTTAACGTGCTCTCCGAGGCACGGGGTTGAAACACCGCCAACTTCCAACTCCGGGCTAGTACGGAGAATTTCTAATCAGAAAAACCCAACACTTAATTATGGCCCGACCTGGGATTCGAACCCAGGACCTCGTCAGCCGCAGTCGAACATGATAACCACTAGACCAACGAGGCAGCCATTTATATTACTGCCCTCCCTTATTATGGAATCATAGATGATCGCGACTTCGTTTAAGTTTTTTGATTCCCGCTGGAACTCGCTTAATTTACCGGGCCTATGTGTTGTATTAGACTATAATCTATTTCTGTACCATCAAATTTCATGCAGACCCGTTCAGCCGTTCTGGCATGATTAAGTAGCAAACATCCATCCATCCAAAGTAAGTAAGATATAGGCTAACGAAAAGGTCAGAAAAGCAATTAAAAGTTCAAGACTCTAATGATCTAATCACACGTGTTTGTGTGGAGAAATTGTAGGGTTCTTCTCGTAAAGCTCGAGATTACGTCCTTGTTTTTACTGCGATCCATATCGAGTGACGTAAAGTTGTTATAATAAAAAGGAAACCTCATCTCATCTCTATGTGATCAAAGCTACGAGCGTTTTGCAGTAAAGAGAAAAGTATGACGCATATTGGATTGTTCTTGTTTCGATAAAAACCTTGTACGATCAAAGTTTTTTATCCACTATTGAATATTGGTATTGGTGATGAAGTTAAAACAGGGTTGTTAACAAACGGCAGAACTAACCTGGTTAAATGGATGGAGAAAATAATATATATCAGTAAACTAATAGTTGAATCGGTTCATCTGTTAGTACTAGAGGAAACCATCCCTTTGCATATGTATCGTAATCCCATGTGACCAATATGTGCAGCAGTAGGTATGGACCACAGGAACAGTAGCTTAGGTAGTGTAGCCAGTAGCTACTTATGTGAAATAAGCCAGCCAGAAACTGAAAAACTCCAATATCAAAGCAGGTAGAGTTTAAATCCGCTGTTGTACAGAACTTAACAACCAATGGAAACTTTCCCTGGTCTGGAGGTAGGCTGTGCCGCCAATCTGTCCAGCGTTGCGGTATACGATGCCGTGTAGAACCCGATTAATTATAAATTTATTAATTGGTGATTGGGGAAGGGCTTAATATAACTGCCTTGCCAGTTACAAGTTAGCACGCTACCACCCCACTTGAGATGCACAGAGCGATGCTGCACGTAGCGGCACGTAGGGGCCGCGTCGGGCAGTTTTTAAATAGTACAGTGTGACATAATTGTCAAAGAATACTTACCACTACGTGCCACACCGCGTCGCGCTTCTGTAGTGGAGCTAGATCTTAATCACCACTTCACATCATCACTTCTTATCTAGGTGAAATCGCAGTCAAGGGTTAAATTGTAGGGGAAAATAATTTTCCTTTTCATTAGTTGATTAATTAATAATACTTAATCAATCCATCATCTTAACCTATCGTCGGCCCACTTCGGAGCTCTAGGGTCCTCTCAGAATGACAAGGGTTCAATTATAATTGATTGACGCTGGCCAACTGCGAATTAGTAGACTTCACACATCTTCGAAATCATTATAGAGAACTCTGGAATCTCAGACATGCAGATAATGTTATGCACCCTTAATTCCTTGCTTAAAACTCACGTTACTCCATAACGTTAAAGGACTGCGATCGAAACCCTGGACTCCTCGAATACTTGGTCAAGTCTCAAAACACTAGGCTACGAGGGAAATTAATATTAAGGTCTATTCTGAAAATAAGTTATCTGCAGACACACCCAATGTTTCGTAACGTTTGCGTAAGCACGCTATCAAACTAGCATTTGGTTGTAGTAAGTTAGTAGAAAAATTTGAATATTGAATAGAAGCAGGCGTTACTTTGCGGAAGTCCATGATAGTGAATGAACTAGAAGTTTAATTCGCTATAATCCGCTACAGTAGACAAATCTGTGTGGTACAGTGCGAGAACCCCACTTTTTCAGATGTCACCCGGACTATAATAACGAACGATTGATACCCCATTCATCAAAATCGGCTTAGTAGTTTAGGCACTACGGTGAAACATTCATAAATACAAACATACATGCACACATAAACTGCTAAAATCACGAACTTTCCTTTTACCGTAGTCGGATAAAGTTATTATGTTTATGAATCCAAGTCTTCGCGGAGAACAAAATAAGTTTTCAGACTAGAAAATGAAAATTTATTGTTGAAAAAAAATTAATATTTATTTTTATATTGATTTAATAATATGATTGACTAAAACAATTAAACAATTGACTAAAACATTAAACAACCATAACAAAGGCTTCTTTGCTCAAGCTTTACTTCTAGGGTCCATTTCTTGCGTACGGCGGCTTATCGTGCGTCAGCAAATACATTTTGCCTTTTGCTCTGAAAATAAAACAATAATTGTCAATTTGATCATAAATAACCGACAATTGCGAGTCAGACTCGCGCACTGAATGTTCCGTACATTGGAAGGATAGGTTTAATCATTTATTGGTTAAATAATTCAACCGCAGAAATCTTCGTGAATAAAACTAGCTGTACTATTTTACCTTTTCTGTGCTAAAACTATTAAAACAAAAGTGTGGATTAGAATGGTACGCTTACATGGAGCTGCCTAGGTTGGTAGTGGGTAAAGATTTTCAGAGGCCTGAATATTCCACTGGAGTTAATATTATCAAGTTGACACTCCTCAGTTTTCAGTTTCTTAGTAGGTACTACTACTAGAAATAATAAAACCGTAAGATTTAAATCTGAATTAAAGAATTATCTCTTTCCTTGAAGGTACTTCGAACTAGGTTCGAAGATTCTTTGATACAGTTTTTCTTTTGAGGTTAAAAGGGCTAAGCTTCATGCTAATAGCACAGTCTAATGACACTGTTTATTAGTCTGTTAACCTTTTACGGGCCATCCTTTTACCTGCATACTTTGCACTTTGTACGGAGGCAGAAATTCAATGAGTTCCCCGGGTGAAGTCGCGGGTATCAGTAGCTAGTGGGCTAAAGTTATACTTACGGTGGTTGGGCTCCATAGCCCATGTAACCGTCGACCATAAAACTGCAAGACGCAGTCGCGCTTATCCAGTCTCTACAAAGCGTCGCTGGAAATCCCTCGGGATTGCGAATGGATTCCACGTACAATCTCCATGCTCGGTTGTGGCTGCAACCATCTGAAAAATTATCAGTATAACTTTAGAGTTTAGACCCTTAAAACATGCTGTTAACGTATGCCAAGTGTTTGGAAAGAGCAATTTATTATTTAGAGTACAAGTCGTGGCTGATTTTTTGTCGGCGGAAAGTGAAATATATAGATTGCAATTATATTGAAACGCTCACCAAAATGTCGGTCAATAAAAATTATTTTTAAATTTAACTTTTTAGTGTTAGGATCGAGGATTTGGAGTCAGAGTTTTTTATGAGACCACCTCGAGAGCTTCCTCAAAGGACTGAAAAATAAAAACATTCAAATCGGTTCAGAAGCCACGTAGATATACACCGACATACATTAAAAAAAATACGCGCCGAATTGAGAACCTCCTCCTTTTTTGAAAGCCGGTTAAAAATAAAATCGGCCAATTCGATTAAATCGGTTGAATCGGTCACAACGTCGGTGATAAAAGATTATCGCCCCTACAAAAACTCTGACATGTATCTGTTAGTATTATGTTTAAAATATATTTCCACGAATCTATAGCTTGGGCAAAACAACATTCATACAAGCAGCAAGCCATTTCGAATACGCCGGCATCTAAATATAATAACTTAGGACTTTTGTAAGTTAAAAAGTACGTATTATAATAAGATAAAAGTTTTCAAAATTTGGAGTAATGGAAATAAAGTTTGTGCTGCGAAGTTTTGTAGCCGCGCTATCCAAAGTTTGTCTTGAAACTTCTGAATTTCAAATTATTACTGGGTATAATTACTTGTCAGTCATCTATTTAAATAAAACAAAGTCGGGTTTGTTCGAACTTTAGAATCGAAAACCATGAAAATCGGTCCGATTTTCAGGGTTTCGATTTTTTATTAAATTATTAAAGTTAAACTATTACACTATTAAAAACATTGGACAATTGATGAAAAAATAAAATAAAAGAAAAAAACATTTTCCCTTGATATGATATTCCCATACAAAATGTTCATGGGTTTTGTAAGTGTCAACCATTTAATTTTCATCCCGTCGATACGGTAAACGCTCTTCTCAAATTAAAGAACGTATTTAAATATTTCGAACATTACTAAAATTCTACATCAATGGTTTCGAATCGACAAGATTCGAAATCATTGATGTAGAATTTAGAAGATTTAAAATGGCGTATTTTAGATTTTAAAAATGTAGAATAATGTCAGTAATGAGAAAAGGATTGACATATTTTTTATCTTCAGCATCCTTCTCAGGGCCCACATCTCAAATGCTTGTAACCGTCGACGGCTCTCTTTCTTTAAAACCCATGTTTCGCAACCATACAAAAGAGTGGACCAGGCATAACAACTGAGAACGCGATATCTTATAGGAAAAAGGGATTATGGGGTCGCACAATACTTTCGACATTTTATAAAAAGCGGCTTTTGTTTGTCCAATTCTACACTTAATTCTTCCATATGATCTAGATCCGTTGTAAAGAATCGGCCTAAATACTTAAATTTATCTACAGCTACGACATAAGCACCGTGAAGTTTTATTTTAGGAGATGGCATCTGGGTTTTGGCTATAACCATTGCTTTGGTTTTATTAATTTTAATGTTTAGCCCCATCGCGTCTCCAGCAGCTGCCAATCTTCCAATAGTCTCTCTAGCCCACTTTCCGAGTCTGTTATAAGCACAGTGTCGTCAGCGTATCTGATGTTATTGACACGTAGTCCATTAACACTTATTCCTTCTAGATGAGTTTGTAGCAAGTCAGTTAAAATGGCCTCCGAATATAAATTAAACAGTAAGGGGGACAATATACATCCTTGTCGGACTCTTCTCTTTATCGGTTTCCATTCAGCCGACTTGCCTTCAACTTTGATGGCAGCTACCTGATACCAGTAGAGGTTACCGATTAGTTTACGTTCTTTCTCATCCAGCCTTTTCTTTTAAGAATCTCTGTCTAATTAGTGTGTTGGACACGATCAAACGCCTTTTCATAGTCTATAAAACACAAATATACACACTGCTGATGTTCAATCGCTCGTTCTGCCAATGAGTTCAAAGTGAAAATGGCTTCTCATGTACCTACACCTGGCCTAAAACCAAATTGCTGTGCGCATAAGCTTTCAAAGCATTTCCCTTTTATGCTCAAAATTGCTCAAAATCGGAAGGCATTTCACCTGCTGACCGCCAAACTTCAATTTGAAGATTGCCATCTTGCCCGATGATGATGATATTTTTTATGCGTGCGTTCAGAAATTTATTTTGTGTAAACTGTTAGGCAGTACGAAGTTCGCTGGGACAGCTAGTGTAATAATAATTGTTCTTTCTGTTGCTGATATTAATATTATTATTTTAGCTTTTCGGGGATAGATCTGGGTTCTTTTTTATTTATTTTGAATTGATCACTCTGTTACCGTTTGAATTCTTACAAACAAGCAAAACAAAACAAGGAAGCAAACACCAAGGAAAACTTTCATCCTTAAAATGAACGTTCGTTAAGTTTATTAAGTATACGTATTACTTATATTAAACGTTTTTCTTTATTTTCTCTATATTAATACCAATTCCATTGAGAAAAAAATAGAAATAAGCAAAGGGAGATACTTAATCTCTGGCTAGGAACACTGGTGGTTTCACAATGCGCCTTACAAAACCACTTGTTTCCTGTACTACATTTAGCAACCAAATAACCTGAGTAATACAATAATGATTCGGTCGGAAATGTATTATACCTACTGGCTTCTATGTATTTGAATTCGATTGAGATAAAGTTAGCTAGTTCCGAGATAGAATAGAGATAGGAATAACGTACCTATAATCTCTGCCTAGGAACACGTAATTTTCACAATATGCCTTATAGAACAGTTTTCGGTACCACAACAGATTTAGTAACAAAAACCCTTGTTAGAATGTTGTTGACTCGGCCGGTTTATAAAACTGAAATATCTACTACCTACTAGGTATAATCTATTCCTGCCAGTTCCAGATTTATCTTAGGAAACTCTAAAACATGAGATCCGTTAGCAATGTGTTATTGTAAGCAAACTGGCGTACCAATTGGCACTCATCCAAAACTTGAACGCCATGTCCAAATTTCAATACTTACGTTTGAGAATAGTTGCTTCCTTAGATATAGTAGATAACTTTCAGATTCTGCATGCTTTCAAATAACTGTTATTGAATCAAAGTAAGTGAATTTTTACTTAAATAATTCAAACTAGCTGATGTCCGCCCTTGTTTCGCCGAGGTACCTACAATAGCTTAGAATAGGTGCACATAAGTTAGCATTTAGCTTCTAGGCATTAAAGTATTTTATTTAATTTTTTTACTTTTTAAACTTTGTCAATTTATTTTTTAATATCATCAAGTGAAAATCTTTCTCCTAATATGGAGATTTAATAGAAAGGCAAAGAAATAAATAAAATTGTTGTTTATTTTATTGCGTAGACTTAGGCACCTTCCCGAGTTTAATGAAACATGATAAACTCATTCCCTTATTTAAATCAGGAAATAAAAACGACCTTAATAATTACAGACCTATTTCAATTTTACTAACTCTCAGTAAGGTTTTTGAAAAAAATATTTTGAGCCAATTAATAAATCACTTTAACACTAATAACTTACTGCATCCCGAGCAGTAAGGCTTCACCAAGGGTCGTAATACAACTGATGCGGGCGCTAAACTTTTAAAACATATATACGATGCCTGGGAGCGTTCACAGAATGCTATTGGTGTTTTCTGTGATCTGTCCAAGGCATTTGATCATAAAACTTTATCGCTGAAATGAAGCCACTATGGCATCAGAAATGTTGCACTCGATCTCATTGCTTCTTACCTAAACAATAGAACTCAGAGGGTATTCGTAAACCACGTGAAGTCAGAGGGCTCAACTGCATTAATGGGTGTCCCACAAGGCTCCATCTTGGGTCCTTTTCTATTTTTAGTGTATATAAATGATTTACCATACCATACCGACAATGTCTGTGACATTGTATTGTTTTCTGACGACACATCACTTATTTTTAAAGTGGATAGAAGCAAGGGCAATTTTGAGGATGTAAACAATGCAATATCACACTGGTTTACTGTCAATAATTTGTTACTGAATGCTAAGAAAACCAAGTGCTTAGAATTTGTTCTACCTAATGTTAAGAATATTGATAAAACTATTATGATAAATGGAGAAGCACTAAAAATGGAGAACTCCACAGTTTTCTTGGGGGTGACCTTGGATAATAAGCTTCAATGGGGCGCTCATATAGAGACACTAGCGCGAAAACTTAGCTCGGCTGCTTTTGCTGTCAGGAAAATTAGACAGTTTACCGATATTGAAACGGCTAGACTTGTCTACTTTGCGTACTTCCACAGTGTCATGTCGTACGGCATTTTATTGTGGGGCAGAGCAGCTGATATCCAATCCATTTTTATATTGCAGAAAAGAGCCATCCGTTCTATTTATAAACTCGGATCACGCGTATCACATCGTGAAAAATTTAAAGAGATTGGTGTTCTTACAGTGCCTTCGCAATACATATCCAATAATATAGTCTTTATTAGGCAGAACCTTAATCTTTATAAGCAAATAGGTGATACTCACAATCGATACACTAGAAACCGCCATAAGCTAGTAACAGCGTCGTATCGTGTGCGCAAAGTGCAAAAATCCTTTGTGGGGTCGAGTGTACGCTTTTATAATTATGGTTCCTAAAGAGTTTCTGGATTTGCCATTACATAGATTTAAAGACTGTGTTAAGCATTTGTTAAGTCGAGGTTATCACACTATCGATGATTTTATTAATGACAAAGTTGCATGGAAGCAACCGACCTCGCATCCAGTGAACCGCAAGTCAGTGTGACACTTGAAACGTATGTGTTGTGTTATCTACATATTGTAACCTTTTCTTTTCTATGAAAAGAGCAACTGCTGAGTTTCTCGCCGGCTCTTCTCAGAAGAATCAGCTTTCCGAACCGGTGGTAGAGTCTTAACGTTTCATAAGTGGCACAAGTTGTCCTACATGAAATAAATAAATCATTTATCATTTATCATTTCTTCTCGCAATCGAAGTGAAAAGTGGAGTGTTTACCTCGGGACTAAAAGCCATTCTACTCGATTCGACTCATCTGTTCAGCCCTTTATAAGACGAAATATGGAAGTGAGATCTTGGAAATGGACACATCTACTTTTTACACGGGGGTTGAGCACTTAACTAGCAGGTTTAGTCATAAATCTAATAATACATAACCCCACTGGAATCTCAGGAACATAACCCTTAATCTCAACGGTTCCAAAACATAACCTCAACGCTACTTAAGGGAGCAATCGGCATTTTGGGACGTCCAGGCGGCAGGCCGTTACATTTGTCTTGTACTCTAGGATAACCAATCTTCAATGACATTTGGACGTGACTATCAATCTTGGTACGTAAGCCGGAATTGATTAGTTTCGGTACAGTTAGTAGGTAGGTATATAAATGTAAGTATCCATATCCATACTATCATACTAATATCATACTATATTATTAATGCGATAGTTTATCTGTCTGCCTTAAACGGCCCACGGATTCAACCGATTTTGATGGAATTTGGTACAACGATAGTATGTACACGCCCCTTTATGCTAAATTAAAATATTTCATTACCAGATGATAACCGCGACGTCGTCCGCTTCGATTATGTTTTTCTTATTTCCGCGGGAATTTTGTCGAGAAATGTAGTCCTTCCTATGTCCTTCCCCGGGATGCAACCTAACTCTGTACAAAATTTTGTCAAAATCGGTTTAAAAGATGAGCCGAGAAAGACAGACACACTTTCGCATTAATAATATTAATAGTTTTTTACAGAATTTTACTCTTATGATTAGTCATATCACCAACATTATTAATTCTATCCTAACTTAATTAAAAGCTAATAGAGTCTTAGCATTTGTAGGTAAATGGATTAATTCGAGGAGTTAAAGTTACATAAGTACGAGCTAGCCAGCCATTTGGTGCAATGCAAGTTAATAAGTCAGCCCGACCTATTTACGTACTAGAAACCTAGAAATTAATTACTATCTTATACGTGATGCCTGCGACTTCGTCCGCGTGGTGTAAGTACATTTAATTTTAACCGGAACCCCTTTATTTTCTGGCATAAAAAGTAGCCAATGTCACTCTCCCACTATACCCAAGCAAAACATCACGTCGATCAACAACAAACAAACATTTGCATTTATAATATTATGTAAGTATAGTACTACATTATGCATTAAGTTCTAAAGGGAAGCAATATTAATAAATAATAAAAGTATAGTACCTTTAAATTTAATTGAAATTTAAAGCGGCCTTACCGAGAACGGCCTGACCGATTTTTCTATTTATTTATTTTAAAATGTTCGTAAAAGTCTGAATCATGTTTTTATGAAAAGAAAAATTGGAGAAGCATTTTCAGAAAATTTTCAAATTCAGGAAAAATAGAATGTACTTTTTTCGGATTAGTTTTTTTTTAAAGAGAATTATAGATATTTATAAGTTATACGTTTTTCTTTGAGCTTTTAAATTTGAACCCAATAAATCCCACTCAATTTAAACAAACGAAATCTGTGTTTATTTGTATAGGTACCTATCTAACCAACTCACAAACTATTAGACTATTTTATGAGTTTTTGCTCAGGTATGAGAACACAAAAGAAAGTCGTCAGAGCTTGTTCTACTAAGGTGTCACGGACCTAAATTTAAAGATTATAGGTTCACCAGGGGACCTCACAATCAAGTAACTAATTTGTTAGTTGCTACACATGGTAACAAGCTTTGTTTAGGTACCAAGCCTTGTTAAAATGTATTTTATACTCAAATAGTGTATGTCCTTTAACTATGCCTAAAGAGACCCAAATCCTGCGTGTGAAAGAAGAAAAATGGATAAGTTATGCCAGCTGTCAAAAATAAAAATATTCAGGTACAGAAATAAATCCAACAATATTTCAAGTCACATATCAACACCGATCATCGTTTTCAAAGTAAAAGGTTTGTCACGTTATTGTCGATTCGGGTAACCGCGTAGTAAATCGTTTTCGCAATAACGTTATATTACGACCTTTAGGGAAAATACGTAATCGTTACTCTTTTGTCCTTCGCTTCCAGCATCCGTGACGTCAGAGCATCGATCGGTTTAAACCCCAACTCCCAAGCAGGGGTTGAATCTTTGTTTCCAAAACAATAAAGGGCAAAGCAGTGACATTTAAGAAATGAGCTTAGGTTGACGTACTAAATCCTTTCCTATACTGACATCATTGACGACGTCAAAAGGTCATGACCATTAATGGTATTACTAGATGTCCGCGTCTTCGTTCACCTGGACGAAGATTTTTTGATTCCCGCCGGAACACTGTAATTTTACAAGATAAAATGTAGCCTACAGTCATGTCCAGCTCCGGGAATAACGGGATGTAACCTCAACCTCTGTAGATACCAAATTTTGTCAAGATGGACGTGAAAGCGTAGCAGACAGACAGACACACTTTCACATTTATAATATGAGTAAGGATTAATCAGAATTCAAATTTTATGATTTATGGGCATATAATGTTTTTTTAATAAGCTAAGTAATTAGGTCCACAATTAAAAATATATATTCTTCGGATTCTGGGTTACTTCGTAATTCGATCGTCAGGTAGGCAAGGTATGGCACAAGACAGTCACAACTTCAGAGTTGACGAGTACAACTGAACGTTTACCTAAGTACATATCAAAAAGAGGGTAAAGTGGGTACCTATGATTTATAGACTAGCGCTTGGCTGCAATCAAACTTGCGGAAGTACTGATGCAGCCTAAGGTGGAAAGCACTTGCCTAGAAGATGCCTATTCACTCCTGATTTAAAGATTCCAATATTATAAATGGACGGAAAAATGGAAGCCGGAAGGACTTTCCATATCCTAGCGGTTCGACTTAGAAGCAAATTGCTTAAGTTCACCTAGGTGGAGGACTGCTAATGCTGCGCTTTCTAGTGCGAGTTCACCATTCCAGCACAGCACAGTTCGAAGAACTTATCTAGGGCCATATTTATAAACCGACATTAGTTAACAACAGGTTCTAAAGAACCTTTACCACAGATTGGCCGATACTTGAAAACGTGTTATTAGTTGATATCGGCTTATTACTACGAGCCTAAGACGAAATAGAACGAGGTTGGGATAGGAGTCTTAAGATCCGCTGAACGTACTTACAAATAAAACTCAGTTCTTTATTCTTCACGAGCTCATCGAACCAGCATCCAGGCTGGATCCACTGCCCGGGGTTAGGGTAGAAATCCACGTCACCAATTGGCAGGGGAAATCCAAAAAGCCCTGGATTTGTATGAAGCACGTCTACGAATATAGCGTCTCCTCTAGCAAGGTGGTTCTCTTTGCCGCCCAAACTGTAACCGGGATATGCCGGATCCAAGCCTAAAAAGGAGAGTATTAAAAGTACATAAGTACTTTCATTACGTTATGCTCTCGAATTTCTTCGTAGCGTAGTTTTAGTAGATAAGATACCGTTGAAATTTTGAGATTTATATTGAAACGTATCGGTACATTAAACCTACGAATAATTTTGAACAATTGAAAATTGAACTTCGTCTTAGTAAAAAATATAATCGTGTAAAAAATATTATTATCCTACAATAGTTTGAGATTTGAGTATTGTATTGTTTTGCTGATAAGCAAGGGAATATTTTAAGTTAAAATGTTTCTAAGTTAAGTACAATCTGGGTGATTTTATCATATTTTCAAGCATTTTAAATTAGATATATCTAGAGCATAAGGCTACATGTGCACGGATTTATTCAATCCACCCAAAGACGAGTATAGTCCCAAAAACTCATCTGACCCGGTGGTCATCCGTCTTATTTTCGTCAGCGTCATCATTGGTCTCATTTGGTTTGTTTTAACTAACGAGTCCCGTTTGCATTAGGATAAAAAAAATTCATTAAATTCATTAAAAACTTATTGTTGACTCAAACTTTAAAGTTAGGAAGTATTTACTCACGTAAGCAGACTTACCAGTTATTCTTCCCAACCTCAATCCCCTCGTCTTGAGGACCTTCCCTGCAAACCCAGCAGCTTCCGCTCCCAAAGAGAATCCTACAATATGTACAGTTCCTGCTGGGACGCCAGAAGAGTTCAAGAACTCTACGAAATCTGCTAACCGTACTCCCATATATCTTGTGTTACTTACTGCTGATATGTACCTTGAAGGAGAAGCATTTGCAAATCAAATTGAAATTTTTAATTAAAATTCAAATAAACATTACAAATGCTTTTGAATCGTCAAATGAATCTACCGCTAGTTCGGAATGTGTACGTACGCAGTCTCCACTCTTCATTCCTGAACACGTCTACTCAATCATGCTTTCAGTTCTGCGTCAGATATGACCAATCCTTTTGAGCTAACTATGTCGGCCTTTTTGTTACCAGTAATGGTATAAGGAAATTATAGTTTGTGAAGGTCAATATGATGAGTTGTATTAATGTAATTCCAACCCGACCCTTCACGGAATCTTAAACCAACGATCAAAAAGCAAAGCTCATCCTAAGCCGAGTAGAAAATACGTTAATGTTTGTGCATAATTGTAGAGATGAATAATTTATCTTACGTCAGTCTCGTAATGGGATGCCTGTTTAGGTCAGATATATTTCTGCACCCTTAGCACATACTTCAACCAATCTTTGCATATCTCGGTAACTATTTTTTTCTATACAATATAATCCCTTGTTTCACGATAAAGACGATAGACTACTGATATTAACTGCGCTGAGTTTCTGGTTCTTGCCTTTCTCATTTTAGTGTCTTCTCATATCGAATATTAGCAACCATTAGCCCCGTTTCCACTGCGAGCGGAACGGGGTCCGTACGGACTTCGTTTAACTCGCAGACAAAAACTGCATAAAAGCACTTTCACCAACAAACAGCTGGCGGACAGGATTAAGCAAGTAAAGAGAGTCAAAATGAGCTCGCTCATTAAGGCGACTGTCAAAATTCTTTGCTAGAAAAATGTAGGTAAACCTTTTTTGTCTACACAGAATCTGTTCCATTGGCGCTTAGCCATTTTCCGCTCATCACCCTTTTGCGGTGGGAACCGGACCTTAGGGCTGACTCGCTGTCCGCGACCTAGACGCTGCTGTACAGAATAAGGATCAGATACCTACTCAGTTTGTTCTATTTGATTTGCTGAAATTCTTCAGCCAAGAGGTTTGGACTTGGCCTTCGGCCTGTTGCCGGCTATTTTCCCCTGAATTGTGAGCCAGTATTTAATCGTGGGGGAAAACTCAAGCCCCAAAACAAGGCTATTTAGGTTCATATTTCTTTGTAATTATAGTGTTTCGATGTTCGATATCGAGAAAGGCTAGCTCGTGCTAAAATAACCGAACATGTCCTCGTTGTTTCAAGCTTTGCTGTACACAAGGGACTTACGGTCCAAAACGCTTAAGTTTGCGTCGGGACGGTTAACCTGTGCGGTCAATGAGACTGGAATGCTTTCCATTTGATCTCTTTTCGTTTGAAAAATTTCTAACGAGTATCGTGCTATAATCATGCCTTCTTAGTTGTAATTTTTAATATTATAAATAAGAATCTACTTATAATAATTATTATCATTCTAAGATTCTTATATAATGGATTAAACCATTATGTGTTGGTTTTTATTTTGAATTCACATTATTAGATAACTTTTCACTTAATTACTTACGGGAATATTCCTTAACTATCATAGGTAATAGGTACTTAGATTAAGACCATAGTTAAGTAAGTGGAAGCAATCGACTTCGCGTACAACGCCTCACAGTATAGTATAATAAGTTACTCTACTATATATTATACATAAATCATTATTGAATGTAATATTTTGCTTTTTAAAAAGAACAACTGCTGAATTTCTTACCGGTTCTTCTCAGTAGAATCTACTTTCCGTACCGGTGGTAGAGTCAAAACATGACGTAATATAAGAGGCACTATATCGAATAATTAAATTGAATATCTATTAATTTTTATAGCGTATGGTAACAGTAAAGTATTGGAAGGTCTTACCATGGAAAAACAACAAGTCGGGACCAATCGACTGCAATGAAATTGTAATCACCTTTGTGTAGAAACGCTGAAAAAAATGCCAGATTTAATTCTACATCTTTACTAACTGAGAAAATATGAATTAATCTTTAAACATTGCCGATTGATTGGTGTCAGAAACTCAACATAGGAAAAGGTTACAGCAAATCTTACTAATATTATAAATGCGAAAGTTTGGATGGATGCATGGATGTATGGATGTTTGTTACTCAATCTCGTCCCAACGGCTGAATGGATCTGGCTGAATTTGGCACAGAGATAGATTATAGTCTGGAATAGCACATAGACTACTTTTTATGCCGAAAAATTAAAGAGTTCGCGCAGGAACCAAAAATCCTCAAACCACGCAGACGAAGTCGTCATCATAGTAAAGTATACAATTGGCTATTATTGTACCTAACGGTTTGTCTGTTGGTTTTCTTTCAATCAAGCTGAAATTAAAAATGCGAAAGTGTGTCTGTCTGTCTATCTGTCTGCTACGCTTTCACGGCCCATCTGTTTTGATGAACCGATTTTGATGCTACAGGGATAGGTTGTATCCCGGCGGCATAGGCTACTCTTATCCCGGAAAATTAAAGAGTTCCCGCGGGAATCAAAAAATCTTAATCCACGCGGACGATGTTGCGGGCAGCATCTAGTAGTGAATAATATGAATTTGGAGAGCGACATAGGTTACTTTTATCCCTGGACGCGAAAGAGTTTCCCCGGAATTATTAATCCACGCGGACGACGCGTGCATCAGTTAGTTAACAATGAACAGATTTCGTCTGAAACTGACAATTACTGCGCAGACTTGCCAGGTATTTTTATACAAAGGAAAAGCTAGACGCTCAGGGCTAGACATTTAAACCACCTTAACCTGAATTTGTAAAATAAGTATAGATTCCTTTTCATTTTAGAAATCATTAGTCGTTGAACCTTGTCGTTGCTTGCAGTCATAGCTATTTATAGTCCTTACAGCATATTTCAGTGAATAAAAAAATCCATTTAAAGTTTTTGTGCTATAGCAGCCAGGGCGGTTTAATATTAGCGTTTTTTCGGCGCGCACCTATTTAAGCTCGATTTTGGAAGAGCGTGCAGGTGCGTAGAGGTGCGCCCATGGCCCCACGCGCACCTCATACGAGCGTTGACGCATCTTTAAGAGACTTATGACAACCTCCGTGGCGCAATGTTGAGCACTGTTGTCTTAACGTGCGGAGGTCGATCCCCGGCTGGGTCGATTTGGGAATTTCATATTTTCCGAATTTTACCTTGTCTGGCCTGGTGAGGGCTTCGGCTGTGGCCAGTTACCACCCTACCGGCAAAGACGTGCCACCAAGCGTTTTAGCGTTCCGGTACGATGCCTTGCCGAAACCAACTAGAGGTATGGGTTTAATATAGCTGCCATACCCCTAACAGATTAGCCCGCTACCATCATAGACTGCATTGGCACTTACCATCAGGTGAGATCACAATCAAGGGCTAGCTCGTAGTGGATAAAAAAATAAGCTCGTATATTACTGACAACTATAAAATTATAAATTATCCATCCCATCCCATCCTCTGTGTTCTTTCATGATTATAATATTGGGCTCTTCAAGGGGCGGATGAACAAATATGTCAAAAGCCAGCAACGCATTGGCGGCTCCTCTGGTGCTACAAATGTTCATGGGCGGCGGTAATCATTTACCATCAGGTGACCCACCTGCTCGTTTGCTCGCTATATATATTATTTTAAAAATAAGCGCGTGTATGCGTATCCGGCTTTTAAAAGCTCCAAATGAGGAGCGCGTGAGAGACTAACCTAAGAAATTTGAGTTAAAGAGGATATATTTAAGACTAGCGAATGCCCGCGACTTCGTCCGCGTGGATGGAGGTTTTTCGGTCCCGCGGGAACTCTTTAATTTTCCGGGATAAAAGTAGCCTATGTGTTATTCCAGACTATAATCTATCTCTCTGCCAAATTTCATCCAGATCCGTTCAGCCGTTGGGGCGTGATTGGTAACAAACATCCATTCACACATCCATCCAAACTTTCGCATTTATATTAAACTCGCCGGCATATTTAGCGGAATATAAAAAAGGTCCATAGTTAAAAAAATATGGTTTTATTTTAAAATCTACTTACTACACTTCTTTTGTTATTTAAAGTTTCATTTGTTTTACTTAAAATGAGATCACATTAAGAACAGATTTTGCGAGTAAAGGCTATTTGTGAAAAATGGTACATTTTTGAAATGTAATATTAAAAAAACAATTAATTAAATTAGAAAAATGGTGATTAATATCGCGTATTCCCTCCACGTGCTCTTATTAAAGTTTCTACCCGTCTAGGCATACTGAGAATGATGTTATCGATGGTCTCCTGGGATAGTCTCCGCCATTCCTCAACTACGGCGATTCACAGTTCTCCCACGTTGGCAGGAGCTGGAATTCTTGACTTAACTTTTCTTTTCAGTAAGTCCCAAACGTGCTCTATTGGGTTCATATCCGGTGATCTCGCCGGCCACTCCATAACAGTGATATTCATATCATTAAGATAAGCTTGAGTTACCCGAGCGGTATGCGGCCGAGCATTATCCTCCATAAAAACAAAATCTTCACCGATATATGGGGCAAACGGTACGACATTTTCTTCTAAAACTTCTCTGATATAGCGGTCTGCAGTCAGACTCCCTCTGTCAATCACTACCAAGTCTGTGCGAACTCCCAAACAAATGCCCGCCCAAACCATTATTGATCCACCACCGTATGCAACTGTAGTTTCAAAATTTTTCTGAATATATCGTTCTCCTTTGCGTCTGTATATTCTTTGCCTGCCGTCAATTTGATTTAACAGAATTCTGCACTCATCACCAAACAATACCATACTCCATTGGTCCGCGTTCCAAAGTCGATGTTCCTGAGCAAAAGTTAACCTGTTTCTACGATGATTTACCTCGAGCCTTGGAGCCTTGGCGGGCACAAATGAACCCAAACCAACTTCTTCGAGCCATCTTCGTACTGTACGCTCACTTACGGTTACACCCCGCACTGCTTCTAACTCATGTCGGGCTTGGACGGCCGTCAAACGGGGGTCCCTACGTACACGAAGCCTAATGAAACGATCATCCCTACTCGAAGTGCGTCTTTTTCTGCCTTGTCCTGCTCTTCTCACATAAGTACCGGTCTCCCTGAATCGTTGGATACTGCGATGGATCTTTGAAACTGGTCGACGAAGATCTCTGGATATCACTCTGTAGGTTTGACCATTTCTTCGCATTTCGAGTGCCCTGGCAATCTCCGTTGGGGCTAAGTCAGGCATAATTCAGTCATCAACTCCAGAAAGATACGCGATTAAAAAAAACTAACAAAAAACAGTATTTCAATTAAATTTTAAATCAAACTCAGAAGGAAGAAATACTCGAAGTTCTCTCCAGATAAGTGTATTTGAATAAAATTAAAACAATTGCATAAAATGTGATGTTCAGTTGTTTTCTTAATTTGAAAATATTTCTTTTTAAATTAAATGACGTATAAACCAGCCAGCAACCTTATATGATACTGATATCAAACCTTTTTTTTATGTTCCGCTAAATATGCCGGCGAGTTTATTAGGTAAGTATTAAGTATAGAAGTATAGACTAGTATAGAAGTATAGATTATAATATTAGTATAGATTAGGTATGTATTTAAATCTAACGTATGAATAGCTCACCATTTTTTAACATAGTAGTACTTGCTCCTGTAACGGCTTCAGAAAATCCAAACAAATAAATTACTGTGGGTCTATATTTACTGAAACGCGTTGAACTTAACGCTCCCACGTCCCCGAGGATGATGGTGTCGTGATAAATTGGATTATCCCTAAAAGTGGAAATCTAAAGTCAGATAAAAATAATATAGCTTTGGACCTGCCTGCAAATAATACCCAACTAGCACACAAGTTGTACCTACCTATAATATCAGCATACTTAATAGATTTTGGCTAACTTGAGCTGTGCAAATTGGATATTTGACTACTAGTCAAATAAATTATTTTTTAATGATTAATTATTAAATAGAGGATCTCTCAAAAGTCGCAATATCCACGTCCCATATTATTTTTATGTTGAACTAGCTGATGCCCGTGACTTCGTCCGCGTGCGTCGTTCGTTTTAATTATACGGGATAGAAAGTAACCTATGTGTTATTTGGCTATTGCAGACTATAATCTATCTCTGTGCAAAGTTCATCTAAGTCCATTTAGCCGTAATGGCGTGATTGAGTAACAAACATTCATTTGAGGTTTTTTTGGTTCCCGCGGGACTTCTTAAATTTTTCGGGATAAAAAGAAGCCCACGTGTTATATCAGACTACGATCTATCCTGTGCCAAATTTCATCAAATTAATCCGTTCAGCCGTTCAGGTTTGATTGAGCGTCACTCGTTCGTGTGGCATAAGTTTTTGTTCAATTCCCACAGCACTTCATTATTTTCCGGGACGAAAAGTAGCCTATGCCATTGTCCACATCCTCAACTATACCCATGCAAAAAATTACGATAATCTGTTGCGGCGTGATTGGAGGACTAACTATTTATTACACGTCCTTGGGGATAAAATTTACAAAAATATGTGAATCAGGTATTTCTCCATTTCAAACGAAAATTCCAAAAACCCAACCAAGTTACCAAAAAATACCTAGTTTAATGGCTCTAACTTAAAAATTAATGACAGACTTTTTTACAAACTTTCAACCCCTATTTTACCCTTTTGGGGGTTGAATTTTGAAAAACTATGACACACGTACTTCTTTATTTTTTACCAAAAGCCAAAATACTAAACTTCGTTGATATAACTTGAGTAATATCCTGTGAAATGAAGGCCTTACATACCAACTTTCATCCCCTATTTTACCCCTTTAGGGATCGAATTTTCAAAAACTGTGAAACACGTATTTCTTCATTTTTAATCTGCTGTTTATACAGGGTTACAGGAAAAGTCGACCTAGATCCGTTAAGGGCGTGTAGTACACATCATTTCTGAATGATTTCACTATGGAACCCCCCATCCTAAACTTAACCGTTTTCGAGATATTCGAGTTTTAATTTTTTTTATGAAAATGCCCAATTTTTCGGCTATTGAATTGAATATTTTGAATTTTTTTGACTCTTATGATTATTTTTTTGGTTTTTTACATGAAGAATGAGATGCTTAATGACCTCAATGACTAAAATTGCACGTAAGTTAACTAAATAGGTCATTGTAGACGATCGAAACTTAAGAAAATAAGTACAAATTATAAAAAAATATTTTTCTTTTCTGGATATCTCAAAAAATTATTATGGCACTTGCTCTGCAGATGTGCTTAAAAACATCTACATTTTATCAGCTATCCAACGAGGTATAATAACCTAGGGTTGTATTTAAACTCATAGAAAAAAACATAGTTGAAAAGGTTCAGGTAGTAGGTCTAACGGGTCCCTCGGCTATTGTGGAAAATGGATTGGACGAGGTGGTCCTTTACCCTGGCCAGCCAGATGTCCCGACCTGACCCCCATGGATTTTTATGTATGGGGGCACATGAAGAGCCTCGTTTACAGTGAGCCCAACCCCATATCGTCAGTGGAAGTTCTCAAAGAAAGGATAATTAATGCTGCTAACGACATAAGAAGAACATTAACCACTGGTGTAGTGAAAAGTGGACTACGTGAAAGAATGAGAAAATGTGTGCGGCGAAATAGAGGTGGACACGTAGAACATGAACTATAAAAATTTATTCAAAAACATTAGGTGAATAAATGTTATTTTGAACTGATTTATTGTTTCATTTAGCTTACTACAATCACCCGTTAGACCTACTACCTGAACCTTTCCAACTATGTTTTTTTCTATGAGTTTAAATACAACCCTAGGTTGTTATACCTCGTTGGATAGCTGATAAAATGTAGATGTTTTTAAGCACATCTGCAGAGCAAGTGCCATAATAATTTTTTGAGATATCCAGAAAAGAAAAATATTTTTTTATAATTTGTACTTATTTTCTTAAGTTTCGATCGTCTACAATGAACTATTTAGTTAACTTACGTGCAATTTTAGTCATTGAGGTCATTAAGCATCTCATTCTTCATGTAAAAAACCAAAAAAATAATCATAAGAGTCAAAAAAATTCAAAATATTCAATTCAATAGCCGAAAAATTGGGCATTTTCATAAAAAAAAATAAACTCGAATATCTCGAAAACGGTTAAGTTTAGGATGGGGGGTTCCATAGTGAAATCATTCAGAAATGATGTGTACTACACGCCCTTAACGGATCTAGGTCGACTTTTCCTGTAACCCTGTATACCAAGTTTCATGGCTATAACTTGAGAAATGAAGGACTTTCATACAAACTTTCAACCCCTATTTAACCCTTTTGGGGGTTGAATTTTGAAAAACTGTGACATACGAACTTCTTAATTTTTTACCAAAAGCCGAAACACTAAGCTTCGTAGATGTAACTTGAGCAATATATTGAGAATTGAAGGACATTCATACAAAATTTCAACCCCTATTTTAACCCTTTGGGGGTAAAATTTTGAAAAACTGTGACACACATACTTCTTTATTTTTTATCCCTAGCCAAAATACCAAGTTTCGTTGATATAACTTGTAAGATATCTTGAGAAATGAAGGCATTTCATACCAACTTTCATCCCTTATTTTACCCTTTTGGGGGTTGAATTTTTAAAAACTGTGAAATATGTATTTCTTGATTTTTAACTCGCAGCTCATATACCAAGTTTCATGGCTATAGCTGTCATAAAAAAATTCAACCCCTATTTTACCACTTTAGGGGTTGAATTTTGAAAAACTGCGACACACGTAATTCTTTAATTTTTATCGAAAGCCTAAATACCAAGTTTCGTTTATATAACTTGAGAATATCTTGAGAAATGAAGGACTTTCATGCAAACTCTCAACCCCTATTTCAACCCTTCCGGGTTAGAATTTTTAAAAACTGTGAAACACGTATTTCTTCATTTTCAACCAGTAGCTCGTATACCAAGTTTCATGGGTATAACTTGAGAAATGACGGACTTTCATACAAACTTTCACCCCCTATTTCACCCCCTTGGGGGTGGAATTTGGAAAAATTCTTCCTTAGTGAGCGCCTACGACACAAAAGGAACCTACTGTCAAAATTTCAAGTTAATAACCCCAGCGGTTTAGGCTGTGCGTTGATCCCTTAACGATTTTATATATATATTAGATTAGATTAGATATTAGATTAGAACACCGCCAACTTCGTAAGTTACTTGACGTATAACTGTTTCTGATATATTTCAAGTCTCCCTCAAATTCTTCCCCCATTTTAACCGACTTGCAAAAAGAGGAATTCCAACTCAATTATTTTTTACCATTGAAAATGGTTATCAAATGCAAATCGCCTGAGACGTATTTTTGGCCATAGCTCCGAGGATTTTCGGAGGATCGAGATAGGAATAGTACCAAGAGCTGAGGAATTTATCGAAACACGTATGAGCTTTTGAATTTTGAAAATCGGCCGGTAACTTTTAATGTAATTTTGAAAAATGTAAAAAAGTCGAGTATTTTGGGGGGTCTATGTTTATCTAAATCAATACTAAAATTCGAACGTGTCTGTCTGTCTGCTACGCTTTCACGACCCATCTGTTCAACCAATTTTGATGAAATTTGGTACAGGAATAGGTTTTATGCCGGAGAAGGACATAGGCTACTTTTTATCCCGGATAAAATCCCGGATCCCGGATTTCCCGCGGGAATAAAAAAAATTGTCTCTTCAACCGATTTTGATGAAGTTGAAGGACATATGGAACGACGCGGACTAAGTCGCGGGCATCACCTAGTTGTAAATATTTCGGAAAAAAACGACTTAAGAAACAACGAAAAAAAGGTTCCTAGGGTATAGTTTAGCTACAAAATGGCGAAAAAGTTTTGAAAATTGGTTAATAATTGTGACCCTGTAGGTGGTCCCTTTAATGAGAAATCTTAGATAGTTAAAGTATGATAATGAATAATTTTATTTTTCTCTTCCATAATGATTCTTGTAATGTAGGTAGAGATAGAGAAGTCACTGTTACCTGTTCGTAAAATTTGGGATTGAATTGATGTAGAATCTATGATTATTGACCGCTCGTCATAGTAATGGTGTTAAAAGATGCGGATGCAGGGGAGAAGTGTATTCGAGTTGTAATTTTGAAAATCGATTAATACATTTTTATATAACTGCTGAAAAAAGGAGTATATTGTTTTCAGGGTTCATGAATGTATGTATGTATGTATGTATGTATGTATGTATGTATGTATGTATGTATGTATGAATGTATGTATGTATGTATGTATGTATGAATGTATGTATGTATGTATGTATGTATGTATGTGAGTTTGTATATTCCACCATAACTTCTATACGCCTGAACCGATTTTGACAAATGAGGTATCGTTAGAATCCCTAGCTTATTCCGGGTGACATAGGCTAGTAATTTTTTTTTTAATTGATGGGGTGACCATGGTTCCGCATTAAAGACCAAAATTGAAAAAATAAATCGAAAATAAGATTAACTATATAATCATCATCTAGAAAATGATGAGTAGATTCCAAAAATATATAACACTATAGTTCAATATTTAGTGATTCACCAAAAAATATCATTTAATAAAAAATGTGAATAAGATTCCAAAGGCTCCCAATATGCAAATCGCTTATGGAGGTAAACTCCAAAAATAATATGGCAGGGCAGTCGTATTTTTTAATTCGTTAAATTAATTTAGAATAGAATAGAATAGAATAGAATAGAAAAATCTTTATTGGCAGCAATAAACACAGATGCACAAAATAAATCAAAATTAAAAATGAGTTACATACATATTATAAAATGTAAGTTTGTACAGCAGTGTAACGCTACCAACAGGTGAGTCACTCAGCTTGTGTAGGGGCTCCTGGCCTCTCAGACTTAAAACTGGCGATGCCGTCAGGACTCGCATCTGAGGTGCCAGGTGTCCCAACGCTGATTTTCAGTGACCGCCTTTCGATGCGAACGTCAATGATATAGCCTTTATATTTTAGGCAGAGTATGTATTATCTTATGTTGGTGTAAAAAGAAAATCTGAGAAAACTGAATCAAAAATAGGTTTTGTAAATACTAGTAAATTGTGAATAATAAATTAAACTTATGACTTGAGTATAACTAAACTAGAAAAAAATTATAATAATGATTATGTACACAGCTTAAAGTATTCTTAAAAAAAAAAAAAATCTTAAAATTATTTATTAGAAATCTTAATAACAATAAAATAGTACGCTCTCACTGGATATAGTGTAAAATCTAAGTAATAATAAAAAAGTAAAATATAAAGGTATTTATTGATATTGAATATTTAAAAGAAACTTTTTATATTTATGCTTAAAGCTGCTGATCGTTCTAAGATTTCTGTAGGGCGGTGGGAGATTATTCCAACATTTAGTCGCGTTGTATTTAAAGCTTCCTAAGAAAGCAGCAGTTGAATGACGAGGCATTAGTATTAAATATGAGGCTGCCCTGGTTTGGTGAGTGGTATGCACATCACTCGCCCACTGGAGCTTATGGAAAAGATACTGAGGAACTTTAAACTTAATGACTCCAAATAACAAAGTCGCAAAATGTAATTGTCGTCTGTACTCCATCTTCATTATTCCAGCGTTGTTCAAAAATGGAGTTACATGGGTACGTGGTGGAATATCGAAACAGTAGCGAGCACAAGCATTTTGAACTCTTTGTATTAGGTTCTTAGTGCGAGCCAAAAGTCTTGGGCCAATAACAATGTCTGCATAGTTAACTTTGGATAATACTAAGGATTCGCAGAGCCGAATGCGGACTTCAGTTTTTATAAAAGGTCTAATACGGTACAAAACCTTGAGGCGATAAAAGCAGTTTCGAACTGTATATAAAATATGTTTTTCAAACCGAAGATTTTCATCCATCACCACACCAAGATTTCGTGCTTCTGTTACACGCTCAATATTTTCGCCTTGAACTCTAACTATTGGTTTTTTATTGGATATTTTTTGTATTTGACTTTTAGTGCCCAAAATCATATATTTGGTTTTACTAGGATTAAGAACTAGACAATTTGAATCTGACCAACTGGCTATGTTGTTAAGGTCTTCATTAAGCTTTTTTACAGCTTCATGAGCCTCACTTGGGGGGAAAGATATATAAATTTGAATGTCATCCGCATACATATGATAATGGCAATGATTGATTGTATTAATAACACCTGTACAATATAAAATAAATAAAAGTGGACCTAAAATGGAACCCTGAGGAACACCTCTGTCAACAGGTCTATATTTAGATTTAGTAGTAGACCCATCATCTTGTTTTAATTCAACTAATTGAGAGATTTCACTTGTTGAAAAATTTTGAGGAAGAGATTTTTATTTTTTTAAGAATCAACAAAAGCTGGAGTGATTTTTGACCGATCGTCATGGTAATGGTGTTTAAAGATGCGGATGCAGGCGTGAAGTGCATTCGAGTTAGAATTTTGAAAATTAGTTACTATAGATTTTTGAAAAATTCGAAGAAGATATTTTTATTTCAGAATTTTTTATCGAAAATTTTTGTATTCATTTTCAATGCTCCGATTCTTGCGGGGAGTGCGAAATCTTTGAATTTTTTAATCAGTTCGGCGCGTTAACTTATTTACAAATATGGGGTTATAAACTTATATCTTTATGAATTTACGTACCTAGTGAATAATTTATATTGTATATCGATGGCATCGTCTCTTTCACAGCACCCTTCGCAATCGCCCACGGGTGCTGGCATGAAGCACACTTGTGTGATACCTGAAAGCATATTAAATAATAATGTAAGGAAGTATTAGCTGTGATGCCTGCGACTTCGTCCGCGTGGATTGAGTTTTTACCATAGATAATGGTAATCAGATGCAAATCACCTGAGACATATATTAGGCCATAGCTCCGAGGCTTTTGGGAGGATCAAGATTGGAATAGTAGTAGTAGTAATCGGGATTTAGGTGGGTGTTTGTTAACTAAATTGTAAATACTTATTTCGGAAAAAAACGACTTAAGAAACAATGAAAAAAGGGTCCTAGGGTATTAGTTTAGCTACAAAATGGCGAAAATCAGTAAATAATTGTGACCTGTTGGTGGCCCCTTTAGATTTGGAATTGAATTGATGTAGATTCTATGATTATTGACCGATCGTCATGGTAATGGTGTTAAAAAGGTTGTATGGTCGATGTGTTAAAAGATGCGGATGCAGGCGAGAAGTGCATTCGAGTTGCAATTTTGAATTATTCAACTTGTAATGTGTTATTCAAAATATTTCTTTTCTTAAATTTTTGTATTAATTTTCAACGCTCCGAATCTTGCGGGGACTGCGAAATCTGTGAATTTTTTGGTTCCCGCGGGAATTCTTTTATTTAAATACAAATTACATACTGATGAAATATGAATAATATTTTTCGATCTTACCGATATAACAATAAAAAAATATGAACTATAATTAAATATTTAAATAAAAAATCACGAGTGGAACTTGAAAAAAAAGGAAGAAAATAATCGGACTGAACACATCTATCTGGTCTTGAACCGATGTCTTCTGGTTTCGGGACCGGCCCATTTTTCAACTGAGCTATTATAACCTTGTAGATTGTGGCGAATTTACCTTCGTTTTCTAATGATATTGTAGCAGTTTTTCATTGCCTGAAAACACGAATAAAATGACATTTTCTAAAAATGAATCCTAGCTAGATCGATTTATCACCCCCGAAACCACCTGCATATTAAATTTCATGAAAATCATTTTAGCCGTATATACGTCACCGTAAGATTGTAAAAACCGTTAGATTATAATCTAACTCGTGAAATTGCAAACTGTCGAATGATTACAATTTAACGCATTATTTTCCGGTAGATTGTAATCTGTTAGGTATATTAACCCGATAAAACCTAAGGTAACCCACAAGAAACAAACAAGAAAACGTAAATACAATTAATATTTCAAAAATTTACACTCAGAACATTGAACGTTTCACAATCTGTCGACAGTTTGCAATTTCGCGAGTTAGATTATAACCTAACGGTTTTTACAATCTTACGGTGACATATACAATATTAATCACGCTAACAAAGAAGTAAAACAAATTTTTGAAAATATTTTGTTTTTAAGGTGACTACGTCCCCTACATGTGGGGATGTTTTCACATGTGTGGCCGATATCACGCGTCCCGTGGTTAATTCGCCCAAGGTTAAGCGTCATTAATCACAGACGAACTACAGTATGGTGACACATACATTTTCTCTGCATTCAACATGAGCGCGAACTATAGGATTAGTAGTTGTTGGGAGGATAAGGTGCCGTACTACCATTGCTTAACCCAAGATAATTGTTAAAGTTTT
This sequence comes from Erebia palarica, assembly GCA_964035005.1. Classification (NCBI taxonomy): domain Eukaryota; kingdom Metazoa; phylum Arthropoda; class Insecta; order Lepidoptera; family Nymphalidae; genus Erebia; species Erebia palarica. The sequence goes on from OZ035983.1 coordinate 33,755,778, forward strand.
TAGAGGATGGCTTGTATATGTCACCGTAAGATTGCAAAAACCGTTAGATTATAATCTAACTCGCGAAATTGTAAACTGTTGAAAGATTGTGAACCGTTCAATGTTCTGAGTTTCAATTTTTGAAATATTCATTGTATTTACGTTTTCTTGTCGGTTTCTTGTAGGTTAGGTTAGGGTTCGACATAAATATTCAGGTAGTGCCCTGCCGCAGGCTGGGCACTTAGGTTTTATCGGGTTAATATACCTAACAGATTACAATCTACCGGAAATTAATGCGTTAAATTGTAATCTTTCGACAGTTTGCAATTTGACGAGTTAGATTATAATCTAACGATTTTTACAATCTTACGGTGACATATATATATCTGAATATATGTATACAAGAATTGCTCTTTTAAAGGAAATATATAAAATTGGGTATGTTTAGATATCATAAGTAATATTATCTCGATGCTCGAAGCGCACAAGAACAATTGGAAATAACAGCGAAATAAACTTTATGTTACACAGTAATTCTTATAGTTCGTATACAATGTTATCTAACGCACAATGTCTTTACTCGTGCATAAATAATTCTGTGGAACTTAAAACATACAAACGTAACTAGTACCTAACTACTACTAACAAATAATAAAAAAGTCTTTTTAAATTCAGTACCGATTACTTTCTTTATTTTCTTTTATTCCAACCAGTCTACTAAAATCATTTATGTATAATAATTATACATTATTAACTAGCTGATGCTCACGACTCCGTCCGCATGGATTGAGTTGTTTTTAGGGGTATGAACGGAGGAGTTTTGTTACAAACACTGACACGAGAATTTTATATATCAGATTATGAATTGATACATAAATATCTGAAGGTAGGTATATATCCGTAAATAGTGGCAGGTAGGTTCCATAGATTTATCAGTGTAAAATACTATATTAAGGGACGTGGTGGGGTGGTTCCTAGAGCAGTATAGTCTGAGATCAACTTCCTCCTAGACCTAAGGTGATCTCTTTTTCATACGACTGCCTGAAAAAAGGAGTATATTGTTTTCAGGGTTCATGTATGTATGTATGTATGTATGTGAGTTTATATATTCCACCATAACTTATATACGCTTGAACCGATTTTGATAAATGAGGTATCGTTAGAATCCCTAGCTTATTCCGGGTGATATAGGCTAGTAAAATTTAAAAAAAAATTGATGGGGTGACCATGATCCAGCATTAAAAACCAAAATTGAAAAAAAAAACGAAAATAAGATTAACTATATAATCATCATCTAGAAAATTATAAGTAGATTCCAAAAATATATAACACTATAGTTCAATATTAGAGTGATTCACAAAAAAATATCATTTAATAAAAAATGTGAATAAGATTCCAAAGGCTATATTATATGCAAATCGCTTCTTATGGAGGTAAACTCCAAAAATAATATGGCAGGGCAGTCGTATTTTTTTAATTCGTTAAATTAATTTCACTTCTTTAAATTTATTTTGTACCAAAAAGTTATAAAATATGGAGAAAAACGGACAAACAAACATAGTGGACAAGGAAGCATTTATCTCTATATGAGATCGCTGTTTATTATTTACCAAAAAGCACCTTTGCACCCTTCTGCATAAGTAGTTGCTTTTCATCATTTTTGTTTTCTTTCTTTTTTTTTAAGAAATCTATCTATTTAGCGGATGAGTAGGTACCTCTTAGTGCGGAAACAGGCCCAGAATTCCAATCAAGTGGTGGAGTACTCAACTGTGGTAATAGGCATGATGACTGATTTTGAAAAAGGGTCAGATTATGTTCGGAAGTATCTACTATTTCGAATAATTATATTATTTCAGCAGAACAATAAGGTTTGGTAGATAAAATTGGCATTTGAAACTAAAATTTTAAAATTCACGCCAAAACGCTCGCCGATGTCATGGCGTCGTTTGTGACGTCACTATTGTTTTTACCGATGTACTCTGTGCAATGTGCAGTAAACAATAGTGTGATTGTCAAAGCTCGAAAACAAACAATTGTGACGTCATTCCCTTCTTGGTGTTTAATCCATTATGGCGGATTGCTGTATTTTATAGTTTTATTTTATCAAAATAAATAGCAATCTCACTCGAAATAGAAAAATAAATACGTTTTTTATAATCCATGAATCCTATTTCACTAGATAAATTCATAATTTCATTGATTCTTGATTACTGTCATCCCGGACGACTATTTGTCGGCCTTCCTGGCGCAGTGTTGAGCGCTGTTGTCTTACCGTGGGAGATCCTAGGTTCGATTCCCGGCATGGTCAATTTGGAAATTTATAATTTCTGTATTTTCTCTGGTCTGGTCTGGTGGGAGGCTTCGGTCGTGGCTATTTACCACCCTACCGGCAAAGACGTACCGCCAAGAGATTTAGCGTTCCAGTACGATAAGGGCTTTCGAATACCGGTTTTTTTCAATAACAGTATTAATACCGGAAAGATTTTTTTCGGGATCCCGGTATTGGGAAAAACTTAAAATTAGATAGATTTTTTTAACTTTAAACGAGTCTTTTCTGAATGAAACTGCACCATAAAAAACGGTTTTTCCATTAAAAAATATTTTGCACCACATAAATTCAATGAAGAAATGTCATTTTTTTACACGTAAAAATAGTTATTTTAGTCAAAACACAAATTAATAAAAAATTCAATATTTATTTTTTAAAAGAAAATAAATCATAATAAAATATTGCATTGGTTATAAAACAGATTTCTGAACGTTTCGTGAGTCAATAGAAATGCCAAGCCACAGCCAAATTCAAATACTAATTTTTCGCTCTGAGTAATCAAAAAAGACTTCTTCACTGGTTTTAAGCAATAAAGGTGATCTTATTGAGCTAATGTGCTTATGATAGAAGTTTTAAACTTAGCCGAATAAAATCAGTGGCATATATGCAAAAAAGCCACTCTTTCGTTTATAGTGTCACCTATACCGGTATCCCGGTATTAGACATTTCAATACTGGTATTGAAAACGGACGAAAAAACGTACGATGCTATATAGAAACCGACTATATAACTGCCATACCCCTAACAGGTTAGCCCACTACCATCTTAGACTGCATCATCACTTACCATCAGGTGAGCACTAAGCTATCAATCAACTCGTTCTCTAATCCTTTCATAAAATTTCTCTCCTCATTTTCGCGAAAAGGAAAGGATGCAACAGAAACTCTTTTACCTACTAATCAATAATTATTATTTGCGTGAGTAAATTTTTAAGTTAATTAGTTATGTTATGACAAATAAAATAATTATTTAAATTAATTTAAATTTTTCAAAAAGTTCTATTGGGAAAGTACGTCTAGGCCTGTCTGCTATGCTTCCACGGCCCGTCTGTTCACACGATTTTGACGTAAGTACGGGGATGGGATGCATCCCGGGGATGCATATTTTTATCCCGGAAAATTAAAAAGTCAGTCTTAATCAACTCAGACGCGTCAACTATTAACTAATAATATGGAGAGCAGCACAAACATAATTATAGTAGATCTTTGCTACTTACTTGACATAATAACACACACACATGTACAAAGAGGATCAAACATGACTTATTAAAAAACAAAACCTAATAAATATTATTGAGACTGTACTGCCAAATACGTATTCAATGACAGTATTACAACATTACTGTGTTTTAGTACCTATTCTCTACTAATTTGAAACTATTAAGATAGTTGAAACCGTAAAGAATTTAATAAAAAGCATTTCTGAACTGGATATAATGATTTAAAACCAATTTTACCAATGTTAAATAGGCTCTTGGATAATTATATTTTGCATACGATTTTTCAACGATGCGGGCTGAATATCGAGAAAAGTAGATATCAAAATGAAACATCACCTGTTTCTATTTACTTACCGCTCTATTTGTAAAATCTAGTATAATTATTTTGCGAACCCTTGGACTCAACACTTAAATTCTTTATTGATTTATAAATTACTAGCTGATACCCATGACTTAGTCCGCGTGGATTGAGGTGTTTTGGTTTCCGCGGGAAATTTTTAATTTTCCGGGATAAAAAGTAGCCAATATGCTATTCCAGACTATGGTCGATTTATGTGCCAAATTTCATCCAGAACCGTTCTGGCGTGTTTGAGTGACAAACATCCATCCATTCATTAAAATTTTCGCATTTAAATATTAGTATAGACTAGCCGATGCCCGCGACTTTAATTTCCGCGAGAACTCCTCGAATTTCCGGGATAAAAGTAGCCTTAGTAGGAGACACACACATTGTCACATCCTATCTCTGTACACAATCTCAGCAAAATGAAAAATGTAAATATTTATTCAACATACTTATCTGTTAAGTTATTAGTTACTATTTACTCTTTCTTAATTACATACTTAATCTAATGATTTAGATTTCAAATTCCGTATTTACTAAAATAAAATGTAATTGATATTAGCCACTGATCAATATTATGTTCCGTCGTAGTAATTATCAGACCGAAGTCAGTCGACAAACAAATAAACAAAACCTACTTGACCGCTCGAGGCAGAACTTTTGCAGTCCGAATACTCGAACCTAAATTATTCCCCATCACAATCGATCCACCACCGGCAATAGAGTAAAAATCGATTTTTACAAAGTACAAGGCAGCCCTTGACTGCAACTCTTCAAGGGCCAGTTTAATATAAACTAAAATTACCGTTAAAGTTTTTTTTTTCCACTACAAGTTAGCCCGCGATTGACTGCAGTCTAAGGTGGTAGCGGGCTAACCTGTTAGGGGCATGGCAGTCATATTAAATCCATACCGCTATTCGGTTTCTACACGGCATCGTACCGGAACGCTAAATCGCTTGGCGGCACGCCTTTGCCGATAGGGTGGTAACTAGCCACGGCCGAAGCTTCCCACCAGGCCAGACCAGGGAAAATTCAGAAATTATAAATTTCCAAACCCTGCCGGGGTTCGAACCCGGGGCCTCCACGCGTAAAGGCAACAGCACATTCACAGCCACATTTTATCCCGTAATCTTAAACATCTTTACCATCATTAATGGAGATCCGATTGGTGCAGCCCTCTTTGCTTGATTTTTGGTAAGTACTAGTTTAACCGCCTGACTTTCATGTGTGAATGCGGAAGCAAGCAAACTTAGAACGGATACGACAGCTCGTATTAATTACGCGAGCAAAACAGAAAGCAAAATCAAGTTGCAATCTTACTAATATTTTAAATTCGAAAGTTTGGATGGATATATGGATGTATGCATGTATGGATGTATGGATGTTTGTTACGCCCCTACGGTTGAACGGATCTGGCTGGAATTTGGCACAGAGATAGATTATAGTCTGGAATAGCACATAGACTATATACTTTTTATCCCGGAAAATTAAAGAGTTTCCGCGGGAATCAAAAAACCTCAAACCACGCAGACGAAGTCGTGGGCATCAGCTAGTAATTTGAAAATCAAAAACTAATTTAAGTTTTGAGTCCAAGGCTTCGCAAAATAATTAAACTAGATTTAGATTAGAAGCATTCGCTAGTAATAGGCATGATGACTGATTTTGAAAAATGGTCAGATTATGTTCGGAAGTATCCACTATTTCGAAAAAATATCTTATTTCAGCAGAAAAATAAGGCTTGGTAGATAAAATTGGCATTTGAAATTTAAATTTTAAATTTCACGCCAAAACGCTCGCCGGTGTCATGGCGTCGTTTGTGACGTCACTATTGTTTTTACCGATGTACTCTGTGCAGTGTGCAGTAAGCAATAGTGTGATTGTCAAAGCTCGAAACAAACAATTGTGACGTCATACGCTTCTTGGCGTTTAATCCAATATGGCAGATTTTTGTATTTTATAGTTTTATTTTATCAAAATAAATAGCAATCTCACTCGAAATAGAAAAATAAATACGTTTTTTATACTGCATGAATCTTATTTCATTAGATAAATTCATAATTTCATTGATTCATGGTTACTGTCATCATGCCTATTACAATATTAAATTTAATTAAACCACTCACCAATAAAGAAAGACATCAAACGACATGACGCTGTGGTATTAAACATACCCCAATACATTTTAATATTTCCACTTTTCCACGCGTATCGGAAAATATTTCAGATACATTTTAACACAAATCTGTACTGAGATTAATTGGTACACCAATAAACACTGCACCGTATCATTTCAGTGATTGGATCAAAACTTTTTTTCGTTTTGTTATTGATGAACGTTTAATACGAATATAATCCTACAAAGGTTTTGTATTAAACGCGGCAACCGCAAACGGATATTCACTTCTCTATAAGATGCGCTTGTACAATACCTACGTAATTTTTCTTGAAGCAACTTTAAGTACTTCGGATCTTTATTAAATCCCGACGACGAGCATAAATAAATAATGCAAGCACGAATAAATTAATTCAATTTGAATCTATTCAACGTTCAAGGTATTTTTGAAGACTAAGTTTCTAACTATCGCACGGCTCGTTCACGGTACCCGAATGTTATGCAATTGTTTCTATTTTTATTATTAAGTTTTGTCTCCGATAATGGCAGATTAGCCATAGAACCGCGGTATGCAACTGCGCTCTGACGAATCGATTACTTCGTCTTATTGAAAGATAAATTGATTTCAAAGAATAAAATTATTGTGTTCGCTGCCATGTTCGTTTTATATTGACGATGCCTGCGATTTCAATGTTGATGAGTTTAATAAGTAGGTAGGTAGAATAATAGGAATATTGTAGGAAAAGGGTATGTAATCGTCAAATATTATTATCGGCAGAAGTTCACAGTTGAACATACTCGTAGGTCAAAGTAAGTGTCATCACAGCCTTCAATGTGCAGCCGTTTTCCACCAACACATAATCTTATCACAAAAGTCCAGGAAAAAAAAAGATACGCGCCGAATTGAGAACCTACTCCTTTTTTGGAAGTCGGTTAAAAATAGAATCCTCAAACGGCTGTACAAGATTAATACATGCCAAATAATAGCTTTCTACTTAGTACCTATTAAGTCTCTGAGTTAATCCGCGGACGGAAAGACGAACGGAAGGACAGACGAAGGCTTTTAAGGAACAAGACTCAAGGGCGCTAAGAAACCAGGATGTAAAAAAATCTATTTTAATAAATAAATTAATATTATTATAGGGGTTTCTTGTTGACTACGGAACCCTAAAAACTCAATCAAATCGGCCCAATTGGCTTTTTTCTGAGCGCTGCGATGCCATGCCAGAAAAAAACACACAGACAGAACACCCCTCATCCGTCGAGTATCTGAGCCAATTCAAATTTACTTTTTGTACCTACCTACCTATAGTTCGGGCGCGAGTTGAATGCAGAGTAAATGTATGGTGACACATGATACATTTACTCTGCATTAAACTCGCACGCGGCCTGTCTACCTACCTACGTCTACCTACCTACGCATACCTACGCATTGTAAAAAACTTATGAACAAGGAATCATAATATTATCAATTTGATAAATAAATTCCCAGTTCCGTGTCACAACTCACAACATAATATTTACTCTACATTGAATCAGAAATTTAACGTACGGAAGCCACGTCCCTCTCAATTTTATATTAATGATTATCATTACAGTAATTGAATTTAACGACAAGCTCGTGAGTCTAGGCGTTTACATTATCGATGTTCAATTGTATTGTTAAAGATAATTTTGTTTATATTTGCATTTATGAAAATTATTTTAAGTGACACTTTATATCAATATAATAAACCTCTATACCTCTACATAGGTCTGTTTAACATGTTTACGGTTACTTTTGTAAGTTTCAGCCAAGTAGGTACCTACTAGGTACTTTGTCAGAACTTTTTGTCAGTAAGTAGTGTTTTTGAACTCTTAGTGTGAAGTCTGAGCTTATAGTATGTTGGCGTCACATAAAAAGAACTCCGAATGACAGTGGAAAAGATGTGTCTCCGTAGTGGTAACTACTTTAGGTACTTATTATTTAATTACTTACCTACAGCGCGGGAAGTCATAGGTTGACTGACGAAACAATAGCGTGTTACCACAGTAAACAGATGGTGTTACCGTCAGTATGACCTCTACTGTCTATGGTCACGGGCAGAACAGACAACATAGTCATTGCGGGTTCAAAGATAACTAATTTTTCTTGACCATCTCCATTATAAGATTTATTACTGCGTAGGTCTACTGCATAGAGCTAAGGCTATTGCTTGAGATAACTAGGTATGCAGTAGGTAGGTACGGTAAGTACGGTTTGTCGGAATACAAGTCAAAACTCTTTATAGTTTATAAGCATTTGTAAGTTCAAAGGTACTCGTAATACGTGTCATAGCGTCATTATTGAAATGTGAGGGACTGATCATCACGATTACTTAAGTACTTAATCATTAGTGATCATTAGTCATAATCCATAATATTTACTGAAAGGAAAAAACATAGAAAAAATTAATACTAAAAAAGCTGATTTCCCGATTCTCTGGAAAATATAATTGTTCCAGAAAACAAATTTCATTGCAGTGAACTACTGCTATTAAATACTTAAAAAGCTTAGTTAAAATGAGGTAGGTAGGTACAAACTGGAAAATTAACACAGAATATATTATTATACCGACAATCTATACTAATGCGAAAGTTTGGATGGACGGATGGATGGTTGTATGGATGGATGAATGTTAGATCCGCGAGAACCAAAAAACCTCAATCCGCGCGGACAAAGTCGCGGGCTTCACTCCTATTAATCTTGTCATTTAGCAAACAAGAAAGAGCTTGGTCAAATTACACAAAATTAAAAGTAAGGTTAAGGTTATTTTTTTTAATCCGACACGACCAGAGAAAGATCAGGGCTGGCGGCTTCACGTGCTCTCCGAGGCCAAGGAGTGGACGATATAGGTACGTAGGTACCTACCTACTACATGAATGTAAAAAGGGATAGATACCTAGATCTACCTAAGTCAGGAGAATGTTGTGTAATATCCATAATTTAATGTTCTATTACTAAAGTTACCGCAGGTTATTACTTACGAAATCTGCCTACATTTAGATAATTACATGGTTTACACTATTAACCAAGGACACCATGATGATGACAGGATAAACACTCGGAATTCTTATATATTTCCATTTGCTCAACGCAAAATGTAGACGAAGAAGAATTTTTTTTTAAATATTTATTTGGACTTTAGAGTTTAAAACGCACTAATTACAAGCTTAAGTATCTACCTATACTTAATATTGTAAATGCGAAAGTTTGGATGGATGGATGGATGTTTGTTACTCAATCACGCCAGAACGGCTGAACGGATTTGGATGAAATTTGGCACAGAGATAGATTATAACACATAGGCTACTTTTTATCCCGGAAAATTGAAGAGTCCCCGCGGGAACCAAAAAACCTTAACCGCGGACGAAGTCTCGGCCACCAGCTACTAGCTAGTGATGTATAAAATTAATAACAAACAAAACATGTTGCAACGTTTTTATCCTGCGCCGATGTGCCCTGAGCCTTAGATAAATGTGACTTGGAAGGTTATGTGTATGGGTTTTCGCAATATGAAAATTACTCAACATTTTCCTGCCAGCGTTTGTGTTTTTCTTTTTCGAAACAATAAAAATATTAAATATTCATATCTTCAAACGAGCAAGGACGCAGTGTGTTATATTTTTGCTAACGTTTATGAGAAATGTTTCATATTTTACCTGTCTTTGTCCGCTGACTTCGTCTCCTTAATTTTGAGGATTGCATCCTTTTTTAAAAGCTTCAGCCGCTTTTAGGCTATCAATTTGTTATTTATACTTTTTCTACTATGCCATCCAAGAAATGTGACGATGACTCAACCGTAAAATTCGTAACCCATACTAACGTTACAAAAGTTTGTTATTTACAATCAGCTGTGAACGTACCTACTACCTAAACAAGTTTTTTCACTTACATAAAATAGGTTTTTGTCGCTTTAAGATTTTGTGCTCTCAATTTAAACAATCATACAAATTCCATGAAAGATCGTAAACCTACTTTATCACTTGATCAGTTTACCTAAACACTACCGAAGACATTAGTCTGCTTTGGTTTGCCGTTCTCATATTTGGCTGACGATTTACTTTTTTATCTAGAGCGCATAACGGCTTATCGCGTTCTAATTCGATCTGATTAGAGTACTGTAATTTAAAATACCTTTATATACAGGGTTACAGGAAAAGTCGACCTAGATCCGTTAAGGGCGTGTTGTACACATCATTTCTGAATGATTTCACTATGGAACCCCCCATCCTAAACTTAACCGTTTTCGAGATATTCGAGTTTTAATTTTTTTTATGAAAATGCCCAATTTTTCGGCTATTGAATTGAATATTTTGAATTTTTTTGACTCTTATGATTATTTTTTTGGTTTTTTACATGAAGAATGAGATGCTTAATGACCTCAATGACTAAAATTGCACGTAAGTTAACTAAATAGTTCATTGTAGACGATCGAAACTTAAGAAAATAAGTACAAATTATAAAAAAATATTTTTCTTTTCTGGATATCTCAAAAAATTATTATGGCACTTGCTCTGCAGATGTGCTTAAAAACATCTACATTTTATCAGCTATCCAACGAGGTATAACAACCTAGGGTTCTATTTAAACTCATAGAAAAAAACATAGTTGGAAAGGTTCAGGTAGTAGGTCTAACGGGTCCCTCGGGCTATTGTCCTTCAAGTTAATTCGGTGCGTGTGACCGAGACAACTTACGATTTATGCAGGTGAGAGTGAGAAAAATAATGTGCAAAAACAAGTTTGGGGATACAACATGCCCATTGTTTTGTATTGGGTCGTTTGTTTGCTTGCCATTTTAGTCTGCTCGTGCGATTCGTCCATGGTAGATGCGAATTATTGTGCTTTCGGATTCCCACACGACTTGGCTTTGTTTAGTTCAGCATCATCATTTCAGCCTACTGGCTTCCACTACTGAACATAGGCCTCCCTCGGCTAGGTACAACCTTCATGCATCCATCGATGTCCCGCTATCCTGACCTAGGAGATCATTCAGTTTTTATAGCAGTTTTTTTTGTTCAGATCGTCGATCGTACAAATAATGACCGTACGCCAACTATTAGTTGAGCGTAAGTGTCTAGTTACTGGCCTTTGTTTGGAAAATAACGTAATCGGTGCGTTCTTAACGCTAGTTCGCATACAAAGTCACTCACGCTCAACTCATAGTTGGCGTACAGATCGTCGGTGATTGTAGTAAGCTAAATGAATTACTGGCCTTTGTTTGGAAAATAACGTAATCGGTGCGTTCTTAACGCTAGTTCGCATACAAAGTCACTCACGCTCAACTCATAGTTGGCGTACAGATCGTCGGTGATTGTAGTAAGCTAAATGAAACAATAAATCAGTTCAAAATAACATTTATTCACCTAATGTTTTTGAATAAATTTTTATAGTTCATGTTCTACGTGTCCACCTCTATTTCGCACACATTTTCTCATTCTTTCACGTAGTCCACTTTTCACTACACCAGTGGTTAATGTTCTTCTTATGTCGTTAGCAGCATTAATTATCCTTTCTTTGAGAACTTCCACTGACGATATGGGGTTGGGCTCACTGTAAACGAGGCTCTTCATGTGCCCCCATACATAAAAATCCATGGGGGTCAGGTCGGGACATCTGGCTGGCCAGGGTAAAGGACCACCTCGTCCAATCCATTTGTTAGGATAGTTAGTGTCCAACCATTCCCTAACGCTTCTTCTGAAATGAGCAGGGCAGCCATCATGTTGAAACCACATGTCCCGCAGTAATTGTAATGGGAGATCATCTAGTAGGTCACCTAAGTGATCTCTTAAGAAATTTTCATAAGTTTCACCATTCAGATTGTTTGGAAGAAAGTAAGGCCCAATCAAATGGTTGGAAATGATGCCCATCCACACATTTACACTAAATCGTCGTTGTGACCCCTTTATTCTTTTCTTATTTGGATTGCCTAGTTCTTTAGGAGCCCAATAGTGTGCGTTATGGTAATTAGTAATCCCGTCCTTATCGAATTTGGATTCATCTGTCCACAATATTAATTTTAGGAAATTCGGGTCCTCGATATCTGCATTGAGCATGAATCTGCAGAAGTCCATGCGTCTCGCGGGATCTCCTTCTTCAATTACATGTACCGGCGTGTAGTAGTATGGATACAGGCCTGCCGTATGAACCGTAAACCACACTTTCCACTGAGTTAGGCCCAGTTCACGGGCAACAATATTGGTCGAAGTGGTTGGGTCTCTTCTGAACCGTTCTACGATTTCGTTGTCTTGTTCCTCGTCGTCATCAATGACACGTGGTCTTCCTAAGTCCGTACGTCGTCGCGAAACAGAGCCAGTTTCACGAAGTCGTCGGTAAACTCCGTCGAAAACGCTCACATCAGGTACTCGGCGGTCGGGATAGCGTCGCATGTACTCAGTCCGAGCTTGTGCGGACACGCAATTGCAGCATCCGTAGCAAATAAGCATATCCGCATATTCTTCGTTCGAGTATGTTGCCATTTTCAACAGTCCAGTATCACAAGCACAAATCAGAGTCCAGTAAACAAGCACAGTAGTCACAGTTAGAAAAATCAGTCCAGAAACAAAGCCAAGTCGTGTGGGAATCCGAAAGCACAATAATTCGCATCTACCATGGACGAATCGCATGAGCAGACTAAAATGGATGGCAAGCAAACAAACGACCAAATACAAAACAATGGGCATGTTGTATCCCCAAACTTGTTTTTGCACATTATTTTTCTCACTCTCACCTGCATAAATCGTAAGTTGTCTCGCTCACACGCACCGGATTAACTTGAAGGACAATAGCCGAGGGACCCGTTAGACCTACTACCTGAACCTTTTCAACTATATTTTTTTCTATGAGTTTAAATACAACCCTAGGTTATTATACCTCGTTGGATAGCTGATAAAATGTAGATGTTTTTAAGCACATCTGCAGAGCAAGTGCCATAATAATTTTTTGAGATATCCAGAGAAGAAAAATATTTTTTTATAATTTGTACTTATTTTCTTAAGTTTCGATCGTCTACAATGACCTATTTAGTTAACTTACGTGCAATTTTAGTCATTGAGGTCATTAAGCATCTCATTCTTCATGTAAAAAACCAAAAAAATAATCATAAGAGTCAAAAAAATTCAAAATATTCAATTCAATAGCCGAAAAATTGGGCATTTTCATAAAAAAAATTAAAACTCGAATATCTCGAAAACGGTTAAGTTTAGGATGGGGGGTTCCATAGTGAAATCATTCAGAAATGATGTGTACTACACGCCCTTAACGGATCTAGGTCGACTTTTCCTGTAACCCTGTATATATGCCAAATCACAGCTTCAGATCAGACACAGATCTAGTACCTAGTTAGAATAGGCACGGAACTAAGTGCGAGCAGACAGACAAACGAACGTGGCGAAACTAGAGGAGTTCCTTGTTAACAACGGAACCATAAAATATATTGACGATTCACGGCTATTTTCTTTAAAAATATTTCCATCCCGACTTCTGTTTCCACAGATTTTTCTCTTGAAATTCTCAGCAGCCCTAGACTAGTCTATTGAAAGGAAGGATTGAAATATTATTGAAAGTGTTATTAAAGGTGCCTAGCTTCTACTTGTCTTTTCCTTGTTACAGGATAAATTGCTCAATAAATTAGAAGAAAACGAGCCTGAACTCGCCACGTCACCCGAGGAAGAAGTAAGTTACTTCGATTATAATATTGTAACTTACAGAGAAAAAGGCTGATTTCCGCCAAATCACAACAATATGTACTCGTATCACTAGGCAAAGAGAACAACATAGAGAGAGTATGAATAGTCAAGTCTTACCCATGAGCCATGGCGTCATTTGTATTAGGTAAACTCTTATCACCTTATCCCTAGATCAAAAATACGTGCGAAAAAAAGGGTAAAAATTGTGCAAAAGAATAACTCGTCCATGCAGCTCTGTGATTGAGCCCAGTCTGTCAACCCATTATTTTTCTTCCTTCTCTTCTCTTGCATGGCTCCTGTATTTAAAGGCGTGCGTACTTTCTCATGTGCCTTCTTCCAATCTGGAGTTAATAATAAACCTATCTTTTCCGTTTTCCAGTGTGTAATATGTGTAAACGCGAAGGCGACGATGCAAACATCGCCGTGCGGCCACCGCGTGGTCTGCCGGCGGTGTTTCGTCAAGACCATCCAGATGGCCGTCAGTCAGAGACTGCTGCCACTACGCTGTGTCATCTGCCGGGCGAAGATCCTGCGACTGCGCCAGGCACCTCGCTTGGTGACGAGCAAAAGTTGGCAGGTAAGTGCGAAAAATGTACAATAATATAGATTATAGAATAAATGTTTGGTTTGTCAAGTTATAGTAGTAGCATTTTGATGGTTTGCCGGCAGTACAAAAACCATTCAAATGGTCGCCATCCAGACATTTGAAACATCTGGAAATGGTTTTACATTTATGATCATGGTTTTATAACACCTTCAGCGAGTATAGTATTTTACTAATTCTGACTATATTATTCGAGGCCAGTATTGACGAAAATAAGATGGAAAAACATAAAGTTAAAAGTCGCGTCGCTGAGCGTTGAGTTCAAACAAGAAAGACAGTTTGTTTTTTTATTGAAGAACAGGGTATTTTGGAATTACTAATCTGGTTTTCTTGCTGATCTTCTATCAGTCTCACAATTTAAATCACCCATGAGAACGTTACACACGTTTTGGACACACATATTAATACCATGGTGAATTCCAGGTGTCAACTGGAAGTGGAAAGTCGTGGGGGGTACCGGGCTCTGTGTCTTCATACTCAGTCGGTGCCCGGTCTGTGCCCGCCTCCGCTTCGCTTTACTCCGTCACCAGTGGCGAGTCCTCCCTTTCAGGTAATACTTACCTGATTAAAGTAGGTGATAATTGGCTTATCTGGACCACTATAGTGGTACTATTATAATAGTACCACTATTATGGTCCAGATAAGCCAATTACCACTTTTTGAATACTGAAAATGGCTATATTCGAATGCTTGAGTACTGAATGACTACTATATTTAAATACTGAGTACTGAGTATATTTTAATACTTGAATACTGAATAATGGATATATTCGAGTACTTGAATACTGAATAATGGATTATATTCGAATGTATGAATACTGAATGACTACTATATTTAAATACTGAATAAATTTGATTGTGTGAATACTGAATGAATAATATATTTCAATACTGAATAATGGATATATTCGAATACTTGAATACTGAATGACTACTCTATTAAAATAATGAGTACTGAGCATACACTAATATCAGGGTATGAGAGGTATACATTTGAATACAAAAAACAAATAAAACAACCAAACTTTATAACAAAAATTTATTATCTAAATACCATTTTCTTAAACATAGTACATTTTTTAATGCGCATATTTTAGTATGAAAAATACAGCTATGTAAATCACTGCCCATATATTTTTCATGCAAACTTAACAAATTTGGACACTCTTTATCTTCTAAATTGTAAATTGTACTTTTTTCTAACATTTGCATTAACCACAACCATAATAGTATCACTATTATAGTCCAGATAAGCCAATTACCACTTTTTGAATACTGAAAATGGCTATATTCGAATGCTTGAATACTGAATGACTACTATATTTAAATACTGAGTACTGAGTATATTTTAATACTTGAATATTGAATAGTGGATATATTTGAGTACTTGAATACTGAATAATTGATTATATTCGAATGCATGAATACTGAATGACTACTATATTTAAATAGCGAATAATGAGTATATTCGAATGGTTGTATACTGAATGAGTATTGCATACTGAGTTAACTATGATGCTACATCTGAATTTGAACACTGAATAATGGATATATTCGAATACTTGAATACTAAATAATGGATTATATTCGAATGTATGAATACTGAATGACTACTATATTTAAATACTGAATAAATTTGAATGCGTGAATACTGAATAAATAATATATTTCAATACTGAATAATGGATATATTCGAATACTTGAATACTGAATGACTACTCTATTAAAATACTGAGTACTGAGCATACACAAATGTCAGGGTATGAGGGGTATACATTTGAATACAAAAAAACAAATAAAACAACCAAACTTTATAACAAAAAATTATTATCTAAATACCATTTTCTTAAACATAGTACATTTTTTAATGCGCATATTTTAGTATGAAAAATACAGCTATGTAAATCACTGTCCATATATTTTTCATGCAAACTTAACAAATTTGGACACTCTTTATCTTCTAAATTATAAATTGTACTTTTTTCTAACATTTGCATTAACCACAACCGTTTTTCAACACCTTTAACGTAAATAGTCTTATCTTCTAAAATTTTTTGAATAATATATTTATAGTTCAAATACGGTATGTATCCCTCACTCCAAAAGATTCCTCTATTTCTTTCAATCCAACAAACATGTTTTCTTTCAGTTTTCGACAAATCATAAAATGGATATGGCGGCTTGATAAGAAAAGTCTGTATACGGTTATTAGAATGAACAGCAATTTCTTTTAAAATGAACTCATTTTCATCACTTTTGAAGCCTTGGATATCTACTATTATAGGAGTCATGACAATTTTCGAACTATGTTACTCAGCGGCTTATATTCCATTAGCCGATCGTTTATAATCAGACAGTAAGCAATTGTATTTTCAGGGATATCTTGTGAACATTCTATTTCTAATCGGACATCCACCGGTCCAGATTTCAAATTTTTGTTTTGTCTTGAACAATCAATAATAAAAAGCGGCGCCTTTTCTTTAAAATTAAACAAATCAAGCAACGGGTCCATAGGAGCGTTGTAGTAAGACTGGCGAAACTTTGTGTACATTTCATATACTATATTTATTTTCGTCAAATTTGAGATTTAGAGATTCGTATGGATAATATTGTGAATTCAGAAATAATGTTACATTAGTTACTTTACAATGATCAAAAAGAAAACTATCTACAGATTTTTTGTTTTTTTTATTTATTTGTAGCCCTAATATAATAATTTAACATTTCGATAACCTAATATAGATCCTATACTGTTTTCTACATAAAAATTTAAGGTATTCAAACAATTTATTAGACATTTTAAAGTATTATCAGCTATATCTATATAGTCAGCTATATCATAGAGATCATAAGTACCGCACGGTATTTTTAGTTTTTACCATTCCCGTAAGCAAATACATTATTGTTCTCGTTAATGTTTGGTATTGAATTAAGAACTGAAAAGTAAACTAAACTACACTCATAATTGCCATCTATATTCAGAGGTGGTTGAAAATATGATTCAAGTGATGACTTTTGACCCGTGATGGTTATTGCAATAGACATGATTACAAACTAAACGATCTTAAGTGTCTACCAGCTATTATTTATTTTCTTGCCATTCCAAAATTTTTGCAAAAACTTTAAACACAAATGCCCGCAATTATACGGATGATCACGCTGAATGTTATCATAATTATAATATATTTCAGATCCAAAATATTGTATTAATTCTTTTTGTGGTTTTAAATTACCATAAATGTCGAAGTATTCGATATGATCGTATTTTGCGTAGGCTACCAAATGACTGCCAGGATTTTTTGAACTATCTGAATTAACAATACCACATTATCTCATAAATAAATGTTTAGGTAATTCATCTCTCATGAATACTCCACGAAAATGAGGAATATTTTTAGAATAATTCATAATATCTATATTAGTGAGAGCACTATTAGGTAGTCGGCTATTTAGTTTTTTTGGCTAGAAACGCAAATTCCAAGACCTTTCTTGAAGGGCTTAATGCTTAATCCATTTCCCATACATAATGATTCCATTTTTTCATTAGGTATGCCTTTTTAAATCATCCAGACGTTTTTCGGCTGCTTTGTAATCATTTATTGCTTTAGCTATTCCAGAAGCTCCACCAGCTAAACTACCAACTGCAGATAACCCAGCGAAAATAGGTATCAATGGTAGAAAACCTCCCGCTTTTGGGATAGGAATGATACGTGGGATTTTAACATTTGCATTTGTTGCTAGTTCCTTTGCAGCTGTCATCGCCAATTTAATCACCAAACTTTTACCCTTAGGTTTGCATTTTTAAAGATGTTATTTGGAAGCAATATAATATGTTTCAACGGTTTCTTTATTCCACTACTTGAACTAACAGCTAGCCAACATTGCGTTATTGACTATATGAACTGCTATTTTTTCTCCTAAACTGGCGTCTGATGCTGTTATACGGTTCCGTACCATTTTCATCAATTTAATATCAGCTTTATGACGATCACTTAAATCAGATGATTGTTGATAGGCTATGTCGTGTTCTTTACAATATTCATCCAACTGATTAATAGCTTCCTTTTCATAAAACTTTGTACCTGGTCCACAGTAGTTATATCCAGGTAGATGAAGTTCAATAGGCAAATGATTAATTAACCAATTTAATATACTGGTTTTGCTCATGCTCTTTAAAACACTGATTAAATCTCATAAAATAACTATTGAAATAGGAAATTTAATGATTTCACTTAAACACTTACAGTAATATACTATATACTAACTAAACAGTCTCATAGTAGTGTATTCTAAAATTAAAATAATCATTAATACATTAATAAATGGCTTCAACTTATCCCCACATTATTTATTTTATAATATTAAAATATTGTACCACAATGACCCCAAGGTAAGGTTTCAATATTGTTTGGAAGTATTTGCCTTTTGTCATCATTTTTGGTCAAAACTATTTTATTAACTTCTTGAGTATATAAAATATGTTTGATTGATTTAATCATGTTCATTTTACTTTTGAAAGTTACATCACTATTTAAAGTGCTATTGTAATGATTTAATTGCAATCGTTTTGTTACCGATTTAGATACGCGTTTTGCTTTTCTAATTTGGCCCTTTTTACTGTTTATGCAATACAGCTTAGCTCTCAATCCAGTGAACTCGGTAATGATTTCACCTCCAAGTTCATCTTTGAACAGATCTGGAATTTTCGCATTAATTCTAGGTATATTATAACAATTGTTCTCATCGAAGTTACTTGTGTCAAAATTATTTATTTCATCTTTCATATCTTCATAAAAATCTTTGGTTTTTATATAATACAGAAGACTATCCGTGTCTGTATAACACAATCTTACTTTATTTTTATATTTATTTTTAATGAAATCATAATGAAATTCATATAAATGTTGTTTTGCATATTCTAACACTGTGAATCCAATATATATATATATAGGTCTATCAAGTATTATCTTTTCTGGACTCAGATGAATCGCAACTAAGTTTTCGGAGAATACTGAAATATTTCTCAAGTTAGGTTTTGCAATCAACTTTTCGGCACTAAGCTGTTTGTTGGTTTTATTGATGTTATCATTCCACGTTGTTACTAGTTTAATATTAACCTGTTTTCTCTTATTTTCAATTGTTTTTCCAAATATAGCATTATTTAATAACTTGAAAAAATCCTTCTCAAATTCAGATGTGGATGCTTGGCGTAATCGAGTATTTAAGTCAATGTATTTTTGTAGAAAGTTTTGCTGTCTGAAAGTTAAAACGCGATAAATTTTTCGTATAATAAGCCCATTGTTCAAGCATTCTTTTAAATGAACGTAATGAATTACATAGTTAAATTTATCATATAAATTTGCTATTAATTTCGGATTTTTACCCCCGGGAGGAGTGAATTTTTCTACTGCAAAAGGTAAATCACTGTGCGTGTCATGTAAATGTTCGGGATAAGCTAAATCAACTTCTAATATATATCCAAAGTCTGATTCATTTGATACGTTTGCAATGTCTAATTTATAAATTTCAGCAGCGGATAATAGTTTGAAGTCAGATATAGGATTTTTTTTACTCATCGCATAACCATACAAGTTATTGCAGTCAAGGTATATCAAGTATGTTGATGGTTGGGATTCATCAAAATCTGATAGATATTTATTATTAGCAACAGCGTTACGAAGAGAACATTGAGCTAATCCTCCACGTATTCCTTTTTCTATAAATTCATAAATCTCCAGGTCACTAATTAATTCTAACCGGATTCCTGTATATAGTAGCATTGCATCCCAAGTTAAACTTGAAGCTGTGACATAATAAGCCGGATCAAGTTTATAATGTCGTAAGCAAGTATTTCTAAAATTTTCAAATATATCACAAAGAAGTAATACGTCTGTTTTTAGATACAAATCTGTGTATTCACTCAAGGATTTAATAGAAAATAAATTCCATACATTTTGTGCATGTTTATAATCATCATCGTTTATATGTTCGCCTTTCAAACTATTGTAGAAACAATATTTTGAAGGAAGAGTATTTTCTTCATATTTTGCAAAAGAATCAATGTATTCGTAAGGGTAAACACCTTTTTGAAGTAACAACTTCAATTGATCATTGTTATGAAATTCTCTTGATAAATTAATAAAATTGTTAGATAATATATCTAGACTTGAATTGAGGAATTGAAAACAATCTATAAATTTTATTTGAATGGGAAGTGAACTATAGTTATTTTTTAATACTTTTGTGATAGTAATATATTTCTCTTTCGATTTAGGTATTATTTTAAAATAGCCCTCATATTTTGCTAATTCTGTTATAAAAAGATGACAATCATAGCCCGCTAAGTTATGGAAAACCACAGGCACAAATGAACACACTCTGTTTATTAGATTACAATAAGAATGTGCAGCGCCACGGTATTCTGAAGTTATGTGATCATGATCACGTACCTTATCATCAAGAAAAGGTGAGTGTAAGTGATTACAGATATAACAATTTGTTGCATTTTCAAAGCTGTTTTCTTGTTCTAATGTTAACGGTTTCATAGGCAATTTGCTCGATAATATGCGGTAAATTTCTTGAATATCATCTATTAAATATTTTACAAATACTTGTACACAATCTGACCCTTTATATGTAACATATTTATTTAATTTATGATCGTGAGAACAGCAGATATAGTAACCAAAACAAGACGGTTGATGAATTTCATATAATCGAGTATTCTTAGACTTATTTTCATTGCACTTCTTTAGAATACTCTCAAAGTCGGCATAGATAATAAAATTAATTTTTTGTTGTCTTTCATAGTTTTTAAATTGTAAATAACTCTTTTTGTGTGAGAATTACATTTCGTTTTACTTGCAAAAGTCTGTAAACATAACTCGCACAAATACATATTACTTGTATGATTAGTTACTTGTCGTTTTACCAACTTCAAAAGATTTTTTATTAAACAGTAATGACCTTTACCATTATTCTGAATATAAAGCAAATTTATGTGCTTACTTTTTCTTGAAGTGGTTATATACAAAGGACCAGTTACATCATGTCTATCATCTAATCCATAAACGTTAATACTCAGTTCGTTTCGTTTCTCAAATATTTTAATGTCTTTATATGATGGTGGAAATGACATACCATCTATATTTAATACTTTTGAATAATGTGGGTACGAAGTAGTTCTACAAACATGATTCTTTTGTGGGAATAATGCAGCAACAATAGACCACAAAAACAGTGATCGTCATAGTTGTGTATATTTATACAACTTTTAGTATTTTTAACTATACTAGGTAAAGCTAAATAAGAGCTACCCCTGAAAGGACTATACTTATTTATGTTTATTTCTAGATGACTCATTGATTCACAAGTCCAGCCAGATTCACGATGTTGAAACTCTGATAATTTTTTTTCAAATGTGTGAATTGTATTTGAATATAATTCATGAATATCAGTACCTTTGCTTATGATATTATATTTTGTGTTAAATGACTTCAGCTGTTTTTCTCCTGTTTTAGAAAGATAAAAGAAAACAAACAGCTCAAAGTTTAATTAAACACTTTGAAATGTTTGCGAAGAATTTTTGATAATTTTAGAAACATATTTCTCGTTGTCAATCAGGAATGACTCGGGTGTGAGGTATTCCTCAAAAGCACTTAATTTGTAACCTATTATTCTATTTTTGAAAGCAGTGGACTTTATTTCAATGTTCATATATTTAGTATTCAATAAACAATTCGACTTATGTAAATTTGTTCTTAAATGATATTGATATCTATTTTCAGGAATATCATCTTGGCAATTTTCACATCTCACTAAATTAATATTACTTATTTTTGATGCAGGTATGACTGTAAAAAAGAAAACACTAGTTTATTCATTTAATATATTCAATACGTTAACTATAATAATAATAGGTAGGTAAAGAGTAATAAGTATAATAGTAGGTAAAGTAAACTTTATGTTGATATTTAGGTACATTAAAAAAAAGACAAAAAGTTTTTTAAATTGATTACATAATTAAGTGGTGATAATAATAAAGTCAATACATATTTATATTATTCCATTTAATAGTAGTTACTTATAAATGTTGGTGAGCATTTTCTATACTCCTTCCTCGTACTTATAATAAAATTGGACAAATGACGCCATGCTTCTGTGTCTTCGTTGGTCCTATTTTTAATGCATATTATAGCATGACGCCACCTGTTAACTGGTTGAATTGCTTCAACTTCGTCACATTTATATATTTTCAAATCAATAAAATTCCAATCTTATTATCGAATAATTGACGCGAATGACCATTAGCTAATCTTCTCGTAACATACGATACTAATGGTGGAATTTGTTTACCCGAAACAGCTGGTGTGGCACAGCCCTCTCCATCGTCCTCGCTGTCAGTTCCAAACAGGTCGTACGCAGTTGGTTTTTTTAATGCATATTATAGCATGACGCCACCTGTTAACTGGTTGAATTGCTTCAACTTCGTCACATTTATATATTTTCAAATCAATAAAATTCCAATCTTATTATCGAATAATTGACGCGAATGACCATTAGCTAATCTTCTCGTAACATACGATACTAATGGTGGAATTTTTTTACCCGAAACAGCTGGTGTGGCACAGCCCTCTCCATCGTCCTCGCTGTCAGTTCCAAACAGGTCGTACGCAGTTGGATTTTTGGCTGGCGGTGGAATTGGCTTAAATGTCGGCTTTGCAGATTTCTTCGTCGATGAGCGCGCTGGAGCAGGACTTGTGAATGATGATGAACTAGGTTTTCCGGCTTCAACATCTTGCTAACGTTTTTTTTGACTTTTTTTCTGAGTCAGGCTGTTGATGTTGAGCTTTTATTACTTCATCGTCAGACGGGAATAATACATCAGCATTCTGTCGTGACCTGTAATAAAAAATAATAATAAATTAGATTACTGTGCAAGTAAGTATTAAATTGTTTCGAGGAATTAATAGAAACCACATTATTAATTGAATATTATTCCTTTTTATTGTATTAACTATATTCTATACGTATTTGTAGCACGATAGGTATATAGTCACAGACTCAGTACGTAGTACAGTATTATCAATATATTAAATTGAATCGACCTAGTAAATCGGTAATAACTATATTCACATGTTATTAGTAATAATAACTGGAGGCTTAACGCACTCTCTGAAGAATCGTGGTAAATATTACCATTTTCTAACTCCGGCAAGTACTGAGATTATCTCGATTAAAATATCTCATATCAATATATTTTGAGCCGATCAGGGATTCGAACCCAGGACTATAGTCCGATAAGCTAACCATTAGCACATAAATAACATAATATTATAATCAAAGAGAAAGTTTAGTTATATAATAGAAGTATTTTTAATCTCGTATTCGTCTATGTCATACCAATCATTTTTGAGCCGGGGCAGAGAATCGAACCCAGAACCATGCTCTAATAAGCTAACAATTAGCATATAAATAACCTAATCAAATACTGGAATAATCAAATACTGGAAGTATTCTAAATTTAGTATTCATCTGTCTCGTAACAATAATTTTTGGACCGACCAAGGAATCGAACCCAGGATCATAGTCCGACAAGCTAACCATTAGTACATAAGTAGCATAATATTATAATAATTAAAGAAAAAAGATTAATTGAATACTAGAAGTATTAAAAAAGTACTTACATTATCTTTGATTTATTGAGAAGATATAAACTTTGGAAAATCTAATAGTAGGCACCGGGCTAGGAGGCTTCAGGATAACACAATGATGCTCTAGCATCTCACTCAATTGCTTAAATAAAGCGAAAATGATTTGTCATGAAAAAAACTAAAGGTTCCTTTACATTACCACACGCTTTATGATGATTGTTGATATAAATCAATAAGCAGGGATTCTCGAGACCATTATCTTCAAAATAATACCTAATTCAGTATAAAGCAGATGGTTTCTCCCGCCTTCTACTTTTACTATTAACGTAGAATTTTCAAATATGCTCAATTTTTCTAAAAAGATCGTTTATGAGTTATGAGGGAGCGCATGAACAGAATATTTATATTAGTATGTCGTGGATAATGTGTAAGAGCCTTAATCACAGTCTTATAATATTGCTTACTAAGCATTGATCTTAGAGAATGAATAGGTTACCATTTATCAAATGATTAAACTAGGACATACATTTTATTAAGTTATGTTAACCTCTACTAATGTGACTATATAATTTAAAACATTGTGTTCATTGTTAAACGGATTTATTGATGAGTTTTGAGTAACCTTAGAATGTATAATAGATATGATGCGAATACAAATAATTTGTTTGTTGATTTGTTTGTGCATACATAACGCGGTATGTTAGTTTATTTAATCGGTTTGCTCGATTACAAAACATCGAACCTTTAACATTCTTAGACAAATCCATGAAATTACGAACTTAATATCATCCTACAATCGATGGCATGGCGACACTTTGTCTGGAGGATTCATATTACACATTCCATGTTCATTTAAAGAACAGTTGTAGACTAATAAGTTGTAGACTTATAATAATAAAACATACGAATATGAACTTTAATAACATTTTCAAAAATATATAAATTTCGTAAAAACTTGGTAAATTAATCAGATTGCATTAGACATCTGAACTGGAGGCGTAACAAACAACATGTCGGTAAGTCCTATATTTTATTAATATTAATTTTATTAAAATTCTTTAAATATTGTAGTTTCTTAACATATTGCTTTATAACTCATAGTCTATTCTTTATTTCAGGATTCAAACGATCTTTTTAACTTTCAACCGAATGCGAGTATCGCTCAACGTGTTAGTAATTACTTCCAAAGGGAAAATAATAATGGATCAGACCTTGTCCTACCCACTCCGAAAAAGAAAAAAACCAATGTGATGTATTCATATATAAAAGTTCCAAGAAATGGAGCTAAGATAATGAGAATTGAAATATTTGACGCAGAAAAACTACGAAACACAATGTTTTGTGAATGTGATGCAAACCTTTGCGTACAATATGTCGTCGACGACGAAAATTTAATTTTTGACGAAATTTATAATGGTGCTCACAACCTCATTGCAAAAATTCAACGAAGTATGTCGAATTTTAACGTTTCCACTGATGTATAATTTTGTTTTTGTATTAATTATTGTATATATTAATTAAAACTTAATGTACCTAATCTAAGAATAAAACCATGTAAACTAATTTGTTCATTCAAATAAATGAATTGAAATTCAACTTGAATTTTATTGTACAAATAAAAGTATAAATGCTAAATTTCTCAAAGTCCTATCAAATATTTCTATATTAATAAGAGCTGTGCTTTTCTTATATCAGTTTTTAAATGTGGTCCGATCATAATATACGTATATAATAATAATAAATCAGTATTTCTAACTTATCTAATTAAATTTAGTATTCCCTAAAAAATCAACATCATGTCTCTGAATATTGGATGTAGAAATAATCATTACTGAAAAAAGATTATGTGGTCTTCACTTAGTTAAAGTTATTGGCTACGATCAGTACGATGCTATTTTAATCCCCCAGAATAAAAATAATTCTGATACGTATTTCAAAGGTCAAAAACTATTGGCACGAGTATTAAGAATGGAAAAACAGAAAGTTGATTTAATAGATGATGTTCATGAGCTTATTCGCTATTCATTTTGATTAATACTCGGTACGTAAGTTAAGTTCGATACTAATTATTCTAATATAGTAGATTCCCAACTTAACCTATTCATTCGTAATGTAGTATTTTTAATACACGTATTACTCAATACATGAATGAAGTAGGTATTCAGTAATCCTTTAAAATACTCATTTACTTTGAGCATTCAAGTCATTTAGTATTCAAGTGAAGTAGTAGTATTCAGTATTTAAATATAACTATCATTTAGTATTCAAGCATTCGAATATACCCATTTACAGTATTAAAATGTATATTCTAGCATAAGAGTATACTCAGTACTCAGTATTTAAATATAGTAATCATTCAGTATTCAAGCATTCGAATATAGCCATTTTCAGTATTCGAAAAGTGGTAATTGGCTTATCTGGACCATAATAGTGGTACTATTATAATAGTACCACTATTGTGGTCCAGATAAGCCAATTATCACCTACTGATTAAATTATCTTTTAAAATGTAATTTTACTATTTTACTCACTACACCAACCCTTTTCTTCTACTTGACCTGTTTTTCAAGAACAATTTGCCGCGAGAAACAAAGGACCTCCAGTACATCCAAAAACATCCAAAATACATATTAATTCGTCTTGTAATAATGTACCTTATAGCGATTGGACCACACATGATCTTGACTATCTATATTGAGCATAATATTATAGTAAAATCTTTCCATCGTTGTTCTATTAAAATTGTTGACCTTACCTACTTCCAAAAAATAGCCTCAAAATCTGTCTTAACTTATTCCAGGAGTGTCTTCCGTATCATCTAACAGTGGTGGCAATGTGACCAACACTGGATGCTCCACCAAGCTGTGTGGAGGCGCCAAGTGTGGTGGGGCGTGTCTAGGCGCGGTGCCTAGGGTCCCTGCCGCCACCGCTCCGCCTAGACCGCGGCAACCTGCGTCCAACTCCCTACGGCGATCACAGCATCATAGCATGAAGGTAATTCTCCCAACTAGAGAGTAACGCCTGTAAAATCACACATTGGTGGCAGTGTGAGTAACACTGGATGCATCACCAAGTTGTGTGGAGGCGCGAAGTGTGGTGAAGCGTGTCTAGGGGCGGTGCCTAGGGTCCCAGCGCCACCGCTCCGCCTATGCCGCGGCAACCTGCGTCCAACTCCCTTCGACGATCACAGCTGCCATCATAGCATGAAGAGAGTATCCTGTTTACGACAAGTATCATAAAAGACACATGTATGTCCTGTAGAAAATAAATAAATTGAGTGTTGAGTATTCATCTCGCGTCAGTAAAAGTAACGTTCAAAGTATTTGAATCGTTCAGTATAAATTATATTTAGACATAATTTAAAATATAATAATAATAATATCTAAAATAATAAGTATCTTGATCTGGCTCACGAGGTTTCCTCCATGTGGCATGTGGGGTCCACCGAAACCATCCCAATCGTCATATCTGCGAATGGGTTAATCCCAGTCAGCCTCGCTCACCATTTGAGGCGACTGGGGTTCCGTGGCAGTTCACTCGCAGCCAGGATGCAGAAAGCGGAGTTGCTAGACTCGGCTAGGATAGTCCGCCGGTTTCTCAACCTGTCGCCCTGACCCCCGGCCGTCTGGTCTCCCCTGCCGGGGTGTAATCCTCCGCCCGCTACAACTATTTATTTGTGTATTTGTGTATGTAAGTTTATAAATTTATATTTATTTACGTAAGTTTATTATAACTCTTTAGGCCCTATATGTATTTATTTTGTATGCGGGCGTGAGAACTAAATTTATGTCGTAAATAATAATAAATCATTTATTTCAGGCAATAGACCCATAGGAAATACAAAAGATGAATGCAAATAAAAGTTAAAGTCATAAAAACATAATAGTAACATAAAAATACAATTAAAATAAAATTATTATACTATTAAACAATTAAATTGTATTATAAACTTACCCGTGATGGGGGATCATGTCATATCGGTAAACCTATTTGCGGTTCTTGTCACGATGCACGGCGAGCCAGTACCTTACGATGGCATTATCCGGGCACCCAGAGCATACACCGAGGATCTCGTTTCCAGAGGTGCGAATGCGGGACCAAAACGCCGCAACCCCAGATCTTATAATTGCAAAGTAATCGGGGACGCTGGCGTCGGCAAACATGCTCGACGCACTGCAATATTTAGGCAGTCTCATCAGAATACGGTATGCGTTATTATACTGTACTCTGATGCTGCTACGTGCACTTTTGGTGTAGTTGACCCAAAGCTGACACGTGTAGAAGCATTGACAATATGCCCTAAACAGCGTCAGCTTTGCCTCAGTACTACACCTCGCAAACCGGCGTGCGAGCATGTTACACCTATCGGCCAAAGCCCTCCTCTTTCACGTTCAATATCCTCGTTATCGCGTAGATCCTCGGTTAGAATATGCCCCAAGTACCTGAATCGCTCCACCCTTTCTACCGGTAGGAAAATCGATGGGATCCTCTCCGGACCTTTACCCGCGCGGAAAATCATCATCTGCGTCTTTTTGACATTATACTTGAGGCCGTGGCTTTTTGCATATTGTTCACAGATGTTAAGTAACCGCCTAAGACCATTAATTGAGGGACTTAGAAGTACCATATCGTCGGCATAGCTGATATTATTTATGCATGTTGTGCCTATATGACAACCTACTCTAGCACTTCTAAGCTCCTCAATCAGATCGTTTACATACAGGCTGAAAAGGTCCGGAGAGGTTAGCCCTCCTTGACGAACGCCACATTCTAATCTAAAATCATTAGAGGTGGCGTCGCCCCATTTCACAAAATTCGTTTGGCTCCGTACCAGTATCTCAACAGATCTACACTCTTACGCGGTACATTAGACATAATGAGTTTTTGCCATAGCAACTGATAATTTACTAAGTCAAAAGTTCGGCTAAGGTCTAAAAAGCATGCGTATACGGAGGTGTTTCTATTAGTATAATAGTTGACAGTAGATTTGAGGCTGAAGATAGCAGAATCCGTTGAGAGCCCGGGACGGAAACCAAACTGCGCGTCATCGATTCTAATATTCTCATTTATATCAGAATAAATTAACCTTTCCAGTATTTTCCCTATAATAGTCCCTAACGAAATCGGTCTGTAGTTTTTGAGGCTGGAAAGGTCACCGGTTTTATTTTTGGGGACAGGAACCACCACAGTCCTCATGAGGTTGTTTGGCAAATAACCTACGTTCACACATATGGTAAACAGCTCCGCCAGTATATTAAACATGTTATCACCTGCATACAATATGTGTTCCAAACTCAGCCCATCAAATCCTGAGGCCTTACCCATTTTCATCACCACACTAGCCACATTGCCGGCTGAATAGCGATGAGAATTTTCGTCACTTATGTGCTTTTCAGTAAGAATAGGTGCACATTCTGTGCCCAGAGTGGGTAATGGATGCACTTTGAAGTGGTGCGAAAAAAAGTCGGCAATCCGCTTCGGATCCTGGACGTCATCAACGCTTACTGGTAAGTTAGCTTTATAGTTAAGGCGTTTGGTAGCCTTCCAAAATTTAACAAAATTGTTGTCAGCCTGGTGTGACGCTAGTATGTCCATCTTTATCTGATCACTTCAATTTATTTTTAATACCTTACGACTGTCCGCCATTTTATCGAAGATCGCACCAGATTGCGGTCTACCATACCATAGCCAACAGTTAAAGTAATACCTCGCCTTTTGATGACTCTCACGGACGTGGTAGTTCCACCCCAAGACTTTCTTATGCCTTGCCGGTACATCGTGACAAACACTATTTTTAGCACCGTCCTGTAGAACCTTAACTAAACTGTCGTAATACTTATCTAATAAAGTTAAATGGGCATTACATATCTTACAATAACTAATATTACAATCTGTACAGTTAAAAAATGACTAGATAAATTGAAAACACTTAAGCTATCACAGCAATACCTATTATATTGACTAACTTCGTCCACTCCTCTGTTACCCCAGTGAACACCAGATAGTGCATTATTTTCTGTAGAGATTGTAATTTTTTTTGGGATGATATCCATTTTGCACTTAATTAGAAGGGGATAGTGGTCTGACCAATAGACTCCAAGATCCACACAAGCGGAGGTAACCGTCGCATGCGCAGCGTCTGTCACAACGCAATGATATAACCAGCGTTTAGTCCCACTGCCATCGTTTACATGTGTGAACGAGTCCGGAGCTAGAACTTCAGTATCAACACGCACGAGTGAGTGGTCAGCGCAGAAGGCAACTAGCTCGTTACCGAATCTAGTACCACTGTGTGCATTATAGTCGCCCAATACGTAGACAGCCTCAATGTCGTTATCACTAATGACGGCCTCAATGCTTCCCAAACAACTTATGAAGTCTGTTAAGCTATCTTCGTTTCCATCATCATATGGTAAATAAACGCTCATGACAAGGATATGACGTCCGCCCAGATCAATTTGTACGGCCGCCAATCTGTCACTGGTACAGTCTATTATGGATACACAGGGACACAGTGATTTACGCCACATCAACGCAAGTCCGCCGTATGGTCGGCCTTTGAAAACTCCAGCTGAGGTATCAACCGCTGATTTTGCGAAACAACTGAACAGCTGATTGAGCTCATTTACTACACCTAGATTATGGGGGAGGTGCCAAGTTTCCTGCAGGGCCAAAATGTCGACAGACTCAGTCAATTTTCTAATTTGATCAACCTACCTACTTACTACGTTACTACGTTTTGATTGTCCTGGTCTACTTGTTCATTAAATAATTGGGTAATCAAATAACGGTTATGTATAATATATAATTGTACCTACCTAGTTACAAAGCTTCGAAGATACCTACCTGCTAGATAACGAAATAATATTTGAGATCTCATACCGGCTATTATGAATTTTCAAATTCAAAAATAAAGTTGTTAAATAATTCCTTTTCGCTCATTTCAGGCGAGACTTCAAGATTATCAAGTACACAGCTACACGGGTGGGCCGGCCGCCGGCGAGCCTTCGGGCAGACTACCTCCCATCCGTGAATTCCAAAGAGAATTTCGCGAAGGACGCCGCGAAAGCGCCGCCGCCGCTTCGGCGTCAACTAGAATAAGGTTGTACTTCTAAACTAATATTTTATAGAGGAAAGATTTATTTTATGTATTTTTGTAATGGTACTCAAAAAAACTCAACCGATTTAAAAAAAATATTTCGCCTATAGGAAGCTACATATTATCAGCGGGTTACTTAAGCTAGGTATATTTTATATTCAAAAAAATGGATGGATTTAATACCCAAAAAATGGATGGTTTTTGAATATTTTTCCATAATCGGTTTATCTACACTATTTTAATTAATAATTACTCATATTTTACAGATGCGCACAAAAAATTGTAACGCAGCTAGAAACATCTCCGCAAAAGAATAAGCCAAATTTTTTCCGACCCTTAAAACCACCTAATGAAGACCAAACGCCACCAAAATCAAGAGATCATAGCAAAGAGACTGACAACAAAAAGGAAAACCCCAAAGCGAAACCGAAAAAAGAAGAAAAGAAAAAGAAAGAGCCTGATGAAAACGTAAAACAAGGTGAGAAGAATAAAAAAGACGAAAGTAATGATAATAAAAGGAACGAAACAGCTGAAAAGAAAAAGGAGGAAAAACTTAGACTTAAGGCGGAGAAAGAAGCCAAAAAGGAAGCTAAGTTACAAGCTAAAGAAGAAGAAAGACAAGCTAAGCTTCTCGCTAAAGAGGAAGAGAGACAAGCGAAGCTTTTAGCAAAAGAAGAAAAGAAAAAAGCCAAAAAAGAGGCAAAACTTGCGGCACAATCAGAAAAAGAAAAAGCTAAATAATAAAATATCCTTATAATTTTACATCTTAGAAACTTTTAGCCGTCTTTAGAATTTAGATTTGGAAATCGCTACAATCGGAACAAAGATAAAATTTTACAAGTATTGTAAATTCGTATTACTTAGCCATAAATAAATGTAAGTAATGAAATAATTAATTAGCATGATTTTATTTATATTTTTTTACTCCTTTTGTTACCCTACATTATATTTTTATCTAATAAGAGACCATTTTAATAAACTATACATATATATTAGAATTAAAAGTAAGAAATAAATTAAAATCTAAATTAAAAACTAATTATATTTACAAAAAATACACGCCATCCAAGTGATCGTTAATGGGCATGGTGCCCAAAATACTGGCGCTATTACCTCGTTGAATGGCAAGGCTAAGCCGTTGGGCTAAATAAGCGCCAGCTCTTTGGTCACCAGAGGCGTGGATCAGTTTTTGGGACACAACATTTATAAAATTCTTCGTGTCCGATGACCATGGGCCCAGAGTCTCAAAAGCAAGCGCCGCAAAAACGTAGTCCTTAGTAATGGCTGAGTATTTGCGACGCTTAAGCAACTGAGCAGATTCAGCAGCAGCACCCGCCTTTAGGCACGAGCCTGATAGATGGGACGCTGCCAACGTATCAACGCAGGTTGCATCCCACACCAGTGCACGACCCATCGACCATGGTACTATAGTCATCCCATCCGGCCTCTTGCCGTCATCCCTGAACAAACCGGAGGGTTCCAGTTGTGCAGGGATGGAGGCAGTGGCCAGAGCGCGACGGACTATATCATTGAGAGCACCGTGGCGATACAAGCGGCCTGCGCTCCGAATGCAACTGAGTCCATGGTAACCAAACTGATCTACGCGGCTGCCACAAGGACAGTAATGAGGCTCACATACCTTTATTCCCAAGCGTAAGCAAACTGCCACACGAAGCGCTGTCCGGTCGAGAATCGTTCCCAGGCTATGAGATGGCAGAGCGTGAAGCCAGTGACCTGACTCTTTTTCGGATACGGCTAAAATACGGGCTTTATCCGTATCTGAGGTACACTGTGCTACGAGATCCGAATGTGTCAAGACAACACGCGGTTTGTCCCAAAGACCCTGACATTCCACAGCCGAAGGAAAGCTCTCCCCAGGACAAGAAGCACTCCAGGCCAGCCTCGCTTCCAACAGACTCTCAACCACAACATCAGTCCGACTAGACAGATTAAGGATCTGACTGATGAGTGTAATAGAGCCAGAAGCGGAAGATAAGAAAGCCGGGAGTGCTACACTTGAGATGGAACGTATGCCTAGGCCCCCGTATTTCACAGGTAGACTCGCTTGGGTCCAGGTGCGGTCATCAAATTGTAAATTTAGAATTTTACATAGAGTGTCTTTAAGAGACACATCTAAAGTTGAGATCAAAGAAGGGTATTTCCAAAAGGGGCCGCACCTTAACAGATACATAAATTTAGGAGCAAATAAACATAACCGTAAAATATAAATGGCCATGTGTGGCTTTATGTCTAAAAGGCGATGCGAAAATTTATTGAAATTCTCTAATTTAGAATTTATTACAGAGGGAAATGCTTCATCAAATATTGGAGCACCAAGAAGGGTTAAATTTTGACTCGAAACTGTAGATATACCCGGTATCAAAAAACTCAAATTATGAAAAATTTCATTTTTCTTCTCAATGGGAATTGAATTTGGGAAGTAAGCCTCACACTTGGAAAAATTTAGATTTAGCCCAATATAAGAAAATTTTTGTATGATTTTGAATTTTGAATTTTGATTTTGAATTTTTTTTCTAATAAGACCATTATGAATGAAATAGATAATGTTAGATATATAGTACTTATGTAGATAAAGATTATGTTACCAAGTAGTGCATTAACGAAATACCCTCACATTGTTACTCATAATAAAATTGGATTGTTAAATATAAATAAACAAAATAGTTTTAAAACCAAAGGTTATAAAAAGCAATTTAATAAAATAGATGTTGGGTCATAGTTGGAATTTTACAAACTGCGAAGACTGAACGAATGAGATAAAGAAATCATATCGTTTTGTAACTTGTGTGTAACAGTCGTAGTTAAGAGCTATCTATGTGTATTACTGCATTGCCAAAGAACTTATTTACCGATCTTATTGTGATCCAACCCATCTCATATTCTAAGGTTCACTTGCCAAATAAATGAATATAGTCCCATAAACGTATCTAACCCGGTGACAGCGTCGCTAGTATTTATATGAAAAATAAAACAAAAACAAAACAGGCGTAAAAATTAGTTTTTGGCAACCGGGCCAGAAAAGTTTGTGGGACTATGCGTTTTTAATGCCGAGTTGCATGAAACAACAAATGACAAATTAAAAGCCGGCCAAGTGCGTGTCGAGCCACGCGCTGTGTATGGTTCCTTAGTTGCCCGTTACAATATGCGAACGTTTTATAAGTTGGTCGACTAATTACTCGTTAGCTTGTAAAGCCTACTTAGCTGTGATAGTTTTCCTTTTAACTTCTATATTTATTGAATTTTTTCACGTATCCAATAACAATCGTTTATATAGCTTGCAGGTGGAGAGACACTTGATTCTAACAGAAATTAGCACTTTAAAGCTAAGTTTCAGAAACAGATCCCTGAATCGAAAAATGGTGTTCCTACATCCACAATTTTTGAACCCATCCAAACCCCACACTTAGGATAGACGAGAGAAAAAAACATCCCCACACGTAGGGTAGGTAGTCACCTTAAAAACAATATATTTTCAAACATTTGTAAAAAGATTATAAAAACCGTTAGATTATAATCTAACTCACGAAATTGTAAACTGTCGAAAGATTTTAAACCGTTCAATGTTCTGTGACAATTTTTGAAATATTCATTGTATTTACGTTTTCTTGTCTGTTTCTTGTAGGTTAGGTTAGGGTTCGACATAAATAATCAGGTAGTGCACTAGGCACTATCGGGTTAGGTGCTATCGGGTTAATATAACTAACAGATTACAATCTACCGAAAAATAAAGCGTTAAATTGTAATCTTTCGACAGTTTGCAATTTCGCGAGTTAGATTATAATCTAACGGTTTTTACAATCTTACGGTGACTAACCAAATACTACTAAACTAATATGCCATATTACAGCTTTCTAATACTAACGGACGACGGACGGACGGACTTGGCAAAACTCTATGGGTTCCTTGTTGACTAACCCCAAAATTTTAAGTAGTGATCAGATTAATTTAATCACAAGAATACTCTAATGCGAATAAATTAGTTGAATCTCTGCAACTGACCGTTGGTCTTTTCTT
This sequence comes from Erebia palarica, assembly GCA_964035005.1. NCBI lineage: Eukaryota > Metazoa > Arthropoda > Insecta > Lepidoptera > Nymphalidae > Erebia > Erebia palarica. Next base: position 33,790,859 of record OZ035983.1, read on the forward strand.
ATTAACCCTGGAACATTATAGTACATTACATTAACATTAGTAAAGAATTTTCAAAGATGTTTTAAGACGTATCCTACCTCTATGAGTAGGCCTAACGCCTAAACTTCTTTTCCCTGGAATATACAAGTAAAAATTGAATACAGACACAATATGTAATAGTAATACAGCTTTACAGTACAGCCAAGTAGTAAGGCAAGTGGGTCTAAAACCACATAGTAAATTGAGTTATGTAGTATTTGAAGTTGTTCTATGGTCTACCAGGTGGAATAAAAATCATTTTTATATAAAAATACAACTTTAGAAACACTCAGAACCCAATTTACTTCTGGGATCTCATAATGTTTTTTATATTGTACTTAATTTCGAAATAAAAAATAGAGAAGCTAGGTAGTATTATTTATATTAATAAATTATAAGGATTTCTTATTTTAATGCTCACCATTAATTAAACCTATCTGGATCGACAGGAACAGCTTTACGGTGTGACTAAAGCATAAGAGAGGAGTGGAGTGGAGTTATTGCCTAGTATAGAACATTACTGCAGCGACCAGCAAAACAGGTATTGAAGGACGAACGTGTAAATTTGGGCCGAGGCGAAGCCGAGGCACATGTACGTGAGTGCATCAATGCATAGTTGTGGCCAAGGCTTGTATAGTACTTTTCTCAAATAATGCGCGGAAATTAAAACTAAAAGTACCTAGACAGAACTTTTAATTTAAAAATATTTTTCTTACGATTTTGGTGGTAACAAGTTTTCTATTACGGCTCTTGCCGCCTCTTGAATTTCAGATGGCGTAAAAGTAAGTTAATCACACTCATTGTCTTCACTTGAAATCATTTTGTCAAATACATTTCAATATCAATGACGAACAACAATAATTTTTCCCGCGTTATAGGGTTTATTTGTTTTTTTGTCAATAAACAGTTTTCTATTTGCAAGCTAGTTCGAAATTTAAATAAAACCTTTGATAAGATAATTAATTATGCACCAATTTTAGCTGTATGTAAAGTTAATTAACTTTAAATAATTTAAGTGTAATGAAAACCAGTGAAAAAATAATGTCATATCCCCAGATTAGCTAGGAAAAAATATATTTAATAGATTTTTTACATAATGCTATTATTCAAAGTATCAAATACCTGTTTAATCGACAAGTTGATCTGTAATTTCTCAACCTGCTGTTTTCATTTGTCGCTATTATTTTTTTAGTCAGTTTGGCTTGGCTTCACTCCACTCTAATTATGTATTTTTCGGCCTTATTAAGATGTCAAAAACAGTAATTAACAAAACCTCAGTCCGTCTGTAATTACAAACGAGTCACAAGGTAATAATTTAAATTTTAAATATTATAATGTAGTCATATCAAGTTGAGTTAGCATGAACCTAGGTAAGTGTTGAAGGTTTCTTTTATAAGGTTTCCATGTCGGAATCTATTGTCAATCGTTAGAAGTTTCCTGTAAAATAAATAACAATGTTACCTAATCATGTGTTTTACTATTCCATTTTAACAGTAATCACTAATCACAAACCAAATATGAGGCTTGGTATTTAATTCCTTGCTAATTGGTAGCACCAATACATTATACAAATATTTCCCAAAAATCGCTTTTTAAGAAAAGTGGTATCTGCCAGTAGGAATTATCAGGAAGGATTTGTGTTTAAACAGCAATAATTTCACTAAAAAGAATTACTAGAATAAGTAACTAAAATAGTTTAAAAGTTTATCAATGCATATCAGAACTTAAAAGAGTAAATAAAATTCAAAAATCTGTACTATAAATTAATAACATATATTTATTAACAAAAACTATAAATCTTGACACATGAAGAAAAGTAATCATCAAAGATTCAGAAAAAAATCAGAAGGTTACACTTATCTACATAGATCATGATACTATACACTTGATCAATAATTTACTAAAACGCTTGTATAAACAGAGTAAACTTAATCTTTATAGTCATCACCAATACGTTCCAGGATATCATCACCAGTTTTCTTGTTGATGCGGAGGTACTTGTTAACCATTGGTCGGTAGTAATAAGCTTGGTAGTCATTCCTTTCTGCCATCTTGCTGTTGACTTCCTTTTCTAGGGCCCTTAACTTCTGCCTCTGAGCTTCTTCATCAATGAAATGCAGGAATTTCTCATATTCCTGTAAAAATAAAATAGACATATAGTTAAAATGTGTATTCTCATTTACAAAAAATATTAATATGAAGGGTTACAGAAAAAGATCAATTATATTAACTAGCTGATACCTATGCGCCTACGCAAACAGTGTATTTAGTACACACAGACAAACACAATCCTAATGCAAACTATATGCGAGCCTTTGGACACGTCTTTAAACTGAAAACAAGCAGACTCAGCTTATTTGTGATACACACATTGTCTTCATGTATACACTGTGCCAATATCTGGGAACATTTCATTCTAGTGTGCATCAGAATGACTGCCCAAAGTGATGGATCGGCGTAAAATTTCGCCAGCATTTAGTACTATTTAGTACCTTTGTTTAAATATTTTGTACCTAATTATTTACGAAGAAATATGATTTTTTAAGTGGGCAGTCATTCTGACGTCAAGATGGCTGCCCACATTTTAATTTCCGCATAAGGGCTCCGTATTTTGCATTTGTCTCTGCACAATAATTTAGTACCTATTTAGTACCTGCAAATATATTTTTTTCTAGAATTTTTAGGCGAAAGATAAAGATTTTACAACAATCTGAATATTCAAGAATTCCAGTCCGGAATACTCGCTCAGTGAGTAATCAACGCCCAGCCCAAACCCTTGGACCTAGAGAGCTGAAATTTTCCACAGAGGTTCCCTTTGTGATGTAGACAAAGAATAATCAAGGGTTATTCCCACGGGATCGGGAATAAGGAGGATTTATCTGTTTGATTTAAAAGTTATAATTTCCGGAACTATAATCAAGAGAGATATAATATATAATATATAATAATATAATTTATATAATATAATATATAATCAAATTTGGCATACAAGTTGATAATTCTAATTACTTATTTTACAGTTTTCAGGATTTTTCGAATTTTCCACGGGATAAGGAATAAAGAGAATTTCTTTTCGCTAGAAAATGACTTATTTCCGTTTGTTTGCATGGATATTTAAAACCTGTAGAGCGAAATATCAGGCTACTTCTTATCCCGGAAAATCCAAGAGTTTCCGCGGGAGTTTTAAAGCCCAAATCTACGAGGGCGGAGTCGCGGGCATCATCTGGTATACTATACGACGTTTTTACAATACATTTGTGAGTAAAATTCGTAAAGAAAACTGGAAATGTAACGTGAGTTTCCATTGACACAACAAAAATGTTGAAAACTCTGTTCTCTCTCTATGTATCGAGCCGTGAATATGGTAAGTCTTGTCTTTGGACATTTTAAATTTAAAAAAAAACAGCAAGTACCATACACAGCTGTAAGTTACGATAAGTAACATCAACACATTGACGCATACTTACATTCCACCAAGGATTGCGTTAAGCCAACGACACTATTTAATAATGACGGTAGTAAACGTAAGTGATTACAATAAGTCTCAGCAGTGATATAGGTCGTTATCGTAAAAACTTTCTTTACAGTTTTTCCCTTTGTTTTCCCAACAAATTATTTCAAAAATGGAACATAGGAAAGTAGCTCATTCTGTGTGGATCGTTTTAACATAGTGTAGCTATTTATTCATTTCATATAGTGGGTCGACGCTCATACAAATGACAGACCTGACTAACATCATATCATGACAGTTTTAACTAAATATTTTGTACGGTACTGCATAAAAGACAGAGTGATAGAATTTTGTATTGTAAAAATTCTCTTAGTTTCCTTCGTCACGCCCCTGTCACCCCGCAGCTTTGCTTTGTCTAGATGCCTTAGTTGAACGATTGGTAGGAAAAAACTTATCACCCTATACTGTGTCTTTGACATTAGTTAGGGCAGTTGATACTAACCATAGACTAAATTTTTAGTACTCATTACTACCTTTAACTTATTTACGACCACAATTATTAAAAAAATACATAATCCTTAGAGGCTAAACTTCAGTCCTAAGCTAAGCTTGAATGATATTTTTTTAGAGCATGAGACATTGAGAGGTAAACACTTATATTGTAGGTAGTTATTGAAGACCGTGTGCGCCAAATTAATGGTTCTTAATCCTGAAAACTAAAATTAGTGATTAGAATTACCGACTTGTAGTATGCCAAATTTGAAGTCACTCTTGATTATAGTTCCGGAAATTATAACTTTTGAATCAAACAAATAAATCATCCTTATTCCCGATCCGGTGGGATTATTCCCACCGGATCGGGAATAAGGATGATTTATTGATTATTTATTTATTGATTGATTATTATTCCCTTGATTATTCTTTGTCTACATCACAAAGGGAACCTCTGTGGAAAATTTCAGCTCCGTAGGTCCAAGGGTTTGGGCTGGGCGTTGATTAGTCACTGAGCGATTGTTGGGGACTGGACTTCTTGAATATTCAGATTGTTATAAAATCTTTATCTTTCGCCTAAAAATTCTAGAAGAATTATATGTGTAGGTACTAAATAGGTACTAAATTATTGTGCAGAGACAAATGCAAAATACGGAACCCTTATGCGGAAATTAAAATGTGGGCAGCCATCTTGACGTCAGAATGACTGCCCACTTAAAAACTCATATTTCTTCGTAAATAATTAGGTACAAAATATTTAAACAAAGGTACTAAATAGTACTAAATAGGTACTAAATGCTGGCGAAATTTTACGCCGATCCATCACTTTGGGCAGTCATTCTGATGCACACTTCATTCTATAGGATGCCAGCTATCTCTGACAAATTTTATCTAGTTTGGTAAAAGTAGATGAAACAGAAACACTTTCATTATAATTATTCTTTTTCAACAGATTTTGACAAAATTTTGTACATAGATAGGTTGCAATATGAACACAGCAATAAGGAACCTCATTATTGCAGTTGTTGTCATCCGCTACCTCTCTGTTAGGTACTTGTATTATTTATCGTGTACCTACACTTTCAGTGCTATCAGACTATGTACATTTATATAACACTAGAGTTAAATTACTTAACAATCATGAATAATTACCTGTTGAGGACTGTTGTGAATGTATCGGGCGATGAATCTTGTGATAGGATGGCGGTGGTATTCCCAGTGCTTAGGCTCGTAGTCTTCAGGGATCGCAGTTAGCTCAGCAGGCCCAATAAACACATTAGTGTAGAAAATTATAGCGCCGACAGGAATCAGCCCAACCATCAGGTAGTAATGGAACATGTCCTTGAATTTGTGCCATTGCCACCTGTAATTTTCAAAATAATCGAATTAATAATCTTAGTTGCGTCAAAATTGGTTAGGTAATCACTCAATAGGACACCTTACCTGGAGGGTTGTAATGCCATAGTTCTGTGGCCATGGTCGCTGGCCAACTTCTTGCCTACCGAGAAATTTACATTTTGCACTACGTACGGTGCTTTTATGGTATTTTTAAAAAAGTTTGAGCCGAAAGATCGGCCTAAAGCACTCCAGGAAACCATTTTTATTATGAAAAATTGAAATGTGACAAGTTCGCTTTAGCTTTGCTTTGAGTTTTGACAGCAGTCTGACAGCTAGTGTGACAAAAACTGACAGCCGACAGTGACACTGCACAGTTTTTTTATCGGGTTTTACGGATCTGGGTTCTAGTTCTAATGCCTCAAGTGACAGTAATGCAATGCTACCAACCAAAAGATACTCTCATCGTAGACAGAATTACTCTGAGACTCATAAACTTTGAGTATATTGAGATTACTTCTGGCTCTTTCTGACTATTCTTTTTGTCTTTGATTCTATATATAGGAGAGGATATGTTGTATTTTATTTACTCAATTATAGTTATACGATGCATTTTGTTGATAAAACATATAAAACTATGATTTGACTTTTCTTACTTACTAAAAGCTACGTTATTAGAACGTGACAGGTGTATTATGTTATTGCGTGAACGTGTCGCGCAATTGTCATATGACGTCATCAAATTTAGCTATTGAAGCCAATTTTTTGCCAACTATAAATGGCGTCTGTTGTGCTTCCGGTGTGTCAGTTGTGAATAATTACCTGTTTTTTTTTTAATTTTTTCTTGTGGTTTTGCTTAGTTTCATATAATCAACTATGGTGAAGTGCTCAGTTGTGGGGTGTCGTAATAATAAAATTGTAAAACGCCCAGGAATTTTATTTCATAGGTGAGTAACAAAGTCGTCTAGTTTTTCTTTTTGTGGCTACTATTATAAGTTATTTCGACTAATCATAGCTTAGTTTCTTCTTTACTGAATCTATAACAGGTACATTTTTGCGCTGTCCCTAAAAATTTGGATTATTTTATTAGTTTTTGTATAATGTATAGAGTGCATATATAGTGCGGGGATTGTATTGTTTACAAATAAATTGAATATCGATAAAATAAAAATTTCATATAACTCTTACTGTTTCTCACTCTGAGAGGTAAAGAGTTGAAATTAAACTGTCAGATTCAACTTATAATATTGCCTAACTCATTTTAGCCTATAGCGATGATAATCTAGTGATTAAGACACTCGATCTCCGATATGGTGTCGCGTTTTCGAAAATTACAGTGGATATTTAAGTGGTTTTTGGTCCCTTCATTGTAGTTATTGTGTATCATTTTAACTAATGTTTGCAATTGTTTCAGTTTCCCAAAAATTTTTGAATTAAGGCTGAAATGGCTAAATGCCATTAACAGACCTGATTTCAAACCCACAAATGCAAGCAAAATATGTAGTTATCATTTTACGGAGAACGATATTAATTATACCCTAAACCGCCAGCGTCACAAAGATGATGCCTGCCCATTTGTAATAAATATTTTTTTAAATCAGTCTATTTTTATTATTCATATAATTATCACGTCATTCAGTAACATTTTTCAATAATATCTAGATATTCCAACTAATATTATGAAACAGTTTTGTTCGTAAGGTTTACATTCAACTGATAATATAAATTTATACTAATAATATAAACGCGAAATATTGGATTTATGGATGGATGGAAGAGATAGATTATAGTCTGGAATAATACATCGGCTAGTTCATTATAAAATACGAATACTAGTGTTTTTCAAAATATTATGTTTAATTATTTATTAATTTTATTTGTCATAATTTTATATTTTTATATCGATTATATAAGTATCTGTGGCGAAGTCCCACGAGACCTACTGAACCCTCGGGAATGTCCGTTCCGACTCGCTTTCGGTCGGGATTCTCCCGGGCGTTCCAGTCAGTGAATTCTGAACCCCGACGACGGGAGGCCGCGTATACGCAACTTGTCCGGCTAATTCACTCGTACCAAACAATTAATTATTATACTTATTGTAACGTCCATAGTCCTTACACAGTGTTTTAAATCGATTATCATAATGTATCAATAGACTTTTGTAACCTAAATTAAATAACAACTTTCAATATATAATAATCTTAAATTACATGGGGTTTGTTTAACTTCAATCCTAACACGTCCCCATAACTGGTGACCCCCGACGTTCCCATAAGTGGTGACCCAGCGACGCGCCGAACTCTCAAGTGCTTGCATATTTCAAAAATTTTTTTGTGTGCATTGTGGCGGACTTATTCCCGAAATAGAATCAGTTTAACAAAAGTTTTTTTATTTTAAACAATGGCATCGCAATCCAAGAGTTGCCTCGACGAGCTGGCTACACATGTGTATAATAATGCGATTGGTACCGCGCCGCAAATTCATCAGCTGTGCGCGTCAACGTCGAATGATGAAATCAGCGAACTCAAACGATCAGTCGCTGATTTGTCGCGCCAAATCGCCGCACTTGAATCATCATCGCGATCCCGCTCGAGATCGAACAGCAGCACGAGATGGCGCCGACGTTCCCGTAGCCGACCCAATAATGTTGCGACTGATGCCCACTGCTGGTATCACCGCAAATTCCGAAGTAAGGCTACTAAGTGCCGTGAGCCGTGCAACTACAACTCGTCGGAAAACGAAAAACGCAGTCATTGATGGCGGCTGAAGATGACTGTCGTGACGTCACACCGAGTCGCGTATTTGTAACGGACAAACACTCTAACGTTAAGTTCTTAATAGACACTGGTGCTGATTTGTGTGTGTTCCCTATTAGAAATGTAAGTTCTTATAAAACAAATGTTAAGAAGACTGACTATAAACTTTTTGCCGCTAATGGTACAGTGATTAATACATATGGAACAATAAACTTAAATTTAAACTTCGGGTTGCGTCGAGATTTTCGCTGGCGTTTTGTAATAGCCGACGTTACCCGACCGATCATAGGCATAGATTTTTTATCATATTATAACCTACTCGTAGATGTAAGGAACCACCGATTAGTTGATAATACGACTACGCTTATTGTAAACCCGTGCTGTCTTCCTTAGAGTGCGAAATTAAGACTGTTACAGGTAATTCTCGTTATCATCAGTTACTCAAACAGTTTCCTGAGGTCACGCGACCCTCTGGTGAGCCAATGGTGCGCGAAGTCAAGCATCAAACGCTCCACTACATACGCACCACGCCCGGTCCGCCGGTGTTCAGTCGACCTCGCAGATTGGCACCGGACCGACTCCGCCGAGCTAAGCGTGAGTTTGAGGATATGGTAAGAGCTGGTATTGCACGTAGATCCGATAGTCCGTGGGCAGCGCCTCTCCATCTAGTACCTAAAAAAGACGGTACTGATCGACCTTGCGGAGACTACAGAGGTATAAACACTCGAACAATACCCGATCGATACCCAGTACGCCACATCGCAGATTTTTCCCATAATCTACATGGCTGTACGGTGTTTAGCAAAATTGATTTGGTGCGTGCTTACCATCTTATTCCAGTCAACCCTGCTGATGTACCCAAAACTGCCATAACTACGCCGTTCGGATTATTCGAGTTTCCGTTCATGAGTTTTGGTCTAAGGAACGCCGCGCAATCGTTTCAGCGATTCATGGACGAAATCTTAAGGGACCTGGATTTTGCTTTCCCGTATATAGATGACATATTGATTGCGTCACGTGACCACACCGATCACGAATGTCATCTCAAACAGGTTCTAGAGCGCCTTCGAGATCATGGTGCTGTTTTAAACTCCGCTAAAAGCGTATTTGGTGTTCCGGAAGTCGAGTTCCTCGGCTACTTAGTTAAGGCAAATGGCACGAGTCCTACGCCAGAAAAGGTAAGTAGTATCCAGAACTTCACGCAGCCCAAGACCTTGAAAGAATTAAGGCGATTTCTCGGTATGATTAACTTTTACAGAAGATATCTACCGAACGCTGCGAAAATCCAAGCACCCTTACACAAACTACTTAGCGGTACGAATACCAAGCCAAACACTCCAATCACCTGGACGTTTGAGCTGGAACAGGCTTTTAATGAATGCAAAAAGAGCCTCGTCGATGCAACACTGCTTGCTCATCCCGATCCTACAGCGAATCTGATGTTGGTCTGTGATGCGTCCGATATCGCCATCGGCGCCGTATTGCAGCAGAAAGTTGAAGGTAATTGTCAACCCCTTGCTTTCTTCTCCAAGAAACTGACCTCAGCTCAACGTAAGTATAGCCCTTTCGATCGAGAGCTACTCGCGATTTACGAAGCCGTGAAATGTTTTCGTTTCATGGTCGAGCTGAAGCCATTCACGATCTGGACAGACCACAAGCCAATTGTTGCTGCGTTTCGTAAAGCATCAGAAAAATGCTCTCCACGTCAGTTCCGACATTTCGATTTCGTGTCACAATTCTCGACCTACGTGCGACACATTTCCGGAGAGGACAACGTCGTTGCTGATGCACTCTCTCGGATCGAATCTGTTACCGATAGTATTAGTTTAGATAAACTCGCTTCTTCACAAGAGACGGACACCGAGTTGAGACATCTTTTGCACACTTCTTCTTCACTGGATTTACAGAAAATAAGAATTTCTGACTCTAGTGCATGCAAAGTGTATTGCGATGTTTCTGGTCCGAAACCACGTTTGTATCTAACACCCGAATTTCGCAAACAGGCTTTCGACGCCATCCATGGCTTGAGTCATCCTGGTGCTACGCCTACCATCCGACTGATGACCGAAAGGTACGTATGGCCTAGTATACGAAAGGACTGTAGGGCTTGGACTAAAGCCTGCCTCGCTTGTCAAAGATCAAAGGTTACACGGCACACCCAAGCTCCAGTCCATACTTTTACTCCTCCATCTTCTCGTTTTGACCACGTTCATATCGATCTCATAGGGCCGCTCACCATATCGCACGGCTACCGCTATTGTCTTACTGCAGTCGATCGATTTACGCGTTGGCCCGAGGTGATTCCTCTAGAAGATATTACAGCAGAAAGAGTGGCTCTCGCTTTTGTAAGTGGTTGGCTAGCACGTTTTGGCTGTCCTCGTAAAATTACTACAGACAGAGGGCGCCAATTCGACTCCCATTTATTTAAAGAGCTGGCTAAATTTACTGGTTGCCAACACCTTAACACTACGGCGTATCATCCCGCCGCGAACGGTTTAGTAGAGAGATTTCATCGACAGTTAAAAGCAGCAATTATGTGCCACAATAATGAGAAATGGGTAGAGGTAGGTAAGGTCCACTTGTGTTGCTAGGGATACGCAGCGCCTGGAAAGACGATATTGCATCTACCTCTGCTGAGCTGGTATATGGTGAAAGTCTTCGCTTGCCTGGAGATTTATTCTTGCCATCCGCATCAGAAGTCGTCGATTACAGCGATTTCCTATCTCGCCTTCGCAAACACATCCGTGACTTGAAGCCGACTCCTGTAATACGTCACGGAATCGCCAGAACGTTCATGCACAAGGATTTATCCTCCGCTACTGCTGTCTTTCTCAGACAAGATGCCGTCCGAAAACCACTACAGCCACCTTACTCTGGTCCGTATAAGGTAATCGAGCGATCGGAAAAAACTTTCAAAATCGACATAAACGGTAAGGTCGTCACAGTTTCCATCGATCGTCTCAAACCAGCCTACGTTGTGCACGAATCTCAACCTATTTCGTTCACGCCCATTACTGCAGAACCGCCTGCCGCCAAGCCTGACACAGTAACTCGCTCTGGCAGACAGGTAAGATTCCCTCGCAGGTTTATGTAATTAATTCCACATGTCATAGTATGTAAAACCATTTTCGAGAATATGTTTACCTAGTTATTAATATTATACGTAAGCTGATTGTATCGTTTATTTTTTGTAAACATTCAATAGTTTAATACCAAATTTACTTTTATGTTTAATTTTAATTATAATATGTACTTTTGTAGCAAGGGAAGCTAATTGTGTAAAAGAACGAATTCTTTAATCATCATGAACGACCTAAAGGTCTCCGGGGGGGCTGATGTGGCGAAGTCCCACGAGACCTACTGAACCCTCGGGAATGTCCGTTCCGACTCGCTTTCGGTCGGGATTCTCCCGGGCGTTCCAGTCAGTGAATTCTGAACCCCGACGACGGGAGGCCGCGTATACGCAACTTGTCCGGCTAATTCACTCGTACCAAACAATTAATTATTATACTTATTGTAACGTCCATAGTCCTTACACAGTGTTTTAAATCGATTATCATAATGTATCAATAGACTTTTGTAACCTAAATTAAATAACAACTTTCAATATATAATAATCTTAAATTACATGGGGTTTGTTTAACTTCAATCCTAACAGTTCCCCATATATCGATAATACCAGCCCTAGCCCCCAGCTTAAGCTCCGCCCATACGCCATTTTTACTTACCGGAAGCTTCAATTTAAATATGATGTTTCTAATCCTCTCCTATAGATAAAATCAAAGATTTTTTTGCACACTGTGTTTTTTGGAAGTTGAAAGTTGGATATAGAGATAATTTGAAGCACATGCTCTACCTCGCAACAGAAAAAAATAAGTCAATTGTTGTAGGGGGCAAAGGTGATAATATATAGCAGGAGATAGAATTATTCTTGTTGCAACTAAACAATTAGTATAGCTATCATCCTGCAGTCCAAATTACAAATTATCCCTTGACGCCCTTGACTTCAATCTCACGGTGATAGGTACGTAATGATGCAGTTAAATATAGCAGCTACTGCACAGGAGTATGGTAGTACGGTATGTACTGTATATTACATACATACCGTACCTATATGTACCCTTCATAAACTTAGAATATTTATGGTAAGTACCCCTAATCGGTTTCAAATACTGGATCGCTCAATCGCTTGGCAGCACATCTTTGCTGGTTATGTGGTTACTATTCATGGCCGAAGCCTCCTCCCACCATCCTCCTTGCGTCGTATCCCCCATTACTGAGGATCGTGACCCCTACCATCAATAATCCTATGAACGATGTTGCGCCATGTTGCTCGGTTTTATGCGACATGCAGATTGCAGGGCTTCGTGGATCTGACCAACGCATTGGGCTACGTCCCCGAGGTCTCTTTCCATCCACTTTGCCAGTAACGACAATCTTTTCAAGAATGTGCCCCTCCCTTCCGGCAATGTGGCCGAAATAATCAAGGATCCTCTGGAGACAGGTGGTTGATAGCCTTTTCGTGATTTTCAGCTGTTAGAGGATCGATGTATTGGTTCTGTGCGCTGTCCAAGGTACCCGAAGCATTCCCCTCCAGCACCACATCTCGAAAGCGTCAATACGATGTCAGTCAGCAGCTTTTATTGTCCAAGTCTCAGCTGCATACATAAATATAGGAAGTATAAGTGTGCGAACAAGAAGTATTTTGGTGTTGGTTGATAGGTATCTGTTTGTCCCCCCAAGTCTTATGCAGATGTGACATGGCAGTTTTGGCCATACCAATCCGCCTCCTAGATTCCACCTCACATGACCCGGTGATACCACTGTGTGTGTTCTCCACAGTCTCCCACCATATCACACCAGAAAAAAGACAGAAATTATAAAATCTCAAATTCACCGTGCCAGTTATCTGGACCCTGGACCTTCTACTTAGACCACAGTGCTCACCACTGCGCCAGGATGTTCGTCGAAGTTTTATAAAATAAAATAGGTAGGTCAAGTCAAAGTCAGCATTATTGGAAATTCGGAAAAAATTTAATATTTGTATTAAATGCTATTTATTACAGTATGCAATGGATTTATTGATATTAAATTCAAGAGTAAATTCATTTGCGAATATTATTATGGCCGAACTACCATAATTTACTTAATATAATATGTCTCCCTGCGATAGCAAACTTTTCCTTACTAAGATCTAAATAATACCCTTAGGACTTGCCAGTTGCCACCTGTTGATATTTATGTATTACATACAGTAAACCAAACTACGTACGTAGCAAAAAAAACAAGAGCAACCGACTAAAGTATTGATTTTTAGTTCGAGCATGCTCCGAAGGATGCTCTCTCGATAAGACCACCCACTCTCCGTTGTATTACGCAGTTTATCGTAGTGCCTAATACATAACATAACATTGATACTTCTTCTGAATTCCTGGTAAAATAAATCCGTATTTAAGTTTCTTTAAGAGTTAAGTGTTTAAAAATGGTGTGGATCGATGAGTGATATGGAAGAACTGCTGCAAGACATCTTCAGGGAAGCTTCCGGACCGAAATTGATCGCTCTCAAAAAATCATGTCAGGATGCCTTAGGTACATAATACTTCTTAGCCTTAGGTACTTAGCTGCAGAAATTTTTCGCTCATACGTCTTAATTTTTTTTTTGAAGCAACGACGTATATTTTCCAATCGTTTCTCTCAAATCGCAAACTTGCAAAGCCAGCGGCGAAATTAAAACATTTCACATTTTCTCATAAGCTAAGTATGACGTCAAGTAATATGCCGATAGTTCGTCCATTTCCAAAAATCAGGTAAAAATCTTTGAAAATGTAGAACGCAAGTTGCGTTAGTGACGGAACCTCGCAATGAAAGCAGAAAAAGCGAATCCTCGTAGTTACCTACATGAGGATTGAGAAAGTAATAATATCCCCTGAGATTATTGAATGCACAGAAATAGGAATTATGTGGTTGTATACATAAGTATTAAAATCAAGGCAACCCGCGCCACTGTAGTTTGTTTTTATTTATCATCTTTATTTATTTTTATTATATCGCCCCCGAAATTATACTATATATAAATCTCCTTGAGTTTAAGAGACATTCGTGGGTCGCATATACTTTTCAGTCCTCTGCTAGGAGTTTGTGTTTGGTGGGCATGTCGCTGTTTCATCTATCCCGCATTCATTTTATCCATCACATCTCGGTCTATTTTGGCAGCCACAGCACAGTAAACAGATCACAGCAAGAAAGACCGCAGCTGATATGGATGGCAGCGTATCCATTTTACAAATATAAATGCCAAAGTGTGTCTGTCTGTCTGCTATGCTTTCACGACTCATCTATTCAGCCGATTTTTATTTTATTATTGATGATTTTGATGCAATTTTGTACAGGGTATGATTGCATTTGGAGGAAGGACATAGGCTATTTATCCCGGAAAATTAAAGAGTTCCCGTGGAAATAAAAACACCTTAATCCACGCGAACGAATTCGCGGGAATCATCTAACAAAATATAAAATACGTTGAAGAAATATTTTTATGAACGAATGAATGAACTGTTTATAATGATGTTTTCCAGAGGTGCTATGCATGCAAGAAAGCAGCCGGCGGGCGTCGTTCGAACTCCGGCGCGCGTGCTTGCTGCCATTGCAGATCGCGCTCGAGACCAAACGCCCGCGCCTAGTCGCCTTCGCTCTCCAGGGGTTTCATGTGAGGAATTAAGTTATTAACTGGATAGGAACCGTTAAGGTTTGGAATACTCCTCCGGGATCCCTTCCTGCCTCGTATGACATATACTTCAGGCAGTGGCGTGCACAGTATTTGGAGCCAGGGTAGGGGTTGGTTACGTAGATACCTACTTTTAAATTATGCATTGAGCTTTTTTAACTAGGGTAAGCAGTAACTTTATGCCTGTATGTCGTGCACGCCACTGCCTTTAAAGGCAAGAGTGAATAGGCAAATGCGCTCCAGCCTCCAAGCTAGACCTCATCTATACCTCTCATAGATAAACAGATACATAGGTAAATTCTTTATTGCCACACATAACATAAAGATAACTTAATTGTAAAAAAAACAGAAATCAACGCGCATGCGCAAGGGCGGTCTTATCACTAAAAGTGATCTCCTCCAGACAACCCATTTCATAAGGAAAAAAGTGCAACAATAATATTAAACATTCAATAATAACATACTACTTAGACTATATATACTAATAATTCATAAATAACTAAATATAAACTCATGTATACTCATGTAAGTCATATAATAAAAATAGCAGTACATAAACTCCATACAAAAGAAAATACTTAAATATTCTATAGCATATTAGAAAGGTAGTATTCCTTTGCACTTTCCTTTAAAGATGCTTAATGACTTGGACTGCCTAATGTTGCTTGGCAATTCATTCCAAAGCAGTACAGCCTTAACTGTGAATGAATTACCATATGCCCCTGTATGACTAGGAGGGACCTTTAACTTATTACCTATTAATATTATATTATATTATTTAACATTTAACTTTTCTCTCATAGTAACTAGCCACGGCCAAAGCCTCCTACCAGACAAAATAATAATATGTCTTGACCAAGATCCCGCAAGAATAAGCAACTGGTGAAATTAATACTTAAACGAACTCCACACACACCAGAAATATCACAAAATGCATCATATCTTCCGAAAACTTACTGAACTTCAAATAAGTAGCTACCACCTAGTGTAGTTTCGTTGATTACGTAGTGTGATGAGCACATCTTTTTTCTTCCATAGAAAATACTCCGTGATGATCGTTTCCACCGCGGCATCGAACCAGAAGATGACTCGCTCTGGATGCCATCGCAGCTGCTGTGCGCCACCACTTCTGTCATGTACCACTTGCCTGATACCCAGGTAAAAATGCCTTTAGGTCAGATATTTCTATTTGCACATTGTATCAAATACCGGTCCGGTAAATTGTCGACTTAATTTGGGTTATACCACATCACGCGTCTTGTATCCATTTTCTGAACTGCCACAATTTTTGTAATTTTTTTATCCACTTCAAGTTAGTCCTTGACTGCAATCTCGCGTGGCCTGTGATACTGATGATGCAGTCTAAGATGGTAGCGGGCTAACGGGTTGGAGGTATGGCTATTAATTTAAACCCATACCACTAATTGGTTTATACACGGCATCGTACCAGAACGCTAAATCGCTTCGGACGTCTTTGCCGGTAGGATAGTAACTAGGCACGGCCTTAGCCTCCAACTCAATCAGACCAGAGGAAAATCAGAAATTATAAATTCACAAATAGACCCTCCCGGGGATTGAACCCGGGTCCTCCCATTTATAAGATCAGCTCTTACTACAGCGCCAGGGAAGTCGTCAATAAACTGATCACGACGAATATCAGCTAAATAGTCAATGAGTGTTAGCGTATCTTGGATCTTGTATTCTCTTTACCACCGTTGCTTCAGCGTTTGCTACCGGACGTATGTCTCCAGGGACCCTGAAGACATTCACTGGACATTAGGTACCTAGGTACATAAAACAAAACAGTTCTTCCAACCGTGCTTGCTTCCGCTGCGTGGGACGTCACGACTGGGACTTGGCCCATAGTACCAATTTGTAATTAACCCTGAGCGTCAACTATTGAATATATCGTTACTTTTATCATCGGTCAACCTCATTTGGACAATAGCGAAAGAGCGTTAACCAATCAGAGTTGAATGTATGCATGTAGGTATGTGAGTTTGTATATTCCACCATAACTTCTATACGCCTGAACCGATTTTGACAAATGAGGTATCGTTAGAATCCCTAGCTTATTCCGGGTGACATAGGCTAAAATTTAAAAAAAAATCGATGGGGTGAGCATGGTCCCGCATTATAGACTAAAGTTGAAAAAAAAATCGAAAATAAGTTTAACTATATACTTAATCATCATCTAGAAAATGATGAGTAGATTTCAAAAATATATAACACTACAGTTCAATATCCAGTGATTAAAAAAAAAAACATTTAATAAAAATGTGATTAAGATTTTAAATAACTAGATTAATTTAGATTTTTAACTTTTTAGTTAGTTTTTTGGCAGGGCATTCCTGTTTTTATACGACTGCCTGAAAAAAGGAGTATATTGTTTTCAGGGTTCATGTATGTATGTATGTATGTATGTATGTATGTATGTATGTATGTATGTATGTATGTATGTATGTATGTATGTATGTATGTATGTATGTATGTATGTATGTATGTATGTATGTATGTATGTATGTATGTATGTATGTATGTATGTATGTATGTATGTATGTATGTATGTATGTATGTATGTATGTATGTATGTATGTATGTATGTATGTATGTATGTATGTATGTATGTATGTATGCATGTATGTAAGTATGTATGTGAGTTTGTATATTCCACTATAAAATCTATACGCCTGAACCGATTTTGATAAATGAGGTATCGTTAGAATCCCTAGCTTATTCCGAGTGACAAAGGCTACTAAAGGACATGACCAGTAATTGCCCTCCGATTCGGGACAATGCACAGGATTTCCGTTTTTACAGTAAGGTTTAAAAATTCAAAACGAAATTATTATGGATTTATTATTCCAAATAAGGTCAGGGTTCAAATGATAAAAAAAAACAGTACGTTTATTGTTTAAATCTTGAGCGTCCGCTTTCCTCTTTAAGCACTACTCCATTTTGACGTTCCATTATATCCATGCCTAATAATAATCTTGTAACCCTACATGAATACCATTTAAGTACCTTAGTCATTATATTATGAATTATTTATTTTTGATCAATTAAATAGTAATGAAAAGGAAATGTATGTTTTGCTTATAATTATTTTTATTTTTTGACAAGTCTCAAACTGATTGATCGAACAAAGCATTTTGAAATACTGCGTTTAAAGGAACGCCCTTTCACATTGCATATGCCGCCATCTGTGGTCGAATAGTTAAACTGGAACGCCCTTTCACATTGCATATGCTGCCATCTGTGGTCGAATAGTTGAACTTGTTAACAAAAAATATTTTCTAGACTCACCACAATACATAGCGCCATCTAGTGTGGGAAAGCAGTTTTTGGTGAAACTTTTTTAATTTATTTTCTCAGTTTTCAGAGCCTTCAGACTCCTGAAACTTTTTTATCTGAAAACTATAAAATATAACAATTACAATAATAAAGAAATAATACTTGAAAATATTTTTTTGGACTCGCTCAACACAATAAATAGCGCCATCTAGTGTGGGAAAGAAATCTTTTAGTGAAACTTTTTTTGTTCATTTTCGCAGTTTTCCGAGCCTTCAGACTCCTGAAACTTTTTTATCTGAAAACAGTGAAATATTACAATTACAGTAATAAAGAAATCATTGCTGAACATTGATTTTTGACACCCAGGTAAGCTGCCATAGTTCCACCGGTCAAGTCCTTTAAAAAATAATTGATGGGGTGACCATGGTCCCGCTTTAAAGACTAAAGTTGAAAAAAAAAAATCGAAAATAAGAATAACTATATAATCATCATCTAGAAAATGATGAGTAGATTCCAAAAATATATAACACTATAGTTCAATATCCAGTGATTCACAGACAAATATCATTTAATAAAAATGTGAATAAGATTTCAAAGGCTATTTAAATATGCAAATCGCTTCAGGAGGTAAACTCCGAAAATAATATAGCAGGGCAGTCGTATTTTTTAATTCGTTAAATTAATTTCACTTGTTTAATTTTGTTAATTAAGACTTGTTACTTAGTAAGGTGGTTTGGTGCAGGTGCAAATATTCCGCATGTACCTGTCAATGGCGCTGTCGCCCCGGCGCACGCTCAACGGGCGGCTGTGCGTGTGGGCCTGCGGCCGCTGCGGCGAGGCGGCGGGCGCGGCGCCGCACGTCGCCGCCGCCGCCCGGGCCGCTGCTGCTCAGATGCTCAGGGCTTACTGTGCTCAGCTAGGTAAGTTCCCCTTTCAACCCATTGCTGGCTCGCTACTGTGCACGAGAGTCCTCTCGCAACGAGAAGGGTTTTACCACCATGCTGTTCGTCCGGATTGTCAGGCTTCACATACCTTCGAGCTCATTTTGATGGAGAACTCTCCGGTATTCAGGTTTTTGCACGATGTTTCCGTGCACCGTTTATAGCAAGTGATATTTAATTTCTTAAAATTCACATAACTCCGAAAAGTTAGAGTTTCGTTTCCGGGATTAGGTAAACCCGCAAGTCGCAACCCTGTATAGGGGTAGGGTGTCTAAACTACTAGCCTATCAGCGCTTCAGTCAGTTACCCTATCCAATGTATCTGATCTTAGGCTTGTTCACGAACTTGGTCATTTTTTACCAACCTTTTCTGTGAATACTAGGTACTTTGTCAATAATTTGCCAAACCACTATTTGGCTAAACCAGTTGCTTGACACCATTCTGAGTAACTTTTATAAATAGATAGGAGTAGAAAAGCCAATTAAAACTTTATCATCGTCACATTAGCTTGTTGACTTTCATTTTGGTGACTGTCACGACACCTGGTTCTCAGCCTTCTTCACTTATCTACTTTATGCAACTCTCTGCAAAGTTCCTATACCTAATCTCATTTTAACTTCACTCCGATGTTTCTTGCAACAAAAGTATTCTGTTTGATTTTCAGATGAAGAATGTCAAGAACTACTATCAGAGGGATCGCCCTTGGGCAGGAACCACATAGTAGCTGTGGGGTGTTACAGCGAAGTCATACCAGTCATACAATACTTATGCAGCAGGCTCTCTGAAACTCAGTTGTAAGTGTTAGTTTGACTACAGCGAATTTGTGACAGACATCATTTAGATTGTGGATGTTCACCGCTGGACGAAAAAAGTGCTTCGCCGCCTTCTTAAACTTGATTGATATATACTTTTGAATTTGGTACCAACATCGATATAAGACAAATTATTTATTATTTATATATAGTATAATATTGTTTTCTAAAAAATGATATGAAATGTGCACATTTCATACCGTGTAAATGAGTTCGAAAGTAAACTTCCCGGCCTAGGCCAGTAAAGAATGTATGTATTTTCATTACATATCATAAGTTTGAATTTGGAATATTCTGAATATCTTGTAACTTGTTATAATGTTCTTTGGCCTAAATAGTTTAAATTTGGAACTCTACCATATTACGCGTTCAGCACTCACAGCGCAAAAAAATATATTTAAAATAAAATCACTTGTTTCATTTTTTAGAAAAGCACTATACACACCTCGACCGGGAGAGCATTTCTAGTCTCGTATATAGCCGAGTATCTAACTAACACTCGACCAGAAAATGCGTACTTCCCGATCTCGCGATGTAATGTACTATTAAAGAGCAAATTGCCTGCACTTTTAAAAATCATGATTTTTTCAGGATACCGAAACAGAATCCGTTAGCGTTATTCTTTTTGGACTGTCTCCTGACATTGATATCGAGCCTTTCAGAGAGAGTTAGTGGAAATTCACACTTTACTACGTTCCTGTGGCAGAAGTTTTGTCCATCGCTCATATTATTTTTGGGTACTCCGAGAGTCGACAAAAATATTAAATCAAGGTATTAAAACATTCTACCCGCAGTATTTAAAATCCATTTGCAAACGACTTTGAAAGTAATAAGGTTCACAAACAGTCTTGTAGGAATGCTTATTTTTTTTTAAACCCATTTCAAGTGACTAATCATTTATTCTATTCACATTGCAGAGAGCATGATGGACATCTAGTAGACGATTCAGGCAGAGGATCTGGAGCATTAGTTTGTGCCCCAAGCTTCAATAGCAAACAGGCCAAAGCTATTTACAGGTAGATACCAACTTAACAGATTCACTGTCCTGTGAACCCCATGTGGCTTAGAAAACCATACTGAAAAGTTTACGTCTGTGCTTTGCAATACATGTTTTCCATAGGAGCAAATCGTCTTCGTTAGCATAAAATTGCTAGGACTGCATTAATTTCTCTATTTAGTTTGTGATTAATAGAACAGGGTCAAGACCCTCAGTCATGAGGAATACGATGGAGAGAGTAACAGACAGACACTGATTATGTAGGTAGGTACCTAGACGAGACAATATTACATTTATTGAGAAAAGAATGATCCTAAAATGGCATAGCCCTTTTACTTAAACCGCCAGATGTTAATATCGAACTATTTCAGACCTGTCCCTCCACAAGTCTACAAGATTAGTAACTTTTTATCAACCTACAAGTTAGCCCTTCATTAGGTACATTATTCTCACATGGATGGTAAGAGATGAAGACGCCTTTTTGTATTTGCAGCATTGCCAATCAACTCGTCCGTCTCGTTGGCTCAACTTCAAACTTGCGACCAGTTCTTGAAGCATTGTACCATCGAATGCTACTATACCCGCCGATACAACATCGTGTAGAGCCATTGCGTAGTGTTCGAGAGCTATTGCATAATCCAAAGAGACTGTGTCAGCTGGTGCTAATGAAGAAGACGGACCATCCAGAGCGTCATAGCGATGATATGGCTATTGTAAGACTGTAAGTAGTATTTTTTTTTGTAAAATGAAAACTAACATATTATTTACGATCATATAAAATTCGCGCCATTTCAACCAAACTAATCAACTAAATCATCGGTTATATCCGAAAAGTAGCAGTAGGCGGTCACTTAGATGACTGATGCCCACAGTGGTATTATTTAACAGCGTAGCTTTTTTAATAAGAGAATTTTATGAATCAAATGCATAACAAGCTTTCGAGAATTGACATTTAATAGAATATTAATTTTATAGAATCATGGACGGAATTGAAGATTGCAGTCGAAGTGGTAACCCTGAAGTCGTAGCAGCGGCGGTCGAATGCGTATTCTCTCTCCTCGATGCTCTGGAGAAACTATGTTCTGGATCAATGGAATACCTGCCTTTGGATACAGCAACTCTCATTTTGAATCACTGGCCCAAACTGCAAGACGCTGATTATAGTGGACCTTTAACTTATCAGACCTTAGCGAGGTTACCAAGCCCATATCGGTAAGAGTTTAAAATTTCATGATACCAAATACTGATGGCGCGGTAAAATCAACAATAGATGTTTCTATTTTATTTTATTCTTGCAGAGATGTGGTCGCTGTTTTACAGAACAATGAATCAAAGGATCATGATTCTTCTGGTAAGTTTCATATATTTAAAGTTTTATACTTAATCATCTACCAGATTAGGATCTTATTGTAGTAAGATTAAGATAAAGCGGATAAAACAGTGGAAAACCATTAAAACTAGTAAAATTATTATTTGTAATCGCAATGACTATTAATGTCATTACTAATTATATTGCAACTTCAACTGTAAATAGTGAGAAATGTTTGTGTCACTAGATACCTCAGGTCCCGAAAACGTAAGTTCAGGCAGTGAAGCCGAAGCAGATTCAGATGCAGACAACGTCTTCCTTCCTTCCAGAGCAAATAATCCTGCATCACCCAAAAACGCACAAAAGGAACCGTTTAGTGATAAAACGAAAGCAGTTCCAAAAACCTTAAATCTTGGAAGGTAAATTTTGCAAATAACTTAAAATTTGCCATATTTTAAACCAAAAGAAATTTTAAACTTTAAAATTTCATTTCAGGTGTACTGTAACAGAATGCAACGTAGATTTGGAAAGACATAATGCAAGACAATTTGTTAAAACTCTGCAGAACTCTTTGCTGCCTAAGCTGATACATCTGAGAACTTGTATTGAAGTACGTTACTTGAAAAACTAAAATTATAATATAAAGGTTTGGTAGTAAAAAAAAAAAACAAAAAACTAGTAAATTAAATGATTTTTAACCAGTTTTTGTATTCTTATCAAGATTTGATAGAAGAAAATGTTCAAATTTCAAAAAACAGAAACTAGGATAAAATTTTTTAAACATTTCATTGGATCAATTTCTACTAAACGCCAGTATTATACTTTTGTAGGTAGATGAAGCAATGCAAGACTTCGCATCGAAATGTTGTCAACACAACGCATCACAGCCACCGGCCACTGCTTGCATCATGAACGCCGATGGAGTGTATTTGGCTACATATGCTGCACTGCTTCTCACTTTGAAACAGCGGCGTACCAGATACTATACAGATACTAATGTTAGTAAATTGTATTCCATAATAATGTTATGAACGGGATGTTTTTTCTGGTTTTTTTTTTGTATAATAAAAATAGAAAAGTTATCAGTAACATTCGATCAACCGTAATCCCCGCTTGATTTAGATTGATTGGACAATCCTCAGTCTAAATAGATGACCTGATTCAGAATCAACTGGCTTATTGGTTTATGGACTTAGTAGGTCAACATAGTATTATTATAATCATTGAGCAGTGCCTAATCCATCATTTTGTCTCCTGTCACTATTTTCTCAATTCCTATTTTGAGTACTTAGTTATTCCAATTTTTTACGAAATGAACCGACTGGACTATTGATACTTAGTACATTAAAAAATTGTGATGTTTTTTGTAAGTCATGTTGAAATTGATTTAGTAAATAGATCCGAAATTATGCAAATCATTCAAATGAAAATGAGATTTTTTGGCAGAAAATTCCAGTGCCACTGACAGAAGACGAATTCGTTGACGAAGTGCAAGGTAGTGGTGTTTTGGTATATTTATCTGCAACTTGGCTACGAGAACTGTACCAACAAGTCTTGGCCACTGATTTATTGAAAGACGTTGCTACTGCTGAACATCCACTCATACATCTGTTATCAGGTAACTGGCTAAAATAAACTATAAATATAATGCCGGTTATTTATTTATTTAACTCACGTGTTTTGTCTACTACCGACAGTTTTTAACGTTTAACTATCGTGAGTCAAAACCGGTATATTTTTATAGTTAATATTAAAATGAATATCACTCACCATAATTTAAACGTTAAAATTGCTAAAATTATTTTCATGTTGCAGCTAGCAGTTAGTTTTCCAAAAGCAATGACAAAATAATACTATGCATCTTTGTAGAATTAACTTATGATGGTTTTTTTAGACTTAGGAGGACTAGATCAGAGCCCAGTTATGTCAGATTGGCAAAAACTGAAAGAAGTCTCCATGATTTATAATAGTGCTAACGACTCACCGCAATATCAAGCCAGCTTACGTTGGGCTAGAAGGTAAGCTATTTTGCACAAGGTCTATAATAGTATTTAAAAATCACCGTAGATTTTGGAAACCAGAAACTTAAATTAATGATTTAAATTTTCAAGTCTTATCAGAGTTATATTGAACATAGATTATTTTAAATGCGTTAAGTCTCTGAGGTAAGGTCTCTACTTAAAGTAAAATATATGGGTTAGAGCTTACTTCAGAAAATATTACATGTTTTTCAAGTTATTTGGTCTGATAATTTGTACTGGATAGAATCCTGTGAACATGTAAGTCGGATTTCAGAATTCTAACCTGTATCTGGGACTCAATGGTGACTGTACTGAGTGTACCTCTAACCGGATACATAAATAAGAAGCACAAATTACGTGGTATTATAACGACGAAGATTAACACTTTCGGAAAGAGGAAGCGTATCGCTTGGGAGGGGTTGACCATACAATGCTTGGAAGGATTGCACAAGGTAATTTTTATTTAAACCTTTAATATTACCTACTTTTATTCTCGTAAAATCTTACTCAATATAGGTATTAACAATAACAATTAAGATATTTACAAATAATCTACTACAAAAAATCTATAATACATTTACAAACAATATACACCGTCCAAATGATCGCTCATGGGCATGGTACCAAAGACACTGGCGCTATTGCCTCTTTGAGTTGCCAGGCTAAGCCGTTGGGCTAAATAAGCGCTAACTCTTGGGTCACCTTTAATTATTACTTAAGAAATTGAAACCGACATGAATCTTTTAAAACTTTTTTTAATCAACAATTGCTTACGAAAATATACGGTCGTAATGATAACAGGATTCAAAGCATAAAATAAGAGGCAAAGTCATTTACCATCCCCCCAAAGCTGATAGGATAGGTGGGAGTAATATTAAGAAACTTGTGATCAGGCATAAGCTAAAGGATATCGGAAATGATGTCGAAAATTAAGTTAATCATTATATTTAAAAAAATACAAAACTTTTTCTGATGCCTTTTAGGCAGCACGAATAAGCACAACGCTAAGCTTACAGAACCGATGCAGCAGTATATTATCCCTTCTGGCGAATTCCGCAATATCACAGCCTGCTAACGGAAAAATTCTGTCTACGCACGCCTTATCACTGGATATTTTAACTTCAGGTAGGTCCACAACCGCAGCACACAATTCATTTTCACTGCCATTCACTTCACTAACATCAAATTCCGTTCAAGCCTATTAGTGAAGCAATTACATCAAACATCCACTTATTGTTGTCGGTAATAAATAACTGGGTACCTAATCTTTGACTATTGACACGAAATCGTAGATGCCGTTGGCGATTCATGCTTGTTCAGTACCTATTTACAGACACATTCAACATAGCACAAATTCATTTCAAAATTAAACTTTAGATTCTTTCATTTGATAGAACTTCTCATTGAGGTTCTGATGACCTCCCTGGCGCAGTGTTGAGCGCTGTTTTCTTAACGTGGGAGGTCCCGGGTTCAATCCCCGGTAGAGTTCATTTAGGAATTTATAATTTCTGAATTTTCTCTGGTCTGGCCTGGTGGGATTCGTTATCTTATCTTAAGGCACGTATTGAACGTTTACGTAATGTTAAACGTTTTTTAGGCATTATTACATGGTGCTTTTAACTCCCAAGGTGGCCTAGAGCTCGGTTCCAAAGCTCCAGAATGCTGGGAGCATATCTTCGCCGCTTGCCAGTATGTATCTAGCTTTGAGCACTCGTTGTTCGGGCAACAAGGAAACAATGCTACTCCTATTGTAACGATGCAAACCGGAAGGAACAAGACAGTTTCCATGCTACAGGCTGACGCTAAGTTGGTACTCGATGGAAGAGATGATGAGACATGGTAAGGAGCTTTTTTAAAATATATAAACATTCAATTCATAGATTTTTGAACTTGAAGTTTGATATCCCTGCAAAATAAGATCAAAAATAGAGCGTCTCTTTTGTTTCAGTGTGGATGTCTTCAACTTTTTACAGCCTGTACTTGAAAATAACCCAAATAATGAGATGTCCGTGGCGAAAATTGTGGAAACTTGTAGGCAGGAGGTAATTATTTTCCGACATTTGATTGTCGTAAGAATGTAATTGAGTGAGGATTTCTAATGGTAGTCTAAAAAGCGAAACCTTTGAACCGTTGGATGTCATCCCAGGGCGATTTCCCCATACAAACGTATTAGTCTGTTTTCTCCGTGCATAATTACAATAGAGAAAATATTTTTGCGCCATAAAATCCATGTGTCCTTGATATGTCCCTATGTTTTGTTTTTTCTTCGATAAATTAATAATTTTAAGAGTATGGTACCTTCAAAAATTTCAAAAAATGGCCCAGTTTTCGCATCCTCATCTGATATCCCGCAAATAAATTTGACGAATATAATCAAAAAAAGTAAAACATACCGACATAGCTGGCATAGCAGAAAAATACGAGACTAAGAATTCAACTGTTTTCATAGGTATCGGTCCAAGCTGCAGTTGTCCCTATCGGATGCTATGGAACTCTAGTCGAGGAGCAGCGCGACGGCAATTTAATTGTTCAATACCTATTCTCAAAGTTTCCTGTTCATGCCATATCCTCTTAATTTGTATTTCCTCAGGCAGGTAACGTGATCTCAGGGGCAGGGGCAGCGCGTGTGTGCTGCGCTCTATCCGCGGCTGCAGACGCTCTGTTCTCACGTCTGGCTGCCACTACCACGCTGCCAACATTAAAAGCAGCACTACAGAGGCTTGTGGCTCATAACCATAGATTGGTACGTTAAATAATCAATAGATCATATTTTACTAGTGAATAAATAATTTAGGAAGCAAGCTTTCCGATAGCTTCTCGTCACTTTAAACCTGATCTATGCAAGATATTATAGCAGGAGCCTATTGAAAATATATCGCTATATCTCTTAGCATCTGGTCCCTATTTTTCTACGAGGAAACGTACTTTTGCTCTTTTAACCTAAAGTACTTATTTTTAAAGTATTTAAATATTTCCATCAGCACGAAATAAAGGGAACTAAATTTCATGTTCCCCCTTTAGTTTAGGTTAGTTATAAATCATCAAACAAATTCTGCATTATATTTGCCAAAAAAAAAACCATTTACCATATTAATAGGGATGATGACTATATCAAAAATAAATTATTTCTTACCGATAGAGGGTCTTCCAAAAGACTCGTTTAGTTTAAAGTTTTATAACCATTTTAAAATATAGAATAAAGAAAAAACCGCGTTGAAATTTGATAACGTCACAACTGTGAACTTCATACAACTGCCACCTAGATGTGCGTTTTCAAGTTCGATAAAGAATTGCTGATCTGATTGAGTTGTCATCATCCCTATTATTATGTTTACCTTACCAATTGTCTGGCAGCTGTTTTCCTCTTGGGAGCAAGATGTGGCTAATAACAACGCAACATGGTGGCGTCGTGGAAAGGCTGTTTCGGGAGGAGTCTCAGGGGGAGGGGAGGCGGCGCGGGCGCTGTGCCGGGCAGGCGATGTGGCATTAAGATGCCTTCGCGCTGCAAGACCATTGGCTCATCGTATGGCCATATGGACTGTTGTTGGACCTCATTTCATGCAAGTACGAAGATCAATGCATTTTTAGGTTTCTTTCATGTGTTTTATGTCGACGGACGAGTGGCCTATATGTGACAACGCATATCAGTCGATTGCGAAGATTAAGCAACGTTGACCCAAGTTGGTAACTGGATGGGTGACCGAATTTGGAGGTTCAAATTCGGCCTTCCTCCGTGCCTCGGAGAGCTCGAGCCGTCGGTCCCGGGTATTATCATTAACATCTGATAATAGTCGTTACAAAAACCCTAAGAGTTTAAATACTCTTAGTCGAGTCGTATGCGGAAGGACGTGGGAACTGGGAACCCCCCGCATTATTATCCCAAGTAAAACTTCTAGCATTATTTGATTAATGGAAAGGGGTCATGACCCTCAGTAATCAGGAATACGATGCAGAGATTTTACTTCTTCGTCTTCATGTCCACCTCCTTAATGTGTCCTCAACTAATTAAAAGTAACGAATAATATACGATTAGTAGTTTTACCTGACTTAAATTAAGCGTGATTTGCTTGATGATAACTGTAATCCATACTAATATTATAATGCGTCTGTCTGTCTGCCTGCTACGCTTTCACGGCCCATCTTTTCAACCGACTTTGATGAAATTTGGTACAGGGATAGTTTGTATCCCGGGGAATGACATAGGCTACTCTTTATCCTTGAAATTTAAAGAGTTCCCGAAGGAATCCAAATACCTTAATCCACGCCGACGAAACCGCGGGCATCATATCGTATATAATGTGATAAAATGTTACAGGCTGCATGCCATAAGGATATCCAAATATCAAGCTTGGCCATCCAATGTCTGCACGACTGTGCGACGGCATTACTAAACCAACAAGTTGAGCTGCCTCACTTCCACTTCAATGAGGCTTTGCTTAAACCATTCGAGAATCTCCTATGTTTGGAACTATGTGATGATGATATACAGGTACCATATTTTTCCTTATCTTCATATTAAATCGTAGTCAAATAATTTAAGGAGTCATCGATTGCATTTTTATTCTCATTTTCAGGAACAAATAATTTCCTGTATATGTGAATTCGTTGAAACAAATAGAATGGAAATAAGATCCGGATGGAGACCGCTATTCAACACGCTCCGGGCAGCTAACAATTCAAATCAATATTCAGCTATTCTAGAAATATTTAAAGTATTTTTAAATACGGACAATACTTTAGTATTTGCAAATGCAGCTCTTGACTGCATTCTTTGTCTCTTGAGCCACATTAAAGGATTACATTATGATGAAGTTCAAGCAACAGAAATTAAACCCAAGAAAGTAACGACACCTCCCCAACCAAAACCCAGTATCAGCCTTAAGTTTTCAAAGAACAGTAAATTTATACCTCTTAGTGAAGAAAAATCCGAGAAGGTTATCGTTGATATGTGTAGAGAGGCATTATATCATTTAGAAAATTGTGCTGATATTTTAACTATGATGTATAATATGCCAAAGTGTCCTATTTTCAATACAGGGAATAGAATTAAAGGAGATTTACCATTATCAGTAGTAGATCCCATCATACCAAATGATTCCCTTGATGTGACCAAATACATCGTTAATGAAAATTGTGAGGAGGAACAAATATCTTATAGAAAATTATCAACGAGCTTACCACCTATGAGCACTACGAACAATTGCTTGCTAAAATTTGATAAGCCTAGTAATATTTTTAAAGTATGGTACGTTCTAATCGAAGGATTAATATCGGCTACAGTGGTGTGCTCTAAGAAAAATCAGCCTGCAGCTATGGAAACTTTATTCAAGTTACTAAAAAATATAGCTGATGTTCCAGGAACACACTTTGGATTTCATTGTATAAATCATTTACTACTGCCAACCGTGCAGAACTGGTTAAGGGAGATAAGTAATGTTAATACGCATTGCGTAATGCCAAATTTTAAACAATGCTGTGGGATGACTACCGATACAATCGTCGTGTATCTACATCAGTTGCAACAAATTAATGTAGAAAGAACCAATGATAAAGGCGAAGAATTGGAACCAATTGAAAGCTTAGAGGCGACATTTGCTTTGAAGCAAATAATGTTAATTTTAGTAGAATGTATTGCTCAACCACAAGAACCAATCGCTAGATTAGGAGCCTCGTGTATAAGACACATAATTCTAACTTCAGGCCATCTTCTAACTGACAATCAGTGGGAAATTATTTGTATAAGTCTACATAGAGCTTGTAATGCCAGTCTGAGCCCTTTGAAGCAGCTGACATATGCATTCAACGAGAATTCCAACAGTTTTTACGGTGATCTGGCTATTGTTAAAGTAGCAGCGAGACGCGATTGCTCTGTAAATGATAATGTAAGATTACATGCAATGGCTCAACAAGTATTTTTGACAGAACATCTGAGAGTAGACACTCATGCAAAACAAACAAATAAAAAATCCAGCCAGAATTTAATTGATGACCGAAGTTACATATTTCTCATTTATCTGCAAGAATCTATAAATTCCCATAACCCTGACTTGTTTACAGTTAGAATTCCAAATCGAGGATTGGTTGTTGGACTCCTAGCTCATCAGATATTGGTTCAAATTATTGCTACAGTACTCATTCAAGCCTCGTCAGATGTGTTTTACGGTATAAATAGTATTTTGCTAGAAGGTTTTAAGAGTGGCACAAATATTTGTAATTATAAGTTCTTCCTAAATAAGGCTAACATTAATCTTTTACTAACGAGTTTAGAGTTATCATATACCAGGGCGATGCAGTTCGATGCAAGGCCAGGGCTGAAGTTTCTCGTACAAAAGGTATCAAATTTAGACTACGCCGCCAATTTATACAAGCAAACATCTTCCTCTTGGTTGATTAAAACTATAGCCCTAACTGAAATATTTTTCAGTGGCATTAAGAAATTCAAATTGAGATCAACAGATGTTTCAATCATATTAAACAGTTATAAGACAACACTAAACATGACGTTAGAATACGATCAATTTATAATGAAAATATTCGACTTGAAGGCAACGTGGGAACTGTTATGTTGTAATTATGTGAAACATCTTGTAAGTGTTGTTAATTTTGATAATTGTGATAGTAGCAAGGATCGAATCTCATGTAGCTCTGTAGAAACAGATTCTTCATCGAATAATTACGAACACTATTTTTCACAAGAACCATTTGATCCAGACAAACATATTACCGTGGATATAGAACCTACCGAAAGTGTTTCCGAATCTGAAGATATCGAAACAGAAAAGCCAAAACCTTTTACTTTTGCTGACTTTAAATCAAACTCTGTTAATGAAGACAATCCTACGGAATCATTTAAGTCATCAAATGAAAATTTAAAAATTGTTAAAGAACCTAGTATCTTAGAGGAATCAGAAAATAAAATCCAAAAGGACTGCAATGATTATGAAGAACTAATACATAACGTCCGCAAATCAGCTGATTATCCTCAAAGTGATCGGAGTCCAATTAAAGTGAAACAACGTTCTGCATCTGAAAATAATGATACTACAAGAAGAGTTAATATTACAATATGTGATGGACCTGTATATGACAAGAACAAGCACGTAGAACCGATAATCCCACCACAACCAGTTCCACCAGAAATAGAACAGCAAAGAACACTAAGTATTAATAAGGTAAACTTGAAACCTTGTGTTTACGCCATAAATTTCAATCAATGGATCTATCAACTAATCAGATTTTACTTTTGTTTCAGGATATGGAAGTGCAAAGAAATTGTTTCCAGAACATATTGATGGCGTATCTTGAACTCGTTCTAACATTTCCAATAGAACGGTTTCATGTAATATGTCCAGTCTTGCAGACCGGATTCATACAACTTGGTAAAATGGTTACCGATCCACAACTTCTCGATAGAATCAACATATTTTTCGATAAAAAAGACTCAACTGAATTTAGATATAAGTAATCAATTATTAATGATACATATAACAATCTTATTCTTCTTAACCTTATATTCTTCAATCTTTGTTGTGCATTAATAAAACAACTATATCATGAACCGAATATGATTTTAATCCAGTTAAACCTACTCACATAAATCTATATATTTTCTCGTAATAAGTATATCGAAATTATATATCAACAAAATAACAAAATAACTTTCACATATTTGGTATAAGGACTACTCCATAAATTGTCTTTTGTAAAATTCTTACAAATGCTTATTTTCAGTCTATCGGATGTACTGTTCATATTTAATATTTATAATATGCAAATACGTATATAAAGATTAGTTACATGGCACATTTAACTCGCAATAATTATAAAATTTCTACAACATCGACTGTGCCTGAGGCAGACCAAAGCATTTATAATCTCAAATAACACTAACATATTTGGTGTTTAACATTTCGTATGTACAGTATATATTTACAATAGTTATATCTTACACAATAGACAGTCGTTAACATTTTACCTTAAAACAAAAATGAAAAGATATGATAATAGTATTAAGTAAATCGATAAACTAAAACTAGAAGTACCTTGTGTCGGATGAGTGTGAACGATCAAGGCGTATGATAGAGCACTTAAACCTAAATCACTTGTTATTAAAGCACTTTCTCGGTTGATGAGATCCGCCAATCTCTCAGCCTCTAAAATGCAAACATTCAACTGTAAATCTGTAGGGTTTTTCAATATTGACTCAACGGTTACAAATATTTCCATCTCTATTGTGAGATAACCTCTCAAAGCGCATTGGGCTACTTTCACGTGCCTATCAAGAGCAAATAAAACATTGTGTAAGTTAATAACACTTGCCGATATGTTAGTGCCGTATAATGCCCTGTCTATTTGCTTTTTGGAATACAGGATTCTTAGAGCTCCACCACATTTAGGGCAACATGCGCCAGGAGCAGTGAATCCAAGACAATTTTGTATCTTGAGTGGAGGACAGATGATCCTGTCGAATTCGCACTTGGGTTCCATACGATCAGATATGGGACCAACAGCGAAGCACGGTCCTATGTAGTCAACACTGACGTACTCCGCCCAAGCAGCACATTCTGAAGTATACGTTATACCATTGACTCCACACACATTGCCAGTCTGAAACAGAACTACCTTTAAGTTTCGACTCTTATGCGTTTAAGACATAAACGTAAGTTATAATGAACATTAAAAATCCTCACATTCAAGGAAACATAAACACCCCAAATATTGGCACTGTACACTTCATTATACTTTAGGAAAATTTCTCTTTATAGGTCAATTAGCAATCGCCCGCAACTTCGTCCGCGTACCATTTCTGATTTTATATGAAACTAGCAGAGTTGCCCACGACTTCAACCGCTTGAAATAAATTTTTAAATTCCCACGGGAACTCCCTAGTTATTTGGGATAATGTATAGCCTATGACACAAATAATGTGGCTTTCTGTTGGTACTAGAATTTTCAAAATCGGTTCAGTGGATCCAGAGATTACCCCCTACAACGTCACAAACTCACAAACTTAACCTCTTTATAATATTATATTAGTATAGAAGTATAAATTAATTAAGTAGGTTGTGCTCAGTTAAGGAGGTAGATCTCAGTTTATGAGTAAAGAATAGTTGTGAGTAAAGAATTTTTGCAGTTCTAAATAGTTTAAGTATCACTAAAAATATTTGGATTGGGTACTTACCGTAGAGCAGCCCCGCAAACATTGTCCCCAATACGCAAGTTTTCGTCCACTCATGACAAGGTGGCAAGGGTTGGAATGCGTGCGTCCATCAGTGTCACATACTGGTAAAGACGGTTGAGTATTGCACGCTGTCATGTTCACTGTAAAGTACAGAAGATCAAATAAAGGACATAATCTTGATTTAAAATATCAGATGCCTCAATAGATAAAGAGAGAAAAGTGATTAGGAAATCTGACTTTGATGGACATATTTTCAAATAACGTCTAAGGTAAGGTCCATGCCTCAAGGCCCGTACCTCCGGCCTAGACAGGCGAACCGGAGAACAGCAGGATCACAGATTTTTTCAAATTTAACGACCTCCGTGACGCAGTGTTGGGAGCTGTTGCCTTAACTTGCGGTGGTCCCGGGTTCGATCCCCGGCAGGGTTTGGAAATTTATAATTTCTGAATTTTCCCTGGTCTGCCCTGGTGGGAGGCTTCGGCCGTGTCTAGTTACCACTCTACCGTTCCAGTACGATGCCGTGTAGAAACCAAGTAGGCGTATGGGTTTAATATAACTGCCGTGCCCCTAACAGGTTAGCCCGCTGCCATCTTAGACTGCATCATCACTTACCATCAGGTGACATCGCAGTCAAGGGCTAGCTTGTAGTGGATTAAAAATAAAATAAAATAAATTTGTGTTATCTTGAAAGAATATTCGTTGGTTGCATGTTATATTGCTTCACTGCTTATGATCTCTCTGAATGATGAGTTGCAGAGCAACATCTTGTAGTGATATTATAAAAAAGTTTGTGGTGAAACTGGAATCCATCGCGATAAGGCAAATAAATTTTGTTTTTTAGCAATAATACCATTTTAAAAAAAAATTGTTGATACAAAACTTGCCACATTTAAATTGAGGACAGGCAGTTTGCAGACGCGATAGACAGACTGACCGTGCGGGGAGGCACGCGTGATGCCGCCCACAAGCTGCGCCCGCGCATGCTCCTCTTGAACCAAAGTCAATATCTCCATCCGTTGCTCCCGCGCATCTGTGTGGGGTAATATTGGCTTCAGTAAAAGCTTCTAATGATTATAAAGTTTTGTATAGTTCTACAGTCCCACCAATTTATCTGGCCCGGTGGCCAAAATTGGAACTAAATTTTCAGTTTAGTTTTTGTTTTCATATTTTTAATATTTTTTATTAGTAACACATATGATAGTAGCGACGATGTCACCGGGTCATCAGATAAGTTTGTGGGACTATACATGCGGATTCTTCTTCTCATTCGTTCACTCTTGGCAGAGTGGTCGTCGTTATGATTGGGCCTTAACAGCAGCTCTCCTTCCATCGACTTCTGTTGGCGGCATCTCGGGAACACTCAGAGACGGATAAATTTGTGGCGGAACGTATTGAATCCGTCCACCTAGTAGGGGAACGACCATGTGGACGTGTGCCTTCAACTCGACCTTGTACGACGAGGTGCTCTATCGTACCAGTCTTACTTGTGATATGCCCAAAGAACTTAAGGATTCGCAGTTGAAAAAGCGACGAAAGCCTTTGAGTTATATTAAGCTCTTTATACATGCATTATTTATCATTTAGAAAATCATTCTAGGAAAACAATAATTGTAATAGTTATTATCATTTTATCAGCTAGTAATATAATATGATAGGGCAGGCAGGAGATAAACAGGTAAATACTGATGCTAATTTGTCAAGACAAGCACTGGGGTAGTTTTCCAGGTGAGTGTACGAGCAGTTACACGGCAGTCCCGTCAGCAGGGAGGCGTGTCCGCGTGTACGTCACGCACATAGGTGCTTCTCCACCATACATATTAGGATGGCTGGGTGCATGCCTCGTCGGTCTAGTGGTTAGCATGTTTGACTGCGGCCGAAAAGGCCCCGGGTCCGGCCATCACGTGTGTTGGGTTTTTCTGAAGAGAAATTCTCAGCACTGGCCCGGAGTTAGGAAGTTGGTAGTTAGTCCATTGAAATGTTACATTTTTTAGGCCTTACCTTGCGTTTTTTAGAGGACGCAATTTTATTTTTTTGATGTGTAGGGGGGGTCAGTGTAAAGGTAAAAACAAGTTTATGGGGTCGCAACCCTTGTCCCGCGGCCGCCATCTTGAAAATAGGGGTTGAAATGGTTTTTACGATATATCTCTTAAACTATTTATTTGATAAAAAAAATTGTTAACATTTTTTGTTGCAAATTAAATTCTCTACAACTTTGGTCCAGCAACTTTTTGTCGTAGAACTATAAATAAAAAAGTTATAAGCGAAAATCTTCAGAAATACGAGAAAAAAAATTATATTTTTCGATGTAACTTTTTTTTTATCATTTTACGAATTTTTGTTTTTGTTCGACCATTTTTGTAGATCGTTTTTTGAGGAACAACTTTTATTCGCATCATTTTTTCATTAAGTCAATAGCTAAGGTTTTACAGCGCTCCGAAGTGAGTACTATTTTGAAGTACTCTTAACTATACCTATAATAGACGTGTGTACTAATAATATGTCATCAGTTATTGTTTTTTTTTTTTTTGTTATTATAACTTTTTTAATTACAAAAACTTACTTATTAAATAATGGAGATTCTGGAGAGACTTGCAGCAACGTAATGGAACTCTCAGAATTAATAAATGAAAATGACTTTGATGATGAACCGCCAATATTAACACCCCTTCCTTCTCCAGTTCTCCCATTGGTATTTAATTCAGAAAGCCGATCAGATGCTGAGCCGCAGCCTGGTCCATCGAAACGACTGAGGACGGAGTAGTTCTAATGTAGAAAATCACCGTGGATTATGCCTATTGGGGATACCACGTAAAAAAAACGCGCCTCTAGACTCTACCTCGTGGGTGGTGGGGAAAAGAGTCAATAATTAATTATTAATTATTATCAGGTACTTGGGTCATGTAATCACCGCTGACCTCAAGGATGACGCAGATATTGAGCGGGAGCGGAGGTCACTGTCAATAAGAGCAAATATGATAGCTCGCAGGTTTGCACGTTGCTCAGCAAGTGTCAAAGTTACACTTTTTAGAGCGTACTGTACATCTTTATACACATGCAGCTTGTGGGCTAAGTACACAAAGAAAACATACAGTGATCTCCGTGTCCTTTATAATAATGCTTTCCGAACGTTGTTGGGACTGCCCCGATTCAGCAGCGCCAGGCATGTTTGCGGATGCACGCACCGACTGTTTTCACACCACTATGCGCAAGCGGTGCGCGTCTTTGTTGCGCAGAGTACGGGGCAGCTCCAATGTCGTTATGAAGATGATTGCGGACCGGTTTGACTGTTTCTACCTTCGGCATTGCTGCGATAGGCATGTTGGGGTACCAATGCCGGAGAGGAAATACTAGGACCTGTCCGCAATCATCAAGCATTGTAGCAGAATATGGAGGGCATACGAATTTTATAATATATATTTTAATGCAATTTGACTTTTTAATTTAAACTTTAATTTTGATTTTTAAAATAATTATTATATATTTCTAAATTCTAATAATAATTAATGGTATTGACATAAAATTGTAATAAATATGGATTTTTGTTATCTGAAATAAATAAATTGAATTGAATTGAATTGAAATTAATAATATTGCAAAATTTGTAATTAAAAAAGTTCAAAATTCAAAATAGTACTCTCTTCGGAGCGCTGTAAAACCTTAGCTATTGACTTAATGAAAAAATGATGCAAATAAAAGTTGTTCCTCGAAAAACGATCTACAAAAATGGTCAGATATCATTTTTTCGTAAAATGATAAAAAAAAGTACATCGAAAAATATAATTTTTTTTCTCGAATTTCTAAAGATTTTCGTTTATAACTTTTTTATTTATAGTTCTACGACAAAAAGTTGCTGGATCAAAGTTGTAGAGAATTTAATTTGCAACAAAAAATATTAACAATTTTTTTTTATCAAATAAATAGTTTAAGAGATATATCGTAAAAACCATTTCAACCCCTATTTTCAAGATGGCGGCCGTGGGACAAGGGTGGCGACCCCACAAACTTGGTTTTAACTTTACACTGACACATACCCCCTATATGACCCCTACACATCAAAAAAATTAAATTGCGTCCTCTAAAAAACGCAACCCCAAATGTAACTTTTCAATGGACTAAGTGTTTCACTCCCGTACCTCGATGAGCACGTAAAGCCGTCGGTCCTGCGCCTGGTCTTGCTCCGGTCGTGTCGGAATTTCCGTCCCTATGAGAGTAAAGGAACAGAGAATGCACCTGTGCACACGCTTGTGCGCTAATCTCTCTGGAAATAGGCCGCCGTGGCCGAAATTCGGTCGGGAGGACATTATACAGGCTGTAGAGTAGCGGGTAAACACTGATACTAACTTGACAAGGCAAGTATTCGGGTAGTCTTCCAAGCGAGTAACAGATTGTGAGGCGAGCAGAACT
Source organism: Erebia palarica (assembly GCA_964035005.1). Classification (NCBI taxonomy): domain Eukaryota; kingdom Metazoa; phylum Arthropoda; class Insecta; order Lepidoptera; family Nymphalidae; genus Erebia; species Erebia palarica. The sequence continues at coordinate 33,828,595 of OZ035983.1, forward strand.
GCACGGCAGCTCCGTCAGCAGAGGCGTGTCCGCACGCACGTCACGCACATAAGTGCTTCACCGCCATACATGTACAGACTGGAGAGTAACGGGTAAACACTGTTACTAACTTTGCAAGGCAAGCATTCGGGTAGAGTCTGCCGGGCGAGTGTACGGGCAGGTGGTGGGGCGGACAGTTGCACGGCAGCCCCGTCAGCAGGGACGCGTGCCCGCACGCGCGCCGCGCACACACGCGCTCTCCCGCCACGCACACGCATTCGTTGCACTCCATGTAATACTTCTCTCCTACAAGATAGAGAAGCTTTTGAAACCTCGAAAATATACCCACTTATCTAGAAGATAAAAAAATAGTTTTTTGTGACGTACATAATATGATTTTGCCAGTTTCTATAAAAAGTTGTTCACCGCTGAATCTGTGATTTTTGTGGCATTCCTAGAAAACTCGGAGGTGCTTAAAAACGCATTTCTTATTTAAGGTTTACTGCACCAATGACATAGAACGTGATAGTGTCATTCCCTTACCATGCTTAACAACTTTGTCATGCAGTCGGCAGTTGTCGAGTGCCACACTGGGCAATGGCTGGCAGTGCGAGAGTCCTCTATTGCTGCATCGACAGATCTTGATACAGACCTTCTGTGAAGCGCAAGTCATGGGCACCCTCACCCATGAGCCGATGGGGACTACGTATGAACTTCCATCACCTATGAACAATAGAAGAATTAAAACTGTTGGATCCTGAACTTTAAATTATTTAAGCCAGTCATGCATGTCTCAGGTTTTCATCACGGATATCCATTTTTCATCGAGATATTTTATTATGAAAGTGACTGATCAATTCTAAATATCTATTTTCTACGTTTTAAAATAAGTTAACTTCCAAGAGCCCGTCCAAGGTTTGGTACTCCAACCCATTGGAATACCATACCTAAAGAACTTGAATAATTCACGCATTACCTTATTGAGTAATAAATCAATAGTTAATGACTGGTCAAGGGTTGGAGAACCATATCTTGGATAAATTAAGCTAGAAAATAAATCAAAACTACCTAATGGGCATCCATCGATGCAAGTATATTTCGAGCACGAGCCTCCTTGAAGACAATTCCTGTTCACAACGCAAACTTGGGTTCCGTTGCAAGGAGAGCCCGCGCAGGGAGACGTTACTACTTCCATGGCGGAAAGTAAAGGTGGATCAATACCTGCAAAATAAAAAAATATTAGTAAATTGTACTTTCGATTCATCACAATTTATTTGATACGTTTTCATCCGAGGATAATAATAGGATTGTGAGTAATAGATATTATCAAAATAAACAAACGTATCGGGAAATTTAAGGAAGAATCTATGTAGCTGAATCATCTCGTAATTGGCCGCATGTTGGCCGCGTATTTTATATTTTATAAGAGCTTCCAGGTAGTTGTATCATGATCCTCGAATACTATAGAAGAGATTCACTTATGCAGATAATTTAAAAATACCTAATACCGACAAACTTAACTTGTATTTACTTGTACTAGCTCAAAGCCTATATGTATAATTTTCTATGATCTATAATCCTTACTTGGAGCCATAAATTCTCGCAAGGAGACGCACGGAGCATTCTCACTGGATGGAGCGAGTCTGGCACACAAGGCTGTGGCTGATAGAGACGCTCGCGACCATTCCACACAAGACGACACCAACCTCTTGCAATCCTCCATACAAAGCAGGCTACTGTGACCCTTGAAATAAAACCACTGCATTGTAAATGAAGAACTTAATCCCTTTTCCTAAACTAATATCAGGGCCTTTGCACTTAGAACATTTTTCTGTTGTATGGGGATGTTAGTTCCACAACTCCCTAAAGGATGGCGCTCATGGCGCTTATCTTGTACTGAAAGTATGTGTACTTATAAGTCTGTGATCAGGGTCTGTGATGGCGCTGAACTAAGTGTTCGTTCAGAAGCATAAGTTTTAGATAAATTAATGATTTTGCCATTTATATAAACACAAAGCTAATAATATATAAAACTTTTTTTTTGAGCAGAATTTGAGTTATCTTAGATAATCTATAAAGATTTATCTGTTATAAATTAAGTTTAGTGGAATGAGTTAGAAGTATAATGAAACATTTGTGTTTTAATTTACAAACGTGGACAGCCGCCATTTTAAAGTTTGAAATTCGACATTGACATTGACGTTTTCTGGGTTTTCTGGCATGCCGGATGCCGGGTGGACAAAATTATTATTTTTTTGATAAATTCGTTACAATGTGAAACTATATTAATAGAGTGTGTATTAAGTGTGTACGATGTGTAAAAAATTAAACTGTGGAATAATTGCTATACTTTATGTATATTTTTTGTAATTGAGAATATAAGAGAAAATAATCAACATGCGTTTCATTTACTAACATCTGAACATATTTACAGTTTGTGTTTATCGTATAATAATTTATCTTAATTATTACAAGGTCACATAATTCTATAGTTGCAGAATTAGGTGATCTTGTAATAATTAAGATTAATTATTCTACAATACTCTTTGTAATATTATATAGTACTATAGCATTGTGCTATGGTTATATATATACATATTTTAGTTGGACAACTTCCCGATAGATGTCGCTGTACATGGAAAGTCGAGTAGCAACTCTATACCAGTATATATAATGTACTCTGTGACTAATATCCTCCTGAAAAGGCACAGAATACTAGCTATTACGAGAGGTATCTTCAAAAATAAACCCATTTCCAATAACCCCTATTATATGTTTGGAAACATCAACATCAACATCACTTGAGTTTGATTTAACACTTATATTAGCTATTTATCGAACTGACAATTTCATACAATATCGCTAACCTACCCACTTTAGTTCACTTTTTTGACAAACAAATTATCAAGTTATCACATATTATCATCAAAACACATAACTTAAACATTTCATAATAGCGATACTGTATACCTACATAACACCCTAAAATCTTGACTGAAATCGCGCAGCTTAAATTGATAATACAGCCAAAGATACAAAAACGTTTCAAGTAAAAGCAGTAGTATTTAAACCCAAAATATTAGGTTGTGCTACACTGACATACCTTTGCAGTACATGGCTTAACGTGCAGGGCACAAGCCACACTTTTCCAGACATCTGTAGTACATTGAGATGAATTCTTTAACGGTAACTGAAGTCCTGCTACGGTCACGTACCTGAAAACGTAAATGATATTTACTTTTAATCGTTTAAACTGATTAACTGTCTGTAGTCATACAGAAAGCTCATTAGAGCCAGTCTTCATATGAATGAATCATGAATTCTTATTTATAAACTATACAGAAATCCAATCAGTTTTGAAGTCGGTGCCAAACTTTCTTTTGGTCGTTTCAGTTCTTGGTATATTGACAATCATGAGCCAATGAACTGTACGGAAATTCGTGTTCAGATAGCAGATAAAACAATACAAGATTGAACGAAAAACGAGTCTAAAATCTAAGACATTAATCATTATTATTCAAACCTTCTCAACCTTATGTTTTCAAGACATCTCCTTGGAGATTATCTCTCTATGTCTCTCTTTTTGTAATTCTTTCTAACTCTATATCTCGTTATATGGCCAATTTAACTTACCCGCTACCTTTTTGTTCCGCTACAGCTGAGTGTGCATCAAGATCAGCCTGAGAGGAACAAGATCTAAAAAGACTGGTAGGCCTGTTGTTCATTTGACTGCAGTACGTCAATCCTGAACAGCCGAGGGTACAAGGGGCTTCCACTGAAAATTAAATCATCACACTTTTAGTAAATAAAGAAGATTTGAGAAAGATTAAATCATGAATGTTAGTAATGACTTTTGATCCAAGAACAAGCGAACTTAGAGGTATTATTGGAACAGCACCTTACCTTCTTCTATGCATTCTGCCATCTCCATCTCCTGCGGGTCTTCGAGGCACTCTGTATAAAATTTCTGCCAATTTAATTGCCAGCCATTGTTGAACGTATTGAAGCAGAGTCTTCGACAGTTTATTGTTGCTCCCTGAAACAATAATAATATAATCCTGTGTTGAGCCGGGGATGAGTGATATTGAAATAATTTGAAGTTAGCTACCACTACCACTAGAGCTCAGTAACGTCCCACTGCTTGGCACAAGCCTCCACTCTCATAGGAGAGAAGGAATTAGAGCTTAGATCCACCGCGCTGCTCCAATGCGGGTTGGCGGCTTTAATGACTTATCATCTTAGTAATAATAACCGTAACAGTCGTTGGCTAATAATGACAAATTATGTACCCTAATCAAAATACCTTGAATATTTCTCTCAATTCTTCTAATAAGCATAGAAAAATCTTTATTCGTTCGTACCTTCTGACAACAATGCAGCTTTGCCACATCGTGTGGGATCACATCTTTGGTTTCAGGCGGCGCATCCTTCCTGAGGAAGCATTGCCACATGTTGTCGTGAAGAGCCGGCGCTCCGCACTCCTGTGATAACGCCTCGGCTATCTCTTGAGACTCGCCGGTACGACGGAGTACTGCTTCGCAGGTACTTCGACATTCCTGACTAGGAGATTCGTGACAGCATAGAAGATCTGGAGCAAAAAAAGAGCGTTCTCATTTTTTTGTTACAAAATATCGTCAAGAAAAGATGATTTTGTATATTTCAATTGAGTAGATGTTTAGTAGACGAAAAATACTTCCCATCGTAGTCGAACATCATCATCAGACTCATTAAAATAGGCTAGTCAAATCTAGGTAATCATAAGTTAAAAGAAGTAAAAATAAACTAAGAAGGTAAAAAGCAAAGGTAAAACAACCTTAAAACTATTTAAAGTTTGTCACAATATTGTTGACAAAGAATTTTATATCTCTGGTAAATCTTGAAGAGTTCTCATATTATCTGAAGATAGGAGTAATTGTGGATATTAATATCACAAACAAGCGAGTAAAATAAATATAATAAATATTATTATTATTATAATTATTATTAAACTCTTTATTTGTACCACACATAACAAAAGTAAATTACAGAAAACATAAAATAACACAAAGAAGTACAAAGGGCGGCCTTATTGCTAAGTAGCAATTTCTTCCAGGCGACCTTATTAGGAGAACACAAGGAAACCAGGCTGTAGGTGGCGCACAATTATAATAATACTACATACAAAAAACTACATAACAATACATAGACAAAAATACACATATATCTTAATACATACAATGCATAAATATATTATAAAATAACATATATAATACATACATACCATATAAACTTAAATATACAATTACATACTATACATATATATACTTACATTAAAATTAAATATAAACTAAAGTTGTCTTCAATTTGCAAGGAAGTGCGTCTTAAGAGCATTTTTGAACACGCCCAGCGATTTCGACTGTCTTATATTCAGTGGGAGTGCATTCCACAGTTCATTTGCCTGCACAGTAAATGAATTACCGAAAAATTTGGTTTTATGTAAAGGCATTTTCAGAGTAAGCGTTCGACAAGTTCTCATGTCTGACTGCACCCCAATAAAATGAAACTTCTCTATAAGATAAGAAGGAGTTTTTAGGTGAAATAAAACACAGTACAGAAGAGAGAGAACGTGCATATCCCGGCGACGGCGAATAGGGAGCCACTTGAGCTTTTGGCGAAATTCGGATACGTGGTCATATTTGCGTAAGCCAAATATGAACCGAATAGCGAGATTTTGAAGTCGCTCAAGTTTGTTAAGTTGGTCCTGGGTCAAATTAAAAAAGCTTGCATCACCATAATCGAGAATAGAGAGAAGGAGAGATTGTGCCAACATAACTTTGGTTGGAATTGGCAAAACATTGCGCAATCGGCGTAGCGAGCTCAAAACAGCAAATGATTTCCTGCTAATTTCCTTAACCTGCACAGACCAGGATAATTCAGAGTCCAAATGTATACCGAGATCTTTAACAGAAGCACAGTAAGGTATAGAAACACCATTAAAAACAATCGGTGGGAGGCCTTGCAAATCAACTCTGGAAATGAAACCTGGACTACCAATAATAATTGCCTGGGATTTGGCAGGATTCACGCATAGCCCTTATTGTTTACTCCACTCAGAAATGGCAGCAAGGTCACTATTAATGGCGAAAATGGCAGAACCAAGATCCTCCAGAGGTGCAGACCGATAAATTTGGATATCATCTGCATACATGTGATAGAGAGAAGATATATATGGAGTGATAGAATTAATAAAAATAGCAAATAATAAAGGAGACAACACGCCACCCTGAGGTACCCCGACCGTCACATCACACCACGACGAAAAGGTCTCGTCGATTCGAATGCGCTGACGACGACCACTGAGGTAACTCCGAAACCAATCAATCACCGACGGGGCCATGTTAAAAGAAGAACGCAACATACTCAGCAAAATATCGTAATCCACGGTATTAAATGCATTACTAAAATCAAGCAACGTTAAAATTGTGAGCTGCTTATTGTCCATTGCCCAACGAATGTCATCGGTAACCTTGACTAGCGCTGTAACCGTACAGGACGAAATCCAGATTGCAAAGGGCTGAGAAGACAGTGCTTACTAAGGAATAGACTTAGCTGCTGATAGACTAACTTCTCAAGAACTTTTGAGAGAAATGGTAAAATAGAAATGGGACGAAAATCATTTACAGATGATGGATTTAGTTTTTGGGAAGATAAATAATTTGCGCATTCTTCCATGCTTCAGGAAATTCGCTGGTGCCAATAGAACAATTCAAAATGTGGGTAAGGATAGGAGAGACAACGTCAAGGATAGGAACAATCATATTGCGGCTAACGCTGTCAGTACCGATAGCATTCGATGAGATAGACAATACGTTCTTCTTAACATCACATTCGGTGAATGACTCGAAACTAAATGGAAGAAAGTCAGGAGTTGATGAGGATGAAAGAATACTAATAGTGTGCTGTTTTTCGTCACTATCAATTACATCACAAGTAGAAAAGTGTTTATTAAGGAGATCGATATCAATATTAATAGAAGGTTTATGGGACGCTTTACCAACTCCAAGTGACTCGAGAAATTTCCAGGTTTTAGCAGTATCGCCATGTTCGACTGACTTATGTATTTGGCGTCGTTGAGCATCTCTACACAATGTATTACAGCGATTCCGAGCTTTATGGTATTTTAGCCGGTTGGCGTCGGAGTCATTTATTTTAAATTTAAATTTAGCAGAATTCTTTTTTTCCATGGAGGTTTTAATCTCGTCTGATAGCCAGGGGGCTGGTAGATGTTTTATTTTAACTGGTCTTAAAGGAGCATGCGTATCGTAGAGCTGTGTCACCAAGGCATTAAAAATTTCAACTTTAGTATCAATCGGTTCAACACCCTTGATAGCATCCCAGTTTAGATGCTTAGCGTCATCGCAAAGACGACCCTTGTCAATCCCTCCAAAGTTACGCTGCAGAAGAATTCTCGATTTGGCTTTGGGAGGACGTACCTTGTAGGAAAGATAAATCAAATCATGATAAGAGAAAGCGTCAGCCGAACACTGCCCATGCTTAAAGACGAAATCCGGAGAAGAGACCATAATTAGATCCAGAAGAGAGGGAATACAGCCCGGTGAAAAGTGAGTAGCAGAGAGGGGTAGGACATGTAAATTACAGGATTCTACTGCAGTCAAAAGTTTCTTACTTCGATAATCGTCCCTGACTAAGCAGGTGTTAAAATCACCCATAATAATAGCTTGGCTGTACAAGGGAACTACCTTTTCTAATAAATTTTCAAAAGAATGAAAGAAATTAGGTTGAGAGGGAGGAGAGTAAAACCACATTAGTGAACGTAATCCTGTCATGAGGATCAACTTTAAGCAAAAGTCGAATAATCATGTTATAATACTCACATTTCGATGTATCTGTGAGCACGGATGAAACTGTAAGGTCTCGTAGACAATGGAGCAATGGAGGCGACTGATCGCATAACTCCATTGCCTTCTCCCGGGCACCGCTGTCTGCTCGCGTCTGACCAACTCGCCACACTGCGCGTTGGCATGCTTCATGACAACTTAGCGATTGGGTTTGAGCTGAAGAAAATTAAATTGAATGAGCCATCGTAACATATACGTGTTAAGGCTAAGAGGCAGATCTCCAACGCGGTCAAAATCAATCAAAAAATCAAATCAAATCAAAAAAAAAATTTCTAAACTTTTATGAAGCTTTTGGTATGGCCAGTGATATAACTCGGTGGGGAGTGATTACCCTCGTAATCGTAGTCACAACACTGCCATGGTCACAATGGTGATTACAAAACCCATCTGGAGAGAGAACAGAGCAATCTAGTATAAATGAAGAGTTGCCCTAGGCTAAGATATCTAGTTCAGATGGATAAACTAAATTAATAATATAAAATAATCTAAATTTATTTCTCTCAAATGGATTAACAATGGACAACGAAAACGCGTAAGTAATAAAACCATGCAACTGAACGAAATATTATAAATGAGAAAGTTTGGATGGATGGATGTTTGTTACTCAATCACGTCAGAACTGCTGAACGGATCTTGATGAAATACAATGTAACAGAGATAGATTATAGTCTGGAATAACACATAGGCTACTTTTAAAGTGTTCCCGCGGGAACCAAAAGAAACTAAATTCACGTGGACGAAGTCACGGGCATCAGCTAGTTTTTAAAATACATGACAAGTTTATTTAATTGATACCACGAAAATCGCAAAATGAGAAGAAGTTCTATACTTACAACAACACCACTGCGCTTCTTGCTGCTTTTGAACGCAGTCGAAGAAAGCGATTTCATCAGATCGACGACAGGGTTCTGACAACGCAGTGGCGTCAGCAGCAGTAGCGCAAGCGCGGCGACACCGCGGGGAATGCCCCAGCGAGCAACACGCTCGGCCCCACCAGCCGGAGCCTGAGACCACCTCTGAAAAATATACAGCTACTAAGATTGGAAGAATAAAATTATTGAAAGGTTCATAATAAACAGAACTTACCTAGTTCTGAATTTATTTTTAAGATGAAATGGATTTAAAGATTTGAGGATGAAATCGTGGATTGTAGATCTCTTTTAAGTCCAAAACCAAGTTTTCAATGGTACCTATTATAAGCCCATGCGATATTTCAAGGCGAAAAATAACAAATTTTCAGCAGGCTACCTTCAAGGATTCACGAAATGTATAGAGTTCGTAAAGAGATCACTATTTTATCTCGACTGTTTCTCATAAAAGTTTTCTAAAATGATTAATAAAATTGAAAATATTCGCCAAGTCCCAACTCGATTAAAATCATATATCAAAAGATGTTTATCTGAATTAAGTTAGAAAGTCCTCAACAAAATCACGACTTACCTTGAATAGTTTGATTCATACATATCCAGAACTCTATCTGCAAAGATAAAGATAAATACGCATTATTTGACAATAACAAAGATTTACGTCGGCGTGTCTTAAATGATTCCCCTATATATAGTTTGTAGGTAATTCGATACGACCGTAACCGAAGACGATCACAAAACCACCCCAATTACAATACAATGAGGATAGGCGGTTTATTGACGATCGCAAAGGAAGGTTTTAGTATAAATGCCACCATTTGTAAATGAAGGAATGAATAATATCATCTTACGCAATATAATAATTAAGAATCGGAAATATTAAGGCGGCGAAATAAAGATGTTATTGATAAATGGGAAACGAAATGTACACTCAAGTCTTTGAACTTTTTTCTACTTTTACAAAAGAAAGAACTTAATATTTATGAAAAAAATACCTAATATTTTAATGATCCTGTCTCTGTCCAAAACTGAGTGATAGATCTGTAATACACAATTATACAAGGAAGCTGTACTATCTATACTATGTTTATTTATACTTAATATAATAAATGCGAAAGTTTGGATGGATGGACGTATGGACGTTTGTTACTCAATCGCCCCAACGGCTGAATGGATCTGGATGAAATTTGGCACAAAGATATCACATAGGCTACTTTTTATCCCAGAAAATTAAAGAGTTCCCGCGGGAACCGAAAAACCTCAATCCACGCAGACGAAGTCGCGGGCATTAGCTAGTATCTACATATAAATAAATTAAAAGAAAAAAATTACAACAACTACAATTGCAAAAGGTTTGTGAGTCTTATAGCTAAAAGCAATAATAATGTTACAGAAGTAAACCAACAAGCAAAATAAAATGAAAATATGTTAGGTACGGACCAAGTTAGGTATGCAAAACTTGTAAATATTTTGTATCCTCTCTTCCCGCATTGCAGAATCAGAGGCTATTTCCACGAGGGACATCTGAAACAAAGCAAACGTAACATTTAACTTTCATTAGGAACTAAGATTAGCATTCAAAACTGAAACTTGAAAATGCCGATGAAAATTGGAGTCGGAAAGTGGTACAAGTCGTAGGTATGAGGTGTAACGAGCTTAATAGGATGCATTTTATTAGTATCTAATATCTTTGGCGTAAACATCGGGTCTTCACTTGCATATTCTTCCATCGAAACTAAAAAGGACTTAAGTTATAAGTAGGTATCTAAGATAGATAGATCTTGAAATCAAACTCTTGAACAAACAAGGTATATTATGATAGCGGTAAATTCGAGAATCGATAGACATTTTGCAAAATTACGCAGAAATAATAGAGTACCGGGTAGTAAAATTTAGTATTCTGAGTACAAGTAAACTGAATTTACAACAATAATTGTAACCAAATTTTGGCAAATAAATGATTTATGATCGTTGGACCTAATAATAATTATTATAAAGCTGTAACCTAATTCATACCAGTAACGATTCCCACATGGCTCTCTTATGAAATAATCATAATCAACATCAAATGCCGTACAAATAGGCCACAGCCAATAAATCACCTAACCCGACTTCGGAGAGGCAATAAAACTAACTCGACGAGAGCGTAGATCGAAATAAACAGATGTTCTCTGCTCTTTATTAGTGGCATTAGGGGTAATGAAATTAATTGACGAGCGTCTACCGTCTGTCCCTTTTCAAATATCTGATTACCTCAAGGCTAAAACAGTAACGTTTTAAAATATCAACAATAGGTAAATAGCAAAACTTTGGGTAGAGTTTGTATATGTTTGGTATTGCGTATTGCTTGATGTAGCGGGAAGATTGGCGCATAGTGTAGTCTGTAGGCTTTGTAAGATCTATGGTTTATAATTGACTCCCAACTCCAAATAACGTTTAACCTGATAATAAACTTGAAATTTTGTTATAATATTATGATTATAGAATTCTTATCGTAACACAACATCAACCAAAACATCATTCGTAGGTTAAACCCTTAGTCGGAGTTAGAGAAATATCGAATTCAAAAAGCAGAGAATAGAGAATTTTGGCGCTAGTTAAAAGCGGCTTATGCCAAACAGTGGCTGCGTTTTGGCAGCTGATGATGTTGATAATGATGATCTCAAAATAAGCTTCATTTTACCTTAACTTAAATCTCTGTGGAGTAAAATCGTTAAAACAACCCGTTACTATCCTGTTACATCATAATTTCTTTTCAAGTTGTATTTTAAAGTTCCAAACGTTCAACATTAAAACGCTGTGAGCGTTTAGAACTTTGTCAAAATAAATCTTACAACCACGTGCGCTTCATACTTAATCGCTAGACATTATTTAATGCATATTAAACGTATCCTCTTGAAATGACTCAGGGCATATTACAATGTGATTAAATAACCCTAGCGACGCGGTTGGTGAAGTAAGTTAGTTGTTTTTATCGCTATCTTGTGTTAATAAGGTTATCTGGGAGCGACCTACATAGTTGATTAATGACAACGAAATGTCTCATGAGAGGACTGTTTTGTCGTTAGAAATCTCTGGGTATTTAAGTATTTTCTTCATTGCTTATACATTTTCTATTCTCCTCACTCTTAAAATTATGAACGACGAATAAATGTTGTTTATATCTACGACCTTGTCATGCTTTCAGAAAAACTTTTTAAAATTGTTTTTACCTAAGCTATGTCAAGCAGTCCACACTTTACACATTAAAGTTTATCTACCTATTTATCGTTAAGTTACGCACACCAGGGTCCTTATTAAATTGTCTGCTACAGTGCAATGTAACGATCTCAATCACCTCTTATTGGCTAACACTCTTTGGCTATTAGGCAAAATGCATTGATGAATAAAGAATGCCATAAATTCAACTTATAAAAACAATCGAGATTGTAGCAATGATTGATGCAGCTTTTCCGTAATAGCTAAATTTAACAAAGTTACCATTAGATTAGGTTTTACAATTATCATGAAAGAACACGGAAAGTTACATGATTGCTAATACCTAAATAATTCTAATTAACTTCTACTGTTTCTATTTTTATTCAAACAGGAAACTCGTAGCTAAGATAAATAACACACACATCTTATTCAAATTACCCGATATAGGCATGCGTTAATGTTTAATACATATCAACTGCCAAGTACTACGTTGAATTGTATGCGATGGGCATACATTAAAACAAGGCATGCAATATTAAGTTCGGATCATCACATAATATCGTTCCTCTATTAAGCAAGAATCGACGCCAGGCGGTCATTAATCTGTATGAATAGAGCTTATGGCCTCTACAGACATTCCAGCTTATCAATGCAGAACGAGAAAAGCTTCTGACGAAGAAATTTTCACGACAATTGAAACAAAATTTCGAATTCCTGACAAAACTCAATTCTGAATAGGTAATAAATAATCATGAAAAAAGAGTCAAAAGTCATTGTAACTAAAATCGTTAAATGCATGTTTACTAGGTTAATTATAAAGTTTTTCCATTGCGACTATTAAAGATGTGGCAACGGTTTCAAGTAAAAATATTTTCACCATTGAAATGTTAGCCAATTGCCTGCCTCTCTATCTCAGTGTAATAAAACGATAAATGCAACCGAAATGCGAATGTTGAAATGGAAGTGTAGTGTGACAAGAATGGATAAGATAAGAAATGAACAAATAATTTAAGGGGATGTTTGAAAGTAGCACCAAATGATAATACAGATGAAAAGCTGGAATGGTATGGGCTACGGTATGGGCATTTTATACGGCGCGGCGTGAATAAAATAATATTACAAATAACATTCTTCTAGAATGTTAAATATCTATGTGAAAAGAAATAAGATTAGAGGAAGACCAAAGAAAAGATGAATGGATTGTGATTTATGTGAAAGAGGAAAGCGTGTAAAAGAAGTAGGTAGATAATGCGTTCAATGATGGACCCCACATAAGGACAGAAAAGAAGAATTGTGAATTAAGTATCGCACTCATTGTGATGGAAATATGTTTAAGCTTGTACAGAGGATTATATTATAAATTACATTTTTCTGTCGATTACTTACAATCGGGACGTGAGGAAGGGCCTTTACACTTCGAACAATGATCATTGTATACAAATCAGGTGTCGTTAAACAAGCCCAAATCAGCCCACACCACTGACAATCATTTATTCAGTGCCATTGCAAAATTGCGACAAAGTCATTTGACATACGTGAAAAAAATTTAATGAATTACTATAATATAAATGAATACCGCCCGCATCTTTTTTTAAATATATACCATACATTTAGGATTGGTCTCCGCTGCGTAGCGCAGATGATATATACTCGTAAGATCTAAGAGGAAGAAATAAAATTTAAGCGTTTGAAATTTGGGTTTACAGAAGAAGGTTAAAAGCATAGTTGGGCAATTTACAACGATTGGGCACAGAAGTTGGAGTACCAACCTGGGTCATAAATCAAAATATTTTACTTCTTGATCTAAAATCTAAATTATGACCTCAAATAAGGCGAGGCAAAAGCCCAACTGCTGTATGTTCTCCTACCAAGGAAGGAGAAGAGATCCTGATTCCTGGCTGAGAGACCTGTGCCAGACAATACGCCAGTCAGCACCCGGGCATTGTTCAGAGATGTTGTGACAAAGGTTCATGATGCTGCAATGATCGGCAACATTTATTAAAAGAAGTTACTTAAGTACTTGAGTATAATATGAACATTTTCACAGGACCTTTCACAGAATCTATGTTTTTGTTTTTTTTTAATGTTTTACCCGGTAATGATAGCTTTGGTAAGGGCGTAAAGTTAATATTAGCTATATCTATCAGAAGTTTATTTACTTACTTACTTATGTTTTCTAAGTTCCGATTTTACGTATTCTATTATTTTCAGTGGTTATTTTATTTTTGAGAATATAAATCTGTAGAAATTACATTTTTTTATTTGTTTATCTAACAAATAAAAAGAGATAAATTTTCTTCTTATATCGTTTTAGTAGCCGTGAGACTCGACGGCATCTAGATTTATTGAATAGAGCTAGGTACCTACGAGTAGAAAAATTATTCTATACACAAAATAGTAGGTACATTAGACTTTGGATGAATGACCAGTTTTTATGATACAAGCACATGAGCCTATGGATGTGAGGAGTGGGACATATGGTTTATTTCTGTTCACACGCCTATGTCTAGAATACTGATTTTCGCAACATGTAAACAAGAATGGGATCAACTGTTTTATGAAATAACTATTGCATACAACCTACAATGATATTTACATTTTGAATAGGTAGGTACTCAAACGATTAGAGGTGATGAAGACGCGGCTTAAAATTCCTCAACATCATAATTATTTCAACCCATTGCCGACTCACTACTGAGCACACATCTCCTCTCAGAATGCGAAAGATTTTGTACACCATGGTACACCATACTGGCCAAGTGCGGCTTCGCTAACTTTCCACACCTTTGAGAATATTACGAAGAACTCTCGGGCATGCAGGTTTCCTCACGATGTTTCCTTTCCTTCCTTCACCGCTAAAACATGAGTGACATCATAACTGAAAAGTTAGAATTACCAACACTGGGATCGAACCTCCGACCACCTGAATAGGAAGCGGGTGTCTAAGCCACAAGGCTACCACCGTTTTAAATGCATACCTGCTAACTTTTCGTAACAGTGCTGCTACGAAAAGTTAGCAGGTACTGTACTGTAGTTATTTTTATACGACTGCCTGAAAAAAGGAGTATATTGCTTTCAGGGTTCATGTATGTATGTATGTATGTGAGTTTGTATATTCCACAATTACTTCTATACACCGGAACCGATTTTGATAAATGAGGTATCGTTAGAATCCCTAGCTTATTTCGGATGACATAGGCTAGTAAAATAAAACAAATGAATAGGTGACCCCGCATTAAAGACTAAAGTTGAAAAAAAATATTCGAAAATCATCTAGAAAATGATGAGTAGATTCCAAAAATATATAACACTATAGTTCAATATCCAGTGATTCACAAAAAAATATCATTTAATAAAAATGTGATCAAGATTCTAATTTAACTCGATTAATTTAGATTTTTAACTTTTTAATTTTTTTAATTATGATTCCTTTGCACTTCCAGTTCCAATTTCAGTACCTAAACAATACAAATTGACATATAGGCGTAAGCCATAAACATAAAATTACAACTGCTCGACATAAATTGTGTTTGTAGTGCGTTTCTAGTCATACGGTCTGTCTAGTATCTACATTCTACATACAACAATTAAATGGTCATAGAAATAATACTTACTAGGATTTCATTTTATATTTCCTAAACACGCGTCCATGCTTCGTCGGGCTCCCGGGGCGTGTTATGAATATACTTCTTGGCTTAGATTCCTCAGTCTATTTTTTTTAGTTTAGGTTACCTACAGTTTTGTCTGCTTTGGTGCATTGATAATTAATAATAATAATATCTTAAAATTAAAATCTCAGAAACCCATGTACGTTTTTAGATGAAGCTTTTTGTTTAATCTATTAAGGTGTTATTAATGGTAACAACCAATTAAGTACATATAGGTGCAACTGGTACCTAAACTAGCGGCACGCTATGATGGCCGGTTTGACGTTTGTCCGCTCATGAAGTTCCGTATTAATTGATAACGACTTTGAAGGAAATAATTGTATTACTTTATTGACGATAGTGATGTGCAGAGATTCATAAATTTTATCGAATGTAGTTTTAGGTTTAGGACTCAAAATTTATTTATTAAATTGATTTCTTAAATGTATACAAGTGTAGAAAAATCAGTTTGCACCATTTAAGGGGTGAATGTACTTGTGAATATGAACAATTTTCACTATGTGGACAAACCTCTGAAATCGCAAAAAAATATCAATAAATTTTTAAAAATGGAATCTAATACGATCGTCACATAGGATCGCTGGCTAGCACAACTACTACCTCCGGCAAACTCGCGTCAATGCTCAATGCAAAACAAAGCAGTTTCGAATTGACGTTGCTTCGAAAAGTATAAACTGTCAGTGCAATGCGATTGTGATATAGTTTTGACCTGGCTTTGGATTTCAAATATTGATACTGCATTACTGTTGACCCTTGCTCGTTAATTTGGACTCTGTTCAAGCCCTTTGTTGTGGATTTCGTCGATATGACCGAACGTACGCAGAGAACTGTTCTAAATAGTCAGACACGTGAGTTCGTAATACGCCTTCGTAACTATTTCGATCGTGAAGCTCAAAATGGAGGGCCAATTTTACCTATAACGTCAGTGGTTGAACGCGTAGCTGATGCGCTTAATATTGGACAACGAACTGTTAGACGGATAACTAAAAAAAAATATGGCGAGACTGGCACAGAAGAAAATAAACTTCACACACCAAAAAAGAGAAAACGAGCAAAACCAGTCGTAGGCATCGATAGCTTTGATGCCGATGCTATCCGAAGACATGTTTACGGCTACTATTTACAGAAGGAGTATCCAACAAGAAAAAAGTTGGTGCATTCACTGAAGGAAGCTGGATTATTCTTCGGTGGGGAAAGTTCTTTAACGAAGATTTTGAAGACCATTGGATTTCGATACAAAAAATGTAACAAACGCAAAATATTGATGGAAAGATTTGATATAGCGATGGCAAGGTATACTTTTTTACGGCAAGTGAAAGAAATCAAAAATTGGCAAAATGTTGTGTTCTTGGATGAAACATGGCTTAATGCTAACCATACTGTAGGCCGTTCTTGGAACGATGACACAGCAGCATCTACTTCCAAAGTTCCTGTAGGAAAAGGATCGCGACTTATAATTTGTCACGCCGGAACCATCAACGGGTTTGTCGAAGGTTCTCTCATGGCTTTTGCGTCAAAAACCACTGGAGACTATCATGAAGACATGAATGGAGAAAAGTTTACTGAATGGTTTACCTCAATGTTGTGTAGCCTCCCTGAACCATCTATTATAATTATGGACAACGCCCCATACCACTCGATGCAAATTGACAAGCCACCTGCCCAATCCCAAAAGAAAGCTGATATCGTCGCATGGCTTCGTAAAAATGGCGTAGATGCAAACATGAATATGTTAAAAGCGGAATTAGTACGTCTTTTAAAAGAAAACAAACCAACCAAGATCCGATACGTCATTGACGAAATAGCATTAGAACATGGGCACAGAGTTATACGGTTACCGCCTTACCATTGTGAGTATAATGCGATTGAGTTGGTGTGGGCTCAAATTAAGGGATATGCTGCAAGACACAATACAGAACCCCCATTTACCACAAAAAAAATGCTAAAATTATTAGAAGAAGCTTATGTGAACATGTGACTAAAGGAGACTGGGAAAAGGTTGTGAATAGAACTGTTAAATTAATAAGGGAAGATTATGAAAGAGATGTGAAAATAGATAATATTATAGAAAACGAACATATAATTATTAATGTATGTGATGATAGCAGTGACGACAGTGAAAATAGTAGTATGGACGAATCTGATTAATTATGGCCTTTTGTGGCACCTTTTTTGGTATCTTTTGTATTCATATGTTTCTTGTGTGCATATAAAGTATGTATATTCATTTTCGTTCAAATATTCAGTTCGTTCAAATAAATTAAATAAACATATACATTTTTGTTTTATTAAACCTATTTAATCAGGTACAAAAACAAAACTTAATTGTTTTTTGTTCGAGAATAAATTGACATTCCACATCACTATTGTAATGTGTCAAACCGGCCATCATAGCGTGCCGCTAGTGTAAACCTATATTTACCTATTATAATAAAGAGTAGAAACTAAGTTAATATTGCCACTAACTACTTAAGTATATCCGATCATTTCCGTTAATTATATCAAAATTGATTTGAGTCGATAGAAATTATTGTACCAACTGTAGGTATTTTTGCCAGTGATACACCTACACGTGGACACTTAAAAATGAAACATCTCATTTACAAAGACATTCAAAAACCCCTCCTTTTAATATATCACGCAATAAAATGTCAAACCGAAAGGCCAATTGATGTGAGAAACATAGATAACAAATCAATAATATTTATATGTTACTATCGTTAACAAATCATCAAACATTAAAAGAATAGCTAGAATAGAAGCGGGCTCGACGAATAGAGCATAGACGCGTCATAAAGTAGGCGACAGAGTATTTTTATTCACATCGGACATTTCAAAAGCGGCATTTACTATTCAATCCGCGAAACACATTTGTCAATGTGACAGAATAAGGAGTGTTTCGGTCTATAAAGTGATGGAAGGTGGTCTTGGTATGTTGGTGGCATTATTGGGAGGTGGGGTGGTATACCTATAAAAGTTCTTATAGTGCTTTTTGCAATATTCGGGATTTAAGCACGTAGATACGCAATCGAATGTCTCTATAATTTGGGTTTATTTTGTTTTTATTCCAACTTGTGCCATAAAGCTACCATTTTTTTAAGACGCGAACGTGACTTTGTTGTCACACTAAAGTGTGAATAAAACTCACACTCGAATAAAATCAACCGTGTGGATGCCGTCTGGCTGACTGAGACGACCATTGACAAAAATATTATGTGGTACGAGCTTTACGCCTAAGCTTTCACTTAAACATTATAAATAACTAAACTAGGTTCTATAGAATCTTACGTTATTAAATAAATTTAATAATATTGCAGAGATTAACATTTTACACTCTATCAATGAATGCAATCCATTCCAGGCTCTATTATAAATTCGAAAGTGTAACTGATTGTTACCCTGCCCTTCACGGCTCAATCCACTCAAACGCTGAAGATCTTCACCTACATAGTTTGTGGCTGAGATAGCTTGCTTCTGGACACAGACTTTTTTCCCGGAATACCATGGGATTTAAAAAAGCTTTAATTCACACTGAAGAAATCGCGGCCTTGGCGGTAGTCCCAGAGCTTTCAGTTTTCTATAATTCAGGTTATTTGACTGAGCTCTACCACGGTATTAAGCTATTAGTATAGTATGGACATGTCACCGTAAGATTGTGAAAACCGTTAGATTGTAATCTATCTAGTGAAATTGTAATCTTTCGAAAGTTTACAATTTCGCTAGATAGATTACAATCTAACGGCTTTCACAATCTTACGGTAACAGACAATCCATGGGGCTGGCTGACATCACAATGGAATAATAATGGCGATCACACATCCTGTGTGAATCGTGTACGACATCCTGGCACGTTAGGACTCTTCCAGGAAATATTTTCCAAAAATGATTGATTACACTGCACATATTGTAGGATTCTAATGCACGATTATAAGGGATTTTTAATGATTTTGGGTAGGTACTTACTCAAACAATCCATATATTATATCTGTTTCTAATAGTTTAAAACTTCTAAATTTTTTTTTATGTAACTAAATCGGGAAATTATACGTACTGCGAACTGAAACTTAATAAAATGAGCTGTGATTTTTTATGTTCGTTTCTGTTTATAGTCATTTTAATACCAATACCTATCAGGTTAAATGGAACATAATTAATAAGGAATTAAATTACATACTGAGGACTTCAAAAGGTTAAAAATTGACCATTAAAAATTCCGGGTTCCGATTATATCGACGGACAATCAAAATAGTTGTGAAACTTGAAAAGCAATGGTTATGGATGCGAAAGCGCAGAAAATTATCGTTCTGCCCTTTCGGAAACGAGTGATATACTAATTTGATAATTAGCTAAATAAATATTTAAAAAATGTGTGTGTGCAATTCACACACGGCAGAAGCGAAACTTCAGAAAAGTAGCCTACGAGAGAATGAGATAAATATAACTTGTATTCTATCTCATTCTCTCGCAGGCTAAATCCTATTATGAATAAGTTTGTCTGTTTTTGATGTCGCTGTTTTGTTTCATAAAATTTTCAAATCACAACGATACTAAAGAAGTTTCACTTCAATAGGTAGCGTAAGTTGCAACGCCTCTATTGCTACCGTAATATGTCACAGTTTATCAATTTATGTATGTAAGTATAAAAATTAATGCAGCAGAACCAGGAGTTCGCGAACCCTATACTATTGCACGTTACCTTCTAGAATCTAGAGTCTAGGCAATGACGTTAGAAATGAAGACAATGAATCTATTAAAATTCGGAGCTCAACACTTCACTAACATTTTGCATAGAGACATAATAATGGGGATACTAAAATTTAACGGCACGTGACAATGGTTTTATTATTAGAAACGGACATAAATCACAATGTGCCCATATTCATTACGTCAAATAAGAACTCTGCTAAAATATCTATTAAAATATCTTCATATTAGTTTCTACATACAAAAATAATAAGACTTTACGGACAAAATCGTTCGGTCACTAACGTCGCGTCGATGCTAATTAAAACACAAAGGGCCGTAGACCGTAGTTGACATAATAAAACGTACCCGAGTGCTACGACCGGCCCAAATAGCGCAGACACTAGCGAGTGCCATGCCGTATGCCGCTTAGTAATTATTGCACTGAGTCTGCCAGCCCTGGCTGAACACCACAGGGTTGTGAACATCTTTCATATAGGGCCCTACTAGTGTCTAGTGCGCACTAGATGCGTCATTATGAGCAAAAAGTTCTGCCAGAATCCGGATGCAACTAGCTTTTCGCTTTTCAACAGTGGAGACTTGAGATCGTGATGGGGCCGTGTCGAGTCTTAGGACCGTTTTAATACTTAAGAGTCTGTTCTTAGCTGCCATCGGCTTATTAATACGGGTATGGTAAAGCTTAATAAAATGTTACAAAACAGAATGGCATTAGTAATGTACCTACTAAATTCGATTGGACTTGCTCTTGGACCTTGGCTAGCTACATATTTTCAATCAATAATATTTGTATGTTTTTGAAACGATGTTGAAATGAACGAATGCGGCACTTCCTTGGCTTGACAGCGCGCGTTGTTACTCAAAATATGAATGAACGAGAATCTAAACAGTGTCCCACGACACCTCACGGCCTTTTTCTTATTTTCTCGACGAGAGGTGCCAGCCCTGCGACACGACTAGAGTGGCAGGTCTAAAATAGCGAATGGGACGAACTCGTCGGTAATCAAAGGACAGAATCGCATCGCCACTGCCCGCGCGCCTCCGACAACCAACACGCTTTGAAGTTTCTTTGTAAATTAGTTTTGACTGCTTCCACTTTTATCTTTTTGATCCGTATTTTTTGATTTTACGTAAATGTACAATACATAACGAGCTTTAAAAATATCTGTTGGTGTTCAACAAATATTTTTAAATCTCGTTAAGTATTGTTTTGAATACAGAAATATGAATTCTACCTCTATTATTGGATGTGAAATTTGTCGTACTTAATTAGTACCTACGACTAGTCTATGTGTTACGCCTACGTAGTAGACCTAATAGGCGAACTGTCAATGGAAAGCTTACTTTTTTGTTGTGGAATTGGTTCTTTCATTTTAATCAATACATAATATGAACATTACGTAGATTTATGGCGAAAACATTAAAAAAAACCGTGAGAAAAGCCGTGTTATTCACTTTTATATGGAGCGCGCACACTACCTACAAGGCGACCGGTCACAACATATCGTTCCCGGCGCTGACGTTTCGTGGAAACATTTTGTCGTGTCCTGTCCGTAGTGTGTTTTCGCTATTTATAAATTAATACATATCTAACAAGAAATCGACCCTACGGAACTCTATAACGAAAGTCGACATTTTGGACGACGTCTGCCTAGACATGACGAAGTAGGAAATTTTAGTTAAATTCATTACTAAATTCAGTTATTGTTTAATCTATTTTTACATATAACTCCATTTTTACATATACGCTATTTAAGGTTTTACTTGGTAAAGTACGAAATATGACGAAAATACAAATAGAACACAAAATTGCCACCAGCTCACATAAAATGACACTCAAAAACCAACAAAGCACACATTACAAAGATTAAAAAGAAGCCGACTATGGGTTACTTTTAGCCAGGCCATATATTCCAACTATGAGCAGGAGGTCGGTGCTCTGAATACAGTTACAGTGACGCGAAACTCATAATTCCGAGTACTTTAATAAGTCAAACTACTAATTTATAAAGAGACAGACGTTTACGAGCGTAAACATGTCATTAAGGTGTACGGATACCACATTTTCAATGTTGAAAAAGGAAAATAACACATAATCCGGTTACATCCCGCGAAAAAAATGCAGCATCTGTACATGGCAGCCGATGCTGCTCACGTTATATCATAGACCAAAGACCCATCAGATTATTGATGAATTTCATCTCCGCCCAACTCCACTCTACCGGACCTTAGTATTGACATACGTGACACTAGAAGACAATAATATATGCTATGTGTGACCTGAAATCACTGAAATAGGCACTGTGTACCATCATAGTACGATCATCATACCAGATGCAGAAACTTCCAAAAATCTAGGACACCCATGTTTTAAAACATTAAAGACTCAAAATTAGGACAGAATAAGAAATAAATCATACGTTACAACTTACAACCATACAATCATAATTTCAACATTTCATAATACGTCATATCTAAAAACTATAAAAATTAGAAGCAGATTATAAAATTGTAACAGGAATTGCATAAGTCTAAAACAAACCTAAACAAACTTTTTGCAAAAATTAACGATTCTTATGAACTACAATTGAATGATGACCTAAATTAACATCTTTATCAGTTGACACAAATTCAATCTTAAAATAATATTATAAATGCGAGCCAACTGCCTGCCTGTCTTTCTGTAAGCTTTCCATGGCCTCTCCGTTCAACCGATTTTGACGCTACATACATAGCTCAGATTCCAAAGACGGATCGGAAAGTTCTCGTGGGATTTTAAAAGACCTAAATCTATGTGGACAAAGTTGCGAGCATCATCTAGATCTATCTGAATAGGTACACTAATAACAAAGTCATATTAATTATTATTAAAAGTGTACTCTTACATGTCAAAATATTATACTAATTTATTAAGTGACAGACGTTTACGACCGTCAAAAGCACGTCTTCATACAGTCATGTTGAGCCATAAACTTCAGCGGAGATATCTCGTGCAAGGACAGACACTTGATTAATGACCTAAACTCGCATGCAAGCAAGCGTCTCAAACGAACGTTGAGAATACACGCTTCACCAAAAGTTATTATAAACTTTACGTTTTTTGGTAAACAAATACTCAGAGATCAACAAGTTTAAAAGCCAGGTAGCCTTACCTATAATAAAAAATTGTTATTTCACAGCTGATTACGTGTTGTTATGACATCTCATTATTTACTAAAAGAACTATTCTTTCTATTATTTAATTCTTTATATTAGGTAGTGTACGGAACCCTTTGTGTGCGAGTCTGACAGTAACTCGCACTTGACCGGTTTTTTGTATAGGTATTTAGGAAATAAAGAGAAAGGTTCTTTATCTATCTCTATCTATCTTTATCTAGGTACAAGAGATCCTCACTTGCTTATCGAACAAGTCATGATTAAAACAATTAAAAAATACGACTGCCCTGCCAAAAAACTATGGGTTTGTAAAATTGCCTGAAATAAAGAATATTTATTTATTTATTATTATTATTTAAAAAACGCACTTAAAAGTTAAAAATCTAAATTAATCTAGTTAAATTAGAATCTTATTCGTATTTTTATTAAATGATATTTTTTTGTGAACCTGGATATTGAACTATATTGTTATATATTTTTGGAATCTACTCATCATTTTCTAGATGATGATTATATAGTTAATCTTATTTTCGAACTTTTTTTTTCAATTTTAGTCTTTACTGCGGGACCATGGTCCACACATCAATTTTTTTTTAAATTTTACTAGCCTATGTCACTCGGAATACGCTGAAAACAATATACTCCTTTTTTCAGGCAGTCGAAAAATTATTAGTATAGTCCCCTAGTATACTACTGCATTTAAATTAAATTAATTAAAAAAATAGGCCCCGAAATGTTTTTTTAAAAATATGTGCCTAAGTTTAGTTTGCTTTCAGAATCATTGTGCACAACCGAATTTCAGTTAGATATTAGGCTTTTATGGGCTTATTAACAAGTACATTTATAAAAAATACTAAATTTGTGATAAACTTATCTGATCTACGTAAACATTATAAAAGGGCGTATTGAGGGATAAGATTTATTGAACCAAAAGAGACTCAAGGGATACTATTTTAAGTAAGAAAGTTATGCCGTAAATCCCTGTCTCAACTTTTTACCAACTGTAAAGTCAGTATTGATGAATAGCTAGGGTAGTCTTTCTGTGTAACACAACTTTACAGTGGCGAAATATCTTCGACCACCTCACAACCATTGTAGGGCGTTTCTGGGAAGCGATAAAAGCCGCTCGAAATAATCGCATGCGAGGTCGATAACTTTATGAGACACTAATATTATTAATTGATAAATAATTAGTTAGCCTCCTAGGCTGGGCTCAAACGGAAGACGCGAGTTCGATACCACGGCACGCACCTCTAACTTTTCAGAGTTAGTTACTGAATAGTGAATACGTTACTATGCAACTTTACGTCACTCGCTACAAGTTACAACGATGGAGGAAACATCGTGAGAAATCCTGCATGAGTCCTGCTCTGTTAAGAGTACTTCAAAATGTCAAGTCTGCCAATCCGCACTTGGCCAGCCTGGTGAACAATGGCCAAAACTCTTATCATTCTGCGAGGAGACCCGTGCTCAATAGTGGGCCAAGGAATGGGCTTGTAAAAAAGTTTTAACGCTAAAACTTTTAAATGTTAGTACGTCAAAGTTTTAGTAAATACATAATACCTACCTAACTCGCCTTTACCAAGATTTATACTCATGTTGTGATTATAAGATGCATTTCTCAAAGGATACGGTTATAATTATGTCCCAATCAGTCTAGTCTGTCGTAACTTGTAGGGCGTTTCTCGGAAACGAGAAGCCCTACCACAAATATTCGCATTTACGACATACCTACTAGCACGCGGCGACGTCCTCGTTGATAAACATGTCTGACACGAAAATCTTCTTCTAAATTTACTTCGCCAGAATTAAGCGGTAATGCCCTCTACTTGTTAAAAGTCTATTAAAATTATTATGCCTTCATATCCGCTGTGTTAAACGTTTGAGGAAGTTAATTGTTCTAACCCACCAAAAGTAAAAAAAGGAAGACTAAGATAATTAATTTGAGTTTAAACCCAGAAAAATTTAGATATGCAGTGGTGAAAATCCTGTTTTATTCCTGAATTTCTTGGCCGTTGCAAAGCGATAAGTCAGCCATATATTACTTTAGTATTAACTTCTTAGGTATTTGTTCTGAATCACCAAAAGTAAGATAATTAATGTCAGTTGAAATCTAAAAAATGTCTTCAGGGGGAAATTCCTGAATTTCCTTCCGATAAGCCAGCCATAATATTAGGGTAATATAATTTCTTAGGTATTTGTTCTAATCACCAAAAGGTAAAAAGAGTTAATATAGGCAGTTAATGTGAGCTTTAATCCAGAAAAATATTTGCAGTGGTGAAAATCCTAACTTACTTATATTCCTGAATTTCCTGGCTCGGTCTCCTTTGCACCGCGATAAGCCGGCTATAATATTCGCATTAGCATCATCTAATACGGCAGGACCGTTGGGAGGTTGGATTTCCTTCCCATAAATCTTGTGGTAAGCCGGAACAGATAAACGGGTTAAACTTCGATACTTTGTGCATTGGAAATATTGGAAACGCATAGTTACCTATATTATAGGAATATTCTCTAATTTTCTTTCATCTAATATTCTCTCGCAACAAATTCATGAAATTTTCTAGATACCTGTAATGTGTATAGATATAAACTAAGTTGATTTTCACATAATCTAAGTTATATTCTACTTAACTAATTATCTTAGAATAACGAGCTAAGTTTGGTGTTTCCAAAAGTTCTAGGTTTATTTCTGTAAGTTTTTCATATTTAATCTGTATTTATACTAACATTATAAAGTTTGGATTGATAGATGTATGGATGGATGAATGTTTGTTACTCAATCACGCCACGGATCACGGATTTGGATGAAATTTGGCACTTAGATAAATAGATTATGTAACTGGAATAACACTTAGGCTATTTTCTATCACGAAAAATTAAAGAGTTCCCGCGGGATTAAAAAAATCACGTGGGCATCAGCTATATAGTCAAATAGGTATAATAATTTCACCAGAACCATGTCAAACTTTAACTTCAAATGATAAATAACTTTGTGACTAGAGATTTAAATCGGTTGTGCATAATACGTGCTGTTGGTAATTATATCCCTAGCAAAGAAAGCCCTTAGTGCCCGCCTAGTGATCATCAAACTACGCCGTCACACGTGTTTCTGAAATCTCAATAAGAAAGGTTAACACTTGCCTCCAGAGTGGGACGGCCGACGACGGACATGAAAGGGTTTGAGATGAGTCTATTTTCACCCGCTTTGAAACGGCGAGACGCATTACTTCGTTTATTTTTGCAACTTTCAACTTGAAATTTTTTACATTAGCGTAACTATGGCCAGAGGTTTTGTTTTGTTTTAGTTATTTATAAGTAGGTACATATTGGAACAACATAAATTAATTAGTTTTCGCAAACAATGACAAAGGAATAGTATTCCGAACCAGTGGTAGATTCATTTGACGATTCAAAAGCACTTCTAAAGTTTATTAATATTGAATATTATATTGAAAGAGATTAAATTTTTATATCAACCTATTATAATTCTTATATTATACTAGGTTTTATAATTCAGTAAAGAAGAGAAGGCGTATCAATTTTATTTTCCTTAATTCCGTTCTAGAAATTCTACTCTTTGTTTCATAAAATGTGGAATGTTAGGTACCTACTTACTTTTACTTGATTTTTTTTCTCTGCACAATGTAATTTAATTAAAACTGTGGAATAAATCCTGAAACTGCAAAGTTTCGTACCTGGCTTAAACTCGACTCGAGAGTTTCTCTGTGACTGCTAGTTAGTCGTTTTTAATTAAAAATTATTTCGTACTTACTTCACACTTGCACATTAATATGAAAAATCTACTTTTTGAATCCTTACTTACTCAAACGTTAGGGTGAATTAAAATCCGTAGACGTTCCGTAGACCATAAACTCGAACTGAATATTGTACAAATTGTATATCTACTTCTAGCACAGAAAATAGGATACGTTTTACTGACGTAAAACAATACGCTTAGTTTGCATGGACGAGAAAATAGCTTTTCCTTCAAACCACAAGTTATCTTGAGAAATTAGTCAAAAGAGGAAAAGAAACCCCAAAATCACCTTTTTGATGGTCTAGTATTCAAACCGTCGCGTCGCCCGCCGTCTAGTCAATAAAAGAAAAGAAACCGTAGACAAAGTCCTAATTTCGTCCCTATATTCTAAAGGATTTACTTTGAAGTGCGTTAACGAAAACAGCACTCGTACAAAGGCACCTAAGGTTGCCTGTACGTGATCGGAATCGCAGCATTGCATGTCCATATTCTAGTAGGTATATTATTCTAAACGTATCTCCAACGAATACTATGACAGAGTAGTCGGAACACGTGGAATCTTACAAAGATGTACCTTCCGACCAAAGTAATAAGTTTCCAAACATTTTTTTTATGTTCATTCAAGAGCCCTACGGTGAAAGAAAAAGTCAGAAAAAATTAACAGGTATTGTCAGGAAAATAAGTGCCTAAGTATGTAAAAAACAATTTCCTCTCCTACTCCTTGTTAGCACAATGTTTCTCCCGTGAATCGGGTAAGTAGGTAGGTAGCACAAAGACTACCGTCTATCACCATTACCTATTACTACAAGTAGGTACTTACCTTTTTTTAGTTTTAAGTAATTTATAACTGTAATTTATAACTATCCGAAAAAAGCCACCCCTATTAATAATAAGCCAATATAGATTGACTTTTCTCTCTTTCCATTAAATAACTGGAGATCGGTATAGAATGGATCAACAGTTTCCATCAAAAAGATAAACATTACAAAAATAGAATTTGCTATAGTGGATCAAAGGATAAAGAAACTTATTGGTAGATGTCTTTGGCCGGTGAAAAGTTTAACAGCTTACCACCACGCCAACCCATTACTATACACGAGGTCATCACTACGAAATGGACTTATGATATACAGTAATAATGCTTAAATCGATGGTGTTACATATTATAGCGGCCGCTAATAATTATATGAAGCGTTGTCTGATCAGGCAAGATGGGTTTCTTTCTTAAAAAACATAGCTCAAAATATAACATATCTTGTAAATGAAATATCAAAAGAAACAATCATTTCCGCAACAGATACCAGTACAATAAAACTCAGATTCGAAAGGAATAAGAAGAAAAGGAATAAGAACAAATTCTAAACAATGCTCCACCTTCATTCGAAACACATTAAGTACTCGTACGTAGAATCGAACAATGATCGTGTGAAAACTTAGCTCAGGAGTACCGCACGTCCTGTGTCCGTACGTGATTAGAGTGCCACCTTACATGGATTGTATCAAGACTGACCAATTCCTATTATTTATTTGTTGTTTATTTACGTAATAAATTAAAAGTGATACACATCTAGCATGCTTATTAATTCTTGAATTATTTACTTGTATCCCTTGCCCACAGAAAATTAAGTTTGTTGTAGGTACCAGCTGCCAGTAATTACTATATTATATAGTACCCAAATATTATTTTATTTTTTATTTAGTCTACAAAACTGACCACATATATATATATATATATATATATAATATATATTATACAATTAAGTACGCAACATTACTAAACAAAACAAAACGAAACGAAACAAAAAATCATCAATAAGTTATATTGTATTGCATGGCTTATTAGTTTCTATTTTACTTAAAACACCTTTATCTAGCAAATCAAGGATTTATTTATTTATTTAAGATTAATTAAGTACCGAACTTGTAAGTTTAGTAATTTACTATCGTTAAGTTTATGTGCAAGCGCATTGACTAGTTTAGCTCTTATAGGAAATAGTTAGTCCATCCCGACTTGACAATGTTACATATAATTCTTGAAACAAGTTACCTACTAATTATAAATAACCAATACTGGGTAAAATAAATAAATACAATAATGGGTTAGATTCATCGAAATAGAAATAGTTACTAAAATTCTACATCAATGGTTAGATTGGTACTGTCAGTATGTACTAAACTAGCGGCACGCTATGATGGCCGGTTTGACGTTTGTCCGCTCATGAAGTTCCGTATTAATTGATAACGACTTTGAAGGAAATAATTGTATTACTTTATTGACGATAGTGATGTGCAGAGATTCATAAATTTTATCGAATGTAGTTTTAGGTTTAGGACTCAAAATTTATTTATTAAATTGATTTCTTAAATGTATACAAGTGTAGAAAAATCAGTTTGCACCATTTAAGGGGTGAATGTACTTGTGAATATGAACAATTTTCACTATGTGGACAAACCTCTGAAATCGCAAAAAAATATCAATAAATTTTTAAAAATGGAATCTAATACGATCGTCACATAGGATCGCTGGCTAGCACAACTACTACCTCCGGCAAACTCGCGTCAATGCTCAATGCAAAACAAAGCAGTTTCGAATTGACGTTGCTTCGAAAAGTATAAACTGTCAGTGCAATGCGATTGTGATATAGTTTTGACCTGGCTTTGGATTTCAAATATTGATACTGCATTACTGTTGACCCTTGCTCGTTAATTTGGACTCTGTTCAAGCCCTTTGTTGTGGATTTCGTCGATATGACCGAACGTACGCAGAGAACTGTTCTAAATAGTCAGACACGTGAGTTCGTAATACGCCTTCGTAACTATTTCGATCGTGAAGCTCAAAATGGAGGGCCAATTTTACCTATAACGTCAGTGGTTGAACGCGTAGCTGATGCGCTTAATATTGGACAACGAACTGTTAGACGGATAACTAAAAAAAAATATGGCGAGACTGGCACAGAAGAAAATAAACTTCACACACCAAAAAAGAGAAAACGAGCAAAACCAGTCGTAGGCATCGATAGCTTTGATGCCGATGCTATCCGAAGACATGTTTACGGCTACTATTTACAGAAGGAGTATCCAACAAGAAAAAAGTTGGTGCATTCACTGAAGGAAGCTGGATTATTCTTCGGTGGGGAAAGTTCTTTAACGAAGATTTTGAAGACCATTGGATTTCGATACAAAAAATGTAACAAACGCAAAATATTGATGGAAAGATTTGATATAGCGATGGCAAGGTATACTTTTTTACGGCAAGTGAAAGAAATCAAAAATTGGCAAAATGTTGTGTTCTTGGATGAAACATGGCTTAATGCTAACCATACTGTAGGCCGTTCTTGGAACGATGACACAGCAGCATCTACTTCCAAAGTTCCTGTAGAAAAGGATCGCGACTTATAATTTGTCACGCCGGAACCATCAACGGGTTTGTCGAAGGTTCTCTCATGGCTTTTGCGTCAAAAACCACTGGAGACTATCATGAAGACATGAATGGAGAAAAGTTTACTGAATGGTTTACCTCAATGTTGTGTAGCCTCCCTGAACCATCTATTATAATTATGGACAACGCCCCATACCACTCGATGCAAATTGACAAGCCACCTGCCCAATCCCAAAAGAAAGCTGATATCGTCGCATGGCTTCGTAAAAATGGCGTAGATGCAAACATGAATATGTTAAAAGCGGAATTAGTACGTCTTTTAAAAGAAAACAAACCAACCAAGATCCGATACGTCATTGACGAAATAGCATTAGAACATGGGCACAGAGTTATACGGTTACCGCCTTACCATTGTGAGTATAATGCGATTGAGTTGGTGTGGGCTCAAATTAAGGGATATGCTGCAAGACACAATACAGAACCCCCATTTACCACAAAAAAAATGCTAAAATTATTAGAAGAAGCTTGTGAACATGTGACTAAAGGAGACTGGGAAAAGGTTGTGAATAGAACTGTTAAATTAATAAGGGAAGATTATGAAAGAGATGTGAAAATAGATAATATTATAGAAAACGAACATATAATTATTAATGTATGTGATGATAGCAGTGACGACAGTGAAAATAGTAGTATGGACGAATCTGATTAATTATGGCCTTTTGTGGCACCTTTTTTGGTATCTTTTGTATTCATATGTTTCTTGTGTGCATATAAAGTATGTATATTCATTTTCGTTCAAATATTCAGTTCGTTCAAATAAATT
Source organism: Erebia palarica (assembly GCA_964035005.1). NCBI lineage: Eukaryota > Metazoa > Arthropoda > Insecta > Lepidoptera > Nymphalidae > Erebia > Erebia palarica. The sequence continues at coordinate 33,860,023 of OZ035983.1, forward strand.
AAATAAACATATACATTTTTGTTTTATTAAACCTATTTAATCAGGTACAAAAACAAAACTTAATTGTTTTTTGTTCGAGAATAAATTGACATTCCACATCACTATTGTAATGTGTCAAACCGGCCATCATAGCGTGCCGCTAGTGTAAGCACATGCTTAATACGTAATAACGTTAAACTAAAAAACAAAATAAGTTAGAAAAGACTCGTGAATAAATCATCCCGCTATTAAATAAAACCATATAAAACTCATACGAAACGTATTGCGTACGAAAGAGCTTGCGATAACACGGCACTGGGGTAAACGCGCCCAAAGTTGGCCGTACGTGATTGGAATCTCAACTGTCCCGCATCCCGCGTCCTGTCGAATTGTCGGATTCCCGGTACGGTACGTGATTGTCACGTCGTAATCCCGGTAATCAATTGTCACAACCGTTACACAGAATACGGATTTGGTGATTGAGTATTTCATGTTGAATGCCTTTGATTATAAGTGTTCCTTTAAGAAAATTTTGGAATGCGATAAACCGTACTTAAATACCTACTAGGTATGCATATAGATATATATGCATAGTATTACTTTGTCCGTGGAAATATACGCGGAGAAGATTTTGTAAGAATCCCATGGAAACTAATTTTACGGAATAATTCTGGCCCATCCTTAGGATAGGATGCAAGCTTTGCAAGCGTCAAAAATCAATTAAAAAGATGGGCTGTGAATTATGGCTATGAGGGCTATGAACAGTTAACATATATTATACAGACACTGATAGACAGACACACTCTTGCATTTATAATAGGTATTATAAGAAGGATGTAGTATGTAATGGGAATGAAACATCAATAGCTGGAGATAAAGTGAATTGTGCTTTGAAAAATACATATTTACTTAAACTTGAATATGCCCCTTATTTAAAAGTATAAGTAAGTAGTAGTATATAAAAATATCTCCTCACCTGTAAGAACAAATACCTAGATTTACTTTAATTAAAACTCAAATTCATCTTAAAAGGACCAAAAAGACCAAAATTTTTTCATTTTCTCCGGATATTTTCAAATTTTAGGTAGGTAGCTAAGTATGCGATTTTATGCTAGCTAAATATGCATACCTTTATGACTAATATAATACTTATAAATATTTGGATGATAAGCTAACAGGAATTACAAAAACTAGTGTCACAAAATACATGGTCATTTTATTTTCAGTAGGAAACGTAGCGGTTTTCAATCGGCGGCGACTTCAAAGCGCGCGGCGGCTTTGATGAACGCGCGTATGATCTAAGTTGTCGCGGCCGCAGCTGCTACGTTTATTAATATACATTCTTGTTTACTCACAGCGAGCTACAGTTATTTGCCATTAAAAATATTCACACGGATTAAACGTATGTTTAAACTGCTGTGCTTATAGCGAATCTTCTATGATTAGGGTTTAAAACTGGGTCTGCTCTACTTCTGAGTAAAATTAAACAAACGTTATAGGTACCTATTCGTATTTTTAATGAATTTTTCCTCCGACATGGCGAGACTAGGTCGGTACTCTGACTTTTGTTGCTGTGATTTAGTTTTTTCTTTCCTTTTTTAGCTCTAAATGAATTGTAAGTCACATAAGTACAGTTCACCGGGGACAAGACTCTACAGAGAACAATCAGAGATAAAACTTTTGCTACTTACAATAAAATAAAACCAAAACTGTTCATGTTTCTGAATCCCATTTAAATGTTGAGGTATTAGCAAATAATACCTACTACTACCATTAACTACCTCGTAGCTTTGAATTTGTACTCCGTTATTTGTGGCGAAAAAATCGGACTGAAACGTCCGCGTGAAGTTTTTGCCCGCAAGCTAAAAATGCTTGTCAGTAGTGTAGTTACGGATTCGCCCGTAGGTACAAGACAACAGCTTATTTCGAAAAACCTATTTTAAAGTAGCAAAAGAACACGGTGTCTACTCGGTCGGTGTTTACTCGTACGTCGCAATATTTCTGTGTTTACAAGTCGCGAACTAGATACGACTACGAGCGCGTTTTTATGGGCCGTAAGTTTTTCGCGGCTCATCGCCTGTCGTGTAATCTTCAGAGCCAGTGCCGACACTTCATAAATTACCTACTTTACAGGGCTGAAACCGGGCTAAGTCTTGAATTTTAAAAAATAATTTTAAAACTGATAGAGATATTAATTTCGTTTTAAATGCGCCGAATAATGAGATTTTTTTTGCTCCTTTTGAAATTCGATTAATTAAAATAGATTTTTATTTTTTATTTTATTCCACTACAAGTGAGTTCTTGCGATCTGCGATCTCACCTGATGGTAAGTGACGATGCAGTCTAGGATGGTAGCGGGCTAACCTGTTGTATGACATTTACAGAATTTGAACAGATAAGTATTTATTTATGCGTGTTTTATTATTTCTGGATACAACATACCTACAACTAACTAATAGATAGGTAGGTACCAGACAGTACAGACATCTGCAAGCCAAGTTCAATGAATAGTATACACTTGGACAAACGCCATACATACTTTATAACTCCGACAGGAAACAAACAAATCCTTCAAGGCGAAGTTTTCGGGTTTTCAAATTTCTGTAGACCGGGCCTCGCTCAGCTCATGGCATTTACCGTGAAGGTATTATAGGTTTAACAATAAAAAATACTAGCTAATGCCCGCAGCTTCGTCCGCGTGGATCGAGGTTTTTTGGTTCCCGCGGGAACTCCTTAATTTTTCGGGATAAAAAATAGCTATTCTAGACTATAATCTATCTCTGTGCCAAATTTCAGCCAGATCTGATCAGCCGTTGCGGCGTGATTGAGTAACAAACATCCTTACATCCATACACACATCCAAACTTTCGCATTTATAATAGGCATTAGTAAGAAAGATAGTAAGAAGTATAAGATAAGATGTACTTAAGTAAAAATTTATGTAAAAATGTCCCACCCCACCCACTACAGCCCATTAACGTCCCACTGCTGGGCACAGGCCTCTATTCTCATAGGAGAGAGGGAATTAGAGCTTAGACCCACGACGCTGCTCCAACCAATGCAGATTGGCGGGCTTTAACGACTATTAACATGTTAGTGATAATAACCGGGACCGACGGCTTAACGGCTCACGGGGGTGAGGCCAACTTCCTAACTCCGGGCTCGTACTGAGAATTTCTAGTTAGAAAAACCCAACACTTAATTATGGCCCGACCCGGGCCATAATCCCATAGACCTTGTCGGCCGCAGTCGAACATGCCAACCCCTAGATCAGTTATGTTGGTGAGTTCAAAGGACATGACCAGTAATTGCCCTCCGATTCGGGACAATGCACAGGATTTCCGTTTTTACAGTAAGGTTTAAAAATTCAAAACGAAATTATTATGGATTTATTATTCCAAATAAGGTCAGGGTTCAAATGACAAAAAAAACAGTACGTTTATTGTTTAAATCTTGAGCGTCCGCTTTCCTCTTTAAGCACTACTCCATTTTGACGTTCCATTATATCCATGCCTTTTTTTTTTTTATACACAGGAAATGCCTGACGCATACCTCTCCGTCAGGGGAAACGGAGAGGTTATGTGGGGCTTGCACCCACTAAAACCTGTGTTGTTCCTCGGCGGACCAGCGGTCGCGCGGGATACACTAAGAAAGTATTCGCCGCGCTCCCGCAGGTTTCGACCCGTGCTAGCGGGTCCCTTCTACCTCGGCTGCCTGATCGCTGCCGAATCCGACTCAGGGGCGCGCCCGGAACACGGCGCGCCACCTCCTGGCCTGTTTTCGTTCGGGAGACGGACGCCCCCTACGTCCATCACCCGCAGGCCGGCAACTCACGGCGGCCGGAGGTCATCTTGCGCCCTCCGGCGCCCGGTGCGTCTCCTGCGCGAGGGATCCACCGCAAAACTTTCCCTCTCGCGCATTATATCCATGCCTAATAATAATCTTGTAACCCTACATGAATACCATTTAAGTACCTTAGTCATTATACCTATTATGAATGATTTATTTTTGATCATTCATGTATGTTTTGTTTATAATTATTTTTATTTTTTGACAAGTCTCAAACTAATAGATCGAACAAAGCATTTTGAAATACTGCGTTTAAAGGAACGCCCTTTCACATTGCATATGCTGCCATCTGTGGTCGAATAAGAACTTGTTAACCATAAGTAGTGAGCAATACTTAAAAATATTTTCTAGACTCACCACAATAACTAGCGCCATCTAGTGTGGGAAAGCAGTTTTTGGTGAAACTTTTTTTATTTATTTTCTCATTTTTCAGAGCCTTCAGCCTCCTGAAATTTTTTTATCTGAAAACAGTGAAATATTACAATTACAATACTATAGAAATCATTGTTGAACATTGATTTTTGACACCTAGGCAAGCTGCCATAGTTCCACCGGTCAAGTCCTTTAGAATAACGTCACTTAGCTAACCTTGCATTGTTATACAAACTAAACATGTATGCAAAATTTCATCTGAATCAGTTTGGAGTGATTGGGGATAACACTACTCGGTGGGGATAACTGTTATAAAATTCAATTGCAAGATTTGACTTTAAAAACCCCACAAACATTACAAATCCTATACAAAAGCTTGTAAAAACATAAGGAGCAGAATAAAAACAAGGAAAACTCTGTACGAGCAAAGAACCCACACTTTCTCCGAAATGAATAGTCAAGCCAACAAGAATTAACCTACTAATTATCCAACAAAGCGCTTTGATACTAAATTTAATAGACTGTCCGGAAAGCCCCGACTACTGAAAGCATGGCTGAAAAGCTTGTTATTATGGTGTCATTCCTTCCCCCCAATCGCTCCTGCCTGGACAACATGGCCGCTGTCATTATGTCGTTATACCGAGCCTACAGTGTCACCTACCAACTTTTCCGACTTTAATTTAACTTTAATATTCTATTTTATTGGTGACTAGGTAGGTACTAAGTACTAATATCAACCTGAATGTGCAATAAATGAATGATTGATTGATTGGGTGTTTTGTAATACCCACGCCATAGCCTTTCCTTTGTCTATGTCTGTCTATAAAGAGAAGTGAGGAGAACCTCTGTGCAAAATTTCAGTTTTCCAGGTCCGAGAATATGGGTCAGGTGTTGATGAGTCAGTCGGTGAGTAAGTGAGTCAGGACTATTTCTATTTCTATGAGATATATTAACGCTTGACAGATCTCACAACGTTACAGCATAGCTTATTCTGTCTCTAGCCTATGATGACGACGAATCGTCGTCGGTTGTCTTTTCTCCGGTTTTGTGGAAAGCATTACAATAATTATTACCTTAGGTACTGACTACTATTTATGTTAGGTAGATTTTTAGGTTTGATAGGTAAGTACCAAAAAATAATCTAAACAATGTTCCACACATAAAAAGTCATGAAGTTTGAGGATAGAAATGCAAACGCAATTCCACTAAGGTTTAACCTGCAGTCCAGTGGTAATTGCTAGGTATCACAAACATTCAGTCACGGCATCCAATCAAGCACCGACACAAACTTCTCAACAGCTCGATGATACAGAAGTTAATATCCATGATCTATCTTAAGAATGCATCACCGTCTAACGAATTGTCAAACGTTCCATGGGGTTAAATACGTTAATGGGGCGCTTAACAAGCAACCACTTTATTTAGATTGCTTTATTAAAATCACCGGATGAGCTAGGGCTGCGACCATCGAGACGATCGATCCGTCTGTACCTACGTTAAAACCTATCTAAGTACATAGGTATTGTAGTTGGTAGGTTGATAGTAGGTAAGTCTCAAATTACAGTCACAGGTATAAGGATATCTACCAACTACGACCTAAAGATCTAATAAAAAATTAAAAACACGACTACCCTGCCAAAAAACGAACTAAAAAGTTAAAAATCTGAAGTAATCTAGTTAAATTAGAATCTTATTCACATTTTTATTAAATGGTATTTTTTGAGAATCACTGGATATTGAACTATAGTGTTATATATTTTTGAAATCTACTCATCATTTTCTAGATGATGATTATACAGTTAATCTTATTTACGATTTTTTTTTTCAACTTAAGTCTTTAATGCGTGACCATAGTCACCCTATCAATTATTTTTTTAATTTTAATAGCACATGTCACCCGGAATAAGCTAGGGATGTTAACGATACCTCATTTATTAAAATCGGTTCAGGCGTATAGAAGTTATGGTGGAATATACAAACTCACATACATACATACATACATACATGAACCCTGAAAACAATATACTCCATTTTTCAGGCAGTCGTATAAAAATGGAATTTTAGTTAAGAGTATTTAAGGCAGTTAATGGGGATGATTCTGTAGTGTTCTCTAAACTCCCTGCAAAAAGGGATATAACCAGATTTAAAGCTGTCATTTTAGTTTAGTTTAGAGATTGTGTTATACAGAATTGGCCACAATATAGTCTTATTGCTACAGTAAAAATAAGGCCTTTCATCCTACTTATTCTATAAATTCCGCAATAAATGAACTTAATGAGGCCTTAAGGTGCCAGCGGAGGGTGAATTGCCCATACAAACGTAATACCAAAATGATTCGTAATTCGAGAATATTTCCACCAGATTATGCGATTATTAAGATTGAACTCGTATTTATCTAGGCCCCTGGATAATTATGTTTTCAAAATATTTTCCCAAAATTAAATGTAAGCGCATAGCGTTTTGCTTGTTTTTACGACATGAATGACATGTTTTCTCCTTATTTGTATCATATTAAAACCGACGATATGTTATGTACTAATTGACCAGGAGCATAACCTATATTGTCAAGTTCCCGAATAACAACACGAAGTGAAAAACACAACAAGTTATCATTCATCATTTTTGGTATTTACGGAACAAGACTAAACGTATAACAAATTCTGTACGCTCATATTGCTATCGCGTTTGCACGCGATCATGTGTCATCAGCCAAATAGAGATAGCAATATACCGGCAAATTTATATTTGCGGGTTGAATAGAAATTGCGAGCGGCGATCACCGGCCTCTTAATATAGAAATACTAAGGCCTCATGAACTTTCAACAGGTCACTCGTTAACGCTGATCAAAAATGTTAGAAATGTGTTATCGATGGAATTCTCTCGTGTGCGAACATCGAGCGTACTTTGAAAGTTGTTCGTGCTTATGTATTCCTGGTCGTTAAACATTCCTGAGGCGGTCGGCCCTTTGCACCTAATCACTGTTGAATCCCAGTCGAAGTAAGTAAGTACCTAAGTCAAATCAGCATTTAAATTATCGGTATATAATAAGGCATACCTATCCTCAATCAGTGTCCAGATCAAACAGCTAAAGTTAAAACTATGAAATTACGAAGACACGTGAGCAGCAAAATGTATGGCTAATTAAAACAAAATAAGCAAACTAGGGCATGCCCGTGACTTCGCTGCAGTGGGAATTTTAAAAAAATCAATCCTTACTCCTTCTCCTTACTCTATTCGGAATTTCAGCTCTCTGAGTTAGTAAGTCAGGACAGGATCACTTTTGAAATTCAGGAACCTTTGGTAAGTACTTAATTTTCAGAAAAACAATTCTATGAAATTAAAATATTAATATGAAAATTGGTTAAAATTTACTAATTTTAATACGGTCAATATGAGTCATCCTAGTCATCATCTCAACTCACTACTGACCAAGAGTCTCCTCTCATCTAAACTGCAGTAGCTAAACAATATCATCTACTGTAGACATTACTGAAACAAAAGTTTTCATTGACTATAATTAAGCGGATTTATAGCTTCCGTAAAGATTCCAAGTTCCACCGGAGATATTTTTAACATCCGTTCACATTAAGGTCATTTGATATCTGTACACATAATAAGAATACGGCATACGAATGTGTCTTTCATTTTTTTGTTCATAGAACGATAGAGGCCGCAGTCTTTGATCCGAAAGCAAACAAATAAAGGATACGTGGTGAAAGATCATCGACTTCCTTGTATCCTGTAGAATAAAGTAGGCTGAGAGAAGGTGGTCGATAAACAACGATTAGCCGTGGTCATAGACCATATGCGTGTTTGCTGTTTACACACATTACAATCAAAGTAGCACATGAAACGTAATGTATCCAGTATCGTCATTTCAACCCATCGGCCATCACCGGTTCATCGGTGCACATCATTGATACCTCAGTACCAGTTGCTCATGCCAGTTAGGCCATAGCCCACCGAGCTACGCTAGTCAAATGCGAATTAGGAGAGTTCACACCTTTGAGAACATTATGAAGAACTCTCAGCCATGCAGCTTGCCTGCAGCCATGCTCACGATGTTTTGCTTCACCGATATAGCCAGTGATATTTAATTTCTTAAATGCCGAAAAGTTAGAGATACGTGCCCGGGGATCGAGGAGGCTGAAGTCCCCTTACCCCCTAGGCCATCACCGATTGAGTAAGTTGGCTCAGGGCTATGCGCGTACCGGCGGTATCAGTTAATGACTATTTTTCATAGTAAAAATATTTTTTATTTTTAAGACTTGTCATAAAGTAGATACAATTAAGGGTGTTTTTATAAATGATGTAATGTAATGATGATAATGTATGATGATAATTCAATGTATTATCTAATTTATTGACATTTATTGACATTTTGAAGCTAGTGTCATATTTTAAATAATGTGCTTTAGGATAAAAGTGAATGATTGCATGCCATTTCATGGCTGATTGTGGCTTGGCTTCTATTTTTACCTGTAACACCTCTTTTGTATACCTACAATCTAGCAAATAAAGGATTATTATTATTATTATTATCGCGCGACTTCAGTCGCAGCGACTTCCAGCGACGAATTCAAGCGGGTTGGTAATCCCTCCTTATCGATCACCACTGCACTGTGATGTGATATCGTCTGCACACGAGCCCTTACACAAATGATTCACCAGCTCTTAGAACAATAGTTGTGGACACTCGAGGCATCGCGTCGGGGCTAATCAAGAATCTTGTCACATTGGACAGTGTTCCGAGAAGGAGCGACGAGTGAATAAAGGAAAATTATTAAAACGTGTAAGAGGAGTCGGGGACGGGGTCCGGGACTAGTGTTGCCAGATGTCCTGATTTGGGCGGGACGTCCCGATTTTTAACAAATCTGACTCCCAAGAAACCTCAATCATAATGTGTTATGTGACCAATGACCCTCCGCAGTGAGACCAGATAGCACAAAGAATGATAACGTGATATGACCGTAGGCTTATTGTTTTAACATAATTTAAAAATATTGAAGTTAATTACCAAAAAATGAATGTTTCATGCGACATCTAAGCTCGTTACAAACTTCATAACAATAGCCTAATTTCAAAACTCAAATCCCGAAACTCCTGTCCCGAAATTTAGCTAACCAAACCTGGCAGCACTACCCCGGAATAATACATTCGTATTTAATTCCGTCTCCAAACCGTGTGACGTTCGCTTCCTCCGCGCGACACTGTTTGAATCCCATTAGCGCGATTTAATTGTATTTTCAATCTTCAATAACTTTGTGTTATGATTTATTACGATTGCTGTCGATTTGCTTAAAGCTGTCGGGAGAAATTTAATAGGGGTGTGGCCAACAAATACAATTTTACTTATTAATAGGCTTAAACTTGCAGAAATATAACTTGGGTATGTTTCTTCAATGGATCTTTTCATTTTTCGTAGGTATGTTATATGTATATAGTAATACAGACTAGCTTCATAAGCCGCCTTTATATCAAATAAACCCTTTTTCAGTTCAATTCTGTTCCACAATTTTAGTCTTCTAAAACGGAGGCAATGATACATACCAATTACCTTAAATTTGCCCTGACAAAAGATCCATAAAAGTTTGCCATTTTATTTTTACTATTACATAGTAATAAATTGGCCCATATTTTCATAACTTTTTCCATAAATAACTTACTTTCTCGCAAACGCTCCGGCATGTCCCGACGGCTTTATCGCAGCACGCCGATATATCTGAAATGAGAAATGTCCACAATAAGTCTCCAAGCGACCGTACCTACTGTTTACTGAAGGGAAAACAACAGCTGTGCGCGCTTTAATAAAGCGACTCTTATACACTTAATATGTCTTTATAGACATCGTTTCAGCCCGAAATATAGGTTAGTTATTAAAAATTCAATTAATTGTTATGGCCATCACTCATCTTGTAAATTAAGTGACTGTTTATATTATGTTTGTTAAACAGACCATAGACAAGGACAAATCTTGATACGCTTATAAAGGGCCTATTAATAATAACGCTTATTTCAGGTTTTTTTAAGCACAAAGCACATAATGGAACTACGGTATAAATTAAATTTATTTTTAAGTTATTACAAAAATACCCAAATTCTGTGAAGAAGAAAAGAGGTATAGTGTTTACACCTAATATCAAGGTGTAGTATGAGGTGTTTAAAAAAGCTCTGACAACATCAGCTTACCTACTACAAAATTCAACAAAAGCTTTGATGCAGCAGCTAATTTAAGTCGGACTAAATTTTTACATTTTTATAAACAGTATATAAGGTATCTAGTACTTAAATCCTTGTACATAGTATTACTGGTTGGTATCTAATTTATTCTATTTATAAGTCAAAAGAACGACCGGTTGGCTACCGGTACGTGTGCGGTCGCCATAACACAACGGTAATTATTAAACAAATTACTCCATTTTACTCATCTAAATTAACTCAAATTAAAATGAGTTATGCTTGCAATTCAACCTTCCCGTCTAGATTAAGATGATAAAATATGATTAATGAGTAACAATTTCAGAACCCGACTAGGTACATTCAATCCTATAGGTAGGTACAGTGCATCATTATACCATCTATACGTAATTTTAAATAGCAGGTAAGTACCTACTAAGTAATAGCTTATTTTATCATTCGAAACACAATATTACAGATTTTTACACCACATTTGAAACCGCTTGAGTGTGTATGGTAATATGGTTCTTATGACCTATTAAAATATACATATTACTAAATGACCCGCCCCCATTTCGCACGGCTGGACCTTAAGAACTTTACAGCTTTTACTTATGTATAAGGTATGGTTCAATATCTAGGTACTTTATATATATAGCACTAATCGCTATTGATTTGCTGGTCCCCATTGAGAATTTTTCCCCTAAACTCCAGTTACTGGTTTAAATTAATTTCTCTTAAAAAAATACCACCAATTTCTACGAATTAGATGGAAAATAATATTTTGTGTCTTTGACCGAATTTGCACCTGCCCTAACGAACTAGAGAAAGACTAATTAATAAATAAATTACACATTAACATTTGGAACTTACTTTAGGAGTGACTTGATAAAGCTTTGATCTATTCCGTAAATGACTCCCATTGAGCCGTCCAAAGTGATCCGAATTAACGAGATTTATGCCGGCAATTAAACAACACTGACATTAGGTTTGACTTTAAAAGATTGATGCTCTTCTTAATACACAGCTTTCAACTTAAAAATCCGTAGAAAATAAATAATCCATACTACCAATAACATATTTAATATACGAAAGTGTGTCGGTCTGTGTGTCTGCTACGTTTTCACGAATGATCTGTTCAACCGATTATGTCACAATGGTACAGAGATAGCTTGTAACCAAAAGAAGGACATAGGCTACTTTTTATCCTGGGAAATCAAAAATATTACCATGTCATTTTTCAAAAACCGACGCGGACGTAATCGCCGCGCAAGCATCCTCTAACAATTACAATAAACTATTTTTATCACATTGTCATTTGTTTTTATTATTGAGCTTTGTCTACCTACTTGTATAACCTATCAAGCTGTATCCACACTAATAAAATGTGACCTGGGTCTGTCTGAACTCTGCAGTCTGCGTTTGATGAAACTTGGTACTGAAATAGCGGACGTCCTAGAAGCATAGGCATGAATAGGTTAAAAAATATTTTGAAAAAAATCTGTACAGTCAATGTACTGAACAAGAAATAAAATACTGCTTACGATGGTAACTAACTCTTCATTGATATCTAGATAGGTAGCTGTATATTTTGCATGCAAAACTGCGCCGCGTAACCCGACCATTATAGCTTAATATTTTATAGAAGCGGCTTTATAGAATATCACGCGATAATACCACCCTAGTTACTGTAATCACGGCTTGACTGTCCTGCGCTTAGGGTTACCATGTCTCAGGATTTGTCTTGAGATTACAGGATTTTGGGGCTCTTGACAGGATAGAGGCCGGAATTTGGAAATCTTAGTATTTTCAGTCTTTCCAATGAAATACAGTAAGTACATAAACAAAACTATAATGTTATTTTGATAATTAACGCAATTAACATATTATTTACCCTCTTTGGTTTTAGAATCGACTTTTATTAAGACAAGTGAATCGTAAAAATAATCAATAAGTAGGTAAGTACTTTAATTAAGCTATGGAACAAAAAAATATTTTTATTTTATTTGTTTCGGCTTACAAACAACGACACAGTAGGTATTTCTTAACTAAAGGTCTTACGTAGATCAATAATAACTAAATTAAATATTATAATGAGTCAGTTGTCAAGACAAAATCTCAGAATTGTTTTATTAAAATCAAGTTTTTTCTCAGAACTTTTTAATTTTTCATCTGGTAACCCTAGCTGTGCTTAACAATCTATGAGAAGTGCTTCCTATAATTTTGTTTCATTTAAAACGCGCTAGAGGGAAAAGACATAATGTATTAAACGTGTTTTACCAACTCGCCTATTAAGTGCTTTCACTCGGAAATTCTAATATCGATTATACTCGTATATTGATTTAGGAAATGGATATAACTTTAAACATAATTGCGCCAGGTATTGCCTACATAAGTATAACGAGTTGCAAGAAGTAAAGGCTCGATTACTTAATGGCTATGTCACCGTAAAATTGCAAAATCCTTTTGATTGTAATCTAACTAGCGAGATTGTAAACTGTCGACAGATTACAATTTAACCAAATTTTTCGGTAGATTGTAATCTGCTATGTATATTAACCCGTATGTCGAACCCTAACCTAACCTACTAGAATGGACACTCAGCATATTGAACGGTTCACAATCTGTCGACAGTTTGCAATTTCGCTAGTTAGATTACAATCTAACGGTTTTTGCAATTTTACGGTGACAGCTACAACATCAAATACCAATTAATAAAATCGTAGCTGAGTCTTCAACTGTACCTACACTTATTGGTTGGGATGCACAAGGGATGGATCAATATTATATGAATACGCAAATGGTGATTTTGTTCCACATTTGCGTATTCATATTAAATGTCATCAAATTTATTTTTTCAAATTATGTAAAATATTTATCAATTAATATAATAATTAATAATGTCCTCCAGAGACTCTACCGGATTTTAGTTACGCCGGCCAGTCTCCACAAGGAAAAGTACAAAAATGTGTGCGTAAACACTAGTTTACACTCTTTCTATACTACTCTACTACTCTTAATCCGATGAGATGGTAGTTCAACACGACAGGAGAAAGGTCATCTCGTAGATCCAGACTCCAGTGGTTAGCAGTTAGCACTGCATGTTCGATTGCAGAGTGCAGACGATGAGATGGTTGTATTACCGAGACAAGAAATACAATGACATTCTGAACCAGTGATAGATTCACTCTACTCCCTGAACAAAGTCAACTTAACAACTTGATTTGAACAACGTCTACGAAAATCTGTGTCTACCTCTACGTACTAAAATCAAATATTGAACTTCCTCGAAAAATACTTTATAGCTGTAGTTAATTTATTAAATAATTCCAAGTTCCAATCAAATGAAAACCTATTCAAATCAATACAAACAATAAATACCATGCCAACAGAACTTGCTGGTTCATTGGGACGTAAAATTAAATTTCAATTAGTTAGCAGATTGGATACCTCCATCACTCGTAAGCTTAATTAATAAACGTGATGCTATTATCTGTAGGAACATACATTAATCATGTTCTATCTACTATCATAAATTAACCTACCTGCTCTCTGACTATAACAATAAGTGATACATTTTATGACGTTGACCAGACGATTTAAAACACTTGTATAAGTTAGTACATTATTGCAAAGGCTGGGCAAATAGGCAATTGCAGGTCGAGTATGAGTTTGAAGGTCGAGCCGTAGGCGAGGACTTCACTAATACGAGACAGGCAATTGCCATTTCCGCCGAGGCATATATAGTGCTTTTCTCAAAAGAATGCAGGGAAATAAAACATACTTTTTTTACCTTTGTCGCTAAATATATATCATCTGGGGCATTAATTAAAAATTGCTTTATGTTTTCGCCAGTAAAAATTTTCGATTTCTTGCTTTTGAATCCGGTCGATTGTCGTTTAAGAAAAGTAGTTAAGTTCCCATAATTTTTCAAGTTAATGCCGTTTTTAACATGAACTGTACATTTCAGCATGGAATAAATTGCCCATAATGTAGATGGCTTTTTAGTTTTAGCAATCTCATTAAAATACACCAAAAATACTGTTTCGGAAAAAATGATCACTTTTTTCTCGTTTTTCCAACTCATAAAATTTTCATATACTTTCATGTATTTTTCTTTGGACTTCGCTGGAAGCAGGTTTTCTATTGCCAATTTGGCTTCTGATCTTAAATCTGGTGGAGTTCAATCAATCTCCATTACACTCTCTGAACGGTTGGAACTCATTTTACTTATTATTAAATTTATATTTATTAACTATGTAAATAACAAATCAAGACGAATTTTCAGCTTTGACGCCAATTTTTTTTTTATCATCTGTGCCGACAGGCAAACGCATTTATGGCTATACAGCCACCAATTTATACTAAGCAAAGAGACTATGGTATGCCAAGAACGACAAAAGAGATCCGATCAAAGAGTATTTAATAACTCCAGCACGCCGTTTCATACAACATTGCAGGAGCGTTGTAATGTTCCAAATTCAAAAAACGCTTCCGCAATGGATTTGATTTTCTTTGTCCGAAAATTCGATACTTCGCGTGTTCTTTTTTCGAAAATAATGACAATATTTCCATGCATGTTTGAGAAAAAACAATTAAAAATTTGGGTTTTTTCAAGGTAGCTAGTTAATCTAGTTAGCTCCGGCCGTGGCTAGTTTTCAACCTACCGAAACCAATTAGAGCCTTACAGGTAAGCAAAGCTACTTGCAAATTTTATGTATGACCAAATAATAGAGGTAAGAAGACTGACTTATCACATATACTTCTTTGGTAGCTTTCTGGTAGGCAATTTTTTTAAAAATTAATTATAGGCTTACGCTTGACCATAATCACATACCTGATGGAGAGTAATGATGCGGCCTGAGCTATGGGACGCGCTTGTCTAGAAGATGCCTATTCACTCTTGATTTAAAGATACCCGGATTGTAACTGGTGGGAAACACAGTTTTTGGTAGAGTGTTCCAGACCAACGATTAAGTTTAACAATAATGATAGCTTTATGTCGTGCAAGTGCCCTTTATTACGTGAATAGGATTTACCTTGTGAGCTAGCGCCAGCCAGAGTGATGGCTGCCAGCATAAGCCTCGTCCTCCACCAGCTGCGGTCCGCCTTCATTCTGCGTCTACTCGCGGTCATGTGGCCTTTAGTACGTGAATGGTTCTCATCTTGTGAGCTAGCGCCAGCCAGAGTGATGGCTGCCAGCATAAGCCTCGTCCTCCACCAGCTGCGGTCCGCCTTCATTCTGCGTCTGCTCGCGGTCAAGTGGCCTTTAGTACGTGATTGGGTCTCACCTTGTGAGCTAGCGCCAGCCAGAGTGATGGCTATTAGCATAAGCCTCTTCCTCCACCAGCTGCGGTCCACCTCTATTTTGCGTCTGTTCGCGGTCAAGTGGCTTTTAGTACCTACGTGGTAGGGTCTCACCTTGTGAGCTAGCGCCAGCCAGAATGATGGCTGCCAGCATAAGCCTCGTCCTCCACCAGCTGCGGTCCGCCTTCATTCTGCGTCTACTCGCGGTCATGTGGCCTTTAGTACCTACGTGAATGGGTCTCACCTTGTGAGCTAGCGCCAGCCAGAATGATGGATGCCAGCATAAGCCTCGTCCTCCACCAGCTGCGGTCCGCCTTCATTCTGCGTCTACTCGCGGTCATGTGGCCTTTAGTACGTGAATGGTTCTCATCTTGTGAGCTAGCGCCAGCCAGAGTGATGGCTGCCAGCATAAGCCTCGTCCTCCACCAGCTGCGGTCCGCCTTCATTCTGCGTCTGCTCGCGGTCAAGTGGCCTTTAGTACGTGATTGGGTCTCACCTTGTGAGCTAGCGCCAGCCAGAGTGATGGCTATTAGCATAAGCCTCTTCCTCCACCAGCTGCGGTCCACCTCTATTTTGCGTCTGTTCGCGGTCAAGTGGCTTTTAGTACCTACGTGGTAGGGGTCTCACCTTGTGAGCTAGCGCCAGCCAGAATGATGGCTGCCAGCATAAGCCTCGTCCTCCACCAGCTGCGGTCCGCCTTCATTCTGAGTCTACTCCCGGTCATGTGGCCTTTAGTACCTACGTGAATGGGTCTCACCTTGTGAGCTAGCGCCAGCCAGAATGACGGATGCCAGCATAAGCCTCGTCCTCCACCAGCTGCGGTCCGCCTTCATTCTGCGTCTACTCGCGGTCATGTGGGCTTTAGTACATGGATGGTTCTCACCTTGTCAGCTAGCGCCAGCCAGAATGATGGCTGCCAGTATAAGCCTCGTCCTCCACCAGCTGCGGTCCGCCTTCATTCTGCGTCTACTCGCGGTCATGTGGCCTTTAGTACGTGAATGGATCTCACCTTGTGAGCTAGCGCCAGCCAAAGTGATGGCTACTAGCATAAGCCTCGTCCTCCACCAGCTGCGGTCCACCTCCATTTTGCGTCTGTTCGCGGTCAAGTGGCCTTTAGTACCTACGTGAATGGGTCTCACCTTGTAAGCTAGCGCCAGCCAGAATGATGGCTGCTAGCATAAGCCTCGTCCTCCACCAGCTGCGGTCCGCCTCCATTCTGCGTCTACTAGCGGTCATGTGGTCTTTAGTACATGAATGGATCTCACCTTGTGAGCTATCGCCAGCCAGAGTGATGGCTGCCAGCATAAGCCTCGTCCTCCACCAGCTGCGGTCCACCTCCATTCTGCGTCTGCTCGCGGTCAAGTGGCCTTGGGTACCTACGTGAATGGGTCTCACCTTGTGAGCTAGCGCCAGCCAGAATGATGGCTGCCAGCATAAGCCTCGTCCTCCACCAGCTGCGGTCCACCTCCATTCTGCGTCTGCTCGCGGTCAAGTGGCCTTGGGTACCTACGTGAATGGGTCTCACCTTGTGAGCTAGCGCCAGCCAGTGTGATAGCTGCCAGCATAAGCCTCGTCCTCCACCAGCTGCGGTCCGCCTTCATTCTCGCGGTCAAGGCTGCATGACGTCACCAATCACCTACAACAGTATTGTTGTTTAGGATATAATGATTGGAAAATCGTTATCCCATCAAAAACATAAATGTAAAATGAGAGCCAAGTTCAAAATTGTGATATATATGCCTTGGTTGTTGACTTCAGCGACAAAAGAAGTGAGATCTAAATGGGTGCCAAGTTCAATGGTCAGTCCTGCAATTTATATATCCCATCAAAAACATAAATGTGAAATGAGAGCCAAATTCAAAATTGTGATATATATGCCTTGGTTGTTGACTTCAGCGACAAAAGAAGTGAGATCTAAATGGGTGCCAAGTTCAATGGTCAGTCCTGAAATTTATTTATAACAACATATAATATTTTATAACAACTTAAAATATCATTTCTTCTTATAACTTAGTATAAAATGTTGAAGACTAAGGCTTTGGCTTGGCTAGTTTTCATATACGAATTATAGCGTTCACAAGTTGTAAAGCTGTAAGTTCTTATTTTATTCTTCCGAAAATTTGGCTTGCTGGTAGAAACTGTACTTTTAGGTACCTACTTAATAATAATTCGTATATGGAAACTAGCCAAGCCAAAGCCTTAGTCTTCAACATTTTATACTAAGTTATAAGAAGAAATGATATTTTAAGTTGTTATAAAATATTATATGTTGTTATAAATAAATTTCAGGACTGACCATTGAACTTGGCACCCATTTAGATCTCACTTCTTTTGTCGCTGAAGTCAACAACCAAGGCATATATATCACAATTTTGAATTTGGCTCTCATTTCACATTTATGTTTTTGATGGGATATATAAATTGCAGGACTGACCATTGAACTTGGCACCCATTTAGATCTCACTTCTTTTGTCGCTGAAGTCAACAACCAAGGCATATATATCACAATTTTGAACTTGGCTCTCATTTTACATTTATGTTTTTGATGGGATATCATTACTTTTTGTACAGAAATTATTGAACTCAATCTCAAACTCAAAACATATTTATTCAAAATATGTACCTACAAAGTACACCTTCTGAACGTCATGCTTACAGAGCATAAGACGTGATGGTGATAATTAACTACGATATCTTAAAACTAAAGCTACGAGGGTTCCAAACGTGCCCTGGTCTGAGAAGAGCCCGCAATAAACTCCGCTTTTTTTTTATTATCACCATCTCACAAATATTTGAAATTATGTATATGTACTTATAATATAACGTTACATAATCAGCCGCTGTAACAATTCATACCCATGCCTTGCTATCATTCAAATAATCCTTTACACTGTAATAGGACTTTTCTATTAGTTTAGTTTACGTTTTACATTAGTAGGTACTTATTATTCGGTGTAAGGTTAGTGTGTCACCCACCAGTAATTCTATTGTACGACTCATTGTACAAGATAATTAAAGACGAGAATTCTCAAGAAAAATATATAGTATACCTAGAGTTACACTGACATTGACAGATTACATCTATGGTCAGACTACCTCTACAGCACATTTCTACATCTCATCAATTTTGATTGCAAAAGTTCAAAATCAAAAGTTTTTTCTGAAACATTGAAAACAAGCACGGTAAACAGTCGATATCACTAAAACCACTATAAACAATGAATACAAATCACAATGACTGACAGCTTGAACTGACGACTTCAAATACGTTTCTTCTTCTTTTCTGTCAATGCAACTATATTATTATTCATTATTATTTACATTAAATAATAATTATGTGTCATTTTCAATAGTTAAGGAGTTACTACCACCGCTTAAAGCAGTATTGTTTCAAAATAACGGTTGAATGTCACGTACTTTGACGTCCTTAAAATAATGATTATAACACTACAACATAAACGTCAACAATATTAAAATAATACGGCTTTAAGCAATGGTAGTATGCCCCGTTTCTGAGTTTTGATCTATACCTAGGTAGATCATAAAAATGACGATTTTTGTACGTTTATATCTAAATAACCATTTGAGGTGTGCTTATGAAATTTGGAGCACATATGTATCTCACGGGTCTCAATATATGCGCCAAATTTGACATGTTTATGTGAAATAGTTTTTGAGTTATGAGGGGGTCAAAAGTGGCTCCAAATGGTTCGTGTAATATTACACACGGTGCTGCTCGCCAGTTTTTTTTAACTTTGGCTGGACACGCTTCCGCGTGTCTTGATTTCACATTGAGTAATAATGTCCATGCTTCAATGTTTTTAATTGAGTGCTTATTTATTAAACTAGAGGTCATAAAATTTTTGATTTCCTATGAGATGAACAAAGGACTTTCAACACCCATTTCAACCCCTTAGGCGTGAAGTTTCTCAAAACCGTTTCTTAGCTGATGTCTACACTATAGAAGAAACCTACCTTCCAAATTTCAAGTATCCCATACTAATATTATATAATAAATAAACATTTTCATTTTTTTTTTCATTATTAATGCGAAAGTGTGTCTGTCTGTCTGTCTGTCTTTCACGGCTCATCCGTTCAAACGATTTTGTTGAAATTTGGTGTATTCCGGGGAAGGACATAGGCATATACTTTTTATCCCGGAAAATTCAAGAGTTCCCGCGGGAATCGAAAACCTTAATCCACGCGGTCGAAGTCGCGGGCATCATCTAATACTAAAAAGTCTAATTTCACTGCTGTTTTATATGACGTAAATTCAGGATAAGATAAAGTTTTGAAACAAAAGCAACAAATTATTATTTTTTTAAATTGAGAATAATACAATAGAACTTAATGCTAGCTAGCCTAACCTTATTACTATATAAGTCATGCCCACGTGGAATGGTGGCAAGAATGCTGGCTGCATTTCCGCGCTGGACAGCCAGGCTGATCCTTTGCGCAAAAAATGAGCGAGCCCTTCTGTCACCAGATGAGGCAATTAAACGCGGTGAAATATCTCGCAAAAAATGTTTGCCACTAAGAATCCACGGCCCAAAGGTCTCCACGGCAAACGGAACAAATATGTAACTCTCTATGAAAGAGGCATACTTCCGCCGCTTGCCGGTTTCAGCCTTTTCTGGCCTTGATGCTGTCTCCCTGATATGACACGTGGCCAATCTGTCTACGTATGTTGAGGCTCAATGAGCGCAGGAATATCTATGGTGGCAAGAGCCCTTTTGATCGTATCATTCAGAGAGCCATGCCGAAAAAGCCTATTAGCGCTCCTTTGGCAAGAGAGTCCGTGAATTCCAAATTTATCAACCTCTTTTCCACACGGACATCTGTGCTCCGAAACACAAGGGGTGTTCCCAATCTGAGACCTAGAGCCACACGAAAACTTTCATTATCTAAAAGAGTGCCGAGATTTTTCGATAGCAAGGCATGAAGCCAATACCCGGATTCTTTTTCAGATAAGGCTAGAAGCCTTGCTCGATCTCTTTCACTTGTAAGATTTTGAACCAAATTTGTATATGTCAGCCGAACCAACGGCATATCCCAAAGTTTTTGTGTGAAACATTCCTTCGGGATATCGTCATTGGGACACCTGACCTTCCAACTCTCTAAGGCCTCTGTGGCATAGGTCAATGAAACTGAATTAAAATTAAGAATCTGAGAACTAAGCTCTTTTATACTATGCACAGAGGACAGAAAAGCCGGAAGAGCAATACTGGAATTGTTTTCACGCCGATGCCACCATATTTGACAGGTAAAGTAGCTTGATTCCAGGACTGATCATCAAAAGATAAATTTAGAATTTTTTCTAGCGTATCTCTTAAGGTGGCATCCATATATATATGTATATAACACGATGAAAATAAAACTGCCCATTCTAAATTATTAAAATTAAAAAAAAAATAAGTGACCAGACAAACCTTTACTTGGAAGTCAGAACCGTATACTTATGAATCTAAATCGAAAATATAAAAGTAAAAGGTGACTGAAATAAGTTGCGGGCCATATTGTATAGACAAAAGAAAAGGATTGATGATAATATAATATACTAGCGGTCGCCCGCGACTTCGTCCGCGTACAATTTCTGATTTCCTATGAGATTTTCCCGCTGCAAAAGACCTACTTATAGCAGCTATATAGCATCGGCAGATTTTTATTATTTAAGACTTCAAAAACTTTTAACCTTCATGCAAGCTTTCAACCCCCATTTCACCCTCTGTGGGGTAGATTTTCCTAAAAATTTTTATACAGTTTATTATAATTTAAAACTAATAACCTAGATCCCGATTTTCAAGTCTATAACTTCAAAAACTTGGGAGCCCTTATGTAAGCTTCTAACCCCCATTTCACCCCTATTGGGGTAGATTTTCGTGAAATTGCTTATACAGATTTTTATTATGTATACCACTACAGCCCATTAACGTCCCACTGCTGGGCACAGGCCTCCACTCTCTTAAGAGAGAGGGAATTAGAGCTTAGACCCACCACGCTGCTCCAATGCGGGTTGGCGGGCTTTAACGACTATTATCATGTTAGTGATAATAACCGGGACCGACGGCTTAACGTGCTCTCCGAGGCACGGGGGTGAAACACCGCCAACTTCCTAACTCCAGGCTAGTACTCGGAATTTCTTATCAGAAAAACCCGATACTTAATTATGGCCCGACCCGGAACTCGAACCCGGGACCTCATCGGCCGCAGTCAAACATGCCAACCACTAGACCAACGAGCAGTTATGTATAGCTATTACTTAATTGCCAATTTTCATGTCTCTAACTTCAAAAATAAAGGACTTTCATACAAACTTCCAACCCCCATTTCAACCCCTTAGAGGTGAATTTTCTCAAAACCGTTTCATAGCGGCCGTCTACACCATAGAAGCACAGTAAACAGATAGAAGGAACCTATCTTCCAAATTTCAAGTCACCTTTCGCTTTTATATATATAGGTTCAGGTCAAAAAATTAACCTGAACAAAACCTGAACAGAAGATAATTGGTAGGTAAAGATTATTATTAAGTATTTATTGGCAATTGTTCCATTATTCAGCCTTATAACAAAAGTTAGCGTGGGTAAGTAAATACCTGTACCAGTCCACTATTGTTATTCAATTTCAGATCTCCAGACTTTATTAAAAGCGCGCAGCGAACTGAAGACAGATTTCTTCATATTAAATCTACAAACGAGATGGATATTGCCTTTATAATTGCCATTGGAAAGTATACCTATGTATTGTATCAATTAACTACTTTATTAATTAGCATTATTTCATTAGGTGCCACTTAAATGCCACCTAAATGATTCCCGCGACTTCGCATAGTTTAAGGTTTTTAAGAATCCCGTGGGAACTCTTTGATTTTCCGGGATTTTCCGGGACCCTTTGTTCGTCCCCGGGATGCAAACTAACTCTATATATTGGTCAAAATCGATAAAGGACTTGACCGGTGGAACTATGGCAGCTTGCCTAGGTGTCAAAAATCAATGTTCAGCAATGATTTCTTTATTATTGTAATTGTAATATTTCACTGTTTTCAGATAAAAAAGTTTCAGGAGTCTGAAGGCTCGGAAAACTGCGAAAATGAACAAAAAAAGTTTCACCAAAAGATTGCTTTCCCACACTAGAAGGCGCTATTTATTGTGTTGAGCGAGTCCAAAAAAATATTTTCAAGTATTATTTCTTTATTATTGTAATAATTATATTTTATAGTTTCCAGATAAAAAAGTTTCAGGAGTCTGAAGGCTCTGAAAACTGAGAAAATAAATTAAAAAAGTTTCACCAACAACTGCTTTCCCACACTAGATGGCGCTATGTATTGTGGTGAGTCTAGAAAATATTTTTTGTTAACAAGTTCAACTATTCGACCACAGATGGCAGCATATGCAATGTGAAAGTTCGTTCCAGTTTAACTATTCGATCACAGACGGCGGCATATGCAATGTGAAAGGGCGTTCCTTTAAACGCAGTATTTCAAAATGCTTTGTTCGATCAATTAGTTTGAGACTTATCAAAAAATAAAAATAATTATAAACAAAACATACATTTCCTTTTCATTACTATTTAATTGATCAAAAATAAATCATTCATAACAAAATGACTAAGGTACTTAAATGGTATTCATGTAGGGTTACAAGATTATTATTAGGCATGGATATAATGGAACGTCAAAATGGAGTAGTGCTTAAAGAGGAAAGCGGACGCTCAAGATTTAAACAATAAACGTACTGTTTTTTTTTGTCATTTGAACCCTGACCTTATTTGGAATAATAAATCCATAATAATTTCGTTTTGAATTTTTAAACCTTACTGTAAAAACGGAAATCCTGTGCATTGTCCCGAATCGGAGGGCAATTACTGGTCATGTCCTTTTCGTGAAAAGATAACATACAGACAGACAGACAAGCACATAGAGTGACATACTTTTGGATTTGTATAATATTAGTAAAAAATTATGGATTAGGAAACTAAGAGCTGATAATTCTTTCAATAATAATAAAATCATATAATTACTTAATATCTTAGGTATGAACAAAACCGTTTGACTTAGCGTTCAAACGTTTGAGCTACCTACTCAGCTACGTACCACGTGCTATAAAGTACAAAATTAAAGTAATACGTAGTTTTTAATTAAAAACTACGTTTTACTTTAATTAATGGGCACTTTTGTAAAGCTGTACTCAAGCTTTGGAAGCTTTTGACTCAAAAACGCTGAATTTAGTTCCCTGTACTAAAGAAATTATTATTTCACAATACAGAGCTTTCGCTCTTTGTTCTTTACAAACAAAACAGCACTGACCTGTCCAGTCCTGAAGTAGGTATGAGATGCCCTAGTTTTAGTATACACAACCAACCTTTGTATATTGCAAATAGGGCTTCCAATACCGGTATTGGCTAATACCGGGATCCCGGACTTTTTTCGTCTGTTTTCAATAACGGTATTGAAATGGCTAATACCGGGATACCGGTATTGGTGACACTATAAACGAAACAGTTACTCTTCAGGTATTCTTGGTACATGCCACAGTTTTTATTCGGCTAAGTTTAAAACTTGTATCTTAGGCACATTAGCTCAAAAAGAGCACTTTTATTGCTTAAAATCAGTGAAGTCATTTTTGATCACTCAGAGGGAAAAAATAGTGTTTTAATTTAGAACCCTGTGGCTTGGCATTTCTATTTCAATGACTCACGAAACGTTCAGAAATCGGTTTATTATCGAATGAAATATTTTATTATGATTTATTTTCTTTTAAAAAATAACTATTGAATTTTTAATTAATTTGTATTTTGACTAAACTATGTATTTATACGAGTAAAAAATTGGCATTTCTTCATTGAATTTCAGAATAAAAATGCTCTTTTGGAGTTAATGTGGTGAAAAAATATCTTTATGGAAAAACTGTTTTTTATGGTGCAGTTTTCTTCAGAAAAGACTAGTTTTAAGTTAAAAACAATCTATCTAATTTTAAGTTTTTCCCACTTGAAAAATCTTTCCGGTATTAACACCGGTATTGAAAAAAACCGGTATTCGAAAGCCAAACAAACTACAATGCCTTCGCTTTTTTTTTAATGAAATGATTCAAGATTCAAGATGTAACAGCTGATGACTGACTGACTCTGTATTCACGTTTCATGTGAATTTTTCATTATACTTACTCAAACTGTAATATACGAGTAGTTGCTTATAAGGGCAATTATTTACCACCCCATCAAAGCATTTTTGTAAATAGCCAATGGGATATCGATATTTCGTTAATAATTTTTTTTTTTTTTTTTTTTTTTTTTTTGAAAGTTTTTTTTTTTTTTTATTGAAAATAAAACAATAGAACTTAATGGTAGCTAGCCTAACCTAATTACTATATAAATCATGCCCACGTGGAATGGTGGCAAGAATGCTGGCTGCATTTCCGCGCTGGACAGCCAGGCTGATCCTTTGCGCAAAAAATGAGCCAGCCCTTCTGTCACCAGATGAGGCAATTAACCGCGGTGAAATATCTCGCAAAAAATTTTTGGCACTAAGACTCCACGGCCCAAGGGTCTCCACGGCAAACGGAACAAATATGTAACTCTCTATGAGAGAGGCATACTTCCGCCGCTTGCCGGTTTCAGCCTTTTCTGCTGCGGCTCCCGGCCTTGATGCTGTCTCCCTGATATGACACGGGGCCAATGTGTCTACGCATGTTGCGTCCCACATTAGCGCCCGTCCCCGTTCCCAGGGAACCAGCGTCAATCCATCAGGTCTCTTGCCATCATCCCGACTAATCCCT
Organism: Erebia palarica; assembly: GCA_964035005.1. Taxonomy (NCBI): domain Eukaryota; kingdom Metazoa; phylum Arthropoda; class Insecta; order Lepidoptera; family Nymphalidae; genus Erebia; species Erebia palarica. The sequence continues at coordinate 33,885,478 of OZ035983.1, forward strand.
GCCGGCTCAATGAGCGCAGGAATATCTATGGTGGCAAGAGCCCTTTTGATCGTATCATTGAGAGAGCCATGCCGAAAAAGCCTACCAGCGCTCCTTTGGCAAGAGAGTCCGTGAATTCCAAATTTATCGACCTCTTTTCCACACGGACATCTGTGCTCGAAGCACAGGGGTGTTCCCAATCTGAGACCTAGAGCCACACGAAAACTTTCATTATCTAAAAGAGTGCCGAGATTTTTCGATGGCAAGGCATGAAGCCAATACCCGGATTCTTTTTCAGATAAGGCTAGAAGCCTTGCTCGATCTCTTTCACTTGTAAGATTTTGAACCAAATTTGTATGTGTCAGCCGAACCAACGGCACATCCCAAAGTTTTTGTGTGAAACATTCCTTCGGGATATCGTCATTGGGACACCTGACCTTCCAACTCTCTAAGGCCTCTGTGGCATAGGTCAGTGAAACTGAATTAGAATTAAGAATCTGAGAACTAAGCTCTTTTATACTATGCACAGAGGACAGAAAAGCCGGAAGAGCAACACTGGAAATTTTTCTCACGCCGATGCCACCATACTTGACCGGTAAAGTAGCTTGATTCCAAGACTGATCATCAAAAGATAAATTTAGAATTTTTTCTAGCGTATCTCTTAAGGTGGCATCCATGATATCGAGTAGTCCAGGAAATTTCCAAATTGGGCTCGCACGGAGAATATAAATTAATTTAGGTACAAAAAGGCAATATTTTAGGATCGAAAATGCAATGTGAGAATTTAGAGCGCCCAATTTGTCAGAATGTGCCGAAAATGTTCTGACTTTTTTGTCCAAGATTGGTTGTATGGCTTCGTTAAAAAGAGGAGCACCAAGAAGACAAAGTGAATGTTTATCAAGAATCTTAATATTAGGGGCAATTTCATTAAATAATTCGGAGGCCGATGATATTCTATCTTGCGATAGCTTTTCTGTGAAAAACAGTTCACATTTGGAAAAATTTAGTTCTAAACCAATTTTGCCAAATTGCTGCTTAACATTGTTAAGATCTTTAAGAACGTCATCCACGTTGCCTCCAATGGTTCCATCGTCAAGATACCATATGTTAAATTTTGATGTTAAATTTGAGATATGGTTGTGGATCCCTAAGCTGAACAGGGCTGGACCTAAAGGATCCCCTTGCTGAACACCTACAGAGGACTTAATATCGCCATCTCCAAAAAATAATTTAGAAGCAGAGCTGTAACATTGCCAAACATACGGGTAAATTTCGGGAAGCTGTGTTGAAACTTCGTTAAGCAGAGTTGCCCTGTCCAATGAATTAAAAGCATTCTTTACGTCTACTTTCAGCAGTACCTCAACCTCGCCATTCGATAAGAAAGTACGAGCCGAATGCACCGCTGCCTCACAACCACCTTTACTGCCAAATCCAACTTGAATGGGTTGGAATTTATCCTTTAGGGTCGAAACTATGTGTCTACACGCTAATTTTGATGCCAAACGGCGAAAAGTGCAGCCAACAGCGATGGGCCGGATCCCACCGTCCTTTTTATTAAAAGCACAGAGCCTCGCGCCGTAAAGGAATGGCAAAAAGGATGAATTTACCTCGCCAGATAACATAAAATTACAAAGTCTGGTAATGTCGCTCAGAAGCGCCTTGCCGGCGTCCCCAGCAGTAACACCCACAAGATCCTTTAGATGTTGTGGTGTTATGCCGTCCATGCCACCAGCAGAGCCACTGGAGAATGACATTATCGCAGCGTAAGTTTCTTCATCCTTTATCTGTAAAAATGAAACGTTTGAAGGTGGGTCTGGAAGTAAAGAGTCGGGATTTGGTAAAGGATGCTTGTCACGTAAGGCTTCTAGCATTTCATCATTAAATGGAGCCAGCGTATCATTAGAAAACAAAATGCGGGCTGCGTTTTTAAGATCCCCATCCATAACCTTGTTTTCCACAATTTTTTTCAAATTGTAATTTTGTGTTCGAAATGAGCAGTCAGGAATTTGGAAAACGCGATCAACCGAACAATTTTTTTTCAATTTTGAACATAACGACCCGCTTTCTGATTTATCTACTGAAAAATGTTTATATGAAAACAAAAAAAGATTTTGCCAAGCCAAAAGTGAATTTGATAAGACATTTTGGCTTAATAATTGTGTATGGCCACGTCTGCATTTGCTAACTAAAACTCCGTTAAACTGTTCTTTGTCTCCACTCGGAGACCAACTGTACCTACTATTAGGTACCTATTCTGTGGCATTACCTCACTATAACCCTGCTCACGTATCCGCTTTTCTTTGATGGAAATAATCTGCCGGCTACACCGCTCTACTCTCTTTTCTTCGCTTTTGTAGGAACCCGCCCTTAGACTAAAAAGCGACCCAGGCAGTCGGTGACCCCCGACATAACTAGTTGATTCGTCACGCGTCATTCAGTCAGTTTCTTCCTAGCAAATCCCCGGCATATAATGTTTTCAACTGGCTTTGCGTCGCAGGTAAGCTATGTCAGAGACGTCCCTGCAAGTACTAAATTAAACTGAACGCAATCGAATGAACGAGCAATGAACTGACAGATAAAGACCAGCCTATATTTATGCTTGCACTATATTTGTTTTTATGTATACGATTTTTAGAGATAAATTAAACCTACCGTTGTTCCGTACATAGAATACTAGATGATGCCCGCGGCTTAGTTTAAGTTTTTTTTTGATTCCCGGAAATCCTTAATTTTCCGGCATAACAAGTGAAATTAATTTAACGAATTAAAAAACATGACTGCCCTGCCATATTATTTTTGGAGTTTAGGTACCTCCATAAGAAGCGATTTGCTTATATCGCCTTTGGAATCTTATTCACATTTTTTTATTAAATGATATATTTTTGGAATCTACTCATCATTTTCTAGATAATGATTATATAGATAATCTAATTTTCGACTTTTTTTTCAACTTTGGTCTTTAATGCGGGACCATGGTCACCCCATCAATTTTTTTTTAAATTTTACTAGCCTATGTCACCCGGAATAAGCTAAGGATTCTAACGATACCTCATTTATCAAAATCGCTTCAGGCGTATATAGAAGTTATGGTGGAATATACAAACTCACATACATACATACATACATACATACATAAATACATACATACATGAACCCTGAAAACAATATAGGTACTCCTTTTTTCAGGCAGTCGTATATAAAGTAGCCTATGACCTTCCCCGGGATATAACCTATCCCTGTACCAAATTTCATCAAGTCGAACAGATGGGCAATGAAAGCGTAGCAGACAGACGGAGACACAGCCAGACACACTTTCGCATTTATAATATTAGTATGGATATGGATATCACTACCGTTCCTAATGATGTCACTCACGAAAGATTAATTTTAAGAAAGGGTCGTTTATCGCCTTCTGTATTTGCGAAACACAACTTTTCGAGAGGGACTTGCAAGTTATGGGAATCGCACCAGGATAAAAATTTCACAGCATGTGCAGCGCCAAAGTTACGGCCAAGTACGGAAATTGCTCTTTGCCGGACAACTTTGAACGTAAACTAGTTCGAATGGACTTTTGCAGCTTTGCTTATGTTTTTAGTAGGCACAACTTTCAAATACCCTAGGTAGTACATCAAAAAGCTGTTGAGCGTGTTTGGGGCTAGGTACATGGAACCCTGGTGAATGTTAGTATGGAACTATGGAGCGCAGTAGTACCTAAAGTAGTAAAGTACTAGTCATCATTTAGAGTCTAAATGATGACTAGTAGGTACTAAATCTATCTAGTGGACCAGCAATTGGTATAAATTTTATAGAGCAATCGCTGGCCCGTTACTGAGTACAAGCACAGTAAACAAGTCTCCTCTTAGAATAAGAAGGGCCTGGAGGTCCACCTAGCAGACTTCACACACCTCTCAAAACATTATGAAGAACTCTCGGGTATGGAGGTTTTCCTTCACCGTTATAGCAAGTGGTATTTAATTGCATATACAACGTCCATCATAAGAGTAAAAATTTCGTGCCCGGGGATCGAAGCTCGAACCCGAACCCTAAAGAGTCTAAACGACTAGGCTATCACCCCTCTACATAGTATCTTCAGATATAACAAAAAACTAGTCGTTTCGATTTTACCCGGAAACAGCAACGAAACCGATCTTAGGAAAATTTGACAAAGAGATAACTTGTATCCTAGAGACAAAACATAATACTTTTATCGCGGAAAATGCACGGTTTCCACGGAAAGTTCAATGATTCGAGGTGTATGAAGTCGCAGGTTGAACGAACTGGTTAACATGAACTTTTGCTTTCTCAAAACAAGTGAAATTAATTTAACGAATTAAAAAATACGACTAACGGCTCTAATGGCTCTTTTTAGCCAACAAACAAAAGTTACCACATAAATCAAGCGTGACTTGGAAATTTGTGGAAATCGTTATGGGGGCGAAATTTGCAGGGCATGTACGCGAAAATCACGTAGGTAGGCACTACTACGGAAATTGCTTTTCGCTGGCAAACATTACCATCTACTCGTTATCAGCTCTGTGGATTTTTTCCCAAAGAAAGCTCTTAAAAACAGCTTTTTAGTATGTTTTAGCTTAGATATGTAGAAATTGGGACTTGTTAGGACTTGGAAGGCAGAAAATAGGTACATACTTAGGTACTCCGATAACGCGTCGTTCACTCTGGTCATGTCAGATTGCCTGTTGCCCGCGACTTCGTCCGCGTGGTTTAATTTTTTTTTTAAATTATTGCGTAAACTCCTTTTCTTTATATAGTAGCCAAAGACCAATTCTGTATAACACAATCGCTAAACTAAACTAAACAGCCTTAGCAATATTTTAAATACTGTCATTTTAGTTTAGTTTAGCGAATGCGCATTATAGAATCATCCCCTATTATGTCCTTCCCTGAGACACAGCCTGTGACTGTACCAAATTTCATTAAAATCAGTTGAAAAGATGGGCGGAGAAAATGTATTTTCTCTCAACAACAACTCTCTTTTCAACTGATCCTGACTACAGTCAGACATACAAACAGACACAGTACTTTCGCATTTATAATAATAGTATAGATTCATAGTTTCTCTCGACTTGTAAGTTTTACCAAATAAACTCTTAATTAAGAAGAAGGTAAGTAGGAACCTACCGGCTGTTTATTAATAAATCGAAGTGTTAGTTATTATCAATTTGCTCTACATTTCATAGCAAAGAAAACATTCACAGACCGTATTTCTAATATCTCGGGTTATTTTGGGTCGAGCTCATCTCTCTCTAATATATCACTTCAAAGCGCACCCCGGACGTCTTATCTTTATTATTATTTACCTAGGTATATTCCTCTTAAACTTCCTGATAAACAACACTTCAACACAAACCACAAATAAAAGTTTTACAAAGTTCTGAAAAACTTAACACTAAAATTGCACGGGAGCTTTTTATTAAAAAAAAATCGGTAAAGTTAGCGCGGTTCGCGGGCTTTTTATGACGTCAGAGCACAGTCTCACCCACAACCTTACTCGCGCCAAATTGACGCGTTACTAAATGGACTGGCATAAATTCATTCAACTTGGGCTCCATCTTTCATCCTTTTCTTACTAACGCTTTATTTATCTCGCCGTCCTTATCTGTAGCTTCCGCTTGATGAACCCTATTGAGCTGGTTAGTCATTAATTAATTCTGCATAAGAAAATTACTTTTAATTTAAACGGTGTACAGATGTGACCGTGCGGGCCATCAGTGAAGTGTTTAAAACTTTGCGGATAATATGCGCTGAACTGTTGTGTGGTCCGATTTTTCTTTATACTTTTCACGTGCAGTGCACGGTTGGATTTACGCAAAAACATTCGAAGGTATACATGAGTAGTTAGGTACCTAAATCAGCTGTACTATTACCTATTTTGTGCTAAAACGTAGATCATAGGTGAAGTTTATAGAACATTACCTGAACACTTACGTGTACTTAGACCTAGGCAGGACTTAAAGTCAAATTAGACATTAGGTAGGTAGGAACCTATTGACTGGAAAGTTGCGATGAAAAATACTTAACTACCTATATTTAAGTATACTATACTTAGTATTAAAACCCAGGCTATGCTAGCTATAGCATTATAACACAGCTGGGATAAGCGCAGTGCTTGTATGCCTCTATGACCTGCTCTATACTATAGTACAGTCGTAAATAGCATCATCTCAACCACATCGCCCCCTACTGAGCACGAGCACTTCTTAGAATGAGAAGGGTTTAGGCCATAGTCCACCTCGCTGAACCAGTGCCTGGAATTCGAACCCAGGGCAGCATCGAAGGCTGAAGTCTGAAACACTAGGCTAGGCTATAACTGCTCGGATATATACAGATAACAGAAACTATTTATTACACACCAAGTCCGCCGCTCGCAAAGGCGTCCAACTCGAAAATCTATATATTTCACTTTGCGTCGGAAAACCTCGTATCGGTTCTTGGTGCGCGCTGTTTGATGTAATTGATAGCGGATTTACGTTAAAATATGTCTCCTTTGCGACACAATAATGGCGGCAAAGAATATTAACGATTTTATATATATATATATATATTTATATATATTAGATAGATTAGATATAACGCCGTATCCATATCTAATCTATCTAATATATATGTCACCGTAAGATTGTAAAAACCGTTAGATTATAATCTAACTCGCGAAATTCTAAACTGTCGAAAGATTACAATTTAACGCATTATTTTCCGGTAGATTGTAATCTGATAGGTATTTAAACCCGATAAAACCTACTTGATTATTTATGTCGAACCCTAACCTAACCTACAAGAAAGAGACAAGAAAACGTAAATAAAATGAATATTTCAAAAATTGACACTCAGAACATTGAACAGTTTACAATCTTTCGACAGTTTAGAATTTCGCGAGTTAGATTATAATCTAACGGTTTTTACAATCTTACGGTGACATATATAAAATCGTTAAGGGATCAACGCACAGCCTAAACCGATGGGGTAATATCTTGAAATTTTGACCGTAGTTTCCTTTTGTGACGTAGGCGCTCACTAAAGAAGGGTTTTTCAAAATTCCACCCCTAAGGGGGTGAAATAGGGGGTGAAAGTTGGTATGTAAGGCCTTCGTTTCTCAAGATATTGCTTAAGTTATATCAACGAAGCTTAGTGTTTTGGCTTTTGGTAAAAAATAAAGAAGTCCTCAAATGAATGTTTGTTACTAAATCACGCCAGAACGGCTAAACGGATCTGGATGAACTTTAATACAGAGATAGATTATAGTCTGGAATAACACATAGGCTACTTTTTATCCCGGAAAGTTAAAGAGTTCCCGCGGGAACCAAAAAAAAATCAATCCACGCGGATGAAGGACGAAGTCGCGGGCATCAGCTAGTCTATTAATATATTAGGTACTAGCAGATGCCCGCGACTTCGTCCGCGTGAAATAAGTTTTTTAAATTCCCACTTCCTAATTTTTCGGGTTAATATATACCTAGCCTATGACGCTCACAAATAATGAGGCTTCCTATTGGTACTAGAATTTTCAAAATCGGTTGGTAATCCAAAGATTACCACCTACAACGTCATAAACTCACAAACTTTACTTACCTTCATATAATATTAGTATAAATAAATGTGAAAGTGTGTCTGTCTGTCTGCTACGTTTTCACAGCCCATTAGTTCAACCGATTTTGATGAAATTTGGCATGAAGGTAGGTTCATCCCCGGGAAGGAGTAAGTACATAGGCATAGGCTTTTTATCCCGGAAAATTGAAAATATTCGGTAAAACTGAAAAGCTCAACACAAAGTTTCTTTATTTGTCCCTCACTACTTATAAGCGTCGAAATTCTAAATTTTTTGTCATCCATTACAAGTTACCCCCTGGCTGCGAATTGCGATCTCAGATGTGATAATGCAGTCTAATGGTAGCGGAGTAATCTGGCAGGGGTAATGGCAGTTATACATATACCTATATCTGTTTCTACACGGCATATCGCACCAGAACGCTAAATCGCCCGGCACTTCTTTGGCCAGCAGGGTGGTTACTAGCCACGGCCAAGACTTCAGAAATTATGAAGTCCCAAGTAGACCCTGCTGAGGATAGAACCGAGAACTTCCACTTAAAAGATCACAGGGCTCCACTGCGCCAGGGAAATAGAAAATCGCACGAGGATTGAGATCGGGACCTCTTTCGTAGATTATCATTATGATAGGCGTTTTCTTAGGATTATAAATAATAAGTTGTCAAGTTTAGCCTTGCGCACACATACGATTCGACTCAAGGATATCAACTCTGCAGGATATTATCAAATGTGAGTGATAACCGGGACGGAAAGCCGAAATTCCTAAGTTAGCCATCTATCCTAAATTGCAGAGGTCCAAATGTCTAAGCAAATCGTAATAATTTGACAGCTTAAAACGTATTACTTTGACGTGCAGGCATATGAACTCCTTAAACCGGTCGAATTATCCATTTGACAAACGATTACGATTTCCTTATAAATCGGAATACCTACTGATTTAAGTCTCTTTGAAGTTGCGTAACCTAGCATACGTCTATTGAAATACTTTATTTAAAATAGTTTTTTCGTAATATTTAGTATCTTCCTGTAGACAGTAGGAAATATGAATTGCATACGACGTTTCTCGTTAGCAAGGGTCAGCTACCTGTATAAAATTTAACTGTCAAGTGTCTTCTTGAGGAACATATTATTGGTAATAAGTACACATATGGACACACTTGAATGCTGAGCTCATACAAGATCGTTAAAACATCCACGGGAACTTAACTAAAAGCTTTTGCTTTTAAAAAATATGAATACTAGATGATTCCCGCGACTTCATCCGCGTGGATTAAGAGTTTTTTGATTCTCGGGGAAACTTTTTAATTTTCCGGGATAAAAAGTAAGTAAGTATCTACACCTGTACCAAATTTCATCAAAATCGGTTGAGCAGAGGGGCCGTGAAAGCGTATCAGACAGACAGCAACGCTTTCGCATTTATAATATTAGTATGGATTTATAACTAATATTATAAATACGAAAGTGTGTTTGATTATAGGTTTGTCCTTCTATCACGCCGCATGAGAGCAACGGATCGACGTAATATTTTGCATGAGTATTAGTAGACTAGTACCTAGTCGAGTACCTAGACAGTGACAAAGGCAACTTTTTATCCCGGAAAATGAAGCAGTTTCGGAGAAAAGTAAACCACGCGGACAAAGTCGCGGTCTAGTTAATATACTACAGCTGTACTATTGCCTATTCTGTGGTTATCATACTTATAATATCAAATACGGCATACCTAGTCAAGTCTCCTAAAAGCGATAGATCTGTAGGTGTGAAAATTTATAAACAAACGCAGAGAACATACAGTGCGAAGAAAATTGCAATTTAATTCAATTTTTATCTCAAAATGGTAAGATATTGGACTATTTATCTTTCCCTCGGACCGTTTCAGAATAGAGTAAAAGTTATTTTTATGCAAAAATATACAGCAAGTTGCGGGCCGCGACATTGACGGATGAGCCTGGGTCCGCCTGAAACGGCCCGAGGATCTTTTCGATCTCCCACATCATTTACTTTATCGCCATTTATTTATAACCAACTCCTTTGTTTTCAGAGAGGCCTTTCCTTTTCATGTTAACTATATTCAGTCATAACTCACAAGCCAGCCAAACAGCCCAAAAGGCACTGAAGCATAATGTTACACGTACCTACTTTGAAACCTTTTCAACAATATGTGACTGACTATTTGGTCTATTATCACGTTGAGTGCGAAACCAGGTTCTAAACACCTTGCACACGTCTACGCTTACAGTGCGGCTAAGAAAAGTATAGACTTCCTTGTCGCGCGGAAGGCCTAACTTTAACTTGGTTCGGTGTAGGACAGAGATGAATATAAATCTAAGATGTAGTATTTAAATAGAATCCAATGGTGTACCTACCTTAATACCAGGTTTTTACACCTGGCACCGCACGGAAGAAATAAAATTTCATCATAATGCGAAACCAAGTCGAAGCACCTTGTACCCCGCTCACCTGGTACCGCACCCCGCGTTAGCTTCGCGCGACTAGTGTTGGCTTGCAATCGTGAGAAACGCACGTGTCGACATGGCGTCAAGACCAACAAAACGGTGCCGAAAAAATATATTATATTACGATGTTTGCGAGGACACTGATGCAGTGAAAGTTAAATCTAATTATAGATTGATTTATCAGAGACAGGGAACAAATACCAAAACTACAATTTGTGGAGGAAATTATCAAAGATTTTACAAAAAAGGACTTGACAATGATACAGGTAATTTCAACGCAGACGTAAATGAGTCCACACACTTACACACACACATACATACATATACACATCCACTTCCAATCCACGCTCACACGTGCACACACATACACATACAAATAAATAATAATAAATAAATAAATTTATCTTTTCAGAACCCGCACAAAAACTTGACAAACACACTTTGGTAAAAGGTGATATGAAGAAGAATTGTGTCGGATGTTACGCAAAACCCCGAACCTTTTTAACTAGTCGCCAAGCTAACAAAAAAGTTAATTTTTTTTTACTAAATGCGTTCAGTGCAAAAAAAACTTTTGCTACCCATATTTTATTGAAAAACATTAATTCATGTTGGTTTTTTTTCCATTATATTAAAACTTAATTACAGCTATCGATATTTTTATTTCACATCCTTAAAATACGCACCAGACTTCCCTTATTCAGTGCGGCACAGGGTGATTAAGCCCTGTATTTTTAATATAGCTATAATTTTCAAACTAAACAAGTTGTTAACGAACGCCTTCAGGTGTATGTCAATAATTTCATTATTATTAATATTCAAAGCAAAAAAAACGAATATATATTTACATGAAGCCAAAAAAAGGATTTAAAAGTTTCTTAAATTTTACAGGGTCTATAAGCCTTGTGCCGCCACAATGGAAGTTTTATTACCAGGTCTAAAGGCCTTGTACCGAAGGAATCGAAAGTATTGAAAAGTTACTGTCGCAGCAAACAAATGTTGTTAACAAATGAAGTGAAATATTTCTTTAATTAGATATTTTAAAGAACTCTTAGATTAAGGATTCGTCTCCGTTGCGCTGTATCTGCTGGAGCGCAATCTAAAAAGGATTTAAATACAGTGGTGTGTACAGAGTTTGAAGCTAGTTGTAAGAATTTCATTTGATTATTGTTAGGCTAAGTAATAATCAAAAATAAACATTTTGATAAACGACTTCCGTAAGCAGTGTTTGCATCTATGACCTGAACGCTACTGAGAACTTATAAATTTTAAATGGCTTATTATCCAGTAAGACTTTTTAAGAGTTTTTACTTGATTTTTTTCATTTCGACTAAGCATTTAGCAGTAGAGTAGGTATAAAATCCTGTCTGTATTTCAGTTTGTCCTTGCGAGTGTAGACGTACCGTTGAGATAGGTATTGAACTATTGAAGGCTTGAACCATTTTGAGATTTTCATGGCCGTATAGATTTGTTAATGAAAACTAACATTTCAAAAGTTTATACTGAATATAAAATATTTTTAACATTAAAATAGTAGAATTGATGCGGCTATGATAGGTCGTCACAACTACTTAGCTTTACACAAATCGGAATGGGATAGGCTGAGAAGAAAACCAAGTACTGAAACCATTGACTACAGAAGAGAAGAATACTTTAAAGCCTTAAATGAACAGTCACAAAAGTGGATGAAGCTTTGGCCTGATACAGTACAGGTAGAATTGCTTAGATATAGAGCATACCTTAAGGAACACGGTATACAGTAGGTAACCCTAAAGGAGAAAGTGGCCTCAAAAAAGCCGTCTCCATGCCGACTCCTAAGGCAGCACTTGCAAACCTAGCCTATGGTCATGCGTTGTGTACAGTAGGTAGGTTGATACCTACCCACTAATAAGACAACTTTTCGCAGTTACAAAACATCTTTTGAGGATTCAAATTATAATAAAAAATAATAATAATAAAAATGTTTATTGATCAAAGAAATATAAAAATTCTATGTGCCAGTACCTACGTAGAATATAACTTGAAATAGAGCTTGACCTAAGTTTGATACATATAAAGCAGAGGGCTTATTCCACACGTAGATTTACTACCGCTGTACTATTACCTATTCTGTGGTTTTACTCCTTTAACTAATATTAATTAACGTTTGATGTCGCAGGGACACGTGCATCAGTTGCAAAAACAAAAGGCAACTGAACAGGATAAACTTATAAAGACTATAAAAGAATTTGCTCTAAAAAATAAACAATGTAATACCGCCGATGCTGTTATACGAGCCAAAGAATTAATCTTTGCAGATAGTTGTTATGGAAGACAATTATTAAGGTACTAACAAATAATTAAAACCCTAAAAAGGCAAAGTGTACCTCATTTCAAATTATTATTAGTTTACTAGATGATATCCTTTACTTAGTCCACGTGGATTAATTGAAAAAACCATGGAAATTCCTTTTCCGGGATGCGAACTAACTCTATACCAAATTTCATCGAAATCGGTTGAACAGTTGTACCGTTGAACCAGTGAAAGTAGACAGCCACTTTCGCATCTATAAAATTAATTTGGATTTACAGTGCTCTGCTAGAGTCAAAAACTTTAGAAGAAAGAGATCTGCAATTGAAATTTAGAAAAGAATTAATAGAAAAATCAACAAGTAATGATACTAAATCAAACGAACCAAAAGGATTATCGTTACGAGATGCTAAACAAATGGAAAACGATGAAACAAAAAATAAAATACGAAAAGATCAAACTGCTAAAGAAGTAGCGAAATGTAATGCAACAATGTAAGTAGATGTACTTACTTAGATTATCTATAAAATAAAGTATTAATACTAGTAAAATTAAAAAATTTAAAACTCATACGTTTATCTTAGGGTTGAAATGCAGAAAGACAAAAAATTGAAAGAAAAAGAAGAAAAAAAACAGCAAGAACTTGAAGATATGAAATTGAACAATGAATATATGAAAAGAAATGCTAAGATTGAGGTAGACAAAAATAACTTACTTATACGTAGGTAAGCTAAAATACATTATCTTATATACGTGACATTATTTTACTTTACTTATTTTTAGGCAGTTAAATTTTGAGAAGCTCTTAATTATGTATTATGAGGCGCTTCTCTATTCAGCATACCTTATTATTGTGAGCACATTACAACAACTTTATCGATATTTTTATGCAGTCGACGGTGGTGTTTCAAGAGAAACTAGCAATAAAAGAGTACGAGGCAGAAAATAAAAGAATTAAAGACTTTCGAGCAAAAAGAGAAGAACAGGATGAACTTAGAAGAAAAATATGGCGGAAATATGAAGAAAGATTAAGAAACAGAGAAAAAAAAGTTTTTTACAAGGTAAAATATAAAGATGATAAAATGCATGAGCATCTATTTTGCAGTCCACTAATAAAACCTACATTCTTACATCGTACAATATTGCTATATATATTTCAGTTACACCATGAGAAATACGATTCGCCTCAATGCCAAAAAGTCTTCAGAATGATTCAAAGCATTGAAGAGAATAAAAATAAAAAATATGATGAGTTCGTTCAAAAAGGCATTGAAAGATGGGTAGATCGGTAAATAAAACAGCAATTTTTTATGAATTTAAACTCCGCTAAGTAATAGATGCCTATATTCATTCACTCTTGATTTGAAGGTATTCCGAACGAGTGCAGTTGTAGATACACATAATGATTCCAAATCGAAAGCCCTTAGTGTGTTTGTAAAAATCTCTTTTGAATTTGCCTTTGATTTCTGCAGATCTAACAAACGAGAACAAAAAGAAATGGAAAATAGATTTTTCCAGCGCAATGATAGGAAATTACTGGGTGAAGAAAATAAAATTCAAGCTGAAATCCAAAATCGTAGACGTTTACAATAGAATGTCAGATGCGCCTGTTTCAGACAGTGCATTCTACCAAAATGCAGCGCGGTTGCGGGGGGTGCGACCCCAAAAAAGAAAGGCAAGTGGAAGAGTTGCATTATAAGTTTTAGTTGACACTTACTTACAGAAGGAATTCAATTTTAATTTACCTAAGTAGTGAGTTACATAGGTAGCTACGTAACTCAATTTCCGTAATATAACTGTCTGTTTCACACATTTATTATTGTTAGAGAGAGACACGACACAGGAAGTCTCGTGACGTGTCGTGTCTCTCTCTAACCATAGCGTTAGTTAAAACTTTTACTACTGCCGCAGATGCTCCTGCTTCCTCATTTTTACAACCTAGAAACAAACATCTAGAAAATCTTAAAGCCCGCCAGCTGGAGGCAACATCCTGGAACGCATTGAAAACAGCGCACGACCAGTTTTCCCAGCACGCTAGCAAAACTTTACAGGAGTGTCGGTACAAAAACGCTGCGAGAAAAGTAGTTGACGTAAGCACTCTGATCATTATTAAGGATCAATAATTGTACTTCAAGAATGTATGGAGTACATTGTATTGTTAACGTTAAATATGACCACAAAGTTGCAAAAGTTCTTACTAAAATTTGGCTCATAAATATCGAACGTGAAATATTTTTTTTAATTCCCGCGGGAATTTATCGGGTTAATATATAGCCTTTATGACACTCACAAATAATGTTGTTTTTATTGGTACCAGAATTTTCAAAATCGGTTCAGTAGATTCAGAGATTACCCGCTACAACCTAAGAAACTTTACCTCTTTACCTAATATTAAGTAAGTATAGATCAGTATACCGACCTGTGCCACTCGCTTTGATAGTAAAAATATAACTTAATGGTATTACAATAAAATTGAAATTTCAATGCCTATTAAGCATATTCCTAGTGCCTAAAGTGTTTCTCTACGATCATTAATATTGAAATTTAAATGTTATTGTCGTATTATGTACTAAGTTACCGTCGCATGAGAATCCCTTTTACGATTATTTTCATAATTTCAGGACTATAGAAGAAACAACTGTTTGGACTCAAAATCACTGCCAGTTTCTAATTATTAATGTTTTTATTGAATAATTATTTTTATTTTTATGGTTTCTTTTGAAATGAAATAAATGAAAAATCTGTTTCGTCAACCATTATACTTACTACATTTTATTTTATACTAAACTTTATTTACAAAACCTCTCCTTACATCCATAATTCTTGATAAACAATGCATATTTTACATTCCAATGATTGTATTGATTTTAAATATTTATTCCAAAATTTAATGGAATATCTGTCCATAACATTGCTATTTTTTATAAATCATATCCAAATAAATAATCAAGTGAAACTGTATTGTACAGTCGAGCGCATGTATATGTATGAGTTTTAAATATTTAAGATTAGGAATGTACACCCGACTATACCTAAAGTATTTATTTTAAAAATGATTGCAGAAAAAGTTAAATTTAAAAAAAGCTAAATTTGCACCTAATTTTGTTTAAACTTAAAGTTATTTTAAACAAAAGTAATTACAAACATTATTATAATATAAATAGATCGCTTAATAATAATAAACTCGAATACATGAAATTACAATTGGATTAGTCCTTACTTTTAGCTCTTTGTTGAATCTTGTTCAAATGTTCTGTTTTGATAATAATTGATACAGAAACAGAATATGCTATTCAATGCACCTAAAAATTTCTGTATACAAAATGGATTAATTGTTTATGAACCGAATAAAATCGCTACTGTGCAAGACTATTTTTGAAAGCAGTCCACTGATCTGCATTATTTTAACTCGTAGTAAATATCTGCGAACCTCGCTGGAATGCGATTCATGTTCGCCTATTGAGTATAGTCCGCATAACGAAGAAAACCCCTAAAGGCGGCGCTAGTAGTCGCATATTTTTGCATGCAAAATGTATTTGTTCCACTAACGGACGCGGGACTTCTCTACTGACAGGGACTTTACCATCAGTTTGTATGTCATTTTGACAGATTCCAAGCTGTATATTTAGAGTAATCTTGGACGAGTTAACCACGGGAAGCGTGATATCGGCCATATTCGTCTT
This sequence comes from Erebia palarica, assembly GCA_964035005.1. NCBI lineage: Eukaryota > Metazoa > Arthropoda > Insecta > Lepidoptera > Nymphalidae > Erebia > Erebia palarica. The sequence continues at coordinate 33,901,443 of OZ035983.1, forward strand.
AACCCTCTAGCCGCGAACTAGGCAGTTTCGCCATTAATTGTAATATTGTGTTGTCATAGTGATCGACTTTTTAACCGACTTCCAAAAATGGAGGAGGTTCTCAATTCGGCGCGTATTTTTTTTTCATGTACCAGTGTCAATAATTGGGCAGAAAAATGATAAGGCAAAAGTTAGTCGAACGTGGTTTCATACATCTTTCTTACGTTTCCTATCCCGTGTTTGTTTCATCCAAGAGTGTAATGTGTATTCGTGTGTTGTGTAGTATCGGTCGGTCTAGTATGGTGAGTGTTTCTGCTTGAGCACGGCTTGCACCCACTTGGCCATGGTGTGCGAGGCGTGGCTGATGGCGTCCGTCTTGAAGAAGTCTTCGAACTGTTTCAGTTGCACGTCCGACACTTTAAGTTAACCTTTTTTTGTATTCCAGCCCTAGAATAGACCACCCCAGTACAATAGAAAAAGCAACCATTATCTATATGTTATGATTTGTATTTGTTCCACTACCTGCCGCGGGACATCTGTACTGACACGGACTATACCGTCAGTTTCATTAAAATTTCAATTTGTGTATTTAGTGTATTATAATATATTCGTGTGTAGTGTAGTGTATCGGTCGGTCTAGTACGGTGAGTGTTTCTGCTTGAGCACGGCTTGCACACACTTGGCCATGGTGGGCGAGGCGCGGCTGATGGCGTCCGTCATGAAGAAGTCTTCTAACTGCTTCAGTTGCACGTCCAGCTTACCCGACACTGGCTTTTGCAGGCTCTGTAAACGATGAACGACCCGTAAGAAAATAGTTTCTTTCGCTTTTCTATTTAACAAAATGCCGTTGGACACCCCTTGAGAACAGTTCGCTATTCTTTTAAGACCCACTTGCACAAGGACTCTTAAATTGATTTAGTTAAATATTTATGCTGTCCAATATTGGCAACTACAATTTGCATTCGCCAAAAAGGGACAGCATTACAAAATTTAACTTAATCAGTTTAAATGTCCTTGTGCAAGCGGCCCTAAATCATTATTTTATTTTTATACTTAAATTTTTGTCTCGCATATTGTAAATGCGAAAGTTTGGACGGATGGATGTTTTTTACTCAATCACGCCAGAACGGCTGACCGGATTTAAATGAAATTTGGCACAGAGATAGACTATAGTCTGTTATAACACACAGGCTACTTTTTTTCCAGAAAATTAAAGAGTTCCTGCGGAAACCAAATTACCTGTGCGAGTGCCCTCGCTTGCGCGAAGTAGTTGTTGTTCTGCACTTCCCCGTAGCTCACGAGTGTGGGGCTCACTTCGCTCAGGCGGTCGCGCACATCGTCCAATGTGTCGTACGGCAGACGCTCGCCGCACACCTCTGACAGAGCCCTAAGATATAAAATTATATAGCTTAATATCCGGCATCACGGCAAAATATTCAAACAAGTCATAATTAACAAAATTAAAAAACACGACTGCCCTGCCAAAAAAAAAAAATCTAGTTTAATAGAATCTTATTCACATTTTTATTAAATGATATTTTTTTTGTGAATCACTGGATATTGAACTTAGTGTAATATATAATATATATTTTTGGGATCTACTCATCATTTTGTAGATGATGATTATATAGTTAATCTTATTTTCGATTTATTTGTCTATTATTATAGCCTATTACACTGCACTTTTCACAGGGACCCTTCCACTTGAATCAGTGTAGTGTGATAAGACTTAAAGAGTAAGGGTCCCTAAATTGATTCTTTTTCCTGTGTAATAAACGACGCTCTAACTTGCAGCCACGCCCACCCTTACCACAGGGCCCTGTAAAAAGAGCAGTGTAATAGGCCTATTAATGCTGGACCATGGTCACCCCATCAATTTTTTTTAAATTTTACTAGCCTATGTCACCCGAGATAGGCTAGGGATTCTAACGATACCTCATTTATCAAAATCGGTTCAGGCGTATAGAAGTTAATTAATGGTAGAATATACATACATACATACATACATACATACATACATACATACATGAATCCTGAAAACAATATGAAAACAATACTTTTTCCAGGCAGTCGCATAAAAAAGAAGCTTCGTAAATAATATTTTTTGCAAATTTTTAATATTTTTGTAACTAGGTGACGTCTGCATATATGTATTTAGGTTTAATAAATTCAGGTGAATCACTTTCATTTTCCAGCATAAAGCCTATGACTCTTCGGGTCACACAAATCTACACAAACCGCCTACACCCATACTACAGCGAGACTAATTGGAAAACCTGATTTTAACCTGAAAATATTTAGCTTACTTTCATATAAGACTCTTACTGATTCTTACTATAAGGTAAAGCCGCAGATCGAACAAAATGTACTTATTAGAAACAAAGGCAATACGGACATTTTATAATTCCGAGACCAGTGGTAAATTCACTCGACGGTTGAAAAGCACTCGTACAAATTTATTTGAATAAAAAACAATTGGTTTGAATTTTAACAGGGTCTGTTTGAATTCTGCAGTCTGCGTTAAGCTAATTGGGTATTTGACAAATAGTCAAATCAGCAACTTTTTTTCAAACGTCAAAACGCGTCCTAAGTATGGGATTTATATGAAATTCTGAAATGTGACGTCATTAAAGTTCGACGCACTTTTTCACTTTAATCGATTGTTTAAAATGGTTATTCAACATAAATATATCAGGGGACGAGGATATTACGACTTTTGGGAGATCCTATTTAATAATCACTAAAAAATAATTTATTTAAATAGTAGTCAAATACCCAATTTTGACGAAGTTTTACAGAAATAGCTGTCGAAAAAGAAACAAAAAATCCCAGGTATAAATTTTCTCACACGCCATAATATTAGTTATACCTGATAATTTTCCAGTCTTCTCTCGCCTTCCCGGGCGGAGTGACCGCGGGTAGGGTTTGCTGCGCCCTGCCTTCCGCGTTCACGTACGTGGCTCGCTTCTCCGTGTACGCCGCGCCGGGCAATACGATATCTGCGATCGCGGCTCCCGCGTCTCCATGATGCCCTGGTACATTAGAGATGGAAGTTTTTTTTTATTCTACTACAAGTTGGCCCATGACTGCGATCTCACCTGATGGCAAGTGATGATGGAGTCTGATATGGATGGTAGCGGGATAACCTTTTAGGGATATGGCAGTTATTTTAAAATCCATACCCCTGTCCCCTAGTCGGTTTCTACACGACATCGTACCGGAACGTTAAATCGCTTGGCGTTACGTCTTTGCCGGTTGGGTAGTTACTAGCAACGGCTGAAGCCTCCCACAAGACCAGACCAGAGAAAATTCAAAAATTATAAATTCCCAAATTTACCCTGCCGGGAATCGAACCCGGGAACTCCCACATTAACAGAGCTCAACACTTCGCCAGGGAGGTCGTCAAACTTAATAGTAAACCTAAAGCTCCCCTAGGGCCTCTGAACCCTTACGGTTGACGATAAGTCACAATATACAGCCAAAATTTGATCGTGAGTGTGAAATCATCATCAAAGCAAAATTTTGGCGCGTTATCTATCACCATCATATACCGTGCTCACCATAATCCATTGCCTTAAGTTACTAGGCGTCATGACATTTGACCGGGATTGCGAAATTTGTTCGCCATAGCATCAAGCCATGGTGAGTGTGTGAACTCCTTAGGAGTACCCGTCGAACTAGAATTGACGCCGTGAGAAAGAAAAAACTATGGCGTCCATCCATTTCTCTTAAGTCGTTCGACATACCGTCACAACGGACTTTATTTTCATAAACATCTTTATTAAATTTAAATAGGCGTAGCTTTCGCTGTTTTAGGGCGAATTATTAGGTTATGAGGTCCATTTTTAAATTCAATTAGCTTTTTTTTAGGGTTGTAACTTGTAACCATTGTTTACGAAAATGATGCCCTTACAAATGCAAGATGGTGAAGAATTGATATTTTTGTCGTTGTTCTGTTTGTTTTTGACTTTACTATAATAGTTATTTATGCAACAGTTGTGTAATAAGGGGTATTAAAACACGAATGTGGGTTTATCACACGACGCGAAGCGGAGTGTGATAATAGTATCATATGAGTGTTTTAATACCTAATTATCAACAGTTGCATACAAGACTTTATCTACTCCCATGCTATGAATCCTCTATAACAGATTCTGAAATAGTTAGCTTACTGCTAACATTAAAACATCCAGTCCTAGTAACCTAATATCATCCATTACTGAGTATATACAAATAAACTAAATATTAATGAAAGAATTATTTATTGTAGTAGTAATTAACATTTTGTATAGTGCAATTATTAAAATTCACTTGATGATCTTTAATGTTGGAACGTCCTGATCCCGATGTACTCGGCGGAATATTTATATTTACCACTTCACTATTTTTATTTTCTATGGAATTCGAAATTACATTCGACACGTGGATTTGGTTGGTTATAGAGTCATCAATATAGCCCTCTGCAACAGATGTAGACTTCCATCCGCCGTGCCGTTTTAAACTTGTTATGTCTCTACCGGCATCTACTAATATTGTGGCAGATGTTCTGCGAAAGCAATATCCTCTATACAACTCAGGATTAGGAAGTTGTAAATAGTTAGCAATTGTTTTATCCAAACTGCTAAAAACGTGAATCGCTCATTTTTGTTAACGAAACAATAAAAAAAACGAAGAAAAATGGCGGGGAAAATTCTAATAACTTTTTTTTACAGCGCGCGGCGTTCTGGTATTGAAACGCGCGTGTATGACAATGTTCTTTTTTTGAAATTCGTATAGATGTTTTTTTTTTTTGTAATTCATACAGATACCTCGCATCGAGCAGATGTGGCTGTCTGTTGAGTAAACCCTTTGCGCAGAAGGGATCGAAAAAAAAAAACAAAGGAGTGTTGTTATGAAATTCAGTACAACATTACATCACCGTTTTGGATGATGTTATGGTTATTAGGACATTGGGTGTTTTAATGTTGGCAATAAGCTAACTGTTTCAGAACCTGTTATAGAGGATTTATAGCATGGGAGTAGATAAATGTCATTAAAAATATCTCATGGGCAATAACGTACCTTGGTAAATAACCACGCAGTCTTTAGGCAGCGCTTCCCTGGTGACGACGCCGGCGTCTGCTCCTAGCAGATATACCACTTTGGGCCCGTCCTGAAGGAATTTGCCCACGCCCGGCTTGTAACCGATGTCCAAGGCGGCTACTTGAGACGCGGTGCGTTGAAGGACGTTCAATACCTAGCAATATAATACTTAAATTAAGGCCCCTTATACAGATATCATACTTTTTCAAGAACCATTTATAGATAAATGGAATAACAGCTGTTGGGATATTATGGTATTAAATTAAAGGTAATGTATTCATCTCTAGTTAGACCCCATAAAAAATGCACACTCCCATACAAATTTTCGGAATAAATACGTTTCTACGAACGCAAGAACTGCTGAAAATGACGAAAAATGGGGTCTGGATAGGAATCCATAAAGCTAGATCAGCTACATATTTTAACTTGAAAATAACAAAAGAGTGGGGCTTATATAGTCCTCTACCCAAATGCTGGAACATTATGCATACAAATAAATACTTTGTCATTTATGTGTCAACACAACAAATTTTTCATACATTTTCTATGGAAAGAAGCCGGCCGCTTGGCGTTTGGCGCTCAGTACGCGCTGAGATGCGCTCGTGAACGGGTGGGTGTATCGCTTTTTTGCATGAAATTTATTACGACAAAATTAACACCGTGTTGTATACTGCGCTTGATAAAACTTGATATTGTTTACGACACAAAGAAGAAAGTTCTCAATTACCCTTCTTTTTACCCGATTACAGCAAAGCCAAAAGGAAAGGGTACGAGATTAGGAGTCTATGTATGCCTATGCGTGTGTGTGTGTGAGTGTGTATGTATGTTGGATGTATGTAAGAATGTATTAATTGAAGTCTATGACACTCCAGAGCCCTTAACTACACTCAATTATTATTATAGCCAACTATACCCATGCAAAAAATTAGGTCAATACGTTAGTCTGTTACGGCGTGATTGAAGAACAATCCTACTAACAAACTTTTTCCCAATAATTTTAGTACGGTAAGCGCCATTTTGAAATTCTTTTTTATCGTCCTGATTTCGTTCAAAATCGATATCTGGTGTTCCCTGGGATCACTGAACAGAAAACTTTACCCAAAATTTAAAAAAAAGTCAGCGCCATTTTGAAATTCTTTGTTATCGTACCGATTTCGTTCAAAATCGATATCTGGGGTTCCCTGGGATCACAAAATAGGAAACTTACCAGAATTAAAAAAAAGTCAGCGCCATTTTGAAATTCTCTGTTATTGTACCGATTTCGTTCAAAATCGATATCTGAGGATCCCTTAGACCACAAAACAGGAAACTGTTACCAAAATTTTAAAAAATCAGCGCCATTTTGAAATTCTTTGTTATTGTACCGATTTCGTTCAAAATCGATATCTGACGATCCCTGGGATCACAAAACAGGAAACTGGTACCAAAATTTAAAAAAAGTCAGCGCCATTTTGAAATTCTTTGTTATCGTACCGATTTCGTTCAAAATCGATATCTGGGGTTCCCTGGGATCACAAAATAGGAAACTTTTACCAGAATTTTAAAAAAGTCAGCGCCATTTTGAAATTCTCTGTTACTGTACCGATTTCGTTCAAAATCGATATCTGGGGTCCCCTAGGATCACAAAATATGAAAATTTTACCAGAATTAAAAAAAAGTCAGCGCCATTTTTAAATTCTCTGTTATTGTACCGATTTTGTTCAAAATCAATATCTGAGGATCCCTTAGACCACAAAACAGGAAACTGTTACCAAAATTTTAAAAACTCAGCGCCATTTTGAAATTCTTTGTTATTGTACCAATTTCGTTCAAAAGCGATATCTGACGATCCCTGGGATCACAAAGCAGGAAACTGGTACCAAAATTTAAAAAAAGTCAGCGCCATTTTGAAATTCTTTGTTATCGTACCGATTTCGTTCAAAATCGATATCTGGGGTTCTCTGGGATCACAAAACAGGAAACTTTTACCAGAATTTTAAAAAAGTGAGCGCCATTTTGAAACTCTCTGTTATTGTACCGATTTTGTTCAAAATCAATATCTGAGGATCCCTTAGACCACAAAACAGGAAACTGTTACCAAAATTTTAAAAACTCAGCGCCATTTTGAAATTCTTTGTTATTGTACCGATTTCGTTCAAAAGCGATATCTGACGATCCCTGGGATCACAAAGCAGGAAACTGGTACCAAAATTTAAAAAAAGTCAGCGCCATTTTGAAATTCTTTGTTATCGTACCGATTTCGTTCAAAATCGATATCTGAGGATCCCTAAGACCACAAAACAGAAAACTGTTACCAAAATTTTAAAAAATCAGCGCCATTTTGAAATTCTTTGTTATTGTACCGATTTCGTTCAAAAGCGATATCTGACGATCCCTGGGATCACAAAGCAGGAAACTGGTACCAAAATTTAAAAAAAGTCAGCGCCATTTTGAAATTCTTTGTTATCGTACCGATTTCGTTCAAAATCGATATCTGGGGTTCTCTGGGATCACAAAACAGGAAACTGGTACCAAAATTTAAAAAAAGTCAGCGCCATTTTGAAATTCTTTGTTATTGTACCGATTTCGTTCAAAAGCGATATCTGACGGTCCCTGGGATCACAAAACACAAATTCAAAATGGCGCTAATTTTTTAAAATTTAAATACCAGTTGCCTGTTTTGTGGTCCTAGGGAACCCCAGATATCGATTTGGAACAAAGTCGGTACAATAACAAAGAATTTCAAAATGGCGCTAATTTTTTAAAATTTTGGTACCAGTTTCCTGTTTTGTGATCTTAGGGATCCTCAGATATCGATTTTGAACGAAATTGGTACAATAACAGAGAATTTCAAAATGGCGCTGACTTTTTTTAATTCTGGTAAAATTTTCATATTTTGTGATCCTAGGGAACCCCAGATATCGATTTTGAACGAAATCGGTACAGTAACAGAGAATATCAAAATGGCGCTGACTTTTTTAAAATTCTGGTAAAAGTTTCCTATTTTGTGATCCCAGGGAACCCCAGATATCGATTTTGAACGAAATCGGTACGATAACAAAGAATTTCAAAATGGCGCTGACTTTTTTAAAGTTTGGTACCAGTTTCCGGTTTTGTGATCCCAGAGAACCCCAGATATCGATTTTGAACGAAATCGGTACGATAATAAAGAATTTCAAAATGGCGCTGACTTTTTTTAAATTTTGGTACCAGTTTCCTGTTTTGTGATCCCAGGGATCGTCAGATATCGATTTTGAACGAAATCAGTACGATAATAAAGAATTTCAAAATGGCGCTGACTTTTTTAAATTTTGGTACCAGTTTCCTGTTTTGTGATCCCAGGGATCGTCAGATATCGATTTTGAACGAAATCGGTACAATAACAGAGAATTTCAAAACGGCGCTGACTGAAATCGGTCCAATAACAAACATTTCAAAATGGCGCTGATTTTTTTAAATTTTGGTAACAGTTTCCTGTCTTGTGATCTTAGGGATCCTCATATATCGATTTTGTACGAAATCGGTACAATAACAGAGATTTTTTTTTAATTTGTTACCAGTTTCCTGTTTTTGGTTCCCAGGGAGCCCCAAATATCGATTTAGAATGAATTTAAAAAACGATAGTTCCGGTTTTGTTGAAGCAGAGTTCAAACAGCCTTAAACTACGCAATACACTCCTTGCATTTTTAAAAAGATCGCGGAAATAGATTTATACGTGACCACTCGTCATGACGCGGCAATCACTACTGACGGCAATGTCGATGCGCATGTTTGTGTGAGTGAGCTGTTTCGAACGTTTCTAAGTAGTTTCATCCGTTTACTGTGGTCTAGCGTAGAGTATACGTGCTTGCAGAAATATTTTGTATTGTGGCGAGTTAAATACCTACAGATTTTTACTTTAAGGATTTAAGAAACACGTGTTTCAGGATTTTTGGAAATTCGACCTCCAAGGAATTTTTAAAAATTTCACCCGAGCGAAGCAGGGGTGCGTCTGCTAGTATTTACTATAATAATGTGGCGCGGAGGCATAGATAATAATATGTAGTAAATAAATAATCAAATATTTCAAGTTACAAAATTGATTAGTTGGCTATAAAATCGAGCGTAGAGCGTAGTGCTATATATGCGTACAGATATATGCTGTAGTGTGGCGAGTTATATACCTAAAGTTGGCTGCGGCCTGATTGTATAAGGACCCTTAACGTAGGTTTATTGCACCAAATTTTGTCAAAATCTTTTCATGAATGCGTTTAATTGTACACATTTCACTGTACATGTAAGCAATAATAATAAATGAAATTAAATGAAATAATTATATTATTATTAATAAGGAATTAACATTAATGAGAGCTATTGGTTTACACTTTTGGCTCCAAAACTAAAATAATGAAGGCGGTTGCAGACAAACTCGCCTAGGGTTGTAAAAAAATATTATAATAAAATCTGTTTGGTGAGGCGGAACATAAAGCGGAAGACAAAAAAACAGTCTACACAAATAAAATCGGTCTCCGTACTTCCATGCACTGTTCAGACATCATATGGATACCCAGTTTGGGTGTGGTCGCCACACCCAAACTGGGTATCCATAGCATGCCTAGTTTTCTAATATGTTATTTGAGAAATAATGAAACTATGGAATTGCAACTAATAAGGAAATTGAAAAAATAAATAGTTAAATGGTTTTTTGTTGAAAAAGGTGCCCATCAGTACTTCCATGTAAGCCATTGTGCGAGTCCTTCAGGTCTTCAGATGATCAGCTCAGTATAACTACGGGCCGTTTGGCGTTCTCCAGCATTTAGAGCTAACTACCACATACCTTCCACTCCTTGTCAGCGAGTTTGTCCTGCAGACGTAAGGCCAGTTCTTGCGTATACGCCAATAGAGCGGGTCCTTCAGGTGTCTTCAGTTGATCAGCTCATTATAACTACGGGCCGTTTGGCGCTCTCCAGCATTTAGAGCTAACTACCACATACCTTCCACTCCTTGTCAGCGAGTTTGTCCTGCAGACGTAACGCTAGTTCTTGCGTATACGCCAATAGAGCGGGTCCTTCAGGTGTCTTCAGTTGATCAGCTCCAATGATAACTACGGGCCGTTTGGCGCTCTCCAGCATTTAGAGCTAACTACCACATACCTTCCACTCCTTGTCAGCGAGATTGTCCTGCAGACGTAAGGCCAGTTCTTGCGTATACGCCAATAGAGCGGGTCCTTCAGGTGTCTTCAGTTGATCAGCTCATTATAACTACGGGCCGTTTGGCGCTCTCCAGCATTTAGAGCTAACTACCACATACCTTCCACTCCTTGTCAGCGAGTTTCTCCTGCAGACGTAACGCTAGTTCTTGCGTATACGCCAATAGAGCGGGTCCTTCAGGTGTCTTCAGTTGATCAGCTCCAATGATAACTACGGGCCGTTTGGCGCTCTCCAGCCTTTTCAGAGCTTCGTGTGAGGATGAACCGGTGGCGAAGTCCTTGACTATGGACGCTGAGTCACCGACGTGCTGTCGTAAAAAGTTTTAGATCAATTATAATACCACACACCTTCACGTTCTTATTTCGCGTTCATTTTCCACCTTTATATATGTTTAGATTAGACTGGTAAATTATCTAAATTAAATCTGAATAAAATGATAATATTATGTAACACCCATAAATCTTCAATTTGAGCAAATAAATAAATGAAATGAAATAACGTTAGTTATGCAGCCATACAACAGCTCTTTTGTTTGAAGGCCATTTTAAATAAGGGCAGTAGTAAATAGTAATGCAAACATTACTCTATGCGACGATCTGAAAAAAATCTAAGCTAAGCTCAAGTTTTACTTAAATATATAAACATTCACATCCTAACCACAGTAAAGGATTTTGGAGTGGACATCTCACTAACTTTTTTTAACTTTGATAGAATTCGAGCTTTAAAATACTTTACCATTAAATCATAATGAACCTTAACTTACTTGCTTTAAAGCTCAAGATCGCAATTATACCTCTAAGATAACGGTCACCAATGTAAGGAAATTTAAACCAGTGATTTTTACTGAATTTTCGACTTTAAATCTTGTAATTTTAAAGTCCATTTTACTGTGATGTTATTGTGTTTGGATACTCTTATTCTATTAACTATTGCTGCTCAGCAATAAGCATACAGATTGTTCATAATACGTAATAATAATGTCCCTCCTGACCGAATTTCGGCCACGGCGGCCTATCTCCAGAGGATTAGCCATCTGCGTGGAAGATATTATAGTGCACAAGTGTGTCTACACAGGTGCATTGTTCCCTTACTCTCATAGCCCAATGAGACGAAAAATCCGACACGACCGGAGAGAGACCGGGCGCAGGACCGATGGCTTAACGTGCTCTCCGAGGCACTGCGGAGGAACACCGCCAACTTCCTTACTCCGGGCTAGTACTGAGAAAATCTTGTCAGAAAATCGAAGACCCGAGAATCGAAACCGGGACCTCGTCGGCCGCATTCGAAAATGTTAACCACTAGACGTAAATACCAAAATACGTACGAGGCAGCCAAAATACGTACCATGTATTCGTAGGTGAGGTCGACTTTGGGCCCGATAGAAGCGATGTCGGTCTCCTTGTGTATGAATGCTTTGCGGATGCGCGCGTTCAGCAGCGGCGCCTCGAAGCGCACGTTTGTGCCGATCAGGAGGACGAAGTCTGCGTCTTCCACGTCTGCAGAAAAACATTTTTTATTAAAATATAATGAGTGTATGTTTACGAGTGCTTGTAGTTGATAAAAAAAAGTTTCGGCATGCCCTTGCTACCGAAAGAATGTAAAGAGAAACCGGAGTTGTTATGGATAAAAAACAATTATAAGATTAGTTAGTGGTAAGTAACTGCAGTCCCGAGCACTGTTGGTGCGAGTCAAATCTTTGCTCTTTTATTGATAATCATCTTCAACTGTAATATATTATATTTGCTTTTTTCAGATGAATTTAAATAGATCTTTTTATACTTTTAAAATTGTACATATAATAATTACTAGCTGATGCCCGCAACTTCGTCCGCGTGAAATAAGTTTTATGAATTCCCACGGGAGCTCGTTAACTTTCCAAAATAAAAAGTAGCCTTTGTCACTCTCCAAATCCTCAACTATACCCATGCAAAAAATCACGTCGATCCGTTGCTCTGTTGCAGCATGATTTAAGGAAAATAAACTAACAAACAGACACACTTTCGCGTTTATAATTTAAGCATGATTATGGAAGAATTAAGTGGCAACTCAGAATAACCAAAAGATTACTTAAAAACTCATTGAATTTTTCTTCATAATCTATATACTTATATAAATAATATTATAAAATATGTGACAGTTTGTATGGATGGATGGATGTAGATGAAATTTGGCACAGGGATAGATTATGGTCTGGAATAACACAGGCCGCTTTTTATCCCGGAAAATTACAGAGTTCCCGCGGGAAGCAACAAAACCTCAATCCACGCAGACGAAGTCGCGTGCATCAGCTAGGATTGTATTTTTACAAAATAATTAAGCAATCAAATAAAGGTATATATATATATATAAGTATATATATATAAGTACATAAAGTACATAGACCAATAAATAGATGTAAATAATATGTTTAACTACATATTATTATACTATATATAGCTAAATTACCACTCACTCATTGACATAATTGTTCTCCTAGAAAGAGACAGAAAACGATATAATGATGTATGAGAGATGTGTTCGAGTGCGGGAGTCGAGTAGGGAAAAATTATGACATTTCGGAAAAACAAGATGGCGGCCGACGTGATTCTTGTAACTCTTTTGTTTTCCAACCGATTTCGTTACAACTCGCAGTGATTGAAGAAAATAGGAAACAGTCAACAGAAAAAGTGGAAAAAATTGGAAAAACAAGATGGCGGCCGAGCTGTAGTTTTTTAAAATTTTTGATTTTTCGACCTCGAACCGCGGCGCCACAGATCCGAAACGGCGTGGTCGAGGATAATTTTTTTTTCTATGTCCGCCTACAACTATCCTGTATTTTGACAGAATAGGGGTGGTTTTAAAAAATTCAAGATGGCGGCTGTCGCGGCGGCCGTTCGGTTTGAGTTACGATAAAACGCAATTTTAAAATTCAAATTTGTCGCAGATGGCAACGTCGGAGCGTTTCGACTTCTATGGGGAGATTGTGTGTACAGACTCGAGGTATGGATTGGGAAAAAAAAATTACCCCATTTCTCGGGAAAATTTCAAGATTTACCCCAAAAATAAAAAAATCGAAATACGTATTTTTTGCGAAATTCGAGTATGGGCAACCACGTGTCCCATTTGTACGAATGACATTTGGGTAATTTCGTCGCCGAGGTCTGGCAACACTGGAATTTATCAAAGAAAAAGTGATTTTCGACATGGTCTTTTTTCAGGGGCTATCATGTCGGCTGGGTGCGAGCGAGATGAAAAATTGAAACGTCATCAGGAGCGGTGTATCCTGTAGTTCACGGGAAAATTATGAAACTATGTCAAATGATTCTGTGAAACGAGGTGGCGGCCATTTTGTATTCTTTTTGTGTTTTTGAAAATTTCGATCACGTCTTAGAGGCGGTTGGCAACATTTGGGAAAGTTGACATGTATGGATCGATTGTGTAACTCGACGGGCAGTATCGCGAAATCAAAACAGTGTTGCCATACTCGGGGTAGTTTTCGAGATTTTCCCTAAAAACTTCCTCCTGTAAAATTTTGTATGAAAAATTTTTTTTTCACTGCTGGCTTCGTATGGAAGTCAGAAAATATAACTTGATGAAAAATATGGAGACAGCTGATGATTGAGGATTTCGGAGACGGGTAAAGGGCACGGCCAGGGTATTGAAGATAGGTGGGGGTGCTCGAACAAATGTCACTCGAAACCTCATCCAATTGGCAATTAGTAAAAAAAAAACTCAAAATTGTGGATTCAAGATGGCTGCCATACAAATTTCATGAGTGTCTATCTCGGAGAGTATGAGAGATGGAAGTGTGGTTTCTTGGCAAGAGAAGATCAGGACGAGGAGGTCTATTTAGCGAAATGAAAAAAAAATCAAGATGGCGGATTTATTTTTTTCATACCAAATTATATGGCGAGTATTGAAGAGACTGCAAGTATAGAACTATGCAAGATTTTGATACGGTTCCGTTTTACCCACGACGAGGCTCCCTGGGATTACAAAACAAGAAACTAATACCAAAGTTTTAAAAATAAGCGCTATTTTGAAATTCTTTGTTAATTGACCGATTGTATTCAAAATCGAGATTTAGGGTTCCCTGGGATCACAAAACAGGAAACTTATATCAGAGTTTTAAAAAACCAGCACCATTTTGAAATTCTTTGTTAATTGGCCGATTTCGATCAAAATCGATATTTAGGACTCCCTGGGGATACAAAACAGGAAACTGTTACCAAAATAAAAAAAAAACCAGCGCCATTTTGAAGTTCTTTGTTAATTGACCGATTTCGTTCAAAATTGATATTTAGGACTCCCTGGAGATACAAAACAGGAAACTGTTACCAAAATAAAAAAAATACAGCGCCATTTTGAAATTCTTTGTTAATTGACCGATTTCGTTCAAAATCGATACAGTAAAGACTGTGCTACTTGTAAGTCTAACCACATCCCGTGAGCTGCTTTAGCAGCTCGCGCACAGAGCGAAAAACTAGTTATAATATATATAGCTCGATTACCACTCACTCACTCATTGACAGAATTGTTCTCCTAGAAAGAGACAGAAAACGATACAATGATGTACGGGAGATGTGTTCGAGTGCGCGAGTCGAGTAGGGAAAAATTATGACATTTCGGAAAAACAAGATGGCGGCCGACGTGATTCTTGTAACTCTCTTGTTTTCCAACCGATTTCTTCGCAATTCGCAATGATTGAAGAAATTAGGAAACGATTACTGGAAAAAGTGGAAAAAATTGAAAAAACAAGATGGCGGCCGAGCTGTAGTGTTTTCAAATTTTTGATTTTTCGACCCCGAACCGTGGCGCCACAGATCCGAAACGGCGTGGTCGAGCATAATTTTTTTTTCTATTTCCGCCAACACTTATCCTGTATTTTGACAGAATGGGGGTGGTTTTTTAAAATTCAAGATGGCGGCCGTCACGGCGGCCGTTCGGTTCGAGTTACGGAAAAACGCAATTTTAAAATTCAAATTTCTCGCAGTTGGCAACGTCGGAGCGTTTCGACTTCTACTGGGCGATTGTGGGTACAGACTCGAGGTAGGGATTGGGGAAAAAAAATTACCCCATTTCTCGGGAAAATTTCAAGATTTACCCCAAAAACTAAAAAATCGAAATACGAACTTTTTTAAAAATTCGAGTACGAGCAACCACGTGTCCCACTTGTACGAATGACATTTGGGTAATTTCGTCGCCGAGGTCTGGCAACACTGGAATTTATCAAAGAAAAAGTGATTTTCGACATGGTCTTTTTTCAGGGGCTATCATGTCGGCTGGGTGCGAGCGAGATGAACAATTGAAACGTCGTCAGGAGCGGTGTATCCTGTAGTTCACAGGAAAATTATAAAACTATGTCAAATGATTCTGTGAAACGAGGTGGCGGCCATTTTGTATTCTTTTTGTGTTTTTGAAAATTTCGATCACGTCTTAGAGGCGGTTGGCAACATTTGGGAAAGTTGACATGTATGGATCGATTGTGTAACTCGACGGGCAGTATCGAAAAATAAAAACAGTGTTGCCACATTCGGGGTAGTTTTCGAGATTTTCCCTAAAAACTTCCTCCTGTAAAATTTTGTATGAAAAATTTTTTTTCCACATAAGGCTTCGTATGGAAGTCAGAAAATATAACTTGAAGCAAAATATGGAGACACCTGATGATTGAGGATTTCGGAGACGGGTGAAGGGCACGGCCAGGGTATTGAAGATAGGTGGGGAGTGCTCGAACAAATGTCACTTGAAACCTCATCCAATTGGCAATAAGTAAAAAAAAAATTCAAAATGGTGGATTCAAGATGGCTGCCATACAAATTTCGTGAGTGTCTATCTCGGAGAGTATGAGAGATGGAAGTGTGGTTTCTTGGCAAGAGATGATCAGGACGAGGAGGTCTATTAAGCGAAATGAAAAAAAAATCAAGATGGCGGTTTTTTTTTTCATACCAAATTATATGGCGAATATTGAAGGGACTGCAAGTATAGAACGATGCAAGATTTTGATACGGTTCCGTTTTACCCACGACGAGGCTCCCTGGGAGTACAAAACAGGAAACTGATACCAAAGTTTTAAAAATCAGCGCCATTTTGAAATTCTTTGTTAATTGACCGATTTGGTTCGAAATCGATATTTAGGACTCCCTGGGGATACAAAACAGGAAACTGTTACCAAAATAAAAAAAAACCAGCGCCATTTTGAAATTCTTTGTTAATTGACCGATTTCGTTCAAAATCGATATTTAGGGCTTCCTGTGATTACAGAACAGGAAACTGGTATCAAAATTTAAAAAAAATCAGCGCCATTTTGAAATTCTTTGTTAATTGACCGATTTCGTTCAAAATGGATATTTAGGACTCCCTGGGGATACAAAACAGGAAACTGTTACTATAATAAAGAAAATACAGCGCCATTTTGAAATTCTTTGTTAATTGACCGATTTCGTTCAAAGTCGATATTTAGGACTCCATGGGGTTACTAAACAGTAAACTGTTACCAAAATTAAAAAAAACCAGCACTATTTTGGAATTCTTTATTAATTGACCGATTTCGTTCAAAATCGATATTTAGGACTCCATGGGATTACTAAACAGTAAACTGTTACCAAAATAAAAAAAACCAGCACTATTTTGAAATTCTTTGGGAATTGACCAATTTAGTTCTTAATTCATATTTAGGACTCCTGGAAATACAATACAGGAAACTGATATGAAATTTTAAAAAAATCTGCGCCATTTTGTTTTTTTTTAATCACAACCCGTGAGCTGCTTTAGCAGCTCACGCACAGAGCGAAAAACTAGTTATTATACTATATATAGCTCAATTACCACTCACTGACTCACTGACTCATTGACAGAATTGTTCTCCTAGAAAGAGACAGAAAACGATAATATGATGTGTGAGAGATGTGTTCGAGTGCGGGAGTCGAGTAGGGAAAAATTATGACATTTCGGAAAAACAAGATGGCGGCCGACGTGATTCTTGTAACTCTTTTGTTTTCCAACCGATTTTGTTGCAACTCGCAATGATTGAAGAAATTAGGAAACGATCTATAGAAAAAGTGGAAAAAATTGGAAAAACAAGATGGCGGCCGAGTTGTAGTGTTTTCAAATTTTTGATTTTTCGACCTCGAACCGCGGCGCCACAGATAAGAAACGGCGTGGTCGAGCATAATTTTTTTTTCTATTTCCGCCTACAATTATCCTGTATTTTGACAGAATGGGAGTGGTTTTTAAAAATTCAAGATGGCGGCTGTCACGGCGGCCGTTCGGTTCGAGTTACGAAAAAACGCAATTTTAAAATTCAAATTTCTCGCAGTTGGCAACGTCGGAACGTTTTGACTTCTACGGGGAGATTGTGTGTACAGACTCGAGGTATGGATTGGGGAAAAAAAATTATGCCATTTCTCGGGAAAATTTCAAGATTTACCCCAAAAATAAAAAAATCGAAATACGTAGTTTTTGCAAAATTCGAGTATGGGCAACCACGTGTCTCACTTGTACGAATGACATTTGGGTATTTTCGTCGCCGAGGTCTGGCAACACTGGAATTTATCAAAGAAAAAGTGATTTTCGACATGGTCTTTTTTCAGGGGCTATCATGTCAGCTGGGTGCGAGCGAGATGAAAGATTGAAACGTCATCAGGAGCGGAGTATCCTGTAGTTCACGGGAAAATTATAAAGCTATGTCAAATGATTCTGTGAAACGAGGTGGCGGCCATTTTGTATTCCTTTTGTGTTTTTGAAAATTTCGATCACGTCTTAGAGGCGGTTGGCAACATTTGGGAAAGTTGACATGTATGGATCGATTGTGTAACTCGACGGGCAGTATCGAGAAATAAAAACAGTGTTGCCAGATTCGGTGTAGTTTTCGAGATTTTCCCTAAAAACTTCCTCCTGTAAAATTTTGTATGAAAAATTTTTTTTTCACTGCTGGCTCCGTATGGAAGTCAGAAAATATAACTTGAAGAAAATATGGAGACAGCTGATGATTGAGGATTTCGGAGACGGGTAAAGGGCACGGCCAGGGTATTGAAGATAGGTGGGGGGTGCTCGAACAAATGTCACTCGTAACCTCATCCAATTGGCAAGTTGTAAAAAAAAACTCAAAATTGTGGATTCAAGATGGCTGCCATACAAATTTCGTGAGTGTCTATCTCGGAGAGTATGAGAGATGGAAGTGTGGTTTCTTGGCAAGAGATGATCAGGACGAGGAGGTCTATTTAGCGAAATGAAAAAAAAATCAAGATGGCGGAATATTTTTTTTCATACGAAATTATATGGCGAATATTGAAGAGACTACAAGTGTTGTAGTAGTGTTTAGTAATTGACCAAATTGTTCTCCTAGAAAGAAACAGAAAACGATACAATTATGTTAGGGAGATGTGTTCGGGTGCGGGAGTAGGGAAAAATTATGAAATTTCGGAAAAACAAGATGGCGGCTGTCACGGCGGCCGTTCGGTCTGAATTACGAATAAATGCAATTTTAAAATTCAACTTTCTCGCAGTTGGCAACGTCGGAACGTTTCGACTTTAACGGGGAGATTGTGTGTACAGACTCGAGGAAAAAAATTACCCCATTTCTCGGGAAAATTTCAAGATTTACCCCAAAAATAAAAAAATCGAAATACGTAGTTTTTGCAAAATTCGAGTACGAGCAACCACGTGTTTCACTGGTACGAATGACATTTGGGTATTTTCGTCGCCGAGGTCTGGCGGCACTGGAATTTATCAAAGTAAAAGTGATTTTCGACATGGTCTTTTTTCAGGGGCTATCATGTCGGCTGGGTGCGAGCGAGACGAACAATTGAAACGTCGTCAGGAGCGGTGTATCCTGTAGTTCACGGGAAAATTATAAAACTGTGTCAAATGATTCTGTGAAACGAGGTGGCGGCCATTTTGTATTCCTTTTGTGTTTTTGAAAATTTCAATCACGTCTTAGAGGTGGTTGGCAACATTTGGGAAAGTTGACATGTATGGATCGATTGTGTAACTCGACAGGCAGTATCGAGAAATCAAAACAGTGTTGCCACATTCCGGGTAGTTTTCGAAATTTTTCCTAAAAACTTCCTCCTGTAAAATTTTGTATGAAAAATTTTTTTTCACTGCTGGCTTCGTATGGAAGTCAGAAAATATAACTTGAAGAAAAATATGGAGACACCTAATGATTGAGGATTTCGGAGACGGGTAAAGAGCACGGCCAGGGTATTGAAGATAAGTGGGGGGTGCTCAAACAAATGTTATTCGAAACCTCGTCCAATTGGCAGTGAGTTTAAAAAAAACTCAAAAATGGTGAATTCAAGATGGCTGCCATACAAATTTCGTTAGTGTCTACCTCGAAGAGTATGAGAGATGGAAGTGTGGTTTCTTGGCAAGATATGATCTGGACGAGGAGGTCTATTTAGCGAAATGAAATGAAAATCAAGATGGCGGAATATTTTTTTTCATAACAAATTATATGGCAAATATTGAAGAGACTGACAGTATAGAACTATGCAAGATTTTGATACGGTTCCGTTTTACCCACGACGAGGCCCCCTGGGATTACAAAACAGGAAACTTATATCAGAGTTTTAAAAAATCAGCGCCATTTTGAAATTCTTTGTTAATTGACCGATTTCGTTCAAAATCGATATTTAGGACTCCCTGGGGATACAAAACAGGAAACTGTTACCAAAATAAAAGAAAACCAGCGCCATTTTGAAATTCTTTGTTAATTGACCGATTTCGTTCAAAATCGATATTTAGGGCTCCCTGTGATTACAGAACAGGAAACTGGTATCAAAATTTAAAAAAAATCAGTGCCATTTTGTAATTCTTTGTTAATTGACCGATTTCGTTCAAAATCGATATTTAGGGCTCCCTGGGATAACAAAACAGGAAACTGTTACCAAAACTAAAAAAATCAGCGCCATTTTGGAATTCTTTGTTAAATGACCGATTTCGTTCAAAAACGATATTTAGTACTCCATGGGAATACAAGACAGGAAACTGGTACCAAAATTTTACAAAATCAGCGCCATTTTGAAATTCTTTGTTAATTTACAGATTTAGTTCAAAATCGATATCTGAGGATCCCTGGGATTAAAAAATAGGAAACTGATACCAAAGTTTTAAAACATCAGCGCCATTTTGAAATTCTTTGTTAATTGACCGATTTTCTTCAAAATCGATATTTAGGACTCCATGGGATTGCAAAACAGGAAACTGGTACCAAAATTTAAAAAATTCAGCGCCATTTTGAAATTCTTTGTTAATTGATTGATTTCGTTCAAAATCGATATTTAGGGCTCCCTGGGATTACAAAATAGAAAATTGGTACCAAAATTTTAAAAAACCAACGCCATTTTGAAATTCTTTGTTAATTCACCGATTTCATTTATAATCGATGTTTAGGACTCCCTGGGATTTCAAAACAGGAAACTGATACCAAAATTGTAAAAAATCAGCGCCATTTTTAAATTCTTTGTTATTGTAGCGATTTCGCTCAAAATCAATATTTAGGGCTTCCTGGGATTACAAAACAGGAAGCTGATACCAAAGTTTTAAAAATCAGTGTTATTTTGAAATTCTTTGTTAAGTGACCAATTTCGCTCAAAATCGATATTAAGGGCTCCCTGGGGTTACAAAATAGGACACTGGTACCAAAGTTGTAAAAAATCTGCGCCATTTTGAAATTATTTGGGAATTGACCAATTTAGTTCAAAATTGATATTTAGGACTCCCTGGGAATACAATACAGGAAACTGATATGAAATTTTAGAAAAATCTGCGCCATTTTGTAATTCTTTGTTAATTGACCGATTTTGTTAAAATCGATATCTGAGGATCTCTGGGATTATAAAACAGGAAACTGATACCAAAGTTTTAAAAAATCAGCGAATTTTTTTTTTTTTTTATCACAACCCGTGAGCTGCTTTAGCAGCTCACGCACAGAGCGAAAAACTAGTTATTTATACTATATATAGCTCGATTACCACTCACTGACTCACTCACTCATTGACATAATTGTTCTCCTAGAAAGAGACAGAAAACGATACAATGATGTAAGGGAGATGTGTTCTTGTGGGGGATTCGAGTAGGGAAAAATTATGACATTTCCAAAAAACAAGATGGCGGCCGACGTGCTTTTTGTAACTCTTTTGTTTTCCAACCGATTTCATTACAACTCGCAGTGATTGTAGAAATTAGGAAACGATTACTAGAAAATGTAGAAAAAATTGGAAAAACAAGATGGCGGCCGAGCTGTAGTGTTTTAAAATTTTTGATTTTTCGACCTCGAACCGCGACGCCACAAATCCGAAACGGCGTGGTCGAGCATAATTTTTTTTTCTATTCCCGCCTACAATTATCCTGTATTTTGTCAGAATGGGGGTGGTTTTTAAAAATTCAAAATGGCGGCAGTCACGGCGGCCGTTCGGTTTGAGTTACGAAAAAACGCAATTTTAAAATTCAAATTTCTCGCAGTTGGCAACGTCGGAGCGTTTCGACTTCTACGGGGAGATTGTGTGTACAGACTCGAGGTATGGATTGGGGAAAAAATGTACCCCATTTCTCGGGAATATTTCAAGATTTACCCCAAAAATTAAAAAATCGAAATACGTATTTTTTACAAAATTCGAGTACGGGCAACCACGTGTCCCACTTGTACGAATGACATTTGGGTAATTTCGTCGCCGAGGTCTGGCAGCACTGGAATTTATCAAAGTAAAAGTGATTTTCGACATGGTCTTTTTTCAGGGGCTATCATGTCGGCTAGGTGCGAGCGAGATGAAAAATTGAAACGTCATCAGGAGCGGTGTATCCTGTAGTTCACGGGAAAATTATGAAACTATGTCAAATGATTCTGTGAAACGAGGTGGCGGCCATTTTGTATTCTTTTTGTGTTTTTGAAAATTTCGATCACGTCTTAGAGGCGGTTGGCAACATTTGGAAAAGTTGACATGTATGGATCGATTGTGTAACTCGACGGGCAGTATCGAGAAATCAAACCAGTGTTGCCATATTCGGGGTAGTTTTCGAGATTTTCCCTAAAAACTTCCTCCTGTAAAATTTTGTATGAAAAATTTTTTTTTCACTGCTGGCTTCGTATGGAAGTCAGAAAATATAACTTGAAGAAAAATATGGAGACAGCTGATGATTGAGGATTTCGGAGACGGGTAAAGGGCACGGCCAGGGTATTGAAGATAGGTGGGGGGTGCTCGAAGAAATTTCACTCGAAACCTCATCCAATTGGCAATTAGTAAAAAAAAAACTCAAAATTGTGGATTCAAGATGGCTGCCATACAAATTTCGTTAGTGTCTATCTCGGAGAGTATGAGAGATGGAAGTGTGGTTTCTTGGCAAGAGATGATCAGGACAAGGAGGTCTATTTAGCGAAATGAAAAAAAATTCAAGATGGCGGAATATTTTTTTTCATACCAAATTATATGGCGAATATTGAAGAGACTGCAAGTGTAGAAATATGCAAGATTTTGATACGGTTCCGTTTTACCCACGACGAGTCTCCCTGGGATTACAAAACAGGAAACTGATACCAAAGTTTTAAAAATCAGCGCCATTTTGAAATTCTTTTTTAATTGACCGATTTGGTTCGAAATCGATATTTAGGACTCCCTGGGGATACAAAACAGGAAACTGTTACCAAAATAAACAAAAACCAGCGCCATTTTGAAATTCTTTGTTAATTGACCGATTTCGTTCAAAATCGATATTTAGGGCTGCCTGTGATTACAGAACAGGAAACTGGTATCAAAATTTAAAAAAAATCAGCGCCATTTTGAAATTCTTTGTTAATTGACCGATTTCGTTCACAATCGATACTAAATATCGATTGTGAACGAAATCGGATTCCCTGGGGATTCAAAACAGGAAACTGTTACCAAAAAAAAAAAAAACCAGCGCCATTTTGAAATTCTTTGTTAATTGACCGATTTCGTTCAAAATCGATATTTAGGGCTCCCTGTGATTACAGAACAGGAAACTGGTATCAAAATTTTAAAAGAATCAGTGCCATTTTGAAATTCTTTGTTGATTGACCGATTTCATTCAAAATCGATATTTAGGACTCCCTGGGGATACAAAACAGGAAACTGTTACCAAAATAAAGAAAATACAGCGCCATTTTGAAATTCATTGTTAATTGACCGATTTCGTTCAAAATCGATATTTAGGGCTACCTGTGATTACAGAACAGGAAACTGGTATCAAAATTAAAAAAAAACAGCGCCATTTTGAAATTCTTTGTTAACTGACCGATTTCGTTCAAAATCGATATTTAGGACTCCCTGGGATCACAAAACAGGAAACTGGTACCAGAATTTAAAAAATCAACGCCATTTTCAAATACTTTGTGAATTGACCGATTTCGTTCAAAATCGATATTTAGGATTCCCTGGGATCACAAAACAGGAAACTGGTACCGGAATTTTAAAAATCAACGCCATTTTGAAATTCTTTGTTTATTGACCGATTTCGTTCAAAATCGATATTTGGGGCTCCCTGGGATTACAAAACAGGAAACTGATTCCAAAATTTTAAAAAATCTGCGCCATTTTGAAATTCTGTGTTAATTGACCGATTTTGTTCAAAATTGATATTTAGGACTCCCTGGGATCACAAAACAGGAAACTGGTACCAGAATTTAAAAAATCAACGCCATTTTGAAATACTTTGTGAATTGACCGATTTCGTTCAAAATCGATATTTAGGACTCCCTGGGATCACAAAACAGGAAACTGATACCAAAATTTTAAAAAATCTGCGCCATTTTGAAATGCTTCGTTAATTGACCGATTTGGTTCAAAATCTATATTTAGGACTTCCTGGGATTACAAAACAGGAAACTGGTATCAAAATTTTAAAAAATCAGCGCCATTTTGAAATTCCTTGTTACAGAACCGATTTTGTTCAAAATCGATATGTAACGATCCCTAGGATCACAAAACAGGAAACTGTTACCAAAATTTTAAAAAATCAGCGCCATTTTGAAATTCTGTGTTAAATGACCGATTTTGTTCAAATTCGATATTTAGGACTCCCTGGGATCACAAAACAGGAAACTGGTACCAGAATTTAAAAAATCAACGCCATTTTGTAATTCTTTGTTAATTGACCGATTTTGTTCAAAATCGATATCTGAGGATCCCTGCGATTACAAAACAGGAAACTGATACCAAAGTTGTAAAAAATCAGCGCCATTTTTTTTTTATCACAACCCGTGAGCTGCTTTAGCAGCTCACGCACAGAGCGATAAACTAGTTATTTATACTATATATAGCTCGATTACCACTCACTGACTCACTCACTCATTGACATAATTGTTCTCCTAGAAAGAGACAGAAAACGATACATTGATGTATGGGAGATGTGTACGAGTGCGGGAGTCGAGTGGGGAAAAATTATGACATTTCGGAAAAACAAGATGGCGGCCGACGTGATTCTTGTAACTCTCTTGTTTTCCAACCGATTTCTTTGCAATTCACAATGATTGAAGAAATTAGGAAACGGTCAACAGAAAAGGTGGAAAAAATTGGAAAAACAAGATGGCGGCCGAGCTGTAGTGTTTTAAAATTTTTGATTTTTCGACCCCGAACCGCGGCGCCACAGATCCGAAACGGCGGGGTCGAGCATAATTTTTTTTTCTATTCCCGCCTAAAATTATCCTGTATTTTGACAGAATGGGGGTGGTTTTTAAAAATTCAAGATGGCGGCTGTCCCGGCGGCCGTTCGGCTCGAGTTACGAAAAAACGCCATTTTAAAATTCAAATTTCTCACAGTTGGCAACGTCGGAGCGTTTCAACTTCTACGGGGAGATTGTGTGTACAGACTTGAGGTATGGATTGGGGGAATAAAATTACCCCATTTCTCGGGAAAATTTCAAGATTTACCCCAAAAATAAAAAAATCGAAATACGAATTTTTAAAAAAATTCGAGTACGAGCGACCACGTGTGTCACTTGTACGAATGACATTTGGGTATTTTCGTCGCCGAGGTCTGGCAACACTGGAATTTATCAAAGAAAAAGTGATTTTCGACATGGTCTTTTTTCAGGGGCTATCATTTCGGATGGGTGCGAGCGAGATGAAAAATTGAAACGTCGTCAGAAGCGGTGTATCCTGTAGTTCACGGGAAAATTATAAAACTATGTAAAATGTTTCTGTGAAACGAGATGGCGGCCATTTTGTATTCTTTTTGTGTTTTTGAAAATTTCAGTTACGTCTTAGAGGCGGTTGGCAACATTTGGGAAAGTTGACATGTATAGATCGATTGTGTAACTCGACGGGCAGTATCGAGAAATAACAACAGTGTTGCCACATTCGGGGTAGTTTTCCAGATTTTCCCTAAAAACTTCTTCCTGTAAAATTTTGTATGAAATTTTTTTTTCCACTTATGGCTTCGTATGGAAGTCAGAAAATATAACTTGAAGAAAATATGGAGACACCTGATGATTGAGGATTTCGGAGACGGGTGAAGGGCACGGCAAGGGTATTGAAGATAGGTGGGGGGTGCTCGAACAAATGTCACTCGAAACCTCATCCAATTGGCGATGAGTTTAAAAAAAACTCAAAAATGGTGGATTCAAGATGGCTGCCATACAAATTTCGTCCGTGTCTATCTCGGAGAGTATAAGAGATGGAAGTGTGCTTTCTTGGCAAGAGATGACCAGGACGAGGAGTTCTATTTGGCGAAATGAAAAAAAATTCAAGATGGCGGAACTTTTTTTTCATACCAATTTATATGGCAAATATTGAAGATACTGCAAGTATAGAACTATGCAAGATTTTGATACGGTTACGTTTTACCCACGACGGGGCTCCCTGGGATTACAATATAGGAAACTGATACCGAAGTTTTAAAAAATCAGCGCCATTTTGAAATTCATTGTTTATTGGCCGATTTCGTTCAAAATCGATATTTAAGACTCCTTGGGGTTACAAAACAGGAAACTATTACCAAAATTTTTAAAAAATAGCGCCATTTTGAATTTCTTTGTTAACTGATCGATTTCGTTCAAAATCGATATTTAGGGCACCCTGGGATTACAAAACAGGAAACTGGTACCAAAATTTTCAAAAATAACCGGTATTTTGAAATTTTTTCTTAATAGACCGATTTCGTTCAAAATGGATATTTAGGACTCCCTGGGGATACAAAACAGGGAACTGTTACTATAATAAAGAAAATACAGCGCCATTTTGAAATTCTTTGTTAATTGACCGATTTCGTTCTAAATCGATATTTAGGGCTCCCTGTGAATACAGAACAGGAAACTGGTATCAAAATTAAAAAAAAAATCAGCGCCATTTTGAAATTCTTTGTTGATTGACCGATTTCGTTCAAAATCGATATTTAGGACTCCCTGGGGATACAAAACAGGAAACTGTTACCAAAATAAAGAAAAAACAGCGCCATTTTGAAATTTTTTGTTAATTGACCGATTTCGTTCAAAATCGATACAGTAAAGACTGTGCTACTTGTAAGTCTAACCACATCCCGTGAGCTGCTTTAGCAGCTCGCGCACAGAGCGAAAAACTAGTTATAATATATATAGCTCGATTACCACTCACTGACTCATTGACATAATTGTTCTCCTAGAAAGAGACAGAAAACGATGTAATGATGTATGGGAGATCTGTTTGAGTGCGCGAGTCGAGTAGGGAAAAATTATGACATTTCGGAAAAACAAGATGGCGGCCGACTAGCTATTTGTAACTCTTTTGTTTTCCAACCGGTTTCGTTGCAACTCGCAGTGATTGAAGAAATTAGGAAACGATCTAGAGAAAAAGTGAAAAAAATTGGAAAAACAAGATGGCGGCCGAGCTGTAGTGTTTTAAAATTTTTGATTTTTCGACCTCGAACCGCGGCGCCACAGATCCGAAACGGCGCGGTCGAGCACAATTTTTTTTTTCTATTCCCGCCTACAATTATCCTGTATTTTGACAGAATGGGGGAGGTTTTTAAAAATTCAAAATGGCGGCTGTCACGGCGGCCGTTCGGTTTGAGTTACGAAAAAACGCAATTTTAAAATTCAAATTTCTCGCAGTTGGCAACGTCGGAGCGTTTCGACTTCTACTGGGAGATTGTGGGTACAGACTCGAGGTAGGGATTGGGGAAAAAAAATTACCCCATTTCTCGGGAAAATTTCAAGATTTACCCCAAAAACTAAAAAATCGAAATACGAACTTTTTTAAAAATTCGAGTACGAGCAACCACGTGTCCCACTTGTACGAATGACATTTGGGTATTTTCGTCGCCGAGGTCTGGCAACACTGGAATTTATCAAAGAAAAAGTGATTTTCGACATGGTCTTTTTTCAGGGGCTATCATGTCGGCTGGGTGTGAGCGAGATGAACAATTGAAACGTCGTCAGGAGCGGTGTATCCTGTAGTTCACAGGAAAATTATGAAACTATGCAAAAACATTCTGTGAAACGAGGTGGCGGCCATTTTGTATTCTTTTTGTGTTTTTGAAAATTTCTATCACGTCTTAGAGGCGGTTGGCAACATTTGGGAAAGTTGACATGTATGGATCGATGGTGTAACTCGACGGGCAGTATCGAGATATCAAAACAGTGTTGCCACATTTGGGGTAGTTTTCCAGAATTTCCCTAAAAACTTCCTCCTGTAAAATTTTGTATGAAAAATTTTTTTTTCACTGCTGGCTTCGTATGGAAATCAGAAAATATAACTTGAAGAAAAATATGGAGACAGCTCATGATTGAGGATTTCGGAGACGGGTGAAGGGCACGGCCAGGGTATTGAAGATAGGTGGGGGGTGCTCGAACAAATGTCACTCGAAACCTCATCCAATTGGCAGAAAGTTTAAAAAAACTCAAAAATTGTGGATTCAAGATGGCTGCCATACAAATTTCGTTAGTGTCTATCTCGGAGAGTATAAGAGATGGAAGTGTGGTTCCATGGCAAGAAATGATCAGGACGAGGAGGTCTATTAAGCGAAATAAAAAAAAATTCAAGATGGCGGAATATTTTTTTCATACCAAATTATATGGCGAATATTGAAGAGACTACAAGTGTAGAACTATGTTACATTTTGATACGGTTCCGTCTCACCCACGACGAGGCTCCCTGGGATTACGAAATAGGAAACTGATATCAAAGTTTTAATAAATCAGCGCCATTTTGAAATTCTTTGTTAATTGACCGATTTCGTTCAAAATCGATATAAGGGCTCACTCGGATTACAAAACAGGAAACTGGTAACAAAATTTTAAAAAACAGCGCCATTTTGAAATTCTTTGTTAATTGACCGATTTCGTTCAAAATCGATATTTAGGGCTCCCTGTGATTACAGAACAGGAAACTGGTATCAAAATTTTAAAAAAATTAGCGCCATTTTGAAATTCTTTGTTAATTGACCTATTTCGTTCAAAATCGATATTTAGGACTCCCTGGGGATACAAAACAGGAAACTGTTACCAAAATAAAAAAAACCAGCGCCATTTTGAAATTCTTTGTTAATTGACCGATTTCGTTCAAAATCGATATTTAGGACTCCCTGGGGATACAAAACAGGAAACTGTTACCAATATAAAAGAAAAAACAGTGTCATTTTGAAATTCTTTGTTAATTGATCGATTTCGTTCAAAATCGATATCTGAGGATCCCTGGGATTACAATACAGGAAACTGATACCAAAGTTTTAAAAAATCAGCGCCATTTTTAAATTCTTTGTTATTGTAGCGATTTCGCTCAAAATCAATATTTAGGGCTTCCTGGGATTACAAAACAGGAAGCTGATACCAAAGTTTTAAAAATCAGCGTTATTTTGAAATTCTTTGTTAAGTGACCGATTTCGCTCAAAATCGATATTTAGGGCTCCCTGGGGTTACAAAACAGGACACTGGTACCAAAGTTGTAAAAAATCATGCCATTTTGAAATTATTTGGGAATTGACCGATTTCTTTCAAAATCGATATTTAGGGCTCCCTGTGATTACAGAACAGGAAACTGGTACCAAAATTTTACAAAACCAGCGCCATTTTGAAATTCTTTGTTAATTGACAGATTTCGTTCAAAATCGATATCTGAGGATCCCTGGGATTAAAAAACAGGAAACTGATACAAAAGTTTTAAAAAATCAGCGCCATTTTGAAAATCTTATTAAATTTACCGATTTCGTTCAAAATCGATGTTTAGGACTCCCTGGGATTTCAAAACAGGAAACTGATACCAAAATTGAAAAAAATCAGCGCTTTTTTAAATTCTATGTTATTGTAGCGATTTCGCTCAAAATCCTTAATTAGGGCTTCCTGGGATTACAAAACAGGAAACTGATACCAAAGTTTTAAAAATCAGCGTTATTTTGAAATTCTTTGGGAATTGACCAATTTAGTTCAAAATTGATATTTAGGACTCCCTGGGAATACAATACAGGAAACTGATATGAAATTTTAAAAAAATCTGCGCCATTTTGTAATTCTTTTTTAATTGACCGATTTTGTTCAAAATCGATATCTGAGGATCCCTGGGATTACAAAACAGAAAACTGATACCAAAGTATTAAAAAATCAGCGCCATTTTGTATTTTTTTTTAATCACAACCCGTGAGCTGCTTTAGCAGCTCACGCACAGAACGAAAAACTAGTTATACTATATATAGCTCGATTACCACTCACTCACTCACTGACTCATTGACATAATTGTTCTCCTAGAAAGAGACAGAAAATGATACAATGATGTATGGGAGAAGTGTTCCAGTGCGGGAGTCGAGTAGGGAAAAATTATGACATTTCAGAAAAACAAGATGGCGGCTGACGTGATTCTTGTAACTCTTTTGTTTTCTGACCGATTACGTTACAACTCGCAGTGATGGAAGAAATTAGGAAAAGATCTATAGAAAAGGTGGAAAAAATTGGGAAAACAAGATGGCGGCCGAGCTGCAGTGTTTTAAAATTTTTGATTTTTCGACCTCGAACCGCGGCGCCACAGATCCGAAACGGCGTGGTCGAGCATAATTTTTTTTTCTGTTCCCGCCTACAATTATCTTGTATTTTGACAGAATAGGGGTGGTTTTTAAAAATTCAAGATGGCGGCTGTCGCGGCGGCCGTTCGGTTCGAGTTACGAAAAAACGCAATTTTAAAATTCAAATTTCTCGCAGTTGGCAACGTCGGAGCGTTTCGACGTCTATGGGGCGATTGTGTGTACAGACTCGAGGTATGGATTGGGGAAAAAAAATTACCCCATTTCTCGGGAAAATTTCAAGATTTACCCCAAAAACAAAAAAATCAAAATACGTAGTTTTTGCAAAATTCGAGTATGGGCAACCACGTGTCTCACTTGTACAAATGACATTTGGGTATTTTCGTCGCCGAGGTCTGGCAACACTGGAATTAATCAAAGAAAAAGTGATTTTCGACATGGTCTTTTTTCAGGGGCTATCATTTCGGCTGGGTGCGAGCGAGTTGAAAAATTGAAACTTCAGCAGGAGCGGTATATCCTGTAGTTCACGGGAAAATTATAAAACTATCTGAAATGTTTCTGTGAAACGAGGTGGCGGCCATTTTGTATTCTTTTTGTTTTTTTAGAAAATTTCAATCGCGTCTTACAGGCGGTTGGCAACATTTGGGAAAGTTGACATGTATGGATCGATTGTGTAACTCGACGGGCAGTATCGATAAATCAAAACAGTGTTGCCACATTCGGGGTAGTTTTCTAGATTTTCCCCAAAAATTTCCTCCTGTAAAATTTTGTATGAAAATTTTTTTTTCACTGATGGCTTCGTATAGAAATCAAAAAATATAACTTGAAGAAAAATATGGAGACAGCTGATCATTGAGGATTTCGGAGACGGGTAAAGGACACGGTGAGGGTACTGAAGATAGATGGGGTGTGCTCGAACAAATGTCACTCGAAACCTCATCCAATCAGCGATGAGTTTAAAAAAAATTCAAAAATGGTGGATTCAAGATGGCTGCCATACAAATTTCGTCAGTGTCTATCTCGGAGAGTATGAGAGAGGGACGTGTGGTTTCTTGACAAGAGATGATCAGGACGAGGAGGTCTATTAAGCGAAATGAAAAAAAATTCAAGATGGCGGAATTTTGTTTTTCATACGAAATTATATGGCGAATATTAAAGAGACTGCAAGTATAGAACTTTGCAAGATTTGTATACGGTTCCGTTTTACCCACGACGGGGCTCCCTAGGATAACGAAACAGGAAACTAATTCCAAAATTTTCAAAAATCAGCGCCATTTTGAAATTCTTTGTTAATTGACCGATTTGGTTCGAAATCGATATTTAGAACTTCTTGGCATTACAAAACAGGAAACTGGTACCAAGATTTAAAAAATTTAGCGCCATTTTTAAATTCTTTGTTATTGTAGCGATTTCGTTCAAAATCGATATTTAGGTCTCGATGGGGTTACTAAACAGTAAACTGTTACCAAAATTTAAAACAAACCAGCACTATTATGAAATTCTTTGTTAATTGACCGATTTCGTTCAAAATCGATGTTTAGGACTCCCTGGGATTTCAAAACAGGAAACTCATACCAAAATTGTAAAAAATCAGTGTCATTTTTAAATTCTTTGTTAATTGACCGATTTCGTTCAAAATCGATATTTAGGACTCCCTGGGATAACAAAACAGGAAACTGGTACCAAAATTTTAAAAAACCAGCGCCATTTAGAAATTCTTTGTTAATTGACCGATTTCGTTCAAAATCGATATTCAGGACTCCCTGGGATCACAAAACAGGAAACTGGTACCAAAATTTTAAAAACTCAGCGCCATTTTGAAATTCTTTGTTCTTGTAGCGATTTCGTTCAAAATCAATATTTAGGACTTCCTGGTATTACAAAACAGGAAACTGGTACCAACATTTTAAAAACTCAGCGCCATTTTGAAATTCTTTGTTCTTGTAGCGATTTCGTTCAAAATCAATATTTAGGACTTCCTGGTATTACAAAACAGGAAACTGGTACCAAAATTTTAAAAAAACCCAGCGCCATTTTGAAATTCTTTGTTAATTGACCGATTTCGTTCAAAATCGATATTCAGGACTCCCTGGCATCACAAAACAGGAAACTGGTACCAAAATTTTAATAACTCAGCGCCATTTTGAAATTCTTTGTTCTTGTAGCGATTTCGTTCAAAATTAATATTTAGGACTTCCTGGTATCACAAAACAGGAAACTGGTACCAAAATTTTAAAAACTCAGCGCCATTTTGAAAATCTTTGTTAATTTACAGATTTAGTTCAAAATCGATATCTGAGGATCCCTGGGATTACAAAACAGGAAACCGATACCAAAGTTTTAACAAATCAGCGCCATTTTGAAATTATTTGTGAATTGACCAATTTAGTTCTAAATTGATATTTAGGACTCACTGGGAATACAATACAGGAAACTGATATGAAATTTTAAAAAAATCTGCGCCATTTTGTAATTCTTTGTTAATTGACCGATTTTGTTCAAAATCGATATCTGAGGATCCCTGGGATTACAAAACAGGAAACTGATACCAAAGTTTTAAAAAATCAGCGCCATTTTGTTTTTTTTTATCACATCCCGTGAGCTGCTTTAGCAGCTCACGCACAGAGCGAAAAACTAGTTATACTATATATAGCTCAATTACCACTCACTGACTGACTGACTGACTCATTGACATAATTGTTCTCCTAGAAAGAGACAGAAAACGATGTAATGATGTATGAGAGATGTGTTCGAGTGCGGGAGTCGAGTAGGGAAAAATTATGACATTTCGGAAAAACAAGATGGCGGCCGACGTGATTTTTGTAACTCTTTTGTTTTCCAACCGATTTCGTTACAACTCGCAGTGATTGAAGAAATTAGGAAACGATCAACAGAGAAAGTGGAAAAAATTGGAAAAACAAGATGGCGGCCGAGCTGTAGTGTTTTAAAATTTTTGATTTTTCGACCCCGAACCGCGGCGCCACAGATCCGAAACGGCGTGGTCGAGAATAATTTTTTTTTCTATTTCCGCCTACAATTGTCCTGTTTTTTGACAGAATGGGAGTGATTTAAAAAAATTCAAGATGGCGGCTGTCACGGCGGCCGTTCGGTTTGAGTTACGAAAAAACGCAATTTTAAAATTCAAATTTCTCGCAGTTGGCAACGTCGGAGCGTTTCGACTTCTTCGGAGAGATTGTGTGTACAGACTCGAGGTATGGATTGGGGGAAAAAAATTACCCCATTTCTCGGGAAAATTTCAAGATTTACCCCAAAAATAAAAAAATCGAAATACGAATTTTTTTAAAAATTCGGGTACGAGCAACCACGTGTGTCACTTGTACGAATGACATTTGGGTATTTTCGTCGCCGAGGTCTGGCAACACTGGAATTTATCAAAGAAAAAGTGATTTTCGACATGGTCTTTTTTCAGGGGCTATCATGTCGGCTGGGTGCGAGCGAGATGAAAGATTGAAACGTCATCAGGAGCGGTGTATCCTGTAGTTCACGGGAAAATTATAAAACTATGTCAAATGATTCTGTGAAACGAGGTGGCGGCCATTTTGTATTCCTTTTGTGTTTTTGAAAATTTCGATCACGTCTTAGAGGCGGTTGGCAACATTTGGGAAAGTTGACATGTATGGATCGATTGTGTAACTCGACGGGCAGTATCGAGAAATCAAAACAGTGTTGCCACATTCGGGGTAGTTTTCAACATTTTCCCTAAAAACTTCCTCCTGTAAAATTTTGTATGAAAAATTTTTTTTTCACTGCTGGCTTCGTATGGAAGTCAGAAAATATAACTTGAAGAAAAATATGGAGACACCTGATGATTGAGGATTTTGGAGACGGGTAAAGGGCACGGCCAGGGTATTGAAGATAGGTGGGGGGTGCTCGAACAAATGTCACTCGAAACCTCATCCAATTGGCGATGAGTTTAAAAAAAACTCAAAAATGGTGAATTCAAGATGGCTGCCATACAAATTTCGTTAGTGTCTATCTCGGAGAGTATGAGAGATGGAAGGGTGGTTTCTTGGCAAGAGATGATCAGGACAAGGAGGTCTATTTAGCGAAATGAAAAAAAATTCAAGATGGCGGAATATTTTTTTTCATACCAAATTATATGGCGAACATTGAAGAGCCTACAAGTGTTGTAGTAGTGTTTAGTAATTGACCAAATTGTTCTCCTAGAAAATAAACAGAAAACGATACAATTATGTTAGGGAGATGTGTTCGGGTGCGGGAGTAGGGAAAAATTATGAAATTTCGGAAAAACAAGATGGCGGCCGATATGATTCTTGCAACTCTTTTGTTTTCCAACCGATTTCGTTACAACTCGCAATTATTGAACCAATTAGGAAACGATTAGTAGAAAAAGTGGAAAATATTGGAAAAACAAGATGGCGGCCAAGCTGTAGTGTTTTCAAATTTTGATTTTTAGACCCGAACCGCTGCGCCACAGATCCGAAACGGCGTGGTCGAGCATAATGTTTTTTTCTATTTCCGCCTACAGTTATCCTGTATTTTGACAGAATGGGGGTGGTTTTTCAAAATTCAAGATGGCGGCGGTCACGGCGGCCGTTCTGTTTGAGTTACGAAAAAACGCAATTTTTAAAATTGAAATTTCTCGCAGTTGGCAATGTCGGAGCGTTTCGACTTCTACGGGGAGATTGTGTGTACAGACTCGAGGTATGGATTGGGGAAAACAAATTACCCCATTTCTCGGGAAAATTTCAAGATGTACCCCAAAAACAAAAAATCGAAATACGTAGTTTTTGCAAAATTCGAGTATGGGCAACCGCGTGTCTCACTTGTACGAATGACATCTGGGTATTTTCGTCGCCAAGGTCTGGCAACACTGGAATTTATCAAAGAAAAAGTGATTTTCGACATGGTCTTTTTTCAGGGGCTATCATTTCGGCTGGGTGCGAGCGAGATGAAAAATTTAAACGTCATCAGGAGCGGTGTAACCTTTTGTTCACGGGAAAATTATAAAACTATGTCAAATGATTCTGTGAAACGAGGTGGCGGCCATTTTGTATTATTTTTGTGTTTTTGAAAATTTCAATCACATCTTAGAGGCGGTTGGCAACATTTGGGAAAGTTGACATGTATGGATCGATGGTGTAACTCGACGGGCAGTATCGAGAAATAAAAACAGTGTTGCCACATTCGGGGTAGTTTTCCAGATTTTCCCTAAAAACTTGCTCCTGTAAAATTTTGTATGAATTTTTTTTCCACTTATGGCTTCGTATGGAAGTCAGAAAATATAACTTGAAGAAAAATATGGAGACAGCTGATGATTGAAGAGTTCGGAGACGGGTAAAGAGCACGGCCAGGGTATTGAAGATAGTTGGGGGGTGCTCGAACAAATGTCACTCGAAACCTCATCCAATTGGCGATGAGCTAAAAAAAACTCAAAAATGGTGGATTCAACATGGCTGCCATACAAATTTCGTTAGTGTCTGTCTCGGAGAGTATGAGAGATGGAAGTGTGGTTTCTTGGCAACAGATGATCAGGACGAGGAGGCCTATTTGGCGAAATGAAAAAAAATTCAAGATGGCGGAATATTTTTTTTCATACCAAATTATATGGCGAATATTGGAGAGACGTTACAAGTGATACGGTTCTGCTTTACCCACGAAGGGGCTCCCTGGGATTACAAGACAGGAAACTGGTACTTCTTCTTGGTAAATTCTTTGTTAATTGACCGATTTGGTTCGAAATCGATATTTAGGACTCCCTGGGGATACAAAACAGGAAACTGTTACCAAAATAAACAAAAACCAGCGCCATTTTGAAATTCTTTGTTAATTGACCGATTTCGTTCAAAATCGATATTTAGGGCTGCCTGTGATTACAGAACAGGAAACTGGTATCAAAATTTAAAAAAAATCAGCGCCATTTTGAAATTCTTTGTTAATTGACCGATTTCGTTCACAATCAATACTAAATATCGATTGTGAACGAAATCGGATTCCCTGGGGATTCAAAACAGGAAACTGTTACCAAAATAAAAAAAACCAGCGCCATTTTGAAATTCTTTGTTAATTGACCGATTTCGTTCAAAATCGATATTTAGGGCTCCCTGTGATTACAGAACAGGAAACTGGTATCAAAATTTTAAAGGAATCAGTGCCATTTTGAAATTCTTTGTTGATTGACCGATTTCGTTCAAAATCGATATTTAGGACTCCCTGGGGATACAAAACAGGAAACTGTTACCAAAATAAAGAAAATACAGCGCCATTTTGAAATTCATTGTTAATTGACCGATTTCGTTCAAAATCGATATTTAGGGCTACCTGTGATTACAGAACAGGAAACTGGTATCAACATTAAAAAAAAAACAGCGCCATTTTGAAATTCTTTGTTAACTGACCGATTTCGTTCAAAATCGATATTAAGGACTCCCTGGGGATACAAAACAGGAAACTGTTACCAAAATAAAGAAAAAACAGCGCCATTTTGAAATTCTTTGTTAATTGACCGATTTCGTTCAAAATCGATACAGTAAAGACTGTGCTACTTGTAAGTCTAACCACATCCCGTGAGCTGCTTTAGCAGCTCGCGCACAGAGCGAAAAACTAGTTATACTATATATAGCTCAATTACCACTCACTGACTGACTGACTGACTCATTGACATAATTGTTCTCCTAGAAAGAGACAGAAAATGTTATAATGATGTATGGGAGATGTGTTCGAGTGCGGGAGTCGAGTAGGGAAAAATTATGACATTTCGGAAAAACAAGATGGCGGCCGACGTGATTCTTGTAACTCTTTTGTTTTCCAACCGATTTCGTTGCAACTCGCAGTGATTGAAGAAGTTAGGAAACGATCTATAGAAAAAGTGGAAAAAATTAGAAAAACAAGATGGCGGCCGAGCTGTAGTGTTTTAAAATTTTTGATTTTTCGACCCCGAACCGCGGCGCCACAGATCTGAAACGGCGGGGTCGAGCATGATTTTTTTTTCTATTTCCGCCTACAATTATCCTGTATTTTGACAGAATGGGGGTGGTTTTCAAAAATTCAAGATGGCGGCTGTCACGGCGGCCGTTCGGTTTGAGTTACGAAAAAACGCAATTTTAAAATTCAAATTTCTCGCAGTTGGCAACGTCCTAGCGTTTCGACTTCTACTGGGAGATTGTGGGTACAGACTCGAGGTAGGGATTGGGGAAAAAGTTTACCCCATTTCTCGGGAAAATTTCAAGATTTACCCCAAAAATTAAAAAATCGAAATACGCAGTTTTTGCAAAATTCGAGTATGAGCAACCACGTGTCCCACTTGTACGAATGACATTTGGGTATTTTCGTCGCCGAGGTCTGGCAAAACTGGAATTTATCAAAGAAAAAGTGATTTTCGACATGGTCTTTTTTCAGGGGCTATCATGTCGGCTGGGTGCGAGCGAGATGAACAATTGAAACGTGGTCAGGAGCGGTGTATCCTGTAGTTCACAGGAAAATTATGAAACTATGCAAAAACATTCTGTGAAACGAGGTGGCGGCCATTTTGTATTCTTTTTGTGTTTTTGAAAATTTCTATCACGTCTTAGAGGCGGTTGGCAACATTTGGGAAAGTTGACATGTATGGATCGATGGTGTAACTCGACGGGCAGTATCGAGATATCAAAACAGTGTTGCCACATTTGGGGTAGTTTTCCAGAATTTCCCTAAAAACTTCCTCCTGTAAAATTTTGTATGAAAAATTTTTTTTTCACTGCTGGCTTCGTATGGAAATCAGAAAATATAACTTGAAGAAAAATATGGAGACAGCTGATGATTGAGGATTTCGGAGACGGGTGAAGGGCACGGCCAGGGTATTGAAGATAGGTGGGGGATGCTCGAACAAATGTCACTCGAAACCTCGTCCAATTGGCAGAAAGTTTAAAAAAACTCAAAAATTGTGGATTCAAGATGGCTGCCATACAAATTTCGTGAGCGTCTATCTCGGAGAGTATGAGAGATGGAAGTGTGGGTTCTTGGCAAGAGATGATCAGGACGAGGAGGTGTATTTAGCGAAATGAAAAAAAATTCAAGATGGCGGAATATTTTTTTTCATACCAAATTATATGGCGAATATTGAAGATACTGCAAGTATAGAACTATGCAAGATTTTAATACGGTTCCGTTTTACCCACGACGAGGCTCCCTGGGATTACAAAACAGGAAACTGAAACCAAAGTTTTAAAAATCAGCGCCATTTTGAAATTCTTTGTTAATTGACCGATTTCGTTCAAAATCGATATTTAGGACTCCCTGGGGATACAAAACAGGAAACTGTTACAAAAATAAAAAAAACCAGCGCCATTTTGAAATTCTTTGTTAATTGACCGATTTCGTTCAAAATCGATATTTAGGGCTCCCTGTGATTACAGAACAGGAAACTGGTATCAAAATTAAAAAAAAACAGCGCCATTTTTTTTTTTTCAATCACAAACCGTGAGCTGCTTTAGCAGCTCACGCACAGAGCGAAAAACTAGTATATGTATATATACTTTATGTACTTGTATGTACTATATCGTGTATGCATTTCTTATTTATTTATTTGTAAAATATAGAACCATCCCGCGCTCCGGTTTATTTATCCTTTCACCAAAGGATGTCTGTAAGAGATTGCTTTAGCAATAAGCCCGCCTTTGCACATTCCTATGTAGTTTTACTAGTTATTACTGCTTTTAAACTGTATACTGTATATTTTGTGTGTGCAATAAAGATATCTAACTAATAATAATAAAGTCTACTAATAATAGTACATTATTGCAAAGGCTGGGAAATAGGCAATTGCAGGTCGAGTATGAGTTTGAAGGCCGAGCCGTAGGCAAGGACTTCACTAATACGAGACAGGCAATTGCCATTTCCGCCGAGGCATATATAGTGCTTTTCTCAAAAGAATGCAGGGAAATAAAACATTCTTTTTACCTTTGTCACTAAATATATATCATCTGAGGCTTTAATTAAAAATTGCTTAATGTTTTCGCCAGTAAAAATTTTCGATTTCTTGCTTTTGAATCCGGTCGATTGTCGTTTAAGAAAAGTAGTTAAGTTCCCATAATTTTTCAAGTTAATGCCGTTTTTAACATGAACTGTACCTACATTTCAGTATTATGGCAGAATAAATTGCCCATAATGTAGATGGCTTTTTAGTTTTATCAATCTAATTAAAATACGCCAAAAATACTGTTTCGGAGAAAATGTTCACATTTTTCGCGTTTTTCCAACTCATAAAATTTTCATATACTTTCATGTATTTTTCTTTGGACTTCGCTGGAAGCAGGTTTTCCATTGCCAAATTGGCTTCTGATCTTAAATCTGGTGGAGTACAATCAATCTCCATTTCACTCTCTGAACCGTTGGAACTCATTTTACTTATTATTAAATTTATATTTATTTATGTAAATAACAAATCAAGACGAATTTTCAGCTTTGCCGCCAAATTTTTTTTATCATCTGTGCCGACAGGCAAACGCATATATGGCTATACAGCCACCAATTTGTACTAAGCAAAGAAACTACGGTATGCCAAGAATGACAAAAGAAATCCGATCAAAGAGTATTTAATAACCCCAGCACGCCGTTTCATACAACACTGCAGGAGCGTTGTAATGTTCCAAATTCAAAAAACGCTCCTGCAATGGATTTGATTTTCTTTGTCCGAAAATTCGATACTTCGCGTGTTCTTTTTTCGAAAACAATGACAATATTTCCATGCACGTTTGAGAAAAGTAACTAACTGGCGATCTTAGTGTTCAACAAGTAAGAGGAGCGCAGATCGGTGCCGGCGCCCTCCTGCGGGAAATACTGCTCGGTGCAGGCGCTCTCTGAGCCGAGCCGGTTGACCAGGTCCTTGAGCGCCACCAGCGCCTCCGCGTCTGCCAAGTCGCCCGCCACCGCTAACAGCTGGGGAAGTAATAATCTAGGCAATGAGGTGGTCCTTGTATGGAGACCCCCGCATTAAATCCTCAGTCGATGAAACTTTGTATTAGCTGGGTTGTAGTATTGGATAATCCAAAACTTACACAAAAATATCCACCAAAAAAAAGCATCTGGAAATTAGGTATTTATACCTAAAACTTAATATTTATGAATGAATATTTACTCGATTTATTTTTAAAATAATAGTAGGTAGTATATTTACACTCAAAACCGAAATATCAAATGAAATAATCATGCAGAACATCGATATTTAAACCGATTTTATTATCAAATCTAAACTGCGTTTACGCGATAATGTACCTTCCTGCTTTAACAATTGGGTATAACATAAAAGAACCTTCCTTTCTGATTGTTTATTGGATATTTATAATATACGTTTAACTCATGATACTCTATAAAGTTTCGTCGCCTGAGGAATTATTGTTGGGGTCAACTAGCTTTATTGCCTAGACTATAAGGCGTCAAACCCGAAACTAGCGACGGCCGAGCGACGGCGCCAGCGGGGCGATGTGGTACGAGAGCTAGCGACGAATTTCGGGAAGGCCCTTTAGGCAAACTGAAATTGTGAAAAACTATAATTTCGTCAACTGGCGAATCCAGTCCTGCCAGTCTGGTAGAGCGTTTGCGGTTATTTCTCTTCAAAAATATTTTATTAAAATTCCCAAAAAATATACTTTTGGCAATCGGAAATTTTAATCAAGTATTTATTGAGTAATTTCAATAATACCTGCAAATCGCCAGACAATTTTTGCGGTTTTAAACGTGAATAAAGTTTTCAAATGAGTACGATAAAATTGCGGCGAAATTCGTCGCCAGCTCTCCGACTAATCGCATCGCCCTGCTGCCGCCGTCGCCCCGCCACAACTCATTTCGTGCCCGTACACTAAGTGTTAGCTCTATAGAGCGAACTTTGACTCTGCTTAGACATAAGACATGGTTCAAACGAGACAGATTTATGTTACTTACATAAGTCCATCTCGTTTTAACTCTGAGTAAAGGCTGAGCCAAGTCTGAGTACGCTCTATAGATCTCAGCATAAGACCAGCTCAGACCAGGCGCGTTTGGAACCCTCGTAGCTTTAGTTTTAAGATACCGTGGTTAATTATCACTTATTATTATACTTTGTAAACGTGACGTTCAGAAGGTGTGCTTTGTAGGTACCTATTTTGAATAAACATACTTTCAGTTTGAGTTTAAGATTCCTATTTGGTTTTCTAAATCGTTTGAACTCCTGTCCGTGAACAATGCTCCGATTTGAATACGGCTTCGATAGCGAAATTTGGATCTAGATCGCGACTCCTTCGGATTGATATTCAGATCTGACGTAAGGTGGAAAAAGCCTTACCTTGTTCGGTGGACAGTCGCGCAAAGCTCTCCCGGCGGCTACAATAGCCTCCTCCCATTCCACGGGCGTGAGGTTGCCGCGACTGTCGGCGATCATCGGCGTCACTAGGCGTTGTCGCTTCAAGCCGTCGCAGGCGAAACGAGACTTGTCCGATAGCCATTCCTCGTTGATCTCCTGCAAAGTACGTAATAAGTGAAATCTTTTGAGTAGGGAAATGGTAATTATTCCCTAGAAATAATTTTATCAGTCGGTGGTCATCATTTCAACCCATCGCTAGCCCACTACAGAGCATGTGTCTTCTCTCAGACTTAGCAGGATTTAGTCCTCCAGCGTAGGCTGGCTAAGAGCGCATCCCGAATATGAGGCCGGCGTCTTAACCACTATCGCCACGATTTTTGACGTGATAACGTCTTATAAATCGATGAACACCGGCTGCACGCACGAAAGTGTCACATTCCGCCTGAGCCTGAGCGTGCAAGTGTGAGCGCGGAACAAGCGATAGAGAGGCACGATCGGCCCAAGCGTTGGCTTGTGACACATTTGTCTCTCTTCTCGCGTGACGTCAGAGCTAGCAGTTCGATTAGTTCTGCTACTGGAACGCTTTCACGCGAGCTTCGAGAGAACTTCTAGTTATATTATAACTTCTAGTTCTTCTAGTCTACTTCTACGTAAAACTATCGTCCGTCAACTGACTTTACAGACAGCCATAATTTTTTTATTAGCACATTTAGTTTTAACAGGCCTGGCCAAGATATAACCCTTCGGCGATTTATTTTAACGTAGATATTTGCCGAGTAATTCTTCTGGACCTGAAAGGTAAAACCACAGAATAGGTAATAGTACGTAAGTATTCTGTGGTTTTAGGTAAGAGCTCTGAATAGCAGTGAAATTTTGAATTCGCTAATAGGAACTGCTCTTTTATACCACGTGGAACACGAAAAGTTCACTGATACCTGGGCTATCAGAGAGCCCAAATATTACCCAAATGATAATCAAATACACTTTGTAAGGAAGAAAGAAAAGAAAGAAAGAAAGAAAGAAAGAAAAGAAATTTATTTCCAAATTGTGCCATACATAACAAGCATACCTAAAGAGGTAGATCACCCCTGCACCTCAACGATCTAAACAAGATCTATTATATAAACAACAATCGATGAGGCGCAGGGATGAACCATATCACGCATGGCACAACCCAAAAAATGGCCCAGGCTGAGCATAATGCTGTATGTTCAGTGCAAGCACTAACCATACAGCGCTGGTTTTCAGCCCAAACCCTGTTTCAGGTGACACCACGGAAAAAAGCTACGTAGCTGCAAGCTAGTAGGATACTTAAAAAACTACTTATAGTTATACTTATAGTAATAGCAAATATATCTAACTAATTATCTATCTATCAAATTAAAGTGCTACACATCCACAAAAACGACCACAAATGTTCATCAGTACTACATACAATTCTCATATCTATGCCATAAAATTAACAATTATACTACTTATAGGTACTATACTACTATATCCTTTATTATAATAATTATTATTAAATATATTAACTACATAAATAAGTTAATGATTGAAAGGAATACACATTTAATATATAAAATATTTAACTTATTAAGCATTATATATTAAAAAGCTAAAGAATAGAGTACTCTGCCACATGATCTTGAAATTCTACCTGTTTCTCCAGAAGGACTTTTTTCAATTTGAATTTAAACGAAACTTTGCTTTTTAAATTCCTTATTGGAGGTGGGATATTATTCCAACATTTTGTGGCAGAGTAAGTAAAAGAGCCTCTAAAAGCGGCCGTGCGATGGAGTGGAATACGGAGCCGATTACGACAGCTACGAAGACGGTCTGTCTCTCCATCACCCACCCACTTAAGTTTATGGGCTAGATAAAAAGGCTTACCCAGTTTAATGACTCCGAAAAGCAACCCAGCAAGATGCAACTTCCTCCGTGATCTCATTTTTAACAAATTATGACTGTTCAAATAGGGGGTGACGTGACTTCATGGAGGAATAGGAAAGCAAAAACGAGCACAAGCGTTCTGCACGCGTTGAATAAGACGTTAAGTTCTACAAAGCAGCCGTGGCCCATACACAACGTCTGCATAATTTAGCTTAGAGAGTACTAAAGCCTCCACCAACTGAATACGAAGTTCTTGAGAGAGATACTTACGAACTTTGTAAAGAATCTTTAGTCGATAAAAGCAATTTCGCACCCGCTCCGCAATATGGTCTTCAAATCTTAGATTAGAGTCCATGAGTAGACCCAAATTACGCGCCAGGAACACTCGCTCTAAGTCATCACCTCTTATACTAACTGCTTGACCCTGCATATTAACTTTACCTACTTGATTTGGAGTTCCAAACAAAATGTATTTAGATTTAGTAGGATTCAGAACAAGAGAATTGTGATCTGACCACTCGGCAATACGATTAAGATCATCGTTAACTTGACTAACAGCAGTTTGGAACTCCTGAGGCTTAAAAGAATAATACAACTGCAAGTCATCTGCATAAAGATGATACTTGCAGTTTTTAATTTGCTGAACCACATCAGCAGCATACAGTATAAAGAGCAGCGGTCCCAACACTGAGCCCTGTGGAACACCTCTGGACACTACAGCAGTAGCTGAAACGAATTTCCTTCCATCTTCATGTACTACTTCCACAAACTGAGTTCTGCCAGATAGATAACTCTCGAACCATTTAACAGCATCAATACCAAATCCATAATAGGATAACTTAGACAATAAGAGCGTAACATTGATGCTGTCAAATGCTCTAGAAAAATCAAGAAGAACCAATAAGGTACACAGTCCAGAATCTTGTGCCACAAGAATATTATCAGTGACGTCTAAAAGGGCCGTCACAGTGCTACGTCCTGCCCTAAAACCCGACTGTAAATCCGGCAAAATCGAGTTCTTCTCAAGGTACATCGACACCTGCGAGAAAACAATTTTCTCTAATATTTTAGAACAACACGGCAAAATACTTATTGGTCTAAGATCTTTAGGCGTGACGGGTTCAGGAATTTTCGGAATCGGGCGAACTAAAGCAACCTTCCAGTCACTTGGAAAAACAGAGGTTGCTATAGAGGTGTTAATAATGCCCCTTATAGTGGCCAGGCTTTTAGGAAGCGTCATCAAGAGCATATCTAAGGTAATTTTATCTGTCCCCTCGGCATTCGGAAGAGCACCTTTGTCCTAAAACTGAGTAAGTAGTAGCACAAAAAATCACATCAACGAAACTACATATCTAGTTCTATCTATGTTTAGTAAATCTATGAGAACATTCACCGAGAGAAATCTGAAA
This sequence comes from Erebia palarica, assembly GCA_964035005.1. Taxonomy (NCBI): domain Eukaryota; kingdom Metazoa; phylum Arthropoda; class Insecta; order Lepidoptera; family Nymphalidae; genus Erebia; species Erebia palarica. The sequence goes on from OZ035983.1 coordinate 33,946,184, forward strand.
GTTTTACATTTAAGAGTGTACTTACTTCATTAGTCCTAGGCAAAATACGTAATACTTCATTGGTACGGGTTGCAACAACTATGTTGCTTCCAAGTGGATCGAGGACATCTACTGAATCAATCTGAAAGAAAAAAATACATTTGATTTATTTATCCTATGATAACAAAAATTTAAAAAAAAAAATTGGCTTTAGTAATGGCGTAATTCGATATTTAGTTTATTTTTAGATCTAGCGTAGTAAAAGAAATATTACGGTGATACTTTTGTATACAGAGGTGAGTAAGAAGTGTGGTCTTAAAGTTTACTCACCCTTCTAGTCTCCCATGGCCTAGCGGCGAAACTGTATGGTTTGGATGTCAGGGCGCCGACAGGGCATAGATCGATAATATTGCCAGATAACTCCGACAGAAACATTTTCTCCACGTAAGTTCCGACCTGCAATGAACAACGCACTTATTAAAAGGTTAAATTCAAAATACTAATTACCTTTTAAGAGTAACTTTGGTATGTAATATTCAATTGGGTGCTAGTCTCAATGACGACGCGTGGTCGGCGGACGCGTTATCGATCGAATACCGCCTACTAACACAGAGCTGAAGATTCACAGTGAAAAGTTGATCAGTGAATATGTTGTTTTAATAAAAAAAAATGTAGAACAGTGTCTCTGTATTAATTAGAAAAGTTGCCTTTAAGAGGTTATTAGTATTCTTAAATCAACCCTACATAAAGTATATTATAAGCTAGGACTGTGCGTTGTTCAGCCTACACCCATTGTTATAAAACTTTGTGACGCAGAACATGACGCCTGCATTCTTAAAAATCATTTTATTCATTCAAAATAAAACAAGAACTCTTCTAAGACTACCGAGCGACAATTATTTACTGTTAATCTATCATATTTAATGTGTAAACCACGATCCAGGATTACCTAGAGTGGGTACCATTTGAGAGTGTGAGTTGTTTTTTTTTCTCTGTGTCTGCAATCAGAGGCAAATTTTAGCAGATGTGTTCAATTATATTTCGCTTCTCTTTGCTGTTCTGATATTAGATGATGTAAAAATTGTTTTATGGTAAAAAATAATTTTTTCATTACCTGCATATCAGTGCCTCTGCCAGTGGTACCGAAGTCGTCAACGCCGGCCACCTCCGAAGCGAAGCGAATACAACGCGTGCAATGGATGCATCGCGTCATGATCGTCTTTATCAACGGACCCACGTCCTTGTCTTCTACAGCCCTATTCATGCAATAACAGTTACAAAATTTAGATAAATACTAGCTGATGCCCGCGACTCTGTCTACATGGTTGAGTTTGGATTGTTTGGATTTTTGGTTCTCACGGGAACTCTTTAACTTTCCGGGATAAAAAATAGCATATGTGTTATTCCAGACTATAATCTATCTCTGTGGCAAATTTCATCCAGATCCATACAGCCGTTCTGGCGTGTTTGAGTAACAAACATCCATCCATCAATTCTTACATCCATCCACCCATCCATCCAAACATTCGAATTTATAATATTAGTATAGAAGTATAGATAACAGGAAAAATTGAAATAAACTGTCCATTCCCGCTGAGTTTGTTGTGGGCCCTTCTCAGACCAGGGCACGTTTGGAACCCTCGTAACTTCAGTATTAAGATACCGTAACTGATTATATAAATATTGATTGATTGATTGATCATTACATAACGTGCGGAGGTCGCAGGTTCGAACCCCGGCAGGGTCAATTTGGGAATTTATAATTTCTGAAATTTCCCTGGTCTGGCCTGGTGGGAGGCTTCGGCCGTCGGCTAATTACCACCCAACCGCCAAAGACCAAGCCAAGCGATTTAGCTTTCCGGCACGATGCCGTGTAGGAACCGAATAGCGGTATGGGTTTTAATGTAAATGTCATGCCCCTAACTGGTTAGCCCGCAACCATCTTAGACTGCATCATCACTTACCATCAGGTTAGATCGCAGTCAATGGCTAACTTGTAGTGGATAAAAAGAATAAAAACAAGTAAAAAAGCTGTTGGGCAACAGTTGAGGAGGCAGGCGTGGCTGGTGTGGCAGATAATATAAAGATAAGTGCTTATACTGCTTTTTCTCAAACATGCTTGGAAATTTGAGCATTATTTTGACAACCTTCTTCAAGATAAATCGAACTTGCCGTACTGGCCAAATACATGCGAGCAGCGGCCGGCAAATGTTGTATGAAAATCCATATCTGTTGTGGTTTAGCGGCCAAATAAATTACATAGTAAATTCATATCTGTCGTTTAATTTTAAAATGGAACGATCTTTTACTCCGAAACATGGCAACTAAGGAGGTAACTTATCAAGGGTTTTATTTAAATATCGAACTAGCTTGCAAATAGAAAGCTGTTTATTGAAAAAAAAAAACAAATGAACAATATAACGCGGGAAAAATTATTGTTGTTCGTTGTTCGTCAGATTAAAACAACGGACACTTGCTTAGAAATGACTTATTACCAAAAATATTTTCAATTTTGAGGTTATTTCAACTTTAACAATCAATCTGCTTGAACAAATAAATACCGTCTTTATCCAATTGTAATAGAGCTGTAAACAGTATGTAGATAAGAAAAGATTCGCCGTTGTTCATCAAAAACATTACAGATGGCGTTAGATATATTAAATTATTGTACTTTCAATAGATGGCATTGCAAGATTCAGAATACTAGCGCACTTAGCACTTTAAGCTCCTTTTATCTTGTTTCTTACGATACGGGTCTAGCGCTGAAGCGGTGGTATTGCATATTATTTTAACCGGTAAGTTATTGATCTGTGGTTAATAATCGAACGACGGAAATGTATAGTAATCAATTTAATACCCATTTATTTATTTTCTAATTAATTTGAAGTGTCCGTTGAATTCTAATATTTGAAATAAAGGTTATAAAATAAACTAATAATTACTGTATATTTTAAACACGTGTTGATTCTTAGGCGAATTTGGTCAATGTCCTTTCATAATTTTCATAACATACAACTTACCTCTTTCCAGAGAAATGAATATCGGTGAATCTACTCTTATCAGATCCGAATGCCATAGATTGATCTTGTAGATCACACTCTCCTCCCTGGTCACAGATGGGGCAGTCCAAGGGATGGTTGACCAAGAGGAACTCCATAACGCCTTCCCTTGCTTTGCGGGTGAGATCAGAGTTGGTTTTCACCCTCATTCCCTTCATGACAGGCATGGCGCAAGCTGCGATAGGTTTGGGTGACTTCTCAACTTCAACTAAGCACATACGGCAGTTGCCAGCTACTGCTAATCTCTCATGGTAACAGAAACGGGGGATCTCCACTCCGGCTTGGGCAGCTGCCTGTTAAGTAGAGTATAAGCTATATTTATGACTACTTTAGGGCTCGTGGAGTGTGTCAGCGATATGCGCAACTTCGGTCTCAGTGACAAATCACATTGCATTGTGCGGGCAAGACGGAATCACCGGCGCACTGTGATTTGTCATTGGAAGTTGCCAGTCACTAAGTAGCCCAATATCCCTGGCACTCTGCACAAGCCCTTAGGTTCACATAATTTGTTTTAATCCCAGAACGTCACAATTCTTGCATATATTATGTACCAAATTTCAGTTGAATTGGTGTAATACTCAGGTTAACAAAACCAACAGATAGACAAAATACTTTCTAATTTATTATATTAGTATGGATAATATAGTTACTACACTATGCAGAGGATTTGTAAACAATATTATAATTACCTGCAAAACAGTTGTACCAGGTGGCACTGATATTGGCTGGTCATCAATGAATACTTCCACATTATCAGGCTGTGGCTGGACCTGGTCAGCGAACTTGCGAACCGTCAGAGGCACCAGGCGTTTCGGACACAGCGCAAGCGCCCTGGACAGCGGCTGGCGCAGCATTCTCTGCAGTAACAACAAAGCAATCAATGTTACACTAACACTTGTTACTCCCTATGTTTCTGAATATTTAAACTCTAATATTATCCAGACTTTAGAAATAACTACAATAAATTGTAATCATGATTATAAAGGAGTAAAAAATCAATTTTATAGGACTTCAACCCTCTTGTTATTGTTACATAAGTTATGAGATCTAACCTAAATAAATATGTTATAAAGAATCCAATACTAAAAAATTAAGAATGAGGTAGCAAGGAAACTAATTGGAGTCTATTTAATTACAATAAATGACACACTTTTTATTAAAACGTACTTAGAAAATATTTTTCGGATTTTGAAGAAAATAGAAATCTAAATCTATTGACAGAATGCTAAAAGGCATACGGCTGTCATCAGAGACAAGTTATGGCTGTCATATGTTCTTCTTCTTCTCTTGGTTTATGGCTTTGAGAAGTGCCAAGCCAGCACAATGCACTTCGCCAGTGTCGAGTAACTCTGTCATATGTTACTTGTCTCTGGTTTCATGTCATATGTCACTGTCAAGGTCAACCGTCACTTTCTACCACCGAACATAGCCCGATAAGTTTGGGAATTATTATCAAAATATTTACTAACAAGATTCCTTTGAATTTTTTTTCTATGCGAATAGGTTAGACAAGGACAGAGTATGAATTTTTTGGAGAACCTAATCTATGACATGAATTTATGCGTAGAAATTTCGTGCGAGTGAAACACGAAATGTAAGGTGATACCCTCTATTTTTTATTTTTGGTTTTTGTTCTTGAAATAGACAAATGGAACAGAATCTTTGGTTCTTGTTGTTTTACTCTGGAATGACTAATCATAGTGTCAAAAAACCTTTTTAAACAAAGTTAAAGGTCATTGATCTGAGCATGGTAGTTTTAATCTGTGGTCCAAGACCCAAAAAAATCTCAGAGTAAGAAAATTATACAAAATGTTGTCTATGCCATATCGCACCATCTCTTTCTTTCGCTCACTCAAATCTGCCGTGTGGTGTGGAATTGTACGGAGTTGAATTATATCCATAAAAATGGCATTCGAAGACGTAAAATCTCAACAGGGTCTCAGTGAATTGAACAAATATTTAGCGGAGAAGAGTTATATATCTGGGTGAGTAGTAATTTTGTTACAATATAAGGTTTACGTGCACCACGTCAACGTATGTTAACCTCTATTTTTAGGAAAGCCGAATATTTTAATCGCATAAATATTTATCATCTGCCCTTGATCGTGTACTGTTAGTATTGACTGTCAATCAACTTGTTTAGATACACTCCTTCTCAAGCTGATGTTCAAGTATTCGAAGAAGTAGGAAAGGCGCCGGCCGCTAGCTTGCCTCACGCCCTTCGCTGGTATAACCACATCGCTTCATACTCCCCCGCCGAGCGCAAGGCATGGGCACAGGGAGTAAGCCCACTCAACGCCGGCGCTAAGCCTACAGCACCTGCGCCTGCAAAAAAGGATGATGATGATGACGATGATGTCGATCTTTTTGGATCTGGAGATGAGGAAGAGGTTTGTATTTTCAATTATATTATAAATATGGATGACTCTTTGATAATTGGTAAATTAGGCACTACTTCAAAATTTAGACTAACATTAGGACTACAATTATTAAAGGTTTTTGTACATTTCCTTAAGTAACTAAAATTAAATATAACCAAAGCATAAAATCATTACAGGATGCAGAGGCAGCCAGAATCCGTGAGGAACGTCTCCAAGCCTATGCAAATAAGAAATCTAAGAAGCCAGCCCTTATTGCTAAATCGTCTATACTCCTTGATGTCAAACCATGGGACGATGAGACAGATATGGCTGAGATGGAGAAACAAGTACGGACCATTGAAATGGATGGTTTGTTGTGGGGAGCTTCAAAACTAGTCCCAGTAGGCTATGGTATCAACAAACTACAGATCATGTGTGTCATTGAAGATGACAAAGTGTCTGTTGACCTATTAACAGAAAAGATCCAGGAGTTTGAAGACTTTGTCCAGTCTGTAGACATTGCCGCCTTCAATAAAATCTAAATGCCATTTTAAATTAATTTATTTTCTTTGCAAATAAAATCAAGTTTTCTGTACATTTAATGAGTTTTATTATAAATTCATAACATACAAAAGTACACTTATTTAAAAATGTCTTTTTCACAATCAGCATTATTTAAGTTAATAATCTTATTATTGCTTACATAAATGGAACTGTAGTGTAGATTTTTCTTTTGTTAGATATATTATTGCACAAAAAGCCCTACAAGTATTGTTGTCTGTATTTCTATTCTTACAATTAAAAATAGTAAACAAAACACTAAATATAAATTATCTAAACCCATTATACATTCACATTATTACACAATAATAATAATAATAATAATAATAATAACTTTATTTCAGGAAACTGTCCCATATTTTGTTAGTTACAATTACTTAACCTATGTTAGTAAATACAAAATACTTAGCCTACTCTATACCTATCCATACTAATTAAAACCTAACAACTACAAGGCCCTTTGGGGCCTCCTCGCGCGACTGTGTGCACCATTCCAGCACCTCCAGAGAGGGCTGTCCAGTTTAACAACCAATGTGCCAAGGAGGGTGTTGGAGCTACTCAATAGCCTGCTCATTATGGACGCGGCACGCTTGCGTATGATCGCGTAGAAGTCATCCACCCGAGCTTCCGCAAACATTGCCGACGCGCTACAGTGTCGAGGCTTCCTCAGCACCGCCCTCAGCACATTGTTGTACTGTACACGCAGGGCACCGTAGGCCCGTTGCGTGTAGCTTGCCCATAGACTGCACGTGTAAAAAGATTGGCAATAGGCTTTAAACAGAGTTAACTTGACTTGTGTCGTGCAACGTGCAAATCTACGGGCCAACATGTTGCCTCTAACCGACAGAGCCCTGCGCTCACGCTCTATGTCACTGTCATCCTCCAGGCGCTCAGTTACAATATGACCGAGGTACTTGAACTCAGCTACGTATTTCAGGGGAGTCCCACATAGCTGAATACATGGTTTAAAATTTTGTGGTTTGTTCTTTCCCCTGAAAATCAAAACTTCACTCTTTTTGGAGTTGTAGCTGAGTCCATTTTCCGCCGCATAGTCCTCACAGATTTTTAATAACCTTCTAAGACCACTGACCGAGGGGCTCAACAGAACCATATCGTCCGCGTAGCTAAAATTATTCATAGCTACGCCATCTATTGAGCAACCGACACCTGCTCTGCTGAGCCTCTCTATCAGCCGGTTTACAAAGAGGTTGAACAGCCTGGGTGATGTCAGCCCCCCCTGCCTCACTCCACACTCCAGCTTGTATGGTTCGCTGAGCGCGTTACCCCATCTAACCACATTAGCCTGGTTACCATACCAGTACTTGAATAAGGAGATCAGTTCTGGTCTTAAGCTGCTTTCCGTTTTAAGCTTCTGCCATAATATTTTATATGATACGAGATCAAAAGCTTTGGACAGGTCCAAAAAACACGCATATACATGTGTTTTTCTATCCGTGTAGTACCGGACAGTCTGTTTGAGACACAATATTGCGCTCTCAGTTGATAGATCTGGCCTGAAACCGAACTGAGCGTCATGTATTTTTACTGCTACTAACTACAAGAATTATTATCGGAGCATTAATTTCTTAAAAACACTTCAGTGACTAGTTTCTGTCTTTCCAGGGGGTTCTATATTAATTATTCTACTTGCACTGGGGGGACCTGTATTGGTTTAGGCATAGTTTCACCTACACTTGCTTGTAAGAACATATTAGGAATATCATTGCCAAAATAGATTTTGTTATTTAATGCAAGAGCTTCATACTTTTTAAGTTCTAAGTACTCTTTAGTTAATAGTACTTTGTTGGCCTCAGCTTGTTTCTTCAAATGGTAAAACTCAGCTTCAGATTTTGTTTGGTGTTTGGCTTTGTGTATACTGTCTTGGATTAGTTCCATTTTCTGCATGGATTCTTTTTCCATAATCTTCTGTTCAAACTGAATTTTGGCCACATGAGCCTCCTTCTCTGCCTCAATTACAGCTTTCCGACGAGCTGTCTCAGCTTCCTTTTCTACAACCTTTAAGAACAAAATTTAATATTATTGTAAGTAGCCTGTCTTTCCCCGAGATGTAACCAACCGCTATACCAAATTTCATCAAAATAGGTTGAATAGATGGGCCGTGAAAGCGTAGCAGACAGACACACTTTTACATATGCATGATTATGACAAGAACTACTCACATAACTATTAACACATAAAGTGGAAAACATTTGTTTGGATCTATTTTCTTAAGCATAAAATAATGTAGTGTTTTTTTAATACACATACTTAATTGACCAAGCAAAGAGAAGGTCTCTAATTCTACTTGAGTGAATTTACACATGTCCGTCTGTCAGATCTTTATAACTTCTGAATTACTAAACGTAATTACTTCAAGTTTAAATATAATATGTAAACAGATGGCGTCCAGCTGAATATGGCTTAAAAAGTTATAAAAATCTTTATTTCAGGGGGGCTCTGATAAAATATTTTTTATAGCGTTACATAGGGTTGCAGTATGTCATTTTAAAGATAATTAGGAATAGAGTCGAAAAAAAATTTTTTTTTAATTTTTCCACTAAAATTGACGAAATGGGGGCTTTCAAAGTAGAGATTTTCTAACATCCAAAGTTGACCTAAGAACTCTCAATTTTCTGAAAGGTTGAGCCTGAAACTTGATCAATTATTTGAATTATATCCTGTACTTGAACAACAAATACTGAAATTAGATAAATATTTTAAGAAAACGAAATTATTTAATTTTTAATGAGCTTCAGTATTTTTAACAGAACTTCACAATGATGTCAATAGATAGTGCTCTGTAAAAGTTTATTTGTTTCTCCAATTACTCTAGCTCTTTTGCATCTAATGTTAAACAGTTAACTATTACAATATATAGTTAAACCTATCTTATGGATATGCGAGGTCTCAGTTCGGGGTGAACCACTAGTATTATATTAATGAAGATAATTTAGTAAACTTGAAAGATAGACACACCTTTTGATGTTGCTCTGCAATAAGAAATTTTGATTTCTCAGCCTCCATGAGCTCGTAGTTCTTCCTTATAATTTCAGGAATTTTGGGTTTTGTTACTCTAACTCCTTTCACTTTCAAACCTGGTGCTAGTTCATTCAGGTCATTTTGTAATGCCTTAAATAAAAAAGAAATGTATACAATCTTTGTCAGAGTCATCAGAGTTGTTAACTGTTGAAAAAAAAAGAAAATTGATAAGCATCAATATAGATGCTTATCTTTTAATGCTTAACTTTAGTGAAGCTGAGCACTGCAGGGTTATACAAAAAAAACAAAATATATAATGCAGGCAAAAAAGAATTATTTTCATTTATTATCAGTTATCATCAACATATTCACCATTGCATTTCAGAGTACTGTATGGTATGCAGGTTTCCCCCATCAGCTTTTCTTTTACTGGCACGTTTAATTGCAAATGTACATTCTGAATATAATTTCAACTTACAGTGCTAAGATTTTCATCTATCTGGTCAAACAGGGCAATGTATACTTCATGCAGTGTGTGGGCACTGCAGAACTGATTCAACTCATGATGCACCTTATTGAATATCAGGGTCTTGTCATAGTCTGCTGTGAAGTTGCGTACCACATCTAGGACTAAAAAAAGAAAAATAAGATACTATTAACATTTTAATAGGTCTTCTTACTACATATAGGTTTATGAAATTCATAAACCTATATGTGGTAACAAGACCTATTAAAAGTGCCTGGGTGGATAGAGATAATACTTAATTTAAAAAACATTATTGTAAAGCTATTTGAAAAAAATAAACCTACTTACCACTATTGGGATCCAATTTATTGACAACTTCAATTCTTTCGAAGTATATCATTACTCCACCACTTGTACCGCATGGTACATTTTTAACTTCATCAGTTTGTAGAGTAGTCTGTGAATCGTAATAACCTATTTTATAAATTTGTGTGAGTTAAACTCAGGCAACTCAAGTTATTAAAACAGATGTATGATGGGCAATCTAGTGTTATAAGACATACTTAATAAGTACCTGTATAGCCTTATAAGTTGTGAGCAATGGGATCATCATGTGGAAGCCAGGTTGGCTTGTAACTGGGAGTAATGCTCCACCCTGAGAACAATATTATTTGACTCAGTGAAATGATAAGCTGACAAAAGTAGCAAACAAAACTTACTTACTCGGTAATAAACACCAACATATCCCTCTTCAACTTTATGTAAGGAAAAGTGCACAGAAATGCCCACAGCCAAAATTACAACCGCTAACGTTGAGGTCTGATCAGCCATGGCAGGGCTAAGGAGTTTATATAAATTAGGTAAATAACTAATTAGAGTATTTAGATACTTCTTCTTAACAAAAACACAATATTACCTCCAAAAATCTAAATGAACGCTCAATATTAGCGGTATGATGAATTTAAGCCCACAAATGGATTTCACATTTAAATCTTCGTATCACCTGGATTATTACAGAATGTAAACAGGAAAATTATATTGAAATCCAATTTATTTTTAATAATTCCGTCAAATATTTTTAATCTTTCATCAGATCTTTCATCGCTGTTGCAGGCAGACAAGTTCTAAGTTCATGGTGATTGGTGACATGGTGACGTTGATAGCTGTCAAATTGCACAGACGAATAACCTTCATTAAATTAAGGTTCTGAACATGGATCAACCACTTTAGTATAGTTCCGAAGTTGATGAGCTTCCGGCACTTTGATTTTATTTATAGGAGAGGATATGAAACATCATATTTAAATTGAAGCTTCCGGTAAGTAAAAATGGCGTATGGGCGGAGCTTAAGCTGGGGGATAGGGCTGGTATTATCGATACTTATATAATCGATATAAAATTATTACAAATAAAATGAATAAATAATTAAACATAATATTTTGAAATAACACTAGTTTACATAAAGTACGAATATTTATATTTTATATTCGTATTTTCTAATAAACTAGCTGATGCCCGCGATTACGTCCGCGTGAATTGAGGCTTTTTGTTTCCCGTGGTAACTCTTGAATTTTCCGGAATAAAAACTAGCCGGCATGTTTTTCCACACTATAATCTATCTTTGTCCCAAATTTCATACAGATCAGTTTAGGCATGATTAACAACATCATCCATACATCCCAACTTCGCGTTTATAATGTGTTAGTATAGATTTATATTATTAGTTCATGTGAACCTTACAAACAATACTGTTTCATAATATAAGTTGGAATTCCTAGAAATTATGGAAATAAATTTACTGAATGTGATGATATGAATAATAAAAGTAGACTGATTTTAAAATTGATTTATTTCAAAAATTTATATAAATGCATACAGATAGTAAAAAAATCACGATTGCAGCGCAGCGTTGTGGACTTTGACCATAAAATATATCTAAGAACTTTCTCACAAGCTATACATATCCAATGCAAAAGACCGCATCTCAATCGGCTCGGTACTTTTTGAGAAAAATGGTAACATTGAAGAATAAAATCACGATTGCAGCTCAACTTGTTGGACTATGGTCCTACATATCTAAGAACCTTCTCAGAAGTTATGCATATGTAATGCAAAAAACCGCATAATTATCCAGTAGTTTTCCAGGAAAATGGTAACAACAAAGTGCACAAACTAACGCACACCTGTTAGGGCAAACACATATACCGTCTCTGTTCCGTCGTGGGTACAAAAATGATTACTCAGAAATTAAAAAATAGTGTGATAGAGCCTATTAAATGCAAATACAAGAAAGAATGCCTAACAAGTGAACTTAATTTAATGTGAATCACTGGATATTGAACTATAGTGTTATATATTTTTGGAATCTACTCATCATTTTCTAGATGATGATTATATAGTTAATCTTATTTTCGAATTTTTTTTTCAACTTTAGTCTTTAGTTCAAATGCGGGATCATGGTCACCCCATCAATTTTTTTAAAATTTTACTACCTTATGTCACCCGAAATAAGCTAGGGATTCTAACGATACCTCATTGATCAAAATCGGTTCAGGCGTATAGAAGTTATGGTGGAATATACAAACTCACATACATACATACATACATACATACATACATACATACATACATACATGAACCCTGAAAACAATATACTCCTTTTTTCAGGCAGTCGTATAAAAAGACAATAGTTGCATTTGAAAAAAAACCAGTGCATATCCGCGGGCCACTTTAGTGGTCCACGCAGCCAAGGAATATACTAGTACTTTACAGTAGTAAATCAGTTATTGATTTTTAATATTGACGTATTGGGGATTGGAGATCGGGTGTCTTAATCACTAGATTATCATCGCTAGTCTAAAATGAGTTTGGCAATATTATAAGTAGAATCTTGACTGTTCCCTCAGAGTGAGAAACAGTAAGTTTTATATGAAATTTTAATTTTATCGATATTCAATTTATTTGTAAACAATACAATCCCGCACTATATATACATTGTATACAAAAACTAATGAAATAATCCAAATTTTTGGGGACAGCGTGTTATGGATTCAGTAAAGAAGAAACTAAGCTATAATTAGTCGAAATAACTTAAAATAGTAGCCACAAAAAGAAAAACTAGACGACTTTGTTACTCACCTATGAAATGAAATACCTGGGCGTTTTACAATATTATTATTACTTGATATTGATATTTAGTTGATTACATAAAACTAAGCAAAAACACATGAAAATATTCAAAAAACAGGTAATTATTCACAACTGACACACCGGAAGCACAACAGACACCATTTATAGTGTAAAATTGGCTTCAATAGCTAAATTTGATGACATTATATGACAATTGCACGACACATTCACGCAATAACATAATACACCTGTCTCGTTCTAATAACGTAGCTTTAAGTAAGTAAGAAAAGTCAAATCATAGTTTTACACGTTTTATTAACAAAATGCATCGTATAGCTTTAATTGAGTAAAATGCAACATATCCTCTCCTATATATAAAATCAAATCAAAGTTCCGGCATGCTTCCGAGTTAATGTCTTTGATATTATGTATATTGAGAAGGTTAAGAACTATCATATTTAAATTGAAGCTTCCGGTAAGTAAAAATGGCGTATGTATAAATAATCGATTTAAAATTATCACAAATAAAATTAATAAATAATTAAACATAATATTTTGAAAAACACTAGTATTCGTATTTAATAATAAACTAGGTGATGCCCGCGACTCCGTCCACGTGGATTGAGGTTTTTTTGTTATTGCGGTAATTTTCCGGAAAAAAAAACTAGCCGATGTGATATTCCAGACTATAATCTATCTCTTCCATCCATCCATTAATCCAATATTACGCGTTTATAATATTAGTAAGTATGTATGAAGTATGTAAGCCTTACAAACAAAACTGTTTCATATTATTAGTTTTAATATCTAGATATTATGGAAAAAATGTTACTGAATGACGTGATAATATGAATTAAAGAAATAGACTAATTTTAAAATTTATTTATTGCAGCTCTTCTTTGTGCCCATAAATTTGAAACATTTATTAGAACTTTTAAGAAGTATGCTCAGCTATAACCAAAAACAGTAGTAGTTTTTCAAAAAAAAGGTAATCACGATCGGAGGGCCTCTTGTTGGCCAGCATAGTGGCCTATGGCTGAACCCTTATCATTCCAACAGGAGGCTTCTACTCAAGTAGTGGGTGCTGGGTGAAATGATGAGTAAAAATATAATCATGCTGCAACGCTCCCGTGTTGGCCAGCTTGGTGGACTATGGCAAAACCATTTTCATTTCGAGAGGAGACTCATGCTTAAATTGGAGCCTGCAATGGGTGGAAGTATGAAGTATTCTGTTTTGAGAAACGTCGTTATTAGTTTCTGGACACAAATTGAGGTTCAATACTTGCAAGGGTTTAATTGCCTATTGCCCAGGTGGTAAATTCTGTATTAAGAAAGAAATAGTAAACTTTTATTTTTTGGATTAGAGAAAAGCATTATTGAGAAGTTTACATTATTGTTTTTATTATTCATCACACACAAGAATATTGAGTAGAGATTCTTACTGGTATACGTAGAAATGGGCAGGCATCATGTTTGAGACGCTGGCGGTTTAGAGTGTCATTCCCATGAAATGATGACTACATATTTTGCTTCCTTTTGTAGGCTTGAACTGTTTATAGCATTCAGCCATCTTAGCCTTAATTCATGATATTTTGGGAATCTGAAACAATTGTAAAACATAAGTTAAAATAATACACAATAACTGCAATAAAGGGACCAAAAAACACTTAAATAGACACTGCAATTTTCGAAAACGACACCATACCGGAGATCGGGTGTCTTAATCACTAGGTTATTATCGCTACAGGCTTAAATGAGTTTCGCAATATTATAAGTAGAACCTGACTGTTTAATTTCATCTATCTACCCCTCAGAGTGAGAAACAGTAAGAGTGATATGAAGTTTTAATTTTATCGACATTCAATTTGTTGGTAAACAATACAACCCCCACTCCAAACGAAAAGTACTCAATATCATTTATTCAATATAGGTACACTGTAGGTACACTGTAGGTACACTTATTGACGTTAAAAATTACTTATAAAACATGATGGTCATAATTGGTTACGGTATCTTAAAACTAAAGCTACGAGGGTTACAAACGCGCCCTGGTCTGAGAAGAGCCCACAACAAACTCAGCCGGGTTTTTTTTTCTTTTTATTATCACCATCTCACAAATCATCATAACTAAGGAACTATCAGAGCCATAGAGCAAATCATTGCCAAGCTTCCTTGTCGTTTAAGTAATCCTTTACATGGTAATAAGATTTTTCAATGAGTTTACGTTTTACATTAACTTTGAACTTATTTAGAGACATCTTTAACATGTCTTCTGGGAGCTTATTGTTGAAGCGGACACTGTTTCCAACAAATGAATTGCTAGTTTTACGAAGCCTAGAAGCAGGCATTACAAGTTTATTTTTATCTCTAGTATTGACATTATGACAATCACTTTTCTTCTTGAATTTATCAATGTGTTTATGCACGTATACTAAATTTTCAAATATTTGACACCAATATATATATATTGGTTGTGCACTGTCATAATATTGATTTCTTTAAATTTATCTCTTAAAAGTAGTGACTGTCTTGGTCCCATATTATATATGGCTCGAACAGCCCTCTTCTGCAGCACAAAAACAGAATTAATATCTGCAGCATTACCCCATAATAGTATACCATATGACATAATGCTGTGAAAGTAACCAAAATAAACTAATCTCGCCGTTTCTATATCTGTCAACTGGCGAATCTTTTTAACCGCGTATGCAGCAGAACTAAGCCTGTTCGATAAGTCATTTATGTGATGGCCCCATTGGAGTTTAGCATCTAACGTTATACCGAGAAAAACAGCGGTATCCACTAAATCTAATTCCTCATGATCAAGTTGTACAGTGGTTTTTACCTGTTTGACATTAGGTAATGTAAATTTGATACACTTGGTCTTTTTTCCATTGAGGAGTAGGTTATTAGCTTCAAACCACTGTACCACTTTAGTAAGAGAATTGTTTACTTCGTCAAGAGTTGTTTCGTAACGATTTATTTTAAACAAAAGAGATGTATCATCAGCAAACAATACTATCCCATGATTATCCTTGGCAAGATAAGGAAGATCGTTAATGTAAATAAGGAATAGAAAAGGCCCTAAAATTGAACCTTGTGGAACCCCCATTTTTACAATCGATCCGGGAGACTGCTTTCCATTGACGTCTACTTTTTGTAACCTATTATTTAAATAGGAATTCATCATATTTAGTGCTACACCCCTAAGTCTATAATGGTGCAGTAATGAAATAATCCATATTTTTGGGGACAGTGCAAAAATTTGCGTATTTTGGATTCAGTAAAAAAGAACTAAGCTATAATTAAACGAAATAACTTAAAATATTCGGCACAAAAAGAAAAAATAGACGAATTTGTTACTCACCTATGAAATGAAATTCCTGGGCGTTTTACATTATTAATATTATGACATCCCACAACTGAGCACTTCACCATAGTTCATTACATAAAAGTTCATTACATAGTTCATTACATCACAAAACATAAAATAGGTCCACAAGCCTCGGTCAATCTATGCTTTAGACCGGTTGGTTTATTAATAAGAGCCCTACCCTAGTAGGTGTTAAAACTACTTAATTACTAGCCTACCAGCTAAGAACAGGTTCTTAAGAATCGGTCTTAAGCTAAGATTCACCTATACTTGAGAACGTGTTCTGAGCTGATGTTGGATTATCAATACTGGCCCTATGGTAGGTGTTACTAACGAAAACAAAGTAATACAATCGTAGTTCCATTTATTAGTTTCTTAACAGGGACAGGAAAAATTTTAAGCTTCAATCTATTTCCGGACGTAAAGGCTCTTCATCAGTAATGATATGTTCGCTTACGTAAGCCTTTCCCTCGGCGTGGATGCTGTCCAGAACATTCGCTATGGTTAATTTCAAAGCCCTATACTCTTCCAAAGCCTTTTCGCACAGTTCGCCTTCAGGGGAGTTGCCGGGTTCAATGACTAACATCTCTAGAGCTCTTTTTAGGTGCTTTTCGGCACTTATCAGTTCATCCTGAAAAAGATCGAATTAAATTTTAATTCAGACGGTTCAAATTGCATGCGAATTAGCGATTGATGAACTAAAATCGTGTGAACCCGCTATTAGGTAATGCAAAATATTCATTTAAAACTATATTTATGATAGGTACCACGAAAACCGAAGCGGTGATTTCACGTGCGTCAAAGAGCTTTCTTGCGAGTTGCACGATCGTCGCATGAAGTTCGTAAAGAGTGATTGCTGAAAGGAAATAGTATATTTTATGAACTTTTTAGTCAACAATTTTACACGTGAAAACAGACATCTACATCATCTCAATTCTCAACCCATCGCCAGCCCACTACTGAACCTCGTGCTTATACAATTAGAAGGGTTAGGCTATAGCCCACCACGCTGGCCAAGTGCGGATTAGCAGCTTCAAGTTCACACACCTTGAAGAAGATAATGAAGAACTATCGGACATGGGTTCCTCACAATGTCTTCTTTTATTCTTAAAGCATATCATCAATTATCATTAATCAGTTATATTACGCTTACAACGCACATAACTACGAAAAGTGCATGCATAAGGATCGAAGGAAGGATCAGGCAAGACTGAATAGGCATCTTCTAGGCAAGCTCGTTCTACGGTAGACCTCATTATTTCTTTGCAATAAGCCTTGTCGTCAAGCGCAAGCCTTTTTTGTAGTAAATCAACCTCGTCTAAACTTCTAGGTATCTAAAGCGCAAACACACAGGGAGCGGGCGCAGGGCGCACCCCACCCGGCCCGCACCCGACCCGCGCCCGGTCCCCGTGTGTTTTGCGCTTTAATCTTTGCTAGTAGCGACTACCACGAAGGCTCAAATTTCTTGGTTTTTTAAATATTTTCCTCTCCTTTTTCTTTCTCACCTTTTATACGACAAATGCCTGGACTAAGCGTCTCCAAAACTGGCAGCAGTTCCGTACACAGCTCGATTTTCCGTCGCATCACCTTTTTGGTAGGTCTAGGTTCCCTGTTTATAATATCCCTCAGTACGCCCGCAAGACGTTGCTTGGCGTCTACAAGAAGATAGTGGTTCGGAGCCAAAACTAGTGATACGTGTTTTATATACTCTTCCAACTCTTTATCGTCCTTTTTATCTGGAATGGAATATTTAAAAACAAATGTAATCTGATGTCAAACCTCAACGGGTGTTTAAGTTACTGCCCTTAAAAATATTTTAAGAACAGCAATTGCCTTAAGAGTTAAAAAAATGCAGTGTGCCATAACAATGCGATTTCAAACGGATTTCCAGTGTTTTAAACACAGACAGACGAAAATTTCCTTGTATTACTACAAAACACTAAAAGCTTTCTCTACTTACTTATAACTTCCAACTTATCAGAACAACATTGAACCTTATGTCCTATAACGGAGTGTTCAGATTCCTTCTTGCAACTATGACAGACCCACGACTCTCCAAACCTAGACATATAACCGGTTTTACACTCTGGGCAAATGGCTGAGCTCATGAAAGTGTTCATTTCTGTCGCATCCGAGCATCGTGAACATGTGCATTGGAAATATTTGCCAACCATGAGGTGCTGTTGTCTGACTGTTGTACCCTGAAATTCAATAAGCGAAAGAAAATTGATGCAGATTTAGTTAATGTTGAAATCTACACTATGAGACCAAACTACTAATTTTATTTGATACCAAACTCAAATTTTTGTCAGGTTTTCTTGATGTATGTTTTTTACATACGCCATATTGGATTTGTTATGACGTCATGTCTATGATAAGCAAAACACTTAAATTAAGTCACCTCATTTATAATATTAGTCACATTTATAAACTTATATATTCCATAGCCTATGTCACGTTACTTTAAATTAACGAAACAAAAATTATGAATATTAACCGATATAAACAGAGACAACCATATCTATAGACTACTACATACCCTCCAGTAGTAGGTATATTAAAAATCTAAATTCTACAGTCTATGAGTAAGGGGAAGATGAAATCAGACTTCAAAATCCAACTCACTTTCAGAGGATCAGTGTAGTTATAATAAATGGGTTCTCCTTTCTTGATGTTGGTGCTAGCGTGGCATACCAGTACGTTATTGTCATTTATTGACATATGCGTGTTAGCCACGCAATCGTGCGCCAATAGGGCCGCCTGAAACAAAAGCGACGAATAAAAGAGATAAAACTACCCAATAGGAATTGACGGTACATCAAAATCGATGTAAAATAACTAAATACTTTTTTTTAATGTTCATTATGTATTCGGAGACAAGATAATGCACTTGCCTGTAATCTAACCTACGCGATAATAGCAATCGTACTAAGAAGGGCTACTCAAAATAAGGGGGACATACACAGTTCGGAAATTAATTTCACGACTCTGTTACATACATTTTCAATCTGCCTCCATGAGGAGAACCTATGTGCTAATTCGTAAGTTTTGGATAGAAGCAGGCGTTACTTTGCGGAAGTCCATCATAATGAAGGAACCAGAAATTTAATTCGCTATATTCCGCAACAACAGGAAAATCTATGTGGTACAATGGTTCTCCCCATATCACAGAAATCCCCCTAAAACTACCCTCAACGTACGTTTCAATCCGATACCGGAGCATCTTCAGGAGATGTTGCCCCCACAATGCACGATTGTGAATAATCTTGTCTTGAAGAGATGTTATCTTCACATAACAGGAACACAGTGGTGAGAACCACCACATAGATTTTCCTGTTTCCGCGGATCAAAGCAAATTAAATTTCTGGTTCCTTCATTAATTCGTAAGTTCTCCAAGAGCGGGACCGATAAAGAACTTTCCATGTTCTTCGCGTGATAGCCATTTACATTGTTGTTAATTAAGTATTTTTGCATGAAGAAAATTTGATGAAATAATATCACTATTTTAAGCCTTGTCAATTTAGAGATTGTATACAACCAAATCCCACAGTCAGCTCGATCAAATCTATACTAATATTATAAATGCGAAAGTGTGTTTGTCTATCCGTCAGCCTGCTACACTTTCCAACCGATTTTGATGTCATTTGGTATAGAGATAGGTTGCATGCCGGGGAAAGACACAGGCTACTTTTTATGCCGGAAAATTAAGCAGTTCTCAAGGAAATTTAAAAATCGCGGAAGAAGTCGCGTTCAAATTACCATTTACCTGTAATACCTTACCTGTAAGTAAACCCCACGTAGTACCTCAGCGCATCCTATAGCGGGAATCGGCGGACCGCGGACCTCAAAACTGTTGACGTCAATCGCTGCGCATATCTGTTGGACCAAGTCTAGGTTCTGTCCATTTTCGAGGAGCCCGAGTGATTGAATAAACTGAAATATGCCACGTACTTTATATTACCTACTGCCAAGGATGCTGAAAAATTAGCAGTGTGTTTATCAGTAAATAAGCAGGGTGGTTTACTGTCATCGCTTAAAGCAGTTTTATTTTAAAATGGACGTTTTGTATGACGAACTTTGACGTCCCTAAAATAAGGATTATAATTCTGAAACAAGAGTGTCAACAAGATTAAAATAATACTGCTATAAGCAATGATAGTAAGTGTTCCCCGAGGGCGCATTTTGAATTCAGAGCGAAGTGAAGGATTCTAAAGTAGAATCCTGAGCGTAGCGAGGAATTCAATATACGCCGCCCGAGAACAAAAAATTTGGCCCCGAGTGACACACACTATTTTTCATCATTACGTATGAGAAAAAGCTAGGAGTATCAACGTACTATGTATGGACATTACCTATACGTTTAAGCACCAATCAGAAGCACGAAAGCGGACCAACCAGAAGATACTTCTATCAACCTTCTATGTATAGACATTATTTAGACGTATATTTAAAGTTTAAATAAAACACAAATAAATTTTTTTTTTCAGCGCGCAATGCCGCCAAAACGTAACCGGCCAGTTATAGGTAACATCATACATTATGCGTTCGACCTCTTTGGTTAACTAGTATTTTTTCCCTCTTTGGACTAGCAGCCATAATTCCGTTCGAAATTCAAAAAATGTAAAGACGTATATCCGATCAACAAATTGATCACGTGACTTATCGAAGACAACAGCCACTCAAACATTTTTGGATTTCGAACGGAACGAGCGATCGACAGGTTTCTGCGACGAACGCAGTATACTAAAGCACGAACGCGGACCAATCAGAACAGAGAAATGAAAAGTCCCATGGGCCTAAAAATTACATCTTGCTCCCGCTATTCTCTGAAGCCAATATTCGTTTTTCGAATAGGTATGATGAAAATAGTACATTATTGCAAAGGCTGGGAAATAGGCAATTGCAGGTCGAGTTCCGGCTCGGCCTTCACTAATACGAGACCGGCAATTGCCATTTCCGCCGAGGCATATATAGTGCTTTTCTCAAAAGAATGCAGGGAAATAAAACCTGTGAATAAAACATACTTTTTATGTTATACATTAAATTTAATTAACCTTTGTCGCTAAATATATATCATCTGGGGCTTTAATTAAAAATTGCTTTAGGTTTTCGCCAGTAAAAATTATCGATTTCTTCCTTTTGAATCCGGTCGATTGTCGTTTAAGAAAAGTAGTTAAGTTCCCATAATTTTTCCAGTTAATGCCGTTGTACATTTCAGCATGGAATAAATTGCCCATAATGTAGATGGCTTTTTAGTTTTAGCAATCTCATTAAAATACGCCAAAAATACTGTTTCGGAGAAAATTTTCACTTTTTTCTCGTTTTTCCAACTCATAAAATTTTCATATACTTTCATGTATTTTTCTATGGACTCCGCTGGAAGCAGGTTTTCCATTGCCAATTTGGCTTCTGATCTTAAATCTGGTGGAGTACAATCAATCTCCATTTCACTCTCTGAACCGTTGGAACTCATTTTACTTATTATTAAATTTATATTTATTATGTACCTATGTAAATAACAAATCAAGACGAATTTTTTGCTTTGAGAGCTTTGCCGCCAATTTTTTTTATCATCTGTGCCGACAAGCAAACGCATATAGGGCTATACAGCCACCAATTTGTACTAAGCAAAGAGACTATGGTATGCCAAGAATGCCAAAAGAGATCCGATCAAAGAGTATTTAATAACCCCAGCACGCCGTTTCATACAACATTCCAGGAGCGTTGTAATGTTCCAAATTCAAAAAACGCTCCTTCAATGGATTTGATTTTCTTTGTCCGAAAATTCGATACTTCGCGTGTTCTTTTTTCAAAAATAATGACAATATTTCCATGCATGTTTGAGAAAAATAAATTAATAGGCCGCTCTATGACAACATTGACGGTTATCGCTCGACTAGTCGATTACTTCCTACTGAATTCTCGAAGTTGAAGTCTTGTCTTGTCTTGAAGTCCAGAGCGTTTTTTGTGATTTACTTTTAGTATTTAAAAAAATGTTAGACCAAACGTTTTCTAGTATTATTATGTAGGGTATTAGTAAGAGGAGGTTATTAGTAATTTTAAATTAACCTTGTATAATATTATGCCACTTGCCACCGTTTGCATTCCATCATAGACCAATACGATGTAGAGTGACCCATAATTGAAAGCGTCAAACAAAAACAAACTAACGGTTTAAAATAAGGTTTAATATAACTACCATAACCCTAACAGGTTAGCCCGCTACCATCTTAGACTGCATCATCACTTACCATCAGGTGAGATAAGTCAGTCAAGGGCTAACTTGTAGTGGAATAAAAAATAAATAAAACTCATAAAATTATTGCTTCCACTAAAATTGATACAAAAGTGTATTGATTCTACCTTGACAGTGTTGTCATAATACTCCCAGACGTTACTTTCCCTGCGTCTGTCCAAATGAGATTCCAACTCGCTGAAAATCTTCCACTCCCTAGGATGGGTGTTCTGTTTCAGCAACGCTCTCAAAACCAGCAACGATCCAACATTCTGTACCATTGTCATGGGGTTTAATCCTTTATTTAGTTTTTGATTCCGGAAGAAATCGCACTCTTGCTGGTTGTGCCATTCTGTTATAATGATGTTAGAACTTTATTACTTAAAATCATTGTACCATCATTTAAACGAGTCACGAGATTAAAATTATAAGTTTCTGTTCGAATTTATAGCCACCAGTTTTACTAAGTGCCCTGTATGTTTTTAAATTGCTGTGATAAGAAGCACAGCGTAATATACTCGATGATGACAGACAGGCAGACATACACTTTTTCGCATTTATATAATTTTACTAACTACTCGCGACTTCATCCGCGTTGATTGAGGACTTTTGATTCCCGCGAGAACCGTTCAGCCGTTCTGTCGTGATTGAATAACAAACCCCATCCATCCATCCAACTTTCGCATTTATTATATTAGTATAGATTATGGATATGAAAGTATGGATATATACACGGATAAACGCTCTTCTTTATCTGTGGCAGAAAATAGTACTCACTAGCAAACTGCTCAGGGCATCCATCTCCAGGGCATATAGGAGCGACACCACAATTCTTGCAGACCAGAAACTTGCTGATGAGTGGCAGGTAGCAGTTGAAGCAAACCAGCGATGTATCGCTGTTGGGACCCAGAACAAAGGGCTGGTCTGATAGTATCCTCTCCCCAGCTCTGATATCTTGAGCGGCGACCAGATACCTATGACAGTACATAATATATTCTTGTAAGGAAAAATAGGAAACAAATAGAAATAGGAAAGCAGGTAACACGTTGGCGGTGGCATTTCTCTTGTGCTGTAAATGTGAATTAACATAAGGTGCTTTTGTTTGGTACATATTATAAACTATATCTATATCTACTAATGTTATAAAATTCGAAAGAATGGATGGATGTTTGTCACTCAATCACGCCTGAACAGCTGAACGGATCTGGATGAAATTTGCCACAGAGAAAGATTAAAGCCTGGGATAACACATAGGCTACTTTTTATCCCGGAAAATTAAAGAGTTCCCACGGGAAGCTAGTAAGAAATAAATGTTTTACTTAATAGTCGACTTACCGCACGAAAACAATATGAATTAGGTACTTTGTTTTAGGCATATTTTTCAAAAATGGATAAATCAATGCGACAGAATCGCACATTAAACACACATAATTGGGCACTTTTGATCAGATATTTAATATCACGATGAATATAGTCACGGACGTGTTTTAGTGATAATATCTGCTCAGATTCACTGAATTTCAAACGCAAATTCATTACAATCTCATAATTCTCCCTAATTTAAAGTTACAACAATTATACCCACCTTCCCAATTTACCTGATGTTTTCACTTCATATTTTACACTCATTTTGTAATGAAACAATCAATGAACTACTTTTAACACCGAGTTCCAGTGCATCCGAGCACATGTGTGAAACTGAATCGCCGGCCGTATTTATAGCATCTTGTGTGCTGTGCTATTTTTAACCGACATCAAAACACAAAAGTTTGCTACTCTGCCCACCACTTTGAACGTACCCGCCTCGCAACTCACAAAACGCTCGTCTGGCCCTATGCTTAGAAGCTGCGCAAACCTACGACTTCATTGTTGCGTGTTGTATACAAGCAAGTATCAGCTACCATTAAATATTTCATTTTCATAAAAGCAATATGAAATCTACCGAGTAAGACCCTTAGTTCCCTCTCGTCACTTAGTACCCTCGAACCAACAACCGCGCATAACGAAACATTTGTCTGTGTTCAGTTGCTTCCAATTAGCTTCATTGGGAATTGGCAATTGCCAATTAAACCACGGTTTTCTGTGCCAGTTTCTGCATCGGTAACAAAAAGTGACTACTTCAGCGCAGAGGTTTTCAATGCTTTATTTCAACCATTTATTTAGCCGGTCCAGTAGATTAACAGGCGGTTTAAGCAACGTTAGAGTTACCGTTTGAAAGCAGTCGATGTTACAGAATTATTTTTCATACCATCCATCTAGTTTTAATCGAGGTTCTGTAACCGTAACATAACTATAGCCGCATGTCATGGAACTGGGCCTTAATCGTACAAATAAAAACGTGAAACATTTTTTAAAAACAACTTTTATTGGTTATCTTGTAAGATAACTTTAGACACTAAATGAAACAAATAGTACTTTTGGAAGTAAAAATTTCTCATTTACTAGTATTTACATTTTTACCTTATGCAAATACCCTTTACATAAGGCACGTACTTATGACTAGTACAACATACAATATACATCTATTTACACATGTCATATACAAGACTGTTATATATAATATAATATTGTATTTATTCATGTAAACTATTTACAATATATCCCGTTTTAAGCATTCAAAAGCATCTAATTTATAATATCATTTACGTAACAGTCTTTTGCATACACAGAAATAACGTTTTATCAAAGCTTTACACCTACTCCACAGGGCGGCATCACAACCAGACTCATATCAATGTTATAGTCCAAAGCCATTATGTCCTTAGCAATCCTCAGGATTTTCGACATTTCCACATTGAAAATTCGCTAGATAGAAGTTAAGTTTCGGCTTTGACTAAGAAGCCTTGAATGATTATTCATGGAAAGCATTAAAATTTGCCAGCCATAGTGCAGTTCCCAGGTTCCCAGGTCCATACACACGGGAACCCATCGCATTATTACCCAAGAAAACCTCTGCCGTTATGTGATTAATGGAAAGGTGCACGACCCTCAGCAATGAGGAACCCGACTCAGATATATGAATGAACCAAAAACATAAGGTCATCGATGGATGCGAGCAGATAGGGCCCCGCATGGACAGAAATAAACCGCACTCATTAAATCAATTTGATTTGCAAAATTTATCGACAGTAGACCGCGCCGAGATATTTGATATATATTTTGGGCACGGTAAAAGTTCGGAAAAACACGAGACAAAATTTATTACATTTCCAAGAAGTACTCTGTGTATTGTTTACCTTCTAAGCAATACTAGATTATAATGATCATAGTGCGGCCCTATTAAGTGGAGACTTTAATAGCAAATTATTAATAGGAACATTATAAAAAATATAGCGATTGCACATTCTATAAAACTTTGATTATTCTAAATATAAAATTTTAATTGTAAGTATCACTTCTGAAATATATTAATTATATTAACAATATTAATCGCTATACGCCACTCAGGGGTCCACACAATTTCCTTTCCTTTGAATATCATGCGGGCTCCTAAAACAATGAGAAACGTAGTCTTTATTAATTGCAATAATGTGTGGCGAGTGGTAATGGTAACTCGCGTAGGTTACTTGCAATTATGGAGGGTAATTGTAAGGTAAGATAAGGAGTAACATCTCCGTATATAAAAAGTATCCGTCGAAATACATTAAATCGGGGGCGCCACATTAGCATCAGGGTAAATTTAAAAGGAAGCGCCAAATATTTAAATATTTGGCGCCAATTAGAGTAGGTTTGAGAAATAAATAATGTCCTGCAGACAGCGCGCGAACTCCTCGATGACGTCACTCAGGGTTAAGTCTGCCTCTGCTCCGGCTCCTCCTTGTGGACAAACATCGACACTCACCTCCTCCATCAGTGCGAGCGGCGCGCTCTGTTGAGCGGCGCTGATGATGTCCTGCAGACAGCGCGCGAACTCCTCGATGACGTCACTCATGGGGTCCGTCTGCCTCTGCTCCGTTTCCTCCTTGTTCTCCACCGCGGCCGCTATGAGGCACTGGCACACGGCCTCAATTACTTCCGTCGTCATGAAGCTGCAGGGTTGCCTAGGGTACAAGTAACGCATCAAATATCAAATCATCATGCTATAATATTATAAATGCGAAAGTGAGCTTGTTTGTTGGCTTGTCCTTCAAACACGCCGCAACGGAGCAACGGATCGATTTGATTTTTGGCATGGGTATAGTTGAGGACCTGGAGATTAACATAGGCCATTTTTTATCCCGCAAAATTATGGAGTTTCCCCGGGGATCTAAAAAATCTTAAACCACGCGGACAAAGTCGCGGGTATCAGCTAGTATCAAAATAGTGTCAAGGAAAAATGTTCACATTGCGATGTTATATGTATATTATGTCGCAGCCAGATCGTAGAATCCGTCGTCTTACATACTCGTATATATGCCGCTTTTAGTAATAAAATTATTTGTATGCGCCGGATTAATAACGGCGCCGTTCTGCAATACGGCGGTTGCACGGTTAATCAGATTGTAGATAGATAAATCTACAATCCACACAAAACATTAAAAAGAAATAAAAACGCGAACACGCAAAAAAAAATAACAAGTGCGCCAAGGCGGCATTGTAATACGGCTGAACGAATGTCCGCCGCATTGAATCTACGCTTCGCGTTCTTCAATACGGATTGGGCATGAGTACATGACCCGCAGAATCGTAAAACAGCGTAAAATGAAACGCAGCATTATAAATATTTGTTTCACACTACCATATCTCAAACTGCAAAATCAAGACCATAATGAAATCAAGGCACTCCGACTTCACGCAGTCTTGTCTGAACTACCCCAAGAGTCTTTGTATAGCACGAAGCGAGTTTTCTGGAGTAGCCCATTTACTTCGTTAGTATGGTCACTCTACAATGCAACTTGATAACAATGCGGATGGTGGGCCGTGGGTCGTGGGCGGCCGTGTTTTAGAACGTATCGTAACGACAATCGGGCTTTGTGTAATTGCACTCTTTTCGCAGACGGAGGCCGAATTCTGATGGCACAGCATCTGAAAACAAAATACCTACAATCTAGTTTTCCTTAGCGTATCCAAAAGACAAGCAAACCAACGACCTCAATTTACATAAACGGGCCCTGTCAAACAAAGAATGTGAACCTATTTTATTAACGCCATCTAGACTGAAAAGCGGGACAGCGCTATGGCGGAGACAAGGACAGGGTTATAAAGGTGTGGAGTGGAGCGCGCTCTACAAGTTTGACGCCCAATTTTTTTCTATGAAATTAGAATTACTTAAATGACAAGGAAGCTTGGCAATAATTTGCTCTAATGGCTCTGATAGTTCCTTAATTAAGATGATTTGTGAAATGGTGATAATGAAAAAAAACCCCCGGCTGTTTGTCGTGGGCTCTTCTCAGACCAGTGCGCGTTTGGAACCCTCGTAGCTTTAGTTTTAAGAAACCGTTACTGATTATCACCATTGTATTTTATAAATAACTGGACGTCAATAAGTGTAGTGTATCTACCTAAATTGAATAAACATTATTTGACTTTGACTTTGAAAGGGCCCATCACCTACATATAATATATCGATGGTTGTAATACGACGGATTGTGCGATTAGGCGCATTGTAATACGGGTATGCGTTTTGTAATACGGCGGATTGTACGATTAGGCGCATTGGGTACATAACCCATTAAAACCTAACCACTACCTAATTATTTATGTCGATCCCTAATCTAACCTACAAGAAAGAGGCAAGAAAACGTAAACACAATGAATATTTCAAAAATTGACACTCAGAACATTGAACGGTTCACAATCTGTCGACAGTTTACAATTTCGCTAGTTAGATTACAATCTAACGGTTTTGGCGATGTTACGGTGACATCTATATGTGGTACTGACTTGGGCGCGAGCGGCGCGACGGGCGGCGGCGCGGGCAGCAGACGCGGCGCGTGGTTGCGGTGTCGCCGCTCCAGTGTTTCCTCCACGTTGCGGCAGCCGACGCACTTGCATATCGCCGTGCACGCTATTTTCGCCTGCACAAATTGGTTAAAAGCAGTTGGATGATATAAATGTCACCGTAAGATTGTAAAAACCGTTAGATTATAATCTAACTCGCGAAATTGTAAACTGTCGAAAGATTGTGAACCATTCAATGTTCTGAGTATAAATTTTTGAAATATTCATTGTATTTACGTTCTCTTGTCTGTTTCTTGTAGGTTAGGTTATTGTTCGACATAAATAATCAAGTAGTGCCCGAGTTAGATTATAATCTAACGGTTTTTACAATCTTACGGTGATATAATATATACATTATGTAATATTTTTAGAATTTTTATTTTGAACAATAAATTAAAAAAATATCTTAAAACCAAAATATGTCGCTTAGCCTTTACACCAAAGATGTGCTATGAATGTATCATACCTACCAATAGGAGCGCTTGATCTAACATCTAGCAATCTAAGCTATAAAAATCAAGCACTCCAAATGGAGGGTTTGACACACATCAGTAGCTTAACAACATAGCACGTCTCTTTTTTTTCACTACAAGTTAGCCCTTGACTGCGATCTCACCTGATGGTAAGTGATCAGAAATTACAAATTCCCAAATTGGCCCTGCCGGGGATCGAACCCGGGACCTCCGCACGTTAAGACAACAGCGCTACACACTGCGCCACGGAGGTCGTCAGAAGGAATGATATTCTGAAATTCTCTAGTAGGAATGCACCCTAAAGCAGTATTATTTTAATAATATCTGGGTGACCGGATTTTTTGGTAAAACGTGTTTTTTGGAAATTATACTTAAACTAGCTGATGCCCGGCGACTATGGCCTCGTGGATTGAGGATTTTGGTTCCCGGGGGAACTCCTTCATTTTCCATCTATCTCTGTGCCAAATTTTATCCAAATCCGTTCAGCCGTTCGGGAGTGATTGAGTAACAAACATCCATCCATACATCCATGCATCCAAACTTTCGCATTTATAATAATAAAATATTACATAATATTTTTAAAAAAAGGGGAAAAATAATCGGACAGGAGGACATCTGGACTCGAACCAGGGTCTTCTGGTTTCGGAACCGACCTGTTTCCCACCTGAGCTATTATAACCTTATTGATAGTGTCGAAATATATCTTCGTATTCTAATGATATTGTAGCAGTTTTTCATTGCCTCAAAACACGGATAAAACGACATTTTCTAAAAATGAATCCTAGCTAGATCGATTTATAGCCCCCGAAACCCCTACATACTAAATTTCATGAAAATCGTTCGAGCCGTTTCCGAGATTCAGATTATAATATATATATATGTATTTATCTATCTTATATATAAAATTCTCGTATCACAATGTTAGTTACCATACTCCTCCGAAACGACTTGACCGATTTTTATGAAGATTTATCTGCATATTCAGTAGGTCTGAGAATCGGCTACTATCTATTTTTCATACCCCTAAAACACCTGAATCCACGCGGACGGAGTTGCGGGCATCAGCTAGTTTAAATATATATATACAAGAGCTAGTTTAAAGGTATTAGATTAGATACCAATCTTATAAGACGTACCTTGACGTCCCTAAAATAAGGATAATATTTCTGAAACAATGATTTAAGCGACGATAGTAAGCCCCCTGGTCAGGATTGTGGAAAGATACACTCATCCAAAGGGTTGTTATGGGCAAGCCGAAATTGTGGACATGGTTATTATCAGAGGGATACTAATATCAGTTACATCATATTTAGTTAAATACTTACCTCATAACATTCACAATAGTTCTTGAGGCAGCCGCTTCGTTTACAGTTGCAACCCTTATTGTGCCGCCGAACTATTTCAGGACCTCCAACTTTCGATTTGCCTATTTTAGGCCTGAAATATAATTATGTTCCTTTAAAACTAAAATATTCAGATTGCTGTATTACGCCGTGCACGATATAAGAAACTAGGTGATGCCTGCGACTTCGTCTCACGCGGTGCGGTAAGAATTATGTTCGCGCGAATATTTTGTGCTGTACGGAGTCGTATGACGCTCACCGCATTTGCAGTGCAGAGTAGGTGAAATCCGTACGCGATATATAGTCTAGGCAATGGGGCGGTTCGTTGTATGGAGACCCCCGCATTAAATCCTCAGTTGTTGAAACTTGGCAGGGTTGTAGTATGGTATGAACACAAACTTATCCAAAAATATCCAATAAAAAATCTTTGTGGAAGCTAGGTATTTATACCTGAAACTTAATATTTATGACTGAATATTGTCTCGATTTCTTTTTAAAATAATAGTAGGTAGTACATTTACACTCGAAACCGAAATATCAAATGAAATAATCATGCAGAACATCGATATTTTAACCGATTTTATTATCAAACCTAAACTGCGTTTACGCGATAGTGTACCTTCTTGCTTTAACAATTCCGTGTAGCATATAAAAACATACTTCATTCTGATTTTTTGTTGGATATTTAAAATATACATTTAACTCATGATACTTTATCATTCTGAAAAGTTTCGTCGTCTGGGGAATTATTGTTGGGGTCCACAAGCTTTATTGCCTAGTGTACGGGAGCATGTGATATGGCTCGACCGTAACTATAGGATGTTCATCCTCCGAGCGGGTGTTGTGCTCGGGGTCCGACCGTTCATCTTTGAAGGTCGCATATATATAGAGTAATTCAGAGAACACTTCGTAACCGCGAGTTGGGCTCTTCGTGGTCGCGTGCATCGTACTAGTAATGCCATCTATTGCATTATGTGCGGACTGCGAAGATCGCCACACCTAGACTAATACAAATAGCGACAATAAAATTCCGTTGAATGTTTTCTGCAGTGCGAACACACCCTTAAAATAATGATCTTACCGGAAAGCATTGGGGTTCCTGTCCAGACAGCCCCGGATGGCCTTCTGGCGTAGCTCCTCGTTCTGCAGGTTGTTGTGGCAGTTGACGCAGTTGCACCGGTTGCAGAACTCCCCGTTAGCGAAGCAGTCGCAGTACAGTTTGAGGCACTGAGACTTGGTGCAGTTGCACGCTTTGCGCGGACGTAGGCCGAAATCCGACGGCACTGCGTCTGAAAACAATTTCATTTTTCACTAGCTGATGCCCGTGACGACGTCCGCGTGGTTTAAGTTTTTTGATTCCCGCGGGAACTAATTAATTTTCCGGGATAAAAAGTATGTCACTTTCCAGTTCCTTAACTACATTCATGCCAATAATCACGTCGATCCGTTGCTCCGTTGCGGCGTGTATATCTCATCGTAAAATTGTAAAAGCCATTAGCTTATAATCTAACCAGCGATATTGTAAACTGTCGAAAGATTGTGAAACGTTCAATGTTCCGAGTGTCAATTTTTGAAATATTCATTGTATTTACGTTTTCTTGTCTCTTTCTTGTAGGTTAGGTTAGGGTTCAACATAAATAATCAGGTAGTGATTATTATTATTACCTACCAGGGCACTTTGGTTTTATCGGGTTGCTATACCTAACAGATTGCAATCTACCTAATGCGTTATATTATAATCTTTCGACAGTTTACAATATCGCTAGTTAGATTATAATCTAACGGTTTTTACAATTTTACAGTGACACATACATTAGTTTCAATACATTCCATATTGCATTTGAGTACATAGAATAAAATAAATTTAAGATCTCATTTATTATATCCTTACACATTAAATACCTATTTAAACTAGCGGCACGCTATGATGGCCGGTTTGACGTTTGTCCGCTCATGAAGTTCCGTATTAATTGATAACGACTTTGAAGGAAATAATTGTATTACTTTATTGACGATAGTGATGTGCAGAGATTCATAAATTTTATCGAATGTAGTTTTAGGTTTAGGACTCAAAATTTATTTATTAAATTGATTTCTTAAATGTATACAAGTGTAGAAAAATCAGTTTGCACCATTTAAGGGGTGAATGTACTTGTGAATATGAACAATTTTCACTAATTGGACAAACCTCTGAAATCGCAAAAAAATATCAATAAATTTTTAAAAATGGAATCTAATACGATCGTCACATAGGATCGCTGGCTAGCACAACTACTACCTCCGGCAAACTCGCGTCAATGCTCAATGCAAAACAAAGCAGTTTCGAATTGACGTTGCTTCGAAAAGTATAAACTGTCAGTGCAATGCGATTGTGATATAGTTTTGACCTGGCTTTGGATTTCAAATATTGATACTGCATTACTGTTGACCCTTGCTCGTTAATTTGGACTCTGTTCAAGCCCTTTGTTGTGGATTTCGTCGATATGACCGAACGTACGCAGAGAACTGTTCTAAATAGTCAGACACGTGAGTTCGTAATACGCCTTCGTAACTATTTCGATCGTGAAGCTCAAAATGGAGGGCCAATTTTACCTATAACGTCAGTGGTTGAACGCGTAGCTGATGCGCTTAATATTGGACAACGAACTGTTAGACGGATAACTAAAAAAAAATATGGCGAGACTGGCACAGAAGAAAATAAACTTCACACACCAAAAAAGAGAAAACGAGCAAAACCAGTCGTAGGCATCGATAGCTTTGATGCCGATGCTATCCGAAGACATGTTTACGGCTACTATTTACAGAAGGAGTATCCAACAAGAAAAAAGTTGGTGCATTCACTGAAGGAAGCTGGATTATTCTTCGGTGGGGAAAGTTCTTTAACGAAGATTTTGAAGACCATTGGATTTCGATACAAAAAATGTAACAAACGCAAAATATTGATGGAAAGATTTGATATAGCGATGGCAAGGTATACTTTTTTACGGCAAGTGAAAGAAATCAAAAATTGGCAAAATGTTGTGTTCTTGGATGAAACATGGCTTAATGCTAACCATACTGTAGGCCGTTCTTGGAACGATGACACAGCAGCATCTACTTCCAAAGTTCCTGTAGGAAAAGGATCGCGACTTATAATTTGTCACGCCGGAACCATCAACGGGTTTGTCGAAGGTTCTCTCATGGCTTTTGCGTCAAAAACCACTGGAGACTATCATGAAGACATGAATGGAGAAAAGTTTACTGAATGGTTTACCTCAATGTTGTGTAGCCTCCCTGAACCATCTATTATAATTATGGACAACGCCCCATACCACTCGATGCAAATTGACAAGCCACCTGCCCAATCCCAAAAGAAAGCTGATATCGTCGCATGGCTTCGTAAAAATGGCGTAGATGCAAACATGAATATGTTAAAAGCGGAATTAGTACGTCTTTTAAAAGAAAACAAACCAACCAAGATCCGATACGTCATTGACGAAATAGCATTAGAACATGGGCACAGAGTTATACGGTTACCGCCTTACCATTGTGAGTATAATGCGATTGAGTTGGTGTGGGCTCAAATTAAGGGATATGCTGCAAGACACAATACAGAACCCCCATTTACCACAAAAAAAATGCTAAAATTATTAGAAGAAGCTTGTGAACATGTGACTAAAGGAGACTGGGAAAAGGTTGTGAATAGAACTGTTAAATTAATAAGGGAAGATTATGAAAGAGATGTGAAAATAGATAATATTATAGAAAACGAACATATAATTATTAATGTATGTGATGATAGCAGTGACGACAGTGAAAATAGTAGTATGGACGAATCTGATTAATTATGGCCTTTTGTGGCACCTTTTTTGGTATCTTTTGTATTCATATGTTTCTTGTGTGCATATAAAGTATGTATATTCATTTTCGTTCAAATATTCAGTTCGTTCAAATAAATTAAATAAACATATACATTTTTGTTTTATTAAACCTATTTAATCAGGTACAAAAACAAAACTTAATTGTTTTTTGTTCGAGAATAAATTGACATTCCACATCACTATTGTAATGTGTCAAACCGGCCATCATAGCGTGCCGCTAATATAATCCAGTTTTCCTTAGCATGACAAAAAGTAAACAAACTTTCTTACAGGTTACTTTTGACCAGTGCTTTGAGGCCCCTCCCTCTTATCACGATATCGTTGTTAGTTCACAGGTACGATGTCCTATACGCCGAGTATACCGCGTCTATTACGCATCTCAGCGAGAAGCATAGGACAAGATTTACGTCGGATATCAATATTCAATTTTTGAAGTAAAACTTCTTTACGCACGCTTGACTTGGGGAGTAAGCTGGTGAATGCGTGACGAGAGCGTTACGAAAAGTGTGATCGGGCGAGGCGAACGAAAGTTGAGAGGGAGATAAGTTAGTGAAGATAGAAAGAGAGAGAGTTACGTTTCGTATATTACTATAGGGGCAAGAAAGAGAGGTGCCAGCACACATTTTCTTTCTCTCTCATAGCCAGTTACGTTTCGTATATGTGTTTCAGTAATGTATCTTATTTCTCATACCATAAAGAAGTTTTACTTCAGTCGTGTGGTCTAAAGAACACTCGTTATTTTATTTATTTAGAGAACATACCTACCCAAAGAGACCTAACAGTAGCCCAATTAACTCTCCGGGCTACAGACTGTTATCTGTCCATAAGTTGTTATTTGTCAAAGTAGACCATTATTAACATATAGTATTATATTGACCGTAAGCATCTAAGCATTTCAACTAACCTGGTTCACTAGGAGCATTTGTTGACTGGTATGTACTGTCCATGTGCATCGCTTCAGTGTCTATATTTATTATGTTGTTTTCCATCTGTTGTGAATCATCCTGTATTAAAAAATTACATATTAAGTGATAGTCCGAGAGCTAACCATGCTAGGCTGACGCTAAAATAGCTATTAAACATAGTTTTTTACGTCGAAAATTGCAATCCAATTTGAACTAAATCTAAATCATAGTAGGGAGACCGAATCAAGGCCGGGAGCCGCAGCAGAAATGGCTGAAACCGGCAAGCGGCGGAAGTATGACTCTCTCATATTTGTTCCGTTTACCGTGGAGACCCTTGGGCCTTGGAGTGACCAAAAATTTTTTGCGATATTTCACCGCGGCCAATTGCCTCATGTGGTGACTGACTCATTTTTTGCGTAAAGGATCAGCCTGGCTAACCAGCACGGAAATGCAGCCAGCATTCTTGCCACCATTCCACCGACCACTTGGACATGATTTATATGTATAGTAATTAAGTTAGGCTAGCTTAAGTCCTACTGTATTGTTTTTAGTAAAGTAAAATAAAAACTAAATCTTAAGTTGCGAACATAATATATCAATACACTGTTTATAAATTTCCCATATTTTCAATTAGAATACGAATACTTTAGCCACACTCATCACAATTTGATTAAAATTTTATTGGATTTAATAAAATTAAGTAGTTTCTCAACAAAAAATACTTCGAGTCAACAGGATCTTTAAAAATAGTTTCCGTGCAGCCTAGCCTGTGAATAGCATGTTGGGCCTAGTTTAGTGTAGTTACCAAAAGGTCAGCACAAAGTAATGCTACACAGTTCCCTGCTGGCCTTGAAGACATGGAAAGGTTATTCTAGTTCATGCAAGTTGGACCGTGCCCTGCCATTAGGCAGAAGTCCGTAGGGG
This sequence comes from Erebia palarica, assembly GCA_964035005.1. Taxonomy (NCBI): domain Eukaryota; kingdom Metazoa; phylum Arthropoda; class Insecta; order Lepidoptera; family Nymphalidae; genus Erebia; species Erebia palarica. The sequence continues at coordinate 33,981,748 of OZ035983.1, forward strand.
TTTTTTCCTCCACCAGAAAAAAAATTTATAGTTACCAATCCGTTGTGGTCTTCTATGGATATTTCGGTCTGCTGCGGCTCGTATTTAGTTGGCAGCACCAGAAGTTGTTCGTCCGACTGGCTGCTCGTGTCATGCGGCTCCATACTATCCATGCTATTGTCTTGCGAACTCTGATAAATAAATAAAGCCTTTATTCAGACACAGATAAAGACTTTTTGATTCCTGTGGGAACTCTTGAATTTTTCGAGATAAAAGTTTGACCTGTACCATCAAAATCGGTTCAACAGATGGGCTGTGAAAGCGTAGCAGACAGACAGACACACTTTCACGTTTATAATATTATTATGGATTTACAATTCATAGCTACTATTCAATCTTGCACCGCCTCAAGAACCCCGTCCTTTTGCCTGTTGGCAAAGAACTCCTGCGTCAGTTTCCACTTCAATTTAAATATCCTAAATTATTGGGTGCTTGATGATGCCCGCGACTTCATCTGCGTTTTGATTGTTATATAATTCCCGAATTTTTTTTTCCCAGATAAAAAGTATCTTTTATTTTTTATATGACTCCCTGAAAAAAGGAGTATATTGTTTACAGGGTTCATGTATGTATATATGTTTATATGTATGTATGTGAGTTTGTATATTCCACCATAATTTCTATACGCCTGAACCGATTTTGATAAATGAGGTATCGTTGGAATCTCGGGTACTTAGCGGGTGCCGGGTTAGCTTATTCCGGGTGACATAGGCTAAGGCCCCTTATACAGATATCATACTTTTTCAAGTACCATTTATAGATAAATGGAATAACAGCTGTTGGGATATTATGGTATTAAATTAAAGGTAATGTATTCATCTCTAGTTAGACCCCATAAAAAATGCACACTCCCATACAAATTTTCGGAATAAATACGTTTCTACGAACGCAAGAACTGCTGAAAATGACGAAAAATGGGGTCTGGATAGGAACCCATAAAGCTAGATCAGCTACATATTTTAACTTGAAAATAACAAAAGAGTGGGGCTTATATAGTCCTCTACCCAAATGCTGGAACATTATGCATACAAATAAATACTTTGTCATTTATGTGTCAACACAAAAAATTCTTCATACATTTTCTATGGAAAGAAGCCGGCCGCTTGGCGTTTGGCGCTCAGTACGCGCTGAGATGCGCTCGTGAACGGGTGGGTGTATCGCTTTTTTGCATGAAATTTATTACGACAAAATTAACACCGTGTTGTATACTGCGCTCGATAAAACTTGATATTGTTTACGACACAAAGAAGAAAGTTCTCAATTACCCTTTTTTTTACCCGATTACAGCAAAGCCAAAAGGAAAGGGTACGAGATTAGGAGTCTATGTATGCCTATGCGTGTGTGTGTGAGTGTGTATGTGTCACCGTAAGATTGTAAACACCGTTAGATTATAATCTAACTCGCGAAATTCTAAACTGTCAAAAGATTGTAACCTGTTCAATGTTCTGAGTGTCAATTTTTGAAATATTCATTGTATTTACGTTTTCTTGTCTCTTTCTTGTAGGTTAGGTTAGGGTTCGACATAAATAATTAAGCAGTGCACTTAGGTTTTATCGGGTTTAAATACCTATAAGATTACAATCTACCGGAAAATAATGCGTTAAATTGTAATATTTCGACAGTTTAAAATTTCGCGATTTAGATTATAATCTAACGGTGTTTACAATCTAACGGTGACATATGTATGTTGGATGTATGTATGAATGTATTAATTGAAGTCTATGACACTCCAGAGCCCTTAACTACACTCAATTATTATTATAGCCAACTATACCTATGCAAAAAATTAGGTCAATACGTTAGTCTGTTACGGCGTGATTGAAGAACAATCCTACTAACAAACTTTTTCCCAATAATTTTAGTACGGTAAGCGCCATTTTGAAATTCTTTTTTATCGTCCTGATTTCGTTCAAAATCGATATCTGGTGTTCCCTGGGATCACTGAACAGAAAACTTTACCCAAAATTAAAAAAAAGTCAGCGCCATTTTGAAATTCTTTGTTATCGTACCGATTTCGTTCAAAATCGATATCTGGGGTTCCCTGGGATCACAAAATAGGAAACTTACCAGAATTAAAAAAAAGTCAGCGCCATTTTGAAATTCTCTGTTATTGTACCGATTTCGTGCAAAATCGATATCTGAGGATCCCTTAGACCACAAAACAGGAAACTGTTACCAAAATTTTTAAAAATCAGCGCCATTTTGAAATTCTTTGTTATTGTACCGATTTCGTTCAAAATCGATATCTGACGATCCCTGGGATCACAAAACAGGAAACTGGTACCAAAATTTAAAAAAAGTCAGCGCCATTTTGAAATTCTTTGTTATCGTACCGATTTCGTTCAAAATCGATATCTGGGGTTCCCTGGGATCACAAAATAGGAAACTTTTACCAGAATTTTAAAAAAGTCAGCGCCATTTTGAAATTCTCTGTTACTGTACCGATTTCGTTCAAAATCGATATCTGGGGTCCCCTAGGATCACAAAATATGAAAATTTTACCAGAATTAAAAAAAAGTCAGCGCCATTTTGAAATTCTCTGTTATTGTACCGATTTCGTTCAAAATCGATATCTGGGGTTCTCTGGGATCACAAAACAGGAAACTTTTACCAGAATTTTAATAAAGTGAGCGCCATTTTGAAATTCTCTGTTATTGTACCGATTTCGTTCAAAATCGATATCTGGGGTTCCCTAGGATCACAAATTATGAAACTTTTACCAGAATTAAAAAAAAGTCAGCGCCATTTTGAAATTCTCTGTTATTGTACCGATTTTGTTCAAAATCGATATCTGAGGATCCCTTAGACCACAAAACAGGAAACTGTTACCAAAATTTTAAAAACTCAGCGCCATTTTGAAATTCTTTGTTATTGTACCGATTTCGTTCAAAAGCGATATCTGACGATCCCTGGGATCACAAAGCAGGAAACTGGTACCAAAATTTAAAAAAAGTCAGCGCCATTTTGAAATTCTTTGTTATCGTACCGATTTCGTTCAAAATCGATATCTGGGGTTCTCTGGGATCACAAAACAGGAAACTTTTACCAGAATTTTAAAAAAGTGAGCGCCATTTTTAAATTCTCTGTTATTGTACCGATTTCGTTCAAAATCGATATCTGGGGTTCCCTAGGATCACAAATTATGAAACTTTTACCAGAATTATAAAAAAGTCAGCGCCATTTTGAAATTCTCTGTTATTGTACCGATTTCGTTCAAAATCGATATCTGAGGATCGCTTAGACCACAAAACAGGAAACTGTTACCAAAATTTTAAAAACTCAGCGCCATTTTGAAATTCTTTGTTATTGTACCGATTTCGTTCAAAAGCGATATCTGACGGTCCCTGGGATCACAAAGCAGGAAACTGGTACCAAAATTTAAAAAAAGTCAGCGCCATTTTGAAATTCTCTGTTATTGTACCGATTTCGTTCAAAATCGATATCTGAGGATCCCTTAGACCACAAAACAGGAAACTGTTACCAAAATTTTAAAAACTCAGCGCCATTTTGAAATTCTTTGTTATTGTACCGATTTCGTTCAAAAGCGATATCTGACGGTCCCTGGGATCACAAAACACAAATTCAAAATGGCGCTGATTTTTTTAAATTTAAATACCAGTTGCCTGTTTTGTGGTCCTAGGGAACCCCAGATATCGATTTGGAACAAAGTCGGTACAATAACAAAGAATTTCAAAATGGCGCTAATTTTTTAAAATTTTGGTACCAGTTTCCTGTTTTGTGATCTTAGGGATCCTCAGATATCGATTTTGAACGAAATCGGTACAATAACAGAGAATTTCAAAATGGCGCTGACTTTTTTTAATTCTGGTAAAATTTTCATATTTTGTGATCCTAGGGAACCCCAGATATCGATTTTGAACGAAATCGGTACAGTAACAGAGAATTTCAAAATGGCGCTGACTTTTTTTAAATTCTGGTAAAAGTTTCCTATTTTGTGATCCCAGGGAACCCCAGATATCGATTTTGAACGAAATCGGTACGATAACAAAGAATTTCAAAATGGCGCTGACTTTTTAAAAGTTTGGTACCAGTTTCCGGTTTTGTGATCCCAGAGAACCCCAGATATCGATTTTGAACGAAATCGGTACGATAATAAAGAATTTCAAAATGGCGCTGACTTTTTTTAAATTTTGGTACCAGTTTCCTGTTTTGTGATCCCGGGGATCGTCAGATATCGATTTTGAACGAAATCAGTACGATAATAAAGAATTTCAAAATGGCGCTGACTTTTTTTAAATTTTGGTACCAGTTTCCTGTTTTGTGATCCCAGGGATCGTCAGATATCGATTTTGAACGAAATCGGTACAATAACAGAGATTTTTTTAAAATTTGTTACCAGTTTCCTGTTTTTTGTTCCCAGGGAGCCCGAAATATCGATTTAGAATGAATTTAAAAAACGATAGTTCCGGTTTTGTTGAAGCAGAGTTCAAACAGCCGTATACTACGCAATACACTCCTTGCATTTTTAAAAAGATCGCGGAAATAGATTTATACGTGACCACTCGTCATGACGCGGCAATCACTACTGACGGCAATGTCGATGCGCATGTTTGTGTGAGTGAGCTGTTTCGAACGTTTCTAGGTAGTTTCATCCGTTTACTGTGGTCTAGCGTAGAGTATACGTGCTTGCAGAAATATTTTGTATTGTGGCGAGTTAAATACCTACAGATTTTTACTATAGGGATAAACACGTGTTTCAGGATTTTTGGAAATTCGACCTCCAAGGAATTTTTAAAAATTTCACCCGAGCGAAGCAGGGGTGCGTCTGCTAGTATTTACTATAATAATGTGGCGCGGAGGCATAGATAATAATATGTAGTAAATAAATAATCAAATATTTCAAGTTACAAAATTGATTAGTTGGCTATAAAATCGAGCGTAGAGCGTAGTGCTATATATGCGTACAGATATATGCTGTAGTGTGGCGAGTTATATACCTAAAGTTGGCTGCGGCCTGATTGTATAAGGACCCTTAAAGACCAAAATTAAAAAAAAAAACGAAAATAAGATTAACTATATAATCGTCATCTAGAAAATGAATGAATGAATGAAAAATTCTTTATTGTACACCAAGAAACACATACATAAAAACAACTAACAATAAAACTATACTATGGTACAAGTGGCGGCCTTATCGCTTTACGCCCGAAATTTATATTCAATCCTGATCAATTTATTCCTATCCAAGATTGATATTTCAATCTGTTTTTTGGTTACAGCTTGTTAATATGCGATCCACAGATCGAGTTTGGTATCCTAAGATTCTACTTATCTTTGGGAGGGCGGATCACAGGTTAGAGATCGGCCTCTGTTCGAAAATGACAGTGAATGACACTTTGAGCGTGCCATTAACCAATCCGTCCATTTTGACATTTAGTTCGATCGGTGTAAACAATCTCAGATTGCAATCCGAGAAATACCACGGTTTACTGCAACAGACATGCGATTAAGGTTTTAGTTTTTTAAAAGTTAGCTACTGTAGGTTTCAGAAACAAAACAAAATGGTAATGGCTTTCAAGCCGTACAAACTCGAGGGTCAAGCAGATGTATCAGTCTGTCCCTGTCATTTTGTATGGCATAACCGGTCCCATCTCTTTCTAACAAAAGTGAATTCTAATTGGTCGAGTCAATTTTAAACCAGCCAATAAGAAAACAGGAAGTTTTTTAAATCTGCCAATAAGAAGCCAGCTAGCCATTAAGAAAATAAAAAAAACATGGCGTTTTTCTCAAAGAGATTCAAAGCAAAGCAATTTTTCTGTTGCGAGAACTGTAATTATTGTGCTAGAATTTCAAAGTTCCAAAAGAGTGCTTTTATTTTGATTCTATTTTGTTTTAATTTATAGATGTATAGTATGTTTAATGCTTGGTATTCTGCTAAAATGTGATCTTCTAAACTTACGAATTTTGAAGTGCTGAAATAGGTACGTAATTTATCCACGATGAAGCAGTGTTTTGTACCGGGTGTAAAAACACCCTTAATTTACGCATGGTACCGTTTACAAATGAATCTAGGTGGAAGGCGTGGTTATTTGGATCTCCATTTCTTCGCAAATATCCATAGGTAAGTCCTTAGTTTTTAGGAGAACTTTATGATTAATATCAGATGTAATCCCTTCCTTGAATTTGCAAAACAAACATAGGCGAAGTTTTTCGTATTCAATCAGGTTAACTCGATGTAAGAGTTCTAAATCAGATCCCATTATCTCGCATTCGCATTATCTCTCAGATGGACACGGTTACCTACCATTCAATTGGCAATAAGACATTGATGTAGAATTTTAGTACTCATTCCATTTCGATGCACTAAGCAGTCTGATCCATCTAAGAGTGATTAAGTCCCACATTGTATGTCTTCTCAAAAAGAGGTAATTCTGTACCTGATTGTAACTATAAGACTTGTTGCCTACAAATGAGTCCCATGTGTGATGTGAGAGTTCTAAAATAAGAGCAGATCCTACTGAACACAACAAGACTGTTGTACTTACAAACAAGCAAGTCCTATGTGAGGAATGAAAATACTGAACCTGATTTTAATGTACAGTCTATTACAACTACAAATCTAGTACATCCCTATCATACAAGTACACCCGTTAAAAGTGTAATAAATTTAGAGACAACCATGGCTCAACTGAGCCCTATTCCATGTAGTTCCATGTGTTCTGATATTTCTGCTTTACAGAGCACTCCAGTATATGTAAAATCACATTCCATTTGTCATAAGACACATGTACAGTTGTATTTAGTTCTCAGAGTTCAGTTAATTGAAAATGAGACCCCTCATAAGCAAAAGCTACATGTGCGAAATCAAATGTTAAAAATGAAGTTATAGAATATGACGTGAGATATAATAAACTAGCTGATGCCCACGACATGGTCCGCGTGGATTGAGATCTTTTAGTTCCCCACGGGATCTCTTTAATTTTGGGGTATAAATAGTAGCCTGTGTTATTCCACACTATAATCTATTTCTGTGCCAAATTACATCCAGATCTGTTCAGCTGTTCTAGAGTGATTGAGTAACAAACATCCATCCATCCATCCATCCAAACTTTCGTATTTATAATATTAGTATAGATTGAAATGAAAGTCACTCTCATGGCCTTCTAAAGTAAAACTTTTTATTAAAAAGTATCCTCTTCTGTGTAATTTTGGATATATATTATTGGACTCAAATTTATATTTACTATACTATATGAATCTATATAAATTGAGTCTAAAATGTTACAGATTCTTACAAAAGCACAGTTACCAAGTAAAACTACTGTAGGCTGTACGTTAAGTAACATGCCTTTGAGACTAGATATATAGACTAGGCAGCTAAGAACCAAAATTCAATGGGATTGCAGTGTGTATTGTTCCACATCTACTCAAATGTTTTCGTAATAATTTCCAGAAGAAGCCCCTGCTGATTGGAACTCAGTGTGCTGAGTGGAAGTACATTGTAGACCTGTATGCCTCAGCACATAGGGACCATGGCGTGAGGGGTCGTGCGAGAGCTACGAAATTAACAGACAAACATATTTTCCAAATTCTTATGACAAGATGAAGGCAAGTATACTTAAATTCCATATCTAATATTATAAATGCGAAAGTGTGTCTCTCTCTGTCTCCTACACTTTCACGGGTCATCTGTTTAACCAATTTTGATGAAAGTTGGTACATGGATAGGTTGTATCCGTTTTATCCCTGAAAATTAAAGAGTTCCCGTGGGAATGAAAAAAAACATTAATTCACCTGGACGAAGTTGTGGACATCATCTATTAATACAATAATAGTAATATAATTAATTGATTTTTTTTATGTTGCTGTTGCATCAAATTAATAATAATTTGAATGATAGTCACTACTAGTCAGTTCTACCCAGGCCAGGCATGCATAAAACACATCTCAATAAAGTTATATGTGTGTGACCGGGGATCGAACCCCAGACCCACTAGGAGGCTGAAGTAGACTATCGCCTCTTTCAACATTTGTCTGTTTTTTTTAATTTTAATCAAATTGGAACTTTCAACTTTACAGGTCAAATTTGCTGCAAAAGTCTTCAGTAAAGGGGTATAATATTAATATCCACTGCCTTGACGAATAAGATGACGACATATGAAGAGCTGCAAATAGTTCATAATTATTGTGTTTTGTCTGTTAACATTAATAAGGGTTTTTTTCACTGCAGAGGTCATGTTATTCAAAAACGATTTGTTTGACAGCTTGAACTGTTCTGGCCATACTAGAGGCGAATTATCTAATTCTTTGTACTTAAATTCAACTCATTTAGAGAATCAATGAAATTTAAAGCTACTCTACTCTATTCTAGAGAAAGTATCCCGATCTCGTTACTAAATTTCATTGATGATATAAAAACTGTTAAGCATCTTTGGGTAGGTTTAAGAAAAAGTTCCAGGTGTTAAATTCTTATGTCTGAAGCATCTGAACCAGGATCCTCTGTATTTTTTTTCTCTCAAATAAGAGGTCAGGGTGGTGCTAGCACACATTCTGACTGTCATAATTTTGTTTCATTGTTCAAAACATTGCTAATCAATAATATAACGGCTGGACAATCTTTGTATTCTAATTGCACCGCTGAAAATGATAAGATGCTGGGTACTCTTAGTTGCTTAATTAATAGACCAAAATTAGACATCCAGTATAACAACTTTAGTTCTGATGTTCAAAATTTTAATTTCAATGAAAATTGTATTCCTTCTGAAAACGTTTTCCAAACTCAAGCTGTGTCTTATATTGCTGGTGCAATTTGCAAACATTTATTTCCAAAGCTTAATTGCCATCGTGATTATCAGAATTGTAAAAGTACAACTATTGTCCAATGAAATTGAACCATTTCATTCTTTGATAGAATTGAAAGAATTTGACTCAAGTAATAAGAAGTTATATTACCCATCCAATAATCTCTTATCTCTGGTTTGGCATTGTATATATATTAACATTGCCAAAAATTTGTAAAGTTTTCATTTACACAGATTTAATCAATAAATTTGAATGTTTAGATACATCTTTTTTAACATGCTATGAGCATAAATCAGATTTTTTGAAAGCCTTTTGGCTATTTGTGATTAGAATGCAAGCAATGGTGTATTAACTTCAATAGAAGAATGCACAATGTAGATTCTAGACAAAAAGGAATGGAAATGGAAGATATGCTAAGGACAAATGTAACTAAGGGCGCTAGCTGTAGAACTTCACGACGCCAAAGTCATTAATATCTGCATACTATTTAAGTATGTTTGTCAGTTTACTGTTTTGCAATTGTCCGCGACTTTGTCCGCTTGGATTAAGGTTTTTAGACTCCCGCGGGAACTCCTTTAAAAGGCCTATGTCCTTCCTTCGCATACAAACTTTCCTTATACCAAATTTCATAAAAATCGGTTGAATAGATGGGCCGTGAAAGCGTAGCAGACCGACACGGACGGACAGACAGACAAAAAGACACACTTTCGCATTTATAACATTAATATGTATTGCTATCTTTAGCTATCTTAAACGTTGCCGTTTCCATTCTCAATAGTGTTGAAATAATATTTCTTATATTGAATAGAAGCAGGCGTTACTTTGCGGAAGTCCATGATAGTGAATGAACTACAAGTTTACTCGACAATGCACAATCGTGCATTGTCGAGTCAACATCTCCTGAAGATGCTCCGGTGTCGGAGTGAAACGTATGTTGAGAGTGATTTGGAGGATTTGTGTGGTGTGGTGTTGTGCCTGTGCGAATTGCTGGGTGGTGGGTGTCGCATGCTGCAGGTGAAAGACACGCACTGTACCACACAGATTTGTCTACTGTAGCGGATTATAGCGAATTAAACTTGTAGTTCATTCACAATAATATTTCTTGTTGATCAAGTTGCCCTACTGGAGAAACCAAGTTTTTTATAAAACAGTTTGATGTAAACTTTGCAAGCTTAAAGTATTTATGCACATATTATAATATTATACTTTAAAATTGAAATACAAATTGATTTGGTCCATTTTTTATAATATAGGTTGTTGGTTGCTACAACTTTTACGTGAAATTCTTCTACTGTTATAAAGAGTTATTTTTAATTTTCTAATAATTAGCTTGCAATGTTCTTGTATCACGTTTTTATCATAACTGAAACAGGGCTGTAATTTATTTCATTGTAGGTAATTGATAAGTAATAGATTGTATTTGAAGACTACACGGGAAAAACAAGGAATGACAGTTACAATACTAATTTTAGTTAACAGTGATTAAGGCATTTTAGTGTGTATCAATAACCGTGGCTGTCAGAGGCTATGAATGTCTTATCATGACTGTATCTCTTCATATTTCAAAGAAAATTTTATTTTTAGTCATATAAGGTTAATATTAAAGTTTTCATTTAGAGACTTGGATTCCGCTTTATTCAAAGTTATCCTTTTTTATCCCGTGTAGTCATCGTTTGAGGTAATGGTTTTAATAATTTTCATGTACTTAATTTTGTTTGTTTCAGTTCAGTTCAGTTCAGCTCCTGAACAATTAGATGTTTTTTTTTTGTGCATTGCATAGGTATTTCCCCGCTTCATATATATACCAAAGGTGGTGCATTAAGTATATTAATTTAAAAGGGCAAGATTTCTTAATTTTTTTTTTCCTTAATTTCTACTTAACCGATTTCGATTAATACCTTCGTTGATTACCTATCACCTTAAAGCTTAACAGGTTATGAAAAGGTGGCTATGGTATGCATGGATTATTTTCAAAATTGTTAAAACTTTCCCCTTGTTCACAGCCCAGGTCTCATTATATAATATTATTTGACTCAAATAGATCTTGATATTATAATGGCTATTTATATAATCACTTTCATCATTGCTTTATTTAGAATTTAAAATCGTCATAAGGCTGTGAAGAAGTTAATTGTATTTTGTATAAATAGAATCTAAAGTCCCTGTTAGAAATCTAATTACCGACCGCAGTTGGTACAAAATTTCAGTCTTAACAAAGAATAAAATCCAAAATAATACTCTTTGATATCACTGAAATTTTGTATATTATAATATATTATTATTGAAGTGAAACTTCTTTTGAAATTGTTGTGATGTATAAATTCGATGAAACGAAAAAGCGACACTAAAAAGAGACAAAACATATTCACTAAAGGATTTAGCTTGCGAGAGAAAGTGATAGGATACAAGTTATATTTGTCTGATGCTCTGATAGGCAATTTTTCTGAAGTTTCACTTCTGCCGTGTGAATTGTACACATACGCTTTTTTTAATGCTAAATGAGTGGCTATGTATTATTTTATAAAAATCTATTTAAAAAATAAAAGCTGTTGAGTTTCTTGCCGGTTCTTCTCAGCAGACTGCTTTCCGAACCTTTGGTAAATTATTAAAATAAAATTACTATTATTGATATTCTAATTTTGTTTTATTTTTCTATTAAATCTATTTTTATGGCTACTATTAAATATAAAAAACCGGTAACTAGTGAAAATCGGTAACAACAAAAATCGGTACGCATCGATTAAAATAGCATACCGTTTTTCTAAATTATCGATTCGAACCCAGAGCCACACCAGAAAAAAGTTAATACTACATCCGTTTCCGATCTCCCACCACTCTAAATTTGTTCTATATGTACATAGTGTTAGAAAGAAATCACGTCGGGGAGATGGATTGTGTTATAGGAGAAAGCAGGACACAAGATAAATTAACAATGGCCAAAATTATATATATTCCTTGCCTCCCCCAACGTCTGAGCTTCATCTTAGTAAGCTATCTTTAATCTATGGACTTGCGCGTCTTCTTCTTTTTCTGGTCGGTGATGGCTTTATTTAGTGATAGTGACGACTGTGATTTGGAGTAACTTGCTCTGTTATCGGATTCCGATAGCGAAGAAGAGAGGCAACGAGCTAGTAATCGGAGAATAAAAAGGGTGAACTATATGCATAGTCTGGATGATGCTGAGTTCACCTTTAGGTTTAGGTTATCTAAACCGGCAGTGAATACTCTATTAGCTCAATTGATTCCGTTTGTCCGTGTAACCTCCACAAGGTAAGTACTTACCTAGCTAGTAAAATTACAGACTTTTTTATAACAAGACAAAATAAATGTTTTAATTTTCCAGGAATCATGGCGTTTCACCACTCCATCAGCTATTGCTAACATTAAGGCACTATGCTAATATCAGTAGCTGACTATGTTGGAGTCTCTACATCAACAGCGGGCCGAATTGTACGCGATATGTCATCAGCAATCGCCAGCTTGTATGATGAATATATATATTGTTGCTCACCAACAAAGTGCAGAAAAATTCTACCGAATTGCACGGTTCCCTCATTTTCTTGCTGCAATCGATTGCACTCATATACGTATCCAGTCACCATGTGAGTGTGTTTAACAGCTTCATACAATTTTGAGGGTGTTAGTAAAAATGCAAAATTAAATTATTATTTCTTGCAGGTCACGAAATAGGAGAAGAATTTAGAAATCGAAATGGTTACTTTTCCTTGAATGTCCAATCAATATGTGATTCTGATTTGAGATTCATGAATGTAGTTGCTCGATGGCCAGGTTCAACACATGATGCCACAATTTTCAACAATTTTGTTCTTAGAGGTGAACTTACAGTGTTTTAATTTGCTGTGTTAATCTTTTTAAAGTTGTAACAAAACTTCATTAGTATAAATTCAAATATTATATGTATTTGTCTACAGCTCAATTTGATGCAGGTCTATTTGGTAACCGTTGGATGCTTGGTGACAGTGCTTATCCAAATAGACTTTATTTATTAACACCACTTTTGAATCCAGTTACTGAAGCAGAACAGAGATACAATGGCAGCACACATTAAAACTAGGAATACCATAGAAAGGTAAATTTAAAAACAACTTTAACCCTAGGTGTCTACTATGATGTGATGACTTTGCATAAGATACAATTATATCATGCTATAAATAAAATTGGTTTAGGATCTCAGGGTTATAATAATAAGTTTATTGAACTAATAGATTTATTTTGTTACGTTAATAGTGTAGAGTTCTAGCATTAATTCAAAATTAATAGTTTGATTTTCCAGAATGCAATACTACTTTATTACCTACATAATATAATAAGGCTAGGGTACCTATAAAAAATCTAGTTAGTGAAACTCAATTTCCGTTATTAACTAATGTATTTCTGCTATTTCAGAACTTTTGGCATTTGGAAGCGACGCTTTCCAGTAGTGGCACTAACATTGCGCTTATCTTTACCACAAGCACAAGCAGTTATATTGCTGTTCTACAATATTTGCAGGAACTACAACTTAGATGAAGTTCCTGCAGAAGTGGATCTACCACCGGATGATAGCACTGAAGATGTAATTACTTCCAGTAGTGAAGTACAAGATGCTCAAGAAAGAGCAGTCCTAATTAATAATTATTTTCAGTAGCTTTTTATTTAAAATATAGGTAAAATAACATTTATAAACAATATTTATCTTTTCATTCACTTTATTTAATTAAAAATTATCAGAAATACCTCTAGTAGGTACTCACTAATTATTTTTAGGGTAAGGAAAATATTATATTTACAACATACCTAGCCTCTGATATGTAGGTGTTAATTAGGAATTAAACATAGGACACTGTTGTAAGTTTATGGAGGAAACTGCTATGGATTTTTATCATCCATACATTACATGTAACATACTCGTAAATTAGGTGAATATTGAAAATGTGTATTTCAAAACTCTTTCATCCATATCCGTTCAGCCGTTGGGGCGTGATTGCAAAAAATAAATAAAACGGTTTGATTATAAATATTTTGTTTCGTAACTCGAGACATAGACCGGCACAGGCTAGAGCACAGAGTACAGATCAGTACACGTTCCATTTCTGCTAAAGTATTCACTTGATATAATATTTTAACTATTAATTTATATTATTTCCAGTAGAGATTTTACACGTTTTTAGACCAAGATCACGAATTTTTAGTATGTAAAATATTTTGGGTACTATTTAAATAGTTTTAAAACTGGTTTGAAATTAAAAAACATAGAGTCAAACGCATTGCATAATCAAAGATACTGCTAAAACGGATTAAACCCAGTGAGAAAGCTTCAAGGGTGTACGTTATTTAAAAGGAAAACCTAATAATTAGTTCTAAAATGATGAGTAGATTCCAAAAATATATAACACTATAGTTCAATATTTAGTGATTCACAAAAAAATATCATTTAATAAAAAATGTGAATAAGATTCCAAAGGCTATACATGCAAATCGCTTCTTAAGGAGGTAAACTCCAAAAATAATATGGCAGGGCAGTCGTATTTTTCAATTCGTTAAATTAAGTTCACTTGTCGCCAGGCAAAAATATCTACAACATATTTCAAATTAAAAGTTAAAAAAGTGGGCAATTAAAGCGTAGCAGATAGACAAACAGACACACTTTCGCATACATAATATTAGTATGGAAGTTTGGAATCAAAGTACACTTAGTTCAATACTCACATGCAGCTGTTGTTTATACTCGATCTCAACCTCGTTCATGCTCAATTGTTCGTCCTCCGAAACCGCGTTCTCTATGAGTTGCTGCAGCGCCGACTTCGAATCAATCTGTTCTTCTACCTCCGCTACCTTCTCCGCTTTTACTCCTGCTTCCGCTACCGCTACCGCTTCCGCGTCCCCTTCAGCTTTCGCGACCGCCTCCTCTTCCGCGGCCTCTATGTGTGCGAGTTGCTCCTCCAATAGAGATTTGACTTCCACTATTGTAGGGTTAATTGTTGTGTGGACCGGCGATAGGGGAGCTAGGAGACTTTGTGACGATCTTCCAGTTTGCTAAGAGAAGTGCAATAGTTAACTGTTATCAAAACGCTTTAGTGTAATCTGACGAATTATTTTTTTCCTTTACGGCATAGCCAAAATAACGAGGGTGGACTGAATCATTACATGCTTAATTATTGTCCCAATCTAAGTCACCGCGCTACGTCTCTGTTGGCTTGAGTATAACCATAGGTGTTAGGAGTTAGGAAAATTTGGTTGCGGTAATTACATAACCTAAAGGACGATTCACATCAAACGCGCCGCATCTTATCGCAGCACAGCGCTGTTAACATGCAATAAACGCGCATTCCAAGGAACACGTTCGCAGTACGGATTCTGCCGCTTCCCAGTATTTGAGGACTATACCCAGGAACATAATATTAAACTAGATGATGCCCGCGATTTCGTCCGTGTGGATTAAGCTTTTTAATTCCCGGGAGAACTCCTTAATTTTCCGGGATAAAAAGTAGCCTATGTCCTTCCCCATCATACAAACTATCCGTATAAAAAAATTCACAAAATAGGTTGAACAGATGGGCCAAGAAAGCGTAGCAGGCAGACAGACAGACAGACACAGAAACACTTTCGCATTTATAATATTAGTATGGATATGCGCGGCAGACGGCAATAACACCGCGGTATTCGACGCGTAGCAGCCGTGCAGCTTTATGTTTGGACACACCTTTACAGTTTTTTAATCACAGATACGCAAAAAGGGAGATTCTGAGAGGACTCGTGCTCAGTAGAGAGCCGGCAATCGCTTGAATTGTTGATGCAAAAACTATAACTTACCCCAGCGGTTTGCGTAATTTTCGGCACAACCGGAGTTATCCTCACAAGTTTATGTTGACTCGGCGCTATAACAAAACTCCAAAACTTTACAATGTTTCATACAAACACAGCCAACTTTTATTTTTATTTAACTGACATTAAAATGACTTAAAATATTTAAAATGTTCCAAAGTTCTGAATTCCTATTCAAAATTATTTCAAATACGAAAATCAACATTCTTTTTACAAATAAAACTGTCACAAAATATTTAAATACTTGAATTTTATCTTCCATTTTTGGGTTTACGAATAAAATTGTTTTTGTCTTTTAAAAACTTTAAATGCAAGATTATAGGCTATAGACCACAAAAATAAATAACCTCGTCATGATGCGGAAAAAATGGTAGTTCCATCTTTTCCATTCGATTTCCACTTGAATAATGACTATTAATTACTGTGAGATTGACGCCTCCAAACAGGTCTATTATTTTCCTGGCCAGGTAATATCAGGAAATCGCAGGCATCGACTAGTTACTAGTTTATAGATACAGCATTTTTCAATTCTCTCAAAAATATTCTAATTGATAAAGCCTATTACAAATTAAATTACTTTTTTGAAGATAAATAAGGGGGCCGCCTCTCTAACCACTTATTTGCTGTGCCACGTGCTGTGCCATAAGATTAATTGTATTAGAATGCGAAATAAATGGATATGAATATGATAAATACATACTTGTATTCGTGTTGGCATTACTCGTCATGACGAGACCGGGAGGTTGTCCGGAGTCCACTTTCTCTGCTGTCATCTGAATTATGTTCCCTGTCAAATTGTGTCGAATATTAATGCGATTCTTATATTTTCCTAATGAATCAGATGATTACTGATTGACCATTGTTTTTAAAAAAACCACCACCCAGTGGCGCCACTAAGTGTAAGATCTCTATCATACTTTGACTTAGCTCTAACTTAAGACTGAGTTAAAAGGAGACAGATTTAAGATACGCACATAAGCAGTGGCGTGCAGGTCATACAGGTATAAAAAGCACTGCTTACCTTAGTAAATTATAGCCCTTTCAAAATATTGAAAATAAAATTCATTTTAAGCAAACTCCTTCAAATAACTACACAGTTCCCGCACGGCGTAACTCGCGTCAGGTAAGCGACAACAGTCGGTGTAACTGATGAACGCCATCTATCGCTAGAAGAGATCTGCCTTTTTTGCGCGTCATCATTGGCAGCAGTGGCGAAACCTCTATAAATGTTAATAACCCTGTGCGTTCCGCAGTCGGGTAAAAAGCCTGGCTTGCCCAAAACAAACACCCAAACATAACAATTTCGTAACGGAATTCAATAAAATATACAGACTTGGCCGATTAAAAAAAACATTTTATAGCCCTAGGCTATAGAAAATGAGAATAATATTTGTTAATTTAATTAGTTATACTCGTATAGAAAATTAAAGATTCTTTGTTTACATTTAATTAAAAGTGATTTTTGACTCAAATATAGACAGTAACCTTTTACGCCATGTTTGTATTCCAGTAATTGTCTCCTTTCGTATCGGTGTACAGTGTTTTGATTTAATTTGTGAATTATAAAGTTTTTGCGGAAATAAGTAAGTGAAGTAAATAAAAAGCAATCGGATTTGTGACTTACAAAGTTTGTGTGAAGGTTTATTCATAGAACGTACTAAATTATTATTTGGAAAATGGAAGATTATTCATTTCAAATCTGTATAGGTGCCGAGTGTTTACAAAAGGTACTTAGACAAAACTTTATTTCCATTCCCTATTAAACAGGTTGGGCCAAATAGTGACGTCCAAAGAAAAAATTTAGATACCTCGTACCTAGACCAATCAACCTATCAATACCCCATGAATGTTCAGCGATTTTTGGTAGTTTTCGAGTTAAATTTTTTTAAGTTTTTTCGTGAGATTTCTGAGGGAGTGAGTGTTAATTTTTTTACAGCAATACTTTACAATGCTGCCGACAAAAACAGGAAAAAAGCTTGTAGGTGCTTGTAAAAGCTATACGTTATTGACAGAAAGATAATATAATAATATAACATTTACACTGCATTTTTCACAGGGATATAGGGAGAAAGGGTCCCTAAATTGGTCCTTATTGCTGTGTGTAAGCGACGCTCTAATTCGCGGCCACGCCCAGCCTTAACATAGGGCCCTGTAAAAAGTGCAGTGTAATAGGCTTATTAAGCCTGAGAATAGTTAAAGTACGCTCTATACTTCTCAGCATAAGAGACCTATATAAAACCAGCTTACCTTTACTGTCTGTAAGCACAAATGTTTTAGAGTTGAGAGTAACCGGCTTGGATGCTGGTTTGGGCGCCGGCGCAGGATTCGAATACAGCCGAACATATTGAACCTATAACAGAATGAATAATAAGTACTGGTTATACATTCACTACTTAAATTATAAGTTCCAAAGTATCTGTTCGGTTCTCCCATCTATGATCTGTTGTGTTATAGTCTTTAAAATCGTGCATTTTCGAGTCATCATCTCCTGGAGGATGCTCCGGTATCGGAGTGAAACATAAATTATGTTAAGAATAATTTGGAAAATTTGTGTAGTGTGGTGTTGTTAGTGCGAATTGCTGGCTAATTTTGCGGTGAATATCACAAGATACACGTGCAAGCAACACCCTGTACCCACATAGATTTGTCTGCTTTGTTCTTTGATCATCATGGATTTCCGCAACTGCTTCTATCCAACGTTACATAGTATATAGTAGGTATGTATGTAATTCCCAGGTGACCAACAGATATAAGTACAGGGTTCACTTGAAAATACTAATAATCTCCTAACGGTAACTTCAGTTTCAGTTGAGCAACTTAAGGCTTTAAGAGATGACAAACTGCCTCAGTATTAGGATGTTTATGTCAAATTGTCTTAATAACTGATAGTTGAATCCGTAAAGAAAAAATATGTAACGGAAGATATAGGCTTAATAAACATTTCTCCTGTAAAAAAAATTTACTTTTTTCAAACCCTCTTTCAGAAAAAAATCCCCAAAGAGTATCTACTTTTGTCATACTTTGAAAATGTTCTGCAAAACGGCACAAGCTTTTTAATTAGTTCTTGCACACAAAAATAGGTTTTAAAAATTACAATATTTTTAACGGAGAGTTTTATTTTTACTCCCTATAACATTCGTGTAAAGTAATTTTCCCCCGAAATTTAAGTATATTAGTGAGAACGTGGCTGCTCCGTCGCCCTGTAAACACCCGCGAGCCCTTCGGCAGTCCGTTTCGGGACATTGTCGAAGGTGGACCGCACGTCGGTGTCGGAGCGAATTTTTTAAAGTTAATTTTCGATTTTGAAGGGTTTATACTCATTTGTACATATTTAAAATTTTAGAAATACTTAGTTCAGTATTTATCTGTAAATTAGTAGGTGTAAATATATTTTTTTTAAGAATTTAACTTTTTAAGCGTGCAAAGTAGGTGCAAAGACTAAATAAGGTTCTGTAGTGACAAGTGATTGTAAAAATTCAAATCAAGATGATTTTGATGAGGAACAACCAGGTAGGTTGTTCCTCACTCGCTCTCACCGCACTCGCTACATATTTTGATTGTTTTTAAAGCTTATAAGCTTTAATTTGATTTTTTTTCCTCCGACCCGACGGAAAAATTACTTACTAATAATATTAATGCTACTAATAACTAAAATACATACTAATAATAATTATAATGTATGCGTAAGTGTGTCTTTCTGTCTGTCTTTCTCAGATGTAAATGTGCCATTTTTGAATTCTAACAACTTTTGTTTTAGTAAATCGATTATGCTACCGAGACAAAATCATTTTGTCTGCGACTGAGAGACTGCGGAAAAGCAAGCATGTATGTATGTATGTATGTATGTATGTATGTATGTATGTATGTATGTATGTATGCATGCATGCATGCAATGTATGTATGTATGTATGTATGTATGTATGTATGTATGTATGTATGTATGTATGTATGAAAAAGAACAAACATGAAAACTTAAAATGTAGGTACAATAAGGCGGTCTTATCGCTAACCAGCGATCTCTTCCAGACAACCTTATCGATAATATCATAATATGGAATCGAAATTCGTGATGACAAGCTGGGAACACCTGCACTCCTATTCTCTAACTCCGTGGCTATCATCATATATTAATTACCATATATTTTATATTCATCAAAATACATTACATAGTCATGGAAACATAATAACAACATGAATTTCAAAATGGCGCTAACTTTGTTAAATTTTGGTAACAGTTTCCTGTTTTGTGATCCCAGTAGGTCTAGGATGTGCACAACGAGATTATCTCGCGACGAAAGAGAGAGATATTGTCGTTGCCGGCAAATTTTTCATTTACCCTAACATGCACAAAATGCAGTATATTACAAGAAAAAAGTAGTCGACATGTAAAGGCTCGTAGAGAAAAATACCACAGATTACTTTTATCTCTACTTTTGACGTAACGAGACAAGTAACCATGTTAGCTTCGGTAGACAGAGAGAGATAACGGGTAGACATAATTTTACTCGTAGTGCGTATGCTATTTTGAACGAAATCGGTCAATTAACAAAGAATTTCAAAAGGGCACCGACTTTTTAAAATTTTGGTAACAGTTTCCTGTTTTGTGATCCCAGAAAGCCGTAAATATCAATTTTGAACGAAATCGGTTATTTAACAAAGAATTTCAAAATGGCGCTGACTTTTTTTTAAGTGACTCTGTGCTCAGAGCTGCGCATGACGTAGTACTGCACATAAATTTTCATACCACAGGCTCATACATATGAAAATTGATTCTAAAGGAGTGAACTCACAAAAAAACTACGCAGCTCCGGCAAAGTGGGGTTTATTGTGTGCAGTTAGTACCTGATTCTCTATCTCCTCTCCCTGTACCCCACTCATCCCTCGGTGGAGGTAGCACGTTTCAAAACTTTTAGCTTGATGTCAACTATCGATAGTTCTGCAACACTAACTTGAACTACCTACATTTTAGCATTGATCCAATACGAAATATTACTTGTACCTATACCTAAATCTGTGCCTACTACAAGCGCAAACAATATTTAGTATCGGATACGATATCGAACATTTCATGGCAAGGTCTCAAGGTAAAGCTAAAGGTAGGTATTAAAGAAAGTTTACGTATTTGTGACCTATGATATTTATGCGCAAACATAAATATAGGCATTATCCCATAAAATAGCACTTGTTCCCTCTGCAGTCTATAGTCTTTGGCCTAGTTTGCGTAGTTCCGGGCGTGGCCGCTATACGGCATTACCGTCGGCAAAAGTCCCGCTGGTCTGCGTTTCGTCAAGGTCATTCGGCCTTCTTAACCCCTTAAGTTAAACGAGTTTCAAAAATTCTGATAACAAAACACATACAAAAGTAAAAATATTTAAATTGGCTGCTCTAAAACTGCATTACTTCACGGTCGCCGCAGCGGTATCGCTATACTACTATCGCTTGACTACTACCCCCTACTGCCAACTAATGCATATATATATTTTTAGTAGCTAAAAGCCCGCGACTTCGTCTGCGTGGATCGAGGTTTTTTGGTTCCCGCGGGAACTCTTTAATTTTCCGGGATAAAGGTAGCCTATGTGCTATTCCAGATTATAATCTATCTCTGTGCTAAATTTCAGCCAGATCCGTTCAGCCGTTGGGGCGTGATTGAGTAAAAAACATCCATACATCCATCCAAACTTTCGCATTTATAATATATTTTTTGTATTCCGCTACAAGTTAGCCCGTGTCTGCGATCTTACCTGATGGTAAATGATGATGCAGTCTAAGATGGTAGTGGGTTAACCTGTTAGGGTTATGGCAGTTATATTAAGCCCATACTCCAATTCGGTTTCTACACTGCATCGTACCGGAACGCTAAATCGCTTGGCGGTACTTCATTGCCGGTGGGGTTGTTAATAGCCACGGCCGAAGCCCCCCACCAGACCAGACCAGAGAAAATTCTGAAATTATAAATTCACAAATTGACCCTGCCGGGAATCGAATCCATGACCTCCCACAAACAGCGCTCAAAACCGCCAGGGAGGTCGACAGGCTATATGAAGCTTACTTACACCTTTGCCTGGCACTTTGATCTGATGCAGTTGGGACTTTTGCTTCTCAATCACCACAGTGCCACTGCCATCGCTGCTCCCCTAAAACAATAAAGAGTCTCATAATATAACTGAAAGTAGACCAAATTCCTCACTTTAAATATATTATATGAAACTACTAGCGAATGCCCGAGACTTCGTCTGCGTGGTTTGGTTTTTTGGTTCCCGCAGGAACTCTTTAATTTTTCGGGATAAAAAGTAGCCTATGTAGCCAGACTATAATCTATCTCTGTGCCAAATTTCAGCCAGATCCGTTCAGCCATTGGCGCGTGATTGAGTAACAAACATACATACATCCATACATCCATCCAAACTTTCACATTTATAATATGAAAATATTAAACAGGAAGCATTATTTTAGTTTTAGTGGTGTTTCAACTATCATTCACTATAATATTATGTTACCAGTTATCAATCAGTGCATTTCAAAATTTCAGTAAGACAAAATACAATGAAAGTAAAAAAATAAGATAAAATAAAATTTTACCTCAGTAGTTTTGGGTTGAGTGTTTGGTTTGAACACAACATTTTTGGTTGTGTTTGTAATAAGTACTTTGTTTTTGGTGGGACCGCTGCTCACAGGGACTGTAATAGAAAAAAAACAATCCATAAGAACTTTCAATAATAATAACCAATTTATCATAAAATACTAATACATATTATAAACGCGAAAGCCTGTCTGTCTGCTACGCTTTCACGGCCCATCTGTTCAACCGATTTTGATGAAATTTAATAGAGGGATAGGTATCCTGTAGATAATATAGTATATCCTGGGGAAGGATATAGGCATTTTATCCCGGAAAATTCAATAGTTCCCACGGGAATCAAAAAAATTATCTCTTCAACCGATTTTGTTGAAATTTGGTATAGGGATAGTTTGTCACCAGGGGAAGGACATAGGCTACTTTTTATCCCGGAAAATTAAAGAGTTCCCGCGGGAACCAAAAAATCTTAATTCACGCGGACGAAGTCGCGGGAATCAACTAGTCCTTTATAAAGCAAGGAAGAAGGCTGGATTTTATGAAATCCATACGGTAGCATAGCGGCGGTCGCTAATAGAAGATTTAAAAATAAGTTTTTAATGATAATAATTATGATATTTAAAAAAAAAACAGTACCCAGCGCTGGAGCAGGCAATAACTTTGCAGTGGGCGACTTGATAGTTATAATTTCTTGTTTCTTTGTTAACTTCACCAAACCTTGCTGTGCAGGTGCTGCCATCAAAACCTGAAAGAGTCCAACATAGTAATATACCTAGTATTTACATCAATATTCCGAAAAATCTGTATCATTGTCATTAGCATCAATGCTACTTCTCAATTATGTCCTTTATTTAATCAATGGCAAGCAAATAATCCATGATGCTAATTTTTAAAAGATATGCGACATATACTGCTGCTCTGTATGGCAATTATTCTATTATTATATAGTAATGGTTATTCAGACCAATTTAATTTAAAAGAAGTTTTACTTCAAAGACAAGAACTAAAGAGTGGCCCCATATGCCAATGTAAATAAAGCTTGATTTCAGTTGTTATTAATGCAGAATGCTGCGCCTTAGGACACAATTACACTTGCAATTTTTTACGGAAGTTGAGCACGTAAGTAACTAAGATAATTAACATTTGCATACAATACGCGACGTAAAGTGTACGGCATTTACGTGAGTAAAATTTACGATTTTCTTACTGGTTCTTCTTAATTATTCGGTAGGAATGGCATTCTGAACCAGTGGTAGATTCACTCGGTTCAAAAGCACTTTTAATAAGGTTATTTAAAAAAAAAAGGTGAGTTTGAAATATAAGTGTAATAGCCATAAAGTATTACCTTGTTTCCAAAAGAGATGGGCATAGACTTTGGTGGCAAGGTTACAAACCGCTGCTGGCCAGTGGTTTTCGCGCTTCCAACTGGCATTATCTTAGTGATTACTGCGGGCTGGTTAGACGCGTCAAACTTCGGCGGACCTACAATGTGGATTGTGGATGTAAGAATCCATGCTAATATTATAAATATGAAAGAGTGTCTGTCTGTCTGTCTGTCTGTCTGCTGCGCTTTCACTACTTATCCATTCATCAGATTTTGTGAAATTTGGTACAGGCGTTGATTGTATCCCGGGGAAGGACAAAGGCTACTTTTTATCCCGGAAAATTAAAGAGTTCCCACAGGAATCAAAAAATCCTAATCCACTCACTAATATGTAAGCAGGTATGTCAGCTAGTTGGCTAAACTAAAACTTATTTAGTTCAAAGTTATTTACCTTGAAGTGCAAATAATTTAACAGGTTTGTTTTGTGAAGTGCTGACATTTTTATTTGCTATCAATTGTGCCTGAAATGAAAAATAAAAGGCAATATAAACTCTATTATAAAACAAAGTTATCAGCCTTTAGTTTTAATACTTGTCAATGGGTACATTATTTCAGGACTGAATGGATGGATTCAATCAATGCTGCCAATTTCGTTCCAGGCATGCCACAACGATTGAAGATTCAAAATAATTTGAATAAAAATCTATCTTATCTTTTGACTTTTGATACTTTTATGGTATCACTTGGTTTTTAGAACCAAATAAATAGACAAACTAATACAATTGTAAATCATTTTTTACTAGAAGAGATCAGTTGTAAATTGAGTTACCTGATCAGAATCTGCCCTGATGTACTGTATATTGGGCACAGTACCAGTGGAAGACACTAGTTTTATCTTCTGAGACCCAGAAGGCACCATTATCAGCTGTTTTCCTATTTGTGCTGCAACAAATATTTCTAGTTTGAGTTTGCACAAATCCAAAACACTATTATTTATTTTATGAAAAAAAAACCAGCCAAGAGCTAGTCGGACTCGTACAGAAAGGGTTCAGACCATTGCACAAGATTTAACACTATGCATTTTTAAAAACTTTCGTATGAGAAACAGGAGAGGCGGCATAGAAATTACACACAATGAAAGTTTTAACTGTATCTAAAACTACTGCAGATATATAGTAGGTATTAGATATACTATGAGATACAGCTTACTGACAGACAGACAGGTCGACAGACGGCTGGACAGACAGAGTAGGCTTTGTAATAGGGTCCACCCTATGGGTACAGAACAAAAATTTATGGAGCAATCAGTGTGATGAAATCAGGTACTGATGCAATCTACGCTTGCTTCAAACATCGACACATTATGACAAACTTGTATGCTCATAACAACTTCCTATTCAATTCATGCAGTTGCCTTCTGTCATGTCACGAGTCAGGAGTCATCAATACAGATATTATTATTAGATTATGTTGTAGCCTCAAAACTGCTTGTTTAGTTGTTGTATAATATGATACTTTGGAATAATTTATTTAATCACCAGTATTTGTATATTAGTTATTGGTTTAGTTGGGTTAGTAAAAACATTGAAACTTAACGTGTTAGTTAGTTTGTTAGTATGTGATTCGGTGAACGATCCCATAGGCTGTGTAAAAGTCGCCTCCATATTCTTCCATTTTCTCTTGTCTTTAGCAGCATGTATCCAGTCTATTAATCAACAATACTTTGGAATGAACAATAGTTTCACTACTGTTAGGTTCAGTCTGAGAAAGACAATAATTTTGTACTCTATGTCTCTGCATAGTAGAGAGTAGCAATCCTGATCTATGGTACTCTGAAACGGTGTAACATATAAATCTATAGTATGTGGCATTGCGGCTGTTATAATGAAATTATAACGAAAGATAACTACCACAACTTAGGATCGGTGTTAGGCCTATTATTGTTTTAACCACAGTTTACTACATTTCATTGTGTGTGGCTGTGTTTTGTGCGAATTGCTAAATTCAAGTATAATCATGTGGATAACAAGTCTTTCCTTTTAATACTACACACATTTGGTGATATGAAAAATCTTACCTAGAACAGTATTCCCCTTAGCAGTGCCTGGCACAACATTGGCTATAGACACCTTCTTCACCAGACTTTTCCCACGATTAGAGGGCATGTTCAAAGGCTTGGGAGCTATAGGTAGTTCTTTTGGCGGAGCGTATGACTTTGAAGACACAAGCTTGGGTGGTTTGGGTGCGATTGCCACTTGCTTTGGTGCAGGCGCTAGGACAGTTTCAGCCTTTTTGGCTATTGGTCGTGCTGCTACTGTTGGGGGCACACTCTGGAAATATTGGAATTGTTTAGCATTCACATTGAAATATCTTCCAGAAACCATTCCAGAGTTAATAATTAAACCAAAACTTATTATATCTAATAAAGCATCAATTAGTGTTACTTAAATAAAAAAGTTTCTGCCTATAGTAAATATAAAAAAGACCTCTTGGAAAATAAATTCCATAACGACATGTTCCATATAGTCTGTCTAGTGAAAGGCGAGTCTAATTTACATCTTTAGAAACTAAAAAAGAATAGAATTGTGATTTGACTGCCCAATCAATAAACAAAACGATGTATGAACGTTTGTGTTACTTTACCTTAACAGCAACAAGTTTTGGTGGCAGCATGTCAGTTTTAAGATCGCTCATTATTTGCGGCTGGAACTCGATATCTATCATCGTATCAGACTGAGAAACTAATGAGTGCTGTTGCTGTAACATTCAAATTCAGAATAAAAGAAATTGCAACCCCCATTAAAATATCTGGCTTATCTTCACTTACTCAGTGGCCATCTGTACTATCTTTTATCCATTGACAGTTGCTATGAAATAAAAAGAAACATTTTCATAGCAAGCCTTCAATGGATTAAATATTTGTCATTGGCTTTCTTTTTGTGAGAGCCACTAAGTTAGAGTATAGAGTCTAGCAATAACGCAGGCTAAGATGGTAGCAGACTAACCTTTCAGGGGTACAACATAATAATATGATAGTTTTATATATTTAGCCCATACCTCTAGGCATTACCCTTAGGGATTTATTTGATCTTAAAGAGAATAACAGAAAATGTACAAATCTTACATTAGACTCAACAGTTGTGGTTAACCCGGTGGTTTGGTCACTCTGCACGGAATACTCTTGCAGGGTGAACTGATCCCCCATGAACTCTGAAACTAAGAATATGGTTCATATTGATTTTGTTTATTTGCTATACTACAAAGAAAAAAACAATCAACTATCCATTACAAATTGTTTATGCCCCTTAAACTATGCCCTAGCAATTGGTTTGGCAAGTACCGGCTAGCAAAAAAGTCCAGTTGTTTAATGGCACTCAAAACCTTTATAGTTAAGAATTTAAATTTTTTGGGGGGTTTGTAGTAACATTATGGTCAGGACTCGGGACTATGTGCTAACCATCTTATTTACTTAATAAAATAAAAAGTAAATTAGCAAATCTCCCATGATTTGCAATGCAAACAGAACAACTGGACAATTTTTTAAATTTACCAATAATTTCTTCGTTGGTGGTATCCATGAGTATGGGTTGTTCTTCAGTGTGTTCAAATTCCATCGGAATGCTCTCTTCGTGTGGTGATGGCTCAAGAGACATGCCAGCTTCACTCACCACTATATCCTCAGGCTGCTCAAAGTCAACCTTACAAAATGAAAACATTAATGTGAAGTTTGCAATAAAGTAAATTTAGCATGTTGGTTTACATGCATTTTACTTGAGTATTCTTTGAATTATTATGGATATAACTTTTAAAAGCGAATTTTGATATGTAAAAATGAACATAGCAATAAAACAAGTAAATGTACTGAATCACTTACACCCATAGCACTCTCCAGGTTTAATGAATCCTCCAAATTGTGATCCATATTGATTATATTATGATGTGTACTTTTTTATAGAGTCCCACACAGTTTAGACAGCAATTATTAAGAAATTATCACCAAAAACATAACATTTTTGAGTTCAAAAGAGGCCGCCATTTTAGCTTGTCAAATAAAATCGGTCTCCCGCAGTTCGCCACGGTTAAAAACAAATTGTCACATACACAAAAACTTGATATTTTGAAGCACCAACTCATAAAATTAAAAGTTTCAAGCATTAATGCAAGAAGAAATATATGATAAGCGATTCCATTATTAGTTGCGTTGATTGATTGCAAATTCAGAGAAAAATAACACAAAAGTAGCTAAAATATTAAGGCGCTTGATTTAAAAATGTCAAAAACAGCTAGTACCAACTTAAAGAAATTAAAAATATCATAGAGTGAATGTTCTACATCATGTCTTTGCGTTCAATTTTACGATTTTTGCCGTAGATTATGCACTTACCGCCTGATTGAATGAAGTTTGTTTTTGGTTATTATATTTAAATCATATCCGCTGAATGAAGCACTATTATTTTATTTCCTCATGATTTTTGGAACGAATTTCAGAAATTATCGATTTCTGAAATTCTTTACCAAGAATCAGATGAAAGCTCTTAAATAAATAATCCACAGATTTATAAAGGTAAGCAGATTCAATATATTGAAAAAAATAGCGTGGCAATTTCAAACACACGGAAACATTACGCACACATAGACAAAACACAGGGCCGCACCTTGTTGCTGCATAACACATTATTATGTAGGGTTAAGTCGTGTGGGAAAACAACGACCTGTACGTTACCTATCATTTGGAAGCTATAATTTGTAAGGGTTTTAAAAATAATAATAGATCCTTTTATGACTTTTTCATCACAAGCGATCACAACTGCAACGTAGTAACAAAATTGAAAATTGTAATTTCATCCAGCTTTTGCCCGCAGCTTCGCTTACGTTAAATTCAATTTTCATACAAATTTCAAATACCAGTTTTTACAATGGGATGAATAATCAAAAATATTTTCTCGGCATACGCTCCTACCTTTTAACCGGTTTGTAGTTGGCTAAGGCCTGCCTCGATAGGATAGAGGCCTGTGCCAGATGTCTATTTCGGGCTTGGGTCCGCGATGATAATCACCAACACGTGCGGGACCCTAGTCAATGTGATGAATATAGTTATAAGCAGAGATAACACGAATGTGAACTCCGCGCTGCGTGTTATAACGTCACGGTGGACTCCGTCAGTATCATGGTCAGTGGTTCTCGCGTCGTTCTCGCTCTGCGTCGATGCGCAGGTTCTGGAGATATTATTTAGAAGCACAGTACCAACGGATATCGTATAAATACCGCCAGATTTTAACTCAAAGTTCCTATTGACAATAATTTCTTGGCAGTAAGCCAAATAAATGTTGTAAAACAATCGAATCGAATCGTTATTCCAAAAAATAGGTTAGAAGGTTAAATAAAAAAATTACAACAGGTTAAACTCAAATGTTAGGTATTTATTCGAATAAACTTTACAATTAGTGTTTTTGAATCGCCAAGTGAATCTACCATTAATTCGCAATACAATTTCTAGCGAGAAATCATACTAATATTATAAATGTTAAAGTGTGTTTGTTTGTTGGTTTATTGGTTTGTTGGTTTGTCCTTCAATCACGCAGCAACGGAGCAACGGATCGACGTGATTCTTGGCATGGGTAATAGTTGAGAACCTGGAGAGTGACATAGGCTACTTTTTATCCCGGAAAATTAAGGAGTTCCCGCGGGAATCAAACAAACTTAAACCACGCGGACAAAGTCGCGCGCATAAGCTAGTGTTACAATATGTACTATAAAGAACCAGAAGTGGATTAAACTAAAAAGTAAAAGCAAACAACAAACAAAATTTTATCGTACAGCACAATTTTAACAATCTCAAACTGTGAGACTGTGTGTGTGATTGTGACTTGTGAGTATCAATTTTAAGCTTAAAAAATTAATGTTCTGCCTAACAAACAATATATGAATAATATTGTGAATGTATTGTGAAGACACCATAAGTATAGCAATCTCTTTACATACGTCACAAGTATTACACGGACTTGTGGTAATATTGCTGGTATATTTAACTGATAAATCCATCCATCCATTCATTTTTATCCATAGGTCTCTCAGGTATTCATCCTTTGGAAACCTGAAATTAAAAGTCGAAGTTATATACTTAAAATAAAAGGGTCGTCAAGTCCGGCCCTGTAATTTATTAACATGATAGCATGAAATTTACTTACCGATGGAACGTTATTTCTGGGGTTTTCCTGTACGAAGCGTTGTAACACTGGGGGACACAACACTTTACCATTTTATTTCAATAAATATTGGCTACTAAAGTTCCAAATTTCACAAAAAAATTATGACAACACAATGTAAACAAACGCCATATGTCTTCTACATGTCTTTTATCCTATTAGCAGCTGCCACACATTGAAATTTTGTCAATGTGTGCGTTTGTGTTGCACAGTGCTGCAACAAATAATAAAAAAAAAGATAAGAACATATACATTTTTGCTTGGAGGGAAAAGGACACAGATTCCCATACACGTGTCTATGTGGGTGTGTTTATGTTAAGTCTGCCTTTCTTTATTAAGTCTGTGGTGGCGACAAAGGTGGCGACGGTATCTTTGCTGGTCTCTGGTTTATAGTTTGGTACTGAAGGGTAGGAACTCAGAGTTGACAAGTCAGTTAATTAAAAGATCTGTTAAAAGTTAATTAAAAGTCTGTTTAGTCTCTGAAGGGTTGAAACCCAGAGCAGTACAGCCATTTTAGAAAAAAACTGTTTAGTCTGTGGTTAATGTTTATTTTTTAAGGTTCCGTACAGGGTAAAACCCGGACAAGTGCATTCCAGATTCGCGTAGGTTTGGCGCAATTTTACAATAATTTAGAGAAGTTAAAAAAATACCTTGTAGTAGTACGTTAAGATTTATAAAAAGAACCATCCTATCTAAAGACTTCCTTTTATTTATTGTAAGAGTTAATTAGGTGCGATTGTGTCACATCGTGACGGTCTGTCCGTCTGTCATTCTGTAACACCACATATATGTGCCACACAACCATTTCAACGACTATTAATGCTGCTAAAGAGTTATAGATAAATTGAAATACATCGTTTTATAATGCCTCTCCGCCCTTAATGCAAATGAAAACTTTCAAGTTTCAACTTATATTACGTATTATCTTCTATTTAAATAAAATCAATTGCTGTTCGTTTGTGTTGCTAAAACTCGAGAACGACTGGGCCCATTTAAATGGATTTTTTTGTGAGTGTTTGAGTGGGTCCAGGGCTGGTTCATATTCATAATTGGACCCGGTAGGGGGCGCTGCAATCGAGTTCTAGGTTCAGGGCAGGACATCGTCTGCCGGGCCCACTAGTATACAATATAAAAAAAACATGATGGTTCATTTTTATAAATTATGTATAGTTAAAAAATGTAGTCTCTAAAACAAGCATAATCTTTCAAATCAACAATTAACAAACATACTTTATGTCAATTGTTTTCAGACTAAATTAATTCAATCAAGTTATTATTTTAATGTTTCTCTCTTCAAGCTGCGGAACCCTAAGTGACTGAGTCTGTATCGTACTTGGCTAGATTGTATTTTTCATCAATTCAAATCCTTAGGTCATTGATTCAAATGAAAATTCAAGTCAAATGTCATTTTTGTCAAATAGTAACTGTCAAAAACCAGAGACAAGTTAACCAGTCAAAAACCACCGACCAGAAAAAGAAGAAGACGCGCAAGTCCATAGATTAAAGATAGCTTACTAAGATGAAGGTCAGACGTTGGGGGAGGCAAGGAATATATATAATTTTGGCCATTGTTAATTTATCTTGTGTCCTGCTTTCTCCTATAACACAATCCATCTCCCCGACGTGATTTCTTTCTAACACTATGTACATATAGAACAAATTTAGAGTGGTGGGAGATCGGAAACGGATGTAGTAACAAGTTTTTTCTGGTGGGGCTCTGGGTTCGAATCGATAATTTAGAAAAACGGTATGCTATTTTGATCGATGCGTACCGATTTTTGTTATTACCGATTTTTACTAGTTACCGGTTTTTTATATTTACTAGTAGCCATAAAATAGATTTAATAGAAAAATAAAACAAAATTAGAATATCAATAAAAGTAATTTTATTTTAATAATTTACCAACGGTTCGGAAAGCAGTCTGCTGAGAAGAACCGGCAAGAAACTCAACAGCTTTTATTTTTTAAATAGATTTTTATAAAATAATACATAGCCACTTATTTAGCATTAAAAAAAGCGTATGTGTACAATTCACACGGCAGAAGTGAAACTTCAGAAAAATTGCCTATCAGAGCATCAGACAAATAAAACTTGTATCCTATCACTTTCTCTCGCAAGCTAAATCCTTTAGTGAATATGTTTTGTCTCTTTTTAGTGTCGCTTTTTCGTTTCATCGAATTTATATATCACAACAATTCTAAAGAAGTTTCACTTCAATAATAATATATAATAATATACAAAATTTCAGTGATATCAAAGAGTATTATTTTGGATTTTATTCTTTGTTAAGACTGAAATTTTGTACCAACTGCGGTCGCTAATTAGATTTCTTCTAACAGGGACTTTAGATTCTATTTATACAAAATACAGTTAACTTCTTCACAGCCTTATGACGATTTTAAATTCTAAATAAAGCAATGATGAAAGTGATTACATAAATAGCCATTATAATATCAAGATCTATTTAAGTCAAATAATATTATATAATGAGACCTGGGCTGTGAACAAGGGGAAAGTTTTAACAATTTTGAAAATAATCCACCACCACCACAATTTCATAACCTGTTAAGCTTTAAGGTGATAGGTAATCAACGAAAGTATTAATCGAAATCGGTTAAGAAGAAATTAAGGAAAAAAATATTTAAGAAATCTTGCCCTTTTAGATTAATATACTTAATGCACCACCTTTGGTATATATATGAAGCGGGGAAATACCTATGCAATGCACAAAAAAAACATCTAATTGTTCAGGAGCTGAACTGAACTGAACTGAAACAAACAAAATTAAGTACATGAAATTATTAAAACCATTACCTCAAACGAAGACTACACGGGATAAAAAAGGATAACTTTGAATAAAGCGGAATCCAAGTCTCTAATTTAAAACTTTAATATTAACCTTATATGACTAAAATATAATTTTCTTTGAAATATAAAGAGATACAGTCATAATTAGACATTCATAGCCTCTGACAGCCACGGTTATTGATACACACTAAAATGCCATAAGCACTGTTAACTCAAATTAGAATTGTAACTGTCATTCCTGGTTTTTCCCATGTAGTCTTCAAATACAATCTATTACCTATCAATTACCTACAATGAAATAAATTACAGCCCTGTTTCAGTTATGATAAAAATGTGATACAAGAACATTGCAAGCTAATTATTAGAAAATTAAAAATAACTCTTTATAACAATAGAAGAATTTCACATAAAATCTGTAGCAACCAACTACCATAAAAAATGAACCAAATCAATTTGTATTTCAATTTTAAAGTTTAATATTATAATATGTGCATAAATACTTTAAGCTTGCAAAATTTACATCAAACTGTTTTATAAAAAACTTGGTTTCTCTAGTAGGGCAACTCGATCAACAATAAATATTATTTCAACACTATTGAGAATGGAAACGGCAACGTTTAAGATAGCTAAAGATAGCAATACATATTAATGTTTTAAATGCGAAAGTGTGTCTTTTTGTCTGTCTGTCCGTCCGTCTGTCGGTCTGCTACGCTTTCACAGCCCATCTATTCAACCGATTTTTATGAAATTTGGTATAAGGATAGTTTGTATGCGAAGGAAGGACATAGGCCTTTTAAAGGAGTTCCCGCGGGAATCTAAAAACCTTAATCCAAGCGGACAAAGTCGCGGACAATTGCAAAACAGTAAACTGACAAACACACTTAAATAGTATACAGATATTAATGACTTTGGCGTCGTGAAATTCTATAGCTAGCGCCCTTAGTTACATTTGTCCTTAGCATATCTTCCATTTCCATTCCTTTTTGTCTAGAATCTACATTGTGCATTCTTCTATTGAAGTTAATACACCATTGTCTAACTTGCATTCTAATCACAAATAGCCAAAAGGCTTTCAAAAAATCTGATTTATGCTCATAGCATGTTAAAAAAGATGTATCTAAACATTCAAATTTATTGATTAAATCTGTGTAAATGAAAACTTTACAAATTTTTGGCAATGTTAATATATATATGTCACCGTGAGATTGTAAAAACCGAGATTATAATCTAACCCGCGAAATTCTAAACTGTCGAAAAATTGTACTGTTCAATGTTCTGAGTGTCAATTTTTGAAACATTAATTTTATTTACGTTTTCTTGTCTCTTTCTTGTAGGTTAGGTTAGGGTTCGACATAATAAGCTTTTTATCGGGTTTAAATACCTATCAGATTACTATCTACCGGAAAATAATGCGTTAAATTCTAATCTTTCGACAGTTTAGAATTTCGCGAGTTAGATTATAATCTAACGGTTTTTACAATCTTACGGTGACATATACAATGCCAAACCAGAGATAAGAGATTATTGGATGGGTAATATAACTTCTTATTACTTGAGTCAAATTCTTTCAATTCTATCAAAGAATGAAACGGTTCAATTTCATTGGACAATAGTGTACTTTAACAATTCTGACAATCACGCTGGCAATTAAGCTTTGGAAATAAATGTTTGCAAATTGCACCAGCAATATAAGACACAGCTTGAGTTTGGAAAACGTTTTCAGAAGGAATACAATTTTCAATGAAATTAAAATTTTGAACATCAGAACTAAAGTTGTTATACTGAATGTCTAATTTTGGTCTATTAATTAAGCGACTAAGAGTACCCAGCATCTTATCATTTACGGCGGTGCAATTAGCATACAAAGATTGTCCAGTCGTTATATTATTGATTAGCAATGTTTTGAACAATGAAACAAAATTATGACAGTCAGAATGTGTGCTAGCACCACCCTGACCTCTTATTTGAGAGAAAAAAAATCCAGAGGATCCTGGTTCAGATGCTTCAGACTTAAGAATTTAACACCTGGAACTTTTTTTAAACCTACCCAAAGATGCTTAACAGTTTTTATATCATGAATGAAATTTAGTAACGAGATCGGGATACTTTCTCTAGAATAGAGTAGAGTAGCTTTAAATTTCATTGATTCTCTAAATAAGTTGAATTTAAGGACAAAGAATTAGATAATTCGCCTCTAGTATGGCCAGAACAGTTCAAGCTGTCAAACAAATCGTTTTTGAATAACATGACCTCTGCAGTGAAAAAGTCATTATCAATGTTAACAGACAAAACACAATAATTATGAACTATTTGCAGCTCTTCATATGTCGTCATCTTATTCGTCAAGGCAGTGGATAATATACCCCTTTACTGAAGACTTGTGGAGCAAATTTGACCTGTAAAGTTGAAAGTTCCCATTTTAATTAAAATTAAAAAAAAACAGACAAATGTTGAAAGAGGCGATATAGGGTTCGATCCCCGGTCACACACATATAACTTTTCTGAGATGTGTTTTATGCATCTCAGTATCAGTTCTACCCAGGCCAGGCGCCTGGGTAGAACTGACTAGTAGTGACTATTATTCAAATTATTATTAATTTGATGCAACAGCAACATAAAAAATTCAATTAATTATATTACTATTATTGTATTAATGGATGATGTCCACAACTTCGTCCGGGTGAATTAATGTTTTTTTTCATTCCCACGGGAACTCTTTAATTTTCAGGGATAAGACAGATATAACCTATCCATGTACCAACTTTCATCAAAATCGGTTAAACAGATGACCCGTGAAAGTGTAGGAGACAGAGAGAGACACACTTTCGCATTTATAATATTAGATATGGATTTTAAGTATACTTGCCTTCATCTTGTCATAAGAATTTGGATAATATGTTTGTCTGTTAATTTCGTAGCTCTCGCACAACCCCTCACGCCATGGTCCCTATGCACTGAGGCATACAGGTCTACAATGTACTTCCACTCAGCACACTGAGTTCCAATCAGCAGGAACTTCTTCTGGAAATTATTACGAAAACATTTGAGTAGATGTGGAACAATACACACTGCAATCCCATTGAATTTTGGTTCTTAGCTGCCTAGTCTATATATCTAGTCTCAAAGGCATGTTACTTAACGTAGAGCCTACAGTAGTTTTACTTGGTAACTGTGCTTTTGTAAGAATCTGTAACATTTTAGACTCAATTTATATAGATTCATATAGTATAGTAAATATAAATTTGAGTCCAATAATATATATCCAAAATTACTTAATCAGAAGAGGATACTTTTTAATGAAAAGTTTTACTTTAGAAGGCCATGAGAGTGACTTTCATTTCAATCTATACTAATATTATAAATACGAAAGTTTGAATGGATGGATGGATGTTTGTTACTCAATCAGGCTAGAACAGCTGAATAGATCTGGGTGTAATTTGGCACAGAGATAGATTATAGTCTGGAATAACACATAGGCTACTATTTCTACCCCAAAATTAAAGAGATCCCGCGGGGAACTAAAAGATCTCAATCCACGCGGACCATGTTGTGGGCATCAGCTAGTTTATTATATCTCAGTCATATTCTATAACTTCATTTTAAACATTTGATTTCCCACATGTAGGGGTCTCATTTTTAAATTAACTGAACTCTGAGAACTAAATACAACTTTACATGTGTCTTATGACAAATAGAATGTGATTTTACATGTACTGGAGTGCTCTGTAAAGTAGAAATATCAGAAGGCATGAAATTACATGGAATAGGGCTCAGTTGAGCCGTGGTTGGCTCTAATTTTATTAAATTTTTAACAGGTGTACTTGTATGATAGGGATGTACTAGATTTGTAGTTTTGGAAACAAACTGTACATTAAAATCAGGTTCAGTATTTTCATTCCTCACATAGGACTTGCTTGTTTGTAAGTAAAACAGTCTTGTTGTGTTCAGTAGGATCTGCTCTTATTTTAGAACTCTCACATCACACATGGGACTCATTTGTAGGCAACAAGTCTTATAGTTACAATCAGGTACAGAATTACCTCTTTTTGAGAAGACATACAATGTGGGACTTAATCACTCTTAGATGGATCAGACTGCTTAGTGCATCGAAATAGAATGAGTACTAAAATTCTACATCAATGTCTTATTGCCAATCCAATTGAATGGTATCCAACCGTGTCCATCTGCGAGGAGACTAATGGGATCTGATTTAAACTCTTACATCGAGTTAACCTGATTGAATACGAAATACTTCTAAAAACTTCGCCTATGTTTGTTTTGCAAATTCAAGGAAGGAATTACGTCTGATGTATCCTGTGATCCTAAAGTTCTACTAATAAATATGGACTTACCTATGGATATTTGCGAAGAAATGGAGATCCAAATAAACACGCCTTCCACCTAGATTCATTTGTAAACGGTACCATGCGTAAATTAAGGGTGTTTTTACACCCAGGAACAAAACACTGCTTCATTATGGATAAATTAGGTATTTCAGCACTTCAAAATTCGTAAGTTTAGAAGATCACATTTTAGCAGAATACCAAGCATAAAACATACTATACATCTCTAAATTAAAACAAAATAGAATCAAAATAAAAGCACTCTTTTGGAACTTTGAAATTCTAGCACAAAATTAATTACAGTTCTCGCAACAGAAAAATTGCTTTGCTTTGAATCTCTTTGAGAAAAACGCCATGTTTTTTTATTTTCATAATGGCTAGCTGGCTTCTTATTGGCAGATTTAAAAAACTTCCTGTTTTCTTATTGGCTGGTTTAAAATTGACTCGACCAATTAGAATTCACATTTGTTAGAAAGAGATGGGACCGGTTATGCCATACAAAATGACAGGGACAGACTGATACATCTGCTTGACCCTCGAGTTTGTACGGCTTGGTCAAAAACAACAAAAACCAATTTTATTTTAATGCATTTTTATTTAGCAAGTAAACATAGAGACTTAAAGCTTTTATTAAATTATTAAAATAATGCCACTCAATTTACCAGGCGTACGCCAGTATTTAAGTGAGCTAAGGATTTGGGGTGGTTTACATAAAGATCAGGCTGAGAAGTAAGTATAAGATTATGCCAATAATTTAAATTCCAAAACAAGAAATTGTTAACATCTCAAACTTTCGCCGGTCCACTACCGAGCACGGGCTTCTCAGAATGTAAAGGATTGAGGCTCCATTGCGCCATGTTGGCCAACTATTGACTGGCGGACTCCATAAATATGAGAACACTTCTATAACATAAGGTCGACGGCATTGGTGTTCGGTAAAATTCAATTGAGTTTATGTTTACACCAAAATGAAATGACTCTGTAAACATGTAAAATAAATAAATAATATTGACTACAGCCTATTAGTGTCTCACTGCGGCACAGGCCTCCACTCTCTCAGGAGAGGGAATTTGAGCTAAGACCCACAATGCTGCTCCAAAGGGGCTTTAACAAGTATTATCAGTGATAATAACCGGGAATAACTTCCGTACTCCGGGCTAGTACTGAGAATTTCTAGTCAGAAAAATCCAATACTTAATTATGGCCCAACCCAGGACTCGAAACCGGGACCTCGTCGCCCAAACATGCCAACCACTAGACCTACAAATAAATAATAATAATAAAAAAAACATTGTGCAGAATTGAGATCAGGCATGCATCATGATACCCATTTTTATTTTCCTTTATTTACGTTAAGCTACATAAAAATTCTTAAAAATAGATTCTTGAATTTGTTTTATCAATCATGACTTATATAAAACTTCACAAAAATTCATATTGGGTTTCTCTATGTTTTTTGATCAATCAAAGTAGAATCTGGTTTAGTTCCCCATTATATTATAAACTTATGATCTTTTACATTACAAATATATTCCAATTATTATTTTAGGTACCGCAATATATTACGGGAAATCCTGAAAAATCCAGAGGGAGAAATAGCAGAATGTTTGAAAGCTTTTGTGGAAGCAAGTAAGTATTACAAGAGTACTGTTTTTTTTTGAATGCTATATTAATTGGATGGCCTCTGGAGCAGTATAAATCTCCTATAAATTTAGATCATGCAGTAGAGTAGAGAGAGTAAAGATTAAAATTCATTATTCAAATTTTCAGTTGTAAATGAGAATGTTAGTTTGGTGATATCCCGGCAGCTGCTCACGGAGGTTAGCACCCACCTAGCCGTGCTGCCGGACAGTGTTTCACAGGATGTGTCACACTTTTCACTAGATGTAATTCAGCCTAGGGTCATATCATTTGAAGAACAGGTGAAGATTTATACCTATTATAATATAAGAAATGATTAAAACAGTGATGAAAACCTAGTGGATAAGACTTCGAACTTCTACATTATAACCAATTTCAAAAACAATGAAGCATAATCTATATATATGGGACGTCCAGGGTGAAACCCAGGCTTGTACCTTACAATTATCAGAGTTATCAGAATATTTTTGCTCATTCATTTTAAAAGTATGTCCATTCAGCTTCATTCAATTATGGGAAAAGTCACACACAGTGAAGCAAGCTTATACCAAACCCTCTAACTAAACCTACTTTCTAGGAGTTAGGTATAGTCTTTTCAACTATTTTCCTGACTAATGTAATGTAAGGTTTAATTTTCTAACTAATGTTTTATTTTATTATAATAGTGATACCACAGAGTACTTTGTGTAGTAGAACTTAAACCTAACCATTATTTTATTAGAGTATTTCTTATCAATAGATATGTTCATAATTTTAGGTTGCTAGCATTAGACAGCACTTGGCAGATATTTATGAGCGCAATCAAAACTGGAAGGAGGCTGCCAATGTGCTTGTTGGTATCCCACTGGAGACAGGACAGAAGTATGTGCCCTAATATGTATAGTTAAGCTATAAATCACAATATAAAATACTAGCTTTTGCCCAAGTCAGGTTTGATATTAATACAAATTCCAAAGCCCTATTTAATCTCACTAGGGGTTGAATTTTCATAAATCCTTTATTAGCGGATGCCAACGTCATAATACCTACTTGCCAAATTTCAGCCAGATCCGTCCAGTGGTTTGAGCTGTGTGTTATCAGTCAGTCAGTCAGTCACCATTTCCTTTCATATATTAAGATTATGATATTTCCTTAAGCACTTAAAATGTTTGCTTACTGACTTGAGAGGGGTTTAAAGATTTTGCCCTACCTATTAGCCATTTTTTTTCAAAATACTGGCCACTCATAAAACCTGTATTAATTAATAGCTGGCATTAATACAAGCAAGTAGAGACAAAATCTTCTGAAGCGTTAGGTTTCCGAGATATAAGCTGTCTAAGCTATAGTCTACTCAATGATGCCAGCGTGAAATTAGTTTCTAAAGTCAGGTTCTAAAACCATCTTCACCAATAGCACCACTGTCATTATTCTTACTAGCGCTTCAATAAAGGCAGAGAACTAACTTCATAGTCTCTAGTGAAAGCTGAGAGTTGATTATTATATAAAATATACTGGCAAAAAAATTCAAGGCAGCAACATTCAAAATTCAAACAAACAAAAAAATCTAGTTCATTGGGGTATACCCAACCATTTTTATAATTTCTCCCTATTTTGCTCTCTCAGCTTTCACTAGAGAGACTAAAAACAATTGTGATTTCAATAGTTTTATTTGCTTTCAGACAATACTCAGTAGACTACAAACTGGAAACATACTTGAAAATCGCCCGTCTTTACTTAGAAGTGGACGACCCAGTGCAAGCAGAGGCCTATGTGAACAGGGCTTCGCTATTGCAGGCAGAGACTACAAATGAGCAACTGCAGATATATTATAAAGTGTGCTATGCCAGAGTTTTGGATTATAGGAGGTATGTATGTATTATAATTAACAAACTAGATGATGATGATGATAATTTGCCTATATTTCTAGCAGGGACTTTTGAGTGTTCCAAGATAAAATCCAGCCTTTGTGTTATTTTAAGGTATAAGCTGTCTCCATCCAGATTTGTTCAGCCATAGTGATGTGAAGGAGTAACAAACATCCAAACTTTCACATTTATAATATGACCCTGACCCTGGATTAACTTAAATCCAGTAGGACAACTCACTTCAGATCGTACATACTTACTGTTCTGGCTTTGGGCAAAGACATGTTCCATCGCTTCAGGGAAGCCAGATCCAAAATCTCTACTTTTTAATATTATAATAAGTGTATTTATTTTATTTTATGAATAGGCATGATGACAGTAACCAACAATCAATTAAATTATGAATTTATCTAATGAAATAGGATTCATGGATTTAAAAAAACGTATTTATTTATCTATTTCGAATGAGATTGCTAATTATTTTAATAAAATAAAACTATAAAATACAGCAATCCGCCATATTGGATTAAACACCAAGAAGCGAATAACGTCACAATTGTTTGTTTTCGAGCTTTGACAATCACACTAATGTTTACTGCACACTGCACAGAGTACATTGGTAATAACAATAGTGACGTCACAAACGGCGCCATGACACCGGCGAGCGTTTTGGCGCGAATTTTAAAATTATAATTTCAAATGCCAATTTTATCTACCAAAACTTATTTTTCTACAGAAATAATATATTTTTTCGAAATAATAAATACTTCCGAACATAATATGAACATTTCTCAAAATCAGTCATCATGCCTATTATATTATGTTGATATTTCTATGGAACTCTAGTTGCCTGATTTAATCAAATAAAAAAAAAATTGGCAGTCGATATGGACTGTCGATAGAAGTGAAAACGAATATCCATACTAATATCACAAACGCAAAAGTGTGTCTGTCTGTCTGCTACGCTTTAACAACCCATCTATTCAACCGATTTTAATGAAATTTGGTATATGGGTAGGTTACATCCCGGGAAGGACACAGGCTACTTTTCATCCCGGAAAATGATCATCATCTAGTACTTAATAATAATGATAATAATAATTAACGAATTAAAAAATACGACTGCCCTGCCGAAGCGATTTGCATATAAAACCTTTGGAATCTTATTCACATTTTTATTAAATGATATTTTTTTGTGAATCACTGGATATTGAACCATAGAGTTATATATTTTTGGAATCTACTCATCATTTTCTAGATGATGATTATATAGTTAATCTTATTTTCGATTTTTTTTTTTCAACTTTAGTCTTTAATGCGGGACCATGGTCACCCCATCAATTTTTTTTTAAATTTTACTAGCCTATGTTACCCGGAATAAGCTAGGGATTCTAACAATACCTCATTTATCAAAATCGGTTTAGGTATATAGAAGTTATGGTGGAATATACAAACTCACATACATACATACATACATATATACATACATACATACATACATACATACATACATACATACATACATACATACATACATACATACATACATACATACATACATACATACATACATACATACATACATGAAACCTGAAAACAATATACTCCTTTTTTCAGGCAGTCGTATAAAAATATAAACCTTAAAACTAAGGCATTAAAGTTTAATTACGAATGTAGTATATTTGTATTTAACACCTTTTGTCTTCGTTACAACGGCGCGACGGTGTCGGTATCGGTAACTCAAATCCACAAGCTTACCCCATACCAAAAAGTGCTCAACGCGGCTTAAGAAGTTTTCACTTCAATGATATTAGATTGGTTTTGGTAAAGTGGTGGAGTGACGAAACCACGCTGACATAGATCTCTCAGGACTTCCACACGCCGCGGGCTTGCGCTAAGACTTTACTGTCTTTTGATTTAACACGTCGCGATGCTTGGCGGTAATGTTTGTACTGTTTCCATATGTAGGTATAATTTAACAAACCTTACAGGAAATTCATAGAGGCAGCACAGAGATACAACGAGCTGTCATATCGTAACATCATCCACGACGACGAGAGGATGACCTGCCTCAGGAACGCTCTCATTTGCACCGTGCTGGCCTCTGCAGGTAAGCCTCGATGTTCTTCTTCTTTAAGAGGTGATTATGCAATTCTTCTGAAGACCCAGTATCACTTTTGATGACCTCCATGGCGCAGTGTTGAGCACTGTTATCCACTACAAGTTAGCCCTTGATCCACACAGCATCGTACCGGATCGCTGAATCGCTTGGCGGCACGTCTTTGCCAGTAGGATGGTAACTAGCCACGGCCGAAGCTTCCCAAGATCAAGTCCAGACCAGAGAAAATTCAGAATTTATAAATAGGGATGATGCCTATATTATCAATAAAAATTCTTTCCAAAACACCGACTTCCAAAGCCACTGTAAAGTGAAAAATAATTTTGATTTCTACACACTATGTTGAAGTCGGGCGGGTATAACAAGGATAAGCCAAGTTGACGCATCAGGCTCACCCGACTTCAACATAGTTCCGAGAGATCTATAGAGCGTTTGACTTGACTCAGACTTTACTGAGAGTTAAAACGAGATGGACTTATGTGAGTAACATAATTCTGTCTCATTTTAACCATGTCTTAAGTCTAAGCAAAGTCAAAGTACGCTTTATAGATCTCAGCCTAAGATAACAGCGCTCGCCACTGCACCGGGTAGGTCGTCGTATATAATACGAGTGCTGCTATGTTTAGGACAGCAGCGCTCTCGCATGCTGGCAACACTGTTCAAAGACGAGCGCTGTCAGCAACTGCCCGCGTATTCGATACTGGAGAAGATGTATCTCGACCGCATCATCCGCCGCTCAGAGCTGCACGAGTTCGAGGCTTTGATGCAGACCCATCAGAAGGTGACAGTCGTACTCATTAGTTTTCATATAATAGGCACACTTAACTTAAGAACCTTCAAAACAAGAGTTAATAGGCATCTTCTAAGCAAGCTTGGTACAGCTAGACCTCATCACTTTGTAATAAGCATGATTGTCGTCAAGCGCAAGCCTATCTTGCAATAAAAAAAACTTACAATTCACGTATTTGACATTAATACAAAAACGAACACATTGCTACAATTTCTGTGTAAATCAATTAAAAGTGTACACAACTTTCACAGGGAACTAAATTTTGGAAGTTGGGATAACAATAACTTTCATCCTAGGCATTAATTCATACAAAGAAGGAAACAAAAAAAATTGGCAGTCATAGGAACTGCCGATAGAAGTAAAACGAATATTTAAATATTTTTTTTATTATTATTTTTACTTATAATAATAAAAATATTTAAAATGTAAACCTTAAAGTTAAGGAATTAAAGTTTATTTAAGAATGTATCTTTTGTCTTAAGAAGATCGGTGTCCACATTTTTACTCCCTTCCAAAAAGTGTTCAACGCGCCTAAAGAAGTTTTCACTTCAATATTGTTGGCTAACTATTAAGAGAAGACACTGTAAGATTGTAAAAACCGTTAGATTATAATCTAACTCGCCAAATTGTAAACTGTCGAAAGATTGTGAACTGTTCAATTTCCTGAGTGTCAGTATTTGAAATATTCATTGTATTTACGTTTTCTTGTCTCTTTCTTGTATCTTAGGTTAGGGTTCGACATAAATAATTAAGTAGTGCCCGGCCGCAGGCCGGTCACTTAGGTTTTATCGTGTTTAAATACCTATCAGATTACAATCTACCGGAAAATAATGCGTTAAATTGTAATCTTTGGACAGTTTGCAATTACGCGAGTTAGATTATAATCTAACGATTTTTACAATCTTACGGTGACATAAACATAACTTAATAAGTATTTTATTGTTCGTGAGAAGTATGCAAAATTTCAAAGAAAGTCAGATATTAATACTAATATTGATACAAACCCCGCTGTCACCGTGTCAGATAAGTTTGTGGGACTACAACCGGCTAACTTAAACTCGCCGGCATATTTAGCGGAACATAAAAAAAAGGTTTTATATCAGTATCATATAAGGTTGCTGGCTGGTTTATACGTCATTTAATTTAAAAAGAAATATTTTCAAATTAAGAAAACAACTGAACATCACATTTTATGCAATTGTTTTAATTTTATTCAAATACACCTTATCTGGAGCGAACTTCGAGTATTTCTTCCTTCTGAGTTTGATTTAAAATTTCATTGAAATACTGTTTTTTGTTAGTTTTTTTTGAATCGCGTATCTTTCTGGAGTTGATGACTGAATTATGCCTGACTTAGCCCCAACGGA
Source organism: Erebia palarica (assembly GCA_964035005.1). Lineage (NCBI taxonomy): Eukaryota > Metazoa > Arthropoda > Insecta > Lepidoptera > Nymphalidae > Erebia > Erebia palarica. The sequence continues at coordinate 34,026,392 of OZ035983.1, forward strand.
GATTGCCAGGGCACTCGAAATGCGAAGAAATGGTCAAACCTACAGAGTGATATCCAGAGATCTTCGTCGACCAGTTTCAACGATCCATCGCAGTATCCAACGTTCAGGGAGACCGGTACTTATGTGAGAAGAGCAGGACAAGGCAGAAAAAGACGCACTTCGAGTAGGGATGATCGTTTCATTCGGCTTCGTGTACGTAGGAACCCCCGTTTGACGGCCGTCCAAGCCCGACATGAGTTAGAAGCAGTGCGGGGTGTAACCCTAAGTGAGCGTACGGTACGAAGAAGGCTCGAAGAAGCTGGTTTGGGTTCATTTGTGCCCGCCAAGGCTCCAAGGCTCGAGGCAGGTAAATCATCGTAGAAACAGGTTAACTTTTGCTCAGGAACATCGACTTTGGAACGCGGACCAATGGAGTAAGGTATTGTTTAGTGATGAGTGCAGAATTCTCTTAAATCAAATTGACGGCAGGCAAAGAATATACAGACGCAAAGGAGATCGATACATTCAGACAAATTTTGAAACTACAGTTGCATACGGTGGTGGATCAATAATGGTGTGGGCGGGCATTTGTTTGGGAGTTCGCACAGACTTGGTAGTGATTGACAGAGGGAGTCTGACTGCAGACCGCTATATCAGAGAAGTTTTAGAAGAAAATGTCGTACCGTTTGCCCCATATATCGGTGAAGATTTTGTTTTTATGGAGGATAATGCTCGGCCGCATACCGCTCGGGTAACTCAAGCTTATCTTAATGATATGAATATCACTGTTATGGAGTGGCCGGCGAGATCACCGGATATGAACCCAATAGAGCACGTTTGGGACTTGCTGAAAAGAAAAGTTAAGTCCAGAATTCCAGCTCCTGCCAACGTGGGTGAACTGCGAATCGCCGTAGTTGAGGAATGGCGGAGACTATCCCAGGAGACCATCGATAACATCATTCTCAGTATGCCTAGACGGGTAGAAACTTTAATAAGAGCACGTGGAGGAAATACGCGATATTAATCACCATTTTTCTAATGTAATTAATTGTTATTTTAATATTAAATTTCACTTTTCCCGGTTACATGAAAAGTTCAAAAATGTACAATTTTTCACAAATAGCCTTTACTCGCAAAATCTGTTCTTAATGTGATCTCATTTTAAGTAAAACAAATGAAACTTTAAATAACAAACGAAGTGTAGTAAGTAGATTTTAAAATAAAACCATATTTTTTTAATTATGGACCTTTTTTTTATGTTCCGCTAAATATGCCGGCGAATTTAAATACTTAGGGAGAAGTGTGATGTATGAAATAACATCAGTTGTCAATAGTATTACATTAAGTATTAAAATGTTTGAATGAAGCCAGCAAACATATATTATTTGGTGATCTTTGTCACCATTTATTATGGACCTTTTTTTATGTTCCGCTAAATATGCCGCCGAGTTTACATTGTCAATTACCTGTAACATTTTGCAGGCAAGCACACAAGACGGCTCAACAATACTAGACCGAGCTGTGTTCGAACACAACCTGCTCTCGGCCAGCAAGTTGTACAATAACATCACGTTTGATGAGCTCGGCGCTTTGCTGGAGACCCCGCCGGCGAGGGCCGAGCGAATAGCCTCGCATATGATCAGCGAGGGACGGATGAATGGCTACATCGACCAGATTAGTGCTGTCGTGCATTTTGAGAGTAAGTACTAAGTACTAGCCGTATTATGTAAAACTTTGCATCTATTATCATAGTTGGTCTTAATAATGTTGTGATTGGCTATGCTATTAGTCTAGGCAATAAAGCTAGTGGACCCCAACAATATTTCCTCATACGACGAAACTTTACAGTAGGATAAAGTATCATGAGTTAAACGTATATTATAAATATCCAATAAAAAATTAGAAAGGAAGTAAGGTTTTTTGATGCTACACCCAATTGTTAAAGCAGGAAGGTACATTATCGCGTAAACGAAGTTTAGATTTGATAATAAAACCGCATAAAATATCGATGTTCTGCATGATTAATTCCTTTGATAATTCTGTTTTGAGTGTAAATGTCACCGTAAGATTGTAAAAACCGTGAGATTATAATATAATTCGCGAGATTATAAACTGTCGAAATATTGTGAACCGTAAAATACTGCTTACAATTTAACGCATTAATTTTCGGTAGATTAGAATCCATCGAAGTGAAACCGTCAAATTGTGCGACGGAACGCACCTCGAGTGCTGATTGGTTGACCGGAATATGCCGTGCGCCGCCATATTCATTTGATAATTTATTTGTTGTCTAACGTAAACAAACAGTGTTTTGGTTATTGTAAATTGATTTCGTGTTGAAAATAGCTCATAGCTTTAGAATTAGTTATATAAAATTGTTGTGGAAGTAAAATTAATCTGTGATTAACCAAAGAAGTGCAGTTTGAATGATAAATAAGTTAGTATTAATCACCGAACATAGCCTTAAATTCCGGACATTTTCCGTGTTTTAATATTTTTTATGCACGTGAACCTATGTGATCTCATTTGATAACATTTACAATGTCGGATATTGAGCTTATCCATCAAGAATACTCAGAAATACCAGTTATTGTTAATCAGGATGAATTTACCATAGAGTTGCAAAACTATTACAGAGGGCATAATAAAAATAGTAAAAAGTGTGATAAAATTGTTAGAGGACTACAACACAATAAAATCTCAAGGTAGGCGACCAACAAACACGCAGTACTATCATGCAAGAAAATACGATGTAATGAATATTGGGAACCAGAAAATTTTAATAATTAAGAGAAAGGATATCTCAGATCCTGTAGTACAAATAATTCCAACTGATGAGTATTATCAAACGATACTCGACGCACATATTGCCACTGGACATGGACGTCGAGACAAAATTGTTCACGCTTTGAAACATAAATATGTGGTACCAATATTTGCGGTTTTAATATTCCTAAATTTGTGTAAAACATGTTTATCAAAGAAAAGCTTTCCGAAAAAAGGAATTGTCGTAAAACCGTTGATTTCTGACGACTTCAATCGAAGGGGACAAATAGATCTTGTAGATTTCCAAACATCTCCAGATCAAGAGTATAAATGGTTATTACAATATCAGGATCATTTGACAAAATTCTGTTTTTTGCGACCATTAAAAAGCAAACAGGCTAAAGAAGTGGCAATCGAGTTGACAGGGGACCTTTGGACGGTAAAAACCTGATTGGAAAAGTTTTAATGAAAAAGAACGAATTATATCAAGTTGGCACTAGTTATGGCATAATCAAAGATTGGATGCCTCGAAATGCTGTTCTTTCCTGTCCAAATGCAGAACTACTCAGTGACATTCCAGAGGTCGGTATAAATTTTCGTTTTGATGTTACCTTAAAATACATTTTAGCAATATATTTCATATTACCTTGATCTTTAAACCGAAACATTAGATTTACCTCAATTTTATTTCAGGTTACATTACCGTTGAGAACAGTTGCATCAATGTCTTCATCATTTGGCGGGCAAGGAATGAAACAATGCAATTGCAAAAAAATAAAAAATGGACAAAACGTTTCCAATAAGTGCAATTGCAAGAAAGTCAATATTCTTTCTAACTCCAGATGCCACAGCTCGTTGACGTGCAACAATAAGTGAACATTTTTATTGGTGCAATTTACTTTCATTTTTTTTCTAATAGACAATTTTGTTACGATTTAGATTTTTGTTTTTTTATTTAAATTCTATTTTGAGTTTAACTTGTTTTGAGAGAAAACGTTAATATGTTATTGATTTGTTTTTTTAAATTTTGATTTTATTTTGTGATCATTTTTTTAGAGAAAGATTACGTTTCTGTTTTTTTTTTATTTTGTTACAATTTTTTTCTTACCATGTTATGTAAGAATTATTGATTACCTACTAAATAATAAATAAATTCTTTGTCACAATTCTTGAAGTTCATTTATTTGATTTGACTGACACCTCTGTTTCATTCGTAACTCTATGGAAACAAAACGGCCTACTGTAAGACCGACCAATCAGGGACAGTCTTCGGACAGTTGACGAATTTGACGCGGGACAGATTGTAATTTAACAGTTTCACTTCGATGGATTATAATCTACCGAAAAATAATGCGTTAAATTGTAAGCAGTTTGTTCGGTTCACAATCTTTCGACAGTTCCGAATCTCGCGAGGTATATTATAATCTAACGGTCATTACAATCTTACGGTTACCCGTGACATAAATATACTACCTACTATTATTTTAAAAAAAATCGAGAAAATATTCAGTCATAAATATTAAGTTTTAGGTAAAAATACCTAACTTCCGGATGTTTATTTTGTTGGATATTTTTGTGTAAGTTTTGGATCATCCATTACTAAAACCCAGACAAATTCCATCGACTGAGGATTTAATGCCGGGGTCTCCATACAACGCACCGCGCCATTGCCTAGACTATATTTATATCGTCTTTGAACAAATATATATGGACTTCAAAAACTAGCGCCATCTAGTCGACATGGTTGAAATGACTTAGTAAAAAATATACACAGTGTTGCTATAACTAAAAAACTGCATCTTGTACAAATATTATATAGAGTGAGTCCGTCAGAAAAATATATAAGATGGTGGTGTGCATCATAATGACTGCCCAAAGTGATGGATCGGCGTAAAATTTCGCCAGCATTTAGTACCTATTTAGTACTATTTAGTACCTTTGTTTAAATATTTTGTACCTAATTATTTACAAAGACATATGAGTTTTTAAGTGGGCAGTCATTCTGACGTCAAGATGGCTGCCCACATTTTAATTTCCGCATAAGGGTTCCGTATTTTGCATTTGTCTCTGCACAATAATTTAGTACCTATTTAGTACCTACACATATATTTCTTCTAGAATTTTTAGGCGAAAGATAAAGATTTTATAACAATCTGAATATTCAAGAAGTCCAGTCCCCAACACTCGCTCAGTGACAAATCAACGCCCAGCCCAAACCCTTGGACCTACGGAGCTGAAATTTTCCACAGAGGTTCCCTTTGTGATGTAGACAATGAATAATCAAGGGTTATTCCCACCGGATCGGGAATAAGGACGATTTATTTGTTTGATTCAAAAGTTATAATTTCCGGAACTATAATCAAGAGTGACTTCAAATTTGGCATACTACAAGTCGGTAATTCTAATCACTAATTTTAGTTTTCAGGATTAAGAACCATTAATTTGGCGCACGCGGTCTTCAATAACTACCTACAATATAAGTGTTTACCTCTCAATGTCTCATGCTCTAAAAAAATATCATTCAAGCTTAGCTTAGGACTGAAGTTTAGCCTCTTAAGGATTATGTATTTTTTTAATAATTGTGGTCGTAATTAAGTTAAAGGTAGTAATGAGTACTAAAAATTTAGTCTATGGTTAGTATCAACTGCCCTAACTAATGTCAAAGACACAGTATAAGGTGATAAGTTTTTTCCTACCAGTCGTTCAACTAAGGCATCTAGACAAAGCAAAGCTGCGGGGTGACAGGGGCATGACGAAGGAAACTAAGAGAATTTTTACAATACAAAATTCTATCACTCTAATGTCTTTTATGCAGTACCGTACAAAATATTTAGTTAAAACTGTCATGATATGATGTTAGTCAGGTCTGTCATTTGTATGAGCGTCGACCCACTATATGAAATGAATAAATAGCTACACTATGTTAAAACGATCCACACAGAATGAGCTACTTTCCTATGTTCCATTTTTGAAATAATTTGTTGGGAAAACAAAGGGAAAAACTGTAAAGTTTTTTTATAAGTAATTTGAATTTATTTTTAAAAATACAACTGATAACGACCTATATCACTGCTGAGACTTATTGTAATTACTTACGTTTACTACCGTCTTTATTAAATAGTGTCGTTGGCTTAACGCAATCCTTGGTGGAATGTAAGTATGCGTCAATGTGTTGATGTTACTTATCGTAACTTACAGCTCTATGTGTATGGTACTTGCTGTTTTTTTTAAAATTTAAAATGTCCAAAGACAAGACTTACCATATTCACGACTCGATACATAGAGAGAGAACAGAGTTTTCAACATTTTTGTTGCGTCAATGGAAACTCACGTTACATTTCCAGTTTTCTTTACGAATTTTACTCACAATTAATGTATTGTAAAAACGTCGTATAGTATACCAGATGATGCCCGCGACTCCGCCCTCGTAGATATGGGCTTTAAAACTCCCGCGGAAACTCTTGGATTTTCCGGGATAAGAAGTAGCCTGATATTTCGCTCTACAGGTTTTAAATATCCATGCAAACAAACGGAAATAAGTCATTTTCTAGCGAAAAGAAATTCTCTTTATTCCTTATCCCGTGGAAAATTCGAAAAATCCTGAAAACTGTAAAATAATTAATTAGAATTATCAACTTGTATGCCAAATTTGATTATATATTATATTATATATATTATATTATTATATATTATATCTCTCTTGATTATAGTTCCGGAAATCATAACTTTTAAATCAAACAGATAAATCCTCCTTATTCCCGATCCCGTGGGAATAACCCTTGATTATTCTTTGTCTACATCACAAAGGGAACCTCTGTGGAAAATTTCAGCTCTCTAGGTCCAAGGGTTTGGGCTGGGCGTTGATTACTCACTGAGCGAGTATTCCGGACTGGAATTCTTGAATATTCAGATTGTTGTAAAATCTTTATCTTTCGCCTAAAAATTCTAGAAAAAAATATATTTGCAGGTACTAAATAGGTACTAAATTATTGTGCAGAGACAAATGCAAAATACGGAGCCCTTATGCGGAAATTAAAATGTGGGCAGCCATCTTGACGTCAGAATGACTGCCCACTTAAAAAATCATATTTCTTCGTAAATAATTAGGTACAAAATATTTAAACAAAGGTACTAAATAGTACTAAATAGGTACTAAATGCTGGCGAAATTTTACGCCGATCCATCACTTTGGGCAGTCATTCTGATGCACACAAGATGGTGCTAGTTTTCGTGACCCAATTTGTTCGAAGACGACAGCATGCTTATACAGGTCGAATTATAATTATACGTTTGACAAACGATTACGATTGCGATTTCTTTACACAATCGGGGGGAGAGCCCGTGGCTTTCATGGTAACAATAGGTTTAATTTATTTTTCTTAGGTGGATCGACAGTAAACCTAAGGCTGAAAATACTTTTATCTACTCCCATGCTATAAATCCTCTATAACAGGTTCTGAAACAGTTAGCTTATTACCAACATTAAAACACCCAATGTCCTAATAACCATAACATCATCCAAACGGGTGATGTAATGTTGTACTGAATTTCATAACAACACTCCTTTTCCTCATTTTTTTTTTTCGCCCCCCTTTGCACTAAGGGTTTACTCAACAGACAGCCACATCTGCTCGATGCGTGGTATCTGTATGAATTACAAAAAAAGAATATCTATACGAATTTCAAAAAAAGAACATTGTCATACACGCGCGTTTTAATACCAGAACGCCGCGCGCTGTAAAAAAACAGTAGGTAATTAGAATTTTCCCCGCCATTTTTCTTAGTTTTTTTAATTGTTTTGTTAATATAAATATTCCGCCGAGTACATCGGGATCAGGACCTTCCAACATTAAAGAACATCAAGTGAATTTTAATAATTGCACTGTACAAAATGTTAATTACTACTACAAAAAATAATTCTTTCATTAATACTTAGTTTATTTGTATATACTCAGTAATGGAAGATATTAGGTGACTAAAACTGGATGTTTTAATGTTAGCAGTAATCTAACTATTTCAGAATCTGTTATAGAGGATTCATAGCACGGGAGTAGATAAAGTCTTGTATGCAACTGTTGATAATTAGGTATTAAAACACTCATATGATACTATTATCACACTCCGCTTCGCGTCGTGCGATAAACCCACATTCGTGTTTTAATACCCCTTATTACACAACTGTTGCATAAATAACTATTACCAGACCCTTTCTTTCATCGGCCTTTTATTACGTTCCTTATTTTAATATTTTGTATTTGGTAGTTATGTATTACAATATTTTGAATTTTCCTAGCTCGTGAGATCCTGCCGCAATGGGACAAGCAAATCCAAAGTCTTTGCTACCAAGTCAACGGTCTCATCGAGAAGATCGCGGCGGCAGAGCCTGAGTGGATGGCCAAACTCATGGAGGAAGAGATGATCCAGTAACTTTCAAACTCATGTATAACTTAGCCATAATAAACTTAACTTTTAGTATTTACGCTTTTTTGCATTGATTCCCAAAGTGGTCCAGGTGGACCCCCAGGGGTTCACAGGAGAATATGTTGGCGTGACAAAAAAATGGGGGTTCACAATTCGTTAGCGGGGGTTCACATAAATTTATCTGGTTTAGATAGTGAATAACTAAAATATTGGCTTCACTAATTCATCTATCAATATAGGCAGATAATTTTATTCGCTCAGCTTTATTTTTACTACTACGAATGGGGAGTTTTCTAAATAAAAAAGTGAGAATTGATTGATTTCTTGTGGATGGAATCACTTTTTGATTGGCCAACTTTACTTTCTTGACATCCACTCATAGCATAATCAATTAATGAATTAACCAACCAATTCTCACTTTTTTTTCGAAAATTCGTTAATTCGTGGTTGGAACTCAGCCGCAACGCAAATTTCCATAGTCAGATCTAATCTTCAAATTTTTTGTCGACTGGGAATATGGTAAAAATGTAGCTGCCCCTGCAAGTCCACCGGTGCCAGAAAAATTTTGAAAGTGGTCGATGAGAAAAAAAAGTTTGGGAACCTCTGTTCTAAAACGACGGGCAACGGCCTTCACGTCACTATTTTGAACAAATCGCTGGGATAACGGCTCGTAATGAGATCTGCCTCCCGATTGTGTACAAGAATAGTAATCGTTTTTCAAACGTATAATTCGATCTGTTTAGGACAATGTTGACGTGTTCATAGATGCCTGCATGCAAAACCATGTATGAACTATTTTAAACAGTTCGAGTAATGTTTCCAGCCCTTCGATTTTCTTACTAAGTGATTTTAATTGTAGGATGGGATAATCATCGCCCTACTCCAACGGGTCCGAAACGCAATTATCCATGTTCCTATCAAAATCAAAATCAGTTCAGCAGTTTCTTTGCAATTATTATGCAACTTTCCCATTAGAAGCTCTAGGCGAATTGGAGATTAGTGAACTTTTTTTATACTTTTCCCTATTTATGAGGATCTTCAATGGGGAAAAGTGGAATACCCAATATCCATATGAATGGATAACCCATAAAACATATTGGTTTATCCATTCATATCTAAGTTGCAGAAAATTAATACAAACACTAATAAAAAAAGGTTTATTTTCACAATCTTACGAAGAGAATAAAATAAAGTCACTATAAAAGCATGAATATATTAATATTGGTTCTATGCTGTTCTCTTGGATATGGAAGTAATACTATAGGACAAGGAAATGGGTACAAATCATGAGAGGCGTTAGTAGTATGAATGAAACAAAAACAAATATTATACTGATTCCAACAGACTATTCATTTAATTCTCAATCAATCAATAGTATACACACCGTAGGTGTATTATTTACAAGATGATACAGATAGTAAATATTTAAATAAAATTCGCAACAAATGGTGACAGGCGCGCGTGCTTCGAACATATTATTTAGAGACAAAGAACGCAACACTTAGGAAAGCGCTACTCACTGAAATGATATGTATAAAGTTATTTTCAAAATACCTCCAATCAACTATTGTTCAATGGCTTTTTTCTGAGCTTGATATTTTCAAAACAAAGGTCTTTAATTATTTATGAAATACAGCCATGTTAAGTATTTAAAGTCTAGAAGTTATAGTCGATGCTGGTATTTTAAAAATAGCCCTATACAGTGAAATGTGCTTTATGGGTGCATTTGCACAAATTAAGTCATGGTAAAAGAATTAAGGTCGCGTTAGACAAAATACTGTATAGTAAGAGACACTTGGAAAGTATGGTTTTATGTGATACATACGCTTTCACAATATAACAGTTAATGTGGTATTATGTATTATCTACATATCTATAAGCCGGTGGCTAAGTAAATGCCTAGGGTTCGAGCTCTAGGGCCACGCCCACTTTGTGCCCGCCTGCGTTGAAGTTCTGTCCGTCGATGGCTGCAGACAGCGTCAAGGTAACCCCTGGAAAAATGTTATATGTTAGTACTTGGTGTAAATTAGGCTTTCGCGACAGTTACAAATTAGTTGGCACTAATTGCTCTAACATTATGCTTTCGACAGAGATAATAAAAAAAACAGTATGTCATATGATATGATTGTTATAAACTGCCTTGTGATAACTCAGAAAATTAGATTCATCTGTTAATTTCATAGATTTAGGCTTCTCTGAAATTTAAGTCCTTTCCGCTTCCGTTTTTCCATCCGCTTATAATATTGGTATCTTAAAATCAAGAGTGAATAAGCATCTTCTAGGCAAGTGCACTCCACCTTAGGCTGCATCACCACTTCCAGCAAGTCTGATTGCAGTAAAATGCTAGTCTATAAAAACAAAAAACTGATTGCACTTTAGACTACACAACTGAAGTAAAACTTTGTAACTGGCTAAGAGAGAAAAAGAGAAAGAAAATGTGTGCTCGCACCTCTCTCTTGCCCCTACAGTATTATATGAAACGTAACTCTCTCTCTTTCTATCTTCACTGACTTATATCTCCCTCTCAACTTTCGTTCGACTCACCCGATTACTTCGTAACGCTCTCGTCACGCATTCACCAGGTTACTCCCCAAGTCAAGTGTGCGTAAAGAATTTTTACTCCGAAAAAAAAGAAGGAGACTTGCGCTCAGAAGTGTGGTGATGTTGCGGTGTTGAGATGACGATAATGACGGTTCTCTTACCTGGTCGCAGCTTCTGCTGGTAGCCGAGGCCGATGAGCGACTTGTTGTTGAGCTTGGCGTGCAGCGAGGCGTCCGCGTCGAGCGCGAGCTTGGCGCCCACGCCAAACAGCGTGTCCGACGAGCCCGACGCCCACTTCATGCTCACGCCGCACTCCAGCTTGTCCGACACCTTCTGGTAGATGGAGCCGCCAAACTCCTTGCCGTTGTCGCTGGTGTTTACCAACACACAATCATGTTATACAATAATCATCATGTTGCCATTTTTTTTTTACCCACTACAAGTCAGCCCTTGACTGCAATCTCCACCACCACCAACACTACAGCCCATTAACGTCCCACTGCTGGGCACAGGGCTCCACTCTAATAGTAGAGAGGGAATTAGAGCTTAGACCTACCACGCTGCTCCAATGTGGTTTAATGACTATTAGCAATTAGTGATTTAGTGATAATAACCGGGACCGACGGTTTAAGGAGTACCCGAGGCAAGGGGGTGAAACACCGCCACCTCCAGGCTAGTACTGAGAATTTCTATTTAGAGAAACTTAATACTTAAACATGGCCTGACCCGGGATGCGAACCCCGGACCTCATCGGCCGCAGGGCCGAGCTAAGATTACTCAGTTCCATAAATAACAGAAACCATGGAACTAAGAATACTTAGTTTACTAGTACTTATAATTCTCACTGACAGGAAGTAACTACCGGGATTGAAATTTAACTGCAGCACTGCATTCTCTACCTACTCCCAATAGCTACACATTTTTCTAAATCTTGTTTTCAATCATACAAAAATAGTACAAGTGGTTGTAATTTGGCATGATAATTTTATTGTAAGTTTCAAATAGCTGCAGTTAGAACTTGTGAAACCTAGTACTAAATAATTTGTCTTAAACAAAACAAGCAGCAAAGGTTAAACTTCCTTAAAATATGTACATGTACCTAACATTCAATCAATCTGTGGTTTGCAATTGTGGTCTGCAAGGTTTGTCAAGTTTCACATACCTTTATAATTTCATTTTGCTTTTCATAACAAGTAGATATATGGTTACCGATAGGAAGACAAGTAGTGCTTCAGTATAATTCAGTACAATTTTTTATTGATTGAAATAGATTATGACTTTAGTATTCTTAAAATTTCCACTAGGCACCACTATAGCCCAAAATGTATGAGTGAGTATAGAAAGTTAATGTTACTTACACATTGGTGTGGAGGGCAAAATCGTTGGTCTGGTAACCAAAGGCAAAGTTGTTCTTGGAGAACTTTGTCTTCTGTGTGTCGAATTGTGTGTGTGCACCGGCCAGCCAGCCCTGGTACTTCAGTACTGCTGCCACATCAACAATGGGCCCCGCCAAGTCAAGGTCTAGGTTAGTGTTGACAGCTACAGTGTCATTCGCAAAGGAGGTCTTGAGTTTACCTGTCTTGCTTCTGCAAAGTAAATTATGCATTACAAACTACATTACATACATACATTATAGATATTAGATATACCTTTTATGAAAGGGAAACAATCATGATACATGCAGTGTTTCATTTTTGTATTATTGTTTGACACAATTTGATAATAGTATGAATGAGCTTCAAGCTATAATGATACTACTTCTCTTTAACTACACTCACATTAAAATAATTGATATCCTGTGTTGCAAGTTAGTAGTTTCAGCTCATATTAAAATATAGTACATAATTATGCATGTGCTTACAAAAGGAATAATCAGTTGTCTCCTGACGGAGCACTGCATTCCTACATAACTTATTGTTATCTCAAGGCAATTCTACATACAATATGTAAAATGATTTCAATAAGAAATCTAATTATTTTTTTACCCTGTCTGTGGTGCAAAGGTGCCTTCAAGTGCGACCTTGAGTCCAGCTGCAATCTTATCCTGGATGGTGATGTCTGTGGCAAGTGTATTGTCCGTGTTCCACTTCTCTGTGAATGTCAGACCGTAGTCTTTTACCGCATATTTGGATGAAAGGCTGCCGAATACCTGCATAAGAATATAGATTTAATGGCTGAACTAGGTTTGTATGTCAAGGGTGAATGAGATCTATACATGCAAAAAGACCCTGTTGCTACTTTTATCTATTCTGAAGATGGATTTTATGCACACATAACTACCTTTTTAAGTTGAGGTTACAAGGTGAATATTTCAGGTTTTTATTTCTTAAAAACAATGTAATAATTTAAATAATCCTCTTTAAATACTGTTAGCAAGATAATTAATGATGGAAAAGATTATGTTTCCAACACAAAGTAAACAACTGAGACGTCCTTGTAAAATTTACATACTTATACACACAGTCTGGGTTGTTTTAGTCTTCACTTATCTAATTATAAGTATGCTACTAGCATTATCATATTTGAATGGGACGTTTTACCTTTCCACTTTCTTGATTGGAGGTGATGCCACTGCTGAACTCAACACCAGACTCACTCTTGGTCTTCAAGTCGAGTTTGAATACTCCGAAGTGATAACCCTTTGAGAAGACATCACTGGACTTCTTCCCCAGATCAGCATAGTATGGGGGAGCCATTCCCTGAAAAAATACCTCAATTTTAATTGATGAAAATGCTTCCAATTGCCAAAGTACTAAGATGAATCTAATATTATGCCGAGTACGATAAGAAAAGCCCATTCAACTATTACGAAATTCAGAGGGCATTGAACTCTATACATATATTAATGTGTAGTAAAAAACAGTTCATTCCCTACAAATCGGATTTTCCGATGGTCAAGTTGCAGAACGAACCAGTCCGTACCAGCTGTGTCAGGGTCAACAAATTCGCATTATTCTCTTTACATGCCACAGTAGACTAACGGTATTACATAACACATGCAAGGATTATTACACAGCAATTCAGCAAATCCTTACAGGAAACTTGGAATTTCTTCAACCTTAGGGCCGAAAATCGTTTTTCTATGATGACCGTAAACTTGACCTTTGTCAAAACGGGCTAAAATAGGTTTCCGGAGGATCTAATCACATGCTAACGAGGTCCCCATAACATGGCTTATAATGTTGTAATCATGCAAGTTTTGGCCGCAAAACAACTGTGACATGTATGAAACATTATAATTAACACCTGAATTGTCTTTTAATTACATATTTGGACTAAATTAACGATTAAATCACGTGTATGACGTAGATAGTTCCCCGGTTAGTGAACATTTTGGGTAACCTAATAAGATTTTTACACCTTATCTAAAATTAGACTTATGACAAATATGAAAGCTTAGATACTCACTGTAGCTTATATTATTACACTTATCGAAATAAGATATGTAGAATTCAGAGAATTCTTGGCAGTAACTTCACCTGCACCGCACCATAAGACAATTCAGATTTGCGAAAATGTCAGCAAGAGGGCGTTCGCTCACCGGATATAACGTTATTGACTTAATTTGCAACTATCTTTTAAATTTAGGACATAAATAATTACAAATTGACATATTACATAAACAATAATTTATATCAAAATGTTTTGATTTACTTTGATCGAATGTTTTAATAGCCCTAGAGATATATCAGTTAATTAAGATTCAATTTGACCGATATGTGATGCGGCAACTTCATGCGCAAAACCTAAAGATATATCAATGCAGTAACAAATAATATCTACTATCTTATATCGTAACTATCTACCAACACATAATTTACATAAAATAATTTTTAAATAAATACATAATTATGAGTATTACATCAAGTGATAAAACAATGATTAAAGGAGGTTAATTCGTCACTTTAGGCGGAAGACGGTAGTTCCCGCTAAGTTTAAACTATTAAACGCAAGTCGCATGAAAAATTGGATAAATTGAATAATATTTTAAAACATCGTGTAATAATAAAGACGATGTTTTATGTTTCACAAGTATCCAAAGCCTTATTTATATTTACAAAAAATAACATACTACAAAAATGTATAGTTATTTTTTCGAAAAATGTACACCACAGAGTACCTACATTATGTACACCGTCCAAATGATCATTCATAGGCCTCTCTGAATTGCCAGGCTATGTTTGCGTTGAGCTACATCATCGACCATACAACCAGTCGTGGGCTACATAAACGCCAGATTGGGACCGACTTCTGGGAAACAACATTGATAAAATGCCTCGTGTCCCATGACCATGGGACCGAGTCTCTGTGCATGCATTTATCTGCTTATCTCATTTGTAGACCTACCTACCTGTTATAAACAATTTTAAATTATTAGAAACTTACTTGATGACATGATGATTCAGGCAAAAAAAACGGTTCTTCATTGAATTCACTCTCATCGTCATCATCTTCATAGGGACACTGGATTCTGAGGCCTGATTCGTCTTTACATACTGTCATCTCACCTAAAGATCCGTCCTGCCGACCAAAAAAACACATAGTTACCTACTCATTTTAACCTATTGCCGGTCCACTACTATGAGCACGAGTCTCCTCCCAGGACCTTTTATGTTATTCTCATTCAAATATCTATATTACAGGTAGAACTTCCCCTTATCGATTATGTAGAAGTCTTGAAGAAGACAATTGTCTTGTTCAAGATTTTAATTGTTCTAGGGTTGATATACACTTACGTACCGAGTACCGACCGGCAGATTGTCGGCGCAGAACAAACTTTAATTCGTTCATGTAAGCTCATGTATGTAACCGACATCAGCTAAGAACAGGTTCTCAAGTATCGATGATTCTATACATATGACCGGTCTATTGTCACTATTGCATTAGTGCCACGACCGTAATGCCGGCTCGTCCGCAAACATCAAAGGCGTCGTCTAACTAAAGTATTACTTTTTACGGTGTGGCAGTGTAGAATTAAAATTAATTGGTACTTACGGGGTGACGACATATCGTAGTCTCCTTGAAGACTGCAGCACCCACTGTGGGAACTGTAAACCAAGTCGAAAGATCGTCAAAATTAATAACACTACTCAATACATTCTTAAAAATTGGCATAATTAAAGAAAAAACATATAAGAAATTGTCATTAACTAATTTAATAATACATCATATTTAATGGTGCAATCGAGTCTAGATTACTAAAAATTTTTAATGCTAAAATCTATATGGCTTTTACCTAGGTACTTACCATGTTTTTTTGATCGCACTTCGAATGCATCAAGTGACGAGGTAGTTATTTAACAAGAATCTCGTAATTGATGATAGATTTTGTTGTACAAACTGAATTATAGTACCTACATTCAAAATGCTTTAATCTGCTGATAATAATGTTTTGTTACGGGCGGACGTTATCTTTTAAAGACCAGTTGATTATTATTATAGGTATGTTATGTCGTCTACATATTCGTCAAGTCGCTATTGATATTTTTATTTGATAAGTTAGCGGTCCGCCCCGGCTTCGCGCGCTTAGCACTAATCATCAAGGGCTTTTTTTAGAACTTTTAGAGAAGAACAATTCCACCATACATTGTTTTCGTGTAAATTTTACTATTTACGCAGCGCATACCACGGAAGCTCACAGATGAGACGTTTTTTTCCGACTTAATTCACATTAATGCAATTTTCGTAGGGATCTTTAATTTTTCGACAGTATGCGTGAAATATGTGTTTCAATTCCCACGGAAACTCTTTAATTTTCCGGGATAAAAAGTAGCCTATGTCACTCTCTGGTCTTCGACTAGTTACCCATGCAAAAAATCACGTAGATTCGTTGCTCCGTTATGGCGTGATTATTGAAAGACAAACCAACAAACAAACACACTTTCGCATTTATAATATTAGTATGATACTATAATGTTACTCGCGGAGCTTTCTAGAAGTGAAATATTTTTTAAAATCGGTTGAATAGTTTTATGAGTTCCTCAGTTCATCCATTACACACAAACAAACAAATCCTTCCTCTTAATAATATTAGTAGTTTATACAGGTAGGTACTAGGTACCAGGTACCAGACGAAGTATCTCTTGCAATCCCTAGGTTCTATCCAAGTACTAAGAAATTACTCAATTTACAACGTTCAATCATTAGTTTAAAAAAATAATAATGAATCAAGATCAAAGTAAAGTTTTGCAAAGTTACTTTGAGCGTATGCTTGTTAAAAGCATGTATATGTATTATAGGTAAGTACCTAAGTATCTACAAGCAACTTTGTTTGTTTTTAATCAAAAATAGCATTGTAATTTATTCACCTATAGAAAGATTTCTCGAGTATTCTGGGTAGCGGTTCTCGAACTCGAGCGGACGACTATTTTAGGACGCTCCAAAGCTAAAGACATTTCAGTCTTCAATCTTCGTTTGGCGTCCCACAGCGATAAGTAGTTAGCTAGTGCGTTTAATTTGTAAACCAAAACTATTCACGAGAATGGCAGACGTGTGCAAATATGATGTATTAAAAAATGAAAAATACGGTCGGTATTTGGTCGCTAACAAGGATTTGGAATGCGGCGAATTAATTTTTATAGACACTCCTGTCGTTGTAGGACCAAAACCAGGCAAGTATTTTATAGTTGAATCTGGTCCGCATATGGAATGTGCCGATTCAATTTATTTTTGTAGCCAAAAGGAAAATGGAATTTCCTGATGCATGCCCTAAATTATGTGTGAGTAAAAATACCCAGAAATAGACTAGGTACCTACTACTCTAGTTCTAGGTATGGAAATTAATTAGTCTCAGAATTAGATTTGGTCCGTAATTTCCTTGCAAGCTTACCTCAACATAGCACTTACTGAGGGCGTTTCCTTATGGTCTTATAATTTTCTCCATCTATCGCTTAACGGTTAAACGGTTAACGGTTAACGGCTGTAAACGGTAGTACCTAAAAAAAACCATTTCACAGGAGTAAAGATTGTTTATTAATATTTTCAACCATTAGCCGTTAACCGTTTAACCGTTTAGCGATATGTTAACATCTCCTAACCATGAGTAATAAATAGGTGGAAATATAAATATTCCTACGGATTAAAATAGTAAATCTCCAAAGCAAGGAATATGGGTCATTTTGATAGCACCCACTAGCAAAATAATGACAAATGAATTTGGTCTCGGAAAAGTTAGAAGCTTGGCGACAATTCAAAGAATTTTGATTTTAAACTCTTTCGAACTTTCAAGCCAGTATTTTATACTATGCATCGTATTCGTAACTTAACTTCATTTATTGAGTAGGTACATCGTCGTCGTCGTCGTCGTCGTCAACCGATGGACGTCCTTTGCTGGACATAGGTCTCGTGTAGGGTCCTACACAAGCCACGGTCTTGCGCCGCCTGGGACCAGGCAGCGTCTCCCTGCTACTCTCTTAAGTACATGAACGTTTATTACGTACTATAATACAAATTTTAGTAAATAGGATACCAAATAATGAACTCTAGCTTGCCAGATTGCCGACATGATACCGTATCTGCCCGTGTGATCTGGAGCCCTTCGACTTTCCTCAATGCGGCATAAAAGTGGCCAATTGGCTTTAAGTTGATCTGAGGTCCAATAGTCTTAGCAAATCATTTGAGAGCTTAAAACGTATTCCTCGAAATGCATTAAGGAGTTCATATATGCTTTCTGACGTGAATGCTTCTATGAACTCCATAAACAGGTAGGATTATCCGTTTGACAAACGATTACGATTACGATTTCCTTACACAATTTGGGGGCTGATAGGCTACAGCAGTTAGTGGGATGTAGAACTAAATAAGTAGGTAGGTACATGAATGATTCTTTAACTTTTACATGATTTTTCTTTATACTTTAAGATTCTCCACCAATGTGCTTGGGCTGTTACTGTCCCGTGGAAAACACACTTTGCTCGCGCTGCGGCTGGCCGATATGCGGCAGTGAGTGTGAACAGTCCCCGCAGCACTTGTTAGAATGCGATGTGTTTTCACAAGTGAAAGTGCGCTTTCAGCCGGTAGAAGATTGGACTGCCAGTTGCCCTCAACTTGATTGTATTACTCCTTTGAGGTAACGTAAAAAAATTGGAAAACTTCAAAGTACCCGTTGTTTTCGAAATGACTTACTTACATAATTTTTAATTAAGTAATTTTATATAATTTTAGTGTAAATTTTTATTGTGTACGGGGTACGGTACCTGTATACCCACTATTTTGCAAAATAAATGAGTACGGGGTACGGTACCTGTATACCCACTATTTTGCAAAATAAATGATTTATTATAATTAAGATTACGGAGAATAGATTTACTTTATGGGCTGATACCCATTACGATAATCTATGAGTAAGTTAGCAAATAGTAGGCTGGATTTGTCGCCGAGAAACATTATTTTATTTATGATTCTGTAACAGATTATTCCTGGCCAAAGAGAAGGATCCCGCTAGATGGAATCGAGATGTGGAAATAATGGAAACCCACGCGGAGGAACGAAGGAAGCGACCTACTTGGGAGGCTGACCAGAATAACATTGTCAACTATTTGATAGATCGCTGCAATCTCGGTGACCGGTGCACTCGAGAGTTGATGACACAGATCTGTGGAATTTTGGAGGTAAGTATGTAGGTAGAATAATGCCATCGTCAAACATCGCAGTAAATCAGCGACGTCGTGCCGTGGTACCAGAAATAACCCTTAAGAGGTTAGCCCGCTACCACTTACCACCAGGTGAAATCGCTGAAATCGTGAAACTTGAAACTTGTAATGGATATTTTAAGAAGGTGTTACAGGTGTTGACGTAAAATTGTCATAAACCGAATCCTGTAGGTACGACTCACGTGCCCAGTGCCCACTGTGAACTTGTGCTCCTGCCTCATTACTAGGTACTTGCCAGCGCGGTGGACTAGCTTTACCCTTCTCATTCTGTGAGGAGACTCGTGCGCTCAGCAGTGAGCCGGGAATGGGTTGAAATAATGATGATATTACAAGTTATTGTATAAATTCTCAGGTGAATGCCGTGGAAATTCCGTCACGAGGTGGTTTCAGTATACGCGCAGTCTACCCTCGCCTGGCCATCTCCGCCCACAGCTGCGTCCCTAACATCGTTCACAGCATCTTTCAGAGCGATTACCAGTAAGTTTATATAGACCTGCAGGTTTATCATGCGCACATCGAGATATCTCGCAACGAAAGACAGAGATGTTGTCGTTGCCGGCTAATGTTTCGTCTATCCTGAGTTTACATGCACAAAATGCGGTATATTAGGTACAAGTGAAAAATAGTCGGCATATGTAAGGGTTCGTAGAGAAAAATACCACAGTCATGAAATATTACTTTTATCTCTACTTTTGAAGTAACAAGACAACTAACCATTGTTAACTTCGGTAAGCAAATAGAGATAACAGGTAGACATAATTTTACTCGTGCGCATGCTAGCGCTACTGGGCAGTTTTCATTGTTGTGGTCGTATACGTGTAAGATCCAAGCCTGGATGCGTTTTCTCTCGGTCTACCTAATTCTTCTAAGGTCTTTACTCTATCATCGGCAAAGACGGACCGCTGAGCGACGTAGGCTGCATTTGCGATCGGTGCTTAGCGGTGAGCATAGAAACGGAATAAAACATGCAGCGTTCGACAGTTTTTTTTCAGTGAAGGGTATATAGAGGAATCCGCCGACCTGTATGTCAACTACTCTACTTACATGAGCGATTAACGCTCGCGAAACCGTCAACCGCGTTTTTCGCTCGCCACCGAAAACATTTCATAGGGAATGGGTTTAATTAATCTCCTATTAGGAGGTAGGTATGATCTTTCGGAATGGGTATAATTATTAATCTCCTATTATACTCTTACAAGTTAGCTTAGATCGCAACGCTGCTTTCGTAGATCTGCTAATAGAAGATTAGAAATTAAACAATCACATTTCCTCTGGGCATATTTGAATCATTGAGATAGGTCAGATAGGTCCACGAGATTGAATTTGAAACCTACTTATAACACTCAATATTGGCAATTCGAAAATGCCTAATTATTTCATGGCGGACAACTCGTATCTACCACCGGTTCGGAAAACAGAAATTAAATTTTTCTCAACTAGTCTTGACAATAATGTCTTTTTCCAGGGTGCAGATAAGAGCAGCAATCCCTATCAAGACCGGCGATCTCCTCCACTTGAGCTACACTCACGTGTTATCCCCTACCCTCGTCCGCCGGGAACACCTGCTGGAGTCCAAGTTCTTCAGTTGCGACTGTCCACGTTGCGCGGATCCCACTGAACTCGGCACTCATTTGAGTACCCTCAAGTGTACCAAATGTGACAGTGGCGTTATACTCTCCAGCAATCCTTTGGGTAAGTGCGGAATTGGTACAAAAATGTCGTATCACGGTTCATTTCATTCGTTTTATTATTGACTAGCTGATGTTCGCGTAGAATACGTTTTTTTAATTCCCGCGGTCCGCGTGGAATACGTTTTTTTTTCATTTCCACGGGAACTCTTTAATTTTCTGGGATGAAAAACAGCCTATGTCACTTTCAAGGTCCTCAGCTATACCTATGCAAAAAACGTTGATCCGTTGTTCTATTGCGGCGTGATTGAAGGACAAACCAAGAAACAAACACATTTTCGCATTTATAATATTAAGTATTATATGTCGAAAATCTTATTGAGTAACTCACGAAGCCGGCGGTCCACCGACTTTATCTACTTAAGTATATACGAGTAGACGAAAACTCTTAAGACCTAACCGATTTAGGTTTTTGAACTCGGTACGTTTTGAATCCCTTAGCGCCATTCACACATTTCAATTATATGCTTAAGATGATGCTTCATAGTATTTTTTTTTTTCAAATAAACAGATATCGAGGCATCCTGGAACTGCACAGATAAGAAATGTGGGTTCAAGACATCCGGCGCCGCGATGCGTAAGATGCTGGGCGTGGTGCAGATAGAACTGGATCAGCTAGACGCCCTGGAGCCCGGCCCGCAGGCTATAGAGATGCGGGAGGCGACGCTCCACAAGGTGCCCTCACATTGCTCCTACTGCTTTAAAGACTCAGTCTTTCTTATAGTCACATATTTAGAAGATCCAACAGACGTTGGAGAGCACGGATGAAAGAATAAGTATCATAGCTTTATTTCGCTAGAATTTTTGTAATACCGTGGTTATTTAACAAAATCACGTCTTATATTTTTTAAACGTAACGTTCAGAAGGTGTACTTTGTAAGTACCAATTTTGAATAAATATAGGCTTGAGTTCGTTTTTGAAAATCTCATTAAGAATCTAACTTCATTTCGATAGAGCGCGCTCCGTAGCCCTGTAAGTTGTCTAAGCCAAGACAGTGTTACAATTTCAGTACAAATCCGTGTTCCACCCGAGCCACGCCCTCCTGCTGTCAATAAAGCACGCCCTGGCGCAACTGTACGGGCGCGTGGAGGAGTACTCCATTGACGAGCTGCCAGATCTCGTTCTGGAGCGGAAAGCAGAATTCTGCCGCCTCTTGCTGAAGACCCTCGATGTCATATCGCCGGGGGATAGCAGAATGCGAGGTAGGTTTCACTTTTAGAATTAAAAAAAGTTCTTTTGCCAAACATTTGTTTTATCAAGTGTTACTTCACCTTACTTCACTGCTATTATAAAGAAATCATTCAACATACGCTACCCATAAAATAAAATATTGTTACGAACAGTTTAATAAACTGTTACGAAGGAGTTTTGTCGATGTATTTTAGAGTATAGTCATTAGTCCCACAAACTTATCTGAACCGGTGACAGCGTCGCTATGAAAAATAAAATAAAAACAAAAACAAATTTGGCCACCGGTTCATCTAATATGCCTATTACACTGCACTTTGCACAGGGACCCTTACACTTGAATCAGTGTAGTGTAATAAAATTTAGGGAGTAAGGGTCTCTAAATTGGTCCTTATTACTGTGTAATAAGCGACGCTCTAACTAGCGGCCACGCCCACCCTTAGCAGAGGGCCCTGTAAAAAGTGCAGTGTAATAGGCCTATAAGTTTGACGCACTATACCAACCAGTTAGTACGATAAAATATTAAAAGCTCTTCTTACTAACGACATGACATACTAAATAAAACCCCTCTCTTGACACGTTTTTGTTTAACTTTAATTAAATAAAGAAGAATTTTTGATCAGAGTATTTTTTTCACAGGAATGATGCTGTACGAACTCCACGCACCTGTAATGTACCTAGCAAGGAGTGAGTTTAGTGCCGGTCGCATCACTCCAGACAAGCTCAAAGATCGACTACAGGAGCCCATACAATGTCTAGCCGACGCGGCTCGCATACTGGGCCGAGAGGACCCGCAGAGCCCTGAAGGCATAATTGGCAACATTGCCTACCAGTCCATGGAACAACTGAAAGCAAGTCTTGAATCTTTGTAGCCTTTAAGGGTTGATTTTTTTTATATTCTTGTTATTTTATTTGAGGGTAGTTACGTATTACAATTTTCGATTGTAATGAATATAAACGTATCAAATATTCTACAGTTTTATTATTGACTTATATTCTTCTGCTTAGGACTGCATTAAGATGTACCTACCTATCCTTGATCAAGAGTATCAACCTATTACTGACTTCACCTAATAGCCACTTTAGGTTAATGACAAGATGATAAAGATACTCAAATGAAGCTGAAGGATAGACTACAAGTGCCTATACAATGTCTAGCCAAAGCCCTGAGGGTGTCACTGGCAACATTGCCTACAACAACAACATTAGAACAACTGATAAAGGTTTTTTTTCTCAATAAACTAAATTAATTTGACATATTAAATAGATACAAGATATATTTTCATTTATAGTATGAAAGTTTCATTTATTTCAACATGATATAATTCGAAAGTACGTCTCTGGTTATTCTCATTCATTAGACTAATAGTAAATCAATAATAAATTAAATTACCTTTTTTAACTTGTTTATTTGTACATGATATAAATTAGAAAGTTATCTTTTTAGGCTTCTTAGACACTGGTTCCTCAGCCACTTGTTTAACACTTTGTCCTATATCTTCAATATTGTTGTCGTTCAAAGTCTGCAGCTTGATAGAAGTGCTCTCCTTTTTCTCATTTACCTGTGAAATATGCATATGTTTTAACAATGAAACCAGTAACCTGTAATGAGCTCCATGACATCATAGAGCTTTCAGTACAGGTTGATTGATTGATTCTTCAGAACAATCAATCAATGAGGCCAATTCTGTTGTACACTGTTCTCTATTTATATTGCTGTACTTCTAATTATTACCACTCTAGTGGCAACACGCCCTAATATCATAATTATCATCAGCCGTTGTGCATCCACTGTTGGACATAGGCCCCTTTCAAGTAGTGCCAACATGCTATTTCCACTTTCATAATATGCCATCTGTCAAATTAAAGAATACTCCCTGTGGAAAGGAGCAGCACTAGATTTAAGTTTAATTTAGAGATAGTGTTAAATTGGCCACAATACCTAATTGTTTATGTACAAAAGAAAACTTCATTGTCATAATTTCAACCCATTGCTAGTGTAGATTGGCAATGGGTTGAGATAATGATGCTTTACATTCTAAGTTCCAAGAAATTAATTGAGGAAGTTTGTGATTCAACACTACACATGTGTGGTGTGTGGTATAGTGAACTTCATACACCTGTGACAACTGTAAGGAAATCTCTCAGCCATCAGGTTTCCACATGTTTTCCAAAGCAAGTGATATTTAATTTCTTAAAATAAAAGAGTGAGTTAACTACTTACTGTTGGACAATCCTTTCTCAAGTGAGTGACATCTCCGCAAAGTTTGCAGCACCCACCATTTGGATACAATCCCTTTGGATTATCGAGACATTGCCTCGCTATATGACCCTGTCAAATACAAAGGTTTAAATTTAATTAAATGAACTCAGTAAATCAATGAAAAATCACATTAATGTACAGATGTTTTTCTCATACACAGTCTGCTGGGAGACAATGAAAGAGGTTGACCAGGGTATATTATGGTACTGCTCTTACAGACCACATAACAAAAGGTAACTGAAAGAACTAATGTGGCCATATAGATGCCTCCATGTTATCCCCACTTCACCACCTCACTTCGCATCACCAGATTGATACATAGGGATGACACTAACTCGATCAAATCAGCAACCCTTCATAAACATCAAAACAAGCTTATGTCTTTTGCAAGACCCACTATTTAATGTTCAGTAAAAAATAAATAATTTTGGCATACGCGTCATCACTATTGCCTACCAAGGATAGCCATTTTTTACATGAAAAAGATGGTATCATTTTAATGGTAAATTTTATGCATGGAACTTACAGCTTCTTTGCAGATAAAACAAGTAGCAAATCTAAACTCTTTATCCCTCTGCACTTTGCATTCAAACTGTCTATGTTCTGTGGATCCACATTTAAAGCATACACCATCAGTGGCCCCTGCACTTGGTATATTAGACTTCAAGTCTGGACAATCAGACAAATTATGACCCCCTTTTCGACAATTATAGCACACATCTCTCTTCAGTCTTGCCAAAGCTTTCTCAGCTCGCCTCCTCTCTAGTTTCATAGTCCTCTGAACTTCACTTTTTGGAATACCTTTCTGTATCATGCTTTTCTTTAATTCCTCAAGTCTTTCAGCATCCTTTTTCATAATAGGGAATCCATCATACCTCACTAATTGTACCTCTTTAGAATTGATAATGAGCTGGAAGCTGTTGTCGTTTACGGGTTTCCTACGACCTTTTTTGTCCTTCTTTTTCTTTGATGGTACAAGTTGCTTTACCGTGCTTATTTTTTGATCTGTCTTATTTTCTGATTTACTTCTTTCTACATTTAAATAAGGTTCAGAAATTTTCTGCTTCTTATTCTTTTTCTTTTTTCTACCTTCTGTCTTTTGGCTTTCATGTTCTGTTGAATTTTCTTTTTTCTCAGAGTTGATTACGTCTGTCTCAGAAATATCAGTTGCTGTGTTTGATTTTATATCTGTGGGCTGCCTTTGCTTCTTTTTTTTCTTTTTCTTCTGTGGGGTTTGGCTTTGAATACTTGTATCTTGATTTAGTTCAGGTGACATATATGCAACTTCCTGATTATCATCATCATTTATTTCTTTTTGTGAAGTTTCAAAGTTTTGTTCAACATTATTTGATTTCTTTTTCTTGTTTTTCTTTATAAGTGCTTTATTTATTTTTTCCTTACCAACACCATTTCCACCACTTTGTATAGTTTCTTGAGAGTTAACCACACTACTTTGACTGCAAATTTTTTCCTTTTTGTTTTTAACATGATTTTCACTATCATTTGTAGTTGAGTTTATTTTATTGTTAGTTTGTTCTTCAGGAAATTCGCACCATGTAGCTTTTCTCTTTTGGGTCTTATGGTCTTTGAGAAAGTTATTGTAGTTTTCTATTCTTTGCTCTTCGGCCTGGAAAGATTCAATAATAGACAGTATATCAATTTAAGATGATTTTTAAACACTAAATATGTCATATTATGAGATAGTAAAATGTGAGTAAAATGTGTTTGCCAGAAGGTTAGTGGCACTTTTTCACAAGGATTCTTATTAAATAAAAATGCAAAATGATTAAAAAATTATACTTTTTCAAATGTATTGAACAGTAATATCAGTGGCATGCACAGGGTTGAAGCAAAGGCATGCCTTACTTAGATAGGAGTTATTTACTAGCAGGTTCTATTGAACATTGAAACATTTCAACTAAGCAACAGTGTTGTTATGCCTTTGTCTCTATGTTCTGCACACTGCTGGTAAATAGGTAGTTATTAACAGAGCATAGGATTTACAAATATGTGACTCGCTTTTAGTTCTGACAATTTACTGCTCATTAGGTTTTTTAACTCCAGTGTGTTTACTCAGTTAAGTAATAGTTATTGCATTTCTAGATGATACCCGCAACTGCATGGATTAAGGTTTTTTAGGTTCCAGCTGGAAATTCATAATTTCTCGGGATAAAAAGTAGCCTTTGTGTTATTCCAGACTATAATCTATCTCTCTGCCAAATTTCATCTAGATCCTTTCCAGGGCCTTTGCACTTAGAACAATTTTCTTTTGTATGGGCATGTTAGTTCCACAGCTCCCTAAAGGATGGCGCTTATGGCGCTTATCTTGTACTGAAAGTATGTATACTTAAAAGTCTGTGATCAGGGTCTGTGATGGCGCTGAAATAAGTGTTCGTTCAGAAGCTTATGTTTTAGATAAATTAATGATTTTGCAATTTATATAAACACAAAGCTAATAATATATAAAACTTTTTTTTTTGCAGAATATGAGTTATCTTAGATAATTTATAAAGATTTATCTGTTATAAATTTAGTTTAGTGGAATGAGTTAGAAGTTTAGTGTTTTAATTTCCAAACGTGGACAGCCGCCATTTTAAAGTTTGAAATTCGACATTGACGTTTTCTGGCATGCCGGATGCCGGGTGGACAAAATTATTATTTTTTTGATAAATTCGTTACAATGTGAAACTATATTATTAGAGTGTGTATTAAGTGTGTACGATGTGAAAAACATAAAACTGTGGAATAATGTTATACTTTATGTATATTTTATGTAATTGAGAATATAAGAGAAAATAATCAACATGCGTTTCATTTACTAACATCTGAACATCTTTACAGTTTGTGTTTATCGTATAATAATTAATCTTATTTATTACAAGGTCACATAATTCTATGGTTGCAGAATTAGGTGATCTTGTAATATTTAAGATAAATTATTATACAATACACTTTGTAATATAAAGTACTATAGAATTGTGTTATGGTTATATATATACATATTTTAGCTGGACAACTCCCCGATAGATGTCGCTGTACATGGAAAGTCGAGTAGCAACTCTATACCAGTTTAAATAATGTACTCTGTGATCCTTTCAGTTGTTCTGGTGTGATTGAGTAACAAACATCCATCCAATATAAAGTATAGAAGTACAGTTTGTTATAAATACTTAGTAAGAAGTATGATGTATGACATACCATCAGTTGTCAATAGTATTACATTAATTATTAAAATGTTTGAATGAAGCCAGCAAACATATATTATTTGGTGATCTTTGTAATCCTGTAGGACTCCGTTAGCATGGAACATCACAGGAAGGATTATAGGTATTTACTCAATTAAATATGAAATAAGGTGATGGTGTGATGTTTAAAATTTTAAACATTTGGAGATACAAAAGGACCTTGGCATGACATTGGTAAGGATGGGTAGGAGTTTTACCTCTTCTCGATTCTTGTTTTCTTCACTATCCTTTTTGGAGTTTAGCAATTGTTCTTTCATTACCTCCCATGGAGTACTATCTTCTGGAGATTTTAGGTTGGAGGCCTTAGAGCCTTTAGCCCTGGCAAACCTGGTCATGATTGTATCATCAAGTTTTTATTTCACAATTGACAAATTACTCAAAAATTAGATGTAGTTTACACATCTATAAATAATTATAAAATTAATTTTAAAATTACACGATGCACATGTTTCCAAATATCAATCTTGATCAGATTCAGAGACAAGTAACCAGGCCCTACCGAGTCCCGAAGTGCAAGGTACGTACCAAGAGTTATCGGGTTGTCCATCTCTTTCATCTGGCATTGTATCCCCCGTTGGTCTCTCGCTCTAATTACGCACACAAAATATTTTTAAATTTCGCGGGGTTTTCACTTCACTTTTATTGGTCGTCGCCATTTTCGCTGAAAAACCGACGCAAGCCGAAAATGACAATGAAAATCATAAGTCCTAACCTTAAAATTAATTAAAATTGTTTTATGAAAGTTTAATGTTTTGTACTATGAATTGCGGTGATTTGTGTTACTTATTTTGTTATTTAACTGGTAAGCGATTAGGCGTAAAGTTTAAAGCCTACACAAACTTCTTGGAAGTGACTAGTGAGGTTAGTTTGACTGTTTTTTCCTTTGAAAATTGGTAAGGTTAATCTTTGAATATTTAAAGATAAATTATCAAAGATATTAATAAGGTGTCCTCATTTGACTCATTTGAGCAACTAAGTATAATGAACACTTAAATTTAAAATGTGAAAGTAAGTAGGCATGTATTTTTGTTGGTTGGTTTGTCTCAATTGTATTCTTGTTTCAATCAAGCTGCAATAGAGCAAAGAATTGAAGTGATTTTACATGGGAATGGTTGATGATCTGGAAAGTAACAAAGATTACTCTTTATCTCGGAAAATGAGTTGCCCGAAAGAAATATTTCGATTTTACGAAAGTCTAAATTCACGAGTAGTTGGCATTATCTGGTGATCCTTGTGAAATTGATCTATCCATTGAAGAAAATAATGTAAAACAGTACCCCGAATGGTAGTTTAAGACATGCTTTTGAAAACATGTAATTATAACATTTGTAACAATTATTTTCTGAAGAACGTGCTTCATGAATGCCACAGCACACATGCATGAGATAGAAATATACAAGATGCGAGATGAAAGAGCTTCTGGACCGAGATACTAACCAAATTCTTGACATTGCAGTGAAGTTTGGCACTAGTGTATTGTAAGTATAATAATATTAACATTATAGTTGCTAAAGTTTAACCACCCCTAGCTAACGATGCAAAAGATAATAATACTATATATAGTGCACATGTCTATCCTATGATTTCATATACATATTTTATATATAGAATCATATCAAATATTGTGTACAGTGGCAGTATAATATTATTATTTAGTTTATTAGTTTATTTATGACGAAAATAAATACTATTTCATTATTTTGCAGGTATGCTGTATTCCTGTGCAGTTGTTCAGTATGGAAGTATCGAAGACATTGGAAAAACAGATGAATACATTTATTTATTATATAATATGTGTCATTTATAAAAATTGTAGCCGGCGCAGGTCTCTCGAAGCCTGTGAATACTGTGATCCTGATTGATCACAGTTTTCACGTATCACGTTTACGTAATACACTTTGAGTTAGACATTGATCGATACAAATCAATCAATCAATAAAAATCACGGTATATGGTAATTATTGATGGGCACAGTATTCTTCTGTTCCGTAGGTTCCTTCTGTTACATTGGTTTGATTTGACTAGTTAGAAAAAATTGCTCTTGTTATGCAAGTGGTAATTTATATTGAAACAAAGTTTTGAAACAACTAAAAAACAATATTTTGATGCTACCGAGTACCGACTGACTAAAAAGGAAGTAATGCTTCAAGATACTTTATCAATGACTTTATTACTAAAATCGAGAGCATTTAAAACAGTAGTATCAGGAAAACATTTACATATTATTATCCAAACTTTCAGTTATATTTTTTAAATGTATGTTTTGCTGGATCAAACACAAAGTTAAATATTATATAGTTATTATGTATTATAGTTTTTTTTATATGATTTCGATGTAAGATTTTTGTTTATAATAAATAAATTAGATCTCTGAAATTTATTTTAATTTTGTTTTTGAAAAATTCAATATCCTGAATTACTAGCAAACCGGTAATTAGAAAAACCGATATTTGCTAAATAAATCTAAAACCGATACGTTCAAATCACATCACTATTACCGGTTTTTCGCGTAGGTTGCCCATCCTTATCTACTTCCGGTTCCGCTAATTGCGTCATCGAAATTTAATTATGTATATCAAGTTAGAGCGAGTCGTTCTGGTCATGAATGAAACCCGTCGGAAGACGTAACCGGCTAGAGTGAGAGACGTGATTTTTTTATGAATGAATTATATAGATGTAATTTACGTTCAAGGTCACTCCCATTACTATCCGTTATCTACTTCAAATTGTGTCTATGGAGTTGCCTGTCTATATTCTTTATGTTACTTGTCACCAGGGCCGTCCAAGCTAGGCTATGAAAATAGGAAAAGGTACATATCTTTTATCTCATGTTTTTAGTATGGCTATACATTTTTTTCTCACTCTTTCCACACAATCACAATATTTGCACACTTAGACATGTTTTTATTACTATATGTATTATATTTATTTATAATAGCTGCTCAAGCAATGTAGCCAACTTAAGCTTTCACCTTAAATTTAGGGGAAAAAATTAGCTGATGGCTCTTTGAAGAAAATGTAAAATAAAATATTATAAGGTGTTTACTTTAAATCTGGACTTGCCAGATTCTGAGAAGCGTTTTAAATCAAACTTTACATTTGTAACTTAATTAACATTGCAAATTTATGCACGAAATTACGATTACGTAATGAGATTATAACTATTTCTTGATAAAATAATAAAAAAAGTGAAGGTGCCATACAAAATATTAGGAAATATATACACTTTCTCTGTACTTTCAATTTTAGTCCAGTGGATTTCTCATCTCAGGTTTAATTAAATCTGAATTTAGGGAAAAATAAATCAAAGGCTAACAACACCACATTTTCGTTTTCTTACAAAATAAAAATGGCGAAGCCTCAAGTTTTTTTAAACATAACTTCTTATTATGTGAAGTAGTATAATAAAGTGTTTTCTTCGAAGATTTAGTGAGTGAAGAAGTGAGTGTTGATCGTGGACCTATACTCGTATCATGCTAATCTCTTCCGCGACACCCGCGACTTGGAATATAAAGATAATTCCCTGATTCTGACTTCGAAACATAAACGCCGAAAACTGGCTGGCTACGCTACCTAATTAATGATCTCTCGGGTACCAGTAGGTAAACCTACAGGTGTGAAGACTGCATATACAATTATTACGATCGGTATCGGTTGCATATCGGTAGCTAAGGCACAGTATGGAAGGACCTTCAAGTGTCCACGCCGTTCGAAAAGAGTCCCTCAGGAATCAGGACAATGGTTGGATGAGAAAGGCTGGCGATGCCATATGAAAACGCGCTCTCCAGAGCTTCAGTTGTGGACTCTACAGGCACATATGATCTTACTTGAATGCAGCTATCGATCTTAGTTTTTGCCCTCACTGAGTAAGTTAGAATTTATGTTAACAATAAAGCTCTTAAAAATAGATTTAGATTTATACATTACCCATACATTAATAAATAAATCCTAGTAATGTTTACATTACCAGGATTCAATAAGGTTTTCTTTAAACCCATGCATTGGATCTTTAGTTTTAAGATACTGTACTTATCTGATTATCACCATCATATTTTTTATGTACCTAACTGGACGTCAATAAGTGTACATTGTACCTAAATTGAATAAATATATTTTGACTTGGATTAGTTTCTCCCTCCCTATTCTTGAGAAACAATAATGGAATAATATTTTAGACTTTAGACACTATTTGACACTTGTTTCGATTATTTTTCCACTGCATTATTTGAATAATTTTAGCATTTGAACTTTGAAAATAAACGATTGGATACAATTTTTCATTTATGTTATTAGTATGAATTGGACCCATTTATTTTGTTTGTAGAAGTTGTGGTAGTCTGGTGGCTTAGACGCCTGGCCTCCCTAAGAGTAGTTGGGAGTTCTATCCCTAGGCAATTACTTAGTCGAGCTTTGTACATTTTAAGAAAATAAATATCACATGCTTTTATGGTGAAGGAAAACATCTTGAGGAATGCCTGAGAGTTATCAATAATGTTCTGAAAATGTGTGATGTCTGCCAATCAGCACTTGGCCAGTGTGGTGGACTATGGTCAAAACCCTTCTGATTCTGAGAGGTAAAGTGGTGCTCATTAGTGAACTAGCAATTAGTTGATATTATGATGATGATTGAATTTGTCATGTTATATGCTAATAGCATAGTCTAAAGAGTTCCATATATGTCTTTCGATGGAGGGGTCTAGACATAGCAATACTGTGGGGTGACAGGGACACAACAGAGGAAACTGGCAGAATTTTCATTCTAATGTAATATTAGTATGCAGTTTCTCATAGGAAACGGCATACTCTCTCTACCATAAGTTGTTATATTTGTAAGGGCATTGGCCCGCTGTATGAATATACACTAATGCTATGCTAATATTATGAAGTACTATTTACTTAAATGTGTCTGCAATAATTTTCAGAATAAGGACTTGACCTGAATTGGTGTGCAGTGAAAAGTGGTACAATAGACAGGATTTCAGATGCTGTGAGGCTGTAAAACTGAAAGCGAAACATGTTAAAACTATACAATTTCTATGAAAAATTAAGGCAAGTACAAAATATGTTTTTTAACATCATACCAAGCTGCTTATTTTACTAGTATTCTGTTCTTAATAAGTACCTTTGTTTAAATATTTAGCACTCAATTATTATAAACAAATAAATTTTATTAAATAGTGACCAGAAATTTAAACATCTAGATGCTAGCCATCTACAAGTTAGAATTTCCAGTTATAATTTCCACCTAAGGACTTATTAATGCACATTTGTCTTTGATCTATAATCAAGTACCTTTTTAGTACAAGTAATAGGAGAAACTGGTGCCTAAAATCCTTACCATTTTGACATTCTTTGTTATTGGACAGATTTCATTAAAAATCAATAACTGATGTTCCCTGTGGCCATAACAGAGGAAACCGGGCCATGACAGACCTAGGTGCTACAACTAACTGTAGTCTTATCAGAATGTAGTTATACTGTGACAATACCTTATGATATGTAAATGTTTTAAACACCTTATACAGATGTAAGATTATTTACTAGATGCAAATAAATAGTAGTCCTGTACTTCAAGGGTGTCCTACACTTTTTGGGTGAACCACTACTTCAATATGCAACTAGTATGTGATGATGCAGTCTAAGATGCACCTGGGGCTTACTGCCATACTCACTGTATGGCAATCATGATTCCATTTGTATGCCCCTTATCCGTTTTGTAATTAACAAACCTTTCTGCATGAACTTGGATGACATTTTGTAATTTTTCTGGCATTGTTCCCTGTGAATTAAGAAAAGAGAAAAAGAGGGAATTGTTTGTTAAAATTTTAATACAAAGTTGCATTTTGATATTCTTTATTATTGGAACAATTTCCCTCAAAATCTAAATCTGACTGTATAGTGTACACTTCTATATTTTTAACAAACCTATCTGCATAAACTTGGATAATCAATTTATAATTTTACTTTTCAGGTCAAATTAGCTGCACAAATTTTCAGCATAGAGGTGGCCCATGCTGTGTCCATGCTGATGAAAACATATA
Organism: Erebia palarica; assembly: GCA_964035005.1. Taxonomy (NCBI): domain Eukaryota; kingdom Metazoa; phylum Arthropoda; class Insecta; order Lepidoptera; family Nymphalidae; genus Erebia; species Erebia palarica. The sequence goes on from OZ035983.1 coordinate 34,060,176, forward strand.
CAGATATTCTTACAATACATGATTATTTCAATTCAATTCAAATGTTTTTGGAATGAAGCCCTGATAAAGCTAGAATTGATGAAATTCGATGCCAAAGACTTACAAGAAAGTAAGGCTCTTTGTTTACGTAACTTCATTCACGAAATACATCTATGGTCAGAATAATTGAAATCAATACCAGTGAGTCTTGCGCGCCTAATCTAGGATCACCTGGATTTTGTTTGGCCAAATTAGAGGCAGGGTGGATGTAGCAAACATCCAGACTGTCATCAATTTGTTGAACTGTACAAAACAATATTGATTAATGACATTTCGACTGGTAAATCTTTGTATGCTAATTGCGCCAGCGAATTGCAATGACAAAATGCTGAGTACACTGAGTAAATTAATAAACAATCGGACAAGTAATACTCAACCTACATAGTACAGATTACAAAATTTAAATTTTATTGAAGAATGTATTCCATCTGAAAATGCATTGAAGACTCAAGCTGTGTCTTACATCGTCATTGCAATCTGCAGATATTTATTACCAAAACTGCATAGTGCAGAATTTCAAAACTGTGCACCATTGTCTAACGAAATTCAACCATTTCTTCAATTAACATCCCAATATCTAGAAATTGTTCTATCCATCAATTAAATTTCAGGCACTAATTTGTATATATGAAATTGAACAAACTTTGGCAAAAATATGTAAGGTTTGCATATACACAGATTTAATTAGTAAATTAACAAGTCTAGGACACATCATGGTTGAATTGTGTTGAACACAAATCAGACTTTCTGAATGCCCTTTGGCTGTTTGTCATTAAAATGCATGTTAAACAATGGTGCACTAACTTCAATAGAATTAGTAATGTCGATTCACGAAAAAAGTGAACGGAAATGGAAAATTTGATTGCAACTAAGGTTACCAAAGGTGCAAGCTATAGATCTGTGCGACGTCGAAGTAACTAATTTGTATTACGTAGAAAGTTTTAACCACATTCATTAGACTCGAATTTAGGATCTTTACTTATTTCATATTAGATGATGCCAGCGACTTCGTCCGCATTAAGCTTTTTGAAGTGAAACTTTAGAATCGTTGTGATTTGAAAATTTGGTGAAACGAAAAAGCGACACCACATAGAGACAAACATATTCATAATAGGATTTAGCCTGCGAGAGAATGAGATAGAATACAAGTTATATTTATCTCATTCTCTCGTAGGCTACTTTTCTGAAGTTTCACTTCTGCCGTGTGTGAATGTGCCACACACTTTTTATTCCCGCGGAACTCCTTAAGTTTCCGGGATATGTCCTTCCAAATGTGCCCTGCAACTTATCTCTACCAAATTTCATCCCGTTGCATCCCGTGGAAGGACATAGGCTATTTTTTTTATCACCGAAAATTTTAAGACACTGACACAAAGGCACAATTCGTATAACAGCTATCGATAGTATTTTACAATTCAACTAATTTTTAAATTAAATTTGTATCTATATATTAATGTACTATGACATATTCTGTAGCAATGAATCAATAGAACATCTTGTACTATTATAGTCTAATTTTCTAGGCAAAATTGGAACTAATGCATTTTATGCATGTTCAGTTTTTATTTTTATTTTATTTTTATTTTTAATACATATTTACAAGCGATGCTGTCAACGGGTCAGTTAAGTTTGTGGGACTGTAAAACATTTATTTGTAGTTGTCTACTTACTTATGGGCCTATTACACTGCACTTTTCAAAGGGCCCTGTGTTAAGGGTGGGCGTGGCCGCGAGTTAGAGCGTCGCTTATTACACAGCAATAAGGATTAAATTAGGGACCCTTCGTCACCGTCACTACATCTTATTACACTACACTGATTCAGGTGTAAGGGTCCCTTTCATAAGTGTAGTGTAATAGGCTTATTAGTCCCACCTCAAAGTTGTGCTTATAATGTAAATGTTATTGTTATAATTCAACATGTTGTTGGTAAAGAATGTCAATTTAAAAGTAAACTACTTTAATAATAGTTCTCGTTATTCATCTTAATAAGTCACAATTACAGTTTAAACTATGCATGTCCTTAGTTAGCAAAAACTATTACTAAAGCAGAGTGGTTTTTCTGTTCTATGTATTTATATCACCGTACATGAAAGATGTTATACCGCGCTTTATTAATTTTACTTACCTAAACTCCTTTAATGTCACTGTCACCGTAAGATTGTAAAAACCGTTAGATTATAATCTAACTCGCGAAATTCTGAACTGTCGAAAGATTAGAATTTACCGCATCATTTTCCGGTAGATTGTAATCTGATAGGTATTTAAACCCGATAAAACCTATGCGCCCTACTTGATTATTTATGTCGAACCCTAACCTAACCTACAAGAAAGAGACAAGAAAACGTAAATAAAATGAATATTTCAAAAATTGACACTCAGAACATTGAACAGTTTACAATCTTTCGACAGTTTAGAATTTCGCGAGTTAGATTATAATCTAACGCTTTTTACAATCTTACGGTGACATCACCATTGTGATCAAAGTTTGGTTTAAGGAATATTATAACTTGATTGGATTTCTGATTTTGTTATCAATAATGTTTTTCTATGTCATAATGTAATTATTGTTAGTAGTATTGTATTTTTAAGTTTAATATTTCGATTTCAGTATAGCAATGTATAATATTTCGTTTATATTAGTTACATAGTGGCCAATTCTGTATAACAGAATCTCTAAACTAAACTAAAAAATGACAGCTTTAAATCTAATTTTGTCCCTTTCCGCAGAAAGTATTATGAAAGGGTTAGCAATATTTTTAATGCTGTCATTTTAGTTTAGTTAAGAGATTGTGCACTACAGAACTACAGAATCAGCTCCAATGTATGACTTTAAAAAGGTAGATTTTAATTATGCAACTGGTATCGTAAAATATAGTCATTGTAAGTAGTAGTAGGATTACCTTTTAATTGCTAGAATAATTTTAATTATCTCAGGTTGGGTCAAGTTTGTGACTATTCACAGACTTAATTTAGTTAGACAGTTTGTAGTTATTGATGAAACATTACACATCACAACAATACCAGATGTAAAAGCCTACTCGAGCAATTTATTACGTTATATACTTTCTAGTTTCTATTATTGTCTCATAGGTACATCAAGCAAAAAGTGCCTATTGTTGTTATAATTATTATAATTTAAAAAAATCCCATTAATATTATAAAATTAGTTTCTTAGCTTCTTCTTAACTTAGCTAGACACTGTTTTTGTTTTTCTATTCATTGTATAAGTATTAACCTCAATATACGTACATTGTTTACTTAGTTACAAACAATTAATTATTATATTTAAAGGTACGGCGAAGGACTGGCTACCCATAGCACAGGGAATCCTAGTTTGGGGGCCAGGAACCTTAGCCAGTTACTATCTCATATACATATATATATATTTTATATATATATATATGTATATAACTTTGTACCTACTACTACTACTATTGTTTAATTGTACTATAATTCATACTTTAAAAAAAAACAGTTTTTCGTGTTTTTTCATGAAATTTGTATGCTGAGTAAAATAGTGGCTAACTAACCTTCGAATGTATATGAACTATCAGACTTTAAAAGCCATTTGATTTCTATCATCAGAATGAAATTTTGTTTAGTGGATTATTGTTGCCTCGCTTAGCGTTATAAATATTATAACTATTATGTTAATTATTTTACTTAAGTATTGTATTTTCTGACAATCAAAATAAGTATTAATATTTAAATCAAGTCATACTCGACCCTGCTTCTCATTATAATCGGGTTTTGCGTCTTGTGTGGTTCATTCAAGGCATTGAATTTTGTTCAGCATGAAACATTGGTCAGAAAATGACTAAAATATAGTAATTCATTCCAAGGTACCCATGTTATTGGATATTTCTCAAAACATGGTAATATTATCTGAGAGATGTTTCTTAAAATCTAAGTTTTTTTTAAACATATAATTAACCTATTTATGAATGAATTGCTCAGAGTAGTCTAGTCTAGTAGTTTTAAGTATTATTGTGAGATTGTGATAACAAAAATTATACCCGGCTGAGTTTGTTCTAGGCTTATTTTCTGACCAGGGCGCGCTGGAATTTAAGCTTACTAGCATAATATTCAAACGAAAATAGTACAAAAGATTTAATAAAAAAAATTAAAAGCTTTTTGTTTTATTTATAACCTTAGAATAGAAAAAATTATAATATTTGCTTGATACCCGTAATAAAAATCGGTAATTTACCGAAAACCGATAAAAAAAACGATATTTTACAAAAAGTGCAACACTATTTTTTTTACTATTAGTTACGATTTTGTACCACCGTCTCGAGGCCCATCCCTTAATTTACTACGCCATATTATTACGATAATAACCCATTCATGCCTTTCACATCTATAGAAATTGTGGGAAAGAGCACAAAAATGTATACCTATTAAATGCCATAAGAAGGTGAGACAGACAATCAAATATGAATGGAATTGAAGTATAGGTAGATATTGCTTTTTATCTATAGATATAACGTGAAATTGTATAGCCTGTACGTTTCTCAAAAATGTCTATGAAGTTCGTTCGTCTATCTCTGGTTAACTTGTCTCTGCTTGTCACTGCAAGTAACAGATTTTTTGTTAGCTTGTCTCTGATTTTTTTAATTTGCCACATTGACATGTGTTGAGTTTTGACATGTTCTCTTTTTTAATTAACTGGTTTAACGGCTCTGGATTCTAGTCCTTCAGAGTGACATGTTCTCAATGACGTAATACTTCTTCGTCTTCCTTGGTTTATGGCTTTGAGTAGTGCCAAGCGACGAAGGAGATTGGCCCGTTAAAGAGTGCCAAAATTACTAAAAATAGACGTAGTATTTGTTCTAGACAGTAACCTCGGATACTATCGAGACATGTGTCAACAAAACACCATAGAGTAAGCAAAGCAACATCATTCCTGCTTTACAATCAAAGGGTCCGACTGAAAGTAGAGCCATATTAAAAATGCGAAAATGTGTGTCCATAGAGTAGTATTGTGTGTCTGTCGGTCTGCTACGCTTTAACGGCTCATCTCTTCAACCGATTTTAATGGTTGTTTCAAAGATAGGTTGTATCCCGGGCAAGGAAATTAAAAAACATAATCCACGCGGACGAAGTCACGGGCATCATCTAGTTATTTGTACCGACTTAAGTAGGAAGTTAGGGCATAGATAAAATAAATTGATTAAGGATACTTAAAGATGACAGGATCTTTCTGGTACAAGAGTACGGTACGAATTATTAGTAGTACCATCATAATATATTATTAAGGCATCGGCTTCGGGAATGACAGACTTCCACAGCTGGACAGGTCTGTTGCAGGGACCGAGCCTTCCACATACCGCAGTATAACAGTGCCTGGCGGATCCAGCGGCTCTCTGCGACTCGCTTGATGTCGTCCGTTCAGCTGGAGTCTACCAACGCTGCATTTTCCAGCGCGGTTACATCGGCTTACTATTGAGTAGGTAGGGTGTTGCCATTCTGATTAATTATGGTAGGCCGTGGGAACCCAACATCTATCGGTGCTTCACAAATGTGACCCGCCCGCGCCCATAGCCACGTACGCGTCGAGCTATGTTGGTTGCGGACCTAATTCTACGCCATTCCATCAGTAAGATGTTCCTAACTCTATGTTCATTGCATAGGGTTACGATACGTTCTACTGATTTGATTTACCTTCATTCGGATTGGATCCTAAAAAACCCACCATATTACTCCTCACGTTAGTTGTTAGATTTCGGCATCGCGTAGTATTTATCGATTCCATTCCATGCCTACGCAGCACACGGCACTCGACGGGTTCTTTTTTGTCAGAAACGTGGTAATAAATAGAAGTTCGCGTCGGCCTCCTGATCAGGTGGTTAGGGGTTGCTATAGGGCTGAAGGAAAACATCACGAGGAAAGCTGCATGCCCGAGAGAATGTTTTTCAAGGATGTGTGAAGAAATGCAAGCCGATAATAATTATGTCCTTCTCCAAGATGCAGCCTCTATAGTCTATACCAAAGATTGTCAAAAGCAGTTGAACAGATGTGTCGTGTAACGATATCAGATAGACAAACGTTCACATTCAAATTTTATAGTATAGAATATTATAAATTATTATGAGCATTTTTTGTGAAACCGCTAAATTAATGATCATCATCATCACCATATTTTTTTTTATCCACTACGAGTTAGCCGTTGACTGCGTACTCACCTGATGGTAAGTGATGTTGCAGTCTAAGATGGTAGCAGGCTAACCTGTTAGGGGCATGGCAGTTATATTAAACCCATACCCCTATTCGGTTTCTACACGGCATCGTACCGGAACGCGTAATCGCTTGGCGGCACGTCTTTGCCGGTAGGGTGGTACCTACCCACGCCCGAAGCCTCCCACCAGGCCAGACCAGGGAAGATTCAGAAATTATAAATTCCCAAATGTTCCCTGCAGGAGATCGAACCCGGGACCTCCGCACGTTAAGACAACAACGCTACACACTGCGCCACGGAGGTCGTCAAAATGACATTTAGTATACCATAAGTAAACAGCGAGTTAAACTTTAAACCACTAAAAGAGAATGCAAACTTATAGAACGATTATTTCTTTTTATTTGGACCTAATTTAGCTTCTATCAGTTTTACCCAGTTTTCATACTGTTTATTGTCTTCTTCGTCTAATTCCTCACAAAATTTATCAATTTCTTCCTCTCCAGGTTCTTCGTCGGAACCATTCTCTATTTTTCGCGCTTTATTTACTGTAACTTCTTTTCCTTCATCGTTATCGTCTGTAAAAATTATCTTTTTGTTTTGTTTGGTATTATTACATTCCATATTTTTTGCTCTATTTCCAGTTCTTTTATTCTGGCTTCTTCCTGCCGTGGTTGCGTCAGGTTCTTTAACAATTTTCTTAACTGGTACTAGTTTATTGGATTCATCATTATCGAATACGATTTTTTTATTTTTTCCGTTGCCAGTTGATTCCATAATCGATATATCCTCTGTGATGTCATCATTGGCTACTGCATTATTTTCATATCTCTTTTTCTTCGTTTTAACGCAATTATCCTTATGTTCGCCTTTATTTCTCTTGCCCATATTTCTGTAACAAAATTTACTCGATTTAAGAAACAACTTACCCAAACAAAGGAAGTATCGTTTAGTATAATAATAAGGATCTATTAAAAGACAGCTAGTTCCAAGATACTAAGACTATAAATAAAAAAAAGCAGGTTAGAAATTTAAAGTGATGAAAAGCATGGTCAGTCCAGAAGTTTTGTAAAGTGGGCATAAATTACAGTACAATCCTAACGTTTTGTTTATATTTCTACGAATCGGCTGTTAGATTAAACTTACAAACTATAAATCTGTCTTACAACGTTTTTTAAACAAGGTATCGATATTATTTTTACTCGCTAGATTTATAGAAATTCAAATATCAACATATAAAATGGATAGGTACGTCACAAACACAAACTACAAGTTAGCCTTTTACTGCGATCTCATCTGATGGTAAGTTATGATGCAGTTTAAGATGGAAATCCCGTGGAATCTTTGATTTCCGGGATACAAAGTAGACTGTCCTATATGTAACATATCTCCGTACCAGATTACTAAAAGGCAGGTTGAACAGATCGGCTGTGAAAGCATAGCAAACAGACAGACATACTTTTTCCCATTAATTATACCTAATGTTAGTATGCACTAGAAATAGATAACGATCGTACGCGTAGGTTAAGGTTCTTTGATTCCAACGGGAAATCTTTCATTTTTCTGGATAAAAAGTAGCCTAAGTAGTAAGTACCCAACTTACAGAAATACAACCCTAGTTAAGCATGTCCAACGCCCGAGTGATCAAAAGATTAGTCCCGACTCCCGAATGAATGAATGATTGAACTAGGCCAACGCACTAACTATAGTACGCACTCGTGTTGAATGCAGTAGGGGCCTGAGGTGCCGGGCGGGAGCATCTCCTTCCCCCGTCCGCCCTCACCCCCGCGGATAGTGTTGTCAAGTGCTGTCTCTGACATCTATCATACGATATACGAGTACATACGTATACGGAGTGATTTATATGTTAAAGTTGGTAAAACCGTTTATGTTCACATTAACGCTGTGATGTCAACATTAATGTATCAAATCCGTTAGAGTTGAAATAATTGTTTTCTTATTCATACTACCTAGGCTTAGTAAGTTGACATTTTCTAGATAATACGGAGTAAACGGATTCGGATAATACGGAGTACGGGAATTTTTGTGAACCCAGAAGCTCGCGAAGGAGGTCCTGAATGAAGCGAGTCTTTTGGTGTTGCCCATCTTTTTTTTTTACTTTTTTATTTACATTTTTATGGACACCCAAGATTAGACGTTTGATCTAATATCATCAATTAGTTAAGTGATTATTCTTGATGAAAACTATGACCAGTAAATGATATACTTGATTATTTCATGAAATGATGAATTCAGCTACATGATTTCGCGAATTAACAATGGAGGGACCGTTAATGTTTACTATTCCTAGATAAAGTTCTTAAATCACCTCATTGGCGAATTTCGAGCTCTAATGTATCGAAACCGTTTATGTCGACATTTCCTAGGAATGCTGACACATACATACTCTTTGATCGAACGCTTGTTGCTTGTTTGTCGCTTAATAATCAAGTTGCTTTCCGAGTAAATTTAAAAAAATGACTCATTTAAGAGGTTCAGTAACACAAAAACCTTTTTTTAATCGCCAAGCTCGCGAAATGTCAAAAAAAGCTTTGGATAATATAACAAAATAGCAAAATAACTTTTTGACCTTGCCTTTAACGGCAGGCCGAGTCGATATACCGGAGTATCAAAAAGAACATTATCTGTAACACAAAAAGAAGCTTACGAACGAAGAGGTCCTCTTTCGGTCTTCGTTAAAAAGATGATTTTTATCGTAATGTAATTCACAGAACTAAAGAAGACTTTTATCTGACTTTATTGATTTTATTTTCTTTACTTATGAAATGAAGTAAATTTTGGACTTTATTATTGTGTTACAATCAATATTTTAAATGTTTTTAAAATAATACAACCACTGCATGTTTTTGTAATTTATCGATATAACTGTCAGTAATAAGGCACAGCACTAGCACATTCTTAAGCTCTGCATTCAATTCAGGTGCGAACAATGTAGCGTTAGAAACTAGGACAATTCAATAAGTTAGTTTTAAGAAGTACACTAATTTTTGAACTAATATGAATTGAAAGGACTTTTGGAAATTACAGCCCTAAGGGAGTTAAACAGGGGATGACAGTCCGTTATTTTTCAAGTTATGTATAATAAACAAATTATTGATTGTATATAAACACATATTATTTACATTCATAAGGAATATGTTTTTATGGATTCCCGACCCAAAGGGATTTTGGTGAGTTAGTTTAGTTTAGTTTTATCATATGGTTGCGCCATATGCGCATTTCTTGTTATATTTAAGATAGAATGACTCGTATAAAACCATAATCCTAGCTTCCTTCATGAATGTCCCATCTTTCTTTAAACTGACCAATCACAAGTCAGTATGCTGCCGAGAACGCACGAAGACAACACGAAGACAGTCCTCAATGGCTGACTCTGCAAGACGCATGGACTCTTTGCGAAAACTATACAACGTGTAACACCGCTCCGCTGCCGTTCCGTTCGAATCATACATATTCATCATAAGGACAGTTTCCCGAATTCTACCATTTAAATTACCGCTAATAGTGACGCTAAATAGTGATTGTGGCCACAAACAAGTGAAATAAGTGTTGAGTGCATCAGACATTAAAGAGCATTCTCGCCGATAAGCAAAAGGTCAGTGCATTCCTAATTTACCCATTACCTGATATCATAAACCTATGGAAAATCGAGTCATTCTGCCAACAAATATACAGTCCACTAAAGATACTTTTATATCAACCGATAAGTCTAGATCTTGTAAAAGAAATCTAGAATACAACGCCCCGCGCCACCATTTTTGGTCCAATCGAACCGGATTTTGAACTGTAATCGTGATCGATCATTATTAGCAATCGAGTGATACTTTGTGCCTTAATTTACGTTGTACTATCTATTAATTGTAGATCTGATAAAGTATAAAAAGGGCTAAATACAGTACTATATAGGTAGGTAATAACTGATTAGGCAGTAGGCACTCGTAGGTTAGAAGCAAATCGAATACGTTTCAATGTGATCCGAAGGTCACGGTCGGCCTTTCACTGCAGTTGCATCTGAATAGGTATAAATTATTGTTTCGACGGAATGGTTTTAACTCTTATAGTTTATACCGCTCGCATATTTAACCGCCCGCTAATAAATAAGAGTTGTGTGTTTTCGCTTATATATTATTACGCATTGTATAGTCATTGATATTTCCCGCATTATAATAACGCATTTGGCTGTATAGTATTTACGCTAATATATATTAATTGTGTTCGATTTATTAGACATTATATTATATTTAACTTCTCAAAATGAGTACTAAAGGTGAATCTAGTCTATTACGCAACAATGACGAATGTCAAATGTTATTATTGGAATCTAAACGCGATGCAATGTTTGCTCGAATGCAACGAATTTATGACACCGCCTTGCAAGCAGAAACAGATGAAAGTAAAGTGCCCAGTCTTTTGAGTCAAACTGTCAATCTAGATACCTTGCGAAAGGAATTCGAGCAAACATTAGATTTATATAACGCTACTCAGTTGAGATTAAATCCTAAAACTCCAATTAGCTATCAATTGTGGACTTCTTTTGAAGAACTTTTCTGCTATGTTAAGCAAATATTAGCCATTAACAGTAATGATAATGAATCTGAGACTATTAAACAGAGTTCTTTATCAAGGTTCCCCAAATTAAAGTCTCACCTCCCGCCAATTAATTTAATTTCTTTTGATGGTGATATAACGAAATGGCCGTTATTCTACCAGCAGTTTAAGAGTATGATACATGATAACCCGAACTTAAATAATAGTGAAAGAGTATTTTACCTTGTCGGAAAATTAACCGATAGGGCTGCCGCCGTATGTGCAGGGTTGCCAGCAACCGCTGAAAATTATGCAATTATTTGGGACGCCCTGATACAGAAGTACGACGACCAACGCTCGCTCGCTTCCGCTTATTTAAATCAAGTGTTGCAATTTAAACCGCTCACTAATAATAATGATAACGCTTTGGATAATTTCATAAACACCTTCGATTCGTCGGTAGAAGCGCTTAAACAATTAAAAATAGACTTAACTGATTTTGTATTCTTTCATTTGGCTACACTTAAATTAGACTCAGATACAGTTAAGATGTTTGAACTAATTAACCGCAAAAAACAAATTCCATCCTATAAAAGTCTAATCGATTTCGTGAAAGAACAGAGTAAAGTGTTGTCTAGGGGCAACAATACTAGTTCCCTAGGTGCACAGTCTAATAATAAGTCGCACTCTAAAAATGTAGCTGCATCTGCCACGAAGTCCACTAAGTCTACTAAATCTTTTGTGAGTACAGATGACTCTAGTAGCTTGAATGAAAGTAATAAGTGCGTCGTGTGTAAGAATGATTGGCATGACCACTTATACAAGTGTTCTGAGTTTATGAAGTTGACCCCTAAGGAGAGGTTCGAAATTGTTAAGAAGCACTCCTATTGCACGAACTGCTTAAGTACTTCTCATAAGAATTCTGCTTGCTCCAGCAGCAGGAACTGCTCAAACTGCTCATTGCGTCACCACTCAAATTTGTGTTTTTCTAGGTCTAGTAAACCGAACTGCAGTGTCGTTGTCAATGCGCCATCGTCACATAGTTGTCCGCACACGCGTACCCGTTCCGCTAGCTCAAATGATATGTCTCGCAATGTGTCAAGCAATCATTCTGAGCATAATATAGCTCAACCCGCTACTCAACCCGCTTATTCACCCGCTTATTCTCCCGCTTATTCTCCCGCTTATTCACCCGCTAATTCGTCTGATAATTCACCCGCTAATAATCAACCCGCTAAAATAAATAATTTTGTATCGCCCAATGATTCTCCCGCTCATAATATTCCCGCATCTATATGTAATATATCTCGTGATCGTCACGACCGCACCGCTATTACAACCTTGTTAGGTACCGCTAAAATTAAAATATACGATAAGTATGACCGCCCTCACCTTTTACGCTGTCTTGTGGACCCAGGGTCCCAGCAGGACTACATTAGTGTAGCCTGCTGCAACCGCTTGTCGCTACCTATTAGCTCCCAAACTCGTTTCGCTGAAGTACAGGGTATAGGTGGATCTTCACAAAGGATCTTAGGTGACACCGATTTAAAATTTAAGTCTCGCTTCGATGAGGTAAAGGAATATTCCATTCGCCCGCTAGTTGTTGAGCGGATTACGTCACAGCTGCCCGATGCGCGTGTCGACGTTGCTGCCATGAATGCTCTGATACGGAATATTCCCCTCGCAGACGATGAATTCTCGGAGCCAGGATCTGTCGATTTATTATTAGGAGTAAATCTTTATTGTGAAATTTTACTCTTCAATAAATTAACAGGTAGTGACAACTCGCCTTCCGCTATAGAAACCACTCTTGGTTATATTATTATGGGTGACGCTCCAGTCGTCCCTCAGCTCCCGCATACCGCTGCGTTCTGTTCATTTATTCAGCGCGAACCGCTTCATAATTTAGAAAATATTTCGGCCGTAGCAGAAATACCTAAAATAGAAATTTTAAATCCCGCTATGCATGAGTTTGACAGTACACACACAGCGACAATTAACGAACCTGTCGATAACTTAGCTGTCGATCGCCCTTGTATGAAAGGCCTCTCAAAGGTTTATGTGGACGTATGCGCCCCACTAGGTTCTTACCTTTCGTATATCTCTGTCAAACGTAACGAAAAATCAACCACTATCGTCAAAACCGTTGATTTGGATAACGACCCACATACGGAGATTTACAATATGCTGCTTAATAATAGATATTTCAATATAGCTTTACTCGTCGATGTAACGCACATATATTTATGCATTTATTTGCATTCCCCGCACCGCAAATATAAAAGAATCTTAGTTAGATTCAACAAACCGCTTTATACTTATAATATGTTTAATCACATCACTTTCGGATCGCACTCCTCTTCCTTATTAGCGCTTCGCAAATTGCGTGAAGTCGTTAAGCAAGAGAGAGAGAGAAGGCCTTCTGTAGCCGCGGTTCCCGAAAGGAACATCTATATGAACGATCTTGCTTCCTCTGCTTCCTCTGATAAGGAAACAGTTGTGACAGCAGATCCAGTAGTCCAAACGTTCAAGCCAGGAGAGTTAAAGTTGGTCAATTTAACTAGCAACTCGCCTGAACTGATACGCAATAATATACCGCAAGCGCACCGACAATCTCTAGGTATATCCTTTCATACCTTCACGATTTTAGGTTTACATTATGATATTTCCGCACATAATATTTTAATCTTGTTTGTATCTCAACCGCCGCTAAATTGGACAAATTGCTTTGTTCTATCCGCAACTGCGCGATTTTATAATGTTTTCGATCTTATAGGTACCGTAATTCTTTGCGTTAATTATGTCAAAGAATCAGTATGCATAAAATTAACATGGAATGAAATAATTCCCGCGTACGTTATTGAGACTTGGAATTTTATTTCCGAGTTACCGCTTCTATCGAAGTTTCGAAGTTTACGACACTTCGGAGTAGAAGAGGGATCGAAGGTTTCCTTTCTCACATCCTCTGAAGCCAGCGATGGTACATACAGCTGCGGCACCTATATCACTAATCATAGTTATTCGCCGTCTCAATCTTTTTTATCGTCAAACTGCTTAAACAACATCCCCGGCGTTAAAAATCCCGCTGATTACCTTTCTCGCGTGCTCTTACCATTGCAATTATTTTACCATTACTATTGGCTTACTAGTCCTTCGCGGTCATCGTTAACTAACGATGAACCTCCTATTCAAAGAGTTTTAATCTCGGATAACTCCGCTTTCTTGAGACGGAAAACTTCAACTCATACCGCTCAAGATTTTGAAGAAAATCTTGTACTTGTCTTCAGTAACAGGTTTTCATCATTGTTAAACTATAGAAAATATGTTATTTACGTTTTATTTTTAATAATGGGCCACCTGGATGCGTTATTATATCCGAAGTTATTGTTTAGATTTTTATTATTGTACGCTATAGTTCAGTCCTTCTGGATACGCTTTAAGCCGAAGCAAATTTTGCAAGCTCGTAAAAGGCTTCGCGTCCAGTCAAGGAAAGAGCTATCCTTTACTTATGTATCGAAAACGCACCACTCTTACGTTGGCCACTTGGTATTGACACCAAGATGGTGCCTAGCGAATAGCATGGCCCACACAGCGCTAGTTATAACGCGTTTCCGCAACAATGTTTTTGTTTAATTTAATAATTTTCTTTCTATAGATAGTATAACGCATAGCTTAGTACTAACGCATAATATTAGGATAGTATTCGTTTTACAGTTTACACGCGTATTCGGCGCTACAACTGCTGAAGGCATCTGCGCCCAGTAGATCGCGTCTTTCGCTTACCTCATTAATATAATTAGTTAACGCAAAAACCGCTATTTAAGTTAGAGTAATTTACATTTTTACAAATATTACGCTAGTATCTTCGTGTAGGTCTCATTATAAATACTTTTCGCATATAATTCATTATAATTTTGAAGGTTCCTTCAAAGCCCGGGAGCATGGTTGCGCCATATGCGCATTTCTTGTTATATTTAAGATAGAATGACTCGTATAAAACCATAATCCTAGCTTCCTTCATGAATGTCCCATCTTTCTTTAAACTGACCAATCACAAGTCAGTATGCTGCCGAGAACGCACGAAGACAACACGAAGACAGTCCTCAATGGCTGACTCTGCAAGACGCATGGACTCTTTGCGAAAACTATACAACGTGTAACACCGCTCCGCTGCCGTTCCGTTCGAATCATACATATTCATCATAAGGACAGTTTCCCGAATTCTACCATTTAAATTACCGCTAATAGTGACGCTAAATAGTGATTGTGGCCACAAACAAGTGAAATAAGTGTTGAGTGCATCAGACATTAAAGAGCATTCTCGCCGATAAGCAAAAGGTCAGTGCATTCCTAATTTACCCATTACCTGATATCATAAACCTATGGAAAATCGAGTCATTCTGCCAACAAATATACAGTCCACTAAAGATACTTTTATATCAACCGATAAGTCTAGATCTTGTAAAAGAAATCTAGAATACAACGCCCCGCGCCACCATCATATTTTTCATTGCCGAAGAAACATGAAGTTTTATTTATGTAGTACGTAATACCTACCCAGTACCCTACGCTAATTCAATGTACCGAAAAACACAGTGACATGATGAAAAAGTAGTAATTGGTGGGACGAGTCACGGGATGAATAAACGCTTTGATATATTAGTACTTTATATAATAGTACTAATATATTATCAAAGCGTATATTGCTTGTGACCTTGCTAGAATAATAAGTTTTTCCCTTGAAATACTGACATAATACTTATATAAAATGTTCCTCTTGGATACCTATGAAGGGTAGGGGTCTACCCTCCATTCTCTTGGACTGGCTAAACATCCGCTCGGGGTGCAACGATACCCCATCTGGCGGAACGTAATGTAATGTTATTATACGACTGCCTGAAAAACTGAGTATATTGTTTTCAGGGTTCATGTATGTATGTATGTATGTAAGTATGTATGTATGTATGTTTGTATGTGAGTTTGTATATTCCACCATAACTTATATACGCCAGAACCGATTTTGATAAATGAGGTATCGTTAGATCCCTAGCTTATTCCGGGTAACATAGGCTAGTAAAATTTAAAAAAAAATGATGGGGTGACCATGGTCCCGCATTAAAGACTAAAGTTGAAAAAAATAATTCGAAAATAGGATTAACTATATAATCATCATCTTGAAAATGATGAGTAGATTCCAAAAATATATAACACTATAGTTCAATATCCAGTGATTCACAAACAAATAATATCATTTAGAAATGCGAATAAGTTTCCAAAGGCTATGCAAATCGCTTCATATGGAGGTAAACTGCGAAAATAATATAGCAGGGCTGTCGTATTTTTTAATTCGTTAAATTAATTTCACTTGTCTAAATTAAGTTTATTATTTCGATAGGAATCAATTTGACTTATTTCATGACGTTTCATTAAATTTGTACAGGGGTAATTCCTTTAAATACAAACGTTTTGATATTCATAGGGCAGTCTGGTACGAGTCGCGGCTCAGTGGGCGATTGTTAAATACTTTGGTGTTCCCCGGGATGTAACCTACCTACCTCTATAGTAAATTTTTAGAAATCGGTTGAAAAGTTGGGCCGTTAAAACTTAGCACACAGACAGACAGAAACACTTTCGCATTTATAATAATAGTATGAAATTATGGTAAGTATATATATGTCGCAGTCATCTGGTTTAATCTGCTATTTGATTGAATGACTAGCGCGTTCATTGAATGACAACATTCAATTGAATGACTAGGCCGAACAAGCGTCACTCAACGTCCAACTAGTTAGCGGATTGTAACATAGCCCTTTGAACAGAGCGGACGTAAAATCAGTCAGGTGATTGAAATTTTAAGTTAACAACTTTTTAGAGTCTCAGAGACTCGCATATTTTAATAAATTACTTTTGAAATAATATGATCAATTTTTCTATGTTTTTTACTTTATTTAAACCCGGGCACTACTTGGTTATTTATGTCGAACCCTAACCTAACCTACAAGAAAGAGACAAGAAAACGTAAATAAAGTGAATATTTCAAAAATTTACACTCAGACCATTGAACAGTTTACAATCTTTCGACAGTTTAGAATTTCGCGAGTTAGATTATAATCATATATAATGTACTCTGTGATTATAATCTAACGGTGTTTACAAACTTACGGTGACAGCTATATCCCATTCAAAGACTATGCTAGATGACGTTCAGTCAAGACGTTGAACGTTACAATAACAACTTGACGAGTTGTCCTTTAGTCATTCAATTGAATCTATGTTACTTGTCTCTGAATTGAATGTAGTCATTCAATGAACGCGCTAGTCATTCAATCAAATAGCAGATTAAACCAGATGACTGCGACATATATATCATCATAGGCAGGTATGTAGTCGGATTTTAAAATATTGATTAGCACTAAAAAGCGCCATGCCACTGATATGAACGTTTCGTGGCGGAGTTAAATTAGAATGAATTACGTTAAAGGAAATGATAACGTGGAATAGCGGCAGGAATAGGTAGGTATACCTGACACTTAACTACGTAAGCCAAAGTAGGTAATTGTTTGCTTTGCAATCTAAGTATTTTGAAATAAATTTTAACTAAGTAGGAATTAGCCGTAGGTAAGAATATTTTTCGAAGATGTAGGTATAATGTAACTTAGCTATAAATAGGGTATTTATAGTCCTAAAATGATCCTATATTTAAAAAATATTTTATGACTAGAGGTCGCCCGCGTACAATTTTTAATCTTCCTATGAGATTTTCCCGCTGCAAAAGGCCTACTTATAGCGGCTATAGCATTGGCAGATTTTTATTATTTAAAACTAAGAACCTAAATCCCGAATTTCAAGCCTCTAACTTCAAACACAAAGGACTTTCATACAAACTTACAGCCCCCATTTCACCCTCTTTGGGGTTAATTTTCGTAAAATGGGTTCTACAGGTTATTATAATTTAAAACTAATAACCTAAATCCCGATTTTCAAATCTCTAACATCAACAACTTAAATCCCTCATGTAAGCTGTCAACCCCTATTGCACCCCTATTGGGGTAGATTTTCGTAAAATTTCTTATGCAGGTTATTATTTATTTAAATTTAATAACCATACAAAAACCAACATACAACAAAGCCATATAAAAAATAAAATGTGTTTGAAGTTAGGGACCTAAATGCTGATTTTTAGGTCTCTAACTTCAAACAAATAGGACTTTCATACAAACTTACAACCCCCATTTCACCCTTTTTGGGGTGAATTTTCGTAAAATTGCTTATATGTGGGTTCTTATTATTTATAAATATCAACTTAATTGCCAATTTTCATGTCTCTAACTTCAAAAACAAGGGACGTTCATACAAACTTCCAACCCCCATTTCAGCCCCTTAGGGGTGAATTTTCTCAAAACCGTTTCTTAGCTGCCGTCTACGCCATAGAAGGACCCTATCTTCCAAAGTTCCTGAGATATCGTGATGAATCAGTGAGTGACCTTTCGTTTTTATATATTTAGATAATAGATAAAAGGAAAAAAACCTGTAGTAAAACAATCAACCTTGCCATGCCAATTATTCAATTTGAGTGCTTGAATATTATCAGTTTATCACCAAATGAACAAGATGACAAGTGGATTTATTGACTTTGTTAGCAATAAGTCTAAACAGCAGTATGATAAACATATCGGCCACTCGATGAGATAATATGCAATAAGTATACATAATATTTACGTAACATGAGAGACGCGAGAAGCGGGTTGCGGGCGTATTGCCACAATACATCACTCCCCGTCCACGGCCAGTCGGCCACCCGCCTCCCACTAGACTCACGTTGCACCACCACTGCCGCAGTGATTAACAGTTGAAACATCTTAACGAGTGCCGCGTAAACAAATCATATCAAGAAAGGATGTTTTTTTAAAACTAAAATCTTTTATTAAAACACAATATGGCGGAAAAACAATACATTTTGGGGATGGACATCGGCACTACATCCGTGAAAGTTTGCGTACACGATCCCGACACCAAGGAATTAGTGGCTAAACAGAATAAGGATACAGCTGCGAACATTCCTAGCGACCAGGGCATCGAAGGAAACAAGCAAGATGTTCCGAAAATAGTATCTGCTGTTCATTACTGTGTCTCGAGATTACCTAGAGATGTGTTGCGGCATGTTAAGAAAATTGGTGTTTGCGGCCAAATGCACGGCGTAGTGTTATGGAAAAACAGGTTGGTAGAATCACTTAGCTTAGCTTGTATTAATTATGATTTTTATTTTTGTTAATGTGTAAAGTGATTGTTGGTAAACCTAATTAACAAAAATAAAATAACAGTTTTTTTGTTTACAGAGCTTGGGAAAAGGTTGAAAAAGAAGGCGTCGTAATTCGTTTCGAGGCTACCAGGGAGAAAATGTCCGCATTGTACACTTGGCAGGACACAAGATGTAAGCCAGAATTTTTGGATACTTTACCAAAACCCGATTCACATCTCGAATGCTATTCTGGTTATGGTTGTGCAACCTTGTTATGGATGCTCAAACACAAGCCAGAAAAACTTAAAAGTTTCACCTGTTCAGCCACAGTTCAAGATTTTGTTGTAGCCATGTTATGCGACCTGGAAAATCCTATTACCTCAGATCAAAATGCTGCCAGCTGGGGTTACTTCAACACAGAAAAAAATGAGTGGAATACAGATATATTGAAATCGATTGACTTTCCAGTTAACCTTTTGCCTAAAGTATTGAAAAGTGCAGAAATTGCAGGAGTATTGAGTTGTTCTTGGAATGGTATTCCTGAAGGGACACCAGTAGGTGTAGCAATGGGTGATCTTCAATGTTCTATTATTGCCACACTTGAAAATAAACAGGATGCAGTGCTAAACATATCTACTTCAGCCCAGCTTGCAATTGTAGCTGATAGAATAAGTGATTTAGGATGTAAGACAATTGAACACTTGCCATACTTTGACAATTCTTATTTGGTTGTGGCTGCATCTTTGAATGGAGGAAATGTGCTTGCTACTTTTGTGAAAATGCTTCAGCAGTGGATGCTTGAGTTTGGATTCCCTATTCCTCAATCTAAAGTGTGGGAAAAACTTATAGCCCTTGGTTTGGAGGCTCCAGTGGGCACAAATATGAAAATAAGCCCCTTATTGTTGGGAGAAAGGCATTCCCCAACAGCTAAAGCTTCAGTGGAGAATATAGACTTGTCTAATATACAATTAGGGCATGTGTTCAGATCTCTGTGTGACAGTCTCATTGAAAATTTGCATTGCATGATGCCCAAAGATATTTTAAAGAATGCTAATATTAAGAGAATAGTTGGAAATGGATCTGGCTTATCCAGGAATGCTGTATTGCAGAGGGCTGTGGAACACTACTACAGCTTGCCTTTAGAATTTACATCAGGAGGAGATGCTGCTAAAGGAGCTGCTATTGCTATTCTAACAACAACTTAATCAATGCCTATTTTGAACTGTATGTTTTTTTAAAAGTTTAATTCAATATAAAATTTTATAAACACAAATTTTATTGTATCTTTGTGTTTGATGTGAAACTGTATGCGCTTGCAGTGAAAATACTTCTATGGTTACTTGGAAGGCAGCAAAAGTTACTTTGCAAGTCCATGAAAAACAAGAAAAATTTTAATACACAATAATTAAATACACAAGAATCCACTAAAACAGACAAATCTTTACATTGCAATATGCCACATGCAATTACCTACACCTGTATTAAAACATTCAGGAAATGATTCCTGGTGCCATTAAGGTGCATTGTAAGATTCATTTTCAGTATTGAGTTTGTTTTGAAAAAATTATTGTGGTGTTGCGATTTACGGACAAGCAAAAAGAGTGGCAATATGGTTGCTTGATGCATGTTGGAAACTGGCTATGTTACATACAGATTTTTTTTTTAGTGAAATACAGCAAAATACGCATAGCTTTTTTTACTTTATTTTGCTATTAATATCATAGCATTGCTACAATATGCAAATAGGTTTATTTTATTGCATCAATTGTTATGTTATTAAGTTTTATTAATAAAGAAAACTGTTCTTGTAAATCTCTTTAGTTTAGCCTTAAGTTGTTGTTTTCTCTAAAGAATTCTATTGATATTATAAAACTATGCAAAGTAGTACCTGTACTGTTAAATCCTGATATTAATTAATGTAATAAATATTTTTTTATGCCAAAAGTTAGCTCTTGGTAACTGATGATGCAGTCTTAAGTGGAATGGCAGTTATATTACACTGATAGCCCTAATCAGTTTTATACAATATTGTACTGGAACGCTAAATTCGCTTGACGGTACGTCATTGCCGGTAAGGTGGTTACTAGCCACTGGCACACCTAGTGCCTCATACCAGTAACCACACCAGAGAAAATTCAGAAAATATATTTGAATTTTGTTATCTATTTTAAGATTTAAAGGTTATGTTACACGTTTATTTTAAATAAATTATACATACATAAGTACATAATAACATGTGACAATCTTTTACATACCTCGTTAATAACTTTATCCATAAATTAGCATATTTTCTAAATATTTTAACAAAAGTCTATCAAACTCAGCAAAACACCAAAACAAAATCTCACAAAAGAAAAGGCATTTTTTTTGACAGTGACAATAACTTAAGTGTATGTCACCGTAAAATTGCATAACATTAGATTGTAATCTAATTGTAAGCTGTTATCAGATTACAATTTAACGCATTATTTTTCGGTAGATTGTAATCTCTTAGGTATATTAACCCGATAAAAACTAAGTGCCCAAGTAGATTACAATCTAACGGTTTTTGCAATCTTACGGTGACATATAATACATAAATTTAAAGTTACCATTATTCATTTGTATAGTGCTTCATTCTGCCATTCATTCAGACATTGGATCTAGGCCTCCAGCCCCTCCAGTATATATAATGTACTCTGTGTAGGCCTCATTCTCGGTCAGCGATTTGATTTTATATGTAGAGGCAAATGTTCATGGGCGGCGGTAATTAAAAAAAAACCACAGACCAGCCAGGTTTTAACCATAGATAACGACCATAGATCGAGCTGCCGACTGCCGTGGTATGTCAAATGTCAATTTTGACAATTTTTTTTTAAATCTTCAAGTGTACCTCTAAGTTACTTTACTTGTCTCTGGTGTACATTCACAAATTGTACATCAGAGACAACACAGAGTACATTATATATACTGGTATAGAGTTGCTACTCGACTTTCCATGTACAGCGACATCTATCGGGAAGTTGTCCAACTACAATATGTATACATATATATAACCATAGCACAATGCTATAGTACTATATATTACAAAGTGTATTATATAATAATTTATCATAATTATTACAAGATCACCTAATTCTTCAACTATAGAATTAAGTGACCTTGTAATAATTAAGATAAATTATTACACGATAAACACAAACTGTAAAGATGTTCAGATGTTAGTAAATGAAACGCATGTTGATTATTTTCTCTTATATTCTCAATAACAAAAAATATACATAAAGTATAAAAATTATTCCACAGTTTCATGTTTTTCACATCGTACACACTTAATACACACTCTATTATTATAGTTTCACATTGTAACGAATTTATCAAAAAAATAATTAATAATTTTGTCCACCCGGCATCCAGCATGCCAGAAAACGTCAATGTCAATGTCGAATTTCAAACTTTAAAATGGCGGCTGTCCACGTTCGGAAATTAAAACACAAATGTTTCATTAAACTTCTAACTCATTCCACTAAACTTAATTTATAACAGATAAATCTTTATAAATTATCTAAGATAACTCATATTCTGCTCAAAAAAAAAAGTTTTATATATTATTAGCTTTGCGTTTATATAAATGGCAAAATCATTAATTTATCTAAAACATAAGCTTCTGAACGAACACTTAGTTCAGCGCCATCACAGACCCTGATCACAGACTTTTCAGTATACATACTTTCAATACAAGATAAGCGCCATGAGCGCCATCCTTTAGGGAGTTGTGGAACTAATATCCCCATACAACAGAAAAATGTTCTAAGTGCAAAGGCCCTGAGAGACAAGGACATCTAATTCTAATCCACACATAACCCAAATTCCGTAGGAAGTTGGGGTTTTGATGTTAGTATTTATTTATTACCTACGCAAACGTATCATTTAATTTTCATTCTTGTTTTAAAGATACAAATTATAAGAATCATTGAAAAATGCAAATCTACAGAACCAAAACCATATGAAGAATTGGTAGTTTTGTGGTTGGTCTTAGCCTTAGTGCATTTTTGAAATAGAAATCGTGCATAGTACAAGTTAAGGAAATTAGAATACAAGAATGGAAAACATTAAAAAGTCAGACGATTTGGACAGTCCAACAGCCGATGGGAACCTATTACAACCACCGAAGGACAAGAGTATTCCTACAAGAAATCCTCTGATGAAAGTACGTACTTATGTGCTAGCGCTGCGGCCGTGGTCTCTTAGCGGGAGTCTCCTTCCCACTCTACTGGGTGCTGCGCTGGCGTATCGTCTTCCAGGTGACAATGGGTTCAGTTGGGTGACCTTGCTGCTCACTTTGTGTACAGTTATCCCAGTCCATGGCGCCGGGAACGTCGTCAACACATATTTCGATTTCGTCAAAGGTATAGACAACCGAAAATCAGATGACAGAACTTTAGTTGACCATATCTTAAGTATAGATGAAGTTGTTTCCCTTGGAGCCATACTTTATATGGCAGGATGTGCATTTTTTGTATTGCTTGTTATAATGTCTCCAGCTAGAATGGAACATTTAGCTTTAGTCTACTTTGGAGGGTTGTCATCTTCTTTTCTTTACACTGGGGGTATTGGTCTGAAGTACATAGCCCTCGGTGATATTATAGTTCTAGTCATATTTGGCCCTGTGTCAGTAGTTTTTGCTTTCCTAGCACAAACAGGAAGAGTTGATTGGCCTATTTTTTACTATGCCATACCACTGGCTCTAAATACTGAGGCTATTTTACACAGTAACAATACTAGGGACTTGGAGGCTGACAGTAAAGCAGAAATTGTAACTTTAGCTATTCTAATTGGCAGAACTGCTTCACATTTACTTTATGCATTTTTACTTTTCACCCCATACATAATGTTTGTTGTGGCATCAGTCCGCTGTTCTTTATGGTTTCTTTTGCCAATGTTGACTCTGCCACGAGCTTTTGAAATTGAGAGGAGGTTCAGACGTCCTGAGACAATGCAGTATGTTCCCAGACAAACTGCAAGACTTAATTTTTATTTTGGAATGTTGTATATGATTTCTTGTCTGTTTGCTAATAAATTACCATTTCTCCTGAGATAATAAGAAAGCGGTTTAATTTATTACTTAGTATCATTAATAAATAATATTTATGTACTTAATGGAGCTTATTTTTAAATAACTATAGTTTGAATGAACTGCCCTAACAAAAAATGGTCCTTTTATTACTAAGAATGTATAACAATGATGTGTTTAGATGAATGCTCAAAATGTAAGGTTGACCTATATCATTAAATATTATATCATACATTTTAGAAAGTTATGAATGGATGACTGATTAATTTATATAAAACTAGCTGATGCCTGTGACTTCATCCGCACGGTTTAAGGTTTTTAAATTCCCACAGGAACTCCTTAATTTTCCGGGATAAAAAGCCTAGCTTAGCCTAGCCTATGTCACTCTCCAGGTCCTTAACTATACCCGTGCCAAAAATCACATCAATCTGTTGATCCAATGAGGCGTTATTGAAGGACAAACCAACAAACAAATGCATTTATAATATTAAGTATGATTAAAAGATACATATTATGGCAGTTATTCTAGTTTTTTATCTGTACACTTGTGTATGCAATATTCTTGGTGATTTTTGTTAAGATATTTCATTCTTTATTGATTTTACTCAACTGTTGCTATAGTTTTTGTAGAAAATGTTATATTTTAATGCAAATTTATTTTGTGAGAGGCAACATCTAACACAGGATGTGGATCCACATAGATTAACAAAATTGATGAAGGTTACAGATAACTATTGATATCTAAGCAATGGTTCTTTACAAATGTAAAGTAGTTTGCCCCTCCAGATTTTATTTCTTAGTGTATGCTTGTAGTTGCACCACATTGGTGTTGTCAATATGAATCTCCTCTAGCTTTCAAATATGTTCAAACATTTTATTGTTAACCAGGTTTATGGTTTGCTTTTCTTATTTATAAGAGAGGCCATCCAAATGGA
Organism: Erebia palarica; assembly: GCA_964035005.1. Lineage (NCBI taxonomy): Eukaryota > Metazoa > Arthropoda > Insecta > Lepidoptera > Nymphalidae > Erebia > Erebia palarica. The sequence continues at coordinate 34,085,165 of OZ035983.1, forward strand.
GACCATTTTTGACATAAGACATGTTATAATATAAATATTAAATTTGAAGCATTATTGAAGTGTAAACAAACAAGTAGTTTTCTACAGACTGTATAAGTTATCCAATACACTATATTATGCTTATTTTAAATGAAATTAATTCGGTTGTGTATTGTTCTATTATGCAGCTTGTACTATTTAAATCTTACAAAAATTTACTGAAACCAATTAGATATGTAACTTACTAAAACAATGATAAAATGTTACTCATCTGACAATAAACTAATAAAATAAATAGATTATTTGATGTAATGCTGAAGTTTTATTTGAATGTTTTCAATTAAAACTAAAATTCAATGTTTATTATGTTTTATTGACATCAACTTAAGAGTTTTTTAAATTATAATACAATCTTTCTAATATAATAAGAAAATATATGAGACAAATTATAATACAATGAGACCAGGTAATTTTTAAGGTGTATGTTATATTTTAGGAATGCCTGATCTATAGACTAAATTGATTAACTTGGCAGTGACAGGAGAGAAAATTACTACTTTATCAAAAATAATAATTATTAAACTGATGATACTGATGATGTTGAGATGTCTAATTTTAAACACGATGAGCACAGATATTAATTAATGTACTTACTTACTTATTAAGATTACCTTTAATAGAAATGCATTATGATAATTATCAATTTAATGATTTTCTAAGAACTCCATAAAGAAATTATTTTACAGATTTTAATTTAATAAAGGAACAAATCACATCAATCTATGCAATAATATGAGAACCAATTTGCTAAATAAAACTTAATTAAATCACTATGTGCAAGAAGTAACTAATACACAAAAATATAATTCATACTACTTTCCATTTTTTCATGAAAATAATGTCTATTTTTACTTCCTTAAAACCTTGTAATACATGCGCGTCACTGAACTCTGTGCAAGCGAGAGAGCAATCAATATATTTGTGATTGGGCAATAAATATAAAAATTAAACATTTAGTACGAGGGACCTATTTATTTTAATTCCGCGTGTATACATTTAAAATCATTAAAATATAACATCAGTTGCACTAATGCTAATTAAATTATTGACAATATCCAGGCAACAAAAATGCATTTAAACAATGCACTTTAACTCTAATGAGAAGGCCAATTAATATAAATTATTTGGCGAAAATTTGTGATTGGTGGTTTATATTAGGCCTAAGTATGTTTTATTGACCTATGTTATGTAAACCTGCTTTAGTTCATGAGCACTCTTATAAACAAACATGGTTGACAAGCGGGGATACATCTTCAGTCTTTCTGAAAAGTTTAACTGTTCAGTTTAATGACCTCAATATACTAGATGGATCATTCCGAATATCCTTAAGTTTATTTGCAATCAACTCGTCGCAGACTTATCCCAAATTAGGTGTTTGTTTAAAACTGTTAATTGATCAATACACACCTACTTATTAAGCAAAGTAAAGATAGCCTATAATATGTAACAAAGTTATTTTGTAGGGACAGTCAGAGATTTAAATCGTTACCCCTAGCATATACGCGAAATGCATCGGCCATCCAGTGATAAAAGCTAGGTTGACTTGAGACTTGAGATAGAATACCAATCCCTATGTTAGCATTGGTAATTGGGGTGCCAAACCATTTAAATCTTTGGGTACAATATTCTTGATCTATTTATTGAGAAAATTCAATTGCTTAAAGGACTTGACCGGTGGAACTATGGCAGCTTGCCTAGGTGTTAAAAATCAATGTTCAGCAAAGATTTCTTTATTATTGTAATTTTAATATTTCACTGTTTTCAGATAAAAAAGTTTCAGGAGTCTGAAGGCTCGGAAAACTGCGAAAATGAACAAAAAAAGTTTCACCAAAAACTGCTTTCCCACACTAGATGGCGCTAGTTATTGTGGTGAGTCTAGAAAATATTTTTAAGTATTGCTCACTACTTTTGGTTAACAAGTTCAACTATTCGACCACAGATGGCAGCATATGCAATGTGAAAGGGCGTTCCTTTAAACGCAGTATTTCAAAATGCTTTGTTCGATCTATTAGTTTGAGACTTGTAAAAAGATAAAAATAATTTTAAACAAAACATACATTTCCTTTTCATTACTATTTAATTGATCAAAAATAAATCATTCATAATATAATGACTAAGAAACTTAAATGGTACTCATGTAGGGTTACAAGATTATTATTAGGCATGGATATAATGGAACGTCAAAATGGAGTAGTGCTTAAGAGCGGGTACAAAGTGAAAATGCCAGTTTGAGATTTGATTTTTACAATAGTAGATCAAGTTTCACCTACCCGAAAAAAAACATATAAATATTACACCATAATGTCAAGAGACTGGATACGTAAAAACATAAAAGAATAAAATTTTATCGATAAAAAAAAATCACGAAGTTAGGTCTAATTTTCGACTAATTTCAATTTATTTTCAATGTAATACATATTACAGAGCTAAAATTTTAATATGTAATTCCAATTAATATTACCAAGGGCTCACCTAAGCGATTTAAAAAAAAAACTATATTTTAAGAGATAATAAATAAGAGATTTTTGGCGTTTACTACATTCCTATTCCGCGCAAAACGCGATCGTCTTTCTCACCTGACACGAGGCTTTGGGCATATTTTTTTTCATCAATTAGTCGCGATCACTCCATTGAGACGAGAAGACTGTATTTCTGTGCTCGAGCGCCGATTAATTATTTTGTTTTGTATTTTTTAGATATAGCGTTTACATGTTAAATAGAGATTGTGTGTTTTCATATATAGTGTGTATATTAATTAGAGATTGGGTATTTTTTAAATTATTTTTATACTTTAAATGTAAATATTTATTTACTTTTGATAGGTAAATAAATTGTTAAGTTGAAGAGTACTATCGCTTTAAAATATCGACCTTTTACCCTTTGACTTTAGAGCGCAGAATTCAATGTGCTGAGTGCTAAAGCAATGACGGCACGGGTAGTATATGCAAAAAAGTACGATGGTTTTTAATAATTTTTAAAAATAGTTTTTCTTTATTTTTATATGACCAGTATTGCGTGCAGTTGTTGCAAGTCCACGCGGACGAAGTCGCGAGCATAAGCTAGTCTGAAATAAGCAGCGGGCGGATAGATGGATAGACTGACACAGTTTAACTATAAAGATTCCTTACCCTAAAAGTAAATTTAAAAAGTTTGATATTCCTTATTATAGGACAAAGTTTTTTGCAGAATCGAAATCTGGGGTTCCATTTGATCGTAATAGGATTTTGATTTTGACTTTGCTATTTGAACCGAATTCTCGCAAAACGACATCTGGGTTCCCGAGTTGTAATTAAAAAGGAAATTGTAGCCAAAATTTTAAACGCACAGCCTAAACCGCTGGTCCTAGAGACATGAAATTTGGAGGGTGTGTTATTTGTAAAGAGAGGATAAGAAAGAAAGGATCCAATAAGAAAGGATTTTTCGAAATTTTCCCTAACTGGGTTAAATGGGGCTTTGAAATTTATGTAGTCCACGCGAACGAAGTCGCGAGCATAAGTTAGTTTATTATAATTGACCAAGGCGTACTCGCAGTTCACACGTTCACTACAACAAACAAATATTAACGTGCGATTGCACCTTGATAACTTTTATTATTAAATAATTTACTAAACGAAAAATAGAAAAATAAAGTCCCTTTCTACCATTCAGAAATATTACTCGCCAGAACGCATAGATACAGATCAGCGCCCGCACTATTTGGCGGCATTGGCGCTCCGATTCCGGGTGAGCAGTCTTCTTACTCTAGCGAACTACAATATTGAATAACAGAGAGATAGAGCTACGAATAAATAGTGTAGTTTGCAGACATATGATAATTAAAAAGTTTCATACAAAAAACCGGCTAAGTGTGAGTCAGATTCTCGCACCATGGGTTCCGTACTACAGAAGAAGTAATAAAATCACTTTTATTAACGAAAAGCAAAACTAACTAAGATACCGTCACTGATTATCAATATAATGGTGATAATCAGTGACGGTATCTTAGTTAGTTTATATTTTACAAATAACTGGACGTCAATAAGTGTAGTTTATCTACCTATATTGAATCAACATTCTTTGACTTTAACTTTAATTTGTAGAGATTTATTGTTGATATCAAAAAACTATGATAGCTAGAGCATATATTTTATTTTTCATGTAAAATATGCATAAACCTCTATTGACCATAATTATTTCAGATTTTTCGATTAGTAAATTGTGGAGATAAAGAGAGAACGGTATTTTTAATGACATTTTGTACGATAAATCAAAAATTATTACGTATAAAAATAAATAAGAATCTGTTTTAGAATGTATAGGTAAAGCTCTTTCATATGATACCCCATTTGGCATAGTTATCTTACTTTGAAAATTACTAATTATTTGTTTTGGCCACATTTTAATTTTTTTTGTGATGTAACCACAAATTTTTCCCTTCATTTGTGCTATAAGACCTACCGATCTGCCAAATTTCATGATTCTAGGTCAACGGGAAGTACCCTATAGATTTCTTGACAGACGTACAACGAAGCGATCCTATAAGGGTGCCTAAAAATACTGTTAGTATTAATGTGTGTTAAATAACCCTAAAAACCCCATAAATAATGAAAGATATAACTACCTTTGTGTGTTTATCAGTATCGAAGAATATGTTTAGGGTTCCGAAATGAGGCTAGGTGATCCGATATGCAATATGCACTTGCTGGTTTTTATCTGATTATCTTACCTATACTGTGCACCAAAACACAAGAGCGCCTGAGACGGGGCAGCCATTGGGCGCTCGGGCACGCTCGGATTTACCCGGCACCGCGTAGGATTTGAGTCATGACGAGAGCGGGACGCGAGAGGCGCGCGGTTGAAATCTGATTTTTTGCTCGCTTTGTACCCGCTCTTAAAGAGGAAAGCGGACGCTCAAGATTTAAACAATAAACGTACTGTTTTTTTATGTCATTTGAACCCTGACCTTATTTGGAATAATAAATCCATAATAATTTCGTTTTGAATTTTTAAACCTTACTGTATAAACGGAAATCCTGTGCATTGTCCCGAATCGGAGGGCAATTACTGGTCATGTCCTTTGAATTGAGTGTAAAGGTATATACGATATGTTACTTATATTCGTGAATCCTATATAGAAATGACAGCAAATGATTTAACAGTTTCAGTTTTTATGGTAAATAAACCTTTGAATAACTTTTTTATACTAATATCTTACATGATTGATGAATAATTATTTTTGCTACGCTTTTCGTAATCCATAGTACGGCTATACACACATCTTGAAGCAGTCAAGAACTGATAGATTCAAACTGAGACTAGACCTGTGTCGATCACGATTGATCGAATGACATTTATTCGATTACAACCCATACACGAGTGATCCGATCATGGATCTCTAAGACTCGATCGTTTACCGTAACTGATTGCTTGATCATGCAATCGATCGAGTCGTGCATTCAATCACAACGACGTAACAAACAATATGTGTTCTATCTCTTTCGTTTACGTACAAAAGACAACCTTTATATTCACCACACTCTTTCCCGTGTCTCGTGTCGAACGCGTGATTGAATTTTGTTGGAGAAAATCCAATCAGTGCAATGACTTATGAGTTATGACCCGCGACACGTGTCTAATCAAAGTACCAATAGATACAAGTTACAAATGAACTGCGACCCAAATGATTGAAATGATCGAATCTTTTTAACCCGATCACCATACGAGTGGGTCATGATCGACCCGGGTCACGACAAATGATCGATCGACACAGGCCTAACTAAGACAGCGGGAATAATTGGAACAAACTTTTATGCCTGTTTAGTTTTTGTTTTGATTTTATTTTCCATATCTACTACCGACGGGGTCACCAGGTCAGATAAGTTTGTGGGACTTTATGTAAGTTTGCCGCTCTGTAGTAGGTGCAATTATGACAACGCATGCAATAGGAACAAAAAACGCGCATGCGTAGCTAGCTGCGAGTAACTATGCATCTGTCTCAGTCGCTCGTTTAAGCTCGATGCTTGCTTTCGTCCCAGCTTATAAGCCTATTTATTACACTGCACTTATCACAGGAACCCTTACACTTAAATCAATGTAACAAGATTTAGGGAGGAAGGGTCCTTAATTTGGTCCTTAATGCTGTGTAATAAGCGACGCTCTAACTAGCGGCCACGCCCACGGCCACACGGCCCTATGATAAGTGCAGTGTAATAGGCCTATTACTCGGTATGGTACAATTGTGCCAAAAGTGTTATGCTTTTTTTTTTCTCAAATGCTTGGAAATTTGAGCATTATTTTGACAACCTTCTTCGAGATAAGTCGAACTTGCCGTACTGGCTAAATACATGCGACCAGCGGCCGGAAAATGTTGTATGAAAATCCATATCTGCCGTGGTTTAGCGGCCAAATAAATTACATAGTAAATTCATATCTGTCGTTTAATTTAAAAATGGAATGATCTTTTACTCCGAAACATGGCAACCAAGGGGGTAACTTATCAAAGTTTTTATTTAAATTTCGAACTAGCGTGCAAATAGTGCTGTTTATTGAAAAAAAAACAAATGAACACTATAACGCGGAAAAATTATTGTTGTTCGTTGTTCGTCATTGATTTTGAAATGTATTTGACAAAATGAGTTCAAGTGAAGACAATGAGTGTGATGAACTTACTTTAAGGCCCCTTATACAGATATCATACTTTTTCAAGTACCATTTATAGATAAATGGAATAACAGCTGTTGGGATATTATGGTATTAAATTAAAGGTAATGTATTCATCTCTAGTTAGATCCCATAAAAAATGCACACTCCCATACAAATTTTCGGAATAAATACGTTTCTACGAACGCAAGAACTGCTGAAAATGACGAAAAATGGGGTCTGGATAGGAACCCATCAAGCTAGATCAGCTACATATTTTAACTTGAAAATAACAAAAGAGTGGGGCTTATATAGTCCTCTACCCAAATGCTGGAACATTATGCATACAAATAAATACTTTGTCATTTATGTGTCAACACAAAAAAATCTTCATACATTTTCTATGGAAAGAAGCCGGCCGCTTGGCGTTTGGCGCTCAGTACGCGCTGAGATGCGCTCGTGAACGGGTGGGTGTATCGCTTTTTTGCATGAAATTTATTACGACAAAATTAACACCGTGTTGTATACTGCGCTTGATAAAACTTGATATTGTTTACGACACAAAGAAGAAAGTTCTCAATTACCCTTTTTTTTACCCGATTACAGCAAAGCCAAAAGGAAAGGGTACGAGATTAGGAGTCTATGTATGCCTATGCGTGTGTGTGTGTGAGTGTGTATGTATGTTGGATGTATGTAAGAATGTATTAATTGAAGTCTATGACACTCCAGAGCCCTTAACTACACTCAATTATTATTATAGCCAACTATAACTATGCAAAAAATTAGGTCAATACGTTAGTCTGTTACGGCGTGATTGAAGAACAATCCTACTAACAAACTTTTTCCCAATAATTTTAGTACGGTAAGCGCCATTTTGAAATTCTTTTTTATCGTCCTGATTTCGTTCAAAATCGATATCTGGTGTTCCCTGGGATCACTGAACAGAAAACTTTACCCAAAATTAAAAAAAAAGTCAGCGCCATTTTGAAATTCTTTGTTATCGTACCGATTTCGTTCAAAATCGATATCTGGGGTTCCCTGGGATCACAAAATAGGAAACTTACCAGAATTAAAAAAAAGTCAGCGCCATTTTGAAATTCTCTGTTATTGTACCGATTTCGTTCAAAATCGATATCTGAGGATCCCTTAGACCACAAAACAGAAAACTGTTACCAAAATTTTAAAAAATCAGCGCCATTTTGAAATTCTTTGTTATTGTACCGATTTCGTTCAAAATCGATATCTGACGATCCCTGGGATCACAAAACAGGAAACTGGTACCAAAATTTAAAAAAAGTCAGCGCCATTTTGAAATTCTTTGTTATCGTACCGATTTCGTTCAAAATCGATATCTGGGGTTCCCTGGGATCACAAAATAGGAAACTTTTACCAGAATTTTAAAAAAGTCAGCGCCATTTTGAAATTCTTTGTTATCGTACCGATTTCGTTCAAAATCGATATCTGACGATCCCTGGGATCACAAAACAGGAAACTTTTACCAGAATTTTAAAAAAGTGAGCGCCATTTTGAAATTCTCTGTTATTGTACCGATTTCGTTCAAAATCGATATCTGGGGTTCCCTAGGATCACAAATTATGAAACTTTTACCAGAATTAAAAAAAAGTCAGCGCCATTTTGAAATTCTCTGTTATTGTACCGATTTCGTTCAAAATCGATATCTGAGGATCCCTTAGACCACAAAACAGGAAATTGTTACCAAAATTTTAAAAACTCAGCGCCATTTTGAAATTCTTTGTTATTGTACCGATTTCGTTCAAAAGCGATATCTGACGGTCCCTGGGATCACAAAGTAGGAAACTGGTACCAAAATTTAAAAAAAGTCAGCGCCATTTTGAAATTCTCTGTTATTGTACCGATTTCGTTCAAAACCGATATCTGAGGATCCCTTAGACCACAAAACAGGAAACTGTTACCAAAATTTTAAAAACTCAGCGCCATTTTGAAATTCTTTGTTATTGTACCGATTTCGTTCAAAAGCGATATCTGACGGTCCCTGGGATCACAAAACACAAATTCAAACTTTTTTTTAATTCTGGTAAAAGTTTCATAATTTGTGATCCTAGGGAACCCCAGATATCGATTTTGAACGAAATCGGTACAATAACAGAGAATTTCAAAATGGCGCTCACTTTTTTAAAATTCTGGTAAAAGTTTCCTGTTTTGTGATCCCAGAGAACCCCAGATATCGATTTTAAATGAAATCGGTACGATACCAAAGAATTTCAAAATGGCGCTGACTTTTTTTAAATTTTGGTACCAGTTTCCTGCTTTGTGATTCCAGGGACCGTCAGATATCGCTTTTGAACGAAATCGGTACAATAACAAAGAATTTCAAAATGGCGCTGAGTTTTAAAAATTTTGGTAACAGTTTCCTGTTTTGTGGTCTAAGGGATCCTCAGATATCGATTTTGAACGAAATCGGTACAGTAACAGAGAATATCAAAATGGCGCTGACTTTTTTAAAATTCTGGTAAAAGTTTCCTATTTTGTGATCCCAGGGAACCCCAGATATCGATTTTGAACGAAATCGGTACGATAACAAAGAATTTCAAAATGGCGCTGACTTTTTTAAAGTTTGGTACCAGTTTCCGGTTTTGTGATCCCAGAGAACCCCAGATATCGATTTTGAACGAAATCGGTACGATAATAAAGAATTTCAAAATGGCGCTGACTTTTTTTAAATTTTGGTACCAGTTTCCTGTTTTGTGATCCCAGGGATCGTCAGATATCGATATTGAACGAAATCAGTACGATAATAAAGAATTTCAAAATGGCGCTGACTTTTTTTAAATTTTGGTACCAGTTTCCTGTTTTGTGATCCCAGGGATCGTCAGATATCGATTTTAAACGAAATCGGTACAATAACAGAGAATTTCAAAACGGCGCTGACTGAAATCGGTCCAATAACAAACATTTCAAAATGGCGCTGATTTTTTTAAATTTTGGTAACAGTTTCCTGTCTTGTGATCTTAGGGATCCTCATATATCGATTTTGTACGAAATCGGTACAATAACAGAGATTTTTTTTAAATTTGTTACCAGTTTCCTGTTTTTTGTTCCCAGGGAGCCCCAAATATCGATTTAGAATGAATTTAAAAAACGATAGTTCCGGTTTTGTTGAAGCAGAGTTCAAACAGCCGTATACTACGCAATACACTCCTTGCATTTTTAAAAAGATCGCGGAAATAGATTTATACGTGACCACTCGTCATGACGCGTCGATGCGCATGTTTGTGTGAGTGAGCTGTTTCGAACGTTTCTAGGTAGTTTCATCCGTTTACTGTGGTCTAGCGTAGAGTATACGTGCTTGCAGAAATATTTTGTATTGTGGCGAGTTAAATACCTACAGATTTTTACTATAGGGATTTAAGAAACACGTGTTTCAGGATTTTTGGAAATTCGACCTCCAAGGAATTTTTAAAAATTTCACCCGAGCGAAGCAGGGGTGCGTCTGCTAGTATTTACTATAATAATGTGGCGCGGAGGCATAGATAATAATATGTAGTAAATAAATAATCAAATATTTCAAGTTACAAAATTGATTAGTTGGCTATAAAATCGAGCGTAGAGCGTAGTGCTATATATGCGTACAGATATATGCTGTAGTGTGGCGAGTTATATACCTAAAGTTGGCTGCGGCCTGATTGTATAAGGACCCTTAACGCCACCTGAAATTTAAGAGGCGGTAAGAGCCGTAATAGAGAACTTGTTACCGCCCAAATCGTAAGAAAAATATTTTTAAATAGAAAGTTCTGTCTAGGTACTACTTAGTTTTAATTTAATTTTAACTGTTTTAACTGTTTTGCTGGCCGCTGCAGTAATGTACTATTTCTTTTATAATTAGCTGCGCCTACAGAGCAGAAAACTTACGTGATGCGAACTAAAAATCTTCCTTTCATTGCCATACATAAGACCGCTTGAGTAGTGGCAACACGACTTCCCGGGTGCAGTTAACCTTCAGTTTCTATATTGCAACTGCAGTTGAAATGTCACCTGCACGAGAGGTCCATGGACGTTTTTTGAACGATTGACTGTTGAGGTGTGTCGTGTTGCGGTAGAAGACGAGCAGATTTATTATATTTTCCTATAAAAATTTTACACAGTCTGCCGTGGCGCGTTCCGATTGGATGATCGTTTGAATGAATCTTTCAAATTCAACACACGACAACACAGTGATGTTTGAAGCTTAATTTTATACAATACCATCCATGCTCCTAGACTGGGTACATTACTTACTGAACTGTTTTATTCCAATTTGAATTTAAATGTATTTTACTTATAAAAAGATATTTGAATTTCTTGTAATCAGCTTATATTCATATATGTATTTAGTCAAAATTTACATCAACCGCGACATACTAAAAAATGAATTTGTATTCAAATTGAATGGATTTTTTTGAAAGATATACGTAGTTGTTTTTTTTTTAATTTTTGCTCAGTAAACGAGATAAATGCCAGGTGCCGAATAAATATATAGAGGTCACGTAAGCGCCAATCTTAAGGCGGTCCTCCCTCATCAGACAATCGGTGACCGATTTTTTGTCGGCAATTAAATTAAACATACAACCTACTGATTGCAATATTGAAAATTGGTGCAACCCGGCCGATTTGATTGTCGGTGAAAAATGAAATGTTCGGACGTTGAGTCAATGATAAAATTCTACGAAATTATCGGCCCTACAAAAAGTGCGACGTGGGCGGATGCCCTTATTGTATTACGTGCATCTCTCCTAATCTCATTCGAATGATCGTAGGGATTTTTTTGGCTTAATTTATTATGCATACAATTTGGAAAAAACAGTGTTCAGTAATCTCTCATCCATCCATGTGGACAATAGTCCGTTGGTCGCAGCATACATATATACGAAACATGCAGCATAGTCTTTATATATGTCATACATTATATACATCAGACTTTGGGTTGGCTTAAAACGTTTAGGACGTCGAGGGTTTCTTATCGCGTTGCCACTGGAGTATCCTTTCTTTGAGTTCCGTCGCTGTAAAAGGAAATAAGTAAGTATTAACACATTATATCAATCTAAAAATACTATACCGATTTTGATGTAGTATTGTTATACCTACTCACACTATTTAGAATTTAATGACCTCCCGGAGCGAAAAATAGCCTAATTATGTAAAACGTGCATGCGTCCATACCTTCGTTCAGCAGTGGACGCCTATAGGTTGAGACGCATGAATCATTGTTAGTCTCATTGTTGTGTTGTGAATTAATGATATGCTTGCCGCAACAATGGATTTTGGCTAATAGCGGAAGAGTGTTTACCAATCAAAGGTGATTGCGATTGTAACACTGTAGCTGTCATTTTTACGCAATAAGGGTGCAAGTACGTCAAACAGGACAAACGCCCGTACCCAGTAGGAATAAAGCAGTTTATACTTTTTTAGCTGTCATCGTTCTTAGAATTTTGTTATAGTTTGCAGACAATAAAAATAAATCATTTCAAAAAAACGTTTTGTCCTGATCACTAATGCTGAGATCTATAGAGCGTACTTTGACTTGGCTCAGACTTTACTTAGAGTTAAAACGAGATGGACTTATGTGAGTAATATAAATCTGTCTCGTTTTGACCATGTCTTAAGTCTAAGCAAAGTCAAAGTTCGCTCTATAGATGTCACACTTAGTGTACGTACTCCATATAAAAGTAAAAGCCACAGACTTTTTGTCTGCCTGATATTTTCTTTTTCCGTAGCGTGTTTTCATCCTAAGCAAGCCCAGAGAAGTTCTAGACTATGTTTAAGGCAGCTTTGAGGTATTTAAAGTTTTCAATTTCTCTTATTACAAGAATGGCTATTTATTATTTACCTGGATGCAACTGGTCTTCACTGAGCGGCTGTCGGTTGAAAGGATCGGTGGCGCTGTTCAACAGATGTCGCAAGATTACTGAACGATCCATGACCTACAATCGAAACGGATTTAAAGGTAAAAAAAACAAATCACACCGAGAGTATTCACTTTAATATCCTATTAAGAACTCTATTTCAATTGAATTAGTTTCATATTTATTTATCAGGATCAAAAATTCTCGAGCAGAAACTTATGCTCGGTACGCATTCCCCATAGGGAATGTTGAGTGTGCAAACTATTTTATTTTACTCTTTTTAACTTTAGATTAGGATAGATATCTATTTCACCTTTCCGGAGGGCAGGAAAACAGGGTCAGTCATTAATGTATCCATTAGAGGATCTCTGAATTCTTCCGGAGCGTCCGCAAACTCGTCGCTCTTTTGCTGGTTAGATACTGTAAAACAGATATTCGAAATTTGTTATACATATAAAACAATCTACATCCATAGGTACATAGTATGTTTATTACATAGAGGGAACGATGGGGATGGGGGGATTGGGTCAATATTTATTTCAATCGTTTTTAATGATTGATCATTTAGACTTAGCACACTAAGCAACACGGTTTGCCTAATTTAGGATGATAACTTTGACAGATGAGAGGTGTATAGCAATAGCGAAGGACTAGAATGAGGCAGACTGAAACAGTGCTATGCAAATGGCAATTGTAATTGCATCCAGGCAAATGGATGATTAATTATTTTCGGCCCTAATATGCCATTTTATCATTCTATATGAATAGATAAGCATACATACCGGCAATTTGATATGCATTGTCAGCTAGTGTCTTGAAGCGTTCGATCTCGGAGGGAGTCTTTATACATGACTTGGCAAGCCTCAATGCAGCTTCTTCAAATAATTCTTTACGGAATGACCTCTGTGAAAGGTGATGTAAGTTTTAAGACAAAGTACGCAAATAGGAACTACTAGCGAATGCCCGCGACGTCTGTGTGGTTTGAGGTTTTAAATTCAAAATACTTTTTCTCATTGAGTGAGCAAAAACGACTTTTGCACACTGGGTGAGCAAAAACGACTTTTGCGCACTGGTGTTAAGCATCAAAGGCGCCGTTTTTGAGCTAGTGAGGTGATAAGAATAACTCACCTCGTCCGCAGCGAGCGCGGCGTGGAACTGCGGACAGTCGAGATGAAGGTAGATGTCCACCAGCTGACTGAGCAGCCGCCGCGGCTCCCAACCGTACTTCTCAGGCCGACGCACCTGCAAACAATACATCCATACTAATATTATAAATGCGACAGTTTGGATGGATGGATGGCTGGTTTGTTACTCAATCAAGCCAGAACGGCTGAACCGATCTGGAATTCTGGAATAACATAATAATAGGTAATAATAAGGGTTCCCGCGGGAACCAAAAACCTCAATCCCCACGGACGAAGTCACCGACATCAGCTTGTATTAAATGCAAAGGTGTTTATTGAATAGAAGCAGGCGTTACTTTGCGGAAGTCCATGACAGTGAATGAACTAGAAGTTTAATTCGCTATAATCCGCCACAGTAGACAAATCCGTGTGGTACAGTGCGTGTCTTTCACCTGCAACATGCGACACCCACCACCCAGCAATTCGCACAGGCACAACACCACACCACACAAATCCTCCAAATCACTCTCAACGTACGTTTCACTCCGACACCGGAGCATCTTCAGGAGATGTTGACTCGACAATGCACGATTGTGAAGTGAACATCTCCTGCGGATTATAGCGAATTAAACTTCTAGTTCATTCACTGCAAAAGTGTTTGTCTATCTGTCATCTATTTGTCTGTTTGCTACGTTTTAACGGCCCTTTTTTAACCAGTTCTCATGAAATTCGTTATAGCGGTATATTCGGTAGGTTACACCGGGGATTTTACATAGGCTACTTTTATCCCGGAAAATTAAAGAGTCCGCGGGAACCAAAAAACCTTAATCCACGCGAACGAAGTCTCGGGCAACATGTACTGTTATAAATACAACCAAATATTCATATGCGTGGCTTTTTTTTTTAATCTCACTGTTTTCAAAGTCCTCTCTCAATGCAAATTTGAGTTATAAGAACTATAGTGTTTTTGCAGACTGTATTTTAGATATACAAGCTGAACTAGTCAGCAAGTCGATTGACTAGTTCAGCTCTCAAGAACGTCTCCTTTATCTCCACAGTGGGTGACTCATTTGATCTATTATTTTCAGTTATATAACTCAGTCGCGGTCATTTGATACGCAGAAGATCATTCCTTTACCATAAGATTATTGTACTTTGGGTCCACACAGTTAAAGTTCAGCATGGATGCAAGTCGATCAACTAGTTCCTTAAGTACGGCTCTTTTATCTCTACAGTACTCAGCATATAGACCTCAAATCTAGTATTCAGTTATATCACTCAGTCAATCATTCAAAAGTTCGTTAAGAATCAGCTCATTCCTTACCTTAAGATTATTGCACTTGGGTCCGCAAAGTTGTTGCAGGTTAAAGTTCAGCATGGACGCGAGCCGATCAACCAGTTCAGCTCTCAAGAACGGCTCCTTTATCTCCACAGTGAGATATTCCAGCATGTCGACAGTTTCTCGCGCGAGAGTGAGATACGACCGGCATTGCCGCTCGTCTTGTGCGAGTGCTCTAGCCCTCGCTTCGCTTGAACTCGTGCTAGCGCTGTTCGCTTCCGCCTCTTGAACTTCGTGGATGCGTTTCAGGTACTGAAATAGATGATTTCAGACTTAAGCCTACTGGTAAAATATTTTCAAACTTGTATGAAATTCCGATCGGAACATTGAAGTTTGAAGAACGAAAGTTTGAGTCAAATTACTGACATCTGCTGTAATGTGTATTTTATTCGAAAAAAGTAAGTTCTACAAGTTAAACAAAATTAATGTCCTCTTGACCGAATTTCGGCCACGGCGGTCAATCTCCAGAGCGATCTGTGCGGGAGATATTACAGTGCCCAAGTGTGTGCGCAAACAGGTGCACTCTCTTTTCCTTTACTCTCATTGCCCGATGGGACGGAAATCCGACACCCGAGGCACTCCAAGGCACGGAGGTGAAACACCGCCAACTTCCTAACTTCGGGCTAGTACTGAGAATTTCTTGCCAGAAAAACCCAATACTAAACAAAATATAGCGAATGCGACACTGTTTTTGTCCTATTTAATAGTCTGACTAGGACAAAATGGCGAAAAATGAAAAAAAAAATTGGTTTTTATTGTTCTGTGCGTTTTAGTTTTCATGGCCGCAGGCAATTATAACGGAAAATTAAGGATTTCATGCGAGAATAAAAAAAACTTAAACCAAGCTGGCTAAATCGCGGGGTTTCAGCTAGAATTATCATAATTATTAATTAAACTAAAAGTTAACCTAGGGCCATCGACCTCTATTAAACTCGCCGGCATATTTAGCGGAACATAAAAAAAAGGTTTGATATCAGTATCATATAAGGTTGCTGGCTCGTTTATACGTCATTTAATTTAAAAAGAAATATTTTCAAATTAAGAAAACAACTGAACATCACATTTTATGCAATTGTTTTAATTTTATTCAAATACACCTCTGGAGCGAACTTCGAGTATTTCTTCCTTCTAAGTTTGATTTAAAATTTCATTGAAATACTGTTTTTTGTTAGTTTTTTTTAATCACGTATCTTTCTGGAGTTGATGACTGAATTATGCCTGACTTAGCCCCAACGGAGATTGCCAGGGCACTCGAAATGTGAAGAAATGGTTAAACCTATAGAGTGATATCCAGAGATCTTCGTCGACCAGTTTCAACGATCCATCGCAGTATCCAACGGTTCAGGGAGACCGGTACTTATGTGAGAAGAGCAGGACAAGGCAGAAAAAGACGCACTTCGAGTAGGGATGATCGTTTCATTCGGCTTCGTGTACGTAGGAACCCCCGTTTGACGGCCATCCAAGTCCGACATGAGTTAGAAGCAGTGCGGGGTGTAACCGTAAGTGAGCGTACGGTACGAAGAAGGCTCGAAGAAGCTGGTTTGAGTTCATTTGTGCCCGCCAAGGCTTCAAGGCTCGAGGTAAATCATCGTAGAAACAGGTTAACTTTTGCTCAGGAACATCGACTTTGGAACGCGGACCAATGGAATAAGGTACTGTTTAGTGATGAGCGCAGTATTCTCTTAAATCAAATTGACGGCAGGCAAAGAATATACAGACGCAAAGGAGAACGATACGTTCATACAAATTTTGAAACTACAGTTGCATACGGTGGTGGATCAATAATGGTTTGGGCGGGCATTTGTTTGGGAGTTCGCACAGACTTGGTAGTGATTGACAGAGGGAGTCTGACTGCAGACCGCTATATCAGAGAAGTTTTAGAAGAAAATGTCGTACCGTTTGCCCCATATATCGGTGAAGATTTTGTTTTTATGCAGGATAATGCTCGGCCGCATACCGCCCGGGTAACTCAAGCTTATCTTAATGATATGAATATCACTGTTAAGGAGTGGCCGGCGAGATCACCGGATATGAACCCAATAGAGTACGTTTGGGACTTGCTGAAAAGAAAAGTTAAGTCCAGAATTCCAGCTCCTGCCAACGTGGGAGAACTGCGAATCGCCGTAGTTGAGGAATGGCGGACACTATCCCTGGAGACCATCGATAACATCATTCTCAGTATGCCTAGACGGGTAGAAACTTTAATAAGAGCACGTGGAGGAAATACGCGATATTAATCACCATTTTTCTAATTTAATTAATTATTGTTATTTTAATATTAAATTTCACTTTTCCCGGTTACATGAAAAGTTAAAAAATGTACCATTTTTCACAAATAGCCTTTACTCGCAAAATCTGTTCTTAATGTGATCTCATTTTAAGTAAAACAAATGAAACTTTAAATAACAAAAGAAGTGTAGTAAGTAGATTTTAAAATAAAACCATATTTTTTTAATGATGGTCCTTTTTTTTATGTTCCGCTAAATATGCTGGCGAGTTTATAAGTGAAGTCATTTCATAGTTGAATAACTATGAAATTATAATAGCTGAATGAACTATAGTCCGCGCGCCAGCTCAGAGGAATGGGGGGCTGAGGTAGCGGGCGGGTGCACCCCGCGCCCGACTGTCGCTTCATACCCCGCACTCTCCAGTACTAGTGCCGACCTTGACGCGAGAGTACGCTTTATCGAGTCCTGTTTTTAATTTTGCAATAGCAGGGTTATATTGTACTATAAATAGTGCAATACTTAAAAGTTTCTTTGTCTGTGCAAATAGCTGTTTAATTTTACATTCTTGAAAGTACTTATTATTCTGAGTGCGACAGATTAATTGGTAACTGCCTCGTTGGTCTAGTGGTTAGCATGTTTGACTGAGGTCGACGACGTCCCGGGTTCGAGTCCGGGTCGGGTCATAATTAAGTATCGGGTTTTTCTGATTAGAAATTCCCAGTACTAGCCCGGAGTTAGGAAGTAGGCGGTGTTTCACCCCCGTGCCTCGGAGAGCACGTTAAGCCGTCGGTCCCGGTTATTATATCTGAGCGCATTGCAAAGACGCTCAGATCACATGATGTGCATGTCGCGTTCCGGACAAATAACATACTTCGGAGGATTTGCAATGGAAAAGATAAATTAAAGAATCATCAAAAATCGGGTGTTTATAAGCTTGAGTGTCCTGAATGTGGTGCCACATATGTTGGTCAAACTGGACGCAATTTTGAGACGCGCTATAAGGAACATATGTCTGCTTATAGGAACGATCAACCACAAAGGTCCCACTTCGCTAAACATCTTTTGGACAGTGGACATGAGGTGGGCAATAACCATTCATATAAAATCCTGCATAAATGTAATAAAGGGTTTCGAATGTGCGTTTGGGAGCAATTAGAAATAATTAAACACAATAATAAAGGATTTGAGTTGCTAAATGAACAAATAAACGTATCAAATTCACTTTTACTCAATTTATACAGTAATAGGGGAGGGGGCGGGGCTTCAGTATGAGCCATGCCAAAAAGGTATATAAGCCGGAACTTGCGATACGATCCGATATTGCGGCACAATCGTGCATTGTCGAGTCAACATCTCCTGAAGATGCTCCGGTGTCGGAGTGAAACGTACGTTGAGAGTGATTTGGAGGATTTGTGTGGTGTGGTGTTGTGCCTGTGCGAATTGCTGGGTGGTGGGTGTCGCATGCTGCAGGTGAAAGACACGCACTGTACCGCACAGATTTGTCTAATGTAGCGGATTATAGCGAATTAAACTTCTAGTTCATTCACTCCGGTTATTATCACTATCATGATAATAGTCGTTAAAGCCCGCCAACCCGCATTGGAGCAGCGTGGTGGGTCTAAGCTCTAATTCCCGCTCTCCTATGAGAGTGGAGGCCTGTGCCCAGCAGTGGGACGTTAATGGGCTGTAGTGGAGAGATTAATTATATTTTACCTTCATTTTGTTCAGTTCATTATAATTAAATTTTATGATACAATTTGTTTGTTCCTTATTGCACTTAATATCCTCATAGAATTAATATTTCATAATTGCTCCAATGTATGACCACAGATACTAAAGATGTTTTACTATCGATAACGTAATATCGACTAAATCACAACTCTATCTCTATTACGTCAACATTGATTAAGATTCCTCGGACCTCGCGCGCCAACTGTACCTTTACCTAATGTGCACTGCTAAATGAGAACAACGAGATAAGAACAAACTAGCACAAGGGCCTCATAAACAAGATCAAAACGTTTCTCCTACGAACATTAAGAACATACCGTAAGACATTCGTCGAGCAGGAATGTGGTGTCGTTCATTAACATGTTAATGAATTTGACGAACTGCCGGCCCGACCGAGATTCTTTCACGATTGCCTGGAACATGTACATCAGAGAAATTAAACCAGTCAATAGACAAAGTGCTTAAAATTTAGGTAGGCGGGCGATGTAGAGTGCTAGCCTTGATGTAACCACTTGATGACCAAATCAGAAATGAGGAGATCCGTAGAAGAACAACAGCAACCAACAAAGCTCGAAGGGGCAATGAGCGGGGCATATAGTACATCTTTATTAAATGGTTTTATTTACTTTGTTTGTTTGTAAATTTAGTAACTGAAATTTTACCCCTTTCCCGTTAACAGATTGATCTAATATTTAGTAAACACATTTCGTTCTGATGACAATACAATTGATTATTATAGGTTTCATTGTAAATCCAAGATGGCCGCCGCCACAAAATGGCGGATTAAATATTTTTTCACAACCCCCTCAAATGATATCAAACGATAGGGCTTGACTAGTAGAATACAGTACACTTTAAAAAAAACAATATGGCCGCCAACAAAATAGCCCGTTTGGTACATATTTTTTGCCAGTATGTGAATCATATAACAGTGATTCAAGTACTGGCAGTCAAACCTGTCAGCAAATGCCCTCAGGACGCTATTGGAGCTAGACCGGACTCTACGGGGGCAGCCCTATCAGCATCCTGAATGCATTGTTATATTGTAAACTTACGTGAAACTAGTATAGTAGAAAAGAATACGAAAATTACCTGTTTATGTATCGGTCTTTCCCACATCCCTTTGAGTATTATGCTAATGTGAAACCGTATTGTGAACTTGTCATAGAACTCTGTACTTTGACCAGTCGTCTCAATATCCGTGTAAAACTTCATCAAAGCACTGGGCAAAGCGGTTTGTGACATCGGATGATCCATAAACTTCTCATATACATTCTTTATTTTCATCGGTAGGGATAGGTTGATGACGAAAAGTACTTCGACTATTTTCGCTACGAGATACGGGTTCTTGATAAGATGGGAATTGCAAATGGCACCAAGTAGCCAGGTGATTATTGGGTCTTCTATGTAGTTGGCTACTGTGTGTGGTACATATCTGGAAATTAGGATTGTTAGGTTTAAGATATTGGTTAAAAAATTGTTCAGCACCAAATATCAGATTTGTCTTTTATCTCATGTGTTCTTGTGGTATGCAGATCATATAATTTGTAGTTTGTATCAAATACTTTAGTTACAGTTGACAAGTAATGTTCAAGGTTACATTTAAAAAATCTGTAATATAATTTTATTATTTGAGAACTCAACACATTTATCAGAAATATTTTCATTTGAAATTAGTGTGCACTGGATATAACTTATAAGTAGTCATAGGTTACTTTTTATCCCGGAAAATTGAAGAGTTTCCGCGAAAACCAAAAATCTCAATCCGCGCGGATGAAGTCGCGGGCATCATCTAGTTTTAATATCACTACAGCCCATTAACGTCCCACTGCTGGGCACAGGCCTCCACTCTCATAGGAGTCTCATAGGATAATACCCTCTGTATTAGAGCTTAGACCCACCACGCTGCTCCAATGCGGGTTGGCCGGCTTTAACGACTATTATCATGTTAGTGATAATAACCGGGAACGACGGCTTAACGTGCTCTCCGAGGCACGGGGGTGAAACACCGCCAACTTCCTAACTCCGGGCTAATACTGAGAATTTCTAGTTAGAAAAACCCAATACTTGATTATGGCCCGACCCAGGACTCGAACCCGGGACCTCGTCGGCCGCAGTCGAATATGCTAACCACTAGACCAGCGAGGCAGTTTTAATATAAGGTACGGTAATATTATGTTTAAGTATAAATTATTGTAAGTTAAGTTTCTCATGCAAGTGAACTTTTGTTCTTTTTTGGGGAAATAAAATATAAACCTAATTTTAATGAATAAAGAATCAAATGTTCAATACTCACTGTACGGTGAAGAGCATAAACTCAGCTATATCCTCGACATACCACTCCGGCGTGGCTCGGAACGCGTGCGCAGTGGAGGACTGCGTAGTGGTGGGTTCGGCCGCGGCTTCCAGCTGCTTCACCAGCATAGCGCATACTGACGAGTAGAACTGAACGCCGCGCCGCATTAGCTCTATGTCTAACAGTGCCGCTTCTGCGCATTGCTTTGATCTGTGGACGTACATGTGCTTTTCAAACCACTCTCATTCTCATCTTTACCATTGATTAATGATAAAGAAATTAAACATGAATTGGCTATGTTTTTAAATCCTACCATTCTTATTAATATAATTAATGTAAAGGTTTGGATGTTTATAAGTTCATATATGTTTTGATGATTGTTACTCTTTCAATTCACAGTGACAGAACCAATTTGGCTGAAGATAGCTTAAAACTTAAATTAATACATCTAAGCCTACATTTTATCCTGGAAAATTAAAGAGTTCCCCTTGGAATCAAAGACCCTTAATCCACACGCCACACGAAAGAATCCGCGGGCAACATGTAGTGTTCTAAAAATTACTTTTTATTAAATTAACGCGTTACCTAGGAACATGATTGGTCTATTTTTACCATGATTATTTCACAATGTCTCTAGCCAATGAACGATTGATTGATCGAATGGTTATGGGTCAAAACTCGTTAAGGTTAAGTTTATGACAAGTACTAATAACACTTCATTCTCATTAAGTGATTTTTTTTGAAATATTTCTTTTGAGAATAAAATTCTTTAACCACAACTCTGAGCAATGAGAAATACGATACAAAGAGAGATACCCTTTTTTGTTTGATGTGACCATACCTGTGCAGGCGTTTGATCTGTTTCCTCCACCTCCGCAGCAGTTCTCTGTTCCGATTCGCGGAGTAACTGTTCCGCCACTGAGGTTCAGCCGCCATTAACTCTTCTATCACCTTCTGTAGGTCACGGAATGCACTGTGGGAGAATGACAATATTATTAATGTTTGCAAGCGCGCGTAGCGTATTAAGTTAGTTATGGTACCATAAAACCCCTCGATAAAAGATGGCGGCTTCAAAACGGCTGTTCGGTTTGGCGGCCAATTTAAATAGTACCGCAGGGCTTTGCAGGCCTGTGTAGATATTTACCGCCCATATTCAGTAAAAAGAAAATGTAAAGAAGCGGGTACTTTGCAACAACAAGTATTTTTCCTTGGTTATTTAAAATGGTTTTTGTGTAATTTTGAAATAAATGTAAAATGTAATGTAAAAAAAAGAAAAGTTTGTGTTGTTGTTGAAAATGTTGCGGTTTCTATTTAATCGAGAAACATCTCATATTCACATATTCCTACAAATAAATCATTTCTTTCCTCTTAAAAAAATTTATATTAAATTACAAATAAGCATTACAATTATTAATTAACTGGATTACAAATCCAATTAATTATAATTACAACGATCAATTGTATTTGTCTTCCTTGTCATATTCCCCAATTACTGAGGGTCGTGACCCCTTCCACCAATAATTCTTCTATGAACGATGTCGCGCCATGTTGCTCGGTTTTCTGCGACATGCAGGGCTTGTTTGACATGGACCTTGCTATCGAGAGCGGTGCGGATTTGATCTGACCAACGCATCAGGCTACGTCCCCGAGGTTCTTTCCGTCCACTTTGCCAGTAATGACAATCTTTTCAAGATTGCCAGAAGGGAGGGATCCCTTCTGGCATTGTGGCCGAAATAATCAAGGTAATAATAATCAATAATTTTCAGCTGTTTGAGGATCGATGCGTTGGTTCTGTGCGCTGTTCAAAGTATTCAAAGCATTCTCCTCCAGCACCACATCTCGAAAGCGTCAATGCGATGTCGGTCAGCAGCTTTTATGGTCCATGTCTTAGCTGCATACATACAGCATTTTAATTGTATTTGTAAACATTTAAAAAACAAAGTGATTGTAAGGGTGTTACCGTATGCGCCTCTGGTGTGTATGCAGAGCCGGGATAAGCGCCACGTGGTGCATATGCAGAGTCAGGAACCAGCACACGGTTTGGAACTTCGCCTCTGGCCACTGATGCGCGGGGTCGTTATCTACACAAACGTTATCAAATCACACACACAATCACAATTTCTTTTTAATCGATTTTGTATCGCTAACAGTATAACTAATAGGCCTATTACACTGCACTTTTCACAGGGACCCTTACACTTGAATCAGTGTAATGTGTAAAAGATATAGGGAGAAAGGGTCCCTAAATTGGTCTTTATTGCTGTGTAGTAAGTGACGGCCACGCCCACCCTTACCACAGGGCCCTGTAAAAAGTGCAGTGTTATAGGCCTATTACTCTTACTACTAAAAAATCCATACCAATATTATAAATGCGAATCTGTCTGTCTGCTACGCCTTCACGGCCTATCTGTTCAAACTATTTTGATGAAATTTAGTACAGAGGGTATTTGTATTCCGGGGAAGGACATAGGATACTTTTTATTCCGGCAAACTAAAGAGTTCTCGTGGGAAACGAGAAAACTTAGTCCGCGCGGACAAAGTTTTTCGCTGGCATCATCTAGTAAATTATATAGTGTATAAAAAAATCGATGAGTCTGCAAAGTATTTTTCTTCTTAACAAAGACCTTACCACTTGGCGGAAAATTTCAGGTCATGGGACTTTTACAAAACGCTAAATTAGCCCAATATTAATGGTTATGAACCGTTTGTCCATGGGGGAATGTTTGTATGGGATAGTCGGGCTTTTAATTCACACGAGGTGACGAGACACGAGTTCTGGAGAGGAGACCGCTGAACGGTAAACGCAGTGTGGGACGACCTCCAGCCCGCTGGACCGACGACCTTAAAAAGGGAAGTGAGTGGATGAGGAAAGCGGAGGACGGTGTGTAGTGGTGCGCTCTCCAAAACGTTTATGTCCAGCAGTGGACGAATACAGGCTGATGGATGATGGATGAAGACACGAGTGTTTAATTTGGAACAAGGAGTAAGGATGGTATACACGCGTCAACTTTATCCTCACTATAAAAGCTGCAAACTTACTGAGGGCATCGAGCCAATCCTGCGCCTCTTGAGCGGTGAAGTAAAGCCTGGTTTCTTCGCGCACACTGATCCACGTGTCCGGTTGGAACGTGTAAAGTGGGTATACACGCTCCAACTTGATCCGCACCGACAGCAGTTGCAGCACCGAACATACGTTTAACATGAAGCCGTCACCTGGATAAAATAACTACCGTTATCTTTACATCTATACACATAAACAGTACCGTGACTGAATGACTGACAGACTTAATCCACCCCGCGAAGCCGCGGACATCGTCTGGTGGATTATGTTTCTAATGTAATGTGCTTAGTCGCCTAAATTATAATTATTAAAAAATAACGTAAAGGGCATAATATTCATTACTCATACTAATATTATAAATGCGGAAGTGTGTGTTTATTGATTTGTCACGCCGCAACAGATCGAACAGTTGAGAACCTGCACAAGGACAAGGGTAGAAAGTAATTTTTATCTCGTTAAATTGAGGAGTTCCCGTGAGAAATAAAATACACTTATTCCACGCGGCCAATTTCTCGGGCATAAGCTAGAATAAAATTACATCAACGTGCAACTCAAAAATCAGACGACGACTTCGGCTATAAGGTCGGGAATAGAAGCCGCGATATCCCACATAAGACTATGGTCTACTGTGCCAGGGAGGTCAGCAACATAATTACAATTTATCCGATACTGAAACTACGTATGAATATGATATCTTACGTATTATTATAGTTATTGTACCAAGTTACCTATCAAGGATAAGGTCAGGTAAATAGAAAATATGTGGCAATAACGATCAAAAGATATAATAAATAGTATCCACCTGGCATGAATGTTCAATGTCTAATTAGTTGATTACAAATGTGAAATTAGAACCATTTCCATTGAAAATAATTATATTAAACCTATTTCTATCGCGTTTCTAGCCCATTTTTGTATTCAAAAGTATATAAAACCTTGTTCAAAATTGTGTAAAGATAATATTTTAGGCCGGCCATACACGGCCAGCTTGAAGCAGTGGACAACAACGTACGTAACGTACACACATACACGGAACCTCGAGCTTCGGGCGGATGGCAGCAGTTATCAATGGTAGCTTCAAGCTGTTGACGACTGCAAGAGACTGCCGGTCCTTGTATGTTGATCACTTTCTAACTGCTCGAGCAGTCCGTGTATCCGGCTTTAAGTTAAAAAAAAACTAACTGACTAGCTTTGCTCGGATATACTCTAATAATTAACAAAATTAACAAATACGACTGCCCTGCCAAACAAAAAATTTATCTAGTTAAATAGAATCTTATTCACATTTTTATTAAATGATTTTTTTTTGTGAACCACTGGATATTGAACTACAGTACCCGGCAATAAATATTGCACATCGACCTTTCGAAAGAGACAATCGCTTAATTTCGGCTTCGTATAGCGTTATCTCTGTCGCACACTACCTATATGACTGACAAAACGTCACTGTCAGTCGCTCACAGAGTACATTATATATACTGGTATAGAGTTGCTACTCGACTTTCAATGTACAGCGACATCTATCGGGAAGTGGTCCAACTAAAATATGTATATATATATAACCATAACACAATGCTATAGTACTGTAAATTACAAAGTGTATTTTGTTTAATAATTTATCTTAATTATTACAAGATCACCTAATTCTGCAACTATAGAATTATGTGACCTTGTAATAATTAAGATAAATTATTATACGATAAATACAAACTGTAAAGATGTTCAGATGTTAGTAAATGAAACGCATGTTGATTATTTTCTCTTATATTCTCAATTACAAAAAATATACATAAAGCATAACAATTATTCCACAGTTTCATGTTTTTCACATCGTACACACTTAATACACACTCTATTAATATAGTTTTCCATTGTAACGAATTTATCAAAAAATAATAATTTTGTCCACCCGGCATCCGGCATGCCAGAAAACGTCAATGTCAATGTCGAATTTCAAACTTTAAAATGGCGGCTGTCCACGTTTGGAAATTAAAACACAAATGTTTCATTAAACTTCTAACTCATTCCACTTAACTAAATTTATAACAAATAAATCTTTATAAATTATCTAAGATAACTCATATTCTGCTCAAAAAAAAAGTTTTATATATTATTAGCTTTGTGTTTATATAAATGGCAAAATCATTAATTTATCTAAAACATAAGCTTCTGAACGAACACTTATTTCAGCGCCATCACAGACCCTGATCACAGACTTTTGAGTATACACACTTCCAGTACAAGATAAGCGCCATGAGCGCCATCCTTTAGGGAGTTGTGGAACTAACATCCCCATACAACAGAAAAATGTTCTAAGTGCAAAGGCCCTGCAGTCGCTGTTCAAGTGCGATAGAGTGCGGTCGCGTCCAATTCATAATATATATTGAGAGTTGTTAACACCCCCAAATTTAAATAATTTAAAGTTCTACTATGGCATCTTTAGGAAAAAGAGGGAAACCTTTACGAGGTCAGTCACGCGAAATTATCTACAATGTTTATAAATATTTTGTAACCGAAGCTGACAGATTTAAAAAAAAGTAAGTTGTATTTTAAGAAGATTCAAGAGCGAGTTGCAATTGCCACTGGAATTTCAAGAAGAACTTTGAACAATATATTAAATGAAGTTAGTACTGAAACACATTCTGCTGAAATTAATTTCAGCACTCCAAAAAAAGGGAGACCAAAAAAGCAATTTCGTTTGAATATGGACGATTTTGATTATGATGTTGTTCGAAGAATGGTGTATGATTTTCACTTACGATTTAATTAACTGCCAACAATAAAATCATTAAAAGCTAAATTATCTGAAGCTATTAATTACAATGGGTCTGAAAAGACGTTGAAAAAAATACTTCATGAGATGGGATTTCGGTTCACTAAAATGGAAGATAATCGAAAAGTTTTAATGGAAAAGCACGATGTAAGTCTCAAACGAATGGAATACCTTGATAAAATACGCGAATATCGCGAATCAGGAAAAAATATCGTCTACATGGATGAGTCCTACATACATACATCCCACACTAAAGGGAAATCTTGGAGTGATGATAAGAAAAAAGGAGTAAAAAAGCCAATTTCAAAAGGTCAGCGTTTGATAATAGTTCATGCGGGAAATGAAAAAGGCTTTGTACCCGGTGCCTTTTTAACATATAAATCCACGGACACTACAGGTGACTATCACAATGAAATGAATAACGATAACTACGAAAAATAGTTGGTTAATCAATTAATCCCAAATATACCCAGAGATTCTGTTCTAGTTATCGACAATGCACCCTATCACAACAAATATGTTGAAAGACCCCCCAACTCAAACACCATTAAACAGGAAATGATGAACTGGTTAAGCAGACACGAAATTCCAGTTGATCCAAAATTAACAAAAGCCCAGATTTACGCTATTATATGTACAAGGAGAGGTATACAGAGTTTTCCGTGGACAAAATACTTGCCGAACATGGGCACACTGTGTTGCGATTGCCACCATATCATCCGGATTTTAATCCAATAGAAAATATATGGTCTCAACTGAAAGGCTATGTAGCCTCTAGAAATGTGGGTATGAATTTAACTACAGTAAAAGCATTATTGACTGAAAAAGTAAACATGATCGGGGCTGAAGAATGGAAAAAGGTTTGCGATCATGCAATCAAATGTGAGAATGAATATAGAAGCATTCAACACGGTTTAGACAATTACACTGATAGACTAGTGATAAATACGGCTGACAGTGACAGTGATATTGACCTCTTTGAGAGCACAGATAGTGAAATGGAAGTAATAGAGAATAATTAGAATTATTATTATTATTTTTATTACAATGTTTATTATTATGTACACTACAGCTGTAATTTTAAACATTATGTGAACATTTTTTTTTATTTTTTTTATTTTACCCCATCCTAAAGCCAACACTTATAGAAAAAATGGTGTATTTAATACATACAAAGAATAAAAAAAATATCAAAAGAAGCAACTCATAATTGTTTTAACAGCTCCTACTAGATACCGGACTGTTTGTATTTTGTGCGACAGAGATAACGATTTACGAAGCCGAAATTAGCCGATTGTCTCTTTCCAAAGATCGATGTGCAATATTTATCGCCGGGTACTGTACAGTGTTATATATACTTGGAATCTACTCATCATTTTCTAGATGATGGTTATATAGTTAATCTTATTTTCGAATATTTTTTTTTCAACTTTAGTCTTTAATGCGGGACCATGGTCACCCCATCAATTTTTTTTTAATTTTACTAGCCTATGTCACCCGGAATAAGCTAGGGATTCTAACGATACCTCATTTATCGGTTCAGGCGTATAGAAGTTATGGTGGAATATACAAACTCACATACATACATACATACATACTCGTACATACCTGAACCCTGAAAACAATATACTCCTTTTTTCAGGCAGTCGTATAAAAAAATTTTCTTCTTCTGTCTAATAAAGAATTTTAATAATAATAATAATAATATGTGCGAATGCTGTTTTTTTTCATCTATTTATTATAAGTATATTCTGTCCCTTGATCCATTTGTTAGCGGAAGTGTCACATAAAAATCTATTTATGTCGAGTACTGTTCACAAAAAAGTTGCAAAAAACATTGTTTTATTTTTTAAATTTTTACTAAGAGCCGGTGTTTATACCGTGATCTTGGAAAGCGTATAAATTGGATTAACGCCAATAGAAAATCATTCAACGAGCTGAGGTGAGCGACATTCAACGCAATATCTATTTCGGCTACACTCATTAGGCGTAATCGTAGATTGAAGGGTCTAACTACGCATTCTATGGCACTTTAGTTGTACATACAAAATGTAACCAAACTTCAAAGTTCACTTCATCTTGTGTTATCAAAGTTATCAAAGGCTCTATGGTATAACTTTTCAAATAAACTAGAGCCTTGGTAACCGTTTGTTAGGTCTTGTTTAGTGTTAGTTGAAGTTAAGACACCACCACTACAGCCCATTAACGTCCCACTGCTGGGCACAGGTCTCCACTCTTATAGGAGAGAGGGAATTAGAGCTTAGACCCATCACGCTGCTCCAATGCGGGTTGGCGGGCAAAGTTTAGACAACAACAGCAAAAACTAAGTGCTTAAGTTTAGTCAAATCAGCATAGCCAAACCTAAATGTATGAAAGGAAAAGGTGACTGACTGATCTACCAACGTAAAGCTCAAACCACAGGTTTGATTGGGCTGAAATTTGGCATCTTAGCTATTTGCTAGCATGATGTAGACTTCCGCTAAGAAAGGATTCTTGAAATTTTTTAAGTTAGATAATAGAACTTAACGTGAACGAAGCCGCGGGAAAAGCTAGTAGGGATATACCTACAATGCCTTAATTAAAAGAGGGAAGTCACAATAAAAATCGATTCAAACGCAAAAACCGTTAATTTCCTGATAAAAAAAAATATTAAAAGGTCGTAACAATGAAAAATGAAATGAAGTCTCACGAAGCACACTAAGGCAAATGTTTTACGTATTAACACATTTTACAAGTCAATGCCTCCAGTGCACTGATTCACCAGGCGTCCAGACGAAAACGCTAGACACGTTGGATGTGTTTAGATTTGGCCATGTAACACAAAACAATATTTTGTAAATTCAGATTCGTATCTAAGATGTCAATCGAATTTAATAGAATTCAATTATGCGTAGGTAGGCACGCGCTTTGAATCTAAAAAGACATCGGGCAAACATCGATAGTTTCTGTAGCCGGTTTAATCAATATATAGAGAGACTAGCTGATGCCCGCGACTTAGTTGACGTGAATTGAGGTTTTTGGGTTCCCGCGGGAACTCTTTAATTTTCGGGATAAAAAGTAGCCTATGTGACTATAATCTATCTTTGTGCCTTTCATCCAGATCCGTTCAGCCGTCATTGAGTAACATCTATCCATCCATCCAAACTTTCGCATTTATAATATAAATATAGATGAGGCAAATAAAGACTGCTCAAGTGAATGAAGTGAAAAGAATAACGCGTGCGTGCTGATGTTTCGATGGAAATATTAGGAAAGCACCATATCTTCATACCATAGAATAATATTTCAGTGTTCAATGTTTCATTAGATTTGTCCCTAACGAAAAAACTCAAGACAAAAGCCACGAGTCTCGGCGTATTTTAGATTGAGGCAGGATAAGGCAGCGTATCTATTTGAGCTGGTTTGAGGAGCTTGCTTCAACCCATAGATTTAGCTTAATTCATCTCATTGTTGTGTTATTATTAAACTTCGCATATTATTACCCTATGTAAATACGCCGTGAGTTTATTTATTTTGTGAACGCGGCAGAAATAACTTTGCTATCTTTTTTGTCAAGTCGCACGCGAAACAATTTGCAAACGCAGTGAAGCTTGTTTATCCGTAGTCTTAAAACAGTGTTTCTTTGAAAAACTGTTTCTATTTTTGTTGTTTTTACAAAAGGTCTTATTTTTTGTTATGTCGTAGCGTTATTGCAGTAGGGCTAAACAGCCCATTACTTATCGGTAAGCTTATGCTTGAAGCAGATACGACATTAGCGTATCTCACGGGATATAAACTATCGACCTTTTGGATCTGTGATCGAACAGGAGGGTTACTACCATCGCTTAAAGCAGTATTACTTCAAAATTACAGTTTTATGTCACGTACCTTGACGTCCCTAAAATAAGGATTGTAATTCTAAAATATGACCGTAAACAATATTGAAACAATACGGCTTTAAACGATGGTAGTGTGCCCCCAGTCCGCCGCCGCTTTCTTTGTGAGTGCCTTCATCATTAAACTGAAATGAAATGTATTTTCTCAACTCGTGTCACTTATGATATGTGACTCTACCACTAAAGGAAATTCAGTTAAAGGTCAAAATATAAAGTTTTTTAGCCCCAGAGATTAACGTTCTTTGATAAGTCAGTCAGGACAAGCCTATTTACGAGTGTAGATTGGCCAGACTTACCAGCAAGTGACCTCTCGTCAGTCTGCATTTGAGCTCGCCTTTCGTTCCGCTGCAGCAAATTGGCGAAGTAGTTGAGAAACGGTTCCCTGGCTTCCGGGCACAGGAGGATGTTGTGGCAGATATTATGCAGCGTGTTGCGGCTGGCTTCCACCTCCCTCTGAAGTGCGAACACTAGGCTCTGGTCGGTGCCCGTCGCGAACATGTGTTCGGCTAAACGGGGGTTTTCCTCCGCGAACAGGGATATCTGGAGGAAAAGGTAGTATAGATGTTTATGATCAGTTTGGATTGTGCACCTAAATCTGTTAAAGTTTATACAGCAACGCATCTCCTTGGACTGCAAGGACTTGTGTGAACTTATATTTTAATGATTTGTTTCAAAAAATTGTTTTAATACTTAGATAGATGAGATTTTCATGGTATGTTAGATATTATCGGCATATTTCTAAGATGTTTAACACATCTTACGACACTAGTAGTAACATGAAAGTTGGAATACATAAAGTTTCGTAATCAGATGAATAAAGTTGACTTTAGCTAGTCAAAGGTGACTCACACTCTGCACAATACCTCTTCTTCAATCTAGAATAATTACTCATGGCAAAAAAAAGTCCGAACGGGTCGACAGGCGATTAGAGCGCTCACTGGTCGAACGGAATGTCTAGGCCCTGTCCTTAGCTCGCTATGCGAGCTCAGATCACGTACCTAAATTGGCGGGCTGAAATACACTTGCCGAGATATTAAGAGAGAAGTAACTTACGGCAAAGAAAAGTCCGAGAAAGCTGACTCTCGCGATCTCTCGTCTAGGCGCAGTGGTCAAAGCGGGTGGACAGAGACTCGACAGACGAGCGATCAGAGCGCACCCTGGTCTGGCCGAATGTCTAGGGCCTGCTCTTAGCTCGCATAGAGAGCTCAGAGCAGTACCTAAATTGACGGGCTGAAATAGACTTGCCGAGATATTAAGAGAGAAGTAACTTACGGCAAAGAAAGGTCCGAGAAAACTGACTCTCGCGATTTCTCGTCCAGGCGCAGTGGTCAAAGCGGGTGGACAGAGGCTCGGCAGACGCGCGATCAGAGCGCACACTGGTCTGGTGGAATGTCTGGGACCTGCTCTTAGCTCACACAGAGAGCGTAGAGCACGTATGGGCAAGGCCGCCCCGTGCCCGTTTCCTACTAGTTGGGACACGCAGTGACGCATTTCTTCACGAATGCCCATTAGAAGGGGGATAAATACCTGCGTAGGAACATACCAATCAATTAAGTATTAAAGTTCCATGTTTAATTATACTAATAATATGACAGATGCAAGTCTGTTTTTCTATGTCTGTCACATTTTGCAGCCAATGCATTGAATTTGTCGAAAATTGATATAGCGGTAGCCAAGCTTTCATCTCATAGACGATTACAGCATTTCAAAAAAAATGCATCTAGTAAATTAAAAAGTATAAGAAACAATGCTCGATAATATGAAGGACACTAATTGGTGTACTTATTTATTTCAAAGGGACAAAAGTAAAGTATTCTAATTAAGCAGTATCTCTGCCAGATACTAACATATTTTACACAGAAATGAATGTTATACTATAGACTGATGTACATGTACATGAAATAAAATGTGGTTGTATACTCACTTCATCAAAGGCTTCCTGATCTAAATACGTAGCCAATACCACTTCAGGAATGAGACCTATCGGCGTGTTTCCAATTACAATATATGGTAACAAAGGCGATTTCCGACACTTCTCCAGCTCGAACCTGCCTCGAAGCACTAACACTAAATTATTTACAAGTAAAGTTCTTAAACTCTGTAGCAAATCACTCAACGGCGGTTCCGAACTTTTCTTTGAGTGTTCTCTTTCGTATAGATTTATGTTGTTATAGAACTTAAATATGTAACTAACAGCTAGGCCCTGTGAAGGCATAGTTTTTGGAATAGGCAGTGATGGGGTGGGACAGCCCGCTTTGTCTGGGTCACTCTCAGAAGCGAGGTGACCCGTCGTGAGAATATCATCACCACAGTCTTCACTTGGTCTTTTTGTTGTCTCGGTCATTGCAATCAGTTTTTGATTGAGAGGATCCGACCCATCTATGATTTGGGTGATAATATCCATTAAAGCCTCTGATGCTAGCTCCTCTAAACTAAGTTTTGGATTGTCTAATAGCGATGCTGCTACTGATGGTACAAAGATTCCACCTGCAACGGAAAAATGTATTAAACTGATCCTAAAATTCTAAATGTCTACACTTCCTTTTTTTTTAAATTAATTCTTGAGCGGTTATGTTTTTCTCAAATGAACCTGTATATAATCAGAGCTTGCACAGAATGGTAATTCTGACAACGTGCAGAACTGATTACATAATCAAGTCCCAGTGGGCTCATATTTTGTATTATCATCAATATATTATATTAAACTAGCTTTTGCCCACAGCTTGGCTCGCGTTAATTTTGATTTTCATACAAATTTTACACCACCTTTTCACCCCTTCAGGCGTTAAATTGACAAAATTCCTTTCTTGGTTGATAGCTATCTGTATGCCAAATTTCAGCCTGATCCATTCAGTGGTTTGAGCTGTGCGTTGATAAATCAGACAGCCAGTCACCTTTTCCTGACCATATGTTTAGAAGACAAGTCTCGATTTACTCACTGAATCATCAACGCCCAGCCCAAGCCCTTAGACCTAAAAAGATGAAATTTTGTACAGACGTTCCCTTTAAAATGTAGAGAAGGAAGGATATTTCTAAATTCCCATGGGAGCGAACCCGCAGTCATTCGCTACTTTTGATATAATATCAATAGCAGTTCTATGAGAGTTGAACAGGTTAATTTTTTTTGTGCCAGCATGGTTCTTAGAGAAATGACAAGTGGCAGAAATCCACTTGTCATTTCTCTAAGAACCACGCTTTATATACTTACTTTTACATAAACTTCAATATCACATTTTCAACATTATTTAAATACATACAAACCATTGAAAAAACACATACAGTAAACACATCGTGGCTTATATAAAAGTATGTAAATAGTTCTAGGCCACTCTCACCTGCACTGTCCTCTGACCATGATACTTGTAGTATTTTTCCAATAATATTCCTAAGTTGTTCCTCTGTAAGTTCTGTACTACTGACTGTGCGGGATCTTTGTATTTTACGTGCAGGTGATTGTGTTGAGTCATTGTCTTCAACCTAAAATATAGTTTTATTTGTAGATAATTGTAGACTTCTTTTTTAAATTAAACAATCATTTCAACCCATCAGTAGCCCAATACTGAGCACAACTCTAATAATAAGATGGGTGTAGGCTTCAGGCTTTGTAGTAATGTTCATGTAGCTCCAAATAGTTAAAATTGCCTGCCTGGGATTGAACCCTGGGATTTGGTCCTTCTTTTTACCACGCTTTTTTAATGAAACTCATTTTTAAAGCAATAATTATTGTTTGTGAATATCTCTGAGATATATAGTTTACTCAATATCAATTTAACTGAATCTATTTAATCAGTATTTATATGTACTGCCTGAGAAACATATAAAAACTTATAAAAATAGAGACACAATGGAAAGAACATAGTAAAAAGTATAGACTGACTTTAAAAGATGATAGTCTATCAACTGAATGCTTTCTAGTTATTTATAAACTATAGTATAGTTACTAGTTATATATATACTCAGTAAGTACGTACTAGATTGTTTATTTAATTTTATTAAAAATTAAACTCCAAGTTAAACATTCTGTTAGAAAGAAAATAATTATTATTTAGCAAGAAATGAATAATAAAATGTTACAAAAACACTCTAATTAAGTAAGTGTATTGAATGTTAATATTAATCCATACTAATATTATAAATGCAAAAGTGTGTCTTTCTGACTGCTATGCTTTCACGACCCATCTATCCAACTAACTAACTACTGTGCAACATTAGTTGAATGTAGGAGCTTATTGAATTAAATCATTTAAGAGCATTTACTCTGATAATGATATGCAGGTAAATATTAATGATAAACACCAGTTTCCACACAAACAATTGTATCAATAATAGCCAAGTCAGTGGGGAGAAAGATAACAAATGCCTGTATGCATCCATACTTCCATACTAACATAATAAATGCAAAAGTGGGTCTGTTTCCTTTCCATGGCTTATCATGACAAAACTTTTTTTACAAATTTTGTCAAATGTAAGATAGCTTGCTTAATTTCTAAAACAAAAACTAACTGCAATATATTTTGTGCTTCAAAATACACTAAATTACTTTTTAGATATTTAAGAAAATAAAATCTAAGTAACTTAATGTGGTAAATAAAATACTCTCAGCACAATAAAGATTGCTTGATATTAAAGTATTGTTAAGCTTCTTAAAAGTAATCAAATGGAAAGTCTAAGCAATGGGCTAAATAAAAGACAAAGCTAAATTTGAGTACTTGCCTCCATCGCTTCCTGTTGTTGTTCAGACTGGGAATTTCTTTCTGATACATCATCTACTTCCATGGAGAGAGATCTTCGAGAGCAGCTGGGTGAGGCATTACTTGTCCGTGGCTTCACAGGTGGGGGTTCAGCAAACTGTGCAGGGGAGTTAGACCGAGATGTGCTGTCCTCTCTGTTAGAGGCACCCTCAGAGCTACTCACAGTGGACTGAGGCAAGCCCCGCACTGATCCACAGCTCAACAAAGTATCATCACCCATGGAATCAAAACTATTGTACTGTCTTGTTTGAGACAAATCTGTCATTTTGGTATCTGGCATTTCATCTAGTAAACTACTCTCCGCCTTCTCCGTAACGATTAAGCCATCCGGTGGTATTTTCGTCTGGTCTGGAACTTCACTTTTGTTCTCTGGAAAGCTCTGTTCTTTGTCTGTGCTCTCGATGTTTTCATTGGAACTGCGAGGCGCGGGTGATACGCGAGAAGTAGGCGCGGGATTCAGCACGTCGGCTGGCACGGAAGCGCCAGGCGTTATGGGAGGACTAGGGGGAGCTGGAGACGGACCAGTGCCTCCCAGGGCTGCCAACCGCGCCAATCTCCGTCTTCGTATCTGCAACGAAGAATAATTGATCGTCGGGAACCGAGCACGTGTAGAAATTTACACTCACACCAACGCTAAACACCACGACACTAACGCTTTGTTTTGTTACGAAATTAGATTGGCCATACGTACTATGCCAAGGGCCGTTTACAAAATACGACTCACCTCTTCTTGACTGAGTTCACTCATTATAGAAGATCGTTTTGTACAGTTTGTTTCAAATAACTGGTAATATCACTACAAGTAAGATTTTAGATTTTCTGATTGAATAAGACAAGAACTACAGCGCAAGCTCCAACGTCAACCAGTCAGTCACCTTTGGCTCAGCTGAGACGATTGGCTATTTGACGTTTACTTGTGAATAGATGACGAGAAAGTATTGAAAATACACGCGTCATCCTCCCGAACAGCTCCCGAAGTAATTTCCTATTCCTAACTCCATGCCCGATGTTGACACAAAGCCTTAATTTATTACCTGTGACTTCGTTGCAATGTTGGTCAGCATGTTGAATGTTGCCAAACAAAAAATGTAAAATTATCAAAATCTAATTAATGTATAACTTGTTTCAAGAAAGCCGGTTATTTTTTATTATTATTTTACTGAGCTTTCTTGTTTGAAATTAAACTTTTGAAACAACATTTATTGATTGTGTTCAAAAGTAATATTTGAGGTAATATATATTTTTTTTTTGTTTTTGTTTTTTTTTTTTATACGTTGAATCCACAATTCATTATTTCAGTTTGAGCAATCTGTGACTAAATTTTGACATTGACAAATCAATTTTATGATGGCCGCATGTTTTCTATTTGTAATTTGTTTACATTTTGCTATGTTACTTGTCTCTGATTTTGATTGAATCGTAATAATAGTGAAAAAAAAATAATATTTGTGTTATTATTTGTGAACTAGAAGTGTTAGATCTAATTAATGGACACTAAAAGTTCGAAATTATTACGTGAACTATGTCGTGAACGTTAAAAATGTCTACAGTGTACTGTAGCTTAAAAAATATAACAAAATAGATGTATTTCTGTTTGTATTTTTGTGAGAAAAAACCAAGATGACGAATAGTCAATTAGTGTCTGATTTGATTTTGGGCTTGAAGTCCCGCCATACAGAAACCCGACATAAAGCAATTCGGGAACTCCAGAACTTCGCCAAGCTTGACCTACGGGAGATGTCCCAGGATACTTTAACTCAAGTTCTAGATGAATTCAGTCAACAAATTCATATAATGACCTCAAGCTACGACAACAACGACAAAAGAGCGGGAATTTTGACTATTGGTAAGTTATATTAATATTATTCAGTTTTTAAAATGCTCTCTCTAATAACTGAAAAATAAGCTCCATACCAGAATAATTAAAAAATGCTTGCCAGGCAGATTTTGTACATTTAAACTAGATAGAAAAAAAAGTACCTACTTATTACCTATTGAAGATCCTCTGTTCACTTAATCCACCTAAAACAAGACTAAAACCCATGAAGTACTAAGATTGAAATTAGTGTGATACAAATACACGCCCAAGACACCTGCACGCCTGAAAAACTTTCAGGAGTGCAGGTTTCTTCACATTGTTGTCCTTTACTGTTAGGAGCAAGTAACATTTAATTTCTTAAAACACACATAACTTTAAAAAAATTCGAGGTGCATGCCCGTGATCAAACCAGCAACCCTGTGCGGGAGGTAGGGTGTCTTAACCACTAGGCTATCACAGCTCTAGTACAACAAGTACATAATAAGCCATTGTCTGAGTAAGTTATGAAGCAGGCCATAAGATGATAGAGGTCTAACCTGGTAGGGTAGGGCAATTTTTTTTTAAATCATACCAGAACACTAAATTGGTTTGTGGCACATCTTTGTCTGTAAGATGGTAACTAGCCATAGTCAAAGCCTCTCACGAGACAAAATAATTCTGATTGTGTGTTAGTAGATCAATTATTGGTAGTGACTTAAATCATTGTTCCAATCCGATTTTTTTATTCCAGTTTGCCTTATTAGCAGCGATTCTGAAGCAAATAAAACTAGAATAACTCGCTATGCTCATTACTTGAGAAACATATTCCCATCGAATGATATAAATATATTGGAGCTAGCTGCAAAAACCATGGGGCGAATAGCAACATCACTGGGCATAAAACGTGGGGAATATGTGGAGATGGAAATAAAAAGGGCATTTGAATGGCTTACTGGGGAAAGAAATGAAGGAAAAAGACTATCAGCATGTTTCATTTTAAGAGAACTAGCTATTGCCATGCCATCATTCTTTTTTCAGCATATAAGTAGCTTTTTTAACTACATCATGACAGCGGTGCGAGATCCTAAAGAGCAGATAAGAGAAGCTGCTGCGAAAGCCATAAGGGCTGCTTTTGTAGTCACAACTCAGAGGGAGATACCGGAACAGAGCAACAAGGCTCACTGGTATATACAGTGCTACGAGGAATCAATGTCTTCTTTCTCAGACACAATGAGAGAGAGATTTATGAGCCGAGATGAGCATGTTCATGGTGCCTTATTAATTTTGAATGAACTGTTCCGTTGTTCAAACTCCAATTGGGAGAAGAAATACACAGGTCTCATGGAGAAGCTTGATTCGGAACATGAAATTTCTGATGAGATGTCTCCATTTAACACAAAATCGTACGGTTCATATACATACCAGTATGATGATAAAAATCAAAATGTTGTCATTTTGGAATCTTCCATATGTAAAAAGTTATTAATGGAAAAGTATGATAAAATATCTGTGGGTAAGTAAATTTGGTTCAATTGTTTTAAGGTACCTAATTCTAATGTAATTTTAGCAGTTGCATGTATGATTTGCACATACTGATATTTAATTCTTATTTTGAATATTAGTTAAAATGATGACTGCTGCATAATTTTGTATACTCAATTATTTGATTATTTACATAACTTTCAGATGTTATGGCCCAGCAGATCTCAAGATCTCACAGTGTTCATCAGATGCTTCTTTTATTGATACCAAGATTAGCAGCATTCAACAGAGAAGCATTTGCTAAGAAACATCTTAAATCAACCATCAATCATTTGATTACTTTTTTGAGAGGCAGAGAAAAAGAAAAAGCTATGGCTTTTACAACATTAGGACTTATTTGCATAGCAGTCGAAGATGATACTCAACAATACTTACCTAGAATTATAGAAATTATAAAACAAACTTTTCCACTTAAAGATGTACCAAGGAAAAAAGTTGGGATAGATACACCTTTGTTTCATTGTGTTACTTTACTAGGTATTGCAATGAAAGAAAATGTTGCAAATGAAATAAAAGAGCTCCTTGACCCTATGTGTGCTACCGGATTGAGCTCACAATTGACCACATGCTTTAAAGAACTGAGTAAAATAGTACCATCATTGAAAAAAGAAATAACCGACAGGTTGCTTAATATCTTGTCTCTGATACTGAGGAAGAAACCATATATCTCCAGCAGTGCAGAATCACCATCTGCACATGCACTATCAAAAGCTTTATTAGTAGAGCCACATGATGCTGTAAAATTAGTCTTAGCTTTACATACTCTGGGTACATTTGACTTTGAGTGGAATAATACTCTTATGTCCTTTATCAGAAGATGCACTGATCATTACCTACAGTGTGAGCAGCAGGACGTGAGATTAGAGGCTGTCAAAACTGTAGCCAAGTTGCTCATCAAAGCTGTTGAACGCTGTTCAGTCACAAATTCACGAACTTTAAATTCTTTAATTGACGAATCTCTTGGCAAACTTTTATCCATCGGTCGTTCAGATTTTGATCAGGAAATACGATATAAAGTGCTCGAAATATTCACTAATCCAATATTTGACAAATATTTAGCTGTGGAGGAACATTTGAGTTGCTTATTTGTTGCCATCAATGATTCAAATAGCGACGTAAGCGAACTAGCTCTGTGTGTCACGGGAAGATTGAGCAATATAAATCCGAGTTACACTACGCCGATCTTGCGGCAACTATTCGTACAGATCTTAATGGAGTTACAGTACTCAGAATCAGCTCGTAATAAGGAGCAGTCTCTCAGAATGGTGAATAACATCATATCGCACGCTCCTCGCCTCACGCAACAGTTCGTAGACACGATTTTGAAAGTGCTTGTACCTAAATTGAGAGAAGATGAAACAAATTCTACTATGATATCAATTATTTTGAAGTCTATAGGAGATCTGTCCGAGGTACACGGCGGAGGTAATGCTCTGATCAAATGGCTACCAGAACTTATGTCGATCCAGATCGAAATTTTGTCAGATCCCAATCAACCTGAAAAGAAAAGTGTGGCTTTATGGTCGTTTGGTCAGATCATAGGGGCCATTGGTTATGTAGTGATGCCGTATATGGAATATCCCAATCTTATGGATATGCTACTGAATTTCTTGAAGACTGAACAACATCCTGTAGATAGAAGGGAAACTATTCGGGTTCTGGGTCTTTTGGGTGCCCTGGATCCTTACAAACATAGAGTAAATCAAGGTCTAATTGATTTTCAAACAACCTCCACCTTGATTCCTGTCCCTGACACATCAGAGAATGATACTTTCGATATTAATATAAGTGAAATGCTTGTGAGCATGTCGCCGTTAGTTCTGGACGAGTTCTACCCAGCAATCGCTGTGACTTCGTTGATGCGTATACTTCGCGATCCTCTACTTGCTCAACACCATACCAGTGTAGTACACTCTGTCACCTATATCTTCCAAACACTGGGTATTAAATGCGTGCCATACATCTCGCGTGTTACCCCGAGCCTTTTATACGTCATCCGGTCTACAGATAATCAGAATTTTAGGGAATTCTTGTTCACTCAGTTGGCATTACTAATTTCTGTTGTTAAAATCCATATCCGGGTGTATTTAGAAGATATTTTTGATCTTATCAGAGAATATTGGACTCCCGACAGTCCTTTGCAACCTACACTTATTTTACTAGTCGAGCATATAACAGTAGCTATTGGTACTGAATTTAAAATATACCTAAGAAAGATACTACCAAATATTTTGAGGGTTTTAAAAAACGATACAAGTAAGGACAGAATTTTAACTGAGAAGTTACTGCTTGCCATTCAGAAGTTCGAAAATAATTTAGACGATGTTCTACTATCGGTTGTACCAGCTATAACAGGGTTATTTGATGGAAGGAATATACCGACTTCCATATCAAAATTGGCAATGGAAACGATTGAGCATTTAGCCATGTATTTGTACTTTAAACCATATTCGGCCATGATAATCCAAGCATTGGCCAAAGTTTTGGAAAACAGTCCATCTCTGCAGCAAACGGCCATGAACACGCTATGTGCTATAATCGTTCAATTGGGACGCGAATACATAGATTACATTGCTTCCATAGACAGAATATTGGTCAAGCATAAAATACAATGTCCCAATTATATCGTGTTAGTGACCCGGCTACAGGTTATTTCAACTCTAGCCTCAGATGACGATTATCTGGACGAAACTAGATTTCGAATACGAAACCTAAAGAAGAATGTAAGTATTGCGTCAAACTAATCCATAAGTACGTTCAAGGCAAGAGTGAATAGGCATCGTCTAGGCGGGCGCGCTTCAACCTAGACCTCATTGCTTTGTATTAAGCGTGATTGCTGTCAAGCGCAAGCCTATCTTGCTAAAAAAAATAAACTAATATTACAAATGCGAAAGTGTGTCTGCTAAGCTTTCACGACCCATATATTCAACCGATTTTGATGAAATTTGGTACAGGGATAGATTGTATCCCGGGGAAGGATGTAGGCTACTTTTTATCCCGAAAATTCAAGAGGTCCCGCGGGAGTCAAAAACCTTAAACTAGGTGGGCGAAGTCGTGGGCATCATCTAAACTCGCCGGCATATTTAGCGGAACATAAAAAAAAGGTCCATAATTAAAAAAATATGGTTTTATTTTAAAATCTACTTACTACATTTCTTTTGTTATTTAAAGTTTCATTTGTTTTACTTAAAATGAGATCACATTAAGAACAGATTTTGCGAGTAAAGGCTATTTGTGAAAAATGGTACATTTTTGAACTTTTCATGTAACCGGGAAAAGTGAAATTTAATATTAAAATAACAATTAATTACATTAGAAAAATGGTGATTAATATCGCGTATTTCTTCCACGTGCTCTATTAAAGTTTCTACCCGTCTAGGCATACTGAGAATGATGTTATCGATGGTCTCCTGGGATAGTCTCCGCCATTCCTCAACTACGGCGATTCGCAGTTCTCCCACGTTGACAGGAGCTGGAATTCTGGACTTAACTTTTCTTTTCAGCAAGTCCCAAACGTGCTCTATTGGGTTCATATCCGGTGATCTCGCCGGCCACTCCATAACAGTGATATTCATATCATTAAGATAAGCTTGAGTTACCCGAGCGGTATGCGGCCGAGCATTATCCTGCATAAAAACAAAATCTTCACCGATATATGGGGCAAACGGTACGACATTTTCTTCTAAAACTTCTCTGATATAGCGGTCTGCAGTCAGATTCCCTCCGTCCCAAGTCTGTGGGAACTCCCAAACAAATGCCCGCCCAAACCATTATTGATCCACCACCGTATGCGACTGTAGTTTCAAAATTTGTCTGAATGTATCGTTCTCCTTTGCGTCTGTATATTCTTTGCCTGCCGTCAATTTGATTTAAGAGAATTCTGCACTCATCACTAAACAATACCTTACTCCATTGGTCCG
The DNA here is from genome assembly GCA_964035005.1 of Erebia palarica. Taxonomy (NCBI): domain Eukaryota; kingdom Metazoa; phylum Arthropoda; class Insecta; order Lepidoptera; family Nymphalidae; genus Erebia; species Erebia palarica. Next base: position 34,128,121 of record OZ035983.1, read on the forward strand.
CGTTCCAAAGTCGATGTTCCTGAGCAAAAGTTAACCTGTTTCTACGATGATTTACCTCGAGCCTTGGAGCCTTGACGGGCACAAATGAACCCAAACCAGCTTCTTCAAGCCCTCTTCGTACCGTACGCTCACTTACGGTTACACCCCGCACTGCTTCTAACTCATGTCGGACTTGGATGGCCGTCAAACGGGGGTTCCTACGTACACGAAGCCGAATGAAACGATCATCCCTACTCGAAGTGCGTCTTTTTCTGCCTTGTCCTGCTCTTCTCACATAAGTACCGGTCTTCCTGAACCGTTGGATACTGCGATGGATCGTTGAAACTGGTCGACGAAGATCTCTGGATATCACTCTGTAGGTTTGGCCATTTCATCGCATTTCGAGTGCCCTGGCAATCTCCGTTGGGGCTAAGTCAGGCATAATTCAGTCATCAACTCCAGAAAGATACGCGATTAAAAAAAACTAACAAAAAACAGTATTTCAATGAAATTTTAAATCAAACTCAGAAGGAAGAAATACTCGAAGTTCGCTCCAGATAAGGTGTATTTGAATAAAATTAAAACAATTGCATAAAATGTGATGTTCAGTTGTTTTCTTAATTTGAAAATATTTCTTTTTAAATTAAATGACGTATAAACCAGCCAGCAACCTTATATGATACTGATATCAAACCTTTTTTTTATGTTCCGCTAAATATGCCGGCGAGTTTAGTTGTACTTAAAATAAATTATTTGTTACATTGACATTGATTTAGAATTTTTCATAGGTGGTCAACAATGATCCTCAAACAATCCAAAAATTGGCCCTCAATGTGGAAAAGCTGCGAAAATGTTGGATGGTAAATAATGTCGTATCAAAAGAAGATTGGTTAGAATGGCTGCGTCAGCTAAGCGTTGGATTCCTTACTGAGTCTAACAGCCCAGCAATCAGGTACTGAAATAAAAAATTCCAAGTTTCTGAAGAGTTATTAATCCTGCTAAATAATAAAACTTTTTCAAGAATGTGAGATTAACAAATTTTTTTTATTTCAGAGCTTGCTCGAGCCTCGCTCAAAACTACCCACAACTTGCAAGTGATTTATTCAATGCGGCTTTTATGTCGTGTTGGACGGAGTTGGGCGAACAGTCCCGTAACGAGCTTGTGATTGCTTTAGAGCGAGTGCTCAGAGTTCCCGATGCTCCAGAACTGGCCTTAGTTGTCCTCAACTTGGCAGAATTCCTGGAACATTGCGAAAAAGGCGCGCTGCCTATATCCATTAAACTTCTAGGCGACACCGCTATAACTTGCCGGGCTTACGCAAAGGCGCTTTATTACAAGGTATTTTATCTACCATTTATAGCTGTTTGTAAAATATTTATGATTGATTATTTATGATTTCGTTAATTATTTTTCGCAGGAAGAAGAGTACCGAAGAAATCCTACTACTCAAGTTGTCGAGGCGCTCATTCAGATTAACAACAAATTGCAGCAAAAAGAATCCGCAAATGGGCTAATTGAAAAAGTAATTACTCAGAAAAAGAACGGAGACAGTTCTTTAAGTGTTCACGTACGATGGTATGAGAAACTTCACAACTGGGATCAGGCATTGGAACTTTACAACAAAAAATTGGAAGAAGAGCCTCAAGACAGTGAATCGAAATTGGGAATGATGAGATGTTTAGAAGCTTTGGGAGAATGGCGCAAGCTCTACACTATAACTACAGAAGATTGGGATTCAATAAACGAAGATTTTAAAAATAAATCCGCGAAAATCGCCGCCGCGGCGTCTTGGGGCTTACAAGAGTGGGATTCTATGAAGAAATACGTGAACTGTATTCCAGGCGATACACTAGATGAAGCGTTTTTCAGAGCTATTTTATCGATTCACGAAGGACATTGGTCGGAATCGAGACATTACGTGGATACAGCAAGGAGCATATTAGATGCAGAGTTGTCAGCCGTAATCGGTGAAAGCTATCAGAGGGCGTACGGGGCTTTGGTCAACGCTCAGTTGTTGACAGAATTGGAGGAAGTGGTTACGTACAAGCTTGTAGAAGAGAGACGAGGTATCATTCATAGAACATGGTGGACGAGGTTGCAAGGCGGACAACGCTTGGTTGAAGATTGGCGTAGAATGCTTCAAATTCGCACCTTGGTTATGACCCCTCGGGAAGACTTCCAAACTTGGCTAAAGTTCGCGTCTTTATGCAGAAAAACAGGGGCTGTTAACCAGGCCCACAAAATAGTTCTCACGGTATTAGGTTGCGATCCGATGTCTAATTCAGACGTTCTTTTACGGAACCAAGATCCCAGAATAGTTTTATCCTATAGCAAAAATTTGTGGGACGCTGGAAATAAAAGATATGCTTACGATGTTTTGCAAAGATTTGTGGACACCTCCGAACCAGAGAGCGAAGAACACTGTCGTTTGTTAGCGCGCTGTCACTTGAAGTTAGGTTCTTGGAGCGAGTCTCTTCAAGAAATCAATGAATTGTCTATACCTGAAATATTGAGGAACTATGACGCAGCGATAAATCTTGCACCAGAGTGGTACAAAGCCTGTCACGCTTGGGCGTGTATGAATTTTGAAACAGTTCTGTTCTATAAGCAACAGGACAATATGTCGGAGAGCAGTTTAGCTGGCGGGTCCAGCGAGAAAAAGGTTTCCAGGACAGAGTTTATCAATACGTATACCATACCTGCCATCAAAGGGTTCTTTAAATCCATTAGCCTGTCAAACGGAAATTCTTTGCAAGACACGTTAAGACTTCTCACTTTGTGGTTCGATCACGGACACCATCCTGCCATATATGACGCTTTGTTTGAAGGTATCAGACAAATCGATGTCAAAATATGGCTGCAAGTGATACCACAACTTATAGCAAGGATAGATTCACCGAGAAGCCTCGTGGCTAAGTTGGTGCATATTTTGCTCACTGATATTGGCAAGTTGCATCCACAGGCTTTGGTATATCCTTTGACTGTTGCTACAAAGTCGTCTTTTGTGACGCGAAAGAATGCCGCTAATTATATTTTGAGGACTATGTGTACTCATTCACAAAAATTAGTCAACGAAGCTGAAATCATATCTGAGGAATTGATCAAAATTGCCATGTTGTGGCATGATCAAGTCTATACAGCACTGGAAGATGCCTCGAGGTAAAAAAATCAAAAATCTTTGAACGCTTATTGCATCATAGTTTCATAGAAAATGTTGATGTATCGTGAATGGTCGATTTCAGGTTATACTTTAGTGAAAAGGACTACAGGGGCATGTTTAGGACTCTTGATAAAATGAACGCTATGCTCGATCAGCCACCAGAGACATTGAAGGAAGTTTCATTTCTGCAAATGTATGGTCGAGATTTGAAGGAAGCACAACGCTGGTGTGAAATGTATAAGGTATTTTGTGTTGTGTATTTTTCCGTCCGTTTGTCATTTGAATGTTTTTGATATAGTAATAACAGTAATTGTCGATTTAATATCACATTCTGTGTACTATCAAAATTAATCTAGAGTTTTTAAGCATATTAGATTCATGTTTTATCAAAAATATTAAAATTAAAGCTTAGACTGCGGTAGAATGAAATGCTGCCAATATTTAAAATTATAAGCAAAAAAATGCCCCTGTGGATGCCAAACTTATTCTCTGCCAGATAGCTACCAGATCTTGGATGCTCAATAGACTAGATAATCCGTTATCGACTTTCACTAGCTTTGCCGTGTGTAATAGAATTGTGTATCTGCTATCAGGAGACCAGCGAAGACCGGTACCTGAACGAGGCTTGGGACCTGTACTGTCATGTGGTGCGCCGCATCGGAGCTCAGTTCCGCTCGCACACATCGCTGGAGCTGCAGTACGTGAGCCGGCGACTTCACGCGTGCCGCGACCTGGAGCTGGCCGTGCCCGGCTCCTATGTGCCTGACGAGCGCGTCATCCGCATCGCGCACATCAACACCCACTTGCGGGTAGGTACCAGGGGAGCAGCGAGCGCTGGAGCTGCAGTACGTGAGCCGGCGACTGCACGCGTGCCGCGACCTGGAGCTGGCCGTGCCCGGCTCCTATGTGCCCGACGAGCGCGTCATCCGCATCGCGCACATCAACACCCACTTGCGGGTAGGTACCAGGGGAGCAGCGAGCGCTGGAGCTGCAGTACGTGAGCCGGCGACTGCACGCGTGCCGCGACCTGGAGCTGGCCGTGCACGGCTCCTATGTGCCCGACGAGCGCGTCATCCGCATCGCGCACATCAACACTCACTTGCGGGTAGGTACCAGGGAAGCAGCGAGCGCTGGAGCTGCAGTACGTGAGCCGGCGACTGCACGCGTGCCGCGACCTGGAGCTGGCCGTGCCCGGCTCCTATGTGCTCGACGAGCGCGTCATCCGCATCGCGCACATCAACACTCACTTGCGGGTAGGTACCAGGGGATCAGCGAGCGCTGGAGCTGCAGTACGTGAACAAAAAGCACCAGGAGAGTAGCGTACCTCAAAACGGCGATGAGAGAGATGCCACATTATATTTACTTGAAGGCCGGTACTTGTTGCTTTTACTTAATTTTTACAAGGTTATAAGACAAGCCATGGGACGCCGTGAACAAAATATATATGAAATGCAGGGAATGGAAAAGACGGAAGCTATGATTTCAGTTTTTATGAAAGTAGTACTAACTTTTGTGATACCAGGATACCAGGGAGACGTGGAGTACTTGACCGCCGGCAGAAGTGAGTATAGTAAGTATGTGTTGCTATAATAATTAATATGACTAGTTGACTGTGGAGAATTTACAACTTTACTTACCGTATTTTTTGATCGTTAACGTGAATTATGGACACAAAATAACCAAGAACTTAACGTATAATTTATTTGTAACAGGTTATCAAGTCTAAACAACGTCCGCGTCGTCTCACAATCCAAGGTTCAGATGGAAAGCAGTACATGTTCCTGCTCAAAGGTCACGAAGACTTACGTCAGGATGAACGAGTGATGCAACTGTTTGGACTCGTCAACACTTTACTGCAGGCAGACACAAATACATACAGACACGATCTAGCCATACAGCGGTATGCGGTCATACCTCTATCACCCAACTCTGGATTGATCGGTTGGGTACCCCAGTGCGATACTTTATATAACCTAATAAGCGATTACAGAGATAAGAAGTCTAATAAGATGGCTTTGAATACAGAACAACAGATTATGTTAAGGATGGCATCGGATTATCAGAAATTGATGCTGAAACACAAGGTATGCATAAATGTTTTTTTACTCCTACCTAAAAGACAATATCTTGTACCATTGTCTGTCAATTCTGTTTTACGCAATCTCAAATTTTACATAATATCTAGACTCTAGAGCTGTCCATTTCCACATGGAGTATCATGAAAAAAGTTTATTTTACGGATTGTGTACAGTAAAATTAGCCACATATAATTTTACGACATAGATTTCGTTAATTGATGCCACATTGAGCGTCTTAAAATCGCCCTTTGGTGTAAACCATAAAGCAGGAGAACACATTAATCCACAAGTAATATCATTTCCAGGCATGCACGTCCAACATTTCGGAATTATGTGGGTTTCAAGCAATTAAATATTACTCGATTTATTTAACTTTATTTACACTTGCTTTAATGGTGAAGGAGAAACATGCAGAAAACTGCATGCCCGAGATTTATATAAAATGTTCTCAAAAGGGGTGCGAAGTCTGCCGATCCCCATTTTAAACTTCAAACCCCGCGCTTTAGGATTTTGTATGAAATACTGAATTGTTACGTCTTCAAAAGTCAACGCACTTTTTTACTGTAATCGATAATAATTATTGAAATGGTTGTCACACATAAAATTAACAGGAGACGTGGACAATGTATTTTGGCAGGTCATCTATTTAATAACCATTAAAAATAATTTATTTCAAATCAAATCAAATCAAATTAGCATGAACTTCAAATTAGCATGGATTAATTAGCATGAACTACAATCTGCCATATGTTGGCATGCGAAAATTATATAATAATAATAAATACTTATTCTAAACATCATTTAAATCTTATTATCAATTATATTATAATATATTTTATTATTCTATACAATATTTACATGAAATTATTTTACTTATTCAAATTTATTGTATTGTATTCAAAACCGTCAGTCTTATCTTACTATGTTCTATAGTTTATAACTTAAATGTTCAAACAATTCATATATTTGTGTCTGTTAAATACTCCTTAATTGTATAATATCTTTTCTTCAGCAAAAATTCTTTAATTTTTTGTTTAAATGTTAGGATATTTAGATTTCGGTCAGCCAAAGATGCTGGTAATTTATTATACAATTGAGGTGCCATATTAAAGAAACTATTACCATAAAATGATGTTGCATGCTGTGTAAAGCACAGTTTATTCTTTCTGCGTTCATTTTCAGAGTATCTAAACAGTTGATAATTTGTTTTAATGAATACTAGCACTTCAAATACCCAAAAATACTATTTATCAAATACCCAAGCTTATTTCTATTTTATGCCCAATTGGCCAGCTTATTCGATTATCTCCCTTACATTCTAAGAGGGAGAGGGCAATGGGTTAAAGTGATGATGCTGACGAATATAATTTTAGGTGGAAGTTTTCGAATACACTCTATCCCAAACACCAGGGAATGACCTATCCAGACTCCTATGGTTAAAGAGTCCCTCAGCTGAAGCTTGGTTCGAGCGTCGCACAAACTACACGCGATCCCTCGCGGTTATGAGTATGGTCGGCTACATTCTGGGTCTGGGCGACCGACACCCTTCTAATATAATGCTACATCGAGTGACAGGGAAAGTGCTGCATATCGACTTCGGAGATTGCTTTGAAGTCACACAGACCAGGGAACGGTTCCCCGAAAAGATTCCGTTTAGATTGACGCGGATGTTGATCAATGCTATGGAGGTATGATTTACCTTTATGACTGTTTTTTATTTTAATTCTCTGTAAGCTACTTTTCTTTCTAATAATTATTATCTACTAGGTGATGCCCGCGACTTCGTCCGGGGAAACTCCTTAATTTTCCGGGATAAAAAGCCTAGCCTATGTCGCTCTCCAGATCCTCAACTATTCCCATGCCAAAAATCACGTCGATCCATTGCTCCGTTGGGATGTGATGGAAGAACAAACCAACAAACAAACATACTTTCGCATTTATAATTTATATATATAAATGTCACCGTAAGATTGTAAAAACCGTTAGATTATAATCTAACTCGCGAAATTCTAAACTGTCGAAAGATTAGAATTTAACGCATTATTTTCCGGTAGATTGTAATCTGATAGGTATTTAAACCCGATAAAATCCGATGATCCCGATGATCTGTTATAAAAGCGAAAGGTCACTCACTGATTCAACACGAGATCTCAGAAACTATAAAGCATACAGACTAGAAATTTGGAAGATAGGTTTCCGTGGCCGTCTACAGTCTACACCATAGAAGGCTATGGTGTAAACGGCCACTAAGAAACGGTTTTGAGAAAATTCACCCCTAAGGGGTTGAAATGGGGGTTGGAAGTTTGTATGAAAGTCTTTTGTTTTTGAAGTTAGAGACATGAAAATTGGCAATTAAGTTATATAGCTATAAAATTATAAAAACTTGTATAAGCAATTTTACGAAAATCTACCCCAATAGGGATGAAATGGGGGTTTGAAGCTTACATAAGGGCTCCCAAGTTTTTGAAGTTAGAGACTTGAAAATCGGTAAAGGCTATTAGTTTTAAGGTATAATAAACTGTATAAACAATTTTAGGAAAATCTACCCCACAGAGGGTGAAATGGGGGTTGTAACTTTGTATAAAAGTCCAGTGTTTTTGTAGTTAGAGACTTGAAAAATCAGGATTTAGGTTATTATTTTTAAGTAATAATAAACTGCATAAGCAATTTTACGATTATCCACCCCAAAGGGCGTGAAAAGGGGTTGAAAGCTTGCATGAAGGTTATAAGTTTTTGAAGTCAGCATTAAAGACTTATTAGTTTTAAATAATAAAATCCTGCCGATGCTATATAGCTACTATAAGTAGGCCTTTTGCAGCGAGAAAGTCTCATAAGAAATCAGGAATTGTACGCGGACGAAGTCGCGGGCGACCGCTAGTATTAGTATAGATGCAAGTACCTTAAGAGAGCTAGGTTACAAAATGACCGTAAAGTGAATCTGGAATTTTCTAGCGAGTTTCTTCTACAATTTAGGAAGTAAAACTTCTATAGGCGTGACTTGAGAATAACTCAGATTTTTTTGGTAATTTGAAATGTTCGCCAAATAAAACGAGCTAATTTATCCCCTCGAGTGTGGCGTGCTCGCCTAGATCGCCTATGTAACCAAATAGAACAGCTGTTTTGATGCCGCCATCTTTTATCGACGATTTTTGGCGTTCGTATTAAATGGAAGAAAATCTACAGACTCATTTTAAGTAGTGGAAACCCGCGTGCAGTAAACTTACTCAGATTATTCATTCTATATTTTTGTTTGTCGTGTTTCTAAAACAGTATTTTTGTGTTAGCCTTTGATGGAAGTAAATATATAGTTACGTTACGTTAAAGTCACAATCAATTCTAAAATGTTTCAAGGTAAATTCATCAAAATATCTATACAGCACAAGAACTTATTATTTGCTGCAATAATTTACTGTTTATGATAATTCTTGCAGGTAACCGGTATAGAAGGCTCATACCGTTCGACGTGTGAATCCGTGATGCACGTCCTCCACAAACATAGAGACAGCGTGATGGCCGTACTAGAGGCATTCGTGTACGACCCACTGCTAAACTGGAGGCTCATAGACAACGAGAAGCATTCCATCACAGAGTCCACTTTCTCATCAGACATAGACTCCTCATATTCTCTACCAAGCAGGAGTAGAAATCACCTAAGATATGAATCCTTAGAAATGCCACCTGAATCTAACCTCAACAAGCGAGCACTTGCGATATTGAATCGTATTAGAGACAAGTTGACAGGGCGGGACTTCCCCCATATAGAAGCGGTGGTAAGCGTACCGAAACAAGTCGATCTGTTGATTAAAATCGCGACGAACAATGAGAATTTGTGTCAGTGTTACATAGGTTGGTGTCCGTTTTGGTGAACTATGAGTCTTTTAAGTTTTTAATTTTAGTGGAATGTTTTTATAAAGAAAAGGTTTCCTAAGTGAAACAGTGAACTTAGGACGACATTTCTAGAGAGGGTACTTTACTGTGAGTTACAACGTGATGCACTTAACTGTGTATGTATGTGTATGTGAGTGACATAAATCTGTTTCGTTTTAACTGTGCCTCCAGTCTGAGCTAATTCAAAGTATGCTCCACTAGCTGATGCCCGCAACTACGTCCGCGTGGATTGAGGATTTTTGGTTCCCGCGGGAACTCCTTAATTTTTCGGGATAAAAAGTAGCCTATGTGTTATTCCAGACAATAATCTATCTCTGTACCAAAGGACATGACCAGTAATTGCCCTCCGATTCGGGACAATGCACAGGATTTCCGTTTTTACAGTAATGTTTAAAAATTCAAAACGAAATTATTATGGATTTATTATTCCAAATAAGGTCGGGGTTCAAATGACAAAAAAAAACAGTACGTTTATTGTTTAAATCTTGAGCATCCGCTTTCCTCTTTAAGCACTACTCCATTTTGACGTTCCATTATATCCATGCCTAATAATAATCTTGTAACCCTACATGAATACCATTTATGTACCTTAGTTATTATATTAGGAATGATTTATTTTTGATCAATTAAATAGTAATGAAAAGGAAATGTATGTTTTGTTTATAATTATTTTTATTTTTTGACAAGTCTCAAACTAATCGATCGAACAAAGCATTTTAAATATTTTCACTCCTGAAACTTTTTTATTTGAAAACTATAAAATATAACAATTACAATAATAAAGAAATAATACTTGAAAATATTTTTTTAGACTCGCTTAACATAATAAATAGCGCCATCTAGTGTGGGAAAGCAGTCTTTTGGTGAAACTTTTTTGTTCATTTTCGCAGTTTTCCGAGCCTTCAGACTCCTCAAACTTTTTTATCTGAAAACAGTGAAATATTACAATTACAATAATAAAGAAATCATTGCTGAACATTGATTTTTGACACCTAGGCAAGCTGCCATAGTTCCACCGGTCAAGTCCTTTGATTTAGGAGTTTGATTGAAAATATCATATTATACAGGATGTACTATGTGCAAAATTTTCTCAGCCAGAGTCACATTCAAATTAAAGTACAATATTAATTTTAAATTTATTTAAAGTGGTAGATATAAGTAAGGGTTATTTTTTTATATACTGCAGGAATAGACATGTCGGACCGGCCGCAAGGTATAACCTATATGTTTAATTGTAGGTATGTAATAAGTCAGATCCTCTACATTTAATTAAGTATATTATTTAAGGCTTTGTTCCTATTTACTCAGGAATTCCTATGTAAAAAATGTCTGACACTACACAGTACAACAGAATTTAGTGTAGTTTATTGTACGGATCCCACCAACTTATCTGACCCGATGGACAAAATTGGAACTATTTTTTGAAATGAAATCTTCTTTAAGCGCGTTGAGCACTTTTTGACAGGGGGTAAAAATGTAGATTCGTGTGACCGACATGCTCGCGAAAATATAAATATACTCCATTCGAAATTAAACTTTAATGCCTTAATATTAAGGTTTATATTTTAATAATTTTAATTAAAAAAATAGTTTTCACTTGAGATTTTAATGGAAACATTAAAACACTCTTCTTTTATTAGACTGCCTGAAAAAAGGAGTATATTATTTTCAGGGTTCATGTATGTATGTATGTGAGTTTGTATATTCTACCATAATTTCTATACGCCTGAACCGATTTCGATAAATGAGTTATCGTTAGAATCCCTAGCTTATTCCGGGTGACATAGGCTAGTAAAATTTTAAAAAATTGATGGGGTGACCATGGTCCCGCATTAAAGACTAAAGTTGAAAAAAAATTTCGAAAATAACATTAACTATATAATCATCATCTAGAAAATGATGAGTAGATTCCAAAAATATATAACTATAGTTCAATATCCAGTGATTCACAAAAAAATATCGTTTAATAAAAATGTGAATAACATTCTAATTTAACTAGATTAATTTAGATTTTTAACTTTGCAGTTAGTTTTTTGGCAGGGCAGTCGTGTTTTTGAATTTTTTTAATTATGACTTGTGTTGAATGTCACGTATAATTCGCCTCTCACCTTTGGATACGATAGTATTGCCAGGGAACTCCCCTTATCATAACTAGTCCTTAGTAAATTTCAGAATAATAAAACTTGTATATCCTTGCATAAGAAACACATTTTATTTAATTAATACTGTGCGAATACAAATGTTAACTGTAATACAGTTATGTTTTATGTAAACATAATATAATAATTATTTTTAACAGTAAATAATAGGTCTTTACCTATGAAATTGCCGTTTTGTAAGGGAGGGACATAAAGTCGATTTAAAAAAAATATAATATATTTATTTAATCAAAGTATGTACCATTGCTATCTATGTACTTTTGCCATCTCATAGGTAGTTCAATGATCCCTTTACTAAAAAAACCATTCGGACGGGAATCAATAAAATCTTTGAAGGCGCTTTGGACTGCCCCATCGGAGTTGAAGTTTCCGTTGCAAGAAGTTATCCAAATTTCGAAAAAAATGGTAATCTTTTGGAGCAAAGTCCGGGGAGTACGGTGGATGTCTTAGACATTCCAATTGAAGCTCCTCTAATTTGGTAGCCGTCTGTTGTGCAGTGTGTGGCGTTGTCCTGAAGCAGCAGTGGCCTAGAGCGATTGACGAGCCTCGGTTGTTTAGCAGCTAGCTTTTCCATCATGGTTTGCAGTTTCTGACAATAGACATCCGCCGTAATCGTCTGGCCAGATTTAAGAAAGCTGTAGTGAACGACACCGGCACTAGTCCACCAAACGCTCACAAGTCATTTTTTTTGAGTAAATTTTCGCTTGGGGCAGGATTTGGCTGGTTCGCCAGGGTTCAGTCATTACGATTAGCGTTTCCGATTATCGTACAGGATCCACTTTTCATCACAGGTAATAATTCGATTTAAAATCCCTTCATTATTGTACCGGTTGAGTAATGTAACGCAGCAGTCGACGCGCGTTTGTCGGTTTACTGCACTCAATTCATGAGGTACCCACCTTTCAAGCTTTTTCACCTTCCCAATTTGCTTCAAGTGGATTAAAACAGTTTTATCACTAACACCGCAACCTGCAGCTAGCACGGACGTGGTTTGCGATGGATCCGCTTCCACAATAGCCTTCAATTCTTCATTATCAACTTTGGTCTCCGGCCGTCCACGGGGCTTGTTCTGCAGGTCGAAATTTCCAGAACGAAAACGTTGGAATCAAAAACGCACTGTTTTCTTTTGCGACACCGCCGCCATACACATCATTAATCCTTCTAGCTGATTCTGCAGCACTGGTACCACGACGGAACTTGTACTCGTAAACACCGCGATATTTCAAGTTTTCCATTTTGTAAACTGAGTGACGCAAAGAAAAAACCAAAGGTGGAAAAAACTAATGAATAGGGGTTTTCAAAACACAAAAGCATGAGTAAATAGCTGTATAAATTTGAAATTGAAATTCCTAACCAAAGAGGAGATATTTGAGATCAAAGTGGCCAGTACGACAAAACGGCAATTTCATATGTAAGGACCTAATAATATAACATACCTATTATTAGGTAATAAGAGTAATAAACAAGAGAAAATTATTGAAATGTCTTTATTCTTCATGTACCCAACGTCTTTGATTCTCACATACTATCTTTGTCTTGTATTCATTGTTCAACATTTATTTATTGCAGAGAGATGTCACATTACAATCATAGAACGTTCAATTTCCCCATAGGTTAGCCGTTAGACGAATTCTACCGTCCCGAGTCCCGACTGTAATGACTCGTCGTATTTTTATTTACATTCAGTAAATTGGTGAAATCGAATGATTTATTTATTTCATAAAGGACTACTTTTGCCCCTTATGATAGGTAAGCCGTAAGAATCTACTATACCGCTGATGGACCAAGTATCAACCCTGTCTGTCAATAAAGCCTTTCTCAAACTCGGCGAACATGCGGCGAGCGGAACGCGTGGGGGAGCGTTTTAATTTTGTAATGAATCTTCCACTACAGCCCATTAATGCCCCACTGCTGGGCGCAGGCCTCCACTCTTACAGGAGAGAGTGTAATGAATCGTGTTAAGTGCAAACATAGAAATTCGCTTCGCTCTCGCATTTTTACATGGCGATGCTTCGCTTCGCGTTCAGTTCGCCTTGTGTTTGACAAGGGCTTTACACTATACTCAACCACTTATGGTAATCTAACAAGGAAAAAGGCGTTAGAGATAAGTTTTCTTAAAATAATGCACGTATGAGGTTTGTTTCTCGACATGAAAATATTGTTCTCCAGTAACAAGACATCTCTCTGATTAATTATTTACAATTACTAACAACACTGTCTTTTTTATAACTAACAAAGGATAGGGGCAGCAACTGAGATAGCTTCGTGCACATCACTTGGTCCATAGTCGGTTTGCAGAGGTATATTTCAATGTCGCCGTCTGAACCGCGGAATTCGCTTAGGGTTTGTCTGCACACTCCACAGGGTGCCGTATACGAGTCATTTTGATGAGCGGCTACAGCCACCATTTTGAATTTCAAATAGCCGTCACAAACGGCCTTCGGTATGGCCGCCCTTTCGGCGCATATGCTTGGCGACAACGTTGAGTTCTCAATGTTACATCCTGTATACACTCTAGAGTCCTCTTCAGTAAGTATCGCAGCTCCAACGGCGAAGTTTGAGTATGGGCAGTAAGCTCGCTTCCGTATTTCCATCGCTTCATATATTAAATTTTTGACCACTTCATCTGTAATTTCAAACGTACTGTATCTTGAACTGAACTAACAATAATCCTTTAATAAAGATTTAAGTATTTAGATAATAGTTGAAGTGTACATGAGATAGTAATTCGATTTGTATAGATAAGTGGTCGTTCACAGTCACCTGTTACAAAACCTTGCTCTACGATGCTACAAATGTTGCAATTTGATAACAACATCAATTAATTCCTTTCAAATCTTGCAAACCATTGTTTATTTACAAATAGCATTTGAAACTAGGTCAACACGCAAATTGAAGGCATATTTATAAATAGATTGCTTTACAATTTCGCGAGAACACTATGATCTGAGCAAAATTAACCAAAAAATAAATGAAAATAAATAATATTCTATACTTGTAGGGTATGAAGTGTTTAATAGTATAATAATGTGATTATAAACTACTTACTTAAAGAACTAAAGTCCACAATTTGGAAATGGTCCATCGGCGCGTAATTTTCGTATTGTCGTAATTGAAAAATGTGTGGGAAGGAGCGTGGAGCTCTCCGAGCGGTCGGCGGCCAACTGATTATGTTTAATGATGTTGATTAGATACGCTGCCTCAATGATTGAAAGTCTTTTACGACTAGGCTGTCCCTACAGTAGGTAAAGAAAAGACATGCCATTAAAAAACTGTACCTACCATAAAAGTACATAAGCACAAGTGTAGTTAAAGAGTATTTGTTACTCATAGAAATATGCATAATGGATTATGTGCTAGTGCTACCCTGCCATATGTTTGCTCTAAGTATGCAGATATTCAGATATCTTGGCTTGGGAACGACAGTTTATTGAGTTAATCACGGGCAACGCCGAGGGTAAAAGAGTGAAAGGCTGCTCAACAACTAGAGGGTTAGACCAGCCAGTCCCAAGTATGTGGCAACCAACAGGAGCCGTTGGATAAACTTAACTAATCTAGGTTATTCGTTGATTCTAACGATACCTCATTTATCAAAATCGGTTCAGGCGTATAGAAGTTATGGTGGAATATACAAACTCACATACATACATACATGAACCCTGAAAACAATATTATAGGTACTCCTTTTTTCAGACAGTCGTATAAAATAATTTTGATTTCTACACACAATGTTGAAGTCGGGCGAGCCTGATACGTCAACTTTGCTTAACCTTGTTATACACGACTTCAACATAGGTAGTTAATGTGTAGAAATCAAAAATATTTTTTACTTTATAGTGGCTTTGGGAGTCGGTCTTTTGGAAAGAATTTTTATTTTTAACTTTTTAGTGTCAGGGTTGAGGACCATTTTTTATGGGACCACCTCGCGAGCTTCCTCTAACGACCGTTTTTTTTAAAAATTGGTTTTGAATCCACGGAGATGAGATATGAATTGAGAACTGACCCAGAAAAACGTCACGTCAAAAATAATGGTAGGTAACTACTTATCTAGTCACGAATACTTAAGACTTGCCCGATGCGTGCTGCAAATTCGTTCTGTATTTGGCTCAACTCGCAATAATTTGTAAACACTACATTATCCTACGTAATTTGTATACCAATAAATAATAGACTCGATCATTCATTATTATTGTAGGTGTTGTAGGTAGACACGTACTTAATATGAAGCTAAATCTATTTTGATGAATCAAACTGTAAGTTTTAAGTTTCACCTTAGTCTGGCCATAAGTTCTGTTACAAATAAAAATGCATTTATTTTTTATGGAGTAATGCAATCTTACTAAAACTTATATGTAGGTAGGTAACTACGTATTAATTGAAGCCTGGGCAATAATTAGAAAATAATTTTATTTGAAATGGGCGCTTTTAGCTTTGATAGAGGCCTTTAATCTGGTTGGCCACGAATCTATGAAATTACGCACTGTTTCAATCGGAAACTGCTTGCTCTAGAGTTTTCATAAGAGACCCAACGTTGGCGTGCCCTTAAGAGCAGGCCATGTCCTCTAAAACTGACCATAATTTGTAGTCCAAGCGATTCAGATCTCAGCTAGATGAGGGCCAGCCTGCAGCTCTTATACAGTCCAGAACGTTGACTTTGTACGGGAGCAGGTGATATGGCTCGACCGTAACAAAGGATGATCATCCTCCGAGTGGGTGTTGTGCTCGGCGACCACTGGTCCGACCGTTCATCTTTGGAGGTCGTATAAATAGCGTACTCGTAATTCAGAGAATGCTTCGTAATCGTGAGTTGGGCTCTTTGTGGTCGCGTGAATCGTACTAGTGATGCCATCTATTGAATTATGTGCGAACTGCGAAGACTGCCACATCTTCAAGCCAGGCTTGCGAAGTTTGTGGCTTGTGACCAAGTGCAAAGTCCACGGTGCATGTCTAAAAAGAGTATTGCTGAGAGGTTCTGAACACGATTTAAGACGGTCTCTTGATGCACTTTGGCTTAAGATTTTACTTATTTTTCAAACAAAAATAACTAATTGACTCCTTGATAAGACACCCCCCAGTAAACCAAGACTGACGCAGGATGATGACCATTTCGCACTTTTCCGAGTAGGTACTTGCGAAGCTTTTTTAGAGCTATGAGCGTACAGTTTGATAATTTTGATATTTTGCTTGTTGTAATGGTCATCAATCGTGAGAAATTTTTCATCAGTAAAGAGAATGTTTCTGTGCCTTTAACCCGCGTATCAGGACAGTAAGCGTTTTGATCGATCCACTTTCCTGGATTTGGCTGTAGGGATTTATTTAAGACTTGTCCTGTTTAAGACAAGCTCCGACGATATAATCTCCGACTCTCATGTCTTGTTAGACAGAGTTCTAGCGAGAGTATTCATTTCTCCCGTTTTTTTGTTGTTTCGTTATGGGGTTTCTGTGAATTCTATCCTTAACAGTATAACCAGCCTTTGTATTTCTAAAAGTACATGGCCGACTGACTTTTTATAATCTTCGACAGTTGAAGTGTTGGTATATCTGCTCATAGCACCTACTTACGATAAACGAACGTTAGACCAAACACTTGAAGCGTCTTGAAAATGACCGACGGCTTCATACCCAATTTGTGCAAGGCAATCGTTGCAATGTTTTCTTTAATTGCCCATCCCATATTGTAATTTAATATTAAACTCAAAAAAATATGCAAAATAACGGGGAATCAATCTAAGATTCAAACGTAATAAACATAACACGTTCCAAGAATTTAGAAAAAATAAAATTCAGATGTTCTTAATTTGTAACAATATTAATTTAGCCAGACAATAATGGCCAGACTAGTTTAAATATCTTTAAGTACGTACTTAATTGTTTGTACAATGTTTGAACAGAATTGTAGTAGGTACGAGTACTTATAACAATCAAGAAACCGAAGTGCCTATAGGTTGTGTGGTGAAAGTCAAGGTGCTGTTTTACAAGGAATGCCAGACGGTGAATCAAGCAACTTGATACCTATTATACCTTTTATATATGTACTTGAACCTATTTTTTCTTAGCTGACCTAAAAGGTACTTGTATAAATATCAAAGACCAAGTGATACAAGTAAAATCAAACTTGAGATCGTCCAAAATTCAAATTCAAATGTTTTTATATTCAAATAAAATTTTACAAGTGCTTTTGAGTAGCCGAGAGATTTTAGAGAGTTACAATGATTGATGCAGGTTTTACTGATGCTGATCTGTTGCAGTGCGGAAAGAGCCTAAACCTGTTTAAGATATTTTGGGCTTAATGGTTAGCTCTATGGTGGTTACAAATTACAATCCCTCCTCGAATCACTGAAAATACCATACACTTAAAAGACGAACATTTAACTAGGTATACCCTCATTTTGTAGGAATTCAAGATTATCAGAAAAATGGTTGAGTAAATAAAAGATACTTCCTTTAATTTATTATTAATTTATGTTCTTAAATATTTAAAAAATATATAAATTTTTATTTTAACTATAATAATGAAAATCCACTTTTATTTTACTAAACTCAATACTCAATACTCAATATCATTTCTCTAACAACGAACGACAACACCTAGGGTCATGTACGGATAATCGCTTGCACACTCCTGTCAGTCGCACAGAATATTATCATAAATCTTTTACCCGTAAATCCGTATTATTGTGGAACAGCCTACCAGCGGATATACGACAGTCTAAGTCACTCTCTATCTTCAGAAGTCGCTTGCATAAACATTTCCTATCAGGTAGCAATTAATTCACTTTGTCCTATATTTTATTTCGAATTATTTAGTATTTATGTTTATATGTATCTTTGTATGTATGTATGTATGTATGTATGTATGTATGTATGTATGTATGTATATATGTTTGTATGTATGGATGTATGTAAATATATATTATATATTTTAATTTTTAGTTGTTGCACTATCTCGCGCTCTTGTTTTATAATCTCCTCTCCCCAAAGGTTGTCTGGAAGAGATTGCTTTAGCAATAAGACCGCATTTGCACCCTTCTGTCTTATCTTTTAAGATTTTCTTTATTGTTATTGTTTTTAAGTGTGTGCTATAAAGAGTTCATCTCTCTATCTATCTATCATTTATTCAATATAGGTACACTGTAGGTACACTTATTGACGTTAAAAATTACTAACTTCATATTAAATACAGGGAGTGTAAACAATATGTATTTCTATTATGATGATACTATTCTTATTGTTTATTGTATATGGTGATCGCTAGGCAAAATACGCTCTTTTGCATTTTTGCCGTTTTTGAATGACGAACACGCAGCCTTAAGGGGTCTCTACTATTGTGTAAATTTTTAAATAAAGTCAAGTTACCATGTACGAAGACAGCCGTTTCATAAATGAAAAGAGAAGGAAATGTCAGAATTTTTAATTCTTTGAAATGTAGCTTACAACTGACCGTCCAATGAAGATTACGAATTGCTCTGATACATCTTTTTTGGGCTTTAAAGACCCTTTCCCGATCAACTGAGTTTCCCCAAAATATAACTCCATATCTGAGCGTTGACTCAACGTAACCAAAGTAGGCTACACGGAGCGTCTGTAAATCAGCTCGTTTATTTAGCTTATATAGGGCATATGAAAATTTGTAAAGCTTTGTACATACACAATCGATTTGTTCCCTCCAACTTAATTTATTATCTACAATTACTCCTAAAAATGTTGTAACATCAGTTTTACTTATTGGATTACCCCGATAATTTATATTGTAATTAGTTATTTGGAAGGAATTCCAGTTGAAGTGCATGATTTTAGTTTTGTCCAAATTTATATTTAAATTGTTATTCTCAAGCCACTCAATGCTTTGCCCTAAGGACTTATTAATTTCTGCTTCGTAGTTTTGTAAACTGTGACCCTCGCATATAACCGTACAGTCATCCGCGAAGAGGACAATAGACTGTGATATTGCTGATGGAAGGTCATTGATATAAATAATAAATAACAAAGGACCTAAAATACTCCCTTGTGGAACACCACATTGTACGCTTCTGGATGTCGATCGATAAGTCTTTTCTGTTAAATCATATTGATTAATTCTACTAATTTCTGTTATTTGTGATCGGTCAGTTAGGTAAGATTCTAAAAGGTCTAAAACCGTCCCTCTTATTCCATATTGGTATAATTTATTTAGTAAAATTCTGTGGTCAACATAGTCAAACGCCTTCGTCATGTCCATATACAATGCAGCTACCGGTATTTTTCTGTCAATACATGTCATAATTTTATTTAATAGATTATAAATAGCCAAATTTATCGATTTATTTTTTCTGAATCCGTTTTGCTCATCAACGAGAATGGCGTTCACCTCCAGATATTTACATAACCTTACATAGATAACCTTTTCAAAAATTTTCGCAAATATTGAAACTAAAACGATAGGTCGATAGCAACCAACATTACATTTGTCGTTTTTTTTAAATAAAGGCTTTACAATTGATAGTTTTAAGGCTTTAGGGAATACACCATGCTCTAAGCATAAGTTAACTATATGACACAAAATTCCTGAGATAGATAAAGATAACTCTTTGACCACTTTTGTGATTATTTCGTCATAGCCGACGCTTTGTGTATTTTTTAGAGATTTGATTACTTGATGAATTTCAACCGGTGTAGCGGGACATAGAAACATGGACGATGATTTGTTGAATTTTATGCGATTATGATTGTTATATTTTGTCTGTGTTTTCTGTGCTATATCAGTGAAGTAGTTGTTGAAGGTCTGAGCAATTATTTTCGGATTTGTTATTTCTTGATTTTTATATACAATTTTCTCTATTTGGTTTACACGTAAAGTTGGTTTATCTCTGTTTATAACTTTCCAAGTGGCTAAGCATTTGTTTTTTGCATTTGCTATATAATAGTTATTCTGAGATCTTTTAGTTAGTTCAATCACTTTTTTGAATCTCTTGGCATAGGTTTTATATTTATTTTTTGTAGCTTTGTTAGGATTTAGGCGAAAGTTCCATAATAGATTCCTTTTCTTGTAACTACACAGTTTTATCCCTTTTGTTATCCATTTATTTTGAGTTTTAAGAGAATTTTTTACCTTAATAGTAGGGAAACACAGGTCATAAAATAATTTAAAAATGTCAAAGAAATAATCAAAGGCCTCATTAGGATCCTGAGATAAAAATACTTCATTAAAAGATAGAGAGTTCAGGCAATCTACAAACTTTTTCACATTTTCCTTGCAATAATCGCGCTTAAAAACATACCAGTGCGTCATTGGATGATGCTTCTTAACTGGAATCTTTAGTAGTTGGGCTGTATGATCTGAGAGTGCAAATTCCCGCAATTCACTTTTGATCCCGCTGAAATTATGGAAAGCATTGTCTATGCAAGTCTTACTTGAGAGCCTTGTTGACTCATCAAACTCAATTGTTAAATTGTAGCTAGTCAGGGTTTGTTTTAAAGTTTTAGTCAAATTATTAACTTTTAAAATGTCGATATTGAAATCACCTACCAATATAATCTTTTTCGTTTTAAAACAATATTTGTGTAAGATATTCTGTAATATATTCATAAAGTTCTCTATATTTTTAGAAGTGTTTTTTGGTACACGGTACATACATATCACAATAACTCCAAAGTCAACGAGTTCAATCGCGCAGCATTCAACTTCATTTTTAATTGAAAGAGTTTCCACTTCAGGAATTGTTTGATAATTAATACTGTAGTCTGTTAATATACAAGCCCCACCGTTTCTGTTTTCACGCATGTAATATGCAGCTATATTAAAGTCGGGAATACATAGATTTTGAAGGTCATCCAAGATCATGTTGTGCTCAGTTATACATACAATATTTATAGGTTTACTTTCGTCTGTAAGTTCCGCTAGGCAGACCGCTAGTAAGTCAGATTTATTAATGAGACCATTTATGTTCTGATGCATAAGATAAATATTGTCCTTATTCACCTTATCCTTATTCACGAAAAAAATTTAACGAAACTTCGGGATCATTACTAACTGATACTTTTAATTCCTCATTATAATTACCAAATTCTGTTTGAGACGCCTTATCACATTTGATAGGGGGTTTCGTGTTTTCACCTTCTTTGTTAATGTTTTTTAAATAATTTAAATAATTCTGGCGGTAACCAATACTTAGAATTTCTTTTAGTAATGATCGCGATAGGTTTAAAGCTAATTTATATTTTTGAGGAATGGATCTGCTGTAGTCCATATCCATAAATTTTGCATGCTTAAAGTTGCTACATAAAAATTTTAATTCATAGTTAAGCTTAAACAGATTTAAGTTACGATTTCTGGCCACCTCCGATATTATTACATTTGTGTTTTGACATGAGGTTAGCCAGCTTATAATATTACATTTAAAATTAAAGGGATTACGGTCATTAGCTCCAGTTATCAAAACTACACAATCGGTTAATTTTAATTCGGCTATTTCGTTCTTTAAAACTGTTAATAGTTCACCCGAGTCTGCACCAGGTTTTGTAAAACAAATTACTTGATACTGGGGGCCCAGCAGTTTATCTAGTGATTCTCTGATGTTTTTCCCATATTGGTCAGCAATAATTATTACTTTATTTTTTGTTTTTATATTATTATGATCCTCTGAATATCTCGCCTGTGTTTTGTGGGTAACTAAACTGACTTCACTGGTAGAATTAGTATTCGGATTGTTCCGTTGAGAGTCAGTTACTGTTTGCGAACTCTTACTGCAGTCATTAGTGCCTTGGTTTGCGTCTAAGTTCGCATTCTTAGAATTATTATTTCCTAAAGTATCCTGCATACTTGTATTTGCAATATTAATATCTAAGGAAGTATTGACTTCAGTGCCCTTCATGTTATTCCTACTTGGTATATCATACGGATTCATTTCTATGGTGCTACTAGTCGAAGAATTCTGCTCGATGGATACAGCATTACTGAGTAATGGTGACAGGATATCTTGTAGGGGCTTGAATTTTTTTGGTTTTGTTCCCGTTTTTCTTTTCGGTGTTGAATTACCAGATTTCACATCTTTATTTGGAGTTAGATTTAGTTCTTTTAGTGCTTTTATCACCATCTGACAATTTTCTAGCTCACTTTTTAGTTTGAAATTTTCTGTGATTAAATTTTCTATTTCTGCATGAGCCGAGGATAATTCGGAAACTAGTTTATCATTTTTTTGCTTTAATTCTGTGAGTTCAGAGTCTGTGGTCGTGGTTATATTTGGCAAGCTGTCCATTACAATACTATCAAATATCATAGTCGATGTTGTATCAATATCAAGTCTGGTCAAGTCATTCTCTGATTTATATTTTGTTGGTCGTCTTAACGTAACGTTTTTCTGGTCTGAGAAGCTTTCCGAATCCATATTTATGTGTATTAGCTCAATCTACAGTCGAATATTTAAGTTTCAGTGTGTACAGCGACTTCAGAAAAATCACAGTGTGTGCACCTTAGTAATTAAATGTCTTGTCTTATCTGTTTCAATTGTAGACTCAATAGTCTGTGGTCATTGCAATGCTATGCAGATGTCAATATGTCAAAGTCATTGTTATTGTTATTGTCACAAGTACTTAAAAAAAATATTGGTAGGCCACTGGATAAATCACAGAGTACTTTTTCTATTTAAGAGGTAAACTCAGCTAATTTTATCGGAAACTGTTTAAAGCTCTGTTATTTTAAAGGAATAATCAACTAAACAGTCTCATGGATATAAGTCAATATTACACTCGTATTCAGGTACTTACATTATAGATTGTGGAATCAAGTAGGTATTTTCTATCCATTCATTTTTGAAGAAACTTTAGCGAATGGTCATGTTTTACGCCAAATTATTAATAAACTCATCAACTCTTCACTCATAGTGGAAGGTAGACAATATTTTGATATCAATTCATAGTTTTTATCCAAAACTTGTTCGAACAACCAGCTGTCAAATCTTTAGCTTTTCAAATATTTAAGATCTTAGCGTACACATCGAAAATTGTATTAACTTTTCTGAATTCTTTTTACTATTTGATCATAAACTATGTATTTAATTGGGCTTAGGGCCAATTTTTCAAACGTCAGATAAACGAGATTCACTTAATACGCGAGTTGCTGTCACTTTTTTCCAAACACAGCTTTTCCTTTTTTATCGATTAATTAACCTAGTATTCAGCTTCATTTCACGTATTGAAACTTTATTTATAAATTAAAACCTATATAGTACAATTCTGTCACTATTTACATTTTAATTACGCAAAATAACACAGAGCTACCGAATTCAATGTTAATGGGCGGAAAATAACATACTAGCATGTACTGAAGTATCTTTCGATATAGAATTACTGAATATTTCAGAACTAGATAGAGAGTTATATGAACATGTACTTACATTAAAAAGACAAAAGCTATATATATATCAATTAATCGAAAAAAATATTCAATTCGTTTAAGATAATATAGACTTTGTATTATTTTTGTGTTAAAAAATCATCTAGGTACAGATACCTAAACCAATATATTTACAATTAGTGAACGTATATTATATTTTTAAGGCTTTAAATATTATTAAGTTTCCTTTTATTTCTTTGTTGAAAATAAATTATAACTTATGATGTAGGTACTACTAAATTAATAATTAACTAATAATTTTTTGTGGTTATTTCACAACCCAAAAACGAAAAATAAACAAATATTAAAATAGTATAATTAGCGATAATTTTTTTTTACGCAGCACACACTATTAGGTTTACTCGTATGTTATAATTTTAAAGTTAAAAAATTTTTCATAATTTTATCCAATTACAATAAAACCACTAGTAACTAAGTTACTTATATAGTATATTGCCTTTAAGTCACACAAGTCGGATCGTATCCATGCCGAAGATAGGGCCGTAAGAATCACCACAATTATATTGAGCGTGGTGATATACGGCGGTACACTCAGTCGCACTTATCTGTGCATGTATATCAAGTTTTAAGAACTAAGGCCATTTCAAGAATAAGAATAAAATTTCTAAGTTTAACTTAAATCTTAACTCTTCTCTACTGGATACGACATCCGAATCCAACTATACTATTTCAATCTTTATAATCACACATTTTCATAAGAATCTACCAAAACGGGCACCACCCGACATAGCACTGGCAAAGATTTTCATTACTGGTCTTCAGAACTGAACTGGTCGCCTGTTGTATCAACAAATCTACTTGTTTCTGTACCGAAACGCTCGCATCGTCTATATATGCGTGAAGTCCCGCCCAGTTAACTTATCCCTAACCCGGTTCACGATAGCTAAAGCGCGTTTGTTTAGATTTGTCTCAGCGGGTTGGTCGACGTCGTTTAATGGAACAGCTCGGCTGTTACTGGGCGGGGAAGCGGCATCAGATGATGAAATGTCGACATCATTTCTAGACCGTCTATAAAAGATAATAATAACAAGTCACCTCTTTGGGGAAACCGAAGGTTTTGCCTGTGCGATACAGAATCAGGTCGTTAGGACGCGGAACTACCGAAAGTACATTCGGAAGGATGGCATTCACGACATCTGTCGAGCCTGTCGCCATCCCGGTGAGTGACTCAGACATGTGCTTTCGGGATTTTCAGCGCTTGCTAACACTGTGTATCTGCACAGACACAACCAAGCGGCCAAAATCCTTCACCAGGAGCTTGCTCTGAAGTACGATCTCCTGGATAAGAGGCTGCCGTACTACAAGTACACACCGGTGCCTGAGCCCCGAGAGCGTGACGGAGTCCGGCTCTATTGGATCCGATCCATCATCACGGACAGGACTATTCTAGCGAATAAGCCTGACATCGCGCTGTTGGACCGGGCACAGTCGCGGGTGTTTTTGGTGGACATCACCATTCCATATGACGAGAACCCTTTGAGAGGTGAGACGGAGAAAAAACTAAAGTATCTCGATCTGACTCACGAGGTTTGTGGCATGTGTAGTCCACTGAAACCATCCTAATCGTTATATCTGCGAATAGGTTAATCCCAGTCAGCCTCGCTCACTATCTGAGGCAACTGGGGTTCCGTGGTAGTTCGCTCGCAGCCAGGATGCAGAAAGCGGTCTTGCTAGACTCAGCTAGGATAGTCCGCCGGTTTCTCAACCTGTCCCCCTGACCCCCGGCCGTCTGGTCTCCCCAGCTGGGGTGTAATCCTCCACCCGCTACAACTATTTATTTGTGTACGTAAGTTTATTCGTTTCTTTTTATTTACGTAAGTTTATTATAACTCTTTTGGCCATATATGTATATATTTTGTATGCGGGCGTGAGAGCAAAATTTATACCGATAATAATAATAATTAAAAAAAAATATATATAAACCTTAAAGCTAAGGCATTAAAGTTTAATTACGAATGTACTATATTTATATTTAGTACCTTTAGTCTTCGTGTCGAACGTGGTCACGCGTGTCCGACATCGTTCCACATATTTACCCCCTGCCAAAAAGTGCTCAACGCGCCTAAAGAAGTTTTTACTTCAAAAACAATAACATAACCTACCTCCATAGCATTTATCAGCATGCGCGTCAACCGGAACGGTATCTTCTCGGGAAACTTATTCCTTGTAACGGTTACTTCAAAGCAATCACCGAAAACTATATGCAGAAATTTTCCCGTTACTCTATCGAGCATGATATTGTTAGGGTGTCGGTCGCCCAGCCCTAGAATATAGCCCACCTTACTCATGACCGCGAGTGTAATTCGTTTGTCGCTCGAACCAGACCTCTGAGGAAGGACTTTTGAGCCATAGTAATTTAGCAAGATCGTCTCCCGCCGTGTGTTTGAGAACATGTTCTAACACTTCTACCTAGAAAAAATAAGGAGGCATTAAAGCTAATCTGGTTTCGATGCTATTCGTTTCCACAGGGTATAATGCTTTAAGACTTGTCTTGACTTACATTTAGAATTAGTATATTTATTTTAGATTTGTATTAGACTGAACACAATTGTTATCTTAATATAATAAACTCCATAGTAACCGTCAGTTTTATGTAGACAAAAGCTAAATCGACCGGAACTATTATTGTAATCAGTCCCATAAAAATTCTACCTACTCTTTTCACAATGTTCTCTGCGCAAAATACTACTAATATTATGATGCTCGTTATTCCTTCTGAACCAATTCAGCCGAAATTTAGAGAGGAGATAGCTTATCACCCGTATCAAAACATAAGCACAACACAGTTTATCCCGAAAAGTTAAGTTCCCGCGGGAATAAAAAACCTTAATTCTCGCAGACATTATCTACATAGTTAAACATAAATGACGTCGTCGTCCAACCAAAAGGCATCAAGTGCTGAACTAAAGTCACCTGCATGGATTTCCATAGACCACGATCTCGTGCCGCTTGTTTCCAACGGCTCTCAGCTACTTGCTTGAGATCGTCTGTCCATTTAGTGAAGAGGTCGTCCAACGCTGCGCTTTTCGGTGCAATTTTGTGAACAAATAAGCGTCTCTGAATTATCATCTCTTATGCTAAAAACCTAACCAAAGTAGTCCGGTTCAGTGTTACAAGTTACGCGTAACGTAAAACATTTCAGAAGTTATTTGTGACATGACTCATTTGATAGTTACCAAAATTTAATAAATTAGAATTGAATTGATTTGCAGTCATAAGAAATTATTAAGAACTAACCTTTTGCATCAACATACTCGTAAGTCTCAAAATCGGTCGCCATTCTTTTCATGATTATGCGCTCAATATCGATCAGAATCTTCCTCTTCTTTCCACGTAGTCCACTATCAACGAATGCAACGTATCACAGTGAGGCACCCAACCGATCAAACCGGAGTTAGTAGACAGCGGTATAACAGCGTATCTCTGTATGGCCAGATCCCGTCTAAAAGTGTCGGGATCGGCTTGAAGGAGGGTGTTAACCAGGCCGAAAAGTTGCATCACTCGTTCATCTTGGCGTAAGTCCTCGTGGCCTTTGAGGAGGAACATGTAATCTTTGCCATTGGAGCCGCGGATGGAGAGGCGACGCGGACGCTGTTTCAATGATATTACCTGTAGGTATGGATATAAACCACAGTATATTTTTTAAAATGTGTTGGATATAAATTGGTAAACCTTATTAAAATTAATTATTATAAATAACTTATTAGTTATTAATACACACACGACAGCCGTTACTGTGGTTACAGAAAAGACTAAACAAACATGTTTCCAAACTTTCCTTCTACGGAAAACAAAAGGGGAAAAAGAAAAAAAAGTTACCTGCAAGCTGCTCTGTATATGCGCTATCCGAATTAAGTCCTGATCCGGCACGTATGAGCCGGGCACTCCAGGTCTCCAGGTCCAAGGAGCAGTCGAGGACTCACAAACTGCAGTTCTAGAGACTCTAACGCATCTGGCTTAAGCTGGCGGCTTATGCACCGGAATACATGATAATACAGGTCCCAGGCTTGGTTGAGGTCGCGAACCAACCCTGAATCCTGGGGTACAGTAAAATGAGCCAATGAAGAAAAAAATATAAATTTTGTACTGTATTAAATACCTTTCTCATAAGTTGACGAACTAAACAATAGTATTCAATAAGATCGAAAATCTGTTCCATATGAATTAATTTATGTAAGTACTAGCTAATGCCCGCGACTTCGTCTGCGTGGATCGAGGTTTTTTGGTTCCCGCGGGAACTCCTTAATTTTCCGGGATAAAAAGTAGCCTATGTGCTATTCCAGACTATAATCTATCTGTGTGCCAAATTTCAGCCAGACCCGTCCAGCCGTTGGGGTGTGATTGAGTTACAAACATCCATACATCCATCCAAACTTTCGCATTTATAATATATTATGTAAGTACTAAGTTGTAAGTTGTAAGAAATGTAAGTATGTAAGTTTGTAAGTATGTTTAGTTTTCAATTCAGTTTAGCAAGTGATTAAAAATAAAATACTGAGCAGAGAAACATATTTATAAAAAAATCGAAATCTGTGCTTTTTATGGATAAAAAACGTTTAAAATCCATCCAAAGCTCCTTACCTTAAATCGGTTACACCATTCTTGTGCCTCGTTCAAATCCCTCCTATGTGCTTGACTGAAAGACGCTTCCTTCGATGTCTTTGGACCCCTTTCTAACATCGCATGTAATGGCTCCAAAGTTTTAAACATAGCTTTAACGTCGTGCTCATTGAAATACAATCTAGAAG
The DNA here is from genome assembly GCA_964035005.1 of Erebia palarica. Lineage (NCBI taxonomy): Eukaryota > Metazoa > Arthropoda > Insecta > Lepidoptera > Nymphalidae > Erebia > Erebia palarica. The sequence continues at coordinate 34,156,525 of OZ035983.1, forward strand.
CTTCTTTCAAAGCCTCGTGCCATTGCTCGTGCCACAGCATAGCAACTCGAATGAGCTCCACAGATATCATAGCAGCCTGGTTGACCAAATTACTCGAATGTGTACACATCGACTTCAGAACTTGATTTGCCGCATTTTTACGATCCACGAACGACGATTTTGATGCCACTGTCAATGGATAAACTAAAGCTTCAGGATGCGATTTGCCAATATCAATGAGCAGGAAATTAATAAGTTTTACAACTAAAGCTCTGGGAGTATCAATTCTAGCGATAAGTTGAGGTATGACTTGAAGCGACACATCAATCTCTATGGTCCTTATTCCTTCGACCAAGGCTTCATGAACGGCCGGATGGTGTCCATAATCGAACCACAGTGTGAGCAATCTCAATGTATCTTGCAAAGAACTTCCTTGAAATAAGTTTATAGATTTGAAGAATCCCTCGACTGCGGGCACTGTATGTGTTTGAATGTACTCAGTAACGGATTTGGTCTCTTCGGCATTCGATGTATCTACTTCCTGGTATTTGTAAAAGAGAACCGTTTCGAAATTCATGTAAGCCCACGCGTGCCAGGCTTTGTACCAATCGGATGCTAAGGTAGTGGCGGCTGAATAGTTTCGTAATATTTCGGGAATGGACTGTTTATTGATGCCCAGTAACGATTCGCACCAGGATCCCAGCTTCAAATGGCAACGGGCGACCACCCTGCAACGCTCTGCGTCTCCCGTCTCTACAGTATCGACGTAGCGTTGGAGTTGATCGTATGCTACTTGCTTGTCTCCAGCGACCCAAAGGTGCTTAGCGTATGCGAGCGTAAGCCTAGGTCTTTGAGTCGAAAGAGGCTTATCCCGATTCTCATTGGGATCCATTCCAAGGAGCATTACTAAAGTTTTTTGCGCTTGCCGTGGCGCTCCATTTTTTCTGCAAAGTGAGGCGAATTTTAGCCACGTCGCCATATCTTCCTGAGGCATCAAACTAAACTCCGCACTTGCAAAATTTTGCGCCAATCTTCTACCAATCGCTGTCCGCCTTGGAGTCTCGTCCACCAAGCTTGTTTAATAGATTCTCTCCTTTCTGGAACCAATTTGTACGTAATCACTTCCTCTAATTCTGCGAGCATTTGAGCATTAACTAAAGCGCCATACGCTCTTTGATAGCTTTCCCCGGCCATTGCTGTCAATTCTGAGTCCAGAAGCGTCCGTGCTTGATCAATATACAATTTCGATGAAACATAGTCTTCATTATGAATATTTAGAACGGCTCTGTAAAAAGCTCCATCTTGGGTATTGTCCGGTAAGAAGTTCACATAGTTAACCATAGAATCCCATTCGTTTAATCCCCAAGCAGCTGCAGCGGCTAACCTTGCGGTTTTGAATTTTTTTTTAGACACTCCACTTAGTCCACTCGCCTAGGGCTTCATAACAGCGCATTTCACCCAGATAGGCCTCCATATTATCTTCGTCCTCTACTAATTTTGAACCATACAGATTTAAAGCCTTGTTGTGTAGTTTTTTGTACCACCGTATTTGAACTTTGAGGTTAGTATCGCCGGCTTCCCGTTGAGCCATTACACGTTCCAGTAATCCTTCGGCAGCCTCTTTTTGCTGTAATTTATTATTGATGTGTATTAACGCCTCTACGACTCGAGAGGTTTCCCCGTTTCGGAATTCTTCCTCCTGCAAAATGATCAGTTTTTAATAGACTTTATATTCAAAATTGGTGGTGCTAAAGCCACGTACAGCTCTCGATTGATAATAGGTACATATATTTTACGCCACATATAGCTTTCAGAGGACGGCGGCTGCATTCGCCGAGTGAACACCTCGATCCCGTATTAAATTGTGTATAAAATATTTATAACTTACTTTTTACCGTTCCTAGTTGTGAATTAAGTGCCTAATAGTCCAATAGTTAAGTAAGAGTGTTTGTCAAGTGATCTATGCGATAATTAACCCAAAAATCGTGATATTATCAAATTTCAATCGAACAATATAATCTTCTATAAACACATTATAACGATCATAAAACTATATAAACAATACAAATTTAGTGATTATGCAATAAAAATATAAGCGATACAATAAAACAATTCGAAAATTTGCTGATATTAAACATTATAAACTTTCGTTTTAACAAAAATCGTTGTGTTATTCAAAAGTGCAGTGAACAGCTGAGTGACGGTACCAACACACCAATGACATTGACCGATTCTCAGGGGCAACGTCCGCAAAAGTTAATCATAGAATAAGTGTATGATTACTAAATTCACACGTTATCTCGAAGAAGTAGTTTGTAGTCGGTAAAACGTCGGATAACGATCTTATTAGACGCAAACCCATGCCCCGGTTCAATTCTACGTCAAATTTAGTTATTACTTTCTGCTTTTGGTTTTTTTTCATATTTTCTTTTCTTTTTAATTCTTTTAAGCTAGAAAAACCAAAAAAAAAAAAAAAAAAAAAAAGAAAAAAAAAAAAGGACTTAATTTTCCACGACAGGAAAGATGTATACTGCTTAAAAACTTAACACTACTATATCAACCGCTTGTTTTGGACGCTTGCAAAACCAAAGATTTTAAACTCGGTGGTACCACTACTCAATGGACTTGGACTATTTATTTCGTTTGTGATTTGAATACCGCAATATGAACATGGAAATGGACAATCTACAAGCTTTTATCAACCAAATGAAAATAGAAATGGCCAATCAGACGAAAGACATTATTTCGCAAATTGATGATAAATTAGCACCTTTTACACAGGAAATAGAGAAATTGAAACTTGAGAACCAAAATTTAAAGGAAAAGGTAGCCAACCTAGAAAGATGCAAAAGAGCAAACAATATTATTATATATGGGCTCGAAGAAAATGAACAGTCGGTGATTGAGCTACTGGAAACTGCAAAGGAAAAGATAAAAACAGATTTAAATATTTCCCTCGACAGTAGGGATATAAATACAATCCTTAGAATTGGCAAGCCAGACAATAAGAATGGAAAAGTTAGACCAGTAATGATGTCATTAGTTAATGGTTGGAAGAAAAACGAAATATTGAGAAATAAAAAGAAGTTAAAAGAAATTCACGCTACGGAAGACTTTCCTAAAGAGGTGCTAGATAAGAGGAAGGAGCTCCAAGTAAAACTGATAGAAGAGAGAAAAAAGGGAAATTATGCAGTCATTAAGTATGATAAATTAGTCGTTAGAGAAGGAGGCCCTAGTAAAGATAAGCGCAAAAGATCCTCAACAATATCACCGGAACCCACAGCCCAACCTCGTAAACATCATGCTATATCGAAGACGAACAGAACCAATGCATTTGACTTAATGAGAGGAAGAAGCAACTCTTTTTCGACAGCTGCCCCTCCATCGCAACAGAAATTATAGGATGCAGCCATCAGCCACCGAATTCAGAAAACCAAAAAACTACATATTAGTCAAAACCAAACATTCCCCAAGCCGACTGGTCCTCGTGGGGAATTAGACCAAAACCCTCCACCTAGAAAAAAATTAAAGACAGAAGAAAACAACAAAAAAACTCTTAAAATCTGTACATTTAATGTGAGATCTCTATCGTCCATAGAAAGATATCTTCAATTATCTTACGCCCTTGAAAACGTCAGTTTTGATATTATAGGACTCTCGGAAGTAAAGAGAATGGGATGTAATATCGAAGAATATAAGGATAACATCTTATGTTACATCGGCCAAACCAAAGGATTACACGGGGTGGGATTCTTAGTCAATAAAAAATATAAACGCAACATATATAACTTTGTAGGAATTTCAGAAAGGGTTGCCCTACTCCAGCTTAAATTTGATGAATTTAGTATTACACTGATTCAAGTATATGCACCGATAGAACGATCCAGCGAAAGTGATATTCAAAACTTCTACAATGATCTTATAAAAGCACACTCATTAGCCGACAACAAAATGATAGTAATGGGTGACTTCAATGCAAGAATAGGACACCCTAAAAATGGAGAAAGTCTAGTAATGGGTGATTACGGATTTGGAGAGCGAAATGAAAGGGGAACACGACTCATAGACTATGCTTTGGAACACAAACTATCAATTATGAACACATTTTTTAAGAAAAAAGAAAGTAGGAGATGGACCTGGATATCGCCCGATCAAAAAAGCAAGAATGAAATCGATTTCATAATGACAAATAGCCCAAACATAGTAACTAATATTGAAGTTCTAAACAAAATCAGCTTTCCATCCGACCATAGATTACTCAGAGCAACTGTAAAAATAAATCAGGCAAAAAAAAGCAGGAAATCCTTCAGAGCACAACCCAAAATCCCAAAGACGGACGAAGAAATTGAAAATTACATTCAACAACTAAAATCTACTATTGAGGAAAAAATATTGCCAACAAATATTCAAACATACTACAACTTACTGGAAAAAAGCATAAAAGAAAGTTTAATAATAAAGAAGCAGACCCAAATTAGAGGGCATACGATACTTAGCATAAACACAAAACAACTTATTAAAAAACGTACAGAACTAATTTTAGAGAGAAACAAGGATAAAGATAAGAAAAAAGAACTAAGTAACTTATTTAAACAAACTAATAGATCAATTCGGAAAGACTATAGTAAACACAGACAACAAATAATAACAACAAATATAAAGAAATTTAGAAGCACTAAGAGAGCCTTTAAACAATTAAACTTCCATAAAACGTGGATCCAAAAACTCAAAAGACATGCAGAAGAAACAAAAACAAGGACAGATTACGTAGTAATCAGACATACTTTAAGTTTCTTCAGGTTTTTCTTCTTCTTCTTTTCTTATCTATGGCCTTTTGAACTGCGGTTTGGTGGTCCGCAGTAATTCCGCCAGTGTCAACGTTGGCTTGGAGACAACAGCGTGTAAATTGCTCGGTTCTTGAAATTCTTGAGAGACTTCTCCGTTGTTAGACCCAAACATCACCAGGACAACACAACTATAGAATTTTATATATATAGATACTTAGTACAATAGACAGTTAGTATAGATCACTAAGAAGTGGCATAGAGAATTCAAAATGTCAATCATCAAGGTTACTAAACATTAAACATAGATGTTCTACAGTTTAATATCATAATAGTTTATGTAGTTACTTAAACTTCTCAGAACTAAAGGGTCTGGAAAAGAAAGGAGATATGGGAAAAAGATTGGGCGAGGGATACTATGGGGTAGTATTTCGTACAATGATGTGGGATGTTTGGTGCAATTAAAAAATATATGCTCCACTGTGCCCTCATCCAGGCCGCACTCACAAAGCGAGCTATCTCTCACCCGAATTTTATTTAGAAACACCGGAGTACAAACGTGGCCTAGTCGTAGTCTGCATAATACAGATATTGTCCTCCTGTTCAGCTTTTTGAATTTAAAAAACCAAGGTTTGCTGGGGATATCAGGCTGAATATGTCTATAATGCTTAGCTGTATTTAATTGTGTATTTTTCCACCTTGCATTCCAGTTTTTAAACATGTAGTTAGCCAAAGGCATGATATCTCTTGTAAAGATTTTATTATGCGTAGGAGACCCAGATTGGGATGCTTGCCTAGCCCACATGTCCGCCTGTTCATTCCTATGTATACCCTTATGCCCTGGTATCCAAGCTAATGCTATATCTAAGCCATTATAATGACAGTGGGTGAGTGCCTCTTTAATGTTTAATATAATTTGGAAGTTTTGAACTTTATTTTTGAAAATATTACCTGTTATTGCTTGCAAGCAACTCTTAGAATCTGATAGAATCAAGACCTTATTCAAGCTGTGGGATTTAATGTATAGCAATGCTTCGAGAATGGCAATGGCTTCTCCAGTAAAAACTGATGTTTGAGGAGGACAATATTGTACTTGGGGATCCAAACTGCCGAACCAACATTATCATTCTCCGTTAATTTGGACGCATCAGTGAAGACTAGCATCCATTCTTGCCAGTCTTGATCTAGAATTTGGCATAGTTTCCTATTAGTTTCATTTTCGTTTTTGGAGATACCGAAATCCAGTCTTATATTATGTTTGAAAATTAGAGCATCGTAATCACAGTCAAATAAAGGGAAAACAGGTGATTGAGATATTTGATGCGGCAATGCTTTACATCTTCTGTAGCTTTCTACTAATCTAGGAGGGTCTTTATTTGCCCAATAATCCTCAGTGATGACCTTCTGAGCCATTGAGTCAAGACAAGGAAGCAGTGGGTGGGATTCCACTTGTATAAGTTTGAAAACAAACCGATCTGACAAATATTGTCTCCTTAAATCTAAGGGCGGTTCTACACATTCTGTCATCATAGCTATTTTAGGGGAGGATTTCATAGCTCCCAGGATGATACGTAGGCATTTTACCTGAATTTTGTTGAGCTTCTCTAAGCCCTCTTTATTGCAGGGCTCAAAGATAAAGGACCCATAGTCAAAGTGGCTTCTAACTAGAGCATTATATAGCAGTTTCTGGGAGTATGGATGGGAACCCCACCACACCCCAGAAAGAGCTCTCATTATGTTGACGCCTTTTTCACACTTTTGAGCTACATGATTGAAATTGTGAGCACCGGTTTATTTTGAATCAAGTATAACACCTAAGAATTTCACTGTGGAGTCAACCTGGATTCTCTGTCCTTCATATCTTATCTCTATATCTGGGATGGTTCTTTTCCTAGAGAAGACTACAGTTTTGCTTTTAGAGGGGGAGAGACTCAGCCCATGGTCCTCTAGCCATATGCTAAGATGGTACATGGCAGAATTTAAATTTATTGTTGCATCCTGTATTGAATTACTTGAAACATATAATGCCAGATCATCCGCATATTGCAGGGTGTCACAAAAGCTGTTCACAGGCAGTTCTAAATCATAAGTGTAGATATTATACAAAAGTGGGCTAAGTACAGATCCTTGTGGGAGCCCCTTCCATATAGTCCTAGGTGCCATGAGTTCGTCATTTATCCGTATTTTGATAGATCTAGCCATGTACAGATTTGCGACAAAGTGTACAATCCTCTCAGGAATACTCAGATTGAGCATTTTGCGCCTGAGTAGTGGAAGATTTACACTATCATAGGCAGCGGAGATGTCTAGAAAGACCCCCACCAAGTAGTCTCCTCTTGTAAAAGCAAGGCGTATGTTGGTAGCCAGCATGCTAAGACTGTCCATGGTGCTTCTACCTTTTCGGAAGCCAAATTGGGTTTTTCCCAGAATATCCCTACTCTCCACAAACCACTCCAGCCTATTCTTAACCATGTGTTCCATCACCTTGCACAGAGTAGATGAAAGAGCGATGGGGCGGTATGAGTTCGACTCTGAGGGATCCTTCCCCGGTTTTAAGATTGGCAACACCACCTGAGTTTTCCAAGACTCTGGTATGTTGCCTGACAAAAAAATTTTGTTTAGTATATGAAGAAAATATATCTTACCAAAAGTATTCAGGTTTTTTATAAAAGAGTAGGGGATGCCATCTTCCCCCGGTGAAGAGTCCCTCAGATCCCCTAACACTGTTTGTAGTTCATCAATGGAAAAAGGTTCATCAAATCTGTGCAGAGATGTAGGTGAAATTGTTGTTGGGAAGTGTTCCAGGTCTGGAACAAAGGGTGGAGCTAGCTGCCTTTCGAACTTATATAACCATGGGGATGGATCATTGGAGGAGGGGGGTCCTGGATTCCTTGATCCTCTAAACCTCCCAATATTCCGCCAGACTGTGGCAGAGGGGGTCCTGGGTGATAAACGCTCACAGAAACTTTTCCAGCCTTTAAATTTTTTCTTGGATAGGGTCCTTCTGGCTTTAGCAGAGTTTTTTTGAAAAGTTAGGAAATTTTCAATGCTCATGTTGCTGTTATATTCTAGTTCCGATTCATCTCTTAGTCTCACCACAGATGTGCACTCTGAGTCCCACCAGGGAGGAGACAGAAATTTTTGTCTGATTTGTTTAATGGGGAAGTGTTTGTCAGCAGCAGTCTCAAGAGCCTGTTGGAAGTGGTTGTATAAACCGTTTTCCAAGGTCAGTGGTTCTAGTTGGGATAAGAGGCTATCCACTGTATCAGAGTAAGCACTCCAGTCTACATTATTGAGCCTATATTTTAAGAGGGGCTTTGGAGTAGGTGCTGGAGATATGTGTTGAGTTATATGGAGCAGAATTGGGTAGTGGTCGCTCCCATGGGAGATCCTGAGCGTCTCCCAAGACATTTTGTTTGCAATGCTAGGTGAACAAAGTGATATATCTGGGGCTGATTGGAGGTTTTGTCCAGAATAAACTCTATGCGTTGGAGACCCATCATTGAGGACACATACGTTGATCTTATCAAAAATATCAATTAGGCAATAAGAGAAAGAGTCACAGTGATATGATCCCCATGAAGTATGGTGGCAGTTGAAATTGCCTAGTATGAGCAGTGGGGCAGGGAGTTGAGAGAGAAGGGATAATAGCTCTGCTTCGAGGTTAGGGTTAGGGTGAGGGATATAGATGGACACAAAGGTTATATTTAGAACTCTAGCCGCAACAGCATTGATTTCTTGCGAGTGTTGTGGTAAAGGAAGGAGAGAGTATATAAGAGATTCTTTAATAAGCAGAGCACAACCACCATATCCATCGGCTCTGTCCTCCCGGAGGCAGGCGAGGCCCGGTATCCTAAAAGTGGACTCCTGCCTCAGCCATGTCTCCGAGACGGCAGCGATGGCAATGTGGTGTTTTGAATAATGTTGGAAGTTCGTGCTTTTTGTTTTTGATACTTCTACAGTTCCACTGTAGAATTGGGGTTGATTGTCGCATTGTGTGTTTTTGATAAGTCTGTTAATTTTGCAATTTTTTCAGCAACGTTGTTCGGTATGCTATTGTTTGGTTTAAGTATACAATTGTTAAGTAATGCCAAAAGGATTTCCATAAGGTCCTCGTTGGTGACAGATACTGTGTGATTTTTGAGGGCACATCCGTTTGCAGAGGAAGAGGTTGGAACACTAATAATTGAACTGTGTGTTTGTCTGTCGAAGCCTTTAGAAGGTGTTGGTCTAGGTCGTGGGGAGGAGAAGACAGTTTTTCTGTGAGATCTAGATGGAGCAGAAGCAGCAGGGTTCCTGCCAATAGGAACTTCTATCACTGGGGTGAATATTTCATTTGACACCTCTGAATAAGGTTTTCGAGTCTGAGGAACTTGAGTAGAAGCCTCTATGTATGAAATATTGTTTTCGGACATAATCAATTTGATTTTATGTTGTCTTTGGTGTTCAGGACAATCCTTGAGTGTGGCTAAGTGTTTTCCCTCACACAATATACAGAATGTTTCGGCTTGGCAGCTGTCACCGGTATGATCTTTGCCACATCTGAAACATCTGGGTTTGCTCCTGCATATATTTTTTGTGTGGCCAAATCGGCAGCAATTGTGGCATTGAATAGTGGGGAGAAGATACTTTTCCACTACCAAAGAGATATAGTAAGCATATACATGTTTAGGCAGGACTTGCCCTCTGAAAGTTATGACAACAGATTGGGTGGGGACCCATGATGGGATGCTCTCAGTAGTTACCTTGCGGGTTAGTCGTCTTGCTTTTAAAACGACCCCACAGTTATCTGGGAGCTCTAGGGCCTCCACCAGTTCGGTCATGGACCATTCCCTGGGAACTCCTCTAATGAGTCCCATGCGGGTAACTTGATATGTAGGTATGGTCGCGTTGAGTTTATTTTGAGTTAAACAAGGGTGTTGAAGGAATGCATTTGCATCTCCACTGGTTTTAAATTCAACTGCGATTCGGTTCCTACCTACTGTTTTTACACCATCTCGAACTATGTTGCTTATGTTGTTTCTGGTTAATAGCAAGCCTATTTTAATTGGTCTCAATGTTAGTCCGGCAGCAGGGTCCGGTTCCACTCTTGTGATATGAACAATGAAAGGGCCTACGTCATTTAGGCCGTAAGTTCGGTCTAGAATAGTCATCGATGGGTGAGTGTAAATATTTTGGATTGAATCCATCGACGATTGGCTGAGGTAAGTGCCAGCTCGCTTTGTGGGTTGCTTTACGGGTTCCGCGGCACGTTTTTGAGGCCGTTCATTTGTTAGGGAGGGATCGGGGCCTGTTTGATCCGGAGGATCCCCTGGGCTATGCACCTCCATCACTTTCTCCTCTCATGCATATAACACAAATACAACACAAATAAAACTCACCAAATACCACCACCAAGTCTCAAATAGAAACGAAAGACAAAAACCACACAGAAAACACGTGCTTTCGCCAGCCAGCTGACGGACAGAATCCCCTTCAGGTTTTTATTGGTTAGCCCCCAAGTTTGACAGCCATAGGTTAGGCAAGGCAGGATGCATACATTAAACACCTTGGCTTTCTCTGAAATAGGCATATCTTTATTTTTCATAATTTCTTTAAGAGACCAATAGCGTTTCCAGGTATTACATATCCTTCTTTCTATTTCTTTTGATGTCTGATCTATTGGTGATATTGTTTGTCCCAGGTAGACATAATGGTTTCTTTCTTGGAGTTAGTCATGACTTTTGTTTTGTCTGTATTCATAAATAATCCCACTTTCTCACTTTCTGTGGCTAATTGTTCGATCATGATCTGGAGTGATTGTGATTTGTTTGACAATAGGATAAGATCATCAGCAAATCTCAGATGAGATAATTTTTTGCCATTTATGTTTAGACCGTAGCTATCCCAATTTAGATTTCTGAATATATTTTCAAGTACAGCGGAGAAGAGCTTTGGTGATAATGGGTCTCCTTGTTTTACGCCTTTCTGAACCATAAACTCTTTTCCAGGTTGCTCAAGTTGTATCTTTGCCAAACTGTTTTTATACACTTCTTTTATGATGCGTATATATTTCTTGGCTACATTCTGATCAATCAGGGCTTCCCACAGCTTGTTGTGTTTTATTTAGTCAAAAGCTTTATTATAATCTATAAAGGCTATATAGAATGGCATACTATATTCGCTATACTTTTCTATGACCTGCTTAATAACATGGATGTGATCAATTGTCGAGTATCCATTGCGAAAGCCTCCTTGTTCTCTCGGTTGGTTTTCATCCAGATTATTGGATATTCTGTTTAGTATGATTTTTGAAAAGACTTTATATATGTTAGATGTGAGACTTATAGGCCTGTAGTTATTAATTTCGTCTCTGCAACCTTTTTTATGAATTAAAATTATTGTGGATTGTGCCCATTGTTTAGGGATTTCTTCTTTATTCAAAATTTTATTAAAGAGTATGGTGAGCGAGGGGGGTAGAACATCTATGGTTCCTTTAAGTAGCTCATTTGATATCCCATCATCACCTGGCGATTTGTAATTTTTTTGAGATAGGATAGCTCGTGTCACTTCGCTTTTCAGGATACATGGGATTTCTTCTTCCATAGCCTTATCATTTAATTCTATTTCTTCTGTATTATCATCTCGGTAGAGGTTTTCATAGAAATCTGTAGCCATTTGGTTAATTAGTTGTCGATTGGTTACTTTGTTACAGTCTTTTGATTTTACTCCTGCTATCCATGTTGTATTATCCCGTAATGCTTTTAAAGCCTCACGAACACCTCCAGATTTAGTTATGAAATTGCTTATGGTATTGTTCCGTTGTAGCTTTCTGTGTTTTCTTATACTTTCGTTAATATTCTTGCTAATATCTACAATTTCTTTCCGATTATTTTTCTTGTCTTCTAATAGTTTGCCTCTCTCTGCTATAAGACGTCTAGCTTCACATCCTAGCCTGTCTATGCAATCCATTTGAATGTTAAGGCCTTTATTTAAGTTGACCAATGCCTTTTCTATGCAATCATAGGTCTCCTGAACTGATTGTGTCTCATTTACATATTGAAGTTTTTCCTGAAGAGCTTCTAAACAAGTTCTTTGTAAAGGGAGCTGAATATGTCTTGCTTTACTGTGGATATGCTTTCTTGACTGTTTTGGCTTAGTGGAGTAAATCTTTCCTCTCAGTAAGCGGTGGTTTGTATTAAAATTAAAGTTATTTATTACATTTACATCTTTGAATATTTTTGGTTTATTTGTGAGTATAAAGTCAATTTCATTTTTGTATTTTCCATCAGGGGAAATCCATGTCCACTTCTTGGCTTTCCTTTTTTTAAAAAAAGTGTTCATAACAGAAAGATCATGCTGCAGAGCAAAGTCTAATAAACGCTGTCCATTGTCATTAATTTTTCCAGTACTGTATCTTTCTATAGCCGGGTGTCTATTGCAGTTTATATTTCCAATCTGACCATTGAAGTCACCCATTATAATGAGATTTTTATTTGTTCTTTCTATTGTCTGGTTGAGATTGTAATAGAATTGGTCTTTGTCTGCTTTTGTAGCTACTTCAGTTGGTGCATAGACTTGGATGATTGACCATGACTCGTTATAGGTTTCTAGCTTTATTTTTAGGAGTGCAATTCTTTCAGTTACCCCTATGAATTCAACAATATTATTACGTAGTGACTTTTTGATCATAAATCCCACTCCATGTAGACCTTGGGTTTCTCCAATATAGCAAAAGAGGTAATTTTCATGCTCTTCGATACTTTCACCGAGTCTCCTTACCTCACTGAGGCCAATTATATCCCATTTGATTGACTTCACCGCCTCTTCTAATTCAATTAATGATTCATCTTTTCTAAGTGTTCTGGTATTCAACGTTGCTATGTATATATTATTATTTCTGTTTATATATGTCTCTTGTTGTGCTGTCCCTGCTGAGATTAACGGTTCTTACTGAGTTTTTTTATTATTTTTCATTAGTTCAGCTTTTTTCCAAAATGACGAGAAGGAGATGCGTACACTTTTTGTCGTCCCTCTTCATAATTCTATAAACGTCACAAAAATCTGATTTTTCTATATGCACTCCCGTTTGTTGGAACTGTTCCAAAATTTCGTCGGTCAGAGAACCACTATTTTCTTCTTTTTCCACTAAATCATGTAGAATAATGTTGTTTTTCTTTGTTTTACTTTCTAGAAAGCTGACTTTGTTTTGAAGTGAGGAGATGTCTTCTTCCATCTGTATATTTTCCTTTTGAATCGGCTCGATTTTTTCATCAATTTTAAGCATCAAACTTTTAGTTATAGCCTCTGTAATATTTATAGTTTGTTTGTCCAACTCCTCTTTCATTTTCGTGATTAAGAACGACACAGATTTTTCGTCCATTTTGCGATGTCATTGATTCTAACCTCAAAGTTCACTGATGATTGTATTCGATTTTTATGACCAGTTTTCCTCGTTTTCCAGTCGGTTTTCATTGAATTAGTTGTTCATCAATAATTTAGGTCCGTTTTTAAGACTATTTCTTTCACTTTGCTAACAAAATCGAATTAATTTTTATGTAGTTGACGCGGGAACGTATATTTAACTCAAGGGTTGCCAGGGGAAAATGATTTACATTACCATAGACTAAATATTATATTGCATACAACTTTACATCTCCCCTCAATAAAATATTTTGAACAACCAAATTAATATCAAAACAGTTTTTCCCTCAATCTTTTAAATGCTATTCCTCCTAATGCTTTTGTCAGTATGTCAGCCAGCTGGTCACTCGTATTTATATATCTTAAACTTATTATTTTCTTTTCAAGATTTCTTTAACAAATGCTTGCTTTATTTCCAAATGTTTAACTCTAGAATTACCAGTGGCCATCTGTGCCATCTTGATAGTGGACTGGTTGTCTTCATAAACAGTTATGTTCAAATCAAACCCAAATGTCATCATAATATATTTTAGCCAACAAGCCTCACTAGTGCTAAACATAGAGCAATATACTCCGCCTCTGTAGAAGACAGCGCTACAGTCGGCTGTTTCTTTGAAAACCAAATTACTGAGCAACCAAATACTTTAAAAATACACCCCGATGTTGAATCATTACAACCACCCCAATCACTATCAACATAGCTTACAACATCATCATTACAGTCTTTATTATAAATTAAACACAAGTCTAGAGTCCCTCTCACATATCTCAAAACATTTAACAAAAGTTTATATAGAAGCTCTGATGCACAACTCTGATATCGACTTAAAATGTTAACAACTGCACAAATATCAGGTCGTGTCCCCATAGCTGCATACATCAAGCTCCCCACTAACTTTCTACATTTATTCTTAATTTCAACACTCACTGACCCTTTTCTCTTTAAAATATGAAAATTATAATTTTTATCAATGGAGACAACAACCTTATCAAATAATCTTTCTGTGAAATAATAGTGACTCCCTTCTCAACATCTTGTTTTACATCTATTCCTAAAAATTTACCAATTAAACCCATAACTTTCATCTTAAAAGTTTTGCACAATACATGTCTTAGTTCACACAAAGATTCCTTATTATTACCAAAATACAAAATATCATCAACATATAATAGCAAAAATGTTTTCTGTTCCCCTTCACATTTTGAATACAAACAACAATCCTTATCACATCTTTTATACCCTAAAGATATCATTACATTATTGAATGTTTCATTCCAATACTTAGGAGACCTCTTTAAACCATAAATTGACTTGTTAAGTTTTACATATTTAGTATCAGTTCCCTCTGGTAGAATTAAATACAATTCTTCATCAAGTTTTGCATTTAAAAAGGCTCCACACACATCCATTTGATTAATTTCTAACCCTAGTTTAGTAGCTACAGACACAAAAATCCTAAACGTACTTAACTTTGCCACGGGGGCGTACAAGTTCTTATCACATTCTTGTTCAAAGCCTCTGGCCACCAGCCTAGCCTTGTAGCCATCTGCCTTTCTTTTTAAAACCCATTTTGAGCTTATCGCTTCTTTTCCTTCCGGTATCTTATCTACTTCTGTCCAAGTATTATTCTTTTAGTTGCATAAGCTCATTTTTAATAGCCCTTTTCCAATTTTTCAGCCTCTGCTGACATAATGGCTTCTTTATAATTTCTAGGTTCAGCAAGATACAAGTGATAGTCATCTAAATACTTTGGCTTCTCTACCCTTCTTCTGAGTCTACTTTCTTGTATCTGATCTTCTGTCTCTATATTTTTAGGACTCACTTCTCGAGTTATTTCTGGTATCATATCATGAGTCACATCCCGTTCTCCTCCATTCCCTTGGTTTTCGCCTAAATCTGTATCATAGAATTCTTCTTCACTCTCATTACTTGGAATCAACTTGAACTCATTAATGTGGAAGAGTCCTCATCATTATTTTCTATAGGAACATCAAGTAAAATTATTTTTTCTTTACTCTGTATTTGCTCTTTTTGACTTTCTTGATCCATAAATACTATGTCTCTCTTAATACGCACTTCCTTTTTGTCTTCATAATATACTCTATAACCTTTACTTTCATCATAACCGACAAAAATAGCTTTTTCTCCCTTTACATCCCACTTTAGTCTTTTTACCTTTGGTACATGGACATACACGTGATCTCCAAATACTCCACATAAGCTCTGAATGTCAAAATCACGCTTACAAACTGTCTTATAGGGTGTCTGTCCCTCTTCCCTGCTCTTCGACGTTCTATTTAATACATACACTGTAGTATTCACTGCTTCTGCCCACAGATCTTTTGGCAAATCTTTACTTTTGAGCATAGACCTAGCGGCTTCAACAATTGTTCTCATATCCCTCTCTGCTTTTCCATTCTGTTGAGGAGTGTGAGCCACAGTCGTTTGATGTTGTATACCTCTCTCTTCTACAAATTTTTGCATGTCTCTATTGACAAACTCACCTCCATTATCAGTTCGGATCACCTTGACTTTAAGCCCTATTTGTCTTTCTGCCCATTCATTTTTGCAAATACCTCACTTTTCTTCTTTATAAAATATACTATACGGTAATTTGAATAATCCTCCTTTATCAATAAGAAATATCTAGAGCCTCCTATGCTATTTACCTCCATTGGGCCACACACATCAGCATGGACCAACTCTAAGCATTCTTTGGTATGCTGCTCTCTTCTATAAAAGGGTAATCTGTGCATCTTACCTCCTAAGCATGACTCACATTTAAAACTGTCTCCTGTATATGTAATGTTATTATTATTGAGCACCTTTTTCACATACTCAACACTCTGGTGACATAGTCTCTCGTGCCACTTGGTTAATGTTGCAACAGCTGCTACATCTTCATGAACACATTTTGACAATTTCAATACATAATAATTTCCTTCTCGATTTCCTAAAGCACACAGTAACTTGTCTTTGTAAAATAAACACTGCTCATCTGACATTGTGACAGCATAACCCCTTTTAGTTGCACATGGTATTGAAAAAAGGTTAATTTTAATGTCTGGAACATGCAGCACACTGTTCAATGTTGATTCAACATAGATTTCTCCATTAAACACATTTAGTTTAACATCACCAACACCAACAACAGGTAAACGCCTTCCATCTCCGACAACAACAAATTGACTCGGCATAGACAATGAATTATAGTTTGTAAACAATGAACGATCTCCTGTCACGTGGCTGCTCGCACCGCTGTCAATCACCCAACACTGATTGTATGATCTATTGTCTATGTAATTCAAGAATTCACTCTCCAACTCTGTTGTCATAGCTACTGTGAATGCATTACCCGAGTTTCCTTTCTTCGATGAATGTCCACTATGTTTCTCTGTGTTTTCCCGCTTAGGACAAGAAAATTTCAAATGACCTACTGTCCCGCACTCAAAACATTTGCGACTTTCCTTGTCATTTTTGCAATCTTTAGCCAAATGCTTTGGATTTCCACATTTATAGCACTTTTTGAAGAATCAACCTCGCCTCTTTGTAAACAATTCCATGTTCTCCTCTTCTTTATCTTTGTCTCTGTCTTTCAATCTTTCCTCCTCTACAAGCAGGCGTGCCACCAAATCATCATACTTTTGCTTAGTTGTTTCAACTGACTCCCATGCAGAGATAAAGTGACTATATGTTGCAGGTAATGACAACAAAACTTTAGTCATTAAAAATTTCTCCGACACCTCCTCACCTGCCTGTTTCAACTGAGACGCCATCTCTTGAACTTTGGCTAAAAACATTGAGAGTTCTCCGTCTTCAAATTTACATTGCAGAAAGCGTTGCTGCAGCATCATGGTACTTGTTGCTGATTTGGCTTCAAAAACACTATGTAATTTAAGCCACATTTCTGCCGCCGTCTCACACGTTAAAACATGAACCATGGCTGCCTCGCTCAGCCTAGAAACTATTATAGTTTGGGCCTTGATATCCTTCTTTGCCCACTCTGTCATATTCTTTTCATCTGGCTTTTCCGTTCCATTCACTACAAGGAACACATCCGCCTCTCTTAAGGTAACTGCCACTTGGAATTTCCACCCATTCCAGTTTTTCTGACCTTCTAGTTTAATAACGTTAGAACTCGACGCAACCGCCATTGTCTGTACATCCATTTTCGCGGAACCTCAACACGCTTTACTCGTCAGTCGTAACTTGTCCACTCGCGTGTACCTGATGTCGTACTTTTACCTCCGCACGACCTCCTTCAGACCCAGCTTCCGACGAAAACCTCGACGAAACACAAGTTTTACACCGCTGACCGTTTTTTTTGCCGCCAACACTAATTCCTAGTGTAACATTCCCACCCAATCTCCTGCGATCTTCAAATCTTCACTTAAAACAGAATTATGAGCCTGGGCCCATAGCCTGTTAGGACTTTAGAATTAAACACAGCTATATTGGAAGCTTATATTGTATCCGTTTTAGGTTTATCGCAGTTACCATGCAGTTACACAAGTTACACAGTACCCCGTAGGCCATGACAGACAAAGACAACAATGATTTACATTACCATAGACTAAATATTATATTGCATACATCTTTACACTTTTTATCCCGGAAAATTAAAGAGCTCCCGCGGGTATCAAAAAACATTAATCCACGCGGGCATTATCTAGTGAAGGATACATCTCAAACCACTTTTATAATTCTCTGATATAATCTCCCTTTATTTCTATACAGTCGGATTTCAATTTAGAGAATAAACAATGGTCACTTAGAGCTCAGCCGACCTTTATGGTGGATGGTAGAGCTCATTGAAACCGCATTCCTTAATGGCAGCCTTGGAAACACCCGATGTGTGGACCGTTGCATTGTCATGAAGCAACAACACTCCTCTGTGACGATTTTCGTCGACGTTTTTCTTTAATAGCTCTCGCAATTGATATAAAGAGGAAGCATAGTTATCGCCTGTTACTGTGGTGTTGCGTTCTTTAAAATCCACAAGTAATATTCCTTTTGTACCCAAAAGATTTTAACCATCTTTTTCTGAGATTGGGTCATCTTTGTTTTTTTTTTGCCGCGGTGAGCTCGGATGACGCCACTCCATCGATTCCTTTTTTGACAGAGGAACATGATAAAGAACCATGGTTTCATCACCCATATCAATTGAATCCAAAACTTCTATCTGCCGGCCTTCACAAAAGGCTGAAATCTGAGTACAGAACTTAACTCGTTCTTGATCTTGAACAGCGGAAAGAAGTTTTGGGACCCACCTTGCACTGACCTTATTAATACTCAAATTTTCATGTAGGATTCTAAGATCTGTTGTTTTTTGAAAGTCCCGTCATAACGGCTAATTCTTCAGTCTTTAGCTGTCTGTCTTCCCGTACTGTCTTCTCCACAAATTTAATGTTTTCATCCGTAATGGCCTCGGATGGTCGTCCTGGGCGCGGTTCATCATCAATTAATTCTCTTCCCAAACGAAATTGTTTCGCCCATTATTTTATGGCGGAGTACGAAGGGGAAGAAAGCCCGTACACAGCATCCAAACGTTGTTTGTTTCCCGCTGGCGTCTACCCCTCTTTTGACAAACATTTGAGTACAGCTCGATACTCGATTTTATGCATTTCGAATTTTTAAACGACTGTCTGACCTTATTAGGCTAGGTATATCACTGTAACTAAATTAAATAATTTTATAGTTTTTTTGTCAATGAAAAGTCCAGTAATTTAATCACATGAAAGTTTTGTATCTCTGATTAATCTAATTAGGGTAGGTCAGAACCTTTTGGACCTTACCTAATATATTATATCGGCACTGTTATTTTTACATATTTTATACATACTTACATTACTGAAAATTTATTCAATTGATTAACTTCTAATGGATATTTCAAAAAAGTTCTAACCTTAAAGCTGGGCTGGGAGACTCAGTGATCAGGCCTATGCTGAAGGCAGCCATTCTAGCCAGTCGTCCTTAGACACTCGACTGCTCACCGTCCACGCCACTTTGAGACTGTGCGCGTTGACGTAAAGCTTGCCACTTGAATGCGACGGGTCGCACGCTACTATACGCGTCTGGAAACATTCAGTCATTTTAAAAATCTACGAGCCGTAAAATTTAAATTTCGCATATTTATTGAAACTTGTTACCGCTACACCGTGGCACATTGTAACAGTGTTAATATAACACAGTAGCAGATGCCCGCGACTTCGTCCGAGTGAAATAAGTTTTTTAAATTCCAACGGGAACTATCTAATTTTTCGGGTTAATATATGCCTATGACACTCACAAACAATGTGCCTTTCTATTGGTACCAGAATTTTCAAAATAGGTTCAGTAGATCCAGAGATTACCCCCTACAACCTCACAAACTTTACTTCTTTATTACCTCTTGATTATTATTTCTAGGCTTTCGTCTGGTGCTCTGCAAGAAATCATCCACTGATAATGTTGTATTTGATTGCAACTTTGAAAGCATCAATTCGTAATTGTGGTGTTGTATTCTGTGCTTTATAATAACTTTCTGAACTAGAGGTATGAAATCATTGTATTTCCGACCCATTTAGATGATCAAAGCGCATAATGTGTCCATAGCTGTGGTACGAAGTGGGGGGCAAGTGTCCAAACTTCTAACAAGAGGGTGAATTATTCTAGATACGAGTTCACTGTAATTCAACGAGTCCGAGAGATAGTCGACCGTTTCCATAGCAATTTTTGCTACCGGAATAGGGCAGTCAGACGCGTCAAACAACTTCACTATCGACGAAATCACCAAATGCATGTAATCATCGAGGTTGTCCTCAAACTTTTGTAGCGCGTACTACAGAAGTTTCTTAGTAACAAATTTGCTCGTATCGTGAGCAAGCACGCATAGTATTTGCGGCATCAGTTGCGGCAAATATATCTACTTTGAACTCGGATCCGAGAGCCCACGCGATATGTTCAAACAGTAATATTCTAGTCGGTTGCAAATTGCAATGGACGTTTTGGAGTCCAAAACTCCTTGATCTGTTCGAAAATGTTATCCAAATAGTTGCGAATATGGTGCTTAACTATTGCAATAAGTTGCAATAGTTAAGCACCATAGCATGGCTAGTTGCGTAAAGAGAAATTCTCTAAAGTTGTTATTATTTTCGGTCGCTCGTGCTACGTAGAGTAGACTGGGAGTTACGCGTGAGATATATAGCACGCATTTTATGCCAAGGGACTGGAATATTGCCGTTACTGCTTCAACGACATTCTTGTGATGTTGCTGCAGAGTTGGATCGCGTAGAATAGGTACGCATTAGAGTCGATATGACAATCGCTGGATAATATTCATCCAGAACAGGTGAAGACATGTTCACAAGCATTTCACTTGTCGTCATATCGAAGTTGTTTTCTTCTGCCTTGCTCTCAGCGACTGGCACTAAGCTAGAATCGGGCTGACCATTGATTAATCCTCTCGTCACCTTACGTTTGCAAGCATCTAATGCGCCTAAAAGTCCCAAGACACGAATCGTTTCACGCCTGTCTTTAGGTTGCTGTTCCGTTTTCAAAAAGTTTAGCAAAATTGGTCCATTAAATTGGGGTATTCAGTGTAGGGTGTAACGACGTAACCCGTCGCACTTATAAGCTGACCGAACGCCCATAGAGCGACACTCCTTTTTATCTCTCGCGGAGGCATCAGATAGTAAGTCGAGAAGAATTGATAAGAGTTCAGACAAACATTTTTTTAAACCAGTATTGTCGCCATGGACATCAGCCAAGTCTCCTACGGCTTTCAAAACACTGATTAATACACCAGGATTTAAATCGGGCGTATTTAAATTAGGTACCTACAAGGACATTAAGAATAGTTTCCATGTACGGTTTAACAAGTTTTGGAGCATGTAGAATGAGATTATCCAACATCCTAGCTGCCTGCTCTTTATTTCTGCTCATCCCTCGAGTTCGAGGGAGAATATTCGAGTTCCGTTAGAAACTGTATTAAAGTTTTGCGAAGTCCAGGCATAACGTACGCGGGATTGACCGAACTGTGGCGACCGATAGTA
The DNA here is from genome assembly GCA_964035005.1 of Erebia palarica. Classification (NCBI taxonomy): domain Eukaryota; kingdom Metazoa; phylum Arthropoda; class Insecta; order Lepidoptera; family Nymphalidae; genus Erebia; species Erebia palarica. The sequence goes on from OZ035983.1 coordinate 34,177,725, forward strand.
CAAATCGCTAGCTCCCGAATTTCTAAGTGTTCATCGTTCATTGCAATGAAAAGGAAGCTTAAATTTTCAATCTGTGCTAAATGTGTATCGAAAATTTTCGTCAAGGATTCCAGAACCCAGTATCGCACTTTGTAATCTGGATCTGTGACGGATACAACCAACATTTTACCAACAACTTCAGCAGTAAGCATAGTTAGTGTTCTGGAGGGTGTTTCCGAATCACTGAAAATACCATACACATAAAAGACGAACATTTAACTTTACCCGTATTTTGTTGGAATATAAGATTAACAGAAAAATGGTTGTGTAAATAAATGATACTTCCATAATTTCAATTCATATTTATTTTATTGATAAATACAAGGAGTCTAAACAATATGTATTTAAATTATGATGATATTATTCTAAATTATCTTTTGATATACAATTCCTGAAGTATTTCAGAACTAGATAGAGTTATATAAACATGTACTTACATAAAAAAGAAAAAAGCTATAATCAATCAATCGAAAAAAAAAAATTATTTCATTTAAGATATTATATAGACAACTTAGTATTTTTGTGTTAAAAAATCATCTAGGTACAAATACCTAAAACAAATATATGTATTTACAATTAGTGAACGTATATAAGCTTAATCTGAGCTATGTACGTACTTATGGGTGATTAGAATTACAATTATTATGATGTAGGTAATACAAAATTTTAAAACTCATAAATTTTTATGTGGTTATTTCACAGCCCAAAAACAAAAAAAATATATTTAAAAATGGTATAACCAGCGATATAATTTTTTTTACGCAGCACACACTATTAGGTAGGTATACTCGTATGTTATAATTTTAAAGTTAAAAAAATCGTCATAATTTTATTTAATTACTACTAGTAACTAAGTTTCTTTATTTTATTAATTATACTATATTAATAGTATATAGCCATTAAGTCACAAGAGTCGGATCGTATCGGACGTGCCAAAGAAAGGGCCGTAAGAATCATCACAATTATATCGAGCGCGGTGATATACGGCGGTAAACTCAGACGCACTTATCTATGCATGTAAGGTAGGTATGGCATTTAACGCCCCATGTGGAATAACGCCCGAATGCTAAAAATTGGAGATAATGCCGCATGAGTTACGTTACACTTCACGCACACATAGAATAAACCAATAGGAATGCACGGACGCGACGCGACGCGGCTCACGCCACCAAATACTCAGTTGCGAACTTTACCTCAAGGACGCCGGCAGTGCACGCTGTTATTATAAAAAATACTCAGACAAATTCGTAAGTTTTAGTATATTTTCTATAATTTACATTTCTAATTTTGTGATTAGCGTTCATTTTAGATACTTTTATTTTATATTTCATTGACGATTTGATTGATTTATTTGAAATTATGTGTGAAAATATGAGAACTAGGTAGAAGGTACTATTCGGGTAATAACGCCCCGTAAAGTGAGGTTTGGGCGTTAATAGCCTGTATGGGCGCTATTATCCTTAAGTGGGCGCATTTATACGAGGCGAAAATTTCTGTGTAGGTATCATAATGATTTGATTTTTACAGGTCGGGGAAATGAATCCATCTCATTCCACACGTAAGAGAAGAGGGGAGTCATGGTCTGAAGACACTATGAAAGCTGCCATTAAAGCTGTGCAAAGAGGTAATTTGACTCAGCGATCAGCAGCGACAAAGTATAATATTCCGCGAAGAACTTTAAGAGATCATTTAAAAACAGGTCAAGAAATCAAACGCTTGGGGAGAAAGCCTATTTTAACGAATAAACAAGAAAATGATTTAGCTTCGCGGATAAAAAGATTTGCAAGTATTGGGATTCCACTAACGCCTAAATTCATTAGAAAACAAGCTTTCTTATTTTGCGAGAGATATGATATCAAAAATAATTTCAATAAATCCAAAAGGATTGCCGGTGTAGATTGGTTGAGATCCTTTTTAAATAGAAATCCATCCATTAGTAAACGAAAACCTCAAATAATGAACGCAGCTCGTGCACAAAAGTTGAATAAACCTATTGTTCAACAACATTTTCAGAGTATCCGCAAATTATATGATGAGTTAGATATACTGCAACATCCAGAAAGGTGTTATAATATGGACGAAAAAGGATGTCGAATAACTGTGCATAAACAGCATACAGTTTTGGCTGAAAAGGGGAGCAAAAGGGTTCATCTCATTGCCCCGGAACATGCAGAGAATGTCACCATTGCGATGTGTGTGAATGCCATAGGTACAACAATTCCAGCTATGATCATTTTTAAAGGTCAAAGGCAAAGACCAGATCTAACAGAAAATCTACCAGCTGGAACGATGGTTAGAATGGCACCGAAGGGAAGTATGACTTCAGACTTATTTGTAGAATTTATTCAGCACCTGGCAAAACATAAAGTCGCTGATAAATGTTTATTAATTTTTGATGGTGCAAAGTGCCATCTATCAGTTGAGGCGTTAGATGAAGCTGAAAAAAATGATATAGTTTTGTACTGCCTTCCTTCTAATACTACGCACGAGCTGCAACCATTAGATAAATCAGTAAATAAATCATACGAGCATCACTGGGATGAAGCTGTCCTGAATTTCCTGTCAGTTAACCCTGATAGGACATTGAAAAAAGCCGATTTTAATAAAATATTTTCGCAAGTGTGGCCCAAATGTATGACACACACTAACATAGTGAACGGATTCAAAGCAACAGGCTTGTATCCCTATAACCCTGAAGCAATCCCAGAAGAAGCATTTGCCCCGTCAGTTCTATCTGAAATCCCATATCCTCAAAATATAAACAAACCAATGCAGAATCCTAAATCTGATGCAAATATTGACACTGACTCTGACGAAAATCAGCGTAATCTTGATGTAAACGCATCAAAAATACTGGACTTGACTCCTGATGAATTTAATGTTGATACTGACGATAATCTAACTGTGACGCCGCGTAATGAACAGTGTGACAATCTTCAGAAATTTTTACCTCAATCAACAGGATTAAAGGCTCAAAACATTTCTCGTATTGTTGATTATAGCTCATCTACTGATGTTTCTGAAAATGAATTGGAAAATCCTACGCCGCATGATTCATTCCATAACTTATGTGTTTCACCTTCCACAATTCCTGAAAATCTCTCTGTGTTACTTGAAGTGCCTGCAAACAAAGAAAGCTCTACGAGTAATGCCATTGATATGGCAGTTCCCAGTTGTTCAGGTCTGCAAAGAAATATATGCCAAACATACAGCTCTGACTCGTCTGACAAAGATAGTTTCATAATCAATCCATCACATGATAAGTTAAAATTTTCAGTTGAAGACGTCTATGGTTGTTCATCAGATGAAGAAAATGAAATCTTATCTATCATTAATAAAGGAGTAACTACACCTAAAAAGCAAATAATCAATCTTGCGCAAGAAAACAGAAATAAAAAAGCAAACCCTGATGATAATAAGTCTTGTTTTTCAGACGAAGATAATGTTCCATTATCAAATTTAAATAAACCAAGCAATAAAACAGAATTTGAAGACTTTTTGCCGACTCCTAATTACGCTATAACTAAAACGAACCGCCCACGAAAGAAAGCTATTAATTATAAGGGTCAACGTATTACTAAAGATCTTTTTGACAAAAAAGATGAAGATCAAAAGAAACCAAAGAATACCAATACCAAAGAAAATCAGAAAAACAAGAAAGATAGGATTAAATTAAAAAATAAAGCAATAAAACCAAAAGTTAGGTTTCCAAAAAAAGTTAAGAACATTGCTAATGAACAAGAAAATAAAAAGAAGATTAATGAAAAAAAGGACGATACAGAAGAACATTGGTACTGCTATGCATGTCATGAAAACATAAAATGGGACATGAGACAATGCAAATTTTGCAAGAAGTGGTACCATGAGGAGTGTGTTGGCCTAACGAAACATGACGAAGACTTCATGTGTTCAAATTGCGAATAAATATAAAACGTATTTGAATTCCAAAGGATTGTAAGACTGATTACTGATACTCTGAATAATTCTTAGGATATTAGTTGATTACTGATCTCATTCATGTATAAGCTATAATGTTGTACCTATTTAATTTCAGGGCGTTAATTGACGCACTAGTCTGGGACGTCATTAGCCATCTACGTTTAATAGCGCCCAATAAGCATTTTATAATTATCTGTATTTTTATTAAAAATCCTTTAGATGTTGATGTTCTATAGTTTTAACACATGTTAGAAGTGAGATATTTTTCTTAAAGACGAATATGTAGAAAGTACGTAATATGTTGGACGTGTTACAAAATTTGAATATTGTAGTATTTGTAGTTCATATAATGATAATTATAATGCTATCTAAAAAAGAGAATATAATATACTTTTAGGTTTTGTACGGCTCTAAGTCGAAATATTTATGTTTATTAAGATAATACGTAAATTAATATATGGGCGTTACTAAAAACTGTATGTTCAATAACGTCCATGACAGGGTATTCAAAAAGTCTTTGTTTGCATAATCATAGATGACTGATAGCACTTATGTGTTATTTTTCTGTATTATTTTTTTGTCAATAAAACTATTTTTCTAAACAGTTTTTTAATTCAATCATTTCATTAAGTAATATATTAATTTGAAATTAAGTGGGCGTTAATTGCCTGGGATACCTTATATAAAGTTTTAAGAACTAAAGTCATTTCAAGAATAAGAATATAATTTCTTAGTTTAACTTACTTCTTAACTCTTCTCTACCGTGGCTACGACATCCGAATCCAACTATCTATATCAATCTTTATAATCATAAATTTTCATAAGAATCTACCAAAACGGGCACCACCCGACATAGCACTGGCAAAGATTTTCATTACTGGTCGCCTGTTGTATCAACAAATCCACTTGTTTCTGTACCGAAACGCTCGCATCGTCTATATGCGTGAAGTCCCGCCCAGTTAACTTATCCCTAACCCGGTTCACGATAGCTAAAGCGCGTTTGTTTAGATTTGTTTCAGCGGGTTGGTCGACGTCGTTTAATGGAACAGCTCGGCTTTTACTGGGCGGGGAAGCGGCATCAGATAATGAAGCGTCGGCGTCATTTCTAGACCGTCGGGTCGCATCTATGAGCCTCCAATTTAGCAATGGGTCGTATACGAAAGCTTCGAGTACCGCCATAACGCTGTCTTTATGTCGGTGGAGGACTTCCATTACTGATTCGCAAGTGCGACGGTATATACCTTCAATGCCGGTTACCTGAAAGAGAGATGGTGAGATGAGCATATTAATTTAAAGTCTGGGCTTAATTAATCCTTAATTCTATATGATGCTCAATTGTTTCTTATTTAAAAAAAAAACAAATCAAATAACCTACCTCCATAGCATTTATCAGCATGCGCGTCAACCGGAACGGTATCTTCTCGGGAAACTTATCCCTTGTAACGGCTACTTCGAAGCAATCACCGAAATCTATATGCAGGAATTTGCCCGTGACTCTATCGAGCATGATATTGGAAGGGTGTCGGTCGCCCAAGCCTAGAATATAGCCCACCATACTCATGACCGCGAGTGAACGGGTGTAATTCGTTCGCCGCTCGAACCAGACCTCTGAGGAAGGGCTTTTGAGCCATAGCAACTTGGCAAGGTCGTCTCCCGCCGTGTGCTCGAGAGCATGTTCGAACACTTCCACCTAGAAAAAATAAGGAGGCATTGAAGCTAATCTGGTTTTGATTTTCGTTCGTTTCCAATACAACAATGCTTTTTGACTTGTCAATTAGTATATTGGTTTTGTGTTAGACCAAACACAATTGTTATCATAATACGTAAGGGATTCGTATATATCCATACTAAATATCAGTTTTATGTGGACAAAAGCTGAATCGACCTGAAGAGTTGTAATTAATCCTTGCTACTAAATTTGTCCTCTTGCAAAATCCTACTAATATTATGAATGTGAAAGTTTGTATGTTTGTATGCTTGTTACTCCTTCACGCCAAAAGACTGAACCAATTCGACCAAAGAAAGGAGATAGCTTATAACTCGAATCAAAACATAGGCACAACACAATTATTTATCCCAGCAAATTAAGTTCACGCGGTATTCAAAAACCTTAATTCTCGCGGACATTATCTACTTAGTAAAATATAATTATTAAACCCGTAAATTATATGCAGTCGTCGTCGTCTCACTCTTAACCGATAGACGTCCACTGCTGAACGAAAGTCTCCTGCATGGATCTCCACAGACCACTATCTTGTGCCGTCTGTCTCCAGCGGCTCTCAACCACTCGCTTGAGGTCGTCCGTCCATCTAGTGGGGTGTCCTCCAACGGTGCGCTTTTCGGTGCAATTTTTTGTACAAATAATCGTCTCTGATTGAGCATCTCTTATGCTCAAGCTCTTACCATAGCCTGGTTCAGTCTTGCAAGTTAGCTTACGCGTAAAACATTTCAGGAGTTATTTGGGTCATGCCATTTGATAGATACCAAAATGTAGTCAAAAGATTCTCAAGAACTAACCTTTTGCATCAACATGAGTTTCTCAAAATCGGTCGCCATCCTTTGCATTATTCTGTGCTCAATATTGAGCAGAATCTTCCTCTTCTCTCTATAGTCCTTTATCAACGAATGCAACGTATCACAGTGTGGTACCCAACCGATCAAACCGGAGTTAGTAGACAGCGGTATAACAGCGTATCTCTGTATGGCCAGATCTCGTCTAAAAGTGTCAGGATCGGCTTGAAGGAGGGTGTTGACCAGGCCGAACAGTTGCATCACTCGTTCATCTTGGCGTAAGTCCTCGTGGCCTTTGAGGAGGAACATGTAATCTTTGCCGTTGGAGCCACGGATGCAGAGGCGACGCGGACGCTGTTTCGATGATATAACCTGTATGGATATAAACCACAATTTTTTTCATTAATGTGTTAGATATGAGGTGGTACATCTTATTAAACTTTATTATTTTAAGTAACTTATTAGTTATTAATACACACACAACAGCTATTATTGTGGTTATACAAAAGACTAAACAAACATGGTTCCAAACTTTTGCATGTATTGGTGGAACTGAATCCCTTCTACTATTCCTTTAAGATGATGATATTATGGGGTTATTTTAGAGGTAGGTAAACAATAACCTGAAAACACTAAATAAATAAAAAGTAAAAAATATGTTATTATATGAAATTACCGTATGAGCGTACTGGCCGTGGGCGTTAATTGAGAAAAATAAGACATTTGACTTGTTCGATTTTCCTTTTTTTATATTCAGCTTTTAAAACGAATAAAGATGTTCCAGTCGGTAGTCAGTTTCGTAACAATAAATGTACTGTAAAGGTGGGTTGCAGAATAGTTATTTATGCAACAGTTGTGTAATAAGGGGTATTAAAACACGAATGTGGGTTTTAATAGTATTGTAGCGGAGTATTACGAGCTGGTTGTAATAAGACTCACAATTGTTGATTAGAGTAACGAAAGGAATAATAATTTTATTTGTAAAACTTATCGATATATATACAGAAAACCTTAAGAACTAACAACCAATAGAAAACAAGATTAAATATTTACAATACAAAAACCAATGAGAGCGCATACATTTCAACCAATAAAATCGGCAAACAGAGCCGCGCGAAATGCTAGTTCCAGGTAACGCGCAATTTAGTGAATGAACTAGAATTTTAATTCGCTATAATCCGCTACAGTAGACAAATCTGTGTGGTACAGTGACTGTCTTTCACCTGCAGCATGCGACACCCACCACCCAGCAATTCGCACAGGCACAACACCACACCACACAAATCCTCCAAATCACTCTCAACGTACGTTTCACTCCGACACCGGAGCATCTTCAGGAGATGTTGACTCGACAATGCACGATTGTGATGTATCGTATCGCAAGTTCCGGCTTATATACCTTTTTGGCATGGCTCATACTGAAGCCCCGCCCCCTACCCTATTACTGTATAAATTGAGTAAAGGTGAATTTGATACGTTTATTTGTTCATTTAGCAACTCAAATCCTTTATTATTGTGTTTAATTATTTCTAATTGCTCCCAAACGCACATTCGAAACCCTTTATTACATTTATGCAGGATTTTATATGAATGGTTATTGCCCACCTCATGTCCACTGTCCAAAAGATGTTTAGCGAAGTGGGACCTTTGTGGTTGATCGTTCCTATAAGCAGACATATGTTCCTTATAGCGCGTCTCAAAATTGCGTCCAGTTTGACCAACATATGTGGCACCACATTCAGGACACTCAAGCTTATAAACACCCGATTTTTGATGATTTTTTAATTTATCTTTTCCATTGCAAATCCTCCGAAGTGTATTATTTGTCCGGAACGCGACATGCACATCATGTGATTTGAGCGTCTTTGCAATGCGCTCAGATATAGGTCCAAAATACGTCAAACTGGCTTCAAATTTATACAGTAATAGGGGAGGGGGCGGGGCTTCAGTATGAGCCATGCCAAAAAGGTATATAAGCCGGAACTTGCGATACGATAGTCACTTCACAATCGTGCATTGTCGAGTCAACATCTCCTGAAGATGCTCCGGTGTCGGAGTGAAACGTACGTTGAGAGTGATTTGGAGGATTTGTGTGGTGTGGTGTTGTGCCTGTGCGAATTGCTGGGTGGTGGGTGTCGCATGCTGCAGGTGAAAGACAGTCACTGTACCACACAGATTTGTCTACTGTAGCGGATTATAGCGAATTAAAATTCTAGTTCATTCACTATCATGGACTTCCGCAAAGTAACGCCTGCTTCTATTCAATAAACGCGCAATTTCCCCGAACTATCGATAATGTAATAATAATAATGGAGGCGTGGCTCGCGTGCGCATGCGCGGTGTGGCGCGGGGCGCAAACCGCGGCGACCGCGCAGGCAGGAGCTCAGTCGAGCGTCGCATACCGCAGTCAGCCACGAGCGTCGATAGCGCGATGACGTGCGCCTCAGTGCCGGTCCGCGGATCTGTGGTGTTTCGGACTATCTTGTGGTGTTTCGACGGCGTCGCAAAATCAGTGCAGTTAAAACGGTTCTTTTGAGAACTACTCTTTCCATTTCAATAATTGCCCGATCATTCCTTCAGTCTCCAGCCATCGGTGAGTATAAACTTAGGAACGAGACGTTGCTTGACCATTCCATTGAATATCCAGCGAGGTTCTGTCTTTTTCGAGATTGAACTCGCACTTTCCTGTTATCTGCAATTCGCCGGAATCGTGTCAGCTAGGCAATAAAGAATGTAACAGCAAATCCCTGTCTTATTTTCCTCTGTGATAATAAAGTGATTTCCCGTGTACGTTGTCTCTCTCGCTTCCATCTTCCTTTTCCTTCCTTCATTTCCTGGTAAAAGCACAGTAAACAGATACCAGTATGGAAACTAAGCCAAATTGATAAATTATTTACCTACGATCCATTGAAGCAATAGGGTTGTCACTTTTAATGTTTTATGGTTTAATTTTGTTTTTGTTAATTAAAACATTCTATGTTCTGTAGTGATCAATTAATCGAATTGAAATAGCTAGTTTACGATTACAAATTAAATAAGTATCTCATGGCGTCGGTTAATCTTGATAGTTTAAAATACACAATAAGTAACTTGTAGATCTCTGTTTTTTTGTAGGTCACTAACTATCATTATGGCGTAACCTTTTACATGTTTTGGCGGGAGTGTACGCGATCCGCGGCTGAGCACACGGTAGGCGCCGCAGGTGGCGCGCGGGCAGGGCCATGAGCTCTGTTTTCGGATGTTTGTCATGCATTTTCGGGTTGAAGCGTACCGCGTTTCAACCCCAAAAATGCGTGTGATACCTAGTAATTAAAAAAACATTGCATAAAAACTACCTTTATTCTTGACTAGCGGTCCGCCCCGGTTTCGTACGGGTGAATAAATGACAGGTTTTTTCATATTATGTACTATCTTTACTTAAATGTAAATTAATTAAAATTAATACTTGTAATGTAAGAAAGTATTTTTATTAATCAATAAAAAATTTCATTTCTATAGCTGTTATTTTAGAATTGCGCATTTAAAACAGATAGAAAATTATAACTAACCACTCGCGTAGATCTTGATCCCGTGAGGATATCGGGATAATAAATAGGTAGCTAGGTTCTTCTGGATAATTAAGTATTCTAAAAGTGAAAGATTTATTAAAATCGGTACAGCAGTTTTTGATAGCTGACCCGCCCCAATATATATCGGCTTCGCACGGGTAGATAGATAGACTGGTAGATAGATTTACAGTTGGAGCATTATATCTGCCTCGGTGTTCTGTTTGTGATGTACGGTCTGAGTGAATAATTAACTTGAAGTTATCTGAAGTTCTAAGTTTTGTTTAAAATTTCGTATCTAAACATTGTGACTATTTAAAGTGGTCTGTAATTCCCTAATTAAATCAATTTAAGAATTTCAAAATGGCGCTGACTTAATAAAATGTTGGTAACAGTTTCCTGTTTTGTAATCCTAGGGATCCTCTGATATCGATTTTGAACGAAATAGGTTCAAAAACAAAGAATTTCAAAATGGCGCTGACTTTTTAAAATTTTGGTACCGGTTTCCTGTTTTGTGACCCTAGGGATCATCAGATATCGGTTTTGAACAAAATCGGTTCAAAAACAAAGAATTTCAAAATGGCGCTGACTTTTTAAAATTTTGGTACCGGTTTCCTGTTTTGTGATCCTAGGGATCGTCAGATATCGATTTTGAACAAAATCGGTTCAAAAACAAAGAATTTCAAAATGGCGCTGACTTTTTAAAATTTTGGTACCGGTTTCCTGTTTTGTGATCCTAGGGATCGTCAGATATCGATTTTGAACAAAATCGGTTCAAAAACAAAGAATTTCAAATGGCGCTGACTTTTTTAAATTTTGGTACCGGTTTCCTGCTTTGTGATTCTAGGGATCCTCAGATATCGATTTTGAACGAAATCGGTTCAAAAACAAAGAATTTCAAAATGGCGCTGACTTTTTTAAATTTTCGTACCGGTTTCCTGTTTTGTGATCCTAGGGATCCTCAGATATCGATTTTGAACAAAATCGGTTCAAAAACAAAGAATTTCAAAATGGCGCTGACTTTTTAAAATTTTCGTACCGGTTTCCTGTTTTGTGATCCTAGGGATCCTCAGATATCGATTTTGAACGAAATCGGTTCAAAAACAAAGAATTTCAAAATGGCGCTGACTTTTTAAAATTTTGGTACCGGTTTCCTGTTTTGTGACCCTAGGGATCATCAGATATCGGTTTTGAACAAAATCGGTTCAAAAACAAAGAATTTCAAAATGGCGCTGACTTTTTAAAATTTTGGTACCGGTTTCCTGTTTTGTGATCCTAGGGATCGTCAGATATCGATTTTGAACAAAATCGGTTCAAAAACAAAGAATTTCAAAATGGCGCTGACTTTTTAAAATTTTGGTACCGGTTTCCTGTTTTGTGATCCTAGGGATCGTCAGATATCGATTTTGAACAAAATCGGTTCAAAAACAAAGAATTTCAAATGGCGCTGACTTTTTTAAATTTTGGTACCGGTTTCCTGCTTTGTGATTCTAGGGATCCTCAGATATCGATTTTGAACGAAATCGGTTCAAAAACAAAGAATTTCAAAATGGCGCTGACTTTTTTAAATTTTCGTACCGGTTTCCTGTTTTGTGATCCTAGGGATCCTCAGATATCGATTTTGAACAAAATCGGTTCAAAAACAAAGAATTTCAAAATGGCGCTGACTTTTTAAAATTTTCGTACCGGTTTCCTGTTTTGTGATCCTAGGGATCCTCAGATATCGATTTTGAACGAAATCGGTTCAATAACAAAGAATTTCAAAATGGCGCTGACTTTTTAAAATTTTGGTACCGGTTTCCTGTTTTGGACCCCAGGGAGCCCCAAATATCGATTTTGAACGAATTTAAAAAACGATAGTTCAGCAGAGTTCAAACAGCCGTATACTACGCAATACACTCGCGGAAATAGACATAAACGTGACCACACGTCATGACGGGGCACTCACTACTGACGGCCTCGTGACGACTGCTTAGGAGTCTCGTCGATGCGCATGTTTGTGTGAGTGAGCTGTTTTGAACGTTTCTTCGTAGTTTCACTACTGTTTGTATCTGTTTACTGTGGTAAAAGGTAGCGCATCGCGGCGCCAGTCCTAGTAACCTAATATCATCCATTACTGAGTATATACAAATAAAGTAAGTGTTGAAGATTTTTTCGGGTCCTGAATCTTCTACCAATATGATTGGATTATCTCATGTAAATAATTTACCTACATAGATGATAGAACCTAATGTTTAGTATTTTAAATCATTTTTGATAACTGTAAATCGATCACAATCATATACTTTCATACTTACCTACTTTACCAATAGTATAGCCATTTATGTGTAACTACTTTTGTGAGATATTGCCTCAAGTGCATAAATAAATGTACAAGTCATTTCGGATACGAATACTTGATTATTATAGTAAATATTCTGTAAATATCTACCTAATGATTAAATACACAGTAGGTCCATTATTAAGGCATTTAGTAATATAATATAAGTCTGTACTGCTAACTGTATTATATTTCGAAATTGCTACGATTACTAGATACTGTAGATTATATTGTAAATTTACTTACTTTAATGTACAACACAATTCGCATCTCAAACAATAATAAGTACCTAGTTATCACGTATTAATCTGATTGTTAAACGTTATAGCTGAACTTGGGAAATTATTTGTAAATATTAATGTAAGAATTTATATAAACGATTAATAATTCATTGTTATACTTACCTTTAAGTACTAAGTTTATATATTATAATAAGATTATAAGATAAGTACAATAATTATAATTATTACGCAATTTGTAAAAGCGTCCTATTGGTCAACGTGATTTTACGAGCTCATTAATAAATACAGCGACATGTGTACGCTTCAAAATACAATAAATACCGGCCTCACCCGGTCGAGTTACACACCGAGACTCCGAAGCGAACACATCTCCGCTTCCGCAAAATCAACAAGTGTTTTTATTTCACTCGCTGTGCATTTTTGTGTCGCACCGATCCTCTACAGTAAGCATTAATGAAAGAATTATTTACTGTAGAAGTAATTAACATTTTGTATAGTGCAATTATTAAAATTCACTTGATGTAATTTAATGTTCGAAGGTGCTGATCCCGATGTACTCGGCGGAATATTTTTGTTTACACTTCACTATTATTATTTTCTGTGGAATTCGAAATTACATTCGACACGTGGGTTTTGTTGGTTATAGACTCATTAATGTAGCCCTCTGCAACAGATGTAGACTTCCATGCGCCGTGCCGTTTTGAACTTGTTATGTCTCCTCCGGCGTCTACTAATATTGTGGCAGATGTTCTGCGAAAGCAATGTGAAATGTCCTGTATATGTCACCGTAAAATTGTAAAACCGTTAGATTATAATCTAACTCGCGAAATTCTAAACTGACGAAAGATTGTAAACTGTTCAATGTTCTGAGTGTCAATTTTTGAAATATTCATTGTATTTACGTTTTATCGTCTGTTTCTTGTAGGTTAGGTTAGGGTTCGACATAAATAATCAAGTAGTCACTTTATCGGGTTTGAATACCTATCAGATTACAATCTACAGGAAAATAATGCGTTAAATTGTAACCTTTCGACAGTTTAGAATCTCGCGAGTTAGATTATAATCTAACGGTTTTTACAATCTTACGGTGACATATACAACTCAGGATTAGGAAGTTGTAAATAGTTAGCAATCGTTTTACCGAAACTGCTAAATGTGTTTATGCCCATCTTTTGTGATATATATTTTTGTAAAAAAAAAACTCGGATTGCTGCATGGATCCGGGCGCAGTGCTATATATTTTTTGCAAATTTCTAAATATTTGCCTGTAATAGAAAATGTGCGGTTTGTTTTGGTTTTTGTATTATTTACATTGACTATAATTACAGTTTCATTTATTTGTACGTCGGTACAAAGCGTATAATTCTTGACGGCGGCATGCGCCCATAGTTCCGAATATTAGCGCAGTCTGAAACAATAATATATAATAAATATTGTAATTTATTCATCATATCACAAGGAAAATAACATTATAATGAAATAAGTAACTAACATACCTTTATGGCTAGATATAGTTGATCAGGCGCTTGGCTTAAAAATCTATTTATTTCATCAGGTGAAAACGTTTTCGATTTCTTCCCTGTATAGCCTTCTCCTTTACGTTTTAACAAGGTAATTAATTTTGAATATTTTGAGATATCCACGTTATGATTAATACTAAGCGTACTTTTGAGCATTGAGTAGAAGGTCCATAGGGATGAAGATTTAAATTTCTCTGATAGGTCTTGGAAATAAACTAAAAGTACTTCTTCAGAAAATGATTTACTACCCAATTGATATTTTCCAATTGATAAAATCTTGATACGCTTTTTCATAACGCCTTCTTGATTTTTCCGGTAGTAGTTTGTTGGAAATGTCTCTTGCAGCGTTTAAAATATCTGGCGGTGTGCTATCCTATCTTGAATCGTTCATTTTTTTGTTAACAAAACATTAAAAAAACGAAGAAAAATGGCGGGGAAAATAGGCATGATGACAGTATCCAAGAATCAATGAAATTACGAATTTAACTAATGAAATAGGATTCATGGATTATAAAAACCTTATTTATTTTTCTATTTCACGTGAGATTGTTATTTATTTTGATAAAATAAAACTATAAAATACAGCAATCCGCCATATTGTGTAAAACACCACTGAAGCGAATGACGTCACAATTGTTTTCGAGCTTTGACAATCGGCAAACAATCTCTATAAATACAGGTGTTTTAAATGTTTATCAAGTATTTTCGTGTTTTTTTTGTTTCCCAAACATCATTTCCATAATCTAGTTTTGTTTTACCGAATTCAAAATCAAGAAATTAAAAATCGTTAGCCAGGGATCAAGGAGTTACCAAAGCTACTAGCTCTAATTTGCCCAGGATTGATTTATTGATGCTGGGTGAGTATCTTGCATCAAACAAAGACTTTTGTTCAGCAGAATTTCGTAACGTCAAAACTTCCATGTAAGTACAATAATAACATAATAATTTATAGGTCCTAAACCCGTAAAATCTGCTATTTATATATAGTTATTAGAGGTTATGTTAATGAAATGTTGTTTTTTTAAAACTATACCGTAGGTATAACTTAATATGAGCGGTGAATGCCTAGTAACTATGACGTCTGCCTCCTATTCGGTGCGGTTCGATTCTTGGCACGCATCTCTAACTTTTCGCAGTTATTAGTGCTATATGCAAAACAGCATCACTTCATAGTATAAAACAAAGTCGCTTCCCGCTGTCTGTCCCTATGTATGCTTAGATCTTTAAAACTACGCATCGGATTTTAATGCGGTTTTTTTAATAGATAGAGTGATTCAAGAGGAAGATTTATATGTACTTTTTATCCCGGAAAATTAAGGAGTTCCCGCGGGAACCAAAAAACCTCAATCTACGCAGACGAAGTCGCGGGCATCAGCTAGTATTAGAATAAAGCAAAAACTTACGTCAAGTGATCTTCGCAGAAATAAGTAGTAGAATTTAGCCCTATAGCTGTAGGATCTCGCCGTGCAAGATTAAGCCACTTAGATCACATTGTTTTTTTAGTGGCGCGTGAATAAATAACTTGTTTGATGTGTTATCACACTGGGGGACCGCATACGACTTACACACTTTAGAATTCATATTATTCACACAAAATATCTAAATTGCTGTACGAAGACTTATTGTTTACTGCACACAGTACATTAGAGTACATTGGTAAAAACAGTAGTGACGTCACAAACGACGCCATGACACCCGCGAGCGTTTTGGCGTGATTTTTAAAATTTAAATTTCAAATGCCAATTTTATTTACTAAACCTTATTTTTCTGCTGAAATAAGATATTTTTTCGAAATAGTAGATACTTCCGAACATAATCTGACCATTTTTCAAAATCAGTCATCATGCCTATTCTAATAACCTAATTTTTTTTACAGCGCGCGGCGTTCTGGTAGTTATACGCGCGTGTATGACAATGTTTTTTTTTTGAAATTCGTATAGATGTTCTTTTTTTGCGTTGATGGAGGATGGACTTGATCCGGCACTAAATTAAAAATAAAATGAGTGAGACCCATAGATTATATCTGTAGGAAGAGTAAACGAGATGAAATAATATAATATCTGTTGGCTCTTTCACGTATGCGAATTTTTTGTTTGGACCCAGTTCATCGGCTCCCAACAAACATTAGCTGTCAAACTTATATAAGATTTCTTTAAAAAACTGTGTTTGTGACGCGTAATAATATAATTGAGTGAATTTATGTGAATTTTAGAACTGAAACCATATTATAATATGGGGCGTTGTTGTGTATTAGGTTGTACGAATCGTCCAGAACGAAAAATTGGAAACAACCTTTCATCGGTAAGTATGCTTGGTTGTCCAATTTTATCGAAGTATTTACTATAAATTTAATAGAAAACGTTCATTAAATTTGTTCTTAACTACTGCGTGTATTTGCCGATTAATAAACAAGTAAATTTTTTGCAATTTTCTTTTCTATATTACCCGACCAGAGTGAATATTACTATTATAACTCGTGACCGCCATTTTTAATGCTTCTTCTTAATTGTTTGGGGTTTCATAGAGTTAGGGATACCAAACTATGATTTATGGGTATACAGAAATTTACCCATAAATCCTATTTTCCTATCCTAATTCTCACATATATTAATGCTATTTTTCATTTCCAGCTTTACAAAAAAAACAGAAAATTCGAAATTTGTGGACTCTACTCACTGGAAGAGCAGTGAAAAACTGGCAACCAACTGAGAATGCTCGAATATGCTCCAAACATTTTGAATCTAATTGCTTTCGCAAAACAAAACATTTAACTTACGTGTGTCCAGATTCAATTCCAACACTTTTTATTCCTGTAAGTATACCAAAATACACACAATTTTGTAGAACGTTAAATTTCCTACAAGTTTGATAACACAAAAATTTTTGTATGTAAATTCGTTACAGAGATATGGCGCTTCGAAAAAATATTTTTAGAAAATTAAAAAAAATAAGTTAGAGAAAATGTTAATTAACCATACCTGAACAACATCCCAAAGTTTCATTAACTTCCGATTCTTTTCCCTCTGAAACTACCTGTCGCCTGGGCTAAAACAATTAATAAAGGGGTATTTCTGAATCGTCAAAATTAAAAAATATGATAATAATTAACTTTAACTTTTACCCCATAAACAATAATTTAAATTGATTTATTTTTATTTTTAGCTTCCAGAAGAAGATAATTCTATCACAGTTGAGCAACATAAAACAGTAGAAGTGGCTATGGAAGTTGAATCTTCATTGGCATGTTATTTTTTATAGTTGTTTTATTTCACGAAGGCTAGATCATTGCAAATTGCACTTTATGTTAATTTCATCATACATTCTTGCTGACCGGTCACGTGAAATCAAACTGTATTTAATCACAGTAAACAGATATCTGTTTACTGTGATTTAACAATATCAGTTTATTTCATTGTCTTGCATGTAATTTGAATATTAACTAATTTATTTAATTTCATACGCTTTTCAGGGTCTTCGTGAAGTTATTTTGGACACAGATCAAATGAGCACTTCAACTTGCACACCAATTAAAGTATTTGAGGTACCTATGGAAATTATTAGTAATTCTTTTGTAAGTTTAAAATAAATAATCAGACTTCTGTCATGCATCCAACATCTTGTTTTGTTGTACATAATATTATCTTGTATACTCATTTCCAGGTGGAAGATGGTATTTCAATCGCTGGACTTGCACCGCTGGAATTAGAAACGCCTAGGAAAAGAAAATTAAGGAAACAATTGAATAGAAAAACAATACTAGCTGAAAGCAGAAAAAGAAAATTAGCTGTGCTAAGATCGAGAACCTGGCGGTTGAAAAAGAAGACTGCAGAGCTGTCGAAAATTATAGAGCAATTAAAATCTCGTCATATGATAAATGAAGAGTCCGCTGCTATGTTGTATTCCATTGAACCAGCAAACAGACTTTTCAAAAAATTTCTTTGTAAAGATACCACAGCGAGAAAATATTCTCCTGAGATATTTAAGGAAGTTTGCCTTAACTCTGAATTTTATTAGCCCCTAGAGCTTATAATTATGTCAGAAATCAATTTAACACCTGTCTTCCTCACCCAGTAACACTGTCGCGATGGTACCAGTGCGTAGAGGGTGACCCAGGATTTAGTCAGGAGTCGTTAGAAGCTATCAAACTTCTCAATAGAGCTAACAGTGAAAAAAACCCATCACATAAATTACTTTGTGCTTTAAGCTTTGATGAAATGGCTATAAGGAAGTTCATAGATTTTGATGGAAAACAGTGTTTTGGATTTGTCAATTATGGCAATAATGTGGGGGAGTGACCAGTTAGCTAGAGAAGCCTTAGTTTTTATGATAACGTGTGTAAATGGCTCATGGAAGATACCACTGGGTTACTTCTTGATCGATGGTATTACCGCTGAACAAAAAGCTGGCTTAGTAAAGACGTGCATTGAAATGATGCGTGAATGTGGATTTGAAATTATTTCAGTAACGTTTGATGGATGCCCAACGAATTTTGCTATGGCCAACCTTCTTGGGTGAAATTTGAATATTTGTGAAATTGATTCTCCCTCTTTCCGCATTGGAGATAAAAAGGTGGTAATATTTCCGGATCCTTCACACATGTTAAAGTTGATTCGAAATACTTTAGGTCAAAAAGAAAAAAATACTGACGGACATGGTCGAACGAATTCTTGAGAGTATATAAAACTTCTTTTTGAGTTACAGGAGAATGAAGGGTTGCACTTGGGCAACAAGCTTAAAAAATCTCATGTCAATTTTACGAAACTTTAATGTATAGATTTAGGGATTACTAGAATAAAACACCGTTCGTTACGTGAATCGTGGAATCGGAGTGGCGGTCAACGACCTGACATTCGATTGTCACGACAAAACTTTATTTTATGAATACCTACATTACACCTCTGCCCCCCGATTAAGTAAGGAAATCGTAATCGTAGTCATCTGTCAAACGTATAATTTGACCTGTTTATGGAGGTCATAGATGCTTGCACGTCAAAATGCATGTATGTACTCCTTAAAAGGTTCGAGTTATACGTTATGAACTGTCAAATGAATACGATTGGCTTAGACAATTAGCCCTCTGGTCTTAATCGGAAATACAAATACTGACATTAGGTAGTATAACACGGTAAGTAGATACTTGTAACCAAGCGTACCTTAAAACTAAATTTATATGCAACCAAAACGTTCTACCTTCTTGCCAATCTCTTGGGACGATCTATGGCCTCAGCCACTCGAGGTGGAGATGACGGGTTCGGTACAGCAGTTGGGCTTTCACTTACTTGGGCTCCATCTGTTTATTTTGTTCATTGTCGCGATCCTGCAATGTATTAGACCCAGTCATCTCCGTCTCTACATTTTCTGAACTTGGTTCCAACATTGCATCCTCACCCTCTCCCTTTTCCTCAACCTCGTTTTCTGTTGGACAAGTAACACCAGACAACCGAGCTCTCTGTCTTATTTGATCCGAGTTACAAGTCGACCATTATCGCCCCCTACTGTGAATCTACGTGACCCTAATCTATCGGTGATGACGCCTTTCGTTCATTTGTCTTTATTTCCATAATCACGCACCCACACGGAATCACCACAGTCCAAATCGCGGGTCCTACCTCTAGCGTTTTGTACTTGCCGTTGCTGCGCCGCGTGCACCGTGTTCTCCAGGCCGCGCTCACCCCTCAGCAAGTCCAAACGCGACCGGAGCGCACGCCGCTGTAGCAACATAGCTGGAGTCTCGCCAGTTGTCGCATGTACCGAGTTCCTGTACGCTAGTAAAAATGTTTGTATAGCCGCTTCTACATCCGCGTTATCTCTGATCGCCTATTTTATCGATCTCTTACCGCGTTCTCGGCCGCACCATTGGACTGCGGATGGTATACCGGGGCAAAGGACTGACGAATGCCGTTTTTAATAAGGAATTCCTTGAGTTCGTTGCTAGAAAAAGGCGGTCCTCGGTCTGAGCATAATTCGACCAGCAGCTCAAAGCGAGCAAATGTCATTCTTAAAACCTTGATCACACTTGAAGCATTGGTACGAGGCATCTCGAAAAGCTCCAACCATTTCGAACTTGAGTCTATCAGACCGAGATATGTTTTACCCTGATATGGGCCTAGGAAATCGACGTGAATGCGTGACCACGGTGTCGTGTGGTACGGCCATGGCTGTGGTGGGGCCCGCGGTGGCGCTGATGCCTCTAACGCACACGCTTCACAACTTTGGACCGTCTCCTCCACGTCGGCATAGATATTCGGCCACCAAACGAAACTTCTCGCGATACCCTTCGATTTAACGATTCCCAAATGACCACTATGTATCTCTTTGAGAACTGTCGGCCGGAGCACACTCGGTATGACCATTCGATAACCCTACATAATACAGCCATACTCCATATACATTTCGTTGCGCCGTATGAAATAAGGTTTAAGATCGTCTTCCGGGCAAGTCGACGGCCAGCCTCCTTTTACATACGCATAAACCCTATTTAAAATGTTGTCCCTTACTGTTTCTTTTTTAACATTCTCGTTAGTAATCGGTAAGAATTCCTGTACAAAATTAGCAAAGTGATTTCATCGGCCACTCCATCCTTGCTAGGAGACGCGGGTAGCCGTGATAAACTGTCGGCGCAATTTCATAATTGTACCCCGCTAACAATACTGCCCACCGTTGCAGCCGCGAGGCAGCCATAATTGGAATACCTACTTTTTTGCCAAATATATGTGTTAACGGTTTGTGATCAGTTCGTAGCAGAAACTTCCTCCCGTATAAATACTGATGGTATTTCCCTAACCCGAACACGATCGCGAGCGCCTCCCTATATAATTGCGAATAGGCTCGCTCGGCCGCGGTGAGTGAGCGCGACGCGTACGCCACAGGCCACTCGCCCGCCGCCGTCACGTGGGACAACACCGCGCCCACGCCCACACTGCTGGCGTCCGCCGTCAGCACCAGCGGTAGTTCCATCAAATAATGCGTCAACACCTCGCTACAACTCAATAAGTCCTTAATTTTCTGAAATGCTTTTTGGCAGCTATCATTCCAAACAAATTGAACTCCCTTTTTTAATAGATTGTAAAGCGGTGATAAAAATGTGCTCACATTATTTATGAATTTAGCGTAATACATGACCATGCCTATAAATAATAATAATAATAATAAATCTTTATTTGTTCCAAAATAATTAGTAGGTACAAAGTTTCTTAAATTACCCTAGACCCCCAAACTAGGATGGCCCGTATCTTGGGGGTCAGTCTCTTCCCAGTAATTGTGCAATACTTATATAATAGGTAATTTATTAGAAGCAGGAACTGAAGAATGGTAACTAACTTAATTATATGAATTTACAAAATAACAAACAACTAATCCTAAGTGAATGTGTGAGTGTGTGTGTGTGTGAGTGCGTTTGTGTGTGCGTGTGTGTGTGTGTGTGTTATTTTTGTACGAAAATACAATCTAAGCGCATAAACTTTTAATTAGTTTTTCAGTGGCTTCGTAATTAAGGTTATTTAACTTGTAAAAAAGTTTATTTCTAAGTCCATATCTATTAGTACGTACAATCTTGAGCTTATTATTAATATTTTTATATAGAAATGGTCCCAGGTAGTTAAATTGGCGCTGCGAAAATGCACTGAATGTTCGGGGAATATGGATGATATCTGGTCGACGTCGAGGAGTATTGTCAGGTGGTGGGATTTTGTGAGACCGGTGGTATCTTGTAACACATCTTTCTATATACAGCTGCCTTACTGTGAGTAATTTAGAGTCTTGATATAGTGTCGCTGTGGGGAATCTACGAGGCTTACCTAGCATGACTTTTATGATTGCCCTTTGGGCTCTTTTCACTTCAATCATGTGTGAGGTGGCTGCTCCTCCCCACGCTGATATGCAGTAGATCAAAAAGGATTGGCATAGGGCTTTGTAAACCTGTGTTATTAATTTTTTATTAGCAACATCACGGAGGTTTCTAAACACCGGGATCAGCCTTCTGACTCTATTAGCAAGAGTTGTAATATGGGGGTGCCAGTTCAGGTTTTCATCAATGATAACTCCCAAATACTTCATGGTTGACTCTTTATCAAGGACTTCGCAGGAACAGGCATTCAGTGGGTTTTCTGATGTGTTGCATGGGTATGTGTGCAGCTTAAGTGTGAAGTCAGAGGGTGGTTGGGTGGCTTGTGAGATACTAAAGCAAATGTACTTAGTTTTTTGGGCATTTATAGTAAGTAGATTATTTTCTAGCGTTTTAGTGATCCTGCTTAGTCCCTTTTCAGCTGTCCTGCGAGCCTCGTCCCACGTTTTCCCATGAAATATTATGGCAGTGTCATCGGCAAACGCGAACAGTTGGGCATCTTCCAAAGCCGTCTGACAGATTTCATTGGCATACACCACACACGTCCGAGCGTGCTTCCTTAGGGTATACCATGTGTGACGTTTTGGGAATTGCTATTATGGTCCGAGACTTTAACTTTTTGACTCCTGTCTTTGAGATAGTCATTGAACCAGGCAAGTGGAGTTCCTCGTATTCCAAGACCTTCCATTTTTCGGATAAGAAGAGGTATGGACACTGTATCGAACGCCTTTTTGAGGTCAAGGAATACCCCTACGCATTTGTTTATCTTGTCCAAATGCTTAGTGACTGTACTGGATAAGGCGATTACAGCATCTTCCGTAGACATTTTCGCTCTGAAACCATATTGGTTGCTTGCAGTTAGGTTATGGCGTTCAAGATAGCTTACAGGTCTGGAATTAACCACCTTCTCCAATACCTTACTAAGGGCTCTTAAAAGCGAAATTGGCCTATAGTTTGAAACCGACAATTTGTATCCACTTTTGTGGATTGGAACAATAATTGCCTGTTTGAATAATGTAGGGAAGGTACCTGTCGCCAAGCTGAGGTTGCAAAGGTGATCGATAGGGGAGCTCAAGGTTTCACGGAATCTTCTCAAGAGAGCCGTGGAGACACCGTCATCACCAGGGGCACAGCGAATTTTAAGGTTTCCAAGTATACCTTTGATTTCGCTTGGATCTGTGGGATTCAGCATCATCGAATTCCCATTATGGGCTTGAATCTTCTGTAGTGATGTTAACTGTTCTTCCGATTTGTTAGTTTTCCTTAATATTTCGTCTGCAAGTGAGCTTCCTACGTTAATGAAGTAGTTGTTAACTATTTCTAGGGACTCTGTTGGGTTGGACGCGAGACTAAATAATTCGTTAGCCATGTTTTTTGCGGGGTTAGATGACATATTTCTTTTAGAATTTCCCAGGTGTCCTTTTTCTTGCCGATTTGTTGTTGTAGTTTATTTTGATAATAAGTTATTTTTAAGTTTTTGGTTATTTTTTTACATATATTTCTATAATTTAAGTATTTTGTTTTTAGTTCCGCGCTCTCAGGAATTTTTTTAGAAATTGCATGGAGACGATCCTGCTTTTTGATGCATTTAATAATACCATAGGTGATCCAGGGTTTGAGTGGCCTTTTTCTGCGTGAAATTATAATGGTATCAGTATACTTGAGTATTACTTCCTGTAGTATGTTGGTAATCACTTGAGCTGCTTTGTTGGTGTCAGTAATTGATAGAAAATCCGACCAATCATATTCCTCTAAATATTTCTTAATTCCTTCATAGTCGGTTTTGGTTCTGGTGTATGTACCTTGGTCAGATTTTCGGGGTGTTGGGAATCCTTGTATAGATAGTAATACCGGCAAGTGGTCTGTCGTGTCTGTATTTAAAACATAGCATTTGGATTTCCCTACCAGTTTGATCATGAAATGATCAAGACATGTCTTTCCGTGCGTTGGAATATTGACTGCAGAAGTTAGTCCGTGTGAACTTATAACATCTAAGTATTCCGAAGTTATTTTGTTACTTAGGTTTAGCAAATCAATACTTATGTCACCTGTCAAAACGATGTTACGAGACCTAGTTGTAGTCAAGGTAGTATCTAAGGATTCTATAAATGGCCGAGTATCCTTAAAACAGTATGGTCTACCGAGAATGGTCATATTCCCTATCTTGGCGGCCAGACAATTAGCTTCCTTTATATTTCTTTCACAGACGTACGCGGGAATATCAGATTTGATGTACATCATGACTCCATCGTTTTGGTTAAAGCTACGCTTTGTATAATATACGTTATAACCATCTATTAGAGGGGCGATAGTTGATTCATTACACCAGCATTCCGTTAGAATCATGATATCTGGATGAACTCTAAGTTGTGAAATAAAAATAAGGAAGCTATCAAGATTTTTGTTTATACTACGAATATTAAACGATATAATATTAAAATTATTGGTACCATCCAGAGATAGTTCTTTCGACTCATCTATTAAACTACAAGGAATTTTACACGTATCGTCAATGTCAACATGAACTGGTAGACTATTGAATGTTGAGATGAAAAATATAATATGTGTTCATAATCACAAGTTGGCTAATACAATCGCTTTCATGCAAGGTAGAGTGGTTTCTAAACTCCTTTGGCACAGATGTGTATACGTTTATTAATGGTAAATAATACTCTAATGAGGTGTGGACGTATAACTCTGACGGAAGATTTGATAGAATAGTATATTGTTTATCAGAGTGTTTAAGAGTGGATTGTGTGTAACTGTGTGTATGTCTTGCAGCTTGGGTATGTGTGAAGTAGAGTGTGTTGTTAGAGTGTCTTGTACTGAATATTATCATGAGTTTAGCCTGGGTGATTTTTAACTGGATGTGCAAAATATTATGGATGTTGTGTTCTATATAATTATATGGCATAGAGTACATAAAATCTAAAAAATTAAGTTTCGTGGTCGCAATATCACGATGTGTACTAAGAATGTATGCTAGAGTTATAAAAACTATACAGTAAGGTGGCAGTGTATAATAACATAATGGCACTCTTTGTTTGAGTTTGAACAAAATATCATCAACAATTATTACCAGCTTCGCAACACGAGAGGTAGCGATATTACGCCCACTATACCTTGATTTTAAGATCGTCGAGATGCTTTTCATTACTAACCACGATGAAACGGTCGCCTTCTCGTTTCCGCAGGAAGACTTTACCACGTGAGCACCAGCAGAAATTGTAATCGAAGGTTCTTGCAAATTCTCTGCTTTGAAAAAACAGCTTACTTGTCTTTGCTGTCAGGTGCTCTGTAATGTAAATTGGCTTATGCGGAGTCGAATCGAAACCGAGATGTTGGGTATTCAGTTTACCATTAGCCTTGCTGAATTTCTTCACCGACTCAAGTACTTCCTCTTTGCGTAGAACTGAAGTAAATTTGACCAGTATCGGGGGTGTTCCTTCTTTTTTAATAGGAATTCTATAAACGTCATAAATTTCTGTAGTCTGGATGTTAAGCTTAAGGGCGGACCCAATGCTGGATGTGACTTTTATTAGGTCGGCCTTGGTTTCGCCTTGCTTTTTTGGGATGTTCTTTATTTCAACTGTCGATGCTCGTGTGTTCTTTTCCAGGCTCTCAACCTTCTCCTCCAAGCTGCGAATATACATTTTGCTATCGTCCTTTTCCTTTAGGATCTGGTCGAACTTTTCTTTCATCTCATCGTATTTCGATGACATAAACTCCATGGACTTAGCTAACTCGGAATTCGTCTTGCTAATTTCGAGGTTCTGCTTTTTTAATTGTATGTAGTTTAGAAAACTTACTGTCAAATATTTCGGTCAATTCTTCTTTGAACGCAGTGAACAGCTCGTTCATTCCCAATCCTCGTTCGATCCGCCGTTTTGGTCTTCGGCCTCCAATGGCACTCGCTTCGCTTGCAGAATCGCTTGCTACAGTCACGTCTGACTCCGAGGTACCGGTTTGAGTGATTTTTATTGCAGGTAAATCTGGTCGTTGCATTTTAAATCAGTACCGCGGCACCAGGGCGACAGAATTCGGTAGGTGTGTTACTGGTCAACGTACGAAGCGAGCGGCGTAGGTAAACAGCTCCAAGCAAGATGGCTTCGCTTCGGGGCGGCGCTTGCGCAGCTATAGATAACGCCCCCAGCAAAGATGGCTGCACTGTTGGGCGGTGCTTATTTCTTCAACTCTAAACTCCTCACTAGCTATGCACTCCTATTTTTATACTTTAATTTTAGGGAACTTTTATTTTAATTAGGATTTATATTAAAGACTGACAATAAAGTTAGGCACGTCTGCTCGTGAACGAGGTCCGGGGGGAAGGAAATGCTTTCAAATCCGATATATTTGTAGGTGCAGGTGTATTGCGTATAGCCTTGACCTTATCGGGGCAAGTGTGCACTCCTTCTCTACTGATTACATAACCTAGGTACTTAACTGATGGCTTAAAAAAATTGCATTTTTCTTTTTCCTCTTAACCCATATTTCTCTAATCTTCCGAAAACCTTATGCAAGTTATCCGTGTGTTCCTCGGTCGTCCTGCCGGTAATAATTATATCATCGATAAATACCCCTACGTGCTCTAATCCGTCAAATAATTGTTCCAACCGCTTTTGAAAAATAGCCGGACTGAACGAAAGGCCACACACTAACCGATTATACCTAAATAAACCCTTGTGTGTGTTAATGACCGTATATTTACTGGAATCGTCACATTACAATATCTGGAACTGAAAACACTCAAATTGAAATCATTGGAACTTATATTATGCACGTCTTTGATATTTAAACATGGTATTGTTACATTTAATTCTGCCATCCATTGCCTTCCTAACAGCATTGATTTTCCATTTTTTACAATATACAAATCTAATAGTTTCTCAGTTTCCTTATATTTTACCAATGGCGTGATTTTACCGAGTGGTTTTACGATTTCTCCCGTATAATATCGTAGAGCTAACCTACATTGTTTAATAATTAAATCACTAAAATGTTTATTATACACCTCTTCGCTTATACAAGACACTGCGTTTCCCGTGTCACATTCCATTGTCACGGCCTTGCTATGTATTACAATTGGAATGAGAATAGGTTTACAATCTGAGATAGTTACTTTATTAATGTCAATTAAAATTACCTCATCGCTAGTGTCGCTGCCCTGACCGTCACGGTCGTCATCATTTTGACCTTGCGTCACTTTCACAGTGTGATGAGCCGCCAGGTTAGGGCACACGCGCCGGATGTGGCCTCGTCGCATACACACCCTGCACACATAGTCCTTAAACGCACATCCTGACTCCTCATGCTGCCCACCACACGCTCGACAGGCTTGCTGTGGCCGCGGCCGTCCAGCCGCACCACCACTCGCGCGCGCCGCTACGCTGTCCCCGAGCTGCGGTTGCGGGCCGCCGAGCGCGCCCGTACACCACTTGGCACTCCACTACACTCGCCTCGCCCACCAACTTCGCGTTCCCCACGACCCCATCGCCGCATCCTTCTCCGCCGCTTCCAAACTAACGGCTAGGTTATAGGCCTTTGCGACATCCAATTTACTCTCCGCAAACAGACGCTGGCGAATGGTCTCGCTTTTGATTCCGCAAACCAACTGATCACGCAAACTTTCCTGTAATCCGCTGCCAAATTCACAATTTTTCGTCATTTTTTTTAAAACTGCCACATATTCTGCGATACTTTCCGTCTCGCCTTGTTTCCTGTGCCGAAATTTGTACCTTTCCGTTAACTCACTCGGCTTCGGTTGAAGATGATTCGCCATTATTGTTGTTAATTCCTTGAAGGATTTTGTATTTGGTTTATCGGGCGTGCACAAACTTACTAATAGTTCATAGCTTTCTGCTCCCATAACTGTA
Organism: Erebia palarica; assembly: GCA_964035005.1. NCBI lineage: Eukaryota > Metazoa > Arthropoda > Insecta > Lepidoptera > Nymphalidae > Erebia > Erebia palarica. The sequence goes on from OZ035983.1 coordinate 34,205,557, forward strand.
ATTAGCGTAGGCACTTGTAAATCTGATGCAATCTTGTTAACCAAAAAGTACTGTTCAATGCGTTCCACGTATAACTTCCAGTTATCGCTTTGTACTTTAAATTCAGCAATTTTCCCAATCGACATTTCGTACCACACACAAAAAGAAAAAAAAACACGCGTGAGACTTGTTAGATAGGCCTCGTCGCCACTTTAATATCTAGATTTAGGGATTACTAGAATAAAACACCGTTCGTTACGTGAATCGTGGAATCGGAATGGCGGCACAGATTAGGTACTAGAATGGCGGTCAACGACCTGACATTCGATTGTCACGACAAAACTTTATTTTATGAATACCTACATTACAGAAACAAATAATGAAGGTAAAATTGGCAGCCCAAGTTTTTAGTGAGTCTGTTGCCGATCCGATAGAGTTTTGTTCTAATGAACTTAATATTGATAATTTCCGAAAATCTGAAGCAACAATTGAGTTCATTCGGAAATAAATATATTAACTTATTCCAAACTTAATACAAGAAATAAATATATTAACTTATTCCAACCCTGAAGTGGCAATCAATAAAACAACTGATAGGAGTAGATTAATTGAAGATTCTATTGATGACTCTGGGAACAACATCTGTGGAGATATAGATTTGATGCGAACCATGGAAGATCATGATTACTTGACAGATCCAAGCAGATTAACAGAGTTCTCAAGACAAGTCATAATCTATATTGGTGGTTTTGTTGTCCACAAACTTCAAAAAGAATTGAAATGCCAGGAATGTATATCTGCCTTAATATCAGAAAAATATACAAGTTTACAATTGAAAAAGGATAAAGGTGGATTGCACTATCCCAGCAATTATGTTGTCTCTATTTGCAAAATAAGTGAAAAAATATTTCGCCAAAACAAAAGTCTGAGTAAAAGAAATATTTTTCATGCTATTTTACAGGAATGTCTCAGGAAGTGCTTGAATGTCAAATTATTTTGTCAACTTGCGCATCATTTCCATAGTCAATCATTTCTAGACTGTCATTTTCCACTTATAATTAAAGCAATCTGTTTAAAGTATAGTATAAAAGTGAAAATACATTTCGCAACAAAGAAAATATCTGAAGAGGATAACAAGATTCGAAACTTTTATAATAAATTGATTTTATTTAATGGCCAGTGACGATTTTACTTTCGAAATTAAAAAAAAAATATTAATTTAATGAACTGTTTTTTTGTATTTTTAGCTTATCAGACTCCACTTCCATCCGCTTTTTTCGGCTATTTTTCATTCTTATTCCGTGCATAAGTAAATGGTAGAATTATATATATCAATGGGTTTTTATTTGAAACTTTCCCATACTGATGGGTAATAAACCATCAATATGGGTAAAATTTATCGCTATTTCATTCGGTATACGTTACTAGCAAATCCTCCATCAACGTTTTTTTGTAATTCATACAGATACCACGCATCAAGCAGATGTGGCTGTCTGTTGAGTAAACCCTTTGCGCAGAGGGGATCGAAAAAAAACAAAGGAGTGTTGTTATGAAATTCAGTACAACATTACTTATCCCGTTTGGATGATGTTATGGTTATTAGGACATTGGGTGTTTTAATGTTGGCAACTAGCTAACTGTTACAGAACCTGTTATAGAGGATTTATAGCATGGGAGTAGATAAATCACTAAACAAATGGAACAAGAAAAAAAAAAAGTTACCTGCAAGCTACTCTGTATATGCGCTATCCGGATTAAGTCCTGATCCGGCACGTATGAGCCGGGCACTGCCAACTCCAGGTCCCGGCAGTTGAGCAGTCGAGGACTCACAAACTGCAGTTCTAGTGACGCCAGCTGCGTTAGCTGGCGGCTTATGCGCCGGAACACATGGTAATACAGGTCCCAGGCTTGGTTGAGGTCGCGAACCAACCCTGACTCCTGGGGTAAAGTAAAACAAGCCAATCAGTAAAAAAAATGTACTGTATTAAATACCTTTCCCATGACATATATTTGACGACTTTGGAACCAAGAATCTGTTCCACATGAATGAATTTATGTAATTTTTAGGTTTTCAATTCAGTTTTCAAAAGAGAAACATATTTATAAATAACGTCAAAATCAGTTATTTTTATGGATAAAGAAACATTTAAAATCCATCCAAAGCTCCTTACCTTAAATCGGTTACACCATTCCTGTGCCTCGTTCAAATCCCTCCCATATGCTTGACTGAAAGACGCTTCCTTCGATGTCTTTGGACCCCTTTCCAACATCGCATGTAATGGTTCCAAAGTTTTAAACATAGCTTTAACGTCGTGCTCACTGAAATACAATCTAGAAGCTTCTTCCAAAGCCTCGTGCCATTGCTCGTGCCACAATATAGCAACTCGAATGAGTTCCTCAGATATCATAGCAGCCTGGTTTACCAAATTACTCGAATGAGTACACATCGACTTCAGAATTTGATTTGCCGCATTCTTACGATCCACGAACGACGATTTTGACGCCACTGTCAATGGATAAACTAAAGCTTGAGGATGCGATTTGCCAATATCAATGAGCAGGGAATGAATTAGTTTTCCAACTAAAGCTCTGGGAGTATCAATTCTAGCGATAAGTTGAGGTATGACTTGAAGCCACACATTAATCTCTATAGTCCTTATTCCTTCGACCAAGGCTTCATGAACGGCCGGGTGGTGTCCGTAATCGAACCACAGTGTGAGCAATCTCAATGTATCTTGCAAAGAACTTCCTTGAGATAAGTTTATCGATTTGAAGAATCCCTCGACTGCGGGCACTGTATGTGTTTGAATGTACTCAGTAACGGATTTGGTCTCTTCGGCATTCGATGTATCTACTTCCTGGTGTTTGTAAAAGAGAACTGTTTCGAAATTCATGTAAGCCCACGCGTGCCAGGCTTTGTACCAATCGGATGCTAAGGTAGTGGCGGCTGAATAGTTTCGTAATATTTCAGGAATGGACTGTTTATTGATGCCCAGTAACGATTCGCACCAGGATCCCAGCTTCAAGTGGCAACGGGCGACCAGTCTGCAATGCTCTGCGTCTCCCGTCTCTACAGTATCGACGTAGCGTTGGAGTTGATCGTATGCTAATTGCTTGTCTCCAGCGACCCAAAGGTGTTTAGCGTATGCGAGCGTAAGCCTAGGCCTTTGAGTCGGAAGAGGCTTATCCCGATTCTCATTGGGATCCATTCCAAGGAGCATTACTAAAGTTTTATGCGCTTGCCGCGGCGCTCCACTTTTCCTGCAAAGTGAAGCGAATTTTAGCCACGTCGCCATATCTTCCTGAGGCGTCAAAACTAAACCCCGCACTTGCAAAATTTTGCGCCAATCTTCTACTAATCTCTGTCCGCCTTGGAGCCTCGTCCACCAAGCTTGTTTAATAGATTCTCTCCTTTCTGGAACCAACTTGTACGTAATCACTTCCTCTAATTCTGCGAGCAATTGAGCATTCACTAAAGCTCCATATGCTCTTTGATAGCTTTCCCCGGCCATTGCTGTCAATTCTGAGTCCAAAAGCGTTCGTGCTTGATCAATATACAATTTCGACGAAACATAGTCTTCATTATGAATATTTAGAACGGCTCTGTAAAAAGCTCCATCTTGGGTATTGTCCGGTAAGAAGTTCACATATTTAACCATGGAATCCCATTCGTTTAATCCCCAAGCAGCTGCAGCGGCTAACCTTGCGGCTTTGAATTTTTCCTCGTCGCGCATTCTCGTCCAACGCTTAGACACGGTATTATACAACTCCGTCCACTCGCCTAGGGCTTCATAACAGCGCATTTCCCCTAGATAGGCCTCCATATTATCATCGTCCCCTACTAATTTTGCGCCATACAGATTTAAAGCCTTTTCCCAGTTGTGTAGTTTTTCGTACCACCGTATTTGAACTTTGAGGTTAGTATCGCCGGCTTCCCGTTGAGCCATTACACGTTCCAGTAATCCTTCGGCGGCCTCTTTTTGCTGTAATTTATTATTGATGTGTATTAACGCTTCTACGACTTGAGAGGTTGCCCCGTTTCGGAATTCTTCCTCCTGCAAAATTATCAGTTTTTAATAGACTTTAGATTCGAAATCTGTGGTGAAACAAAAGTTAAAGCCAAGTACAGCGCTCGATTGATAATACTTACGCCGCGTATAGTTTTCAGACACATTTGAATGGCAATCAGAAAACATACAAACCTTATAATGTAGAGCCTTAGCATACGCTCTGCAATGCATAGCCCTTTCCCCTAATAGCTGTGTAGAAATCGGCAAGGCCCCTCCTTCGCAATGCTCCATAAACTCCGCTAGGTTCAGTACCGTATGAGCGAGTTCGGGAGCATCGGGTGCGGTCAAGGCTTGCTCTAAAGCGTTGGAGAGTTCCGTACGTGAAGTGTTATCGAGCTCTGTCCAACACGAAACGAACGCCGCGTTGAATAGATCGCGTAGTAACTGGGAATAATTGTGTGCTAGAGTACGACACGCCCTGAAAAGTTTTACATTAATATTATAGTGTGGAAAGTCAGCCGTTTCTCTATTAGATACCAGATCAAAAACAAGAAACAAATAAAAATCTGACACGAGACTTTGCCTTATTACAAATAATGTTTTACTTTTATTTCAAACAGGTTTAGCCACCCACTGATTCTGACTGACACTGACGAAGAATTCCTATGTCAAATCCAAATCGGGCATTGCCAAAAATTTTATCAAATTATATTATATCGGGACAGTTATTTTTACAATATAAATACATTACTTAAAATTAATTCAACTGATTAACTTTTAATGGATATTTCATAAAGTTCTTACCTTAAAGCTGGACTGGGAGACTCAGTTATCAGGCCTATGCTGAAGGGTCGCAGCCATTCTAGCCAGTCGTCCTTAGACACTCGACTGCTCACCGTCCACGCCACTTTGAGACTGTGCGCGTTGACGTAAAGCTTGCGACTTGAATGCGACGGGTCGCACGCTACTATACGCGTCTAAATCAACAAACATTGAAAACTAATGAGGGTAACTAAACAAGGAACCCTTAACCCCCATCATCATCATCATCATCTTCTCCCTTAAATAAGTATCGGGTATTTCCGACTAGAAATTCTTAGTACTAGCCCGGAGTTAGGAAGTTGGCGATGATTCACCGCCGTGCCTCGGAGTGCACGTTAAGCCGTCGGTCCCGGTTATTTTCACTAACATGATAATCGTCGTCAAAGCCCCTCAACTCGCATTGGAGCAGCGTGGTGGGTTTAATCTCTAACTCCCTCTCTTCTAAGAGAGTGGAGGCCTGTGCCTAGCAGGGGTACTTTAATGGGGTGTAGTGGTGGGGGTGGTGGTGATGGTTTTCAGTCATTTTGAAAATCGAAGAGCCGTAAAATTAAAATTACGCATATTTATTGAAATTTGTTACCGCTACACCGTGGCACGTTGAAACAGTGTAAATATAACACACTAGCAGATGCCCGCGACTTCGTCAGCGAGAAATAAGTTTTTTAAATTCCCACGGGAACTCCCTAATTTTTCGGGTTAATATATAGCCTATGACACTCACAAATAATGTGCCTTTCTATTGGTACCAGAATTTTCAAAATAGGTTCAGTAGATCCAGAGATTACCCCCTACAACCTCACAAACTTTACTTCTTTATAATATTAGTATTACCTCTTGATTACTATTTCTAGGCTTTCGTCTGGTGCTCTGCAAGAAATCGTCCACTGATAATGTTGTATTTGATTGCAACTTTGAAAGCATCAGTTCGTAATTGTGGTGTTGTATTCTGTGCTTTATAATAACTTTCTGAACTAGAGGTATGAAATCATTGTATTTCCGACCCAGTTGGATGATCAAAGCGCATAATGTGTCCATTGCTGTGGTACGAAGTGGGGGGCAAGTGTCCAAACTTCTAACAAGAGGGTGAATTATTCTAGATATGAGTTCACTGTAATTCAACGAGTCCGAGAGATAGTCGACCGTTTCCATAGCAACTTTTGCTACCGGAATAGGGCAGTCAGACGCGTCAAACAACTTCACTATCGACGGAATCACCAAATGCATGTAATCATCGAGGTTGTCCTCAAACTTTTGTAGCGCGTATAGAAGTTTCTCAGTAACAAATCTGTCTTTGCTCGTATCATGAGCGAGCACGCGTAGTATTTGCGGCATCAGTTGCGGCAAATATACTTTGAACTCGGATCCGAGAGCCCACGCGATATGTTCAACCAGTAATATTAAAGTCGGTTGCAATGGACTGTTTGGAGTCCAAAACTCCTTGATCAGTTCGAAAATGTTATCCAAATAGTTCCGAATATGGTGCTTAACTATAGCAATAAGTTTGGCTAGTTGCGTAAAGAGAAATTCTCTAAAGTTGTTATTATTTTCGGTCGCTCGTGCTACGTAGAGTAGACTGGGAGTTACGCGTGAGATATAAGGCACGCATTTTATACCAAGGGACTGGAATATTGCCGTTACAGCTTCAACGACATTCTTGTGATGTTGCTGCAGAGTTGGATCGCGTAGAATACGCATTAGAGTCGATATGACAATCGCTGGATAATATTCATCCAGAACAGGTGAAGACATGTTCACAAGCATTTCACTTGTCGTCATATCGAAGTTGCTCTCTTCTGCCTTGCTATCAGCGACTGGCACTAAGCTAGAATCGGGCTGTCCATCGATTAATCCTCTCGTCACCTTGTGTTTGTAAGGATCTAATGCGCCTAGAAGTCCCAAGACACGAATCGTTTCACGCCTGTCTTTAGGCTGCTGTTCCGTTTTCAAGAAGTTTAGCAAAACGTCCATTAAATTGGGGTGTTCAGTATAGGGTGTAACGACGTAACCCGTTGCACTTATAAGCTGACCGAAAGCCCATAGAGCGACACTCCTTTTCTCTGTTGCGGAGGCATCGGATAGTAAGTCGAGAAGAATTGTTAAGAGTTCAGGCAAACATTTTTTTAAACCACTATTGTCGCCATGGACATCAGCCAAGTCTCCTACGGCTTTCAAAACACTGATTACTACCCCAGGATTTAAATCGGACTCCTTTAATTTAGGTACAAGGACATTGAGGATAGTTTCCATGTACGGTTTAACAAGTTTTGGAGCATGTAGAATGAGATTATCCAACATCCTAGCTGCCTGCTCTTTATTTCTGCTCATCCCAGAATGTTCGAGTTCAGTTAGAAACTGTATTAAAGTTTTGCGAAGTCCAGGCATAACATACGCGGGATTGACCGAACTGAGGCGGCCGATAGTACAAATCGCTAGCTCCCGAATTTCTAAATGTTCATCGTTCATTGCAATGAAAAGGAAGCTTAAATTTTCAATCTGTGCTAAATGTGTATCGAAAATTTTCGTCAAGGATTCCAGAACCCAGTATCGCACTTCGTAATCTGGATCTGTGACGGATACAACCAACATTTTACCAACAACTTCAGCAGTAAGCATAGTAAGTGTTCTGGAGGGTGTTTCCCTAGTTCTAACCGTAGCATCAGCGAGTAATTTCGCTGCGGTTTTAACAGCTTCTACTCTGATTTCCTGTTGATCGCTCTGTAACAAGTGATCGGCGCATCGTCGAACGAAAGTTAGTAAGCTGTGTTGCCCCACAAAATGGAATGTTCCAAGTGTTCTCAATGCAAGAACAATACTTGCAGTATCCTGTTGCTCTATCGCGAGACCCATAGTGCTCTGCTGTTCTAAGCTTCGCGGAACGCCAGGGTGCAAGAAAGGTTTATTCCGTAATACTTGCGAGAGCATGTTAAGGAGGCCCTCGGAGATTTCACTCTTGAGTGAAGGTAAGTTTTGGCATAATTCCTTTAAACATATAGTCAAAGATGGACTTAAACCGGTCACAAACATTGCATCTAGTAATTCTTTAATATCCGCAACCACAAGATCTTTGACTGCACTACTGAGGAGAGTGATGCATGCAAAAATGGACGGATCAATCCACATTTTCTTTTTGGTTTGTGTATCTCTTACAGGCAGAGCTTGTTTGATTACATCCATTATTTTTGGAATGTAGTTCTTTATATCGCCTTCTATTGCTGCCGCCATTAGACCTAATGTAGTGAAGGCCATGTTCCTATCTTTCTCCCTACTCTTTATTGAATTAAGTAAGTAATGCATGGTAGTGTGCAAGTACTTCCTTAAAAACAACTCTTTATTGAAAGCAGCTAGCCTCGGAATTATAATCAGCAGAGTTTGAGGTACACCTTGGGTTTTAAGAAGCCTCTGACAAGACATTACATCTGAAATAGAATTATTCAATATTAAGAAGTATAGAAATTAATAAATAGACTAGGAAACTAACATTTACTACAGTAAGTTATACAGTAAGCTGTATGTTATAGCTTCAGTAAGTATCAAAAAATGCTGTAGTTGGAAGTTCATTTTCTCGAAGCTGTATTCTTCAAGAATGTAGTCCATTGAATAAGATGTATAGAACAACTCTGAATAAGAATTGTTTTCTATTTGGCTTGCAAACTTAATAATAAAACTTTAGCTCTATTGTGTAAAACCAAAATTGTAAACCAATACACTGTAGCAATATTGTTTTCATAATAAGGATCTTAGTTGGCAAGTTAGCAAATTTATTTGTTTGGGACTATAGTGTTTAAAAAACCTATCAATCTGGTTTGGTGAAGGGGTTGCATTCTACACATTTCAATTAAATTGTGTTGCACATAGTTCAAATTTTTATTTATGTGGATGTGGCTTAAGCTAAAACACTCTATTCATTAAAACGAACCTTGACAAATTCTCTCAATTTTCTCCATCAACAATTTCTTACACACTTCTGATTCATAATTTGGGACTGGATACTGAACATTTTCAGTCTTGAAACCATCGCACAAGTACCCTCTCTTCACAGACGGACTGTGGAGCTTCGAACTTATAAATATTATATCATCTGACACTGTAATATCCTTTTGAGTATCTAGGCTTCGCATTAGATGGGTGTATTTCTTCTCCCACACAGCATTTGAACATCTTAACAACTCATTCAGTATAAGTAGACCTCCGTGAACCTTATCTTCTTTGGTAATACCCTTTTCCCTGATAGGGAGCTCTTCAAATGAGAGTACAGCTTCCTCATAACACTGCATATACCATTGCGGTTTTGCTGTTGACTGTTTTGCCGTCTCCCGCTGAGCAGTTACAACTAAACCAGCTCTTAATGCTTTTGCCGCTGCTTCTCTAATTTGTTGCTTAGGATCTTTTAAAGCTATTAAAATGTGATCGAAAAATCCAGACACTTGCTGGTAAAAGTATGTTGGCATGGCAATAGCTAATTCCTTTAGAAGCAAAACAGCTGAATGCCTCCGACCTTCATTTCTCTCTTCTGATAACCATTCAAAAGCTCTTTTAACTTCAAATTCTACATATTCTGCTCTTTTCACACCCGACACAGTGGCTAGGCGTCCAACAGTTTTAGCGGCCAGTTCCATTACACCTACATCAGAAGAGGGTAGGAGGTTTCTCAAATAGTTGGCAAATCTTGTTATTCTGGTTTTTGTTGTATCGCAATCACCTCCAATGAGACACACTGAAAGCAAATATCTTATTTTTATCCATCTATATTCTATCCTAACTTATTTATTCAAAATACTATAGCACCTATTCATACTTACATAATATTATAATGTTTTAAATGTTTGACTAACAAAATAGAATGCACTGCACTAACATCCAAGCTAATGTTATAAATGCAAAAGTGTGTCTGTCTGTCTGCTACACTTTAAAGGCCCATCTGTTCAACTGATTTTGACAAAATTTGGTACAAAGGCTACATCGCGGAAACATTATATGATCAGATCAAACCTTGCTACAGTTCATTAGGAATCACTTTTATCTGAACTCTGTTCTAGCTAAAATAAAATTTAAGCCGACTAAAAAGTTAAACCCAATGGCCGCAATACCAATAACAATCTATGATAATCTTGACAACAGGCTAATAAATTAATACGCTATAGTAAGACCTTTCAGTATGATACGTAGGTAAGCATGAGTGCTATAAGATATTTTACAATTTAAATACCTATGGCGAGTACACCGCCTTTCTTCTCGTGAACATCGTTGCTGGAAACCATCTCAAATATTTGGTGGTTAAACTCATCGAGGAACTGCGTAAGTTCCTCTTGCGGCACTTCACGTAACTCGGTCTTTGCATAGTGGTACAGTTCCCTTGCTGTTTTCGTCTGTATATCCACATTTCGGGACTTCAGGCCCGCTACAAACGCGGGCACTTGATTTGACATTTTTACTCACGACACACAACCAAACATTATTGAAAATCTGTTTACGTTGTTCTAATAAAATCTACCAATCAAAGAGTTTAATAAATTTAAGGGGAATGCTACCTACCTGCCTCTGATCAGTCTAACCAGAGGCTCTGGTTAACGTGTTGTTGTTGTGTGTTAAAGGAGAGGATATGTTACATTTTACTCAAATAAAGTTATACGATGCATTTTGTTAATAAAACATGTAAAAATATGATTTGACTTTTCTTACTTACTAAAAGCTACGTTATTATAACGAGACAGGTGTTAAGAGTGAACGTGTCGCGCAATTGTCATATGACGTCATCAAATTTAGTCATTGAAGCCAATTTTTTGCCAACTATAAATGGCGTCTGTTGTGCTTCCGGTGTGTCAGTTGTGAATAATTACCTGTTTTTTTTATATTTTCATGTGTTTTTGCTTAGTTTTATGTAATCAACTATGGTGAAGTGCTCAGTTGTGGGGTGCCGTAATAATAATAAGGAATTTCATTCATAGGTGAGTAACAAAGTCGTCTAGTTTTTCTTTTTGTGGCTACTATTTTAAGTTATTTCCACTAATTATAGCTTAGTTTCTTCTTTACTAAATCCATTACACGTAAATTTTTGCGCTGTACCCAAAAATTTGGATTATTTCATTAGTTTTTGTTTGAGTGTATATATAGTGCGGGGATTGTATTGTTTACAAATAAAGTGAATATCTATGAAATTAAAATTTCATATAACTCTTACTGTTTCTCACTCTGAGGGGTAGAGAGATGAAATTGAACAGTCAGATTCTACTTATAAGATTGCCAAACTCATTTTTGACTGTAGCGATGATAATCTAGTGATTAAGACACCCGATTTCCGATATGGTGTCGCGTGTTCGAAAATTACAGTGTCTATTTATGTGGTTTTTGGTCCCTTCATTGTAGTTATTGTGTATCATTTTAAGTAATGTTTTAAAATTGTTTCAGTTTCCCAAAAAGTCTTGAATTAAGGCTGAAATGGCTAAATGCCATTAACAACTCAACAATTTCAAACCCACAAATGCAAGCAAAATATGTAGTTATCATTTTGTGGAGAAGGATATTAATTATTATTAAATCAATTTTAAAATCAGTCTACTTTCATTATTCATATCATCACATTCAATAACATTTTTCCATAATATCTAGGAATTCCAACTTATATTATGAAACAGTATTGTTTGTAAGGTTTACATGAACTAATAATATAAATCTATACTAACACCTATTATAAACACGAGGTTGGGATGTATGGGTGATGTTGTTAATCATGCCTAAACTGATCTGTATGAAATTTGGAACAAAGATACATTATAGTCTGGAATAACATGCCAGCTAGTTTTTATTCCGGAAAATTCAAGAGTTACTGTGGGAACCAAAAAACCTCAATTCACGTGGACGTAGTGGCGGGCATCAGCTAGTTCATTAGAAAATACGAATCTAGTATTCCTAATTTATTTAAACTAGTGTTTTTTCAAAATATTATGTTTAATTATTTATTAATTTTAGTTGTTATAATTTTATATCGATTATCTTATGTAATCGATATCGATAATACCAGCCCTAGCCCCCAGCTTAAGCTCCGCCCATACGCCATTTTTACTTACGGGAAGCTTCAATTTAAATATGATGTTTCATATCCTCTCCTATATATAAAATCCAAAGACGTTACACTTAATAACAAAATCAAAGTACCATATAGGATACCTTTGAATACCTTTCATTTAGTTTATCAAAGGGTAATTAATGATCTATGGTCGGACGACCAATTCAGGGAAGGTCCTACCTCCATGGGCCAATATTTCATTCATTTTTGAAGCTTCGTTTTCTTTCTCTGTCGTATATGTACCTACCTAATGTACGGGCGGTCATCGTTCAAGATATCCGTATAAATTTTAAATGAAGGTGCTTTAAAGTGTTGATTTTATGAAAAAGCTGTAGGTTATAAATTGTTAAATAATGATCTTGCTGGAGATCAATAATAGAATTATAGAAGAAACACTAACAGTTAAATATAAAAATGCACTGGCGCGGTGAGTACGTTACGCTTAGAAAGTTTACCTGTTTTTATAACGACAGCGATCTCTATTGGCTGTGCGGTTCCTATTCGTGCTATTTACTGTAATGAGTGCTTAGCTTTAGAATAATTAAAAGAGAGTTGAGTTCATAACCCCTTATCTGGAAACTTGACAAATGTCAAATAGATATCGCACAGGGTGGGCCCACGTTGGCCGCGGATTATGTAAAATTCGAATCATATTAGCATTATGTCAGTGTATTCATGGTATATATTTCCCCAAACCATGGCTGTTTCGTGACGTGATACGGTCTATATCAGCGCTGATGAGTCATGTCTCGTTCGTCGGCTGGGTGCGGAAACGTTCCATAAATTGTTTTCGGATTCCTTAGGTAGTAAATAATATTATATTTTTATTATTGTTACACTTGCTGACACATACAAACAAAGAGGGAGGGAGGGACACAAATTAGTATCTTACAGGAAATGAGTAATAACATTGCCTTTGCTGCTAATGTACTTACTAGCTTATCAGGTCAGCCCTTTAAAACCAAATTTTGATGCAATCATTATTATGACAGGCAAAATATGTGCTACTGACTAGCTTGTCCAATAGATGCACACAGGAAACTAGTCATTGGTATTCATACAGAGATGCCCCATCCAACCCAGATTTGATCCTATCAATATTATATTGAAACACTTCCGATTTGCTGAACTTTCACTAGGTTACTCTCAGAATAATAGTGTGATGTAAGTAATTTCACACACCACAGATGAAACCTGCCCAGAATGAAGAAAGAAAAAAGAGTATACTTTATATATGTCACCGTAAGATTGTAAAAACCGTTAGATTATAATCTAACTCGCGAAATTCTAAACTGTCGAAAGATTAGAATTTAACACATTTTTTTCCGGTAGATTGTAATCTGATAGGTATTTAAACCCGATAAAACCTAAGTGCCCGGCCACAGGCCGGGCACTAGTTGATTATTTATGTCGAACCCTAACCTAACCTACAAGAAAGAGACAAGAAAACATAAATAAAATGAATATTTCAAAAATTGACACTCAGAACATTGAACAGTTTACAATCTTTTGACAGTTTAGAATTTCGCGAGTTAGATTATAATCTAACGGTTTTTACAATCTTACAGTGACATATACAAAAACATCATAGAGTATATTTTGTGCGATTGTCCTCATTCTGTGTCAATGTAGATTCACAAAGCTATTATCTTGCAGTTATAGCAATAGTGAATTGCCTGCCACTGCCTCGCTGGTCTAACATGTTTGACAGTAATTGACAAGGACCCAGGTTTGAGTTCTGGGTCGGGCCATAATTGAGTATTGGGTTTTTCTGACTAGAAATTCTCAGCACTAGCCCAGAGTTAGGAAGTTGGCAGTGTTTCAACCCCATGCCTCAGAGAGCGCGTTATGTCATTGGTCCCGGTTATTATCACTAACATGAAAATAGGTGTTAAAGCCCGCCAACCCACATAGGAGCAGCATGGTGTCTCTAAGCTCTATTTCACTCTCTCCTATGAGGGTGGAGGCCTGTGCCCAGCAGTGGGATGTTAAAGGACAGTAATGGTTTTAGCTGTAGTAAGAAACTTAAAAGCATCATCAAAAATTATAAAAACAATTATTGCTATGTCCATTTATGTGTTATTGAAATAATTCAATTTTTTTTCCAGCTTAAAGCCTGAATCTATAGATGTGACGCTTGCAGACTTTGATGGTGTGCTCTTTCATATATCTAATGTAAATGGGGATAAAACCAAAGTTAGGGTAAGTTCAATACGTAGCTTTTGATAATAATAATAATTAAATTTTGAGTCACACTGATAACAGTGCAGTTTTAAGGAAAACAATCACACTCCTTATATTATGTAAAATATTATATAAAACTGTTGTAAATATAAAATATTACTTGCTAGATGAATTGACTTCATCTGTGTAGGTTTTAGTTTTTAAATTCCTGTGAGGATTCTTGCAGGATAGAAAGTCTAATATCCTATGTCTATCCTGCAGATGCAAGGTATTACCTAGCCAAATTGCATCAAAATCAGTTCAGCTTTTGAGTAGTGAAAGGTAATACAAGTCTGACACTCAATTTTGCATTTATAATATTGATTTGTTTCAAAACGGACTCCTAAGTTTAAAAACTGGCGTTGATAAGTATTTAAATTATATTGCTATCATTAAGTACCACAAAGAATTTGTAAAATACCATGCCTTAAACAGAATAAAATAGCTGAGTTAAAAACAACCTTATATAATATTAGTAGTTAATGCCCGCGACTTCCTGTGCCTGTGTGGATTGAGGTTTTTATTCTTGTGTGATTCTTTAACTTTCTTGGATAAAAAGTAGCCTATGTGTTATTTCAGACTATAATCTATCTCTGTGCCAAATTTTATCTAGACCCATTAAGCCATTCTGGTGTGAGTAACAAACATCCATCCAGCCATCCATACATCCATCCAAACTTTCACATTTATAATATTAGTACTTATAGATAAACAATCTGATCCAGTGCTGTCAATGTGAATGGCATTAATATCGAAATCTTCATCATAAATCTTAATAATGCCTGCAACTTCATCAGATCAAAATTTAAAGTTTTAATTTAAGCTATATCTACTCTGCAACATAATTAATTTTTAAAAATAAAAAAACTGAAGATTTGTTTATTTTATAACTCTCAAATAACAATGGGACTATTAAACTTTTGAAGCTTCCACTGTTATTTATCTCATAGTGATCTTGCATTTTACAGGTTAGTATATCACTGAAGTTTTATAAGCAGTTAGAGGAACATGGGGCAGACGAATTGCTCAAAAGGGTGTATGGACCCCTGCTCACTGAACCAGAATCGGGTAAGTGATTGATTTAGGCAGTGGTGTGGCCTATATTGAAGGGCTTATGTTCAATTGTAACAACTTTGGGTAAATGTAAATTTTTTATGTTTGTTGTGTGATAGGCTTGCGCTTGACGACAATCATGCTTACAAAGCAATGATGAGGCCTAGATTGGTACGCGCTTGCCTAGAAGATGCCTATTCACTCTACTTAAAGTGTAGTTACATTTTCAGGACATTTTTTTTTATCCACTACAATTTATCCCTTGACTGAAATTTCACCTGATGGTAAGTGATGATGCAGTCTAAGATGGTAGCAGGCTAACCTGTCAGGGGCATGGCATTGAAAAAATATAATTTCTTACAGTAGCCTTACCAGTGGTATAATTTTCGTAAAACAACACATTCATAATTACAAATATGGTTGCAACATTAATTGAGTGAGTTAACAGTACAATAAATTATAACAGGGATATTGCCCAACTGCTCAGTAGAGTGAAAAGTGATATGGTTCATGAAACACTAGCTATTGTCTGTGTAATTAGTACTTTCTTACTACTACTTTAGTACCACATAACAAGGTATATTTGGCGTCAGGATAAAATGACTATGACCTTAAACCTGAGCAGTGGGTTATTTAGTGAACTTTTTGGTGACACAGAGTGAAGCCAGATGTTAGGAGTTCTCTAAATAATTATTGGTTTGGTACTGTAGAGATAAAATATACTTATTCCAGTATATTCTTTAGTCTATATTCAGTACAGTTGGATAGATTAAATCTTTATTAAGTACTAGCTGATGCCCGTGACTTCATCCGCGTGGATTGAGGTCTTTCGGTTCCCGCAGGAACTCTTTAATTTTCTGGGATAAAAAGTAGCCTATGTGTTATTCCAAACTATAATCTATCTCTGTGCCAAATTTCATCCAGATACGTTCATCCGTTCTGGCGTGATTAGAATAACAACCATCCATCCAAACTTTCGCATTTATAGTATTAGTATATCTAGAGTCTAGCTAGACCTATGCACAGACAGATCAAATTACAAGAGTGGATAGCATGTGGTAAAATTCTAAAGTATTTTACATTTAACTATAGAATGTGATAAAAATATTCTAAATAAAACATGTAATCATACTTTTGTACTCATATTTTTTTTAATATGTAAGTAAAAATAACAACAATTTTGCTTTATAAGTTAATTACTTGCAGATACAATGTGTTTATCTGTCTGAATTGAATATTGTGATAAGATTAAAACTTGGACTTTTATAAGTGACTCCCTGATAAGATTCCAAATAGATTTTTATGTATTTCAAAACACAAAATGTATTGTATTATTGATGAGTAAAATGGGCCACAACCTACATCTGTACCAAACTTCATCAGAAGAATCTGGCTATAAAGATAGGCGGTGAAAGTTTTACAAACAAATAAACCATCAAAGTCTCATCCACATTTATAATATTTGTTAGGATTCTATGTATTATCATAAGTGAAATATATTATTATTATTATTATATATATATTATTATTATTATTATAATGAAAGTATTTTAATTGCGTTTTAAAAAGTTCCCATGGATTTTTTAATTAAAAATCTAAATCTGCATTTTTCACATTTGTGACACCAGCTGGAAATTCACATGTATATTATACTAGTGGGCCCGGCAGACTTAGTCCAGCCCTCAACCTAGTACCAGAGCAACCTACCACCAACTACCGGGTCCAATGAATATAAACCATCCCAGGACCCACTCAAACAATTCCATCAGAATTGGTGCAGCGGTTCTGAAGTGATGCGAGGACATAAGACAAGGAAAAACAAATTTTGTAATTTACGTAGTTTATATTAAAAAAATATATATTTTAGACTTTTTAAAATTCAGATTCTGCAATGATGAATGCAGAGTAAATGTATGGTGACACATACATTTACTCTGCATTCTACTCGCGCTTGAACTGTACAAGAAAACGAAATACAATAAATATATCGAAAATTAATACTCAGAACATTGAACAGTTCACAATCTGTCGACAGTTGATAATCTTGCTAGATAGAAACCATTAGATTATAATCTAACGGTTTTTACAATTTTATGGTGACACATAACAGATGTTACTTTGTTGCAGGTTACAATGTATCAGTACTACTGGACATGGAGACTATCCCAGAGGACTGGGAGGCGATCGTCAAGAAGGTTGGTCTGCTGAAGCGGAACTGCTTCGCATCGGTGTTCGAACGCTATTTCCGGCTGCAGGAGGACGGTGACGTGGGCCACAAGCGCGCCGTCATTAACTACCGCCAGGATGAGACCTTGTGAGTGCCACCACTGGGCCAGTTATGCTACACTAGCAGATGCTCGCGACTTTGTTCACGTGGCATAAGATTTTTTAATTCCCACAGACACTCCTTAATTTTCCAGGTTAAAAAGTAAACACCAGATTCTCAACCATACCCATGAAAACAATCACATTAATCCATTGCTCTGTTGCTGCGTGATTGAAGGACAAACTCTCTATTTAACGTCCTTGGGGATAATTTCAAAACTACATTGTGGGCTGCTGGATGGGAAGCTGGTTGCTTCCATGAGTTTCATGCAACTTTGTCATTTAGAAAATCATCAATAGAATGAACCTTGACCTAACAAATGCTGTTTTCTTCAAGTCTTTAAATTTTTGCTATGGCAAATTCAGAAATTCTTTTAGAACCATTTTACAGGGTCTGTACCTAGGGGTCATCTGTAAAGTACGTCACACTGATTTCGTAAGTTTTGACCTCTCGGGGGAGGGGTTGTCACAGTTGGTCACATTTGGCATTTGTATAAGATTTTAAAATGTGACGTCACGAAACTCAGGACCGGGGGTGGGCCAGTGGCGTGCCGTAGGGTTCAAACGTAGGCAAGCCAGCCGCTGCCCACCGTATTCTTCCGTTTACTTTTTATACGACTGCCTGAAAAAAGGAGTATATTGTTTTCAGGGTTCATGTATGTATGTATGTATGTATGTATGTATGTATCTATGTATGTATGTATGTATGTATGTATGTATGTGAGTTTGTATATTCCACCATAACTTCTATAAGCCTGAACCGATTTTGATAAATGAGGTATCGTTAGAATCCCTAGCTTATTCCGGGTGACATAGGCTAGTAAAATTTTTAAAAAAATTGATGGGGTGACCATGATACCGCATTAAAGACTAAAGTTGAAAAAAAAAATTCTAAAATAAGATCAACTATATAATCATCATGTAGAAAATGATGAGTAGATTCAAAAAATATGTAACACTATAGTCCAATATCCAGTGATTCACAAAAAAATATCATTTAATAAAAAAGTGAATAAGATTCCAAAGGCTATATATGCAAATCGCTTCTTAGGGAGGTTAACTCCAAAAATAATATGGCAGGGCAGTCGTATTTTTTAATTCGTTAAATTAAGTTCACTTGTTCTCATGTTGTCTTGAGCTCAATAAAGCACACAGAAGGCATAAGTTAACTACTAGACAGAATTAAATCAACAGTGGTACATGTCGGCGATACGCCAGGGTTTTCACGCGCAGAGTCCATCACAATGAAATAGCACATTGAATATTACGTAGTTTATTTTTGCACACTTATTGGTATAGAACTCACCGTTTTTACATAAATCAATCGCTTTTATAGTTTCCTTACAATGAATCAACCGGATATAGCAAATACAAATTTCTTTAAAACAAATTAATAAAACTAATATAAATACTCTTAAAATAAATCTTAAAATATAGCTTAATATTTATGATAAATATTTAAATGAGCTTAAGTAACTTCAGATGATTTCTATTAAACAACTAATGTTTTTTTTAATTTGAACAAACATCCGTTTAACAAAATACGTTTAAAGATGGCGCTGCAAACAAGATTCGAATGGAATTAGGCAAAGACTTATTGCCTAAAATAATAAAATTTGATACAGGAAAATGATATTAGTTCTAATAAATATTAATTTGAATATTTACACAGTAAATTGAATATTTTAACAATAAAACATCAATCGTCTTCAAAATATTTAAACAGTCAAAACAGTGCCTTCTAAATATCAGACCTTAGTAAGTAACGGTTTATATGTTTATAAATAACTATTTTAAATTAAATCTTATATATTTAAGATATATAATAAAATTATATTCATTTAAATGATTAAACTAAAACATAAATATCAATATATGCCGATAGATAGCGATTTGCGCCCATACGGCCAAACTGACTCCAGCGCGTCCCTTGCACTGTTTTTATGACATAATTTCAGACAAGGCATCACCCATACTGGGATCTAGCCAACACACAAGGCATCACCCATACTGGGATCTAGCCAACACACAAGGCATCACCCATCCTGGGATCTAGCCACCAAGACCAGGTTTAAGAGGATACGCATGGTGGCCAGCCAGCGTTTTAGGAAGGATATTGGATAGGAGAAATTAATTTCACGCACACACATTAATAATTATTACAAAAATAAATCATAAATCATTTCAATTGTCAACACAAATGCAATCATATAAAACCAACATTGTCGGCAAAGGAAGTGGAAGCACCTTCGGTCTCCATAGACTTCTCTGCCCATACGGCCAATTCGTCTGAGTTGTCAGAATCATAAAAAGGGTCTGATTGAGCAATGGGGGCAGGACGTAAAGCATCGTGACTTGCGATCTTTTCTGAACAGCCACGAAGGTTAACGTGCTTAAGTCTATATCGATCATTTGGTAATATTTCTAAAATTTCCATTGGGCCTTCAAATTTAGAGCCTAACTTAGTAGTGTGTCGTTCATGGCACCGCATTAAGACGAAGTCACCGACTTTAAATGGGTGGATTGTGGCTTTTCCTTTATCAAAACGAGTTTTATCGTTACGGGACCGCTCGTCCATCCGTTTTTTAGCAATCAATCTAACTTCCTCTAAGTCGTCTGTGAGTATGTCGTCGTCAATTTGCAATATTTTAATGGCAGGTGGGGAACATCTTTTTCCTAATAATAGTTCCAGGAGACTTTTCCCTGTACTTTTTGATATTGTGCAGTTTATGGCTAATTGTAATTCTTGTAAAGCTGTGTGCCATGGCCTACTTAGTTCTACAACAGACATGTTATCCTTTATAACTTTCATTAATCGTTCAACCTGACCGTTGGCCCTACTAGCTCCCTTTGCTACTATGCGGTGTTGAATGCCATATCGTTCGCAAAAGTTTTTAAACTCTGTAGAAGTCATACTTTTATCTTGGTCAGTAATTAATCGCGATGGAGAGTCAAATATTGCAATCAGATTTTGGAAACATTTAATAGCGGTTTCACTAGTACGATCATTTGTATAAATCATATGCACAAACTTGGTGAAGCCGTCAATAAATACAAAAGCGTATTCAGGTTCATTGCGTTTTCCATTCATTCTTCCAGTTATATCTGCATGAACGGTATGGAAAGGAACAGCTATTTTTTCAATGGGATGTAAAGTAACCTGTCTAGCGCCAGATACTCCTTTTCTTACTCTACATATAACGCAATTTTCTACAAATTTTCTTACTAATCTGGTCATATTAGGGAACCAATACTGCTCTCGTAATTTTTCAACAATCTTTTCCCAGCTAAAATGTTGGAGACTATCATGGTAATGGGATATGAGATTCCATCTGTAATTACGTGGGACTATAATTAACTTATTTGTCTTGTTATTAATCTGTACTTTACGTCTCAGTAATTTATCTTGAAGTATAATGTAAGTATCTGAGATATTCTTGGGAATCGAATCACCTTTTATTTGCGCTACAATACTAGCTAGAGTTGAATCGCGTTTTTGTTCTATAAGGAGCCAATTATGGTCAAGGGTAGCGGTATTAACGGTCCAAATTAAGGAACTTGATTTATTAAATTCTAAACACTGATTCGATTGACGTCCATTAGGATTTTTAATTGGGTTACGACTGAAAAAGTCGGCATGAGCAAGTTTATCGCCCTTGCGGTATTCAATTTCAAATTGAAAATTTTGCAAGAAGGCCCACCATCTATGCACTCTGGGAGTTAGGTCTCGTTTGTGACTCGAAGCTTTTAAGGAATTGCAGTCTGTAACTACTTTAAATGACCGGCCATGAAGGAAATGGCGAAAATGTTTTATAGCCTTCACCACAGCAAGACTCTCAAGTTCGTAAGAGTGATATTTACTCTCTGTATCTGAAGTTCTCATACTAAATAAGCTACTACTAAAGGATTTCCGTCTTGTCTCTGAATGAGTACGGCGCCATAACCAATTGAGCTGGCATCTGTATGTAGCTCAGTTGGCAGATTTGGGTCAAATATAGTTAAAACTGGGGAAGATGCGAGTATATCAATTATTTCTCGTCGAGCAAGTTCATGTTGTTCAGTCCATTTAAAAGGAAGATTTGCTTTAGTTAGGTTGTATAAAGGAGCCATGATTTTAGAGAAGTTGGGTACAAATTTTCGAAAATAGCCTGCTAAGCCGTTAAATTGCCTAACTTCTTTTATATTTGTAGGTGTTTTAGAGTCTGTAAGAGCCTGAATTTTTCTTGGGCTTGGCCTGACAGTGCCATTTTCAATAATGTTACCAAGATATTCAATTTTAGTTTTCAGAAAAGAACATTTGGAAATATTTAGAGAGAATCCAGGCTGAGTTAATCTAGTTAAGACAAGATTCAAATTTATTAAACCCTGCTGCACAGATTCAGATATAACCAAAATATCGTCAACATAAACTAAAGCAATATTATCTTTATAATCACCTAAGGCGGCATTTATGGCACGTTGGTATACAGACGGAGCATTGCAAAGACCGAATGGCATTCGAAGGTATTCAAACTGTCCATCGGGCGTCACAAATGCCGTGTTCTCGATAGAATCTTCTGCTATAGGAATACCGTGGAAACCTGAGGCCATGTCTAAACAACTATAATTTCGAGCTTTGCCTAATCTATCTATTTGATCTGCTATAAGGGGTAAAGGATAATTGTCTCTAACGGTATTTGCATTCAATTCTCGGAAATCGACGCAAAGTCTGTCCGTACCGTCCTTTTTCTTGACTAATAAAATAGGGCTGCTAAACGGGGATGAGCTATCTCTTAT
This sequence comes from Erebia palarica, assembly GCA_964035005.1. Taxonomy (NCBI): domain Eukaryota; kingdom Metazoa; phylum Arthropoda; class Insecta; order Lepidoptera; family Nymphalidae; genus Erebia; species Erebia palarica. Next base: position 34,227,808 of record OZ035983.1, read on the forward strand.
TATGCCATTTTCTTTTAAATCTTTAACAATATCTCGAACTTTCTCACGTTCTATAGGGGACAAACGATATGGTCGGCGTTGCACAATCTTATCTGGATTTTTTAATCTAATTTTTAGCTCCCCGGTGGTCACTTGTGAGACGCGATTCCCATGTGTGAAATTATCCTTGAACTCTTCGATAATACGATGGATTTCTTTAATTTGTGTTGGGTCAGTAAGGTCGGTATCTAATTCAAAAGCAGATGTCGAATTTAAACATTCATTGATAGAAAACTCGCGATTTATAGATATATTGTCCTCGCTAAGGGTAACGCTAAGGCCGGGTATTTTTAGGAGATTAAAACCTATTAAGATGTCAAATTGTGTTTCCTTATCACCTACTACATAAAACTCTAGCTCTAAGCGAACATTATCAATTTCAACTATAGTTGTAATGCTTTGTTTTGAAATTACTGTTTGACCCCCAATACCCATAAACTTCACGTCAACTTGCTTACGTTTTCCGGCAACGGAGCCAGCTATTTTCTCTCGAATTAACGAACAGTCAGCTCCAGTATCAAAAAGACAGTTATAATTTTTCTTACCAATAATAACATTACAAGTGCTAAGTTTAATAGATGAGCAATAGTTAATAGTTTTATTTGGGGCGTTACGTTCGTCACTTTGACGGCGGTAGCAATTTTTTTCTGAATGGCCCTTACGATGACAGTATTCACACTCAATAACCTTAGCGTTACTAAAACTGCCACGGGAATTAGAATTATTATTTGATTGTGGCAGAACAAGGTTACTTTTAGAGGGATTTTTACAGTCTCGTGAAAAATGTCCAGGCAAATTGCAATTAAAACATGTGACTTGATCCTTTGAAGGTCCCGTAACACGCGGTTTCTTTTTAACATCATCATATTTACTCTCTCTATTTTCAATCTTGCGTTTTCGAAATGTTTTTAGTATCGATACTAATTTGGGAAGTGAATCGGGGGTATTTCTCAACAACTCAGAACGAATAAACTCGGGATAAATACCTGTGATTAGTGCATCCACTACTTCAGCGTCGGCAGCTTCTGGTCGAACCCTCTTGAAGAGCGTCCAAGCCGTTGTAGCATATTCAGCGTAGCTGCTCGCTTGATCCGAGGTGTAGCTGCGCCATTTTTGCACGTCGTCCGCGTACCGGAACTCGTTGCCAAACGTATGAGTCAGCTCTTCTTTCACTTGTGCCCACGTGGTTGAATGCAGTGACCATGTGTCGGCCCACGTCTTTGCTCGTACTCTCAATTGCAGAATGGCCTTCATTCGGGCTTCATGAGGCGAAATATTCAACTTCTCAATGGTTTCGTCCACATTAGCACACCAGTCCCTGATGTCGTGCGATCTCTCATCAGGGTTGAATGGCGGTAGATAAAAATCATGGTGCCGCCGAAAAGATGCAGTCTCCGTAGATAACGTTGCTTTCGCAGCGCTTGTTGCGGCAGTTTTCGTTATGGAGGTTAGGAGACCCATCACTTGTTCCATAGTGAAGGTCGTCCCATCTGGAGGCCCTGAAGAGTCTTGGGGATGTGATCCCACCGCTGCTGTCGGCGATACGCCAGGGTTTTCACGCGCAGAGTCCATCACAATGAAATAGCACATTGAATATTACGTAGTTTATTTTTGCACACTTATTGGTATAGAACTCACCGTTTTTACATAAATCAATCGCTTTTATAGTTTCCTTACAATGAATCAACCGGATATAGCAAATACAAATTTCTTTAAAACAAATTAATAAAACTAATATAAATACTCTTAAAATAAATCTTAAAATATAGCTTAATATTTATGATAAATATTTAAATGAGCTTAAGTAACTTCAGATGATTTCTATTAAACAACTAATGTTTGTTTTAATTTGAACAAACATCCGTTTAACAAAATACGTTTAAAGATGGCGCTGCAAACAAGATTCGAATGGAATTAGGCAAAGACTTATTGCCTAAAATAATAAAATTTGATACAGGAAAATGATATTAGTTCTAATAAATATTAATTTGAATATTTACACAGTAAATTGAATATTTTAACAATAAATGAAACATCAATCGTCTTCAAAATATTTAAACAGTCAAAACAGTGCCTTCTAAATATCAGACCTTAGTAAGTAACGGTTTATATGTTTATAAATAACTATTTTAAATTAAATCTTATATATTTAAGATATATAATAAAATTATATTCATTTAAATGATTAAACTAAAACATAAATATCAATATATGCCGATAGATAGCGATTTGCGCCCATATACACTACCATTGTGATCTAGGTCAATTATATGATTTGAAATTTCATTTGCCAATAATTGGAAGTTTCTATGCGTTGTTTTCCGAAATCACAAAAAGAAGTAACGGAAATCATATGTTTTTGGGAAACTTGATGCATTTTTTTAGCACCAGTTTATTTATATCATAATTTCTAACGAAAAGAAGCTTGGAATACAACTGTACAATGACTTACTGTACGAATAATAATGTATGCAACACCTAACAATTAGCTTATTAGTATGAGAACAACCAAAAATCCATTTAGTTTTACACGCGGATCTGTTAAATTGCCTTTTTCGCCTTTTACAAGTTTGTGAAATACACAGGTCTGGAGTAGATTTTGGTGAATTTACAAGAATTATTTTTCTGTTCAAAAGTTATATAGGTATTTTACCTTATTCTCGCCAATCAATATTTGCACACACTTTAAATAGTCTTATGGAACAATATTAATTAAATCTGAACTCATTTTGTACAAAATTAACTATTAATTCACGAATAATGTTATGTATGTATGTATATAATTTATTGTACACCACAAATACACAACATGTTACAGGTACAATAAGGCGGTCTTATCGCTAAGCAGCGATCTCTTCAATAAACACTTTCACAAAAAAGCAACGACTATGAAGGTTTAGTCCGCACGATTCCCCTCGACGCAGCGTGGGACTTCCTAAATCAGACACGCATTATATAATCCAAGCATATTACAGCAATAGACAGCGCTATACTATTTGTAGGAATCTATAGCGGGTTATACAGACAATGTGTATGGATTAAATAAGAAAATCAAAGCCACAGCCCCTCTCACTCACTCAACTAGGTTGTTCGTAAAACGTTCGCAAGCGCTCGGCGCCCACCGGTCGGCTTAGCAGTAATTGAAATGACTGATTGTAGAACGCGCGAAATTTAAACACGTAATTTAAACGGATCGATTAATTACTGAGTTAATGTTTAGTTTGTATGTTTGGGTGTTTGTTTTGGGCAAGCCTGGCTTTTTAACATTTATAGAGGTTTCGCCACTGGGGTGGGCCCCTTGTCACACTTCGTCGACCCGCTCCCTCCCTCTTAACTTATGAAATACTTTATGGTTGATCCCCTACCAAGATAGTTGTACCATTTAAATCATGAAAATGTCGTGAAAAGCCTATTCATGTGCCTTACCTAGCCTACTTTAAAACAGCTTGTGAAAAATTACAGATAAATGCACAACGATTATAAGTAATTTTATATTTGTCTAATTTTATGCTCCACCCTCGCATAGTTATCGACCCGAGCAAAGACGCGTAGCGACTGTAACAATTTTTATACCAGGTTGACACATATTTTATATTTTAGCGAGTTTCTTGCTAGGTCTTGGTAGGAATGGCATTCAAAACTAGTGCTAGATTCATTAGACGAATCAAAAGAGTTTCAAAGATTATTTGACTAAAGAAACAATTGAATTGAATATACAGGGTACCGCAAACGATTTGCAATCGAAAGCAACAAACCGAATTATAGTTTACATAAGTCATTGATCAAAAATGACAAACCGATCTGATGTAAAAGCACTACCACAGAACAGCGAGAAACCGTCAGCGTTGGCATCCTTATGTGGTTGACGAATATGCTCGCACGAAGCGTTTTTGCTTGACGTTTCTGAAACGAACTGCTAGGGTGTGGAGCGCCCTCCTAGCGTAAATGTTTCAAGCCAATGGTCAATAGGCATCTTCTAGGCAAGCACATTCCAACCTCATCATTGCTTTGCAATAAGCACGATTGTCGTCAAGTGGTAGCCTAACTCGCAATAAAAAAAGTGTGTGTTTGTGCTCACGGCAGAGGTGACACTTCAGAAAAGTAGCCTACGAGAGAATGAGATAAATACACTTACGTGCAAAAAAATCGACTCACTCCGCGCTTTTTTTTTGGAACAAGGTAACTCATATGTCAGTAAATAAAAAAAATCTTTATATAGCCGAAATAGCCGAAAGGGTAAGGTTTTAATGACCGTAATGCAAATTGGAACTGAAAATTGACGACCATCTCTACTGGCTTTAAACGAACAAGTGAAATTAATTTAACGAATTAAAAAATACGACTGCTTTGCCATATTATTTTTGGAGTTTACCTCCATAAGAAGCGGTTTTTGCATAATATATAGCCTTTGGAATCTTATTCACATTTTTTATTAAATGATATTTTTTTGTTAATCACTAAATATTGAACTATAGTGTATGTTTGTATGTTATATATTTTTGAAATCTACTCATCATTTTCTAGATGATGATTATATAGTTAATCTTATTTTCAATTTTTTTTTTCAATTTTGGTCTTTAATGCGGAACCATGGTCACCCCATCAATTTTTTTTAAATTTTTACTAGCCTATGTCATCCGGAATAAGCTAGGGATTCTAACGATACCTCATTTATCAAAATCGGTTCAGGCGTATTGAAGTTATGGTGGAATATACAAACTCACATACATACATACATACATACATACATAATGAACCCTGAAAACAATATACTCCTTTTTTCAGGCAGTCGTATTAAAATGGTTTGAAATGTGGAAATTAAGTCTATCTTACCTACCGTCACACAAAAGATTTTATTCATCAAATTAAATTTTAGAAATATCGTGTTTCAAATATAAAAGCGCAGAGTGGGTCGATATTTGTGCACGCAAGTGTGTAACTTGTATTCTATCTCGTTCTCTCGTAGACTAAATCCTATTTAAGAATATGTTTGTCTCTTTTTCGTTTCTTCGAATTTTCAAATAACTACGTTGCTAAAGAAGTTTCACTTAAAAAACCTATTATTAAGCTAACAGCGCTGTTGTTGCAGATACGTGGAGGCGCAGGAGGACCGCGTGACGGTGGTGTTCTCCACGGTGTTCCGGCACGAGGACGACGTGGTGATCGGCAAAGTGTTCATGCAGGAGCTCAAGGAGGGCCGGCGGGCGTCGCACACCGCGCCACAGGTAAGAGGACGACGTGGTGATCGGCAAAGTATTTATGCAGGAGCTCAAGGAGGGCCGGCGGGCGTCGCACACCGCGCCACAGGTGAGAGGACGACGTGGTGATCGGCAAAGTGTTCATGCAGGAGCTCAAGGAGTGCCGGCGGGCGTCGCACACCGCGCCACAGGTAAGAGGACGACGTGGTGATCGTCAAAGTGTTCATGCAAGAGCTCAAGGAGGGCCGGCGGGCGTTGCACACCGCGCCACAGGTAAGAGGACGACGTGGTGATCGTCAAATGTTGATGCAGGAGCTCAAAGAGGGCCGGCGGGCGTCGCACACCGCGCCGCAGGTGAGAAGACGACGTGGTGATCGACAAAGCGTTCATGCAGGAGCTCAAGGAGGGCCGGCGGGCGTCGCACACCGCGCCACAGGTAAGAGGACGACGAGGTGATCGGCCCTGAGGCCTGCTATAAGTAACCAGTCACTTATAGCAGGCCTCGATTGGGATTTGACAAATATAGTCCCACAAACTTGTTTGACCCGGTACAGCGTCGCTAGTAGAAATAAAAACTAAAATAAAAACAAAAAATTTACTTTAAAAAAAACCCAGCTGAGTATGTTGTGGGCTCTTCTTAGACCAAGGCGCGTTTGGAAATTTCGTAGCTTTAGTTTTAAGATACCGTAACTGGTTATCACCATCATGTTTTATAAGTAACTAGATGATGCCCGTGACTTCGTGGATTAAGATTTTTTGATTCCTTGATTTTATGAGATTTGTTTTTGGGAACTCTTTCCGGGATAAAAAAGTATCAAATTTCCCTAATAGTAAAATATCAAAATCTGTTGAAAAGATGGGTCGTGAAAGCGTAGCAGGCTGATAGACAGGCATAAAAATTAGGTCAAATTTCGCCACCAGGCCAGATAATTTGACAGGCTATAGTCAAATAAGCAACTTTTTTTCAAACGTTAAAACGCGTGCTTATTATGGGATTTTGTATGGAATACTGAATTGTGATGTCATCAAAGTTCGAAGCACTTTTTTAACTTTAATCGATAGTTTAAAATGGTTATTGAACATAAAACTAACATGGAACGTGGATATTACGACTATTTAAAAATAATTTATTTGACTAGTAGTCAAATACCCAATCACACTTGTAAGATTTTACGTAAGTAGCGTAAGTAAGAAACTTAAATAACTAACATTTGCGAACTGTTTACATTTCTTAAGTTATTCAAGTAAGCAATTTACGCCAGTAAAGTAAAGATTTGGCTTGCTTTTTTAAATTTTGCGTTCTGTTAGTTTTTTTTATTCTTGCACATTTCGTTGCGTTGTGTAAGTTTTGTTAAAAATTACCAAGTCAGCCCTTGAATGCGATCTCAACTGATGGTAAGAGATGATGCAGCCTAAGTTTTGAGTTTTGTATGTTTTCAACATTACCATAAATTAACTATTAGGTTTTTGTAGGCCATTTTGCGTACTAAATATTTTGCGTGCGGCACACTTTCGCATGTATAAGTGTTAATGTAAACAGTATCGTTATAATTGCATATTATAATTTCAGCATAGACTCTTGTCCCCAGGTCTTGTTCTCACACAAGGAGCCGCCGCTAGAGCTTTTGGACACTGACGCCAAAGTAGGTGAAAATATCAGTTATGTCACATTCGGTGAGTCAATCCTTTTATTACGTAAATTTATTTAGCATGTTAAATTTGTATACTTTAGCCTATAATACTTCCCAGTTATATGCGCCTCTTTCACAACGTATATCAATGCCATATACCTATGGCGCTTGTCATGCGGCCGGAGTAAAAGTGTAATTTTGCAAATGCCGTATAACCATCATAAACTCATTAAAAAACGCGCAGAATTGGGAACTGGCTCCTTTTGGAAGGGGTTTAATAATAATTGTATACTTAATTATTTTCTTACTTAGATGAGTATACTGATCTCCTGTGTTAACTAGTCTGTAAAAATCTTACTAATATTATAAATGCGTAAGTTTGGATGGATATATGGATGTTTGTTACTCAATCACGCCCCAACGGCTGATCGGATCTGGCTGAAATTTGGCACGGAAATAGATTATAGTCTGGAATAGCACATAGGCTACTTTTTATCCCGGAAAATTAAAGAGTTCCCGCGGGAACCAAATAACCTCAAACCACGCAGACGAAGTCGCGGGCATTCGCTAGTAGGATCATAATAATTAATACTAGTGTATTGTCATACCTGTAAGACACAACCATATGGAAGAAGTTAGAAATATTTTGTCATAATTATAGTGTATGGAAGTTGTTTGTGTGAATAAGCAAATAATGTGTGGTGTTGTAGTGCTGTTCCCGCGGCACACGTGCGCGGCGGCGCGCGACAACACCATCGACCTGCTGCACATGTTCCGCGACTACCTCCACTACCACATCAAGTGTTCCAAGGTAACGCGGTTTTAATGCTAACTAAAAATGAACCTTATCTCACAGTCATAAAGCCACTTTTACATTGCCAGTACATGTACAGTCACACAAACTTATCTGGCCTGTTTGCCAAAATTTGAACTAATTTTTATGACTTTATTTTTAAGTGAAAACTTCTTTAGACGCGTTGAGCACTTTTTTGGTAGGGGGTAAAAATGTAGATTCGCGTGACCGTGAGACCGACATGCTCGCGAACATATAAATATACTGCATTCCAAATTAAACTTTAATGCCTTAGTGTTAAGATTTATATTTTAATAATTTTAATTTAAAAAAGAAATTAAAAAAATCACTTCTATCGGCAGTCCCTATGACTGCATTTCTTTTTGTTTTTATGTATATATATGTATACTCTTTATTGTACAACACAAAAGAAACCGATAACAAACATGAAAACTTCAAACGTAGGTACAATAAGGCGGTAATTATTTTACTTTTAATATTTATTAGCAACAAGTGTGATAATAGCGACTGGGATTTTTTATGACTGTTTTTGGTTTTATTTATATAATATTTATTAGCAACTCTAAATGTGCAGCGACGCTGTCACCGGTTCGGATAAGTTTGTGGGGCAAAATTATCGGTCTTAAAAAGAGAAAATTTCTACGGTTTGGTGTCCCTCTCGCACTCGTGGTCACATCCATTGATTAAAAATACAATGGATAGGTCATTTAAGGTGTTTCACATAATGTTTGTTGCGTGCACAGGTGTACGTGCACTCGCGCATGCGCGCTAAAGCGGGCGACCTACTGAAGGTGCTGAACCGCGCGCGCCCGCAGCCCACGTCGCGACCCGCCGAGCGGAAAACCATCTCGTGAGTAATACCACCACCACCACTACAGCCCATTAACGTCCCACTGCTGGGCACAGGCCTCCACTCTCATAAGAAAGAGGGAATTAGAGCTGCTCCAATAAGGGGTTGGCGGGCTTTAATGACTATTATCATGTTAGTGATAATAACCGGGACCAACGGCTAACGTGCTGTCCGAGGTACAGGGGTGAAACACCGCTAACTTTTTAACTGCCATGCCTCTTACGGGTTAGCCCGCTACCATCTTAGACTGCATCATCACTTACCATCAGGTGAGAGCGCAGTCAAGGGCTAACTTGTAGTGGATAAAAAAAACTTCCTAAGTCCGGGCTAGTACTGAGAATTTCTAGTCGGAAAAACCCAACACTTAATTATGGCCCGATCTGGGACTCGAACCCGGGACCTCGTCGGCTGCAATCGAACATGCTAACCACTAGACCAACGAGGCAGTTGTGTAATACACTGACATGTATTACACGCATTGGCGATTCCTCTGGTGCTGCAAATGTTCATGGGCGGCGGTAATCACTTACCATCAGGTAAGTGCTCGTTTTCTCGCTATACATATTAAAAAAAATGTATTTGGGGGACGAGTGGCCTAGTTGCGACAGTTCATATCAGTCGATTGCGATTGTTAAGCAATGTTAACCCAAGTCGGTAACTGAACCTGATGGGTGACCGAATTCGGAAACCGAATTTGGCCTTTTCATTTCCTCCGTGCCTCGGAGAGCACGTTGAGCCATCGGTCCTGGCTTATTATCACTAACATCTGATAATAATCGTTAGTAACCTCAGAGTTGAATTAGTACTCTTAGTCGAGTCCAGTGGCGTGCACAGGTTTAATCAGAATACCTATTTACTAGGTGTTTTGATGGAAAATGAGCATTGACGTATTTCCATTTGGGTAAGCAGTGCTTTTATGCCTCTATGAACTGCACGCCACTGGTCGAGTCGTATGCGGAAGGACTTGGGAAGTGGGAACCCACCGCACTATTAGCCTGCTGCAAGCATACAGTACGCCAGCGAATTGGGTATTTGACAATAATTAGTCAAATCAGCAACTTGTTTCAAACATCAAATCGCGTGCTTAAAATGAGATTTTCTATGAAATACTTACTGAACAGTGACGTCACCAAAACTCGACGCACTTTTTTTACTTCAATCGGTAGTTTAAAATGGTTATTCAACATAGGATTAACTAATCGTACTGAACATATTCTACCGACTTCTGTCGGTCGGTATCATCCCTCCCGAGGACAATCGGGGGATCCGGTGACCCCCCAATGTTAATCTGCATAGACGTCTCCGTTGACTGACTCTATAAAGCTAGTCTTAACAGTTGGATCTCTGTAGACCTATGGTGGCGACTCAATTCGCCAGCCTGTGTATTACTATTTAAGCACTAGGCTTTGGTCTATAAAGTTATGGTGTAATTTTTTTTTTTAAGGCAACAAATAAAACGAAATATTCAAAACAAGTGAACTTAATTTAACGAATAAAAAAATACGACTGCCCTGCCATATTATTTTTGGAGTTTACCTCCATAAGAAGCGATTTTTGCATAGCCTTTGGAATCTTATTCACATTTTTATTAAACGATATTTTTTTGTGAATCACTGAATATTGAACTATAGTGTTATATATTTTTGGAATCTACACGTCATTTTCTAGATGATGATTATATAGTTAATCTTATTTTCGATTATTTTTTTTCAACTTTAGTCTTTAATGCTTGGCCATGGTCACCCCATCAATTTTTTTAAAAAATTTACTAGCCTATGTCACCCGGAATAAGCTAGGGATTCTAACGATACCCCATTTATCAAGATCGGTTCAGGCGTATAGAAGTTATGGTGGAATATACAAACTCACATACATACATACATACATACATACATACATATATGAACGCTGAAAACAATATACTCCTTTTTTCAGGCAGTCGTATAATAGTTTAGTAAATTAAAACCCAATGTTCATTAATATACTTTATTCCTTCCGATAATATCACATTCTAGAGTACCTAATTTAATTATCCTTACAATCCTCTTTTCCCTCTCATTTTCTTTCTGTCCCTCGCGCCCCATTGGCGGGAAGCGTCCCCATTGGCCCTCAGAATTCCCCCTTTTTTAATTATTTTATTTTACGGCCCTGGATTCAAGTCCTTTATGGCCTTATATTTATTGCGAATGTCGTTCCACAGAATATAAAACTAGAAAATCATGACATTCGGCCATCCACTTTTGGGCAACCTCCCGGTGCACAATAATTAAAATATATGAAAGTAAGTCAGCTATTCACAAATCAAGTTTTAGAAACGTAGCTCGACATAATATAATTCGTAATTTAACACACAAAACATTATAAAATTTATCGCTATTTACCTAAATAATTAATTAATTTAATTATCACTAAATTCCTTATACAAATCAGTACAACTAGTTATCGTTTTAGTCTGACGAACGTAACTATATATTCTCAAAGTATATTTAATCAAATTAGGTACACTTTACACACTTTTATGATGGTGATAATCAGTTACGGTATCTTAAAAATAAAGCTACGAGGGTTCCAAACGCGCCCTGGTCTGAGAAGAGCCCACAACAAACTCAGCCGGTTTTTTTTTTTGTATCACCATCTCACAAATATCGTAAATCACTTAATTATATTTATAATTTTAACAATTACATAATTAACCGCTAGAACAATTCATACCCATGCCTTCCTAATCCTATCATTCAAATAATCCGTTACACTGTAATTGGATTCTCAATTATTTCTCGTTTTACAAAAACTTTTAACTTTATCACTGAACCCTTAAAAATAGGAAAATAAATTATTGATAATACATATTAATTCTATTCTTGCTATTATTAATTATAAACATTGTCTTCTTAAAAATAAATACTTATAACAGATAATCATGACATTCGGTTTCTTCCACAAATATATTTTTTTGAAATAATTACTCTAGCAATTTTATTTACGTATCGACCATTGGAAACCTTCGTTGCAATACAGATAGTGAAATGTTGTCTTCATTATCGTCAACCAAAGACTCAATTGTTGACTCTATCATTATTCGATTCGTTGTACTGTAAGTTGCAACGACGATCTGAAATGGTTATTTCATATTTTTATACAGAGATAGTGCTAATTTGATATCTGTAATTTCCTACAGCTTTAACAATAATTTTGTAGACCCCTATACATTTTGATTACAATTTCTTGCTATTTCCCTTAGTCTACTTACCATCTATTTAAATACAAATCTTATTATAAATTATTTGACTAATTCTTTTTTTTTGTGTTTATAGTTGTTAGGAAAAGGTTTATATGAAAGAAAATGTTTGACATAAGTCAGAACTGTACAGAAAAGAAAAAAGTTCTCCATATACAAAAGTAGATAAAACATACGAGACAGTACGGAGTTTTTTTTTTATATATTGACAGATTGACGGTCAGTTGTTCGGTTTTATTATATATTATAGACATTTATCCTGGAAAAATAAAATCAGTTCCCACGGGACTCGAAAAGATCTAAAATCTACGCGAAAGAAGTCGCGGGCAACAACTAGTTTCTTCTAATTATATTAATCAGGTCTCCCTCTTTAAAAACGGCAGCATCAGTTCGTCTCGAATCATGATATTGTTTTGTTGCTGACTGTATTCAATATTGGCTTTATTTCGTTTCTTAACAATTTGACATCAGTCGGTTGCAACAAACTATCCCGAAGTCTAATCCAAATAAAACTTCTGATGCCTTTTTTCGTTTGAACGCATTTATGGTATTGTTAATACCGATCGATTTACCAACTAAGTCAATGTTAATACTCCACTGCATCTGACTCAGCTGCATATCCCAATCACGTTCATCCTTACATGAACCTCTCTTAACGGTTAGCCAATGAATTTAAAATTGTTTGATTTAAACTTTTAGTTTCGCCGTTGGATCTAAACATGCTGCTGTGTAGTTATAATACGTCTCAGATACCATGAAGTTCACAAAACTTACATAATAAATTCATTAATTACAGTCAAAATTTATGCACTATGACTACATGATTTAACATAGGTAGGTATTCTTTTTTTTTGTAAATTTGCGTAATATTTTAGGAAACCAATAACGAGCCTGAATTTTCTCAACTGTCTTCGCCTCACCCGAGTGTCTGATGTATGTCATAGTTATCAAGCGTTTCCAGCCCATTGGGGTGTAAATGCCATTCTTCAGTAGCACAGATTGTGTGCTTTCTTAACCAACTATCTATACCTTCTCCAAATCCAAAAATCTATAACTAATAGATGGGGTGAATTCCGGAAATACATTAAAATGACTGCTGTGCAAAATTTTATTCTTGTCAGTCTTTGTTCGATTGACTTGATAAAATAAAGTAAGTCGCCCGCTGTGAAACTCGTCGCCGGTGCTATTGGTAGCTGTCCAGGCTGCCGCGATGGTCGGGCGAACAATGCCAAGGTATGGGTACCTCCTATGTGAATCTTGGGTAGCTGGATTCGATCTCTTCAATCGTTCGTAAGACTGAGATAAGCATCTGTGTGCTACACTTATCTGATAGTGATAGATATCGCATTCTTGACTGCTCTAGCCTCTGCGCTGTGTGTATCCACGATAAGCTCGTTCCATGTCCTCGGCAGTAGAAAAAAAACCATTTTAGTAAAGAATTCTTTTATTTCATGAATATATTGTAAACGATATAAAAGGAAAAGTTGACTGATTGACTGACTGATCTATCAAGGTACAGCTCAGACCACTGGAGAGATCAGGCTAAAGTTTGGCGTAGGGATAGCTATTATGACGTAGACATCCCCTTTGGAAATTCAATCCCTAATTGGTTTAAAGTTTGTGTGAAAAATGAACGTAACGAGAACGAATCTGCGGGTATATGCTAGTCCTATCCTATAATAATTGATTTAAACAATATAAACATCTATCTATCAAGTTTTATTAAAAATAAAATAAAAAAAACATGACTGCCCTGCCAAAAAAAAATAAAAATCTAAATTAATCTAGTAAAATTAAAACCTTATTCACATTTTTATTCAATGATATTTTTTTTTTGAATCACTGGACATTGAACTATAGTGTTATATATTTTTGGAATCTACTTATCATTTTCTAGATGATGACTATATAGTTAATCTTATTTTTGAATATTTCTTTTTCTACTTTAGTCTTTAATGCGAGACCATGGTAACCCCATAAATTTGTTTTTAAATTTTACTAGCCTATGTCACCCGGAATAAGCTAGGGATTCTAACGATACCTCATTTATCAAAATCAGTTCAGGCGTATCCACCATAAGGTGGAATATACAAACTCACATACATACGTACATGAACCCTGAAAACAATATACTCCTTTTTCTGGAAGTCGTATAATAACAAGTAAATAGTATATCCATTTCATTTATTAATTTAAGTTGTGGTTTGTATTTGTATATATTTCTTGTTTTTAGTATAGTACAATAAATAATCTTTCATTCAGTTCATTCATTATTTAATTTGATTGCTAAATCTAGACTAATTCAGTCACAGCACACATACCTAACCGAAGTTTAACCTATGCACATTACCGCATCCAACCTATGTACGGCCCACTTAACCGTATCCAACTGATGTACGGCCCACTTAACCGTATCCAATTTATGTACGGCACACTTAACCGTATCCAACTCACGTACGGCCCACTTAACCGTATCGTATTTATGTACGGCCCACATAACCGTATCCAACTCATGTACGGCCCACATAACCGTATCTAATTTATGTACGGCCCACTTAACCGTATCCAACTCATGTACGGCCCACTTAACCGTATCCAATTTACGTATGATTAGCTCAATAGAAATTAATAACACCCGTATTCAAAAACATTACTATGAGGTCATTTAGAGCGAATCAGGGGTGAGCAAGCACACAAGGCCCAGAAAATGAAATCATAAACAACACTTGAGGGGCATACATAGACCAATGACCATAGTGCGACGAATACACTACACTGTGGGACATATAAAATTATCCATTTCATTTTAAAATTAATAACATAGTTATTACATTCATACTGTATACCATATTACTTAAAGGTATATCAATATTTTACATATTTATTTAAGTATTCATATTCTTTTATAACAGTAGAATCTTGTAATATTATACTTTTAAAATACAAAATATATAGATTTGCATATGAGCACATTAATACACACCTATATCAAATATTATAATTTCAACACACAGACAAATAATTAATCAACAATCATACATGGGTAAAAACGATAGAATTGATTGCATCGGCAAACTTGAGTATCGACGCGAGTTTCGCATTTCCGCCGCTCGCCGGCGAATTGGCGCTGTAGTCACGCCGCCATTGTACTTTTTATCCTAACAATAATTAATACGTTTGCTTTCAGTTTTTATTTTTGATATAATTGTTGTGTGTTTTAGCTATGTTTACGCACAAATAGGTTATATCTTGTGTAGCTCGGTTGCTTTATTAAAAATGATCTGTTTACCCCTTCTTTGGCGGAGTATAGCACTAACTTCGAATTTGATACTTAAATCTATGAGAGAATAAACTTACAAAGAACAATCAACACAAGAAAAGTAATACGAGGCCTTCAAAATCCCTTCGATTATTTTATAGATTTAGACTTTGTAAATATATCGTTCTGAAACTTTTGCTTTTAATATGTGCAGATCTTTTGAAAGTTACCAGTAGAGGCCTTCTCGTGCCTAGGTTGTACATATTTATCTATGCAGTGCCTCATAATTAATACCAGTGGCCTTAAGATTTATTCATCTATTCCAGGTAAGTTAAATCTTTAAATTGAATTAATTTACCGAATAATAGTTTCAATTTCACACTATATAGTTACAGTAAGCAAATATACTTCTGGAAATTAACACTTAAAAGTACCTTAAACATATTATCATAACAACATAACAGAACAACACCTACTATCCAACTAACATAATTAATTAACTCCTATTATTAAACTCTTACTTATGTAATCCTCCTCCCATTATTTTCAGATGATTACTGGAGATCTCATTAATACCTGCCATATCAAGGAAAGTGAGAAGAATTTCACTATTGTTATGTTTGCAAATGCAAGAGTTTTTGAATATTCCCAGCAAACCGTAGAAGAACACTTATACAGCATAGGATGCTTTTCTGGTGTTGTTCATAAGATTGTACATACCTACCTATTCAAAATCCTAGTTGTTCTTATGCAGAGGTATTCAGAAACAAGAAAAAGAATATTTCTCTATAAATGTACAGATTGTGGGCCTGACCTACAAATAAATATATGACATTGTCGCAGACTGACCTGGACCTGACCAGTCCATAACTACTGAATTTTCCAAGTTTCTTCCCTAAAAAGAAAGCTGGAACAAAGTTTTATCGATGGGGTAATTCTAAGTGATATAGTGGCTGTCAAAAATATTTACTGACCCCATTGCTATAGCCAGAAATTATATCAGAAGAGAATTACAACAAGGCCCATATTAAAACCAGAAATACTGTAGAACAAACGATAGGAGTTTGAAATCTCCATTCGCCTCTAATAAATTCTAACATTTTTCAATATGACATTTTCAATTTAAATTTTGCCATAAATTCCTAGATAATATTAATTTTTAATTTATATATTTTATTGGTTCAGTTGATATGATAATATGTAGGTATTGTCAATATTCCAAGAATTTTCTTAATTATATTTCACCTATTAAACTATTTAATAAATACTGTCACTTGTTACATTGATTATTTATTTTTTAAGTATTACACACCATGATAATTGTAATACACAAGTAATTCTCTTTCAGCAGAAGTAAATGTTAACCGCTTCAAACTGTTATAGTGTGATTTTGAACTTGTTAAAGACGAGGAACTCCTCATTAATTAATACATACAGATAATTCTAAATTAAAATTATATAAATAATAATTAAAAAGTTTTTATAAAGAATAAAGAATAAAGAATAAAGAATAAAGAATATACATAATATACATACAGGCCAAACTTAACCTGCAATAATAATGTGTGGGTAATATACATATAAATATGTCGTTTTACAGTATATTATATATAAATCCATCATAGGTAGATCAATATCATCGGAAACTCTCCAACTCAGGTTCACGAGGTACATAGTACCAAGGCTCCCAAATCAGGTTCACGAGGCACATAGTACCAAGGCTCCCTAGCATTAGACAGCATCCAACAATGTAGTGCGTTCGAAATACTATAATATATTGTACATAAAAAAAATATTTTATGAATCGCTCCTACTTTCACAACCACAACATTCAACCATAGGAGGAGTAAGAAGAGAGTAGACAATATAAATAGTGCTAGACAATATTTAATATTTATCATTGAATGAATGAATGAATGAAATACTCTTTATTGTACACTTAACATAAATAATTAGTAGCAATAAAAACTATCAAACATCAAAATAATCATTTTATATTTAACGAAATTTTCTTGATAAGTACTTACAAATATATAATTTTTTTTTTTTAATAGGACATTACTCCGTAGAGGCTAAATGTAAATGATAACTTTAGTTAAAATAACATCATGATTGGAGTAAGTAGGAATAGTAGCTCTATTCAAATGATACTCTAATCAGTTTAACATTGTCTTAAAATAGCTAGACCAAAACATGCAAATATCATTAATCCACATGCATACTAAATTATCCTGTTTCGTAATTTTATTATTATTATTGAGTCATGGGAGGTCACAAAATTGATAAATTATATGAATCAAGAATTAGAATTTAGAATACTGTATAAATACCTCAATAATTATGTGGGTCGACGGATCACATCCCGCTTCTGAGTTTTAGTAAATTAAAACCCAATGTTCATTAATATACTTTATTCCTTCCGATAATATCACATTCTAGAGTACCTAATTTAATTATCCTTACAATCCTCTTTTCCCTCTCATTTTCTTTCTGTCCCTCGCGCCCCATTGGCGGGAAGCGTCCCCATTGGCCCTCAGAATTCCCCCTTTTTTAATTATTTTATTTTACGGCCCTGGATTCAAGTCCTTTATGGCCTTATATTTATTGCGAATGTCGTTCCACAGAATATAAAACTAGAAAATCATGACAATAGTAGTTTGTGATATAAGAGCGGTAAATAGGTTTTTACATACGAGTTGACTAATGTCAGCCCGATGACGCCAGTCGGGGGCTGACCATCGTCACGAGTATGTAGAAACCTTAACGCCCGTGTATCACACAATATTTTTCAATACATTTGTGAGAAAACTTGAAAATTATAGTAGAGTGGGTAGGCATTAGGTACTCACTAGAAAATGGTTTTTCACGTACCTACATACTTATTTCGAGATTTTTGGCGGCTATTATAAGTTCGGTTTTTTTCTCAGATCTAAAATACCTAATTTTTGATTTAATTTTATGATTCCACATCACATGTACCACTCATATTTTTATTGATAATTTATAAGAAAAATTCAATGACTTTTAAAAATAGCGCGCACAGATTAAAGATTTGGACTACGGTGCGATGTTGTAATTGCGTTTTTTTTATTAGATTCATGGCTCTAGGTTCTGGTTCTTAGCTCCCAGCCTGGACTACCTATTCAGCCTTCACTTTTTTGATTTATAAAACTTAACACAATTATAATTAATTATATTAAATACATTTTTTTATTTTATGCATTAATTTCATCAATTCACATCTAAATGTCATTATTTTTTAGGTTTTCTACAACAAAGTCAATATCATTATGAACCTTCTTGCAAGAAAACTTTTTATTTAGAAGTGACGTGGACTTACATAAATTAAAAAAATCTGCAAATTTACTGCACGAGGGCAGTAAATATTTACTGCACGCGGGCAGTAAATTTAACTTACAAGCCCTGTTTACTGCCTCTGTAAGTGCATTTTTCGAGCAAGTGCATTGAAAAAAATTTAATGTAGTTGACTTGGGGCCTTATAGTGTCCATGTTTGTTGCAGCGGAAGAACGTTTGTAAGGCGAGATTGAGAGTTGCGCGCCGGCGAGACGTAGGCGCCGAACATCGCTCCCACTCCGACACCACTCGGCCGCACTCGACCGCATCACACCTACCACATACCACCTACCACACACGACCTACCACTTAATAGATACGATACCACTACAGTACGCATCTGGAAAGTTGAAGTAGAATTTGCCCCCGATAAAATAACTCACTTACAACATAAACTACATACGCGTCTTAAAACTCTTAACCTGTTAATCCCATTGATCGCAAGAGTTTTATCTTTCCCTAAAGTGTCCTGTAATAAGATCTATTTTAACGTTTTGATGATAGATCCAGGCTTGTGGTGGACTACGTCATTGAAAATAAAAAAGTTCACCCGTCAGCGACTTGTACCTGAACACACGAGTCGCAGGCGCGTCTTTTAATAAGGGTCGCAACTGACTGTTATAAGATGCACTTACGCAGTTTTACCGTGAGATGCTCCGTAACAGCACTTGTAATCTTACCGACTGCGCCAAGTAGGATGGATGTACATATGAGCGGTTTATTCGGGTCAAAGAGTCGTTTCAACTTTCGTGATGTTACTGTAGCTACCACTTATTTACCACCTACCGCCGTGTTCAAAACCGGACTCCAATTACAGTATGTACCATATTTTAATTAGTTTACATGTCCATGTCTTCAAATAAAGCGGCGAGTGTAGTACGCGCTACGAAAGTTGCATATGTGAGCTAGTTTTTAAAAATTGGACTATTCCAGTTTTGACTTTCGTAACGGGTTCGTACTCGGTCCGAGTAGACGTCCTCAGTAACGAAACTCCGACAATGTGCGTATTTCCTATAACCACAGTGTAAGTAAACAGAATACATTGCATACTTCTTGTATATTTATTGTATCATAATATAACGGTTGAAATTACGAATCGTGAGCTTTGCGTTTGTGTGAGTGCGAAACAAAGTGTACACATGTTTTTGATAATAAATCGGAATTCAAAACTATACTGTCTGTTTATTGCGTAAAGTACATTTTTATGGGTTATATGATGAATCTTCACATAGATTAATCGATCTTTTACGATCCTAGCGACTGCGGCAAGTTTTATATATATATATATATAAATGTAATTTTGCAAACGGATTTATCATTTCGAATCAAGAATTTCTTGTTTTAACTACTGACGCTGACGCTGATGCAAGACGCTACAAAATCACATAAACGGAAAGGTCGTTTCGTCGTTTCAACTACCACGTCACAAAGTACTTATCCCTTTTTTGTCTTTCGTTCCCATCTCACGGGAAAATCAATTGCCAAAAATATAATGCTCAATATTCGGTGTACATGTTACGTTGGAGGGAAGAAATGTGCACATTGTGACCATGTTAAATACTATATTTATTGCATTGATACATACAAAAATAAACCGAAGATATACAGTTTTCTTCAAATGCGACTACTGAAGAAAGTGACCCATGCGTGTGTCATACAAGCTTTACAATTTTGACAAAAAATCCGAATATTTTAAGACATTTGTGTTAAACAAAAGCTATATCAATATATAGCCTAACATTCGGTTAATCATACAAATTGACAGGATAATGCCGATCTCACATTACAGCACAGCCAAACCGTAGATAATATATTCATGCTAATATTATAAATGCGAAAGTGTGTCTGTCTGTCTGTCTGCAACGCTTTCACGGCCCATCTGTTCAATCGATTTTGATGAAATTTGTTACAGGCATAGGTTATATCCCGGGGAAGGATACAGGCTACCTTTTATCCCGGAAAATTCAAGAGTTCCCGCGGGAACCGAAAACAATTATCCGTTCAACAGATTTTCATGAAATTTGATACAGAGATAGTTTGTATCCCGGGGAAGGATATAGGCCTCATTTTATCCCGGAAAAGTCAAGAGTTCCCGAAGGGAATAAAAAAACCTTAGTCCACGCGGACGAAGTCGCGGGCATCATCTAGTTGATAATAAATCCGAAGTTTATATTTGAATTAAATTGCATTGCTTACAACTCATTGTGTGGCGATTAGACGATATCCAATTCAACTGCAGCTTTTGCCACTCGTATTAAGGCTGGTTTTAGAGTCACGCCGACCGTCGGCGCTGAGGACTACGCGCGTAGCTCTCAGCGCGTAGCTGTTTGCGGCAACTCGTTTTAGTATCGTGCTGAACGTCATGGAGTACAGACATGCCCAATCAAATGAGTGTTCGAATTGCTGCCGTGTATTTTTTATGGAAAAAGAAAAGACTTCAACAACAACGAAGAAAAAGACTTCAAGTTCATCCACTTATTTCTGAAAGATTGCTAGTGGGGGCCTTTGTTACATTGTTCAATCAGTTAAACATGATAAGACTGTTAATATCTGGCGTTTGATTGCTTAGCAAAGTTAACAGTTCTTTTTCAAAATTGTTATTTTCTTGGAGGGGTTGGCGTTTCTTTCTTTTTGGTATGCGAGGCATTTGCGTCGAATTGTCGGAGTGATCTAGCATTGATTCCGTAACTATATTAACATCGGTTGGATTCAAAAAGGATAGTTCATCATAATACACATATTTTTTTATCTTCTTTGCAGCGCTCCCTGAAGGAGTTTTTTTCATAGAAGCTTTATATCTAAAGAATGCATCCCTAGCAGTCTTCCACCTTTGCTGGATTAGTTTTTCTGTAACAATATAAAAGCAAATACTTAGTAATACTGTTTCTTTTTTTTCAGATTTTTGGCTACGGGAAATACATTTACAGATCTGCAATATTCATTCAGGCTTGGAGTAACTACTATTAGTTGTATTGTAAATGAAGTATGTTCACTAATCTGGGATACACTTCACGACGAATGTCTGCCAACCAGAAGCTCAGAGATGTGGCAAGAAATAGCCAATGGATTTCTTCACAATGCCAACTTTCCTAATTGTGTCGGAGCAATCGACGGGAAGCATATAAGAATTATAAATCCAGAGGGAGGTGGATCGATGTACTAAGAGTATTGTTATTCATAACTACGAATATCGTGCGTCTTTATTTTTATACAATATGTCACTGGCGTCCCATAAACATTTTCGCAGCCGAACTTCTTCAATCACACGCCCAGTATTAATATCGCGATTCATTGTTGCGCCCGTCTGTCCCCGTCGGCACGTGCGTTTTATGTAACACTGTAACGATAAGTGAGGTCCGAAGCGCGTCGGCACCGCGTGCTCAGCGGCGCCGACGCGTGGCGCGTAGGCGCGCGTGTGGCTCAGCGCTGACAGTGCTCAGCGCTGAGTCGTCGGTGTTATTTTAAAACGCTTCATAAGTAATCATACATATTGGCCTGTCAGCGCTGACGGTCAGCGTGACTCTAAAACCAGCCTAAAATGTTGGCACTTTTATGCGAAGTCTGTATATCTTGGGTTTCGTGTATCAATAGTTTATTATTATCGTTTCTCCATGCCTAACATAGATGACGTCAAATAAATAATGTTGCTGTAGTTCTTGTTGATAATCAAAATTATGCTTTATTGTAAAAACAAATATAGTTCTATTTATAGTGGAGGCATTGCAGTCGCGACTTGTGTTCCTAATTACCGTGCTCTGCCCTGAAACGCACCTATTACATTGTCATAATTTTGTACTTACATTAATCATATGTAAGAAAATGCGTCGAATAACAAAAAAAAAAACAAACAAATTGAAAAATTATGAGTTTCATAAGAAAACTGTATAAATCGTCCAATTCTTGCATAGATATAACTGCCATCTCATTTATTAGCTAATTTTCCGAAGAATATGTAGAGAATCCCGGCTACTTTTGTCCCGGAAAACAAAAGTGTTAACAGGATTTTAAAGCGCCTAAATCAGTAAGATTTATCAAGCACATTTAATGTGACGGAGTGAGGTAAAGTCGAAAGATAACTCTTTCAGGCTTTCCCAATAAGCTGCAAAAGAAAAAAAACTATGATAATGTAATTGGTGCCAACTTTGTACACTTTTGTTTAGAGTTAGACAACTCTGGTGTTAGTCGGAGAGTGTCGACTTGTTTAGCTTACGTAATTTGTTGATATAAGTTATTAAATTAACAGTCCTCATTTAATATAAAAATCTTAGCCTATACTGGGGCGTAGTTTAACCTGACACGCAGGCGACGGTACAGTAGGGTTAGTAAAGGATTGTATGTCTCAATCATTGACGACCTCTGTGGCGCAGTGTATAGCGCTGTTGTCTTAACCTGCGGAGGTCCCAGGTTCGGCGGGGTCAATTTGGGAATTTGTAATTTCTGAATTTTCCCTGGTCTGGCCTTGTGGGAGGCTTCGGTCGTGGCTAGTTACCATCCTACTGGCAAATTCGTGCCGCCAAGCGATTTAGCGTTCCGGAACTATGCCGTGTAGAAACCGAATAGGGGTATGGGTTTAATATAACTGCCATGTCCCTAACAAGTTAGCTCGCTACCATCTTAGACTGCATCATCACTTACCATCAATCGCAGTCAAGGGCTAACTTGTGAATTTAAAAAAAACCAACGGTGATAGAATCCGAGTGTCAGAACACTTTAGCGTGAATGTTAAATGGACTTTATTTAATCCTAGAGTTAAGGCTAAAGTTCCTTGCGGAAGTAAAATCGGTGACAATGAATTTTTTACTTTATATCAAGGATCCATTAGTCCATAGGTCCGTAGTAACTGCTGTTGATGTCTGTTTCGACGTTCGACTTATATCAACGTTGGTGAGATGAAAAATCTTATCTCATTCCACTGAATACCGATTGACGAGTCATTTGAGAGTAGCTCATTTCTTACTTATTCTACTAAGGGCCGATTTTTCAATCGTCAGATAAACGTCTAGATCGTAGATATTCGATAGATAGCGTATTTACTATAGACAGATATTTAACTGTCGAATAAATTCCGTAACTGACGAATATACATATTTATCTGCTTCTTTGAGAGCCGAATAAAGGGTTATCTGCCTGTTTGTTAAGTATGACGTTTTCTAGTTTTAGGTTATATTGTATAGCTAGTAGGCTAGTAGAATAATTTTATAAAAACTAGGCACATAAGTCATTTATGTGCCTAGTTTTTATAAAATTATGCTTTCATTCAGAATTATCAATTTTCATTCCGTGTCCTCCTCGTACGCAATATACGGTCATTAGTGGTAGGTACCTATTGATAACAATGGATATTTTCCACGCTGCATCTTCTGTGTTGGTCACGACATCTGTTTTTTTTTATTTTCTAACTAGCTGATGCCCGCTACTTCTTTATCCGCGTGGATTGAGGTTTTTTGGTTCCCGCGGGAATTACGAGAACGGGTCTATATATAACAGTACATAGATATTGACCGGTATTTCGTTACAAGTTAGGTTAATAAGTTTACTTCCGACTTTTGAAAGTTTGACGCACTATCACGTTTCTCTACTTGCTCCATATTTTTAAGAAAGCACTTATAAGTGGGAATCTGTCTAAAATAAAATAAACACCAAACCAAACACGAAATGAAAATTGCGCAAATTCGAGGTTATATGTGTCTGTCTCGCTTGCACATATTTAGTGTGAAGTTGCTTCGAAAAGACCATACATAGCTATCCCTTGGTTAAAAAGTGATTGAAAAATTATAATGACTTGATAAACAGTCAGATAATTTTATTCTCACGATAGTTATCCAGTCGTTTATCTGAGGATGGAAAAATCGGCCCTTAATATACTTTATCCTACGTATTTCTTGTCAGGTTACGCTAACCCTTATTGTTTCGGTTTTACAGACACGTAAAAATTGTAAATCCGCGTTGAGACAGGTAATCATGCACAAACTTGAATTATAATTCATTCATTAAAAAAGAAAAACGCTCGTATTTATTGTATTTAATTTAATAGCAATGCAATACGAACAATAAAATAATAACTAATAAAATAAAACAAATGTTTGCGTGACTGGTTTGAAGAGTTACAAATTCTAAGGTCATGGAAAGACAATACTACCTATATTATATTGTGCTATTTTAAGGTGCTAACGCATTAACGTGCATGCTTTGCACGCATTTTCAAACGGCAGCATTCGCCGTTTGAATCGCCAAAATCGCCTGTCTTTTGAATGTCTTATAAACTAGTTTAAGACGTCAGGCATGAAACTAGCGATGACCGAGCGACGGCGACAGCGGGGCGATGTGGAACGAGAGCTGGCAACGAATTTCGGGAAGGACCTTTAGGCAAGCTGAGATTGTGACAAAATATAATTTCGTCAATTGGCGAATCCAGCCTTGCCAGCCTGGTAGAGCTTTTGCGGTTATTTCGCTACTGCGCAGCATATAACATTTGCAAAAAAAACACAAAAAATATTTTTTGGCAACTTGATTCTTTTATCTTTAAATTTAGTACTTATAGAATTCGAAAAAAAAACTATATGTTTTTTTTCGGTTATAAAGTATTATCAGACCTCTTCAAAATATTTTATTAAAATTCAGCCAGCTCTCCAACTAATCGCGTTGCCCCGCTGACTTGTAATTGTAACTTTTCTGACTGGTCCCGTACATTAGGTCGAAGATGCTTTGAAAATTCATTGTTCTCCACAAAATAATGTATAAAGCCGCTCCTAAAACGATTAAATTACAATGGAAAGCAAAATGTTAGATGACAGCTTGCAACGTAAAAGCTGTCACCTTTTGGGCTTAGATGTTATAGGGATTGTCGGTGAAAACGGGCTTAAAACAAACTTTTAGTTAAACCTGATTGAGTGCACGAATTTTCAAAGCATATCTCGCATAAAGTGTTTTATGTTTTTAGGTAGGTTCCATTCAATTATTAATATGTAAGTGAAAGTGTATTAATATTTCTTTACACATTCTTCCATAGACGGGTGACTTGAGGTTTAATACAAAAATTGCCTTATTTAGAGGTTTCTTTTTGGGTTCCGAAAACCGCTGTAGTTTCGATTGGATAGTGTCGCTAGTGTTGATTTCGGTATTCTACATTTCACGGAAGTTAAAATAGTGCAGCCTGAGTACCACTGCACCTCTCCCACAAAATAGAAAGTTAACAATAAAACTCTGTTTAAAGTTTAACCGACAGTGTATAGATATCTTTATGAGCCAACGTCCATTTTCCTCGAGACGTTTGGTCGACATCCCATCTATTAGCAACCATACCCTACCGGCGTATAGGTGCTGCCTGCCACGTAAGCCACGTAAGTACACCTTCAAGGCAAGTGTGAAGACTGAATAGACATCTTCTAGGCAAGTGCGCTCCAACCTAGGCTTCATGATTGCTTCTTATAATCCATAACCGTCATCAAGCGTAAGTTTATCTTACTCTAAAGTAAAAGTTAAAAAATACGCCGCGCCTCGTATGTTGCCTTTCTATTTTTTGCTTCAACTACTGCGCTGTTTCTACTTTAGTGAATCATACTATATCGATTGTTTGAGCGCAATTTGGTCGCTACTTTTATTCCAATTCGCATTTATTTATTACTAGCTAATGCCCGCGACTTCGTCCGCGTGGATCTTTAATTTTCCGGAATAAAAAGTAGCTTATATGTTATTCCAGACTAAAATCTATCTCTGTGCCAAATTTCATCCAAATCCGTTCAGCCGTTGGGGCGTGATTGAGTAACAAACATCCATCCATACATACAAACTTCCGCAATTTTAATTTTTATTTGATTGATTCTAAAGATCATGCTATAAAAAAAAGAATTTCACTGAAACAGTTGTAAATATCAAAAGTACGAAGTATGAGATCGCGTTTGCGTATTGCGTGGCGCTTACGCCATTAATGGACACAGTTAAACGTATAACTTTTAATAAAGGAAATCTTTTTATTTCGGATGTGGTGTACAGAGCAAGTTTATTGTTAGATTTATGATATATAAATGTAATAAGGAAAATGACGTACAACATATTATTATTGAAACCAATATAAATATACGTGTTCTACTATTTATTTTTACACTTTTCGTCTTATGATTACAGTCAATCGAGAGAACAGGATAGAATGCTTACGATATGATAGTACGAGATTTCATATTAAACTAGGTTTTATTGATGTTACTATGTGTTTAACTTTTTCATTTGACAGTAGATTTGCTCAATAAAGAAACTATGGTGTTAAATTGTGCACACTTGTACCAATAAAGCAAAACTTAAAAAGGAACGTTAAATATTTAAATAATACCTACTGTAAAAAATTAAATATGCTGTAAAATAAAGCTTTGCTCACATAAGAGGTCGCATTGTACCGCAATTCAAATCATAATACAGTTCACCTAGCTGAAAACTATAAATCTATTCAATGCTTTAAAATAAACATAAATATTGTGGCCAATTCTGTATAACACAATCTCTAAATTAAACTAAAATGACAGTCATTAATTTATTTAATACTGGAATTCCTTACGTGGGTATCTATGTAACTTGGAAATACTTTTATTGTCTAACTCAAAGCCATCAAATCAGGTACGATTCGATGTCTAGCATAAAAAGTCCACGGTTAATAGAATAAAAAAATCACAAACGGCTATAGCGATGCGGCGCAGCCTGCTATTGTGTACATAGCCTTAGATTATTGTTTTGAAAGGATAATGTAAATTCAACTCTTCAACAGAGGTATTAGCGGTTAAGGAAATAGAGGAATGAAATGGTGGAAAATATCGAGTTATGGACTGAGAAATGTTTAGAGTATACTATCGTCCGCTGGAAGAAATCACTAGGGATTCATAAAAGAAAAGTATCGATACTTTTATTTTTATACACGATAAAAAAGAACGAAACATGTGTATCACCAGGTACCTTTTCTAATTAAAGCATATAATTATTGTAGATTAAAAAAACTACGAGTGCCCCTAATTATACGTATTTTGGAATTATGTGTTTCATTCAATATATAAGAAACTTTAAGATGTTTCGGCCGTTGGAAGGAAATTATTCAACTATAAATTCACGAGATTAAAGTATCGATCATAATAATGAAATTATCATTATCGTAACAAAAGTATCGAGACTTTTGATCTCTAGAAATTATTAATTAATAACTAAGTCACTAATTAATATTATAGAACATAAAATAAATGTGACAAAAATTAATTAACATGACAGGCTCAGAAGCGGCGTATTGTTCTGTTGTTCATTGAACGAAAAGTAATGAGCGTGTAGAAACAATTTATATTATTTAAAATAAAATTGTAGCTAACTTGAATTTTATGTAATTTTTATTTGCGAGGATGTATTATTTATGTATTATAAAAATGTAAGTTAAATGTTGCTTTAAAGTTTTAGCTTACGATTTGATTATTGTTTTTTAACTGACAGTTAAGTGTAACGGGAGATTATGTAAACATGCAGATTACTGAAGTTATTTGTGAATATGTAATTATTCTTGTGATCTAAAATCCGTTTATACTGTATTTTTATTTTCTAGATTAAAGAGAACATCTTACTGCACGATTCGTTTTTTTTCTTAATACTTAGCCGTATAACTATTGTATGTAAGTATACCGAATTAGTGTTACTGATTTATTAGAGCTACTACAGATACGTTATAAATTACAATCAGCGCGGATCCTCTCACGTTTCGTTCCCTCCATACGTTTCTTATTTTATAAGTACCAACCTATCTGATAAAATAGTGCGGTTTGTATCCGCACGTTTTTGTCGTCTGAGCTGGCCTTTATTCGTAGGTTAGAAAAAGTATCAGGTACAAATAATTAGGTTCGTAGTACGTACAATTACTACAATTCCTAATTTTTTTTAACGTAATTGCCATTATGGCTTTCAAAATTATTATAGGTAACTACAACAGTGCTATAATTTTACTTATATTAACTTATTTTTCTATACGAGAGATCTATACGTTTAAACTCATGTCTAAGTAGGTAAGTAAAAGTGCTTAAAAATCCATCTTATTTGAAGCGGTCGGCGAAGTAGGGGACTTCGGTTGGCCAAGTTTTGACAAATTGGCCACTTTGGTGGCGAACTTTACAAAGTTGATCCCAGACGCTTGCGGCTCCGGCTTCTGGTTTCCATCGGGCTGGAAAGAAGCTTCTAGTGAGCCTGAAATAAAGAACAGAAAATCGGTTAAAGGGCTTCTATAGCCTGGTTTTCCTTAACGTATACTAAAAGGAAATCAAATCGCAGAAATTAATTTAGCGAAACGCGTAAGCGACGCGTTTTGTCTGGTGATTTAGACGTTCTAAAGTTAGACTCGCTCAAGATTTCATCGTTAATAAAACACGTAAAGTTTTTGAAAAAATCCGTGAGAACAACAATACAACAAAATCGCTTTGAAAGCGTTGACAGAAAGACAATGTATTTCTCATTGATTTATGTAGGGAGTTGCAACAGTGCAGTGGTGGGGCCGGACCTCTCGCTGCCCGCCGTCGTCCGAGCCATGGTGGGCAGCGAAGAGTCCTGGAACGCCGTCGCCTCCTTCTGCGAGGAGGTGATGACCCAGAAGGAGGCGGCGGAACGGCTGCGTGAGGCAGACGCCAACGCGGACCCTCTCCGTCGCCGACGGGCCGGGCGCAGGAGGCGTGCGCAAGACCGGCGACTTCCACCCTGACGGGAGTTCCGGGCGGCCGACCTGTCGTCGTTGTCGTTGTCGTCCGTCGAGCCTCAGTCGCGGAGGAACGCAAGGGTAGTCGGGGCTGTATGCCCCCGCAGGAGGATCCGCTTGGGCGGATGTCGCTGGCTGGGTCGCGGATGATTGCGCAAGTGTTCCCGTAACCCAGCCTTAGGGCGACGGGCAGGAGCGCCGCTGGGTTTCAGTGGGTATTCTGGAGTGCCAGCGAGTCCCACATACCCTCTCGGAAGCATCGTAGTTTCACACTGCCTGCTTCCGAGAGGGATGCCTAAACGCATTTCCCAGCGTAAAAAAAAGGGAGTTGCAACAGTAGGTACGCGCGTGAATTAATTGCCTTCGGGCCTTGAAATAGTACTAGATTATAACATATCTGAGTCCTGAGTTCAAACAATGAGGTGGGTGACTACCTTGTTCCGTTTGCTCCGAACACTACTTGGTAGGTATTATCGATAACTTTAGTGTGCCAAGGATGTCTACAGTCTACGAGTTAGGAGTTATGACATAACTATGCAGGCGGCGAGTATGATGGAATAAGGTTCTCCCAAATGCATTCAATTCGCGCGCGCATCTGTAAGCCGTTAAAATATGATAGCAATACTCCAAGGCTAACATCCTTATCATAAGGCAAGACGAAGGCAACTTACTTTGTTGAGGCGACACAATGGAGCTGTGCTGCGAGCCTTGCTGATTCTCTCCCTCCATTGAATGGCTCTTCTCGTGCAATAGCTCCAATGCTGACGAAACGAAAACAAATGACTTCCTAAATTCCTATAGTTAATTTAATTTCAACTGGCTTGCGAACTGTGCTGTAGATGGTAGGTATCTGGATAAGTTATCGAGATAACGTCTTTTAAACAAATATGATTATTGATTAGATTCAACTATTTAAATAACAATCAAAATATTTCTTTAAGTGAATACGTAGGTAGGTACCTACTTACCTGGTCAGAATTAAATAAGAGATTTAAATTGTGTTTGTGTCGAAGCGTCATTCTAACACTACAGCACAGAAAAGGTGCCTGGGTACTGTAGTAGATACCTAGGTATATTGAGCTTCATATAGAAATTGAATTGATCAATAATAACTAGGTGTTGTTCATAAATTCGTACCGTTCAGCAGTTTTGTAGATTCTTGTGTTACTTATCGAAGAGCGGTAAGGTGAGTCCGCCGGTGCCGCCCTTTGTGCGAAGTGCTAGATCGTTGTCTTTGACACGAGGAATTGGCTCAGTGTCAAGTGGGGCCATCGAGACGGGCTCGCGGCTTTGTTATACGAAAACGCCTCAATCAACATTTTTTTTTAGTTCACCGACTCAGGTAAGTGTGGACGAAAAGAAATGCCTTTTGTTTCATTTTCCTATCTGATCCAATTCAATTTTTAAGAATATTTAGTAACTAGCGGATGCCCGCAACTTCGTCCACGTGGAATAAGTTTTTTTTAATTTCCACAGGAACTCGGGACTTAATATTATATTAGATAAAAAGCCTATGTCACTCTCCAGGTACACTCCATATCAACCGATCCGTTGCTCTGTTGCGGCGTGATCATAGAATAATATAACTGGGCGTGATTAAACCAAACCAAAAAACAAACACACTTTCGCATTTATAATATTATCTATGATAGTATGGTACTTGTACCATTATAGGCCTATTACACTGCACTTTTCACAGGGACCCTTACACTTGAATCAGTGTAGTGTAATAAGATTTAGGAAAAGAGAAATTTGGTCCTTATTGCTGTGTAATAAGCGACGCTCTTATTAGCGGCCATAGTGTAATAGGCCTATTAGCACATACCCCGAAGTAGGTACGAAGGACATTCTATTCTAGTAGTTATTCTAGGTAATTTCGTACTACTAAAGACATACTAACTGTACTTACAAACAAGTTCTTTGCAAACCTATCTTTGTAATTTCATGATTTTTTGACCCCTTGGTAACAGTTGGTCACATTTGTGAGACCCCCCCTCCCTAGTGTGATGTCACTTAACTTGCAATTTTACATCTAGAAACTATTGAATTAAAACAGCGCTTCCGAAATTAGTTTTATTTCCATTTAAATATTTTTTATTTATTCAACATCAAATTCGTTAATAAATAGTAATCAACACTTGGTAATACAGTATAAGATTTTAAATGTCGAATTTTGAATTTTGACGTCACGAAACTGCTAGTATTTACCTAATAATCGTCCAACTACTAAATTTCATCTTTTTTTTCAGTAAAAAAATGGCTGAACAGGTTGTGATGAAACAAGCTGAATGCATCACTGTTTGGGCACTGCAGTATATTCCAAATTCGAATGCTAACAGGCTCTGTTCCATACTTTAGATCTTTAGTATGGCACAGTTTCTACACGGCATGGTACCGGAATGCTTTTAATCGCTTGGCGGTGCGTCTTTGCCGGTAGGGTGGTAACTAGCCACGGCCGAAACCTCCCACCAGGCCGGACCTGAGAGAATATTCAGAAATGATAGATATATTCCCAAATTGACCCTGCCGGGGATCGAACCCGGGACCTACCACGTTAAGTCAACAGCGCTCAACACTGCGCCAGGGAGGTCGTTAAAACCTAACTTTTAAATACTCACATCGCGTCGTAAAATTTTTGAAATCTTATCTTATGAAAGATTTTTTGCAGTTTGTTAACGGGTACCAACTACCAAAAATAGGCCAACCAACTTACCATCTTTCAACGAAATGGTGTCCATTTTGGAGTCTTGAATGTTTTCCAGCTGCTGGCGGAACTTGGAGGTGATCTTGCGGCGCTTGTAGTCCGCTTCGATTTGCTGCTTGGTGCGCGGGATGCGGAAACGGAAGCAACAGCATATCACCACGACTACAGAAAAAACTGATTGGTTGAATTCATGGTATTCATGCTGCATCAATGGATGTTGGCCAATAGCGGAAGTGAGGTGATTGCGATCGTTGCACTGTAGCTGTCATTTTTACATAAAAATAAGATCCAATGACGGTAAGTCACGAATAATGCCACATCGTGATTATAAAAACTGTAAGCCCGGCACTATGCCAACCCATGGAAATTCCGTGCCCACCATAATCCACAGATTTAATATTTGGAGACATGTTTGACCGTGAGTGGTAATTTCGTGCGCATCCATGGCATCAAGCCGCGCGTACTCGTAAGTCGTAGGACCAGTGGGTTATTCTCTGTAATACTCCATACTCAACTTAACATACTATGACATACAAGTGTCTCTTATGTTACGTCATGTTTGGGCTAGACCACTGGTTCCGGAAAAAAAATTCTACTGAGAAAAACCAGCAAGAAGCTCAATTTTGTGATCATCACATGAAAGCCATCGAATTAGTTCGATATTGTAGGTATACAATCTACATTGCTGCTTTTTATTGTGTGAAATAAAAACAACATATTTTCATAGCAAGCCTTTAATGAATAAAAAAATATGTCAAATACCTAAGCTCAGTGCACCCTGCTGTAGAAAAAAGTCTAGCATATCAATGTGGGTACTAGTGGTACTACTTAGGTATGGCTCACTGCGTTGGTATCGACGAGGATTATTTTTAAGATTTTAGTTTATTTTATTTATATATAAATAATTTAATGTTATGTAAGATTCAAAAAATAGTGTATTTCTGTCATGTTATTTTGAGTATATCTTATCCAGTGTATAACTCAAACTCAAATAATTTTTATTCAATTTAGGTAGGTATTACACTTATTGACGTCCAATTATTTAAAAAATATAATAGTGATAATCAGTAACGGTATCCGAGGTTCCAAACGCGCCGCTGGTCTGAGAAGAGCCCACAACAAACTCAGCCGGGTTTTTATTTTTTCATTATCACCTTAAATATTAAAGGAAGGTTTGTACCGTATAGGCCAATGTCTTTGGTAAAGGCATTCCTAATTCACAATCCTATCCTAACGAATTTTGAAGTTAGTAGTCCAAACATCTACCTCTATAATATTACCTAACCTCGACTCTGTTGACTTTGACTCATTAACAATTAAAGCTCCCTACCTATACTAACTGGGGCAATATAGCGTGCTTTCAATCTAAAGGTTTGGCTTTTGAATACCTCGCTGGCGCAACGGTATGTGGCTTTTTATACTGAAGGCTGGAATTAGTCCTATCAATATCGGAGATCATTCCCGTTAATTTCAGAATTGTTAAGACACGTCTAGCAAGCAGGCTTTCCCCTCTCGATCCGCGGCTGCGGCGAAGCTCTAGCGATTTGGTTTAATTTTTAATTTTATTTGTGAAAGCGTCGGGTAAAAATCGGAGACTAGAATTATATTAGTCTTACCCATTAGAAATTTATAGCTTTTGCATATATATAAAAGCGAAAGTGTGTTTGTTTGTTGGTTTTCCTTAAATCACGCTGCAACAGAGCAATGGAACGACGTGATTTCTTGCGTGGGCATAATTGAGAACCTGGAGAATGACATAGGCTACTTTTGATCCCGAAAAATTAAGGAATTCCCGTGGGAATCAAAAAACTTATTTCACGCGGATGAAGAGGCGGGCATCAGCTACTATGATAATAAATAGGTAAATGTGCTCCTTATCAGAAAATACTTAATTTTAAATATCTATCCGCAATTAGCACGCTTACATAAGTTAACGAATTAACTTAAAATACTAAGTTGATATCTTTTACCTAAATAGGCATGTGATATGTACTTACTCAAAGAAGTGACCCCGGCTAAACACAGGAACATAATTTGCCAAACTCGTAATTCCCCTACTATTGTCCTTTCGAGCCATTCCGGCTCCTCTGAATTTTTTATTACGTCCATTATGGGATCCATTATTATAAAACGCTATGTAGGTACAAGTACCTAGTGCTAGATTTGTAACCTTTTCTATACTTCAGTTAAATAGGACAAAGCGTACAATACGCGTCCGTAACAGTTCAGGTGAAGTAAAAACTAATTGTCCCAATTTCGAGGAGTGGTTCATAGCCACACCTACACAATGGCATCATGGTATCAACCCTCGTTTGTCGTCAGTCGTCACATCCTGAAGTTGATTACTTACCAAACCATTAAGAATTTACTTGATCAATTAAGTTTATTAGTTATTAAATATGAGATGGGTTGTGTCAAATGTCAATACTATAAAATTGCTGTTAATATAAAGTTACTAATCATTCGATTTTCATCTGTAAAAGTGTTACGGAGAGCACGGCATTGGAATAAAAATTCAAATTTCCCTCGTAAAGTCACAAGTAGTAGCCGTGAAAAATGTTGCTATTCGAAAATACGACGACTATTCAGTCTATTGAACCCATCCAGAACATAATATATTAATTAATTATTCAATTTAAAAGTTTAAATAGTTGTAATATAAATTATTACTTACCTATTTTAGTTTTCAACCAATCAGGCAGAAATAATTCGAATTTCTTAAACAAATTAAATTAATTATTGACTTTTTTATGTCATAACTTTTTTCCCAGTAATGAGAAATTAAATACTTATATAAAAATAATTATTATAATTTAATTTTACAACATTTCACCATTACGATATTCTATTAATTACTTTAGGTTAGAGCTTTTGTTGTTTTTAAAAAAAAAATAATGAAAGCGCGAACGTATGAATCCAATTTTTTTTACTAATGACAACATAGTAAGGCCAATCTTTTATCTCTTTCGTTCAAAAAGCTGTTTCACTTTCCCGCAGAAAATAGGGTGTCGAATCTGTCCTCTAACCTCCGTTAAATTTATTACATTATTTAAAGATCGAAGATGTATCTTTTATGATAATTGTGGATAAATTCATATAAATATTGTTCAAAGTGATGTTGTGTAAGATCAATTGTGTTCTTGCGATAATTCTGTAGCGTTTTAAAAAATTAAACATGGCCTCGAATCGAGGAATTCAGATTGGATCCGCGTGGTTTCAACGTAAGCTCAACTTGAGGCCGCAGCACCGGGGCGTGCACCTGGTCACCGAGGAGATCCTCAAGCAGGTGCCCGAGTTGTCGCAGTTTGCGGTCGGGCTCTGCCACATCCAAAGTGAGTACCGGGGACCACTCTGGCCACTTGCCGCCGACGTTCAGATTCTCGCTGATTAATTAGTTTTTAATGCATATTGGTTACAAATTATTTGTGCTCATTTTCAATTTCGAATAAGAAATGGTCAAACGTGATTTTGACAAACCTAAAACTTGATACTTTTGAAGACAGCTGATCCTTCTGATACATGGTAAACTCTTCCAGTAATGCACACATCGGCGAGCCTCGCGCTCAACGAGAGCTGGGACCCTGATGTCAGAGACGATATGGAAATGATGCTCAACAAAATAGTGCCAGAAGGTCTGCCTTACCGCCACTCGTGCGAAGGCCCTGACGACATGGTAAGATGCACAAGTATTTTATACACTTTAATTCAAACTGATTCTTATTTTGACTGTTGTTAGTAAAGTGTCATTTGTTTGTGTTTATTATAAACAGATAATAATTGATTTGTTTTGTTTGACTGTTGCTACAGTGTACCCACTATCATGTGTGATCATTCAATGTATGCTAGAATTTATAAAACATGATACAATAATAAAGGAACCTGACTCTTGCACTATGATATATTATAATGTTTAACTTGACAAGGATACTATTCTAATTAATGTCAAAGATAGATAGATAGACTGTGAGGTGGTACCTAGGTGATATAGCTAGTCTCTGGCAAGCATGTAGAGTTAAAACTAAAATACAGAATAAGTCTAACTTTATTTTGAGAGCAGAAGCAAACTTTATAAACAACCTAGTTGGCTAATGTCATAGTCGGCCCATCTCTAATTTTCATGTATTTAACCACCCACCAGTTCAACATTCCCCCGATTTTCGTAAAATAGCCTATATCTCTAACTGCAAAAACAGGACTTTCATAGACCTTTCCAACCCCCATTTCACAGTATTAAAAATATTGCTAACCCTTTCATAATAATCTCTTCAGATAGGGACAGAACTAGATTTAGAGGTGTCATTTTAGTTCAGAGATTGTGCTATACAGAATTGGCCACATTGTTTGGTTATATCTCAAAAGAATAAAAGCGTAGCAGACAGGCAGACACAATTTCGCATTTATAATATTAATATGGATTATGTCATATACTTATCAATTGAATGAAAAACCAGGACAAGTCGGCTTATAATAACTTAAATGCATTCATACAAAGTTATATATTACTTGTTATAGTATTTAGGTCATAACACATATGGGGGTATATCTATATTTAATTAACATAATAGCTCTGAAAAATCAAGGCTAAAATGACAGGTAGTAGGCATATAAAGCTACTTGTTTACTCTTACAGTTTGATATATGAAGTGACCTTGAAATGATATGCTGATAACAGGCCAACTTTAACCTTATTGTCATTCAATGCAATTTGCTGTTTTTACTTTATAAAGCCTTCTAATTAAAACAGCTTGATTGGTTTATGTCAATGTTGAATTTCATAAAACTGAATTGTGTTATGAAACTGCTCTCAATTTATTTTGTTATCTAGTTGATTCTTCATTAATAGTTTCCATCTACTTTGTGTAAAACCAATTAAGTGATTTTGTTAAATGTTTCTTGAATACCTTTACGTTTTTCTTTTACTCACTTTTTACTCCTAAATGCACCAATATTCTAAACTCGGATCATAGGATTTTTATGGTATTAGCATCAGGGTATAGACATTCATGCTTGTAGCAAAGATGTAATTATCAATAACTGACAACCAACAATTAAATCTGTTTAAACTAGCTAGGCTTTGCCAAGTGGTTTTCCAGTATAAGGCATCCTGAGTCCTTAATATTATTAAACTCTTTATTTGTATCACAAAAGAAAAATAAATAACAATAAAACATGAAACAAAATAAATAAGGAGGATAGAAAAGGAGGCCTTATTGCTAAATAACGATTTCTTCCAGGCAACCTCAAAATTAGGAGAACGAAAAGAAAACAGAATGAATGTGGTGCAAAATTGTCTTAAACCTACATAGGGAAAACTACAAACAAATTCTTTTTTAAATAAAATTTTATGATTGCTTTTATATCATCTTGTTATAGTCCGCCAAACTACTACTAATTTTTATGCCTGTTAAGTTGTAAGTGCCTGCAATTGCTGATACCGAGTTAGATAAGTTTAGCGAACTGTAACTTGTTCAGAGTGTCATCCTACCAGAGTCAAACCAGTAAGATACTTGGTGTTTGCTGATACCAATAAGGGCCTATGGGCTTAATAATAAATGGTACAGCACTTGCAGGCTAGCCCTCTCTATCTTAGACTGCATCATGATCTAACCATTAGGTGAGACTGCAGTCAATGGCTAATTATACCTATTCTGAAAGCCTTCACCTAAATTCGATCCTGGGTTTGATTCCCAGCAGGGTCAATTTGGGAATTAATAATTTCTGAATTTTCTCTGGTCTGGTCTGGTAGGAGGCTTGGGCCGTGGCTAGTTACCACCTTACAGGTAAAGACGTACCGCCAAGCGATTTAGCGCTCCAGTACGATGTAGGGTATAAACCGACTAGGGGTATGGGTTTAATATAACTACCATACCCCTAACTACCATCTTAGGCTGCATTATCACTTACCATCAGGTGAGACCGCAGTCAAGGGCTAACTTGTAGTGGAATAAAAAATAAATACATACTCGACCAAATTGCCAGCTAACTATTGAAAGGTCATTAATATAATATTTTGTTTGTCTTTACCAGCCCGCACACGTGAAAGCTTGCTTCCTCGGGTCTTCACTGACGATCCCTATCACAGATGGCAAATTGAACCTGGGCACTTGGCAAGGAGTATGGCTATGTGAACATCGGAATCACGCCGGAAGCCGAAAGGTATTGTATTTTAATAACAAGTTGAGATTATCAATTTTTATTATTGATCTATTAATTAGTGAAATTGAAATTTACATGAAGTTAGTGTATGCACCATGGCATTTATTTACTCCTGGCCATGAGACATCCAGTCCTCTGAGACAATTTTTTTTATTCCTGCGGGACTCTTGACTTTTCCGATAAAAAGTAGCGTATGACCTTTCTCAGGCTCTAGACCAGCGATTCCCAAAGTGGTCGATTTCAGTTTCCCAGGGGTCAACATAAACGAAAACTGATTTTGGGGTTCGACCAGGTCTAAAAATCGAACCATTTAATGTTGTTAAAAAAAAATAACCTAAATAGAATACCTACTTAAGTATTTTTATGTAATTTGTATTAATAATTATTAATTACACTTGATATTTACTGAATTTTAGGTCTATTTTTTAAGTTAAATTTTGATGAAAAAATAATTTCAAGTTTACTCACATAACCAACCACAAAGTTTTTAAATTGGTAAGTATTATTTACCAATAGGAAAAAAAATTAGAGATAGGATTTGCTGATGACGCTGCTCTATAATATCTCTGTACCAAGTTTGTTTAAATCGGTTCAGTAGTTAAGGCGTCTGAGTAACACACAGACAGAGTTACTTTCGCATTTATAATATTATTAAGTATGGATCACTTGAAGGAAAACATTGTGAGGATGGTTGAGTTTTCTAAAATGTGTGAATTCTGCCAATCTGTACTTCTAAATCTAAACTCCAAACTGTTCTTATGACCTGACCTGTGTTGCCCATACTTAATAGTTCGCTGGAGATGGGTTGCAATGATGATAATGATGATCTGTCGTGTCGCCAGGTGGTGGTGACGCTGTCAGGCTGTCCGCGCGACTCTCCGCTGTCGCCCGTATCAGCCGCGTCGTGCTCCAGTTAGGAGCGGGGGGGGGTCGCGACCCCCCGCACGCAGTCCCACTCGCGACCCTCCTCCAAGAGCGCGAGGAGGTAAACCCACACCACACACCAACATAACAACAAAACCCTAGCCGATAGTTCTTACTCTTATCTTTGAGCGACAATATGTACATAAGATTAATGTTTTTGTAATCTATGACCGTTCGACCCATAAGAGACCCATAGGAGGGAACCCCTGTTAATGCTCTGAAAATGCAGCATTATTTCACTGAAGAACCAATTAATCTTTCCCATTACAAAAGAGCTTGGAAAGAAGATTTACTCAAAGAACATGGTAAATGTACTATTTATTTACTTGAAATCTTGTCCAAGTTCTTTTGTGTTAGTTTTCAAATAAACAACTGGTGTTTCAATTCCCTGGTGAAACAAGTCTAAGCGAACGCGTGGCGAAGCGTTTTTATTTCGTAAAGTATGGTGTCGCTTGAATCTTGTCATATAGAAATTCGCTTCGCTTTCGCATTTCTATACACAAGCCACTTGACAAGGTTCAACTTACGCTTCGCCACGCATTCGGTTCGCCTAGCGTTTGACACTGGCCTAGCTCTTTATTCAGTTTCTGGTTTTTCAGTGGAAATAATGACGTATATTCACATGAATAACTTGATTCTATATAAGAAGATATTTATTGATATGAAAATATGTACTAAATTTACGTTGCCACCATTGGTTTTTAAACTCATATGGCCTTAATAAAAGATGAAATCGCCATAATTATTAGATTTTCTAATACTAATATTTCACTAACTTAACACATCCACCTGGAACTTCCAATTGGTGATGGTTATTGATTAACAACATTACTTTTTTTTTAATGTGTGAAGGATAAAAGATCTTTAAATAAGATAGATTAGGAGTTCAGTTTCGACTTTAAATAATTTAATCTTATTAATTATTAGAATCGTGTCTCTTATGGGTTGAAAGCTGGAAGTTTGTGACTCTGCATGGCAGTTTGAGCAGAACCTTTAGTGCTATTTTGCCTGCCGATTCTGTGGCAAGACAAATTGAAACAACAACTATTTGGGGTTTATTTTATTTGATCTTAATATTATTAAATGCAGTGCCCTTAGTATGCGTTTGCAAATATCGAAAACTATGAAAGATTCGAGTATCGTGATACTAAAATGTCAGAATGGACTTAAAGTCTTAGTTTTAGGGCTCAATTTCGTCTTACCAACGATCTTAAAATAAGGCATTTTAGGTCCATTTTATTCTGATAGTATATGTAAAATCTCTTACTAAGGACACTATTTATATGAGTACATACATTATTAGCTGGAGAAATCTGCATATTTGCGATCAATTTATGGTACGAATTAATCATGGTTTAACGGAATGTGGAATTTGGAAGAGTAGACTCCCTAAGCAGTGCGGTGCCGACGCGACGTTTGCGTCGTCCTCCGCATCTCAACTTATGACCCGTTTACATACATACGTCCGTCACTGACGATTCGTTATCGAAATACGAATAGATGAATCGTTCACGTTTCTCTAATACGTGATTTAAGATATTATTCGTCAATACGTTAATATATTGACTATTTGTCTTGCTCATAAATAACGCACAAAACGAGTGACAAGAAATCGCTCCGTGAAAAACGAATAATTCCCGTTCACATGACGATTAGTTTTTTTCGGACGTATTCATAAGTTTTACCTCGAATTCGTGAGCGGCACAGCACAGAATTGGGAATCCGTTAATTTCTTTTGTGAATGGCCTCTTAAATAAGTATAAAATTACGGCTCGTTCACACCTGACGTTTTCTGAATCATTCGGTAAGATGAATTCGATTCGTGCAAGCAAATGCGAGCAATCGTGAAAATTACGAGTCGCAGCAAAATACTTATTTAATTACGAATCCTCAATGACGAATGTAGTATGCGTGAACAAGTTGATAGAATTAAAAAAATTTAAGATTCATCGATGTTTGAACGGGCCACGAGTTGATACATTAATTAGGTACTACTTATTTCAACTTTCGTAGCGCAAGCAAGCAACCAACTTAAAGAAGACTGCTGGAGCATACATTTAAAGGAATTGATATTGGTTTTCCGTTCTCCGACCATTTCCGAACCTATAGCGAATTGCCATGCAAAAGGTTAATCTATTGATGTTATTAGTGTCTGACCGAATTTCGATAGAGAATTTTAGGTGTACAGCTTTGACGAAATTTGTTATTGGCCGAGTTACTTTCAATGTCAAATATTTTTTAAACCAAATTTTTCTCGGTTTATGCTATCATAGTTCAATAAAATGTGCAATGCCACAATGAATTTAATATTCAATTCAATTTTGTTCGAAATTTCGGTTCCAGCGAAAGAAATTTTTTTAATATCGATCGGACACTAGTTGTACTTGTTCAGTCAATATTAACTGAACCAGTTTAATTTGTACATAGACCCTATGTGCAACAATTTAAAAATATATACATACAATAATGAATTGTTGTTTTGTTACGGTATCTTGTCGATATGTAAATAGATCACGCGTGGTCGTGGACATGCTTCGTAGTCTCGGTCGTTGAAGGGTCGATGTGGCATCTATTTTAACCATTTCTAATCGTAATTACGTTAAGGGATGCGGGAGTTCGGTCGTATTTATTTCTACTGTGCACGACTATTTTCACTATCACTTGTTCTTTTGTTCAACGCTCACCAGAGGTCACTATATTTTCACCACGGTACGAGACGTTCGACACTAGTTTAACGACACCAAAACTTTGTATGTAATCGCACTGGTTAAAAATCAGTCGGATATATTATGTTTTATGACCCGAACATAGGATGTATAGTTAAGTACGTTGTACGTCTACGATAGCTCCCTTCTTTCTCCGTGTTAGGTTAGAAATTTATTCGGTTAGTATGTGAAAATATGTCCATAGCTTTAAATGTGTCGCGCCCGTTGTATCAACGGGTCCCTGACGGGGTGACAGTGAGCTAACCAAATATAACACTAGTTAGAGGTAGTATATTATTAACAGTTAAGGTCATTTAAGTGCCTCGAACTCATGGGGTGGTATGTATCATTTGCGAATCGTTTTGGGACGGCACCGGCTGACTTCCGCCCACACCACACTGGTATGGCACCCACATTCACTCATAGCGTCTGCTTCTCTCGATCACGTGCTCCCAGTTGCTTTTGCGCAACGTCCGCTTGTTCTCCCATGACAATGCACACGCAATGGTTTCGGGAATATGTCTTTGGAAAGGGTTTTGAATTCATAATGTGTATGTAAAAGCGTATATGTATAGATGTATGTCTTCCTATGTAAGTACACCTTCAGATCAGGATTAGTGTTATATTGGAATATGGTATCTGGAATATGTGAACAGCTTAGGTATACCAGCGTCACCTGATCCGGCCACGTCTATGTAACTTAGCGTATGAAATTTAACGATAGTGGGCTTCGATCGGACCTGTCGACATTCTAGTAAATAATAGCCAGTAAAATAGAATAAATTGAATAATTGGTAGCGAATGTCTTTTTATATGGATTGAATGGTAGCGAGAATAAATGTAGAGAGTACTCCGTTATATGAATCGGTACATATAATTTTAAATAACATTCCATTAAAGTACAGATTCGTAAGACACATTCCAGGTGTGTGTGCTTCAAAGTGTTCTATTAGCATTTTTACACAGTAACGTGCCATCGAAATTGCCTATACTGCACAATTAGACTCGAATCTAGTTAGGAGTTAAAATTATAAAAAAATAGACTACTGAAGTTAAGGTCACTTTAGAGGTGCTGGCTGTGGGACAGTTAATCAGTGCGGTAGGAGTCTCGGAACAAGCGAACTCACCATTGGGTGCTTTGCTGGACTATTACAATATTTAAAATGGCGCTGGCGCCAAAAGCCTGCATAGCAGGATGTCTTTCTAAACTATCTGTTTTCTGTATAGTAGGATTGGACGACTGGATTTCAAAAGGCTAAACAATAAATGCAATTTGCCTGAAGTGCATCAGGGCCGTACTGAAATGCTTTACAATTACCCCATTGTCCGATGCGACTTCAGCGGTTGCAGCGTATAGGCTCGTAATTAGTGCTTAGGGAACATACGCACAAGCGCCGCGGCCAGCGCCGCACTTACGTTTTGATACCGCAATGTACAGTGTAGATGTCACGGACATGCGAAGTTTTGTCTCATGGACAATATAGGATTATTCTACTTAGAGCTTATTGACGGTTTATAAAACGGACTTGATTGGCGCTATTCGATCGTAAAATAGGGCATTTGGATGTCGCTTCTTCGGGTCCCATTGCGAGCAATTTAGCTATACATTTGTAAGCTTCTGCGACATTGACAGAGCAGCATGCTCTGAAAGAAAATCTAGTGGAATACACATTTTCACAATTTACATACTCTCCATGTGTAGATTACCGCTTCAACAATAACACATGAAGAGGTTCAGATCTGCGGCGTTGGTAGTGGTTCATGGATGGTAGATAGATAGCTATGCCTAAATAATAAATCAGATCACAGATGGTATCAGCGAAAAAAAAGTCACCATGGAAAAATGTTCGCGTGATATTTTAATATGCCCAGTTAAAGCTTAGTTTAAACAAATATTAGAACTTTGGAAGCTATGTTAGCCCCTTTACGATTCAATAGCGCAAATGTGTCCTATCTATAATTATTATCCCTCAGTACACGATTTCTTTTTCTACGCATTCGATGAACAAATAGTAAAGCACTTCATACAGTTTTTGATTACATTTTACTACTTTTTGCACTTTCTTTTACAATTCGCTTTAATAATAATAATTACGTACATTTAGTATATGCTTTTTCTTGGATAGTATTTGGGTGTCGGTTTTAGGGAGGAGTTTAATAAGTGCTTTTTACAATAATATTGATCGGTAATTTGTAAATATTTTTTGCTATTATATAGTGTACATGTATATTTATTCGTGTACATAAATAAAAGTTCGTAATAATTATGTAAAAAATGTTCACGTGCTATTTGTGTATGAATGTTAGGTATGCCACTGCCATTGAAGATTTGCCTCTTTATAATGTTATGTGAATAAAGAAAAGGTTGAAAACATCTTAGAACTCGCCACGCGATCCGCCATAGGACGATGTTGTGTCACATGAATTTTTTCTGTGACCAGAAACAAAATAAACATGAGGCAATACGTCGTATCAGGTGGGGTTTGTGTGTTCAAAATACGTTCCCGGCCTTAAAAGTCTTCGACTAATTATGGTTTCAGTATCCTGAGTTTGTTTGCTGTTAATAATAAATTCTGTTAATGTATAGAGACTGGTTTCGTTGAAATTTTCTTATTTTGGACAAATCTTTCAATCATTCTGGGGCAGGTTCCCCTTTTTAAGTGTAAAACCATTCCAGGCTGTTTAATTACAACGAAAAAATTAGTTTTACCTTAGGTTTGGTCATTGCTTCTAGATATTGTCGAAATAATAAGATTTCAATCTATGTACATAACCTGATCATGGTACCCAATTTTAGTAATATTTTAAAAAGTGTCTGTCAAGGTGCGATCCACACCGCAGTTACTTTTTGTAGAGCTATGTTTCCAAATGTTAGTAAGTATTCGTTGTGTTTGCTGAAGCTCCTTGATAATTATAAAAAGTTACCTATTGCAAAACGTTGTTCCACAAAAAGTTACAGCAGTGTGGGTTCACCATTCGTTAATTTAAATCCTATTGTATCCTTCCGTTAATTGAAACTGAATTTTATGGTCATTTAGATTTGATTTTGAATGTAAAAAGTATTGGTATGTAAATGTTTTATGGCCAGTGAGTAAGATTTAGTTTTGAGGGACGCAATTTAGAATTTAATTTAGCTTAGTGACTCGGACAAATTGCTTACCTACCAAATAATAAAAAACAAAACACAAATAGCCAAATTAACATTAAGTCAAGGTGGAAACATACTTGAGACATACGACTCGTGTTAATTAAAATAAATCTTAGTGTTTTCCACGCGGTCCACAGTG
The DNA here is from genome assembly GCA_964035005.1 of Erebia palarica. Lineage (NCBI taxonomy): Eukaryota > Metazoa > Arthropoda > Insecta > Lepidoptera > Nymphalidae > Erebia > Erebia palarica. Next base: position 34,272,670 of record OZ035983.1, read on the forward strand.
GAAAGAACATGCCTCGTCGCGTTTCAAAAGTATGTATCCGTCTTAATGAGCGCATTTATTTGTTCTCTGTTTGAGTGTTTTCAATATTATGAATAAACATATTGATTAATTAATAAAAAAAATAAATCATTATAAGGGCACGAGTTTTTAATCTTAATTATTTATCAACATATGGAAATTAATTTGTTAATTATACTGCACATAGAAAAAGTGAGGTTGTAATCAGGATTTATAAAAATTTAACCAATATAATATAACAAGATGGCAGACAAATAATTTGTGTGTATATTATTTAAGATCAATATTTATGGTATCAATACAGTTGTACAGATCGCAAAACTCAAGTCTCTGGGCCATACACACATACACACGGTTGGTTTATGAGCTCACATGTGGCTGAGGAAAGTCACGATAATTTAATTGTATAAACTTGTACAATATAAATATTATAGATCCACAATTATGAAAAAGATTAAATATTTGCAAAAGTTAATTTATTGCATTTTTATTTCACTTTCATTGTCTCAGTCAAGTTAGTTATCTAATCTACAGGGTGGTGATGACAAAATGACACTGTTTTGGTAAAAACGTGTACCTATCTATTACTTGTACAAAGAATTTAAAAATACATATAACAATGTAGGTACTATTGCTAGTAAGAGTTTCTTGCTGGTTTTTCTCGGTAGGAATGGTATTCCGAACCAGTGGTAGATTCACTCGACTTGTAATAAGTTTATTTGAATAAAAAGATAAGAGTTTAAGTTTGTAAATTAAAAATAATTGATCAGTTGGGATAAACGCATTTACATTAATAAAGGTCATATTCGCGTCGCCATCCCGTATATTTGCTTACAATTAAGTATTATCTACGTTATTTGGTACATTATAACTACAGCACTGTTTGTCCACTCTTAATTGGTAGCCGCGACGTGGGGACCGGGGCCTCTATCTGTAATGCAAAAATCGCATTTTTTTTTAAAGAAATGCATTAAATAAGTACATACAATAAGTAAATGTTGTTTTTAAAACATCAGTTTTATAATTAGTGCCTTGTTATTGTATTCAGCGCTAGAACTCTTATTTTTGTAAAAAAAGGGTAAAGATTATTGCACATTCACTCAAATGCAAGGCTAAGGATGGTTTCAGATTAACATATTTTTTTGAGCGTATAAGCTCGCGTCGGCCCTCGTGTTTACACGCGTGCCACATTTTGCGCTTAAAACTTAAAGCACGTAACCCGCTTAGTTATTAAGGGGTGATAGTTCGAATCCGTAGGTCAACTTAATAGTAGGTAGGCATATGAACTTTAAAGCGCGTAAAGAGTTGCGCGTGTGGCAAAGGATGCGCTTTCACTCGCTTCCAAAAACAAGCTTATACAGAATACTTATAGCCGAAAAATTTAATTTGTGACCGCCATATGGTTGTTTCACGGACACTATATTTAATTAAATATTATAAATTCGAAAGTTTGGATGCATGGATGGATGCTTGTTACTCAAGTACACCAGAACGGCTGAACGGATCTTGATGAAATATATACACAGAGATAGATTATAGTCTGGAATAACACATAGGCTACTTTTTATCCCGGAAAATTAAAGAGCTTCCGCGGGAACCAAAAAAACCTCAATCCTCACGGGCAATAGCTTGTATTTAATTATTCAAAGACTCTTAATGTTTAATCAACCTTCTCTTTTTGCTTGAACTTCATGAAGACTAGTCTTGGCTTTGTCCAGTGCCTCGCCGAGACCAGTTTTGATCTGCCCGAACTCCTGAGTGACGAGCGACAGTCGTCCGAGCAAGTAGTTCAAATTGTCGTCCACTTCCAGCATGCGTGCCGTTATGCTGCCCACCTGGGAATACGTACAGTAGGTACGATCAATTATTAATTCATTTTATAGTATGTTACACTTAGGTCTGCGAGTGGCCTAGTTGTGACAACGCATATCCATCGATTGCGTACTATTATCTAAAAAATGTTGACCTAAGTCTGTAACTGGATGGATGCAGGTAAAAATTTCGAATATTTTATTTATAAGACATTCTAATAGAATTCGAAGGTAGTAAGGTAAGAAACAAGTATTTTAAGAAACCTTGTCTCTACGCTCTATGTTTAAACAAGATTTTCAATTTTCAAATTAATTTTCGCCTCACTAGCGCATTCCTAAGACTTCCCTTTCTCCATAGGTAACTCTTATTCACTTCAGCATACGAGCCCTTTTTACCAAATATATTTTATAGGTTTAACTTACGTTCTTTTTCATGTTGTCTAATGTCGTTGTGCTGCCATTAACGTATCGCGCCGTTTGCTCCTGCGGTGGAGATACAATCAGCTGTTAGTTAATTGTTATGTAATTAAAAGTACATAAGGCTAGTTCTCTGATTTCGTGCAAATCGCATTTCAATTCGAATAAAAAAATAACCAATTACTTTAAAAATGTGAATTGCATTATAAATGAAAGGCATGAAAATTTAAAAAAGCATATACAGCAAAAATAAGAAAGAGTGACCTTTAGTGAACCATCGACAATGAAAAGAAAAGAACAAGAGCGAAACATTTTATGTACCGATTGACAAGAATATAGAAGAAAAAGTTTAGAAGAATACGTAACACATAAACAAAAAAGATGTTTAAAAAAATGAACTTGAAAAAGCGCTAATGGAAACAAATCAAATACAGAGAAGGCTGTATAAATTACTGGAAAAAAAGTCTCAAAAAGAGAACCAAGCAACGAAAAGTAAGGTGGACGCTTTATAGGTCTATTACACTGCACCTTTCACAGGGACCCTTACACTTGAATCAGTGTAGTGTGATAAAATTTAGGGAGAAAGGGTCCCTAAATTGGTCCTTATTGCTGTGTAATAAGCGATGCTCTATCTAGCGGCCACCCTTACCACAGGGCCCTGTAAAGAGTGCAGTGTAATAGGCCTAATAGACAATAATATAAATGAGGGTAAAAAAGAAAAGTTAAAAAGAGATTAATAAGTGAAAAAAATCTTACAAAACCATTAAAAGAGGGTTCTAAAGCATTAAATGAGAAAGATGAGAGTCCCTTTAGCAATATTATTGGTTGTTGTATTAAAATTTTCGAAGCATTGCGATTTTGCGACAGTATTTTCGGTTATTGCTTATATATGCATTAAATTATTTATGTATTTGATTAATAAAAATGGGTTTATTGTTGGAGGTGAAGTTTCACATTAATATCAACGCTTTCCTCACCAAAATCATTACTAGCACAGCAGATCTCATTACCTTCAGTGACATAAAGTTTCAAATGCATCTTGGAAATCCTTTGGTGCAATTCATTATAACTTGGTGACTATGTCTAATTTTACCTATATTTTGGTTTGGATCAGCAATTTCAACATTTTAAAAATTCTCTCATTTTCGTCCGATTTGCACGAAATCTGAGAATTTGCCATAATACCTACAATGGAAATGGGAATGTGTGACATAGTTTTTACAAGTTTAAAAAAAACTTCTCTTTCTATTGAAATGAATGAAATTAAAAGGACTGATAATAAAATTCAACGTACCTATCTACACTTCTACACTAATATTATAAAGAAGAAAGATTTGTATTTTTGTATGTAACGAATAAACTCAAAAAGTACTGGACCGATTTTAATTATTCTTTTTTCATTAGAAAGCTACATTATCACTGAGTAACATAGGCTATATTTAGTACTAGATTACTATAGAAATCTTTAGAAATTCCTATTAAAACCAACCGAAGGTGTAAAAAAATGTAATTATAGAATATATCAATATCTACAAAAAACTTCGCGAGACCATGTGTCTAACTATTGTAGTTACGTCACTATGACTACTTTTTTACATCTATCAAATTGATAGAAATGCCGATCAAAATCAGACCGTGTTATCCATACCATTTATAAATTTTTATCCAAATAAATAATTTAATATTCAAGACTGTCTCAATACCTGATGATTACTTTTTGAATTATTGAAATCGGACATTCCATTCAACAGATATCATGAAATTAAAATAAAAATACATGCCGGCGGCGGCCGCCACGCAGCGCATCGAGTAACTAACTCTTCGTGAGAAGGGCAGTGCGGGAGAAGGGGGTGCACCATTATGAAATGTACCTATTTATGTCTACCCGTGCGAAGCCGGGACGGGCCGCTAGTGTGGTATATAAAGCCTCGTATTCACTAGGGTAGTAAATACTAATATGCGGGACATTGGTACGCGTGGCCTATTGTTGCCTGTTGCCAGACATGTGCGATGTCGGGCGAAATCTTTGTCCAACTTCTTGAGCGACACGTGTCGCGGGACATTTCACCCCTTGTGAATACGCGGCTTACACGCCAATGCTAATGAAAAACGCTATAATTTGGGAATTCGCCATATTGGATTTATCATAACGTCACAACTTACAAGGTTTTGGCACTTCCATTGGTATAATTACTAATTAAAATTTTACTATTTAAGTAGTTTATGAGCTTTGCAAAAGAATACCATATAAACTATATAGCCCAAATGGTGACGTCCAAAGAAAAAACTTAGATTCCTCGTACCAAGATCTATCAGAAAATACCCCATGTATGTTCAGCGATTTTTAGAAGTTTTAGTAGTGTAGAAAGTCGATTCTGGACCACCCCGGGGGGTCCGTGAAAAAAAAATTGTCCCGCCCACAAAAAAAAGACCACCCACGAAGAAAAAAAAAACCCCCGCCGGAGGCGAAAAATTTTCGAGAAAAATTCCAATAAGATGAATTCCAATAAGATTTCCATTGTAAGAAAATTTCCACTTAAACTTGTATAAATTAGCGAGATTTTCGCCGATTCTAGACCATTGGCTCTGGATGTTCGCCGTTTTTAGACCGTTGGCACAAACCTAACCTAACCTAACCTAACCTAACATATATCGATCAGGTCGTTAGCGGGAAACTAAAAGGCCAATTGGAATCTCCTACCACCCATCTAGTTACCGACTTGGATCAACGTTGCATTTTTTGTCCTTTGTAAGGCTAATGAGCTGTATCACTTATTTATTACAATATGCGTAAATCCATTGGCTCTGGATGTTCGCCGTTTTTAGACCGTTGGCACAAACCTAACCTAACCTAACCTAACCTAACATATATCGATCAGGTCGTTAGCGGGAAACTAAAAGGCCAATTGGAATCTCCTACCACCCATCTAGTTACCGACTTGGATCAACGTTGTAGGGAAACGAAAAGACCAATTGGAATCTCATACCACCCCACCTATTTACCGACTTGGATCAACGGTGCATTGCAATATGCGATTTATTGTGCAACGGTAAAAAGTTAGTACCTATAGTGGTAAATAATTACACCAGAATGATCGCGTGCGAGGCTGGCTCTAACAATTAGTACCGTTTGACTCTTGTTTTTTTGTCCTTTGTAAGGCTAATGAGCTGTATCATTACAATATGCGTAAATTTATTACGCAATTAGTATAAAGATAGTACGCGCCAAAATAACTTCAGAATGCCAAAGGCGTACAACTACCTGCTCCGGAGATTTTAACAATGCCCAATCCCCTCACCCGTGGATCCATGCATTTCTACAATTTTGTCTTTAACCGACTTTAAAAAAAGGAGGTATTTTCTGTATGTATGAGTGTATTTTCATAAAATGTTTAAATACGAGTTTATCATGTTATCACCATATTGGATGACTGATATTGTTTATAATGAATAAGTAAATTAGAATTTGATAGCAATGCATTTCGTAGAAACTTAACCCAAGCTTTTGTCCACTGAATCTGTTTTTATCGCCCATTAACTTTAGGTAGATGCAAAAACTGATATCGCATGCAGGTGTTTCAGAGCATGTACATTCGTGTTTGTTTCGAAGATTTATAATCCCATTAAGAAGGACTAACAAAAAATTAACCCAAGCTTTTATGATAATGTGAGCAGTCTAGTGCGAGTCAGACTCGTGTACAAAGGGTTCCGTGCAACCATCCAATATAAATTATTTTAGGAAATAACATAAAATTCACGATCGATCGTGTCGTTGTTTTTTTAGTTAGTCCACTGAATCTGTTTTTATCGCCCATTAACTTTAGGTAGATGCAAAAACTGATATCGCATGCAGGTGTTTCAGAGCATGTACATTCGTGTTTGTTTCGAAGATTTATAATCCCATTAAGAAGGACCGGTATTAATTTCATCTTGGTACCTCAGTCATTCATTTTAATTAAATATGACATTGGCAGATGGATAGACACATGAGGCACCAAAGCGATCCCCATAAGGGTTCCTTTTTCTATTTGAGGTACAGAACCCTAAGATAAGAATATAACAATTGAAAGGTTGGTCTTTCGGACACATAGCGATCCTTGCCCGCTGTGAATACATAACAAAAGCCAGTAGCCCGTGAGTGACACTTTACGAAATATATTTTTTTTAAATAATGTGTACTTTCCCTACCATTTGTCTTTGAACAAATTTGAAACAAATTATAAAAGAGTCCTGTTCTAAAGCAGTCGTGTCATATCCCTTCTGACTACCTACAACGATGTTCTCTCAACTCGGTGCTCTGAACAACTCGGTCTACGATAAAGAAATGGTTGCAATTTGTGAAGAAGTCGAATTGAATGCGATGTTAGTTGACCTATGTATGGAAACCGAACGAGATCAAGTTTATTCGTAAGTATTTTTTATTTATTTTCCGCGAGCAGTTTTTATTTTAAACTATTGTATTTCAAAAATTTCATCGAATATTAGGTGCGCGACTATAAATTATTAATGTAATGCCGCCATCGTCGACCCTGAAGTTCAAACTTGTTTAAACACATTGCTGACAGAGAGGGGGTTTTTTGTGTATAAATATCCGGGTTTAGCTCTAGTAACGCCCATTCAGAGACAAGTTGTGATAGAAAAATAATAACCATGGAAGCTTTTTCCAGTGATGAAATAAGTGTATTTACTAAATCATTTGTGCTAAATAAGTTTCATAGAAACATCCGGTTGTGGTATATATCTAATAGACTCCCTAGATGGATGTTAGAGGACCCAGATATTAAACCGTTTTATACCCCATGTAGTGGTCATTCTGTCTCCATGACACCCCCTGTTTGTGATGAAATTGATGGTGTGTTTCCTATGATAGCATATTGTAATATGTGTGCTTCAAATGGTAAATTATATTCCAATAAAGATAATTGTAAGGTGTATTTTTCAGAACATATTTTTAACTATTGTATTTTTATTTTTAGTTCGGGGCAAACTGGAGCCGGAGTAAAAAGAAAGGCTACTGCGGTCACACAGTCTTCGAGTAAGCGACCTTGTTCTCAAGAACCTTCTACTTCTACGGGGCTATTGACGACATCAACATCAACGGAGGGAGGATCTACCTCATTTGTAAGTTCCGCAAACAATCATAGTGTCGAGTGTCCTCATTGTAAAACAAATGTTAATCAAAAATACTATACCAGCCACCTTAAAAGCAAGAAACATATAAATAATGTACTTCTTAATAGCTCCATTCAAAACTTAGCTAATGTGCAAATAATAGAAAACGCTTTCGGTCGAAGAATAGTAACATACAGGATTTCCAATAAGAATACGTCGTCTAATTCAGAATTCGAAACACCTGAATATTTCCTAAACTCAATTAAAAATATTATTTATGAGTTGCTTGATAAGCTATTAAAGGAATATAAGGCAATTAAAGTAAATTGCATTTTAAGTGGGGATTTTATTCAAACAACAAAAAATTTAGAGAATTCTTTTGATTTTCAAACCATTAATTATATTCTATGTTTAGAGCAAGAAATCAATAAAATTTATTCAGATTTGCATGATGAAATTTCAAATAAAGTTTGTAATTTTGAAAAGAAAGATAGTGGTTGGAGTCTAAAAAAAATTAATTACATTGATTTAAATATAAATAAATTTAACCCGTTACAAGGATCTTCATATATAGATCTACCCTTAGATATAAAACATAAGCATGCTGTAATTAATGTAAAAAATAATGACTATCAATGTTTTCAATGGGCTGTGCTTTCCGCATTGTATCCAGTTAACAATCATGTAGACAGAGTGAGTTCATATGCATCTAAACAAAACTCTTTAAGTTTTACAGATATTCCATTTCCGGTAAAGTTGAAAGATATATATAAATTTGAGCGCTTAAATAATATTAGTATTAATGTTTTTGGACTTGAACGTGATACTAAAAGTAATTCCACAAAGGTCATTGGCCCACTCTATTTCACAAAATGCCGAAAACAAAAACACGTAAATTTACTTTACATAAATAATAGTTCTACCGGTCATTATTGTTATATAAAAAACCTATCCCGACTAGTTAGTCACCAATTAAATGGACATCAACACGCGAACTATATTTGCGACGGTTGCTTGCTTTATTTTCAAACAGAGTGTAAATTAAAATCTCACCAGGAGTTCGATTGTAATCATGTTAGAACAGATTTACCAGGCATTAACAAAGCTAAACTTACATTCCATAAACACGAGAGGAAGTTAAAATTACCCTTTGTTGTATATACAGATTTTGAAGCATTTTTAAATCCTATACAAGGATGTGATAATGATCCATCTACCTCATATACAACAAATTTTCAAAAGCATGAAGTATATAGTTTTGGGTACTATATCAAATGCACATTCAATGATAGTCTATCTAAATACAAAACGTATACGGGTAGTGACTGTTCAAAAGTTTTTATGGAGCGCCTAAATGAGGACGTCAACCGCATTTATAACGAATATTTAATTGAAATCAATCCACTTCCCCTCTCAGAGGATATTAATGAAAAAATAAATAGAGCAACTATATGCTATATATGTAATAAAAAACTAGATTCAGCTTATAAAATAGATTATAATAAGTACACTGGCGTTTTCACAGGTGTCTGCCATAAAAGTTGCAGCAAAAAATTTGTCACGCCTCGTTTTATCCCTGTAATTCTGCATAACCTTAGTAACTATGATGCTCATTTCATTGTACACGCATTAAACTTTTCAGAAGGGGGGGGTAAAGGTCATACCTCAAAATAAGGAACGATACATTTCGTTTTCAAAAATGTTAAAAATCAGTGAAAACCAAATTGAATTGAGATTTATTGATTCTTTTAAATTTTTATCGTATAGTTTAGAATCCTTAACAAATAATTTGAATGATGATGAATTCATTGAATTGCGCAGAAATTTTCAGAATGAAAAGGATCTTCTTTATTTAAAACGCAAAGGTGTGTATCCATATGAGTATATGTCATCATTTGAATCCTTAAAGTTGACATCACTCCCCGCTCAAGATAATTTTTTCAACACACTTACAAACAGTTCTATTTCAAATGAGGATTATAAACATGCCAGTGATGTCTGGAATCATTTTAAATGTCGTAATATGTGTGATTACTCTGACTTATATCTCAAAACAGATGTTCTCCTTTTAACGGATATTTTTGAAAACTTTAGAAACGTATGTATTAAAACTTACGATTTAGATCCTGCTCAATATTATACAGCGCCAGGTCTTAGTTGGGACGCAATGTTAAAGTATACACAAGTAACGTTGGATCTGCTTACAGATTACGATAAAATTGCATTCATAAAATCAGGTATACGTGGCGGTGTTTCGCAATGCAGTAACCGTTATGCGCAAGCAAATAATAAGTTTATGGAGAATTTTGATGAGAAAATTCAATCATCTTATCTCATGTACTTAGACGCGAATAATTTATATGGATGGGCTATGTCTCAATACCTTCCTACAGGTGGTTTTGAATGGGTAAATTGTGACACTAATTTTAATGTACCAATTGATTCTGACGTAGGTTATATTCTTGAAGTAGATTTAGAATACCCACAAATTTTACACGACTTACATACCGATTTTCCACTATGTCCAGAGAATATACTCGTAGGAGGGAGTAAAAATTTGAAATTAGTGTCGAACCTATTTCATAAAACTAAGTATGTTATTCATTATAGAAATTTAAAACAATGTTTAGAAATGGGCTTAAAGCTAAGGAAAGTCCATCGGATTTTAAAATTCAATCAAAGCCCTTGGTTACAAAAATATATTGATTTGAATACCCAGTTACGTACATCTGCACATTCTGATTTTGAAAAGGATTTCTATAAGTTAATGAATAATTCCATTTTCGGGAAAACAATGGAAAATGTTGAAAAACGAGTAGATGTTAAATTATGTACACATTGGGAAGATAAAGGAAAAGTCGCTGGTGCACAGAAACTTATCGCGAGACCTGAATTTCATAGTCTTTCAATATTCTCTGAAAGTTTTGTTGCAATTCAACTTAAAAAAACTAAAGTGTTATATGACAAACCCATCTATTTAGGTTTATGTATTTTGGATATTTCCAAAACGCTTATGTATGATTTTCATTACAAATATATGAAAAACAAATATGGTCCAAATTGTAAAATGTTATATACTGATACTGACAGCTTCATTTATCACATTTTCACTGATAATTTTTATGAGGATATTAAACCTGATTTAAATAAATACTTTGATACTTCAGATTATCCCCCTGATAATGCATTTGATTTCCCCCGAATAAATAAAAAGAAAATTGGTCTTTTTAAAGATGAAAACAATGGTGTGATTTTGACAGAATTTGTCGGATTGAGATCAAAAGTATACGCTTTTAATACACAAAAAAAATTCATTGCTAGAGCAAAAGGAGTAAACAAATCAGTAACAAAAAAATTTAAAATGGAGAATTACAAAACAGTCTTATTTGAGCAAAAAAATGAAATATGTGAAATGTATAGATTTAGATCTATAAAGCATGTTGTTTTCACCCAAAAAAATAATAAAATATCGTTATCACATTCAGACACAAAACGGTTTTTAATCAACAACTCCACTGACACTTTAGCTTGGGGCCATTACAAAATAAATACATTAAATAATAATGAGCAGTGAGGTTTATCGACGCTATATTTGTTTGTGGAACACGTTTTCTTTAGCAAAAGAACTTCTACGTATATAATATGTAGATACGTATTGAAATGTATACCTAGTTATAATTATAAAAATGTATAGTTAATAAATAGAACTAAGAAAATATATTTAAGATTAATTTTAGCAATAGTTCGGTATTCATCGGAGAATTATGTTACAGTGCAACTTATTACTGTAGGATAAGTTCAATTCCACACAAATTCAGATTAAATCTCTCGTAAAGCTTCTACGGTTGGATCTATGTCGCTGCGCAAAGCTTAAGTTCTGGCTTTGCACAAGCTTAAGTGAGAGTACACAAATAAAAAAAGGAAATTCATAATTTTTGATGATAATATACAAAAAGGAAATAAAATTATTATATTGACTCTAAGCCATGTTTTTATTTATTTCCTTATCTATCAGTAATAAGATTCAACGATGTTGTTTTGATCATAAACTTTATTTTTCACTTTCTTTTACATAAAACTTCTATGGCTAAATGTAGAGCTATTAGTCGTAATTATTAAAATATAAATGTATAGTTAGTAAGTAGAGCTAAGATAATATTATTATATTTAAGATAATAATATACAAAGGAAAATAAAATTGTTTTAATTGATCCTTAAAAGCAATAATATATTATTTTTTTATTCATTTCCTTATGTGCCTTAATTAAAGCCACACGCATTTATTTACGATGTTTCATTTTCTCCATCCATTTACTGCTATAGTAGCAGGCCCAAGTGGCTGTGGTAAATCAAATTTTGTTACAAATTTCCTGAAGCACTGTAATGATTTATGTAACATACGGTTTGACCAAATTTTATGGTGCTATGATGAAATGCAACCTCTTTATAATCTAGAAAATGTGACATATATCCAGGGAATTCCTGAAATGAACATGTTTGATGGAAAACATCCTCGGTTAGTTATAATTGATGATCTTATGAGAGAGTCAGATGGTCGCGTTGTCGATATTTTTACTAAAGGTAGCCATCACCGAAATTTAAGTGTATTTTACATTACACAAAATCTATTTCATCAAGGTAGAGGACAACGAGATATTTCACTGAACACAAGTTACATTATTTACTTCAAAAATCCTCGAGACCGTACGCAGATTCGTCATTTAGCTCGTCAAGTGTTTCCAGACAATGCAAAATTTATTGAGGAAGCCTATAAAGATGCTACTAATGAACCTTTTGGTTATTTAATGATTGACTTGAAACAAAATACAAGTGATTCATGTCGTTTTAAAAGCAAAATAGACCCCGTTACTAATGAATGTGTAGTATATGTCCCCAAAAAGGGGTTTAAATATGGTGAGCATCATCCAATTCTTGTTAGTAACAAATAATGGTTGAAGGTAACACAACGTCAGATATAAAAAAGCTGAGTGCATTACAAACATTTAAACCAAAATATCGTAAAATTTTACTTCGTTCTCTTAAAAAGGAGGAAATTAATTGTGTATGTGAATATATCAAAGAAATTTTTAAGGACAATACCCCAAAGTATAAAGAAGCAAGAAAACCCATCATAAGTATCGTAAAACTAAATTGCTTTTTTTCTACAAATGTGATTTAAATATTAAAATTCATTGATAATAGTAATTATAATGTTTGGACGTGTGAAAACTCATAAAGATTTATTAAAGGCTTTACTCACACTTAAACCTAAATTTCGTACAGCCTTATTAAAAGTTTGCAAGGACGAAGAAATTGATTGCATTAGTGAGTGCATTTTTAATATATTAAATGGTAAAGTACCCTTGAAGGATAGTGAGAAGTCTAAGCTGAAAAAACACAAAACTATATTAAGAAAATTAATTAAGAAAGGAAAAGGTAAATTAAGAAAACGCCTTATCATTCAGCAAGGAGGAGCATTTCTACCGATTATATTGGGGGCTGTTTTGAATGGATTGTTCAATTTAGTATAAAAAATGGAGTACACAAAGAAAATGATTCTTATTGAACCAGAGGCTATTGAACGCTTGAAATCAAGAGATACTATACATGAAGATTCTTTATCCAGATTAGACAAAGAAATGAAAAATATATTAAAAAATAAAATGGATGACCGTGAAAAATGGTTGTTATATATGCAAATTTTGCAAAGATATCTCCATTTTACCGGGGAAGAGAGGAAACCATTAATACTACCGGTGACAGTAGAGGAGGGGCAAAAACATTGTACTGACTTCCTTAAAAAGGAAAGTAAAGATAATGATTTCGCAGTTAATGAGGACTCTGAGGATGATAAGCACGTACGTGATTCATCAATTGATATTTTATATACCACCACTTATATAAACAAACTCATACCAAAAACGTATAGAAAAAAAGGTGATATATTGTTGAACACTCTCCTAAACAATAAAGACAAAATTAACTGGAAAAATGATGGATTAATAGTCATAGATAATGAGATTGTAGATGACAGTAATATAGTTGATCTAGTGAATTACACACTAAGGCCATTAAAACGCCCCAAACCTGCTGGATGGGAAAAATTTATTGAAACTCTAAAAAATATTGGAGTTCCATCGGCTTGTATCGGTAATCCTCAAGCTTTTGAAAATATTAATGATAAATCGCTAAAAAATTTAGAAAGACATAGTTCCTCAAATGATGAAAAGAGTCGTGAAACTTTAACATCATACGCATTAAGAAAGAAACACGACATTTGGGAAAGATGGAATCCATACTAGACATTAAAGACATCTATTATGATGTTTCGAACCCAGCTGGTTACAGTAGCGTAGATAAATTAGCCAGAGCATTAAAAGGTAAAATGGATAGGAAACAAGTTAAAGAGTGGTTGCAAGCCCAGGAAACTTATACGTTACACAAGCCTGTGCATCGAAAATTCCCAAGAAACAAATACATATTATCTAACTTTAATGAACTTTGGCAAGCAGATTTAAGTGATATGCGTACTTATTCTCAATATAATGAAGGTTTTAATTATATTCTGTGTGTTATTGATGTTTTTAGTAAATACGCTTTCGCTAGAGCACTTAAAAAGAAGAATTCAGAAAGTATAAAACGGGCATTTGAAAGCATATTTACTGAAGCTAAAGCAACTCCCACCCACTTACAATCTGATAAAGGAACTGAATTTGTATCAAAAGATGTTAGACAATACTTTAAAAGTAAAAATATTAATTATTACACAACCAACAACCCAGATATTAAAGCTAGTATAGTTGAGAGATTTCAAAGGACATTAAAAACTAAAATGTGGCGTTATTTTACACATAAAAATACCTATACTTATATTAACGTTTTACAAGATTTACTCTATTCCTATAACCATAGCTTTCATTCAAGCATCAAAATGTGTCCATTTGAAGTTAACTTTAATAACATCATGAAAGTTTGGAACAATTTATATGGAAATCTCAATAATAAAATAAGTGTTAGACAGCAAACTAAGTTTTCAATTGTTGATTATGTAAGGATAACAAAATACAAACACATTTTTCAAAAAGGGTATGAAACAAATTGGAGTGATGAAATATTTATTATATCCGGCATAAAAAAAAGCATGTCTAAGGTTGTCTATACGCTCAAAGATCTTCAAGATGAGTCTATTGTAGGAACGTTTTACGAGGATGAATTGCAAAAAATTACATATAACCCCACCACTCGATATAAAATTGATAAAATAGTACGCTCTCGCTACTCAGGTAACAGAAAACAATTACTTGTCAAGTGGAAAGGTTATCCTGATAAATTTAACAGTTGGATTTTAGAATCCAGTCTTAATCAGATAGGATGATGGAAGAAAATTTTTATTTAACTTTGCTTAGTAATAGTTCAATGGAATACTTCCCGGAAAACACAACGACCATGTTCTCAACAAAATTACCAAAAGCGCTTATTTTGGAAGGAGAATGGTACGTTGGAGTTGTTGAAATTCAATATCCTTGCACTATGTATACGGTTCGAGAAAATGAAAATGTTATTTTTACATCAAAATGGATTATGATACCCGAGGACGATATTAAATCATTAGTACACTATAGAAACCGTATTCCTGCCATGAACTATGACTGCATTGATCATATTGTAGCTGAATTAAATAAAAATACTGATGTTGCAATAATGTTTAATTATGATGAAATAAAACATAAAGTATCAATATTATGTAGCGATAACTTAATTGATGTACTTAAGTTATCAACCAAGTTATGTTTACAACTGGGTTTTGAACCAAATACGAATCTAATTCAGCATAAAACTGGAACATATCCTTATAATTTAAAATTAGGATTGCCATCTCAATTGTTCATTTATTGTGATATAATAGAACCACAAATTGTTGGAGATGTGATGGCCCCTCTTCTCAGAATCGTACCACTAGATCCTACAGTCTATATATACGGGGCAAACAAAATGCATATTTTTTCACCACCTCATTACGTACCTGTCATGCGCAGAGAGTTCGATGTAATAGAAATAGATATAAGAACGAGTACAGGTCGGAAAGTACCATTCCAGTTTGGGACAACGTGTATTAAACTACATTTTAAGAGAATCAAGTGAACGTGTATGTAAAATGCCGTGCCCATATTTACATTATTATTCTCATCAAGCTGGTACAGGTGTAGGTGCAATTTATAAGGGAGCACCTTATCAGCGAGGTCATGGTATTGGCAGTTTTTTGGGCGGATTATTTAGATCTGTTCTTCCACTTTTGAAAAATGGCGCTAAAGTTGTGGGTAAAGAAGCTTTAAATGCTGGTGTGGGCCTATTGTCCGATATGTTAAATGTGCAACCAATGGATGAATCTATCAGATCACGTGTAAAATCAGCAACTTCGAATCTAAAACAAAAAGCTGATAAAAAAATTGATTCAATAATGAGAGGATCAGGCTATAAAATTAGGCGACAAAAGAGGAAACGTACCACTTCTAAAAAAACTCTCAAACGGAAAGGTACTAAGAAAATTAAACAGAGTAATATTCAGGATATTTTTCATAAAAGTTAAAATTTAAAAAAATGTCATTTTTACATCATAACTCCTGTGAATGCGTAAAATCTGAGTTGGATTTGTTTGCTCTACCATCAAACAAGTATTGAGGGGGGTCAGTGGATTCATTACAACCCCATTTCATCATTGACCGATGATGGACCCATTGAGTTCTTAGTACCAGGAAATGGAGATGATTACATTGATTTATCTCATACCCTACTTCACATAAAAGCTAAAGTTCAGAATACTGATGCAACTAACATTGCGGAGACGGCTAATGTTGCTCCAGTTAACAATTGGTTACACTCACTTTTTAGTCAGGTTGACATATATTTAAATCAAAAGCTCGTATCACCTCCAAACAACACTTATGGGTATCGAGCCTACATCGAGACATTGCTTAATTATGGTACAGCTGCCAAGAAATCTCATCTCACTTGTGGTCTATGGTATAAAGATACCACCTCAAAAATGGATTCATGTGATGCTTCAAATCAGGGATACGCAAAAAGAGAAGAATTAGCAAAGGAAAGTAAAACTATTGAAATGATTGGACACATACACGCTGATATTTTTAATCAAGATAAATTTTTAATCAACGGTGTTGAAATGCGTCTAAAACTAGTACGTTCTAAAGATACTTTCAATCTTATGTGTCCCTCTGCAGATGGTAAATTCAAAGTGCATATATCTAGTGCTAGCCTTATAATGCGTAAAGTTCGGATCAATCCGAGTGTATTAATTGCACATGAGAAAGTATTAGCTACTACAACCGCTAAATATCCTGTCACCCGTGCCGAAGTTAAAGTGTTAACGATACCCTCAGGAATCCAAGGAAAAATGCTTGATAATGTATTTTTAGGACAAATTCCCAAAAGATGTATTGTTGGTTTCGTGGGAAACTCTGCTTTCAATGGAACTCTAAATACAAATCCTTTTAATTTTGGTAATCACGGACTTAATCTGTTTGGTTTATATGTTGATGGCCAATCGATACCATCAAAAACATTAACACCGTCTTTTGATAATGATATGTTCACGAGTGCATACCATACTTTATTCTCGGGAACAGGAATTCATTTTTTGAATGATGGAAATGATGTCTCTAAGGAAGAGTATAAAAATGGGTATTGTCTGTTTGCTTTTGATTTAACTCCTGATTTATCTGCTAATTCAAACTCCCACTGGAACCTTATTAAACGGGGTAGTGTAAGATTTGAAGTTCGATTCGAAAAAGCTCTAACCACAACTGTTAATTGCATAGTATACGCAGAGTTTGATAACGTAATTGAAATCCCATCAAAAACATAAATGTAAAATGAGAGCCAAGTTCAAAATTGTGATATATATGCCTTGGTTGTTGACTTCAGCGACAAAAGAAGTGAGATCTAAATGGGTGCCAAGTTCAATGGTCAGTCCTGAAATTTATTTATAACAACATATAATATTTTATAACAACTTAAAATATCATTTCTTCTAATAACGTAGTATAAAATGTTGAAGACTAAGGCTTTGGCTTGGCTAGTTTTCATATACGAATTATAGCGTTCACAAGTTGTAAAGCTGTAAGTTCTTATTTTATTCTTCCGAAAATTTGGCTTGCTGGTAGAAACTGTACTTTTAGGTACCTACTTAATAATAATTCGTATATGGAAACTAGCCAAGCCAAAGCCTTAGTCTTCAACATTTTATACTAAGTTATAAGAAGAAATGATATTTTAAGTTGTTATAAAATATTATATGTTGTTATAAATAAATTTCAGGACTGACCATTGAACTTGGCACCCATTTAGATCTCACTTCTTTTGTCGCTGAAGTCAACAACCAAGGCATATATATCACAATTTTGAACTTGGCTCTCATTTTACATTTATGTTTTTGATGGGATATCATTACTTTTTGTACAGAAATTATTGAACTCAATCTCAAACTCAAAACATATTTATTCAAAATATGTACCTACAAAGTACACCTTCTGAACGTCATGCTTACAGAGCATAAGACGTGATGGTGATAATTAACTACGATATCTTAAAACTAAAGCTACGAGGGTTCCAAACGTGCCCTGGTCTGAGAAGAGCCCGCAATAAACTCCGCTTTTTTTTTATTATCACCATCTCACAAATATTTGAAATTATATATATGTACTTATAATATAACATTACATAATCAGCCGTTGTCACAATTCATACCCATGCCTTGCTATCATTCAAATAATCCTTTACACTGTAATAGGACTTTTCTATTAGTTTAGTTTACGTTTTACATTAGTAGGTACTTATTATTTGGTGTAAGGTCAGTGTGTCACCCACCAGTAATTCTATTGTACGACTCATTGTACAAGATAATTAAAGACGAGAATTCTCAAGAAAAATATATAGTGTACCTAGAGTTACACTGACATTGACAGATTACATCTATGGTCAGACTACCTCTACAGCACATTTCTACATCTCATCAATTTTGTTTGCAAAAGTTCAAAATCAAAAGTTTTTTGTGAAACATTGAAAACAAGCACGGTAAACAGTCGATATCACTAAAACCACTATAAACAATGAATACAAATCACAATGACTGACAGCTTGAACTGACGACTTCAAATACGTTTCTTCTTCTTTTCTGTCAATGACGTTTCGTTGCACAAAATGTATGAATACGAAGGTAAGGTTTTAATGCAACTATATTATTAATCATTATTATTTACATTAAAATAATAATTATGTGTCATTTTCAATAGTTAAGGAGTTACTACCACCGCTTAAAGCAGTATTGTTTCAAACTAACGGTTGAATGTCACGTACTTTGACGTCCTTAAAATAATGATTATAACACTACAACAGAAACGTCAACAATATTAAAATAATACGGCTTTAAGCAATGGTAGCATGCCTCGTGTCAGAGTTTTGATCTATCCCTTTGATCATAAAAATGACGATTTTTGTACGTTTATATCTAAATAACCATTTGAGGTGTGCTTATGAAATTTGGAGCACATATGTATCTCACGGGTCTCAATATATGCGCCAAATTTGACATGTTTATGTGAAATAGTTTTTGAGTTATGAGGGGGTCAAAAGTGGCTCCAAATGGTTCGTGTAATATTACACACGGTGCTGCTCGCCAGTTTTTTTGAACTTTGGCTGGACACGCTTCCGCGTGTCTTGATTAATAAAAATCGAGACGTTAGTTTAGACTACAACAGTTAAGAATTAATATAAATGGAGATATTTACTTTTTAAGTCATTTGTTAACCATCCATTCAGTAAAGAAGATTATTTTACATTTTAATTTATTTATAATTAAAGTTTCAATGGATACCAAAGAGATAGAAAACTATTTAAAAAAAATTGATGCAAATATTCACTTCAATGTATTTGCAGCTAATAAGATACCGATATATTTAACACCACCAGCTTATTTAATATCCAATTTAGACCCCGATACAAAACCTGGATCTCACTGGGTAGCGATATACGTGGGTACTAATGGTGTCGGTGAATATTTTGACTCGTTTGGTCGAAAACCAATGGATTATCATGAAATGTTTCTAAAAACCAACTGTAAGAAGTGGATTCATAGCAACAAAGTACTGCAAAACTATTTCAGCTCATTTTGTGGAATGTATTGTTTAGTTTATATATATTTTAAATATAACGACGTCTCAATGTCACAATTTCTTAATGTATTTTCAGATAATACTTTGTATAATGATCAACTGTTACAATATATGTTTAAGACTTTATTTATAAAGAAATGAAATAAAAAGATTGGTTTGAAAAATTATAGTTTTATTTGCATGAAAATCTTACATAACATTTTTATTAAAAATGAATCTTAAAGTACCCATAACTATAACTTAAGTGTACACTGTGATGAGAACGAATGGAGTGAATCTTGCTCAGTTTCTTCATCATCTGTTGCTGGGCCTCGTATCCCAAATAGTGCATCTTCCTTCACAACGAAGTCAACAGGGCTGTAGAGACTTGGTGATGGTGATGGACTTCTATCTAATTGCGAATACCAATTTTCATCTTCTATCTCCTCCAAATTTACTGTATTTTCTACTTCTTCACATATTGTAACCATTTCTTCGTCATAAATGGTCTCGTCCAGTTCACAAAGTTGAGACGACATCGTGTAGTTGGACGTAGTGTAATGAAATATGAAGTTCGTATTTTCGAAGCAAAACACTTTTATACTTTGTTGTATCGGCGAAGAGTGGGGGACTCGGCTTAGGCAGTGATCAGAAAAAACTCATGTGTATGCACCGATCATTATGATCCTAAGCTAGCTAAACCATACTTTATAAGTATAGTTAGTAGTTATTGCTTGTTATCTCTGTCGATAAAATATTTTTTACAATCATGTCTTCCTGCGATCTGCTTTGT
Organism: Erebia palarica; assembly: GCA_964035005.1. Lineage (NCBI taxonomy): Eukaryota > Metazoa > Arthropoda > Insecta > Lepidoptera > Nymphalidae > Erebia > Erebia palarica. The sequence continues at coordinate 34,292,988 of OZ035983.1, forward strand.
TATGTTGTAAATAACATCTCGCGTGCTGTGATAAAATTTATCAGCGTCTGATTTCACGTAGTACTTTAATCGTAAATCTGCATATTTCCAGTAATCAATAGGTAAAACCCCTTCCAGATTCTTCATGTCATAGACATCTATTTTGATGAGATGACTTGCACTGACACCATCACCATCATTGGATGAGATATAGGATAGACCTCCATCAGTCGCTTGAGCTACCGATGACGAAATAGTAGTTCTCCTCTTTTTCTTTGGTTTTTCGAAAAATACATCTATATTGTTTTGCTCCGTTGGTTTGCTCCTTTTTGAAGCAGTCTTTTTATTATTTAATGCGGAATCACTCGCATCTTCATCATCTGGCACATTGAGTGGATAGTAGTAATGCTTGTAAGTGAATTCTTCCTGTGAGTCCTGAAATAAAAAGGTAATAGTGCATAAGATTAAGGTGATACTTTAACTAATAGAATTACAAAAACTAATTATAATATTTACTTAAATTTATAAAAGATCCTAGTTACCGCTAAAATTGCAAACTTACCGTCATGATGGATGGAAATATGTAGATTCACAACACAATCGCTCTAGACTGGTGATTTATATTTAAGACTTATAGCACTGATATTTGATCCTAACGATCTGGTACCGAGTAAACTTGTGACACAAAATTACAATGGTGCGTTTTTATACACACATCTTTTTAGGCAAGAGTCAACATGTTTTCATGTAGCTGCATGTGACATATTTTTTTGTATCTATTAAGAGAACACATTATCATAAAAGCTTGGGTTAATTTTTTGTTAGTCCTTCTTAATGGGATTATAAATCTTCGAAACAAACACGAATGTACATGCTCTGAAACACCTGCATGCGATATCAGTTTTTGCATCTACCTAAAGTTAATGGGCGATAAAAACAGATTCAGTGGACAAAAGCTTGGGTTAAGTTTCTACGAAATGCATTGCTATCAAATTCTAATTTACTTATTCATTATAAACAATATCAGTCATCCAATATGGTGATAACATGATAAACTCGTATTTAAACATTTTATGAAAATACACTCATACATACAGAAAATACCTCCTTTTTTTAAAGTCGGTTAAAGACAAAATTGTAGAAATGCATGGATCCACGGGTGAGGGGATTAGGCATTGTTAAAATCTCCGGAGCAGGTAGTTGTACGCCTTTGGCATTCTGAAGTTATTTTGGCGCGTACTATCTTTATACTAATTGCGTAATAAATTTACGCATATTGTAATGATACAGCTCATTAGCCTTACAAAGGACAAAAAAACAAGAGTCAAACGGTACTAATTGTTAGAGCCAGCCTCGCACGCGATCATTCTGGTGTAATTATTTACCACTATAGGTACTAACTTTTTACCGTTGCACAATAAATCGCATATTGCAATGCACCGTTGATCCAAGTCGGTAAATAGGTGGGGTGGTATGAGATTCCAATTGGTCTTTTCGTTTCCCTACAACGTTGATCCAAGTCGGTAACTAGATGGGTGGTAGGAGATTCCAATTGGCCTTTTAGTTTCCCGCTAACGACCTGATCGATATATGTTAGGTTAGGTTAGGTTAGGTTAGGTTTGTGCCAACGGTCTAAAAACGGCGAACATCCAGAGCCAATGGATTTACGCATATTGTAATAAATAAGTGATACAGCTCATTAGCCTTACAAAGGACAAAAAATGCAACGTTGATCCAAGTCGGTAACTAGATGGGTGGTAGGAGATTCCAATTGGCCTTTTAGTTTCCCGCTAACGACCTGATCGATATATGTTAGGTTAGGTTAGGTTAGGTTAGGTTTGTGCCAACGGTCTAAAAACGGCGAACATCCAGAGCCAATGGTCTAGAATCGGCGAAAATCTCGCTAATTTATACAAGTTTAAGTGGAAATTTTCTTACAATGGAAATCTTATTGGAATTCATCTTATTGGAATTTTTCTCGAAAATTTTTCGCCTCCGGCGGGGGTTTTTTTTTTCTTCGTGGGTGGTCTTTTTTTTGTGGGCGGGACAATTTTTTTTTCACGGACCCCCCGGGATGGTCCAGAATCGACTTTCTACACTACTAGTTTTCGAGTTATAATTATTTAAAGTTTTTTCGTGAGTTTTTTAAGGAAGTGAGTGTTAGATTTTTTTTTCTTTTTATTTAGTGTTTTTTTAGAACACTTTTTTTGTGAACATGCGTGATAAGAAGTGTGCTAATTTGCTTAAAATAATTACCATCATAACATTAACCCAAGTCGGAAAATTTTTGGTCGAAAGTGAAAAGTTTACGTTCGATAGAAATAGAAACGAATTTTCAACTTAAGATTAAAAATACTTTACCTAAGTACGTAAGTAAGTAAGTACTTTAGTACCTAACCGGGTGCATAGACTATAGTCTGGAATAACACATAGGCTACTTTTTATCCCAGAAAATTAAAGAGTTCCCACGGGAACCGAAAACCTTGATCGACGCGGAAGAAGTCGCAGGCATTAGGTAGTAATACTGTTTATAACAGCGCCATCTATTTTCATATTATGTAGAATAGGTATGTGCCCCTACACGCACTGCTAGGAGGGATACTCACAGTGAGGCCGTCCAGCGCGGCGCGGCTGGCGGTGAGCTGCTGGTACACGATGCCGATCTGGCGCCACACTTGTGACATCTCCGACTCGATCTTCGCGGTGAGGTTGCTTAGCGCGTATGTCTGGTTTGTCACTATCTCTGTTTCGAGGTTGTTCAACCTGGGGACATGAGGAAAAATCATTATTTAGCGCCGGTAGTTACGATAACCAATGGTTTGACCATTGGTTATCGTAACTACGTACGTTAAAATTTAACACTCGTTACGTGTACGTTAAATTTAAAAAAGAACTTTAGCGTCATGGTAAAAATGGTGAATCAACCTTTGACTAATAATCGTTAGCGCCATATTTAAGGTTACGAGTTCGTCAAAATGTGTTGATTTAACCCAAGACTTGATTACCTACGTAAGGGATGTTAGGCACGTCTCCCTTTGGATATAGTTATTATTCAAAAGAAGAATCAGGCCCCAGGCGTTATTGGCCAAAATCCAAGCGCAGAAGAGACGGTTTTACGTGCTCTCCAAGGCACGGGGCCACACCATAATATTATGTAATTAGTATTTAAAAGTGTTTCCACGTACCTGTCATTAATAGTCTTGTTCAGTAGACTGCTCTGGATCATGATAAGCGATATTTGCTGGACGCCGTACTCGAGGCGTTTCTTCGTCGCCATCACGCTGTCCGCTGTTTGCTGCATTACGTGCTCGTTCTTGGAGAAAGCTTGTACCTGCAAAAGTACTTGTTGTTGTCATAAAGTTGTTTTAACGAAGGGTGAAAGTAGGCGAAAAGGCTGCACGAGCAGACTTATTCGGTAACCTTCAGTTAAGACTAGCTGACTAGCGACTCCCAGTCTCGTTGACAATGACGAAGTCACATGTTCCATGGCATTCGGTCATATCATGCTAAGGCACTGTGGTCAATCCTGTAATAACACGATTGTAGAGACAATCGTGCATTGTTGAGTCAACAGCTCCTGAAGATGCTCCGGTGTCGGAGTGAAACGTACGTTGAGAATAATTTGGAAGATTCACGTGGTGTGGTAAGTCCGAACCAAGGCAGCATCTTGACGTCATCATACTACAACAGTCAGAGTTACTAATTATGGCATGTCGATAGCCGTATAGGTAGTACCCACCTAGCTTCTCGTCGTAGCTGGGTTTTTTGTCTCTGCAAGCTCATAGGCATTGTCGTCTAACTCTGCTGGATGTCCTCATTGGTTGCCAGAGACTTACAATAATTCAGTTGCCACTAGCCGATCGCCAACTCGCACAACTTCAGTAACTAAGTAACTTCGTATTTTTAGAGGAATACCGACTTAAAGTCATTGGAACCGTGGCTTAGGGCTTATAGCGACCATCATACTAGAGTTGCATATGGAGGGAGAAATAGCAAGTACCCACCTCGCTTCTCAGGCTCTTGTAGCTGGTTTGTATGTCGTTGTAAGCGCGCTCGCTCATCTGGTTGCCCTGCGTCAGACTCTGCTGTATGTCTTCATTGGTTGCCACCAGCCGATCGCCCATCTCGCGCAACTTCAAGTTTATTTTGGTGACAGCTAAAAGTTAGGAGAGAAAATTTAATAATCTCACACTGAGGCAACGCTTATTGCTCGTAAACCAGTAGGTAACTATTATGAACCTAGCATAGTAGCCATAAGGCCTTAAATAGCCATACCACAGAACAAGTAAATTGATGGTAATTTGATGAGATGAGACCAAACAAAAAAAAAAAAATTGAAACCATAGTCTTTGAGTTTTCATTAACACCTAGGTAGATGGCTGGAAAACATTTTAAATAAAAATGCGCTATTTTGCAGTTATAGAAAGATAAAAAGTAAATAAAATAAGTAAGTGAAGTCATTAATTTAGGAGGATATTTACCTCTCACAATAATTAATTACAATGTATTTAAATGTCTCCCTATCTTGTGCTTCTATGGGCCACTGAAATTTATCTAGTTCATCACGCCAACGTGACCTCAGCCTACCACGCTGATGAGTTTGGGGGGTCCAAAAGTAAGTAGATATAGCCCAAAAGTCTTCTGGCATACGGCTCGCATGATCAGCCCAGTCCCATTTGAGTGGCTAATCAATATTGGCCGATCTAATTTCAGTTTAGAAAAGTCTTGGTCTAAATATCCTCCCTTAGTTTCAGGGTAATGGAGTTTAACAATGGCTTAAAATATCCAAGAGCATACCCTTGTCCTGATTTCCAGTGAGGTTGGCCTGCAGGTCGCGCAACCCTTCCAGCGTGTGGTTGGAGCTCCGCTGCAGGTCGGCGAGCCGCGGCAGCTCCTTCCACATGCTCTCCGCGTCCGACAGCAGCTGCTGGATCTTGTTTATACTCTTCTCTTGACGCTCCATTACTGTTTGAAAAAACATTGCTGGTTCATAACTTAAATGGTAGGTACCTATAGTCCAAAACTGTAAGACTGCCGAGTCCGAAAGCGCGACGCATCGCAGTTGGCGTCAAGAATAAGGTGCTTATAGTCAAAAGGTCAAAAGCGGACCTTCAAATTTTTTTTCACCTGTAGACTATTTATGAGTACACTACCTACCTGAATTTCATTGGTTGCAATACAATTAAAGCCGAAACTCTTATTAGATTCGGTTTCGGTTAGACAGACTGCCAAAATCGAAAATGACATGACCAGTAAATGCCCTCCGGTTCGGGGCAATGTGCAGGATTTCCGTTTTTACAGTAAGGTTTAAAAATTCAAACCGAAATTATTATGGATTTATTATTTCGATTAGGATCAAGGTAAAAATGCCTAAAAAAGAATTCGTCTATTGTTTAAATCTTGAGTATTCGATTTGCGCTTTAACCACCACTCCATTTTGACGTTCCATTTTATCCATGCCTAATAATAATCTTGTAATCCTACATGAATACCATTTAAGTACATTAGTCACTATATTATGAGTGATTTATTTTTGATCAATTAAATAGTAATGAAAAGGAAATGTATGTTTTGTTTATAATTATTTGTTGACAAGCCTCAATTAAACGTGTAATTGAACGAAGAAAGCATTTTGAAATAACCACTGCGTTTAAAGGAACGCCCTCTGACATTGCATTTTTCTGTCATCTGGTCGATTAGTTGAACTCGCTAACCAAAACGTCTAGCGCCATCTAGTGTTGGAAAGCAGCAGTACGATATAAAGTGATTTATTAAACGAAATAAATAATTGTTGCAAATATATTTTTATTATTCCAGTAATCCATCCCTGCTGTATTATCCTCATCCCTGCCCGAATAATGCAAAGATTATTTTTTTCCTGAACAACGTGGTCGAATAGTTAAAAATAATTGTTTAGACTCGCTAACTACAACGTCTAGCGCCATCTAGTGTGGGAAGTCAGTTATTTGGTGTTTTCTTTGGTTTTTCTCAGTTTTCAAAGCCTTCAGACTCCTGAAACTTTTTTTTATTTGGAAACTATAAAATATAACAATTACAATAATAAAGAAATCATTGCTGCACATTAATTTTTGATATCTAGGCAAGCTCCCATAGTTCCACTGTGTTCCATATGCTTTGTTGCCTTCTAATGTTTTAGAAAGTGATATTTGAATGCAACAATTTTAATCTGAGATGTTCTACCTGACAAACTTTTGTTTCGTCAGATAAAACCAGAACTCATATGAACGTATTACGAGTAGGTATATAGGTACTAGGCACAGCTAGAGCATGTCTTGTAGGGCCTTGAAGACGTCGCAGACAAACTGACAGATCTAAAAATCAAATAAAAGACCAAATCAATAGTTCCACGTGCCATTATTTGTGTAAGCAAGAAATCAAATTCAAAAAGTTAACAAGACCTTACTAAAACGCGAATGTTTGTAAGTATGGATGTATGGATGTTATTTACTCTTTCACGCCAGAACGGCTGAACGGATCTGGATAGATTTGGCACAGAGATAGTTTTATCCCGGAAAATATCCCGGTGTAAAACCTCAATCCACGCGGACGAAGTCGCGGGCATCAGCTAGTAAATATAAGATACTTACTCAGAAGTGCATTACACCCATTTCGTCTTCCAATGTACCATCTAGTATTTTTAGATCGATTTGGCAGCCATTGCAACCATTATTGGCGAAGCATCAATCAGTAAGGGTAATAAATTATAATGATCGACTCTTAAATTACATACCCACTCGATTAAAAAGCTTTTACAGTGAATTTACGCAAACCTACCTATTCAGCACATCCATTAAACTTTTTAAATAAGTGTCTTTCGCTAGATCTCTCACAGCTGGTCCAAGTAGCAACGCGAGTTCCAGATGTTGACGGTCACACAACTTATTGTTTGGACCTTCTGCTGACTACCGACCCAGACCGGTTCTCAGTGTCAGTTGCGGCCCCCCTGGCCCCCCCGTCTGTGGCGATATAAGTCAGCAGACTGGGACGAGATGCGACACTTCTTCGCATCTTACCCTTGGCGGCAGATTTGCTTCTCTTGGAGTGATCCGTCGAGCTGCGAACAAGCCATATCCGAGGTGATACGTCAAGCTATGGAGTACTTCATACCATACGCTGACGTATCACTAGATGGCAAAGTTCCACGGTGGTACAATGCTAAATGTGCCGAAGCAGCGGCCCGCAAAGACTCAGCGTTTGCAGCCTGGGCAGAAGCCCGCACCGTTAAGGCTCCGGACGTCAACATAAAGAAGAGAGCGTTCAACTTTGCCGCCAAGTCCTACAAGAAGGTTCTTAAAGAGGCTTGTTTCAACCGCACTAACCGTATTGGGGCCAAACTTGCATCCTATCCACGTGGTAGTAAGGCTTTTTGGTCCCTTTCGAAGTCGGTTGAATCAAATTTTTGTCGTCCTTCGCTGCCTCCTCTACTCAAACCAGATGGAACGCTGGCTTTTACTGCGACAGATAAAGCAAATCTTTTGGCGACTCTGTTTGCGGAAAATCCGCATCTAGATCCAGGATGTGCTATATCACCTTGTTTACCATCTTGCGGCTCTGCCATGTCAGAGATACATGTTCGCCAGAATGAGGTGCTAAAAGTGCTCCGCAACCTGGATGTGAATAAAGCAAGTGGTCCAGATGGAATACCAGCAATGATTTTGAAGACCTGTGCTCCCGAGTTGTCTCCAGTTCTGACACGCTTGTTTCGCCTCTCCCTTAAGTCTACTCAGGTCCCTAAGGCTTGGAGGATCGCGAATGTACAGCCGGTCCCAAAAAAGGGCAGCCGTGCCGACCCGGCCCACTACAGGCCTATTGCAATCACCTCCATGCTTTGCAAAAGTTTGGAGCGTGTTTTGAACAACAGGCTACTGGCATACCTCGAAGAAAATGACCTCCTGTCGGACCAACAGTACAGATTTCGACGTAATCGGTCCACAGGTTATCTTTTAGTGTATGCCACCCACATCTGGGGTGAGGCCATCGAGAGGTATGGAGAAGCACTAGCTGTTTTACTAGACGTCTCGAAGGCTTTCGACCGGGTCTGGCATGAAAGCCTTTTGAGCAAGCTTCCAGCCTATGGGATACGTGCTGGCTTCTGCGACTGGATATCGGACTTCCTGAGTGGACGATCGTTTCGAGTAGTCGTTGATGGCTCTTCATCTAATCTCATGGCGATCAATGCCGGTGTCCCTCAGGGATCAGTTCTCTCGGCAACGCTTTTTTTGCTGCACATAAACGACATGCTAAAACCCGGTATCTTTGGGTATGCTGATGACAGCACCGTTACAGAGAGATACATATCCGGTCCCCGTGCCAGTGGAGCTGAGATTCTTAAGCACAGAGAGGCTTTGGTAGAACGAGTCAACTTGACCTTGAAGGTGTCCGACTGGGGTGACGCCAATCTCATCAAGTTTAACGCTACCAAAACGCAAGCGTGTCTATTCACCGCGAAACGGAGTTCATTCCCACTCACTCCGACTTTCCGAAATATATCCGTTCCAATTACCGACAGTGTCGAGCTCCTTGGTATCAACATATCATCCAACCTCAACTTTGGACAATGCATCGAATCCAAAGCAAAAACAGCTGGCAAGAAACTTGGCATCCTCAACAAAGTCAAGCGGTACTTCACGCCGGAACAGCTTCTTATCCTGTACCAAGCACAAGTTCGATCGTGCATGGAGTACTGCAGCCATTTATGGGATGGCTCTGCCAAGTACCAACTTGATGCATTGGATTCGGTGGATCGTCGCGCCAGGAGACTTATTGGTAACAAAGCGCTGGTCAGTTCGAAGCTGCAAAGCTTAGAACATCGGCGAAAAGTTGCCTGTGTGTCGGTATTCTACAGGATATATTTCGGAGAGTGTGCTCAGGAACTATTCGATCTGGTTCCTCCGTCACCTTTTTATTATCGAACCGCAAGGCATCGACAAGGTCTGCACCCTTACGCAGTCGAAATTCCGCGGGCTCGTACGAAGCGATTTGCTTCCTCGTTTCTAATTAGAACCGCTAGGATATGGAATGCCCTTCCGGCTTCCGTTTTCCCCTCCTCTTTTAATATAGGTACCTTCAAATCAAGAGTGAATAGGCATCTTCTAGGAAAGCGCGCTCCACCTTAGGCTGCATCACCACTTTAAGCAAGTCTGATTGCAGCCAAGCGCTGGCCTATATAATTTAAAAAAAAAAAGTACCTTTCTATATATGCATTTTATCGTCTAAAGAAAATGTCTATCTTTTAAAGGAAATGGCCAGCGGAACTATGGGAGCTTGCCTGGAGATCAAAACCCAATGCGCAGCAATGATTTCTTTATTATTGTAATTTTTATATGTTAATATAGTACATTACTGCAGCGGCCAGCAAAACAGGCATTGAAGGACGAACGTGTAAATGTGGGCCGAGGTGAAGCCGAGGCACACATACGTGAGTCCATCATTGCCTAGTTGTAGCCAAGGCTTGTATATTGCTTTTCTCAAATAATGCGCGGAAATTAAAACTAAGTAGTGCCTAGACAGAACTTTTTATTTAAAAATATTTTTCTTACGATTTTGGCGGTAACAAGTTTTCTATTACGGCTCTTGCCGCCTCCTGAATTTCAGATGGCGTTAAAGTAAGTTCATCACACTCATTGTTTTCACTTGAACTCATTTTGTCAAATAAATTTCAAAGTCAATGACGAACAACGAACAACAATAATTTTTCCCGCGTTATAGTGTTCATCATCGAAATATTATGCGTTATTAGTCTAAGGTGTTCATTTTTTTTTTAAATAAACAGCTTTCAATTTGCCAGCTAGTTCTAAATCTAAAATAAAACCTTTGATAAGTTACCTCCTTGGTTGCCATGTTTCGGAGTAAAAGATCTTTCCAGTTTTAAATTAAACGACAGATATGAATTTACTATGTAATTTATTTGGCCGCTAAACCACGACAGATATGGATTTTCATACAACATTTGCCGGCCGCTGCTCGCATGTATTTGGCCAGTATAGCAAGTTCGATTTATCTAGAAGAAGGTTGTCAAAATAATGCTCAAAGGACTTGTCCAAGATCGGGCCTTGAACATGAACCAAGATGATTTTAATACGCGTGAATAGAAATATGGCTTAAAGAATAATTTACAGATTTTTAGAGGACCCCAATTTGGAGAAAACTATTATTTTATTTTGTGGCTTTTTTAGATCTTGATCTAAATCTTATCAACAGTTAAAAAAAAACTTGATTGTCTTCGTCACCTATGTCTTAGGGTGATTGTCAAATGTCACTGTCAGTTTTGTTCTCTCTGGTTAACTTGTCTCTGGTTTTGTTTATTGATGTAATAATAATTAATTTACGTTTGACTCAAATACTCAATTATTTATTTTTAATCCTATATTGTTGTATGCACTATGTAGTCGAAAATGGGTAGTTTATCGAAATGGTATATTAATAATCACAACTAATGCGCATAACCCAAGAACGAGAAAAAGGAAGAGGTTGCCCATGCCGAGATGGGATGAAATCAAAGGCACAGCGGGAAGCATATGGCAAAGGATAGATGGTTATGGAGAGCCCTGGAGGAGGCCTATGCCCATGGGCAAACTGAATAAAAAAAACAGTGTAATATTTACTAGTGTCTTAATTTATTTAATCTATTTATAAGAAAATATAAATTAACAACAATTTGTGTATATGTCACCTTAAGATTGTAAAAACCGTTAGATTATAATCTTACTCGCGAAATTGCAAACTGTCGAAAGATTACAATTTAATGCATTATTTTAGGTAGATTGTAATTTGTTAGGTATATATTAACCTTCTTCTTCTCATTCGTTCACTCTTGGCAGAGTGGTCGTGGTTATGATTGGGCCTTCAAAGCAGCTCTTGCGATCTCCTTCCATCGACTTCTGTTGGCGGCATCTCGGGAACACTCGGAGACGGATAAATTTGTGGCGGAACGGATTGAATCCGTCCACCTAGTAGGGGAACGACCACGTGGACGTATGCCTTCAACTCGACCTTGTACGACGAGGTGTTCTATCGTACCAGTCTTCCTTGTGATATGCCCAAAGAACTTAAGGATTCGCAGTTGAACAAGCGACGAAAGCCTTTGAGTTATATTAAGCTCTTTGAGTATGGAGACGTTTGTTCGATGCGCTGTCCAGCTTATTCTTAATAGGCGTCTTCAGCACCACATTTCCAGAGCATCGATTTTTCACCGGTCAATTTGTCTGAGGGTCCATGTTTCAGCCGCATATAGAAAGATCGGGAAGACAAGACTTTCATCAGACGAACCTTTGTATTTTTCGTGATTCTTTTGTCCAGATTTTCGATAGCTTCTCAACGGCCGATCTGGTCACGGCACAGCGTCTTTTGATTTCGCTCTATATTAACCTGACAGAACCTAATTGACCCACCTTTGGCACTACCTGGTTATTTATGTCGAACCCTAACCTAACCTACAAGAAACAGACAAGAAAACGTAAATACAATGAATATTTCAAAAAGGACATGACCAGTAATTGCCCTCCGATTCGGGACAATGCACAGGATTTCCGTTTTTACAGTAAGGTTTAAAAATTCAAAACGAAATTATTATGGATTTATTATTCCAAATAAGGTCAGGGTTCAAATGACAAAAAAAAACAGTACGTTTATTGTTTAAATCTTGAGCGTCCGCTTTCCTCTATAAGCACTACTCCATTTTGACGTTCCATTATATCCATGCCTAATAATAATCTTGTAACCCTACATGAATACCATATAAGTACCTTAGTCATTATATTATGAATGATTTATTTTTGATCAATTAAATAGTAATGAAAAGGAAATGTATGTTTTGTTTATAATTATTTTTATTTTTTGACAAGTCTCAAACTAATAGATCGAACAAAGCATTTTGAAATACTGCGTTTAAAGGAACGCCCTTTCACATTGCAAACGCCGACATCTGTGGTCGAATAGTTAAACTGGAACGCCCTTTCACATTGCATATGCTGCCATCTGTGGTCGAATAGTTGAACTTGTTAACTAAAAGTAGTGAGCAATACTTAAAAATATTTTCTAGACTCACCACAATAGATAGCGCCATCTAGTGTGGAAAAGCAGTTTTTGGTGAAACTTTTTTAATTTATTTTCTCAGTTTTCAGAGCCTTCAGACTCCTGAAACTTTTTTATTTGAAAACTATAAAATATAACAATTACAATAAAGAAATAATACTTGAAAATAATTTTTTAGACTCGCTCAACACAATAAATAGCGCCATCTAGTGTGGGAAAGCAGTCTTTTGGTGAAACTTTTTTTGTTCATTTTCGCAATTTTCCGAGCCTTCAGACTCCTGAAACTTTTATATCTGAAAACAGTGAAATATTACAATTCCAATAATAAAGAAATCATTGCTGAACATTGATTTTTGACACCTAGGCAAGCTGCCATAGTTCCACCGGTCAAGTCCTTTACACTGAACATTGAACGGTTCACAATCTGTCGACAGTTTACAATTTCGCGAGTTAGATTATAATCTAACGGTTTTTACAATTTTACTGTGACATATATACTATGTACAAATTCAGTAATAAAGGCTTATATTATTATTATAACAATATAAGTGCAACATGAATTTGTATCAGGCTGGTTTTCTGCTAACGCTAGGTAAACATTGGTCAATAATATTTTGTAGCACTGACAGGTCTGATCATAGGGCCAGATCCCCTTTCAACATCTTGGGTACTTGGTTGTGCCACTAGTTGCTGAACTTGGCGATGAGCGCCTTACATTATAGGTTGTAAATGCGCAAGGTGTCAATTGGAGTGTAAAATAAACAATCCATTACGATATAAAAATTCACTGAAAAATGAAAATCGTATACAGCCAAAATATACACGGCGCTTTTTGAATTTTGAATTCGAACTTTGGCAATTCAAAATGACATTAAAGTGACAGTAACAGATGCCGACTTGATAGATCTATAAAATAAAATAAATTTTAGTGTTGCCATCCATCGAAAAATATTTTCTACAAACGATATTTTTCAAAATTAATTTTCAAAAAAACGGGGTTTTCTAAAATTATTATTTAAATGCCGTATAATGTTATATTTTTTTCTCTTTCACGTGATGGTTCATTGACACTCAGAATAAAAAACCACCCTCCATACTGAACTTGGACATGTTAATTCCAAGCATATTTGAGAAAAAAACTTTGCATTATTTGAGCATGGTCGAGGATAATACTGCAATAATAAAACTATATTTGCAAGAATTATGTAATTCCTTTAAAATTCACGCTACATTGTACTGCTGCCACACTAGCTGGCGCTAAACGTTTTGGTTAGCGAGTCTTTTCAACTATTCGACAACAGATGGCGTTAAACGTTTCGGTTAGCTAGTTTTTTCAACTACTCGACCACAGATGGCAGACGATGCAATGCTAGAGGGCGTTACGTTCCTTTAAACGCAGTGGTTATTGGAGAATGCTTTGTTCGATCAATTAAACGTTTCATTGAGGCTTGTCAACTAACAAAAATAAATATAAACAAAACATACATTTCCTTTTCATTACTATTTAATTGATCAAAAATAAATCACTCATAATATAGTGACTAAGGTACTTAAATGGTATTCATGTAGGTTTGCAAAATTATTACTAGGCATGGATAAAACGGAACGTGGAGTAGAACAAAATGGAGTAGTGCCTAAAAGAGGAAATCGGATGCTGAAGATTTAAACAATAAACGTATTGTTTTTTAGACATTTTAACCTTGACCTTATTCGGAATAATAAATCCATAGTAATTTCGGTTATAATTTTTAAAAACTTACTGTAAAAATGGAAATCCTGCACATTGTCCCGTACCGGAGGGCAGTGACTGGTCATGTAATTTTCGAGTTTATAGGTATTTTAAGAAAATGAAATATGCGCATTAGAAACGGATTTTCCAAATTCTATGAATTTAGAAATTGTCATAGATATCTACCTAATTACACATTATGTATAATTAAAACGAACCGGATAAGTTACGATTACGAGGTAAGTACCTAATTAACGAGATTGTATACGTAATGGGACCTCTGGCTATAATAGTTTTAGTTGGCTATAAACATAAATGGCACATTATATTCATTTCAATAGCCGCGTAAAGTTTAACCCGATATCGTGTCTTATCGCCTAAAGCTGATTAGAGTCATAACTTATAGGACAGTACTGAAACCGTTATACTTGACCTGTTTTTGCAAGCTTTTCAAGTACCTATTTGAGCTGTTAAATAGGAAATTGCAATTGCAGGCATATTTTAATGATTTTTTTTTCTTTCCAAAACGCTTTGAATTTCATAATAAAGCATAGTTTCCTAATAAGAGGGTGACAGTGAAACAGAGAGAAGATACCCTCGATATGTGTGGAGCACCCGGCTTCACGGTCATTTACGACGATTGATTAATTAATTTTGTACTGTAGGCACCTATACTGGTCTCGTGACACCTCGCAGGATTGCTCTGTCTAGACAAATTGACTGTAAAAAGTATGTCTCAGGGCTTAGGCTGTACTTACCTTCAGCCATCTTGCTATGCCACGCCTCATCAGCGAGTGCGACTTCGCTTAGCGGCACGAAATCAGTCTGAACCTTAGTGGCGTTCCCGTTCAACTCGTTGAGCTTCATATCGTACTTGTTCAGCAGCTTCTCCGCCTCCGAGATGTGCCTCTCGAACGGATTCATCTCTATCGCTACGTCTAGGCACATGTTTCTTAATGCATCCTGCAAAATACATGCGATATATAGGTACGTGCAATACGTGCAATTGTAGGACAATGAAAATTTATTTATTTATTGATTTATTAAATCTACAAGTCCCTTTGTTCAACCGATGACGGATTTATTTTGAGGAAGTGTAGGAAGTAAAATTTCATGGCATATATCGGACTAGCTAATGCCCGCCACTTCGTCCGCGTGGGTTGAGGTTTTTCGGTTCCCGTGGGAACTCTTTAATTTTCCGGGATAAAAAGTGTGTGTGAATAAGCTAATGTGTTATTCCAGACTATAATCTTTCTCTGTGCCAAATTTCATCCAGATCCGTGCAGCTGCTAGGGCGTGATTGAGTAACAAACATCCACCTACATCCATCCAAACTTTCTCATTTATATATTAGTAAGAAGTAAGATAAGTATATATGTATTGGGATTAGAGTTTCTGTAATCTTGCTTCGCTATATAGTATACCTACTGCTCATTTTTAGAATGTTTTGTCATCAATTCGCCCTGATATGCTATGAAAAAATTAAAAGGGACGTTTTATTTAAGGTTACCGGTTTGGTAACTTTACCTTTACTTATATGGGAACTTTACCTTGCTTAAGCTACTCTTCAAAGCTTCGACTTCTTTTTTAATCGAATCTAATTTAGCGTCAGTAGCATCAAGTCGACTGCTCAGCGGGTCTGCAACAGGGTTCAGACTGTTCTCCAGCTCTGCGGATGGGGCAAGTTTGAGCTTTGTGGTTACGATGGCTGCTAACGTTTGTAGAGCCTTCTTGATCTCTTCCAGTGCTTCGTTTGTCTTCTTCTGCGTTTCCTTTTCTCTTTCTTCCTTCTGTCACAGATTATATAGAATACTAGCTGATGCCCGCGACCACGTCCGCGTGGATTGAGGTTTTTGGTTCCCGTGGGAACTCCATAGTTTTACGGGATAAAAAGTAGCATACGTGTTATTCCAGACTATAATCTATATCTGTGTCAAATTACATCCAGATCCGCTCAGCCGTTCGGGCGTGATTGAATAACAAACATCCATCCATACCTCCATCCGTCCATCCATCTAAACTTACGCATTTATAATATTTATTTAAGAAAGTACCCGTTATTTACCACAAGCATTATTTTTTGAGTTCCGTGATAAAAGTCAGTTTATATCAACTGGCTAGGTTTAAACTGACCTGAAAGATGGATCATGTTCATAATTTAGCTTTTTGGAAGTTTGCACACAGTTGCAGAGCTAAGATGCGAGCCAAGCTGTGGAAATGTAATTATTGCGGTAGAAAATAATATAGTCTTTAGAATTGGCTAGAATGGCTGGACATACTAATATGTATTTTCATGAATTTATTAGAAATAAATCAAACCGTTTAGGAAAGCTACCTGTAAGAATATATTCTCCACATTATATAACCTATCGTCTAGCCTCGATATCGTGCCCTTCATGGACTCTAAATTCCTGTGCTTCTTCTCCAACCCTAGTATCATCTTCTTCAGTTGTTCTCCAAGCGCCTTCTCCCGGTACTCGTGCCTTTCCAGCTTGTCTTCTGATATTCGGAACATGTGCACTAGGGACATCATCGCATCGCGGATATCTTCGTGTCTGAAATAATAGTTCCTACTCATAATATTTATTGAAGTTTTCATCGCCGGGGCCCTTGACATTAGATATTATTATCCATTCAAGGATATAGTGCATTATTTTTTTAGAAATGCAATACAGAGATATACTTTATAAAACTCTGTTCATGGATGTTCTCGACAGCTTAGTGATCTTAATATATTTTTTTAATACCTATACTCTTGATTTGTTGAGCAGTCTGCATTACAGACTATTTGATTCTATCTACAGAAATCCATTTCATGCCCAGAAATCAAACCAAACATTTTAACTTCCTAGTTCTTAGTTACTTAGCCATTTCGGTTTTAAATAGTCGTAAACATTACATGAGGTGAAATCACATTCACACATTAAACGCCCGCCGCTCAGTCAACTTTGTGAATGGTTGAATTGAATGATATAATGATTCAGGAGACTAGTAGTAGAGTAGGTTGTATTGCACTCATGCTTGAAAGCTAGATGAGAGCAAGCGGGGTGCTATTAAATAATCCACACTGCATCCTGCACTCAGGAGTTTTCATCTATAATGATATGACGTAGTTCTTTTGTACATAAAATTGATAGGTAAGCATCCGAATCGAACTACGATTGAATCAGTGTGTGATTTGAAAGTTCGACTTGTCACTTGGGTAAGTCCGTCTTTAGTTCCATACACACGGTTAAATTGTGCAGCCTATGCAGCAATCAGCAGCATCTCTACGCGTTAGGTATATTATTCTTTCATCGGCCAAACTGTAGTTAATGGATTTCTATATAAACTAAATAAGTACCTGAGTTGGTTGGCGTTTGTCGTCAATAAAATGACTTAACTGTTATTAGTGCAGTTTTGAAAGAATAATGACCTAGAAGTGCTCTGGAGTCTTGTGTGCTTAGGGGTGAAACAAGACGATTTCAGACTATTCGCTCAGGCAGGCATAATCTGAAATCGCGTGCTTCATCCCGTGGCACACACACTATTTTTCATCTATTCTGCATTAAAAGTGCGAGTTATATTAAAATTGTATTTCTTATTTATTTTATTTGCTAGGTTGTTGTTTACAAATATCATAATATCTGAAATCAATCTTAATGAAATTTGCCTACGGCTGTTTCTGTATTCACCACCTCTTGTGCTATAACGTGTGTACAATAAATAGGTACGTTTTGCTAATTCAATAAGGTAATGATGTAATATCTCGAGTGCCCATCGGTTACACAACGGCCCTTAGTTTTAAAGTTTAAACTGTATTCGAATAACATTAGGAGTTTAGGACAGAGAAAGGTGTTTTTTACACATATCTACCTACAACAAAGATACGAAGCGGTGACGATGCGAGACCAAAATTAAATTGATTTTTCCTATGGATATTAAGTAGAAACACTTAATTATGTGCATTCTGTGGCTGGTGTAACGGTGATAGCCTTTTTTTTCGAGGGAGAAATCTTCCTAAGATACCCAACTTCTGGGGAAGAAGTCGGGTTAATATGTAGGATTTGTACCTACAAAAATCCCCTCGGTGGCCACCCTCTGCGTATTGGGAGGCTCCGAGATCTCTATAAAGAACGCATCGGTGCCTCCCTTGCTCAATGCCTGTTGGGCTCATCCCGGTGCTCACATCCCAGACTACTCTCGCTATGAGATATGGCATGCGTGGCAAGGCCACTTAATATATGGACGATGGAACGACTGGAGCCCCTACCCCAGCCGCTCGTGACCTCGAGGTCCCTTACATCGGGTCTATTGGATGGACTGGCCGGCTTACGGCATAGCCCCGGCGCCTTCGTCTCCTGGCGGGATCGGCTAGTTCTCGGACCCGCTCAGGAGCCTCCTTCTCAACCATTTCGGTTTCACAGAAGGAGACCAAACGGTGATAGCCTAGTGGTTTAGTTTACTCTCCTATGGTCGGGTGTTCGATCCTCGGGCACGAGCTGTATTGAATTAATGTACTTACGTTTAAGCCATTAAATATTAGCTACTATGCTTTTTAAGTATCTATTATTAACTAATTTGTTTATAATGAAAAGTCTTCATAATGTTAAAACTTCAAAGTCTGCCAATCCGCCCAGCGTGGTGGACGATAGATCTTCGGTAGTTACAACCTTTATAGGTATAGGAACGTCCGGACTTTTTATGAAGCCATTCAAACTACCGCATCACGTATAAAGTTTGTCTAGATAGCTTACTAGAAAGTTTTAACAACTCGTCGTATTTCACCCTCTGACTATCCATAATAAATATTCGCTAAAATACTTACACCGGGCATGCCAGTAGAAACTCATAAACTTACTTATTCCTTGTAAATTCTATACTAATAGGACAAATTAATAGGAACACGAGGAAACCTCCGTCTTTCTTATGCCTAGACCTAGTAGTTATTTGCCGATTTTATATTATATTTTAATATATTTCTAAAGGTTTGTTTGAAAATTGAAATAAAGGACGATAGGTACTTAAATAGTTGATATCTTTAGTTCAGGGCTCAGGCTACCTACCTACCTAACTAATTATTGATAGGAACCCTGAGCACTTAATCACTTATTGAGGACAAATATTTTATTGACCAAGCGAAGCGAAGGTCTTTGAGTCTACTTGAGTGAATTTGCACTTGTCCGTCCGTCCATTCGTCCGCCCGTCTGTCAGAGCCTTATAACTTCTGAATTACTGAACGTAATTACTTAAAATTTAAATATGATATGTACACCGACTGCTTCCAGCCGAATATGGCTTAAAAAGTTGTAAAAATCTTTATTTCAGGGGGGCTCATAGAAGCAAATGCGAAGTAAAATATTTTTTATAGCATTACATAGAGTTGCGGTATATCATTTTAAAGATAATTAGGAATAGAGTCCAAAAATATACATTTTTTAATTTTTCCCCTAAAATTGAAGAAATGGCTTTCAAAGTGGAGATTTTCTATCGTCCAAAGTTGACCTCCGAACTCTCAATTTTCTGAAGGTTGAGCCTGATATCCTGTACTTGAAAAAAAAGAAACTAAAATCAGATAAATATTTGATGGAAACGAAATTATTTAATCTTTAATGAGCTTCAGTATTATTAACAGAACTTCAGAATGATGTCAATAGATGGCGCTCTATAAAAGTTTATTCGTTTGTGCTTACAAATAAAAGACGTTAGCACCATCTTACGTGGAATAAAAAAAAAGTTAATTATTATACTTGAAATATTACAATATATAGGTTAAACTATCTTAGGGATACCGCGAGGTCTCAGTTCGGGGCGAACTACTAGTCCTATGTATGTTACGTAGGTTTTTATTCTATTTATGATAACATTAATTTATTTCAATTAAAAGTAAGAAATAAATTAAAATATAAATTAAAAACTAATTATATTTACAAAAAATACACGCCGTCCAAGTGATCGATAATGGGCATGGTGCCGAAAACACTGGCGCTATTACCTCTTTGAATGGCAAGGCTAAGCCGTTGGGCTAAATAAGCGCCAGCTCCTTGGTCACCAGAGGCGTGGATCAGTTTTTGAGACACAACATTTATAAAATTCTTCGTGTCCGATGACCATGATGCCCAGAGTCTCAAAAGCAAGCGCCGCAAAAACGTAGTCCTTAGTAATAGCTGAGTATTTGCGACGCTTAAGCAACTGATCAGATTCGGGGATTTTTTTGTACTTTTTGAGGGGAACAATTCCACATTACATTATTTTCGTGTAACTTTTACTATTTACACAGCGCACGCCACTAAAGCTCTCAGATGAGAGGATTTTTTCCGACTTCATTCACATTATTGCAATTTTCGTAAGGATCTCCAATTTTTTGTAAATAGCCTATGTTACTCGCTAATAAAGTAGCTATCTATGAGTGAAAGAATTTTTAAAATCGGTCGAGTAGTTTTTGAGTTTATCCATTACAAACAAACACACAAATCTTTCCTCTTTATAGCCCCGCGAAAGCGAAAAATATTTTATTTTATAACTTATTGTCCTTAAAGTACTGGACGTCTCAGTGGTCAAAGTTAATGATGACTTGTGTGTGTGTGTGTGCTGAGCTGCCAAGTTTGAATTTGCCGCTCGGGGTATGGGTGCCGCCCGGGGTATGGGTGCCGCCCGGGGCATGGGCCTCGGCTTGCCCCCTCTAGATCCGGGGCTATATACTAAACCAGAGCCCATTTTTCATTTAACTAAACTTTCAAATAACTAAAAACCATTAAAAAAAAAAGGATATTATTTTTAAATTGTCATGAAAATTGAAAAATAATACCCTTATTATATTATTAATATTATATTGATTATATTATATTGATAATATTGATGGTTTATATTATTCTTACGTGACATTCCTTGCTTGTGTGTTTGTTGACGCCAGTAGTACAGCCGCGACCACCCACCACAGTCTCTGAGGACAAAACATGGCTATTGAATACTGATTAAACACACCACATAATGTACCTACTACCTACGATTAAGTAGGTATTCAGTGCCATTTGATAGTAATGTGCTAGATCAGGTAGGTTTTGATTTTTGAGTTTCCTTCACATTTAAATAACCAAGTAATTTGAATGATGTGAAAAAGTTTTAAAACTATGATCACGTGTGGTTCGTCGGATTTTCGTAAAGATAGTTTCAGAATACCTAACACCGGCTCTATCACTTAAATGTACTAAGTTATTTATTAGGAAGCATCCATTAATTACGTAAAGAAAGCACCCATATTTTAGTGGAGAAACATTTTTTTTGCTTGATATTATAACCCAGCTTTCTCGCAATTTTACACTATTTATTGCGGAAAAAAATTACGTGATATTTGCCGAGACCATCCTCTCCCCCACCTGAGATTGAGTGAGATTTCGCTCGACCCCCTACCCTCCCCCCCTAAACGCCTCGCGTAAATAATGGATGCCCCCTTAACAGAGCGCGGTCGGTCACTTCAAAATTCAAAAAGTTAAAGGGTCTTTTCTGAACTCAACTTTATATATGTCACCGTAAGATTGTAAAAACCGTTAGATTATAATCTAACTCGCGAAATTGCAAACTGTCGAAAGATTACAATTTAACGCATTATTTTTCGGTAGATTGTCATTTGTTAGGTATATTAACCCGATAGAACTACCTGATTATTTATGTCGAACCCTAAACTAACCTACAAGAAAGCCGTAAGAAAACGTAATTATGCAATTAATATTTCAAAAATTGACACTCAGAACATTGAAGGATTCACAATCTGTCGACAAGTTTACAATTTCGCGAGTTAGATTATAATCTAACGGTTTTTACAATCTTATGGTGACATATACAAACTAGGTACCGTAGTATTTTATCAGAATCAGTGTCTCGGAGAAGAGACACGTGAGTTGGTAGAGATTCTACTCTTCTTTATCTTAATAGGTCCTCTATGATATGATTTATGTATGACTAGCGAATGCCCGCGACTTCGTCCGCGTGGATGGAGGTTTTTTGGTTCCCGCGGGAACTCTTTAATTTTCCGGGATAAAAAGTAACCTATGTATTATTCCAGACTATAATCTATCTCTGTGCCAAGTTTCATCCAAATCTGGTCAGCCGTTGGGGCGTGTTTGAGTAACCACACATCCATACATCCAAACTTTCGCATTTATAATATTATGTATAGATTATAATTAGCTTAAAAAACCTTTAATAGTTATGTTAGGGTATGTGCAAAGTTCAAGCCCTTTTTCAATCATTATAATACTATTAGATACTTACCATTTTTGATTATGTTTGTAGGTCAACACAATAAATATTGTCACCAACTTTAATTAGTAGTTGCTAGCAGTATTTAAATTATAGCAAGATATAACATAGCTTCCTAAGTAATCTATTATCAGATTTTATAAAGATTACCTATCTATGACATACCTACCTACATTATAATAATATTAAGTAGGTAGATACCATACATTGCGTTGCCATACGTTATTATTTTAGTTGCACAACCTAGGTACTCGTAATTACTAATTAAACAAGAGCCATAAAGGTAAGCATATAGTATAAACTTAAGTAGACCGGTACTACATTGTACAAAGTTAGAACTTGGAACGCCGTTACTCGTTTTACTATAGTAGAATCGCGGAAGATCTGGCTTTAAATTCCTAAATCCTTTTATGCTGAAACCTGAAGGGCATCTCCGAAGACCTCTTTTATACCTAGGTATTTAAACATTTATTATATCAAGTACTCAAGCTCAAGTCAACGGTAGGTAGTCTACGAATTTGTGGGCAGCCTAATTGGTTTTACCTACTTCCAAATTGGAAGGGGTATTTAAATATCACCCCTGGCTATACGGTTTTAAATTCTTTCACCTCTCATGCTTTATAAAGGTATCATTATAGCTTAGCGTACGCGGACTAAAGCATTTAGGGTCTAGGGATTAAAGTATTATTTTTTTAAATAATTGCCGTACTATCATCTTTACGGTATGCGTGATATCCCTTTGATTTTATTTATAGGAGAGGTTATGAAACATCATATTTAAATTGAAGCTTCCGGTAAGTAAAAATGGCGTATGGGCGGAGCTTAAGCTGGGGGCTAGGGCTGGTACTATCGATATCGATTATATAAGATAATCGATATAAAATTATAACAACTAAAATGAATAAATAATTAAACATAATATTTTGAAAAAACATTAGTATACATTAATTACGAATACTAGATTCGTATTTTCTAATGAAATAGCTGATGGCCGCGACTACGTCCGCGTGAATTGAGGTTTTTTGGTTCCCGCGGTAACTCTTGAATTTTCCGGAATAAAAACTAGCCGGCATGTTATTCCAGACTATAATCTATCTTTGTCCCAAATTACATACAGATCAGTTTAGGCATGATTAAAAACATCATCCATACATCCCAGCTTCGTGTTTATAAAATGTGTTAGTATAGATTTATATTATTAGTTCGTGTGAACCTTAAAAACAATACTGTTTCATAATATAAGTTGTTATTCCTAGATATTATAGAAAAAATGTTACTGAATGTAATGATATGAATAATAATAGTAGACTGATTTTAAAATTGATTTAATAATAATTAATATTGTTCTCCGTAAAATGACATGACTACATATTTTGCTTTCATTTGCGGGTTTGAAATTGTTAGGTTGTTAATGGCATTTAGCCATTTCAGCCTTAATTCAAGACTTTTTGGGAAACTGAAACAATTGTAAAACATTAGTTAAAATGATACACAATAATTACAATGAAGAGACTAAAAAAAACTTAAATAGACACTGTAATTTTCGAACACGTGACACCATATCGGAGATTGGGTGTCTTAATCACTAGATTATCATCGCTACAGTCTAAAAGGAGTTTGGCAATATTATAAGTAGAATCTGACAGTTCAATTTTATCTCTCTACCCCTCAGAGAGAGAAACAGTAAGAGTTATATGAAATTTTAATTTTCTCGATATTCAATTTATTTGTAAACAATACAATCCCCGCACTATATTATATACACTCAAACAAAAAGTTATGAAATAATCCAAATTATTGGGGACAGCGCAAAAATTTACGTGTAATGGATTCAGTAAAGAAGAAACTAAGCTATAATTAGTCGAAATAACTTAAAATAGTAGCCACAAAAAGAAAAACTAGACGACTTTGTTACTCACCTATGAATGAAATTCCTGGGCGTTTTACAATATTATTATTACGACACCCCACAACTGAGCACTTCACCATAGTTGATTACATAAATCTACGCAAAAACACATGAAAATATTCAAAAAACAGGTAATTATTCACAATTGACACACCGGAAGCACAACAGACGCCATTTATAGTTGTCAAAAAATTGGCTTCAATAGCTAAATTTGATGCGCGACACGTTCACGCAATAACATAATAGACCTGTCTCGTTCTAATAACGTAGCTTATAGTAAGTAAGAAAAGTCAAATCATAGTTTTACATGTTTTATTAACAAAATGCATCGTATAATTACTATAATTGAGTAAAATGCAACATATTCTCTCCTATATATAAATTCAAAGTGATATCCTCAGTCGATGATATCCCTTGATATCCCTTGACATCCAAAGTCTTTAGTCTATAGTTACTATCATCAGCCAAAAAATTTATGTCACATATTAGAATGTCAATGTTACCCATCATATCCTACCCTTTGGTAGGTCCTACCATTATCCTACAGATCTATGTCTATGGCACTGCTGTTATTTTTTTTAAATTCCTTCTTGATAACGATACCTTTCATTATATATGTCACCGTAAGATTGTAAAAACCGTTAGATTATAATCTAACTCGCGAAATCGCAAAGTGTCGAAAGATTACAATTTAACGCATTATTTTCCGGTAGATCGTAATCTGTTAGGTTTATTAACCCGATAGAACCACTACCTGATTATTTATGTCGAACCCTAACCTAACCTACATGAAACAGACAAGAAAACGTAAATACAATGAATATTTCAAAAATTGACACTCAGAACATTGAACGGTTCACAATCTTTCGACAGCCTCTATTCTAACTCGCGAAAATGTAAGCTGTCGATATAATCGACAGCTTACATTTTCGCGAGTTAGAATATAATCTAACGGTTTTTACAATCTTACGGTGACATATAGATTAGAGAGGATATGTTGCATTTTACTCAATTAAAGTTATACGATGCATTTTATTATTAAAACATGAAAACTATGTTTTGACTTTTCTTACTTACTAAACGCTACGTTTTTAGAACGAGACAGGTGTATTATATTATTGCGTGACGACAATTGTCATATGACGTCATCAAATTTAGCAATTGAAGCCAACTTTTTCTAACTACAAATGGCGTCTCTTGTGCTTCCGGTGTTTCAGTTGTGAATAATTACCCGTTTTGTGAATATTTTCTTGTATTTCGTTGTACTTTTATGTAATTAACTATGGTGTAGTGCTCAGTTAACTGCCTCGTTGGTCTAGTGGTTAGCATGTTTGACTGCGGCCGACGAGGTCCCGGGTTCGAATCCCGGGTCGGGCCATAATTAAGTATCGGGTTTTTCGGATTAGAAATTCCCAGTACTAGCCCGGAGTTAGGAAGTTGGCGGTGTTTCACCCCCGTGCCTCGGAGAGCACGTTAAGCCGTCGGTCCCGGCTATTATCACTAACATGATAATAGTCGTTAAAGCCCGCCAACCCGCATTGGAGCAGCGTGGTGGGTCTAACCTCTAATTCCCTCTCTACTATGAGAGTGGAGGCCTGTGCCCAGCAGTGGGATGTTAATGGGCTGTAGTGATAGGTGATAGTGATAGTGCTCAGTTGTGGGATGTCATAATAATAACAATGTAAAACGCCCAGGAATTTCATTTCATAGGTGAGTAACAAAGTCGTCTAGTTTTGCTTTTTGTGGCGAATATTTTAAGTTATTTCGTCTAACTATAGCTTAGTTTCTTCTTTACTGAATCCAAAAAACGTCAATTTTTGCGCTGTCCCCAAAAAATGGATTATTCATTACTTTTTGTTTGGAGTGTATATGTTATGGACCAAGTGATAAAATGGGCAGTATAAATAATGCCCGGTCATTATGAAAAATGCCCAATATGAGAGTGCAATTTGATAATAATTATTCAAATAATCAAATTGACCGGGCATTATACATATTGCCCATCACTTTTTAGGCAGAGTAATACAAACATATTTAATTACTATTTTTTTATTGTTATTGTCATTTAACTAAATATTAAACAACTTAAATAATCAGACTCATTATTTGGATTAATTACCAAGGACTTCTACCTTAAAAATCCACTAGTTTTGCATTTAAAACTTAAGGAAAGACATATTAAAAATATAACATAAAATATTATTAAATTTAAAACAAAAAAAATCACAGCATATCTTTGTTTTAAAGAAATGACTTATTATTATAAAACATAAAACAAACTAAAGCCTAAGCAATCAGACTCATTATTTGGCATAATTAGCATCTCCTCTTAAAAAAAGTCAAATGAAAATATAAGTAAAATAGAACAAAATTGGAAACAATACAATATGTAGCAAGTAACAGTTTTATTTATTAGAACAACTGCCACTGTGATGGCATTTTGAGGTACACAACTTTTTGGCTTTGCGACAACTACATTTATCAGACTTGCAACCACCTTTACAACTACATCTACTATAACCTTGCCCTCCGCATTTAGAGGACATTCTACAACACTCTCTCAGCGAAATCTCTGTCTCTGAAACATCTTCAGGCGAAATAAACCTTTCCTTGCAGACAGTAAATTGGTTTCTTGAATATAGTTGATTTAAAACACCTTGTTTTGTTCCCAGTTTATAGAGGTTATTGGCTGTTAATTCAATAACTGTAGCAAGCATATTTCTTCCATCGCTACGAGCGCGATCAACATCGGGAACTCGGACTCTTACAGTGTCACCAATTGCAGCCATGGGATATTTAGCGCTTGATACATTCAACACTTTATGTGCTTGTTTCTGCAAATTCGTTAAAGCTAGTTTCCTAACTGCCATAACATTTTCTTTTTTGCGCTCTAGGTTTTCGTTTTCATTTGTGGGTATTGGGTTTGAATCTGTACCTGAAGTTTTTTCAGACTCCTCAATTACGGTAGACTCGTCCACTTGGTTAGTTTCGATGGGCTCGAGTTGATCAGTTTCGGCGGACTCTACTTGATCATTTTCGGCGGCGGTGCTCTCAGTAGATAATAGTTTCTCCAAGTCTTCTTCAGAATTAATATCAAGCAGAGCCTCGTGTGGTATAGACGAACTTTTAAGCCCTACTTTCAACTTCGTTCCAAACATGGCTTCATACGGAGTACAGTTAATACCTGTGTGATGGGCTCTATTTTTCATTAATTGTACAAAACGTAATCCTTCCGACCATTTCTTAGTGTTGTTATCCTCCAACCACGTACTCAGCATGTTCTCTATGTCCTGGTTTGCTCTCTCTACTGACCCTTGGCTTTGGGAGTGTCTTGGTTTACCATGTACAATTTTTAATTCAGGCCACATGTCACAAGCTTCCTGAACAATTTTATTAGCAAACTCTCTGCCATTATCGCTTTGAAGAATGCTTGGTGCACCGAATATTGTAAAAATATCAAGTAGTACATATGCAACTTCTTCAGCAGTTTTGGTCTTGAGCGGACGGAGTTGCACAAATTTTGTGAGATGATCTTGGTATACAAGTATAAATTTATACTGATTATCTCCTTGTGACTGCATGTCAATAAGGTCTACTTGACATCTTGCATTCATTTCGCCGCTAAGAATAGGTTTAACAACTAATCCTTTTTTTGGAACGCTGCGTTTCTTTTCACAGCTCTCACAAAGGTTTAAATAAATGATAATCATTTCCCTCGTAATATTTTTATACCGAAAATTTATCTCCTTCTCCATCCGGTTTCTACCACCACGCCCTACACTCAGATGGGTATCATGCAAAATCTGAAATATCTCGTTGTTTTTCACGTAGTACCAAATCATATTGTCTTTGACTGGGTCTTTGACTGGAACAATCAATTTCTCTGTTTCTCCAACAGCCATGACGTCAAATCTTCGCAAACGCTGATAATCTTCGGGTTTTTATGCGACTTCTTTGATTTTGCAGATTTAACTTTTTCAATTTGTCCTTTAAGTGACATTAATTCACTCAATCTTTCGTCAAATTGACGATTCATTTCGTTTAATTTCGAAATCCACCACCACCACTACAGCCCATTAACGTCCCACAGCTGGGCACAGGCCTCCACTCTCATAGGAGAGAGGGAATTAGAGCTTAGACCCACCACGCTGCTCCAATGCGGGTTGGCGGGCTTTAACGACTATTATCATGTTAGTGATAATAACCGGGACCGACGGCTTAACGTGCTCTCCGAGGCACGGGGGTGAAACACCGCCAACTTCCTAACTCCGGGCTAGTACCAGGAATTTCTAATCAGAAAAACCCGATACTTAATTATGGCCCGACCCGGGACTCGAACCCGGGACCTCGTCGGCCGCAGTCAACCACTAGACCAACGAGGCAGTTAACTTCGAAATATCCATGATTAATTATTAAAATACACACTAAACACGCTCGCGTTGTAACCGTAAAGTAAAACCCATTCGCGTCCGTCCGTATTCGCTTACAATGCAAAACTAAACATAACAATAGCGCTTGAAGTCCGCCGCACGAGCCTAACGCTGAATGGCGGTCTCTGATTGGTCAAAGCGTGTCACGCCATGCGTACTTCCTTCCCCGCCCTCGCATCGCATTAAATATAGCTTTATTATCAAATTGCCCGATTGTCATGCAATATAATAATGACCGTGCAATGTGATAGATAATGAAGTTAAGATAGTAATTAATCACTTAGCCCGATAAAGCATAGACATTATTCATAATGCTCGTGCATTATAAATAATGCCCGAATTAATCACCTGGTCCATAACATATATATAGCGTGGGGATTGTATTGTTTACAAATAAATTGAATATCGATAAAATTAAAACTTCATATCACTCTTACTGTTTCTCACTCTGAGCGGTAGAGAGATGAAATTAAACAGTCAGCTTCTACTTATAATATTGCCAAACTCATTTTAGGCTGTAGCGATGATAACCTAGTGATTAAGACATCCGATCTCAGGTATGGTGTCTCGTATTCGAAAATTACAGTGTCTATTTAAGTGGTTTTTGGTCCCTTCATTGCAGTTATTGTGTATCATTTGAACTAATGTTTTACAATTGTTTCAGATTCCCAAAATATCATGAATTAAAGCTAAGATGGCTGAATGCTATAAACAGACCTGAGTACAATCCTACAAAAGGAAGCAGAATATGTAGTCATCATTTCAATGGGAATGACTCTGAACCGCCAGTGTCTCAAACATGATGTCTGCCCATTTCGACGTATACCAGTAAGCATCTTTACTCAATATTCTTGTTAATAAAAACAATAATGTAAACTTCTCAATAATGCTGCTCTAATCCAAATAATAAACTTTTACTATTTCTTTCTTTTTGCAGAATTTACCACCTGGGCAACAGGCAATTCAACCCTTGCAAGAATTGAACCTCAATTTGTGTCCAGAAACTAATAACGATGATTCTCAAAACAGAATACTTCATACTTCAACCTATTGCAGTCTCCAATTTAAGCATGAGTCTCCTCTCGGAATGAAAACGGTTTGGCCATAGTCCACCAAGTTGGCCAATACGGGGGCGTTGCAGCATCATTATATTTTTACTGATCATTTCACCCAGCCAGCGCCCACTACTGAGTAGGAGCCTCCTGTTGGAATGCTAAGGGTTCTGCCATAGTAGTGGACGCTGGCCAACAAGAGGCCCTCCGATCGTGATTACCTTTTTTTTGAAAAACTACTGCTGTTTTGGTTTTAGATATGCATACGTCTTAGAAGTTCTAATTAATGTTTCAAATTTATGGGCACAAAGGAGAACTACAATAAATAATTTTTAAAATCAGTCTATTTTTAGTATTCATGAAAATATTCATAAATGTTACTATAAAATGAAACTATAAAATGTTACTGAATGATGTGATAATAATATATTATCACATCATTCAGTAACATTTTACCATAATATCTAGATATTCTAACTAATGTTATGAAACAGTTTTGTTTGTAAGGTTTACATTGAACTGATAATATAACTTTATACTAATATTATAAACGCGAAATATTGGATTTATGGATGGATGGAAGAGATAGATTATAGTCTGGAATAACAAATCGGCTAGTTTTTTTCCGGAAAATTACCGCGGGAATCAAAAAACCTCAATTCACGCGGACGGAGTCGCGGGCATCAGCTATTTCATTATAAAATACGAATACTAGTGTTTTTCGAAATATGATGTAAAATTATTTATTTATTTTATTTGCGATAATTTTATATCGATTATTTATGTATCGATAATAGCAGCCCCCAGCTTAAGCTCCGCCCATAATACGCCATTTTTACTTTCCGGAAGCTTAAATTTATAGTACATTACATCGCGAGACCGGGAAGTACGCGTTTTCTGGTCGAGTGTTAGTTAAGACGCACAGAGTACATTATATATGGCTTTAAACGTGTCACCGTAAGATAGTAAAAACCGTTAGATTATAATCTAACTCGCGAAATTCTAAACTGTCGAAAGATTGTAAACTGTTCAATGTTCTGAGTTTCAATTTTTGAAATATTCATTTTATTTACGTTTTCTTGTCTCGTTCTTGTAGGTTAGGTTAGGGTTCGACATAAATAATCAAATAGTGACATTGCTTTAACTGATATTATACTTACTTTATGCAACCCGAAGTGGATAAAATAAAAAAAATAAAAGCAGTTAAGTTAAACCAGACTTTTTTTAATTACAAAATTCAAACAAATCACACAAAGTTCAACCAATAAGGAACCACACAACAAACATGACTTTAATTTTAACAAAAATTAAGCTTTCAGATCAACACAAACACAATAAATTACACACACAATAAATTCTTGCCACCATTCCACGTGGGCATGATTTATATAGTAATTAGGTTAGGCTAGCTACCATTAAGTTCTATTGTATTATTTTCAATAAAAAAAAAAAATAAATAAAAATAAAAAAAATAAAAAAAAATTACAAGATTGCGAAAAACTTTGAAGAATGACCAACAACTAGACAATAATAATGTTAACACTTATATGTGTGTAACTACTTATATGTAATGATTATAATCTAACGGTTTTTATAATAATAATAATCAATAATAATAATATGTATATATATATATATATACATACATACATATATACATATATATATATATATACATATAGATCTTTTTTTTTTGAAAGTTCTCGGAGGCCATATTAAGGCGTAAGGGCATTGGTATAAATTTTCACCAGTAACAAATTACTATTCGAAATTTTCTTTCGAGATGGGTTGACCGGTATCAATAAATAAATTACACTTCTTCAAATATAGCGTAGACATAAAGCCGCTATAAAGTATTGGTTTGCAAGTTGTCATATAATTCTTAACACTTAAAATGTTTTTGAGTAACGAATTTATTTAGTGATTGCAAATGCAAATTTAAAATAAATCTTTGAGTCATCATTGGATTTGGAGTCTTAGATTGATTAGAATATTCTAGAAATCAATTGAGCTGTGGCTCAAACTCACAAATCGAGTAAAATGTTATATTAAATGGTCAATGGTATGTATGTATGTATGTATGTATGTATGTATGTATGTATGTATGTATGTATGTATGTATGTATGTATGTATGTATGTATGTATGTATGTATGTATGTATGTATGTATGTATGTATGTATGTATGTATGTATGTATGTATGTATGTATGTATGTATGTATGTATGTATGTATGTATGTATGTATGTATGTATGTATGTATGTATGTATGTATGTATGTATGTATGTATGTATGTATGTATGTATGTATGTATGTATGTATGTATGTATGTATGTATGTATGTATGTATGTATGTATGTATGTATGTATGTATGTATGTATGTATGTATGTATGTATGTATGTATGTATGTATGTATGTATGTATGTATGTATGTATGTATGTATGTATGTATGTATGTATGTATGTATGTATGTATGTATGTATGTATGTATGTATGTATGTATGTATGTATGTATGTATGTATGTATGTATGTATGTATGTATGTATGTATGTATGTATGTATGTATGTATGTATGTATGTATGTATGTATGTATGTATGTATGTATGTATGTATGTATGTATGTATGTATGATGTATGTATGTATGTATGTATGTATGTATGTATGTATGTATGTATGTATGTATGTATGTATGTATGTATGTATGTATGTATGTATGTATGTATGTATGTATGTATGTATGTATGTATGTATGTATGTATGTATGTATGTATGTATGTATGTATGTATGTATGTATGTATGTATGTATGTATGTATGTATGTATGTATGTATGTATGTATGTATGTATGTATGTATGTATGTATGTATGTATGTATGTATGTATGTATGTATGTATGTATGTATGTATGTATGTATGTATGTATGTATGTATGTATGTATGTATGTATGTATGTATGTATGTATGTATGTATGTATGTATGTATGTATGTATGTATGTATATTCTTTATTGTACACCACAAAAAAACAAAAGAAAAAGAACAAACATGAAAACTTAAAATGTAGGTACAATAAGGCGGTCTTATCGCTAACCAGCGATCTCTTCCAGACAACCTTATCGATAATATCATAATATGGAATCGAAATTCGTGATGACAAGCTGGGAACACCTGCACTCCTATTCTCTAACTCCGTGGCTATCATCATATATTAATTACCATATATTTTATATTCATCAAAATACATTACATAGTCATGGAAACATAATAACAACATGAATTTCAAAATGGCGCTAACTTTGTTAAATTTTGGTAACAGTTTCCTGTTTTGTGATCCCAGTAGGTCTAGGATGTGCACAACGCGATTATCTCACGACGAGAGAGAGAGATATTGTCGGTGCCGGCAAATTTTTCATTTACCCTAACATGCACAAAATGCAGTATATTACAAGAAAAAAGTAGTCGACATGTAAAGGCTCGTAGAGAAAAATACCACAGATTAGAAATATTACTTTTATCTCTACTTTTGACGTAACGAGACAAGTAACCATGTTAGCTTCGGTAGACAGAGAGAGATAACGGGTAGACATAATTTTACTCGTAGTGCGTATGCTATTTTGAACGAAATCGGTCAATTAACAAAGAATTTCAAAATGGCACCGACTTTTTTAAATTTTGGTAACAGTTTCCTGTTTTGTGATCCCAGAAAGCCGTAAATATCAATTTTGAACGAAATCGGTTATTTAACAAAGAATTTCAAAATGGCGCAGACTTTTTTTTAAGTGACTCTGTGCTCAGAGCTGCGCATGACGTAGTACTGCACATAAATTTTCATACCACAGGCTCATACATATGAAAATTGATTCTAAAGGAGTAAACTCACAAAAAAACTACGCAGCTCCGGCAAAGTGGGGTTTATTGTGTGCAGTTAGTACCTGATTCTCTATCTCCTCTCCCTGTACCCCACTCATCCCTCGGTGGAGGTAGCACGTTTCAAAACTTTTAGCTTGATGTCAACTATCGATAGTTCTGCAACACTAACTTGAACTACCTACATTTTAGCATTGATCCAATACGAAATATTACTTGTACCTATACCTAAATCTGTGCCTACTACAAGCGCAAACAATATTTAGTATCGGATACGATATCGAACATTTCATGGCAAGGTCTCAAGGTAAAGCTAAAGGTAGGTATTAAAGAAAGTTTACGTATTTGTGACCTATGATATTTATGCGCAAACATAAATATAGGCATTATCCCATAAAATAGCACTTGTTCCCTCTGCAGTCTATAGTCTTTGGCCTAGTTTGCGTAGTTCCGGGCGTGGCCGCTATACGGCATTACCGTCGGCAAAAGTCCCGCTGGTCTGCGTTTCGTCAAGGTCATTCGGCCTTCTTAACCCCTTAATTGGATTCCGTACACAAATAAAATATATTTATGTAAACTTACCCTGATTTTCTTCAGATTCCTTCGAAGATGAATATGATTTCGTCATTCTAACTTTTATTTTCCTACTTTACTTTAAGTGATACGTTTAGGTATAACACAGAACAAATATGGTCCTAACCGAGAGGTATACTTAGTAAGTTATTCCAATTGAATTTCTTTAAATATTGACAAGTGAGTGCTCGTTACTGCGCACAATAAAAGAATGAGGAAGGCGTTTTATGGGGACCGGAGCATCGGATGCTGGGGAATTTTTCAAACTAGGTACCCCAATACTAAAACGAGTGCGAAAGTTGCAGTTCAATGAAGCTACCTAATCTGTGTTTATATCTGAAGAATGAAACATACGAAATATAATTTATATATTATATTTATATCCCTATCTTGTATAATTTATAAAGCATAGCAAAAAGCAATGCATAGTAGCATGCCCGAAGGATGCTGAGATCTATAGAGCGTACTTTGACTTGGCTCAGACTTTACTCGACAGAGATTTAACGAGATGGACCTGTGTGAGTAACATAATTCTGTCTCGTTATAGCCATGTCTTAAGTCTAAGCAAAGTCAAAGTTCGCTCTTTAGATATCAAACTTAGTCTATAGTCAGTATGTAGTCATTATAGGATGCCTATAATACCACACTTGGGCCACCTAGCACTAAATTAATACCTATAAAGTCACGACGAATATATTATGACGTTACTTACACGCTACGCAATGGGTTGACAACGGGAAAGGAGTTTTAGGCCACTGGTACAGCTGAGCGTAGACCTTGGCCGAGATCCAGGTTAATGCCGCACACAAAGCTTGAGCTTTCAAACAAAGGCTCAGGAATTTTAGGATTTAGCTGCGTTCTATTGGAATAATAGTAATTATGCGGTAGGTATGTTTTGTTTTTAATACAAGGACTAAAATTTAAAATTTAACTGGAACGATTCCAATTCTTCCGCTACCTGTACCACGCTATACCTAAATAATGTTAAACATGACGCACTTTACAGCCACAAATTATAAACAAATCTATGCTTCAGTGTATTGTATGTATATTCTAGGCAATAGGGCGGTCCGTTTTGGTTGTATGGACACCCCCGCATTAAATCCTCAGTCGATGAAACTTGGCAGGGGTTTAGTGATTCAAAACATAAACAACAAAAAAAAACATCCAGAAGTTAGGTATTTATATCTAAAACTTAATATTTAAGACTGAATATTTTCTCGATTTCTTTTTAAAATAATAGTAGGTAGTATATTTACACTGAAAACCAAAATATCATATGAAATAATCATGCACAACATCGTTATTTAAACCGATTTTATTATCAAATCTAAACTGCGTTTACGCGATAATGTACCTTCCTGCTTTAACAATTGGCTATAGCTTTAAATACCTTACTTCCTTTCTGATATTTTATTTTATCAAACTGAACTTTTTAATAACTTTTCGTCGCCTGAGGTATTGTTGTTGGGGTCAACTGGCCTTATTGCCTAGACTAGTACGGAATATTTCGTTTTTGAATACAACGGCCGTGACAAACGTATAAAACCTAGTTCAATAAAACCGGCCTGCAAGTGCGTGTCGGGCCACGCGCAGTGTAGTCTCGTAGGCCGTAGCTGTCCGTCACAATACGCGGACATTTTATAAGTTGGTCAACTATTACTCTTTAACTTAGAAAGCCTACTTAGCTGTGATAGTTTTCCTTGTAACTTCATTATATTATGACAATTACAAAGGTTTCTTCATAAATCGTAAATCAACCGTTGTCGGCGTGAGTAATCCGTCACTTTCTAATACCACGAGCCTCTTGAGCTAAGCAGCGGACAGACAGCTACCGGACATGGCGAAACTGAACTGAACGAAGCCCTAACAAAAAATTTGGATTTAACAGAAATTTGTGACTTCCACAAACCTAGGTCTTCAGGTAGGTACGAACTTACGAAGTATCAAGCAGCTAATTGGTATTTCATCTGTGCTACAGGTTTTGAAATCTGAATATTTATCTACTTGTCTTATCTACCTACCTACCTAATCAAAGGCTTACAGGTAAGGCATTGTCCTATATGAGCGACAAACGCGACTTCATTTGACAGTATCAAACAGTAGCTGACCCTTTCACTTATCCAACATAGTCGTGTCATAAGTTTGTCATTTATATACGACTGCCTGAAAAAAGGAGTATATTGTTTTCAGGGTTCATGTATGTATGTGAGTTTGTATATTCCACCATAACTTCTATACGCCTGAACCGATTTTGATAAATGAAGTATCGTTAGAATCCCTAGCTTATTCCGGGTGACATAGGCTAGTAAAATTTTTAAAAATATTGATTGGGTGATCATGGTCCCGCATTAAAGACCAAAATTGAAAAAAATATCGAAAATAAGATTAACTATATAATCATCGTCTAGAAAATGATGAGTAGATTCCAAAAATATATAACACTATAGTTCAATATTTAGTGATTCACAAAAAATATCATTTAATAAAAAATGTGAATAAGATTCCAAAGGCTATACCTATACCTATGCAAATAGCTTCTTAGGGAGGTAAACTCCAAAAATAATATGGCAGGGCAGTCGTATTTTTTAATTCGGACTGCGATGCGTCGCTCACCTAGGACAACGAGTAGGTTGTAAGTAAATTATGTTAAATCACTGCGCACACACGTCGCGAAGACGCACTTATTTTATTAATTCCATGCACATGCCATAACCCATAACTCGATATTTTCTTGTGACGCGAACAGGCGTGAAAAGCATAATATGCATCAATTTCGGGTCAGGGGCAATAAACTTTCTTGAGCGATTATCAGCAGTGCAGCGAATTCGACTTCAATATAAAATGCATTATTCCATTTCTCAAGGCAAAGTACAGAATATACTAGGCATCTAGGTAAGTATTAGCATAGTTTGTGTACCTTTAATAGCTACCTACTATGGCTCTTGTGAGAGACTTCAGCTGTGGCTACAGTTACCTATCCCATTACGTACCTACCGTTCCAGTGTGATATCACGAAGTTTCCCTGCCTCACAGGTTAACCATACTATTATTAATACGAAGCGAAAGTGTGCCCGTCTGTCTGCTTCAAACGGCTCATCTTTTCAGCCGATTTTGATGAAATTTGGTGCAGGATAAAAAGTGTATGTCCCGGGGAAGGACATACACTTTTTATCCCGGAAAATTAAAGTCGAGTTCCCGCGGGGGAAAAGTAAACAACGCGGACGAAGTCGCGGGCATCATTTAGTCTTGTTTTATAGAAGGTAGCAAAAATCGCTTATTTTTTATGATGGACATCATAATTCCGATCTTTTTTTGAAAACGCGGACGGTGAAATGCAGTGATAGGTAAGTATTTTGTTCTTCATACTCGTTATGCTCAATTATGTAACTAATTCTTTGTATTTGGCTGAACAAAAAATGATAAAAGTTAAAACATACAGGTATGTATCTGTGGCTACGAATAAAATATATAGACGATATCTATACTTCGTATAAATACAATTTGCATATTAACAACGCAGGAAAAAGTTGTAGACATACAGTAGGTAACAAGCGTAGTAGTTTATAGCGTGTGACAACTGACAAGACGTTCTTACGCACGTCTCGATTAAATAGTTTATCGTATTGTATGAATTACTAATAAGAATAACTTACAAACAAAGGGTCTTAAAACAAGGCATGTGTTATGACTAGATTATTAAGTAGGTAGGTACCAACTTTTTAATGGACACTGGACATTAAGCGTCTATTCTAATAGCTCTTTCAATTATACCTACCTATTTAATAACTAGATGAGCTTACTTTAAATATTAGGTACACTATGTATAAAAAATATCTACAGACAGACAAAAGTTCAAAAAAATTGTTTTGCGCTCCGATCGATAATAAAGATTCCTCAAAAAAAAAATACTTATAGGTTATAAATTAGCTGATATCCGCGACCTCATCCGCGTTGTTTAAGTTTTGATTACCGCGGAAACTCCTTAATTTTCTGGGAAAAAAGTAGCCAATGTCACTCTCCAGATCCTCAACTACCCATGCAAAAAAAACACGTCGATCCGTTGCAGCGTGATTGAAGGAAAAACCAACAAACAAACACACTGTCGCATTTATAATATTAATATGATAGAACTTATGATGCCCGCGACATCGTCCGCGTGGAATAAGTTTAATTCCTAGGAAGACTCCTCAATTTTACGGAATAAAAGGTCCAGGTCCTGAACTACTTATACCCATGCAAAAAATCACATTGCCCTGTTGCGGCGTGATTGAAGAACAAACCAACAAACAAACACTTTCGCATTTTTTTATATTAATATGATTTAGAATATAATAATATATCACTGAGAAACGTTAGGTTTAAAAAAAACAACCCCAAAAGAATAATAGTAAAAGAGCTCACCGCACTAAATAATGCCATGTTCTAATTTAATATAGGAAGCACTTCCTTTTTGTTTTTGTTCGAGCAACGTTTTCGTAAGAGTTTGGAACGTGTTCTAAATTTAAACTGATGTTGCTGCGCTCGCGCGCACAGTCTCTCGCGAACTGAACGGTGAACTTTTATCATTTACTCAGTTGCTACTAGCTGCAGCCTGCCAGGGCTGGCGCCGGTAAGCGCAGGGTGAACGAATGCCTGTTTATTACGCCCGGACGTGCTCGATCGACATTCCATAGGGTTAAAGAGCCTTATTTTGGGACACTATCGGTCAATCAACGTTCAACAACCATTAATTACCGGTAGTCTGAAGGAAGCCGTAAATCTATTACGGTAGCCTTTATAACATGTTCTTTATAACCGTTGATTATACGGGCGATGCGGACGGAATCTCTGGAAGTTAGCGATTGGAAATAAATTCATTAAAATTAATTATACAAAGATTAAAGACTTATTTATATTACCAAGTTATGCTTATTGTATCTAACTTCTCTAAGAACTTAGCGGTTTCTTTAGAATGGGCGAGACTAGACGAGGCGTGGACATAAATTAATATCTTCCATCAACTAGTATTTATTTCATCAATTAGTATTTATCCGTGGTTAATACCTATTGACCACAGATTAAATAAATACTAATTAGTAATTTTATAAAATAATAATAACCGCCTTAACATTACGCATACGAGACTGCGCCACGTCTCTAGTGTCTACCCCATCCGCTTTTATAATAAACCGCTTTAATTATGTAAAATTACTTTGTAAAGTCGTGACTCGTGAACGTCTTTATGTTAAAATAACAAGAAGTAGCCAAGGACTCGAGTGTCATGCTACATTTCAAATGGATTGCGTTAGGACTAGCAAGTTTTTCATACGGGACTATTTTCCTTGCAATGATTTACCTACCTGGCAAGTCTGACCCTAACAAGAAGGATATAAAGTACCACTAACCACGGTATACATATAAATTAAAAAAAAACAGATATTATTACGATATTTACGTTAAGTAAGTAGGTATAATTTATATAATATTATGTCGGAGGAAGTTGATTGAGTACTTATTGGTTATAGGTATGACGCGAGATTGCTTCCTTCTCCGACATATATTTGAAAAAATTAAAATAAGTATGTTTAAAACATGTGGAAATAACAGCTACAAAAAAAGATAAATTTCAGGCTTTACTGAGTCGAAATCAGATATGACATGAGATTTCTCCACCCAAGATTTTACACCTCCGATAATATCTTAGGTGGATATTAAAAATTGGATTTCTATCATAAACATGTAGAGGCAAATTTATTGTTTCTCATTTTTTCTATAAGATGCTTGAACTCATTTAGATAAACCCTACTTTAACTATAGTTATTAATAACATGACATTCATACAGCGAAACCCTCAATTAAATCAGACTCAATGAAATCGTGTCAATAGTTTATCTTTGAACTGAAACACGGACAAATACACAAATTGACACAAAAATACAATAAGTAATATTGCTTGGTAATTATATATATATATATATATATATATGTCACCGTAAGATTGTAAAAACCGTTAGATTACAATTTAACGCATTATTTTCCGGTAGATTGTAATCTGATAGGTATTTAAACCCGATAAAACCTAAGTGCCCGGCTGCGGGCGGACACAACTTGGTTATTTATGTCGAACCCTAACCTAACCTACAAGAAAGAGACAAGAAAAAGTAAATGAAATTAATATTTCAAAAATTGTCACTCAGAATATTGAACAGTTTACAATCTTTCGACAGTTTAGAATTTCACGAGTTAGATTATAATCTAACGGTGTTTACAATCTTACGGTGGCATATATATATATATATTAGGTCCTTACATATGAAATTGGCGTTTTGCCGTACTGGCCACTTTGATCTCAAATATCTCCTCTTTGGTAAGGAATGTCTAAGACATTCATCGTACTCCCCGGACTTTGCTCCAACAGATTACCATTTTTTTTCGAAATTTGGATAACTTCTTGCAAGGGAAAAAATTCAACTCCGATGGGGCAGTTCAAAAGCGCCTTCAAAGTTTTTATTGATTCCCTTCCGATTGTTTTTTTTAGTAAATGGATGAATGAACTACCTAATATGTGATGGCAAAAGTGCATAGATAGCAATGGTACATACTTTGATTAAATAAATATATTATATTTTTAAAAAATCGACTTTATGTTCCTCCCTTACAAAACGCCAATTTCATATGTAAGGACCTAATATTTTTAATAACAATTGAACTTTTAACTATAATAAAACTAAAAAAAATGCGTTTGGTCCCTTGATACTTGTAAAATCGCCATTTATAGATTTTTTTTATGTGGTGGAAGTGGCTCTTCACCTAAACTAAATACAAGAGAGTAGAGACTTTTCATATCAGCATACAAGCACAGATTAAAATATAATTATACATACTGAGTTACTTTTCAGTAAAAGTATGATCATATACCTAATTTACGACAGTCCTTTTGAATCTTACAACTATCTCTTAGACTATCTGTGTAGTTCTGAAGACACTTACAATTTAGTTAATTCAATAATCATGCTAAATATATTCATAACCTTATAAAATCACCCTAAAATCTTACAACCGTAAACCGTCGTTCGGACGTACCTATATTTTAACAAACTATCGTTCGGATGGATAAATGGTTATGTAAACAGCCTCATCCGAACACTCGATCAGACAATATAAAGGACATTGCTCTTACAAATTCGGTTAAGCTAACACAAGGCAGATAGCGTGCGGCGCTATCACAGATGACGAATTCATTAGAGTACATATGGTCGACCCTTTAGAGTCGCCATACACGGGCCATAGGAACTACTGGAGGAAACGGTATGGAGCAGTAGCTTTTCTAAATAACAGAGAGAAGAAATAGATCTTCAGTCGACTCGAGCTCGAGTCGAGAGCAGTCGGTGACCTGTTGCTCGACCGCACTACGCACGCCACGTAGCAACAATGTGCAACCAGAACTTACTTGAACTGAACTTGTAGAATTATTTCAGCTTTTCTCAAACGTTTGTATTCGTGGTCGTTGCTCATTTCAACTGAAAGATACCTATATTTCTGGAAATAACTAAGTAACTAATGTTTCGAATACTTACAACGTCTCTTTATTGTTGCAAACATCGCCAACGAAGAAAATTCTGTTAGATAACATGCTCTTGTCCGACCGACGACTAACCGATTTGCAAATAATGTCTTTTGTGCGACATTTTCCAATAACGTACCGCTGACCCCTGGTCTTTAAATATCTAGAAACTTAGAAAGTTCAAGGAGTAGGTACCCAAGCTTAGAAGTGGCTTAGAATCATATCTCATACATATATGCCTACAACACATAAGTCATGGAACTATAAAAGAACTCAAATTTAAGCCATATGGCTAACTTTTTAGCAACTTCGCTAAACTAGTTTTTACCGTTTTGAAAAATTTTAATTTTATGCAGATTCGAAGTTTCGTAAGATAGCCAAGTTGTGTTACCGAATAGGGAAGGCTATTGTCATACGAATGTTCTACAGAATAGAAATTAACATGAGAATGCGAACCTTTAAGTATTTTGTCAGTGATCTGTGTTCCTGAAGTAGGTACTCGTGCCTGCGATTGTATCTAGCTCTATATTATTTGTAAAACAAATTGAAGTTATTTGTATTGGGAACAGTTCAAGATGTAATCCCGGTTTCACACGTAGGCAGACTACGTGTGAAACTAAATTATGTATATCTGCATTTGGATGAAATTTGGCACATAGATAGATTGTAGTCTGGAATAACACATAGTCTACTTTTTATACTGGAAAATTAAAGAGTTCCACCAACCAAACAACCTCAATCCACGCAGACGAAGTCGCGGGCATCAGCTAGTAATGTATCATATCAGCGTAAAATTGTAAGTACCGTTAGATTATAATCTATCTCGCGAGATTGTGAACTGTCGAAAGATTGTGTGTGCTGTTTACGGTGACATACTATATAAACCATGCCGAAAGAAATAAAACACGTTTACTACAACGATAAACACCGTACAAGAGATAATGTGCTTTAATAAATAATTCAGAGCCGATAACGAGGTCAAATACGTACTTAATAAAATAACAAATTATAATAAATTTCTATTTGAACTTTTTGAACTTTAATATTGCTGTGAACACTTCTCCTAATATAAAACGCGAAGTCCTAAATGCTTTTCCAGATTCAAAACAAGTGAAAGGCTGTTTTTAACCGACTTCCAAAAAGATAGTTCCTTAATTCGGCGTGTATTTTTTTTCTAAATAATATATATTAATAATTTAATTATGATCTTCTAGTATTAAATCGTTTCCCACAAGTTCACGATTACCTTTTCCAAAATTTTATTATTTCTGTTTAACTTAATATTTCTTTGGACCATAATCCTCCTGTATTGGAAACCCTTACCCAGTCCTAAATACTGTTACATTTGAAACAATTGAATGACTGTTTCTCTATATAATAACCTCTTATCTATTCATGAACTATCAGAATGACCTTAGAATTAAACCGTTTCATAGGATTGCTTTATCTTCTTTAATTCACGTGAATAGCGAAAGTTTTCCAAAAAGTGACTGAAGGACAAACCAACAAACAAACACAGTTTTGCTTTTATAATATTAGTATGAAGCATGATAAACTGCACGCCACTGCTCTGATCCAGCAAACCAACAAAATTTCACAACTTCTGCTCGACTTTTTGAGGTTTAATATTTCTGTGAACGATTCTCCTGTGCCGTGACACGCAGCCCGAAGTCCTAAACGTTTTGCCACATTCGGAACAACTGAAGGGCCGTTCATCTGTATGTGATCTATTATGTACTCGGAGTATATCCAAAGAATTGAATCGTTTCCCACAAGTCTCGCAAGCGTGTTTCCTTTCGTTGGCGTGGATAGCGTAATGTTTCCGATACTGTGCCATAATAAAGAAGTTCTTCCCACAAACTTCACAAGTCTTCTTCGGCGTGGTCGCATGACTTGCTTTATGTAAAATAACACCGCTTTTAAACTTGAATTTCTTCTGGCAAATGTCGCACGAGTATATCTTATCGTTCGAGTGCGATTCCATATGGGTGACCAGATTCCTGGTGTTTTTCCCACATATTTCGCAAATCTTCCAATATTCGTATCTAGCTTTCCGGTCTTTGTACTTTTTAGTAATCGTCCTATTCTCTTTTTTCAATCGAGGTTTTTGTGTTGTCGCTTTAGCCAATTTTACTACACGCGTTTTCA
This sequence comes from Erebia palarica, assembly GCA_964035005.1. NCBI lineage: Eukaryota > Metazoa > Arthropoda > Insecta > Lepidoptera > Nymphalidae > Erebia > Erebia palarica. The sequence continues at coordinate 34,336,518 of OZ035983.1, forward strand.
CTTCTGTCAGCTCTTTGGGTTGGTCATCGTAATGCGCTTCTATTTCAAACTCTATGGCATCATGTCCACTGTCTCTTTCGTCGTTAGTGTCATTGTGATGATAGTTTGTGATTGCTTCGATTTTAACTTGACTAGTTTGCTCCCTGAATGTTTTGTCTGTGTCTTGACATTTTCGTCGGAATTTGTAAGCGTTTTCTAAGTCTCGATGGCAGCTGAGGCAAATTTGTAACGGAAGGGTGTCGGATGGGTCGACCTGCAACAATAATGTGTAGAATATAAAATGTACAATCAAAGAATAATTTTAGCAAAATTGCTCAGAATGTTCTGTCCACTTTTCGTTTTCGTCCAATTTTGCTGTTTTGGTGATTACCTCATTTACCCATTAAACTATGGTCGAATATAATGTTAACTAAAAATATTTTATACTGATTAACACCCGTGACTAGTCATTAAAATTGTAAAATCTATTTTCTCAAACATGCATGGAAATATTGTCATTATTTTCGAAAAAAGAACACGCGAAGTATTGAATTTTCGGACAAAGAAAATCAAATCCATTGCAGGAGCGTTTTTTGAATTTGGAACATTACAACGCTCCTGCAATGTTGTATGAAACGGCGTGCTGGGGTTATTAAATACTCTTTGATCGGATCTCTTTTGTCATTCTTGGCATACCATAGTCTCTTTGCTTAGTACAAATTGGTGGCTGTATAACCATAAATGCGTTAGCCTGTCGGCACAGATGATAAAACAAAATTGGCGGCAAAGCTGAAAATTCGTCTTGATTTGCTATTTACATACTTAATAAATATAAATTTAATAATAAGTAAAATGAGTTCCAACGGTTCAGAGAGTGAAATGGAGATTGATTGTACTCCACCAGATTTAAGATCAGAAGCCAAATTGGTAATTGAAAACCTGCTTCCAGCGAAGTCCAAAGAAAAATACATGAAAGTATATGAAAATTTTATGAGTTGGAAAAACGAGAAAAAAGTGAACATTTTCTCCGAAACAGTATTTTTGGCGTATGAGATTGCTAAAACTAAAAAGCCATCTACATTATGGGCAATTTATTCCACGCTGAAATGTACAGTTCATGTTAAAAACGGCATTAACTTGAAAAATTATGGGAACTTAACTACTTTTCTTAAAAGACAATCGACCGGATTCAAAAGCAAGAAATCGAAATTCAATGTCACTTTTTTCTCGTTCTTCCAACTCATAAAATTTTCATATACTTTCATGTATTTTTCTTTGGACTTCGCTGGAAGCAGGTTTTCCATTACCAATTTGGCTTCTGATCTTAAATCTGGTGGAGTACAATCAATCTCCATTTCACTCTCTGAACCGTTGGAACTCATTTTACTTATTATTAAATTTATATTTATTAAGTATATAAATAACAAACCAAGACGAATTTTCAGCTTTGCCGCCAATTTTGTTTTATCATCTGTGCCGACAGGCAAACGCATTTATGGCTATACAGTCACCAATTTGTACTAAGCAAAGGGTCTATGGTATGCCAAGAATGACAAAAGAGATCCGATCAAAGAGTATTTAATAGCCCCAGCACGCCGTTTCATACAACATTGTAGGAGCGTTGTAATCTTCCAAATTCAAAAAACGCTCCTGCAATGGATTTGATTTTCTTTGTCCGAAAATTCGATACTTCGCGTGTTCTTTTTTCGAAAATAATGACAATATTTCCATGTATGTTTGAGAAAAGGTAAATTAAATTTAATGTATAACATAAAAAGTACCTATGTTTTATTTCCCTGCATTCTTTTGAGAAAAGCACTATATATGCCTCGGCGGAAATGGCAATTGCCTATTTCCCAGCCTTTGCAATAATGTACTATTAATGTTGAACTTACCTCAATGCCACAGATAATCTTCAACTTGTCTGCCAAATCCATCTCCTCCTCGTCTCTCTGGTCGAATATGCCCACACAGCCGTCCTCATTGGAACAGCATCGGCAAACATTCGGGTCCACAACCTCAAACTTGGGTTTGACCAGGTTCAACCTCTGCTTCAAGTCAAATAGCTTCATGTCGTCTTCAATGTCGTCATCTATAAAAATAAATGTTACATGCATTTCTTCTTCTTAGTCATCTTTTCCGTTTTTGACGTCTTCAAAACATGATGTATTTATTACAAAACTAGCTAATGCAAGCGACTTCGTCCGCGTGGATTGAGGTTTTTCAGTTCCCGCAGGAACTCTTGACTTTCCGGGATACAAAGTAGCCTATGTGTTATTCCAGATTATAATCTATCTCTGTGCCAAATTTCATCCAGAACCGTTCAGCCGCTAGGGCGTCATTGAGTAACAAACATCCACCCATCCATATATCCATCCATCCAAACTTTCGCATTTATAATGTTAGTATATATCTATGGGTACCGTTTCTAATTTTCTATTCGTATGACCGGAATATATAGCAGATATTGCGGAAGGACCTGGGACCCACCGCATTATTATCCCAAGAAAACCCCTGCCATTATGTGATTAATGGAAAAGGGTCACGACCCTCAGCAATGAAGAATACGACGCAGAGAGATTCCTGTGAGTATGAGTTTGCAATTTCGCGAGTTAGATTATAATCTAACGGTTTTTACAATCTTACGGTGACATATACAAGAATTGCTCGTTTAAAGGTATTAGATATGTAGAGCATAGAGTTGGAAAAGCACACACCTACTGCCGCGTCCTCGTAGTCGTCCTGTTTCTGTTGTTTGATTTTTTTGTTTGTCAGTTCATGTGTTTGTGTATATTTGGCCATTGCGTCATAATACGGCCAATGCTCGCTTAGGAGCCCTTTGCTGGCAAATTTCTTTTTCCACTGAAATAAAAAGTTAATTATATTGCCTGCCTCTGCTAGTCGACTAAGCTAACCGCTAGACCACTGCCTCGTTGGTCGACTGCGGATCACGAGGCTCTGGGTTCCATTCCCGGTCGGGCATAAAAATTGTTAGGTACTGGGTTTTTCATTAAGAAATTCTCAGTGCCAGCCCAGAGTTGGAAGGTGGCGGTGAGTCACCCCCGTGCCTCGGAAAGGACATTAAGCCGTCGATCCCGGCTATTATCACGAACGTGATACGCAACCCGGATTGGAGCAGCGTGGTGGGTCAAAGCCCTATTTCCCTCTCTCCTATGAGAGTGGAGGCCTGTGCCCCGCAGTGGGACATTAATAGGCTGTAGTGGTATATTGCCTAGTATATTAATTTTACACTTGTTGATTGTTAGGACACGTAAGACTCGTGTTATTTTAAGAATCAACGACCCCTAACACGGTAATTGGGTATTTGACAACTAGCCACTTAAGTTACCGTCAAACGCGTGCTTAGTAAGGGATTTGTAAGAAATAGGCACTCTATTGTGACGTCATCAAAGCTTGACGCACTTTTTTACTTTAACCGATAGTTTAAAATGGTTATTCAACATAAAACTAACAGGGGACATGGAGATTACGTCTTTTGGGAGATCCTTTATTTAATAATAACTTAAAAATAATTTATTTGACTAGTTGTCAAATACCTAATTGCTACACCTTTGCATTTGGACCATCGCGATCACCATTGACCAAAATCATCAGAATTCGCTATTGTCAAAAATCAATTGTTGTAAGAAGAATAACATAAATTCAACCTATCCCAACAAGTTATTGAGTCGCATTGAAATAGTAGCATTGATAGGCGCAGCTTTAGCGGAATAGGGCTACGTCTTACCCTAAAAGTTCTCAGTAAATGCAGCCAAATGTCTTCAATGTCCAACAGACTGTGATCTATGGGAATGCCAACAGTTCTCAGTCTTTTTTCAACCTCCCTGTAAAATCAAATATATTTTTAACTTTATTGGAATGAAAGTTCCTTAAGGGACGATGCGGAGGGGTACCTGTGATGTGGGTAGGACTAGCAATAAGTTAGTTCGGAATAAACGACCGTTGAGCGAACATCGTCTGCGTCTTATTGTTCCTTATAAACCCTTAGGATATCACAGTGGCTAACGAGGATTGGATTTACAGTTTATAGATAGTGCGTGCGTAGTTTATTTAGTTTTTTTTGCACCATGTCGATCGGCAAAGTGAAGGAGTTCGATATGAAAACGGGGGTGTGGTCGTCCTATATCGAGCGGCTCGAAATGTATTTCACGGTCAACAACGTTAAGAGTGACCTCAAACTGCCCACGTTAATAGCGGTGATGGGGGACGAGGCATACGAACTTCTGGTTAACTTGTCCAGCCCAAAGAAGCCATCGGAGTTGAGGTATGAGGACGCGATCGACCTATTACGTCGGCATTTGCAACCGGCGCCGTCGGTTTTGGCGGAAAGGTTCAAATTTAGGCAGAGGAGACAGGCAGCAGACGAAAATATCGCCAGCTATGTCGCCGAGTTAAAAAAATTAACGCGCCATTGCAAACTAGGTGATAATCTGAACGAAAACTTGCAGGATCAGTTCGTGTGCGGGTTAAGAAGCGATCTTATCCGTCAAAGATTATTCGCGGAAGAGGAAAGTATTAGTTTTGCAAGCGCGGTTAAACTAGCAAATTCGCTGGAGGCTGCGGAGCGGGACGCGGCAGCAGCGGCTGGATCGACGGGCGGGCGGCGGCGATGGCGGGCGGCCACGCGCGGCCGAAGCACGCAGGGCGCGAGAGCGCGAGGCGGTGGAGGTGGTGCTAGGCGGACAGAGGGAAGTGCACGGGAAGACAGGTGTAGGGGGTGTGCATCCACTCTCCATGGCTATGAAGAGTGTAGATTCCGGGATTACGTGTGTTCCCGGTGCCACTCCCGGGGCCATATCCGGCGCGCCTGTGTCCGGAAGACCGATGACGCGAGAGGGTCCAACCCAGTGCATTACGGCGAGGCAGAGAACTTGGGGTCGGAAGAGGAGGAGAATTCCGGGGACTACTATAACGATTTCCATCACCTCTGCTTAAACGATTACAAGGCGGTGAGTTTGCCAATACTTATAGAAAATATCGAAATTAATATGGAAGTGGATACGGGGACTGCGGTTTCGTGCATTAGTAGTCGGACATATGAACAACATTTTAGTCGAATATGTTTAGAACCCACGAGTATAAAGCTTAATTTTTACGATGGGTCAATGCTTAAGCCATTAGGAGTGATCAAGCCCATGGTGGGTTACGGGAATATTAGGAAGAGGTTAGAGTTATTTGTTATAGAGGGCGGGACAACATCCCTCTTAGGTAGGCAGTGGTTAACGGAGTTAGGAATTCAAATTCCGTTGTTCACTAGTTGCCACAAAATTAGCGAAGCCGGCGGAATAAATGGTTTGGATAATGAGTTAAGAAATTTGGTCAACAGGTATAAGGAACTATTTGATGGCGGTCTGGGTCGGTACACCGGAGGCAAGGCAACTTTAAGAGTACGCGAGGGGGCGACTCCCGTCTTCCACCGAGCTCGCGCCCTACCATACGCGTTGCGGGAACGCGTCGACGCCGAACTCGATGCAATGCTTCGGGACGGAGTCATCGAACCTGTGGACTGCTCGGACTGGGCTTCGCCTCTGGTACCGGTAAATAAAGCAGATGGTTCATTGAGAATTTGTGCTGACTATAAGGCTACGGTTAACCCTGTTTTGTTAGTGGACCGTTACCCCTTACCCAGAATCGACGATTTAATCGTTCGCTTAAGCGGGTCGAATTATTTTTCGAAAATAGACCTCTCACAAGCGTATAACCAGATTGAGCTGGACGATACTAAAAACATTACCGTAATCAACACTCATAGAGGTTTATACCGGTATAATAGATTAGTTTATGGGCTAGCGTCAAGTGCGGGGATTTTTCAACGTATAATGTCTAACCTACTGCGCGATATACCGAATGTAGAAGTATTCCTGGATGACGTGGTAATTGGAGGGAAGAGCAGGCAGGAACACTTGCAGGCGGTGGAGTCAGTCTTTAGTAGGTTACATCGGTACGGATTAAAATTAAAAAGTAAAAAGTGCGTTTTTCTTGTTAACGAAATAAAATATTTAGGCTATGTGTTGAACAAGGAGGGTATTAAAACGGACCCGGATAAAGTGGAAGCCATCACTAAAATACCTAGGCCCGGTAATGTGACAGAATTGCGTTCATTCCTAGGTTTAATAAACTTTTACGCGAAATTTATTAAGAATATGAGTGGTAGGTTGGTACCTTTATACGAGTTGTTAAAGAAAGATAAGAAATGGTTTTGGTCGAAAGATTGTGAACGAGCGTTCAAGGAAGTTAAGGCCTTATTATCTAGTGCGGAGGTGTTAACGCATTACGATCCTAGCCAGCCGCTTATCGTAACGTGCGACGCGAGTGCGAAAGGGATAGGTGCCGTACTCTCACAGCCGAGTCGGAATGACAACTGCGAGAGGCCTATAGCGTACGCGTCGAGAACGCTGAATGAAGCAGAAATAAACTATTCGCAGATACATCGGGAAGCACTTGCAATTATATTTTCTGTCAATAAATTTCATCAATACCTATACGGTCGACATTTTACCTTACGGACCGACCATAAGCCTTTGGTGTCGATATTTGGGCCGCATACAGGTATACCGGCGATGGTAGCTAGCCGTATGCAACGTTGGGCTATCATTTTGTCTGCATATACTTTTGATATTGAGTACGTGCGTACCGATGAGAACGGAGCGGACGGATTGTCAAGGTTACCGTTGACGAGTAAGCAACTCGCGACGACGCAGGCGCGGCCACTACCGGAGCAAACTTATTTACACTTTATTCAGGAAGCTTTACTATTAGATTACAATGAGATTAAGAAATACACGGCTAGGGATCCGGGTTTATCGAAAGTATTAAGTTACTTACGGGATGGCTGGCCGGAGGAGAATGGTATGATAAATTTACAACCGTATTTTAATCGCAAAAAGGAATTGTATGAGGAGCTGGGCTGCGTGATGTGGGGCCATAGGTTAGTGGTCCCAGAAGCGTGTAGGGAAAGAGTGTTAAGGATGATTCATGAGCCTCATATGGGGATAGTGAAATCGAAATCGTTAGCACGCAGTTACGTTTGGTGGCCTTCTTTAGATGAGTCGATTCAGCGTATGTGTCAGGAATGTGAGATATGCGCTGCACAAGCGGACGCACCACCGAAACAGACGGTACGTATGTGGCCGTGGCCTAACCGACCGTGGTCAAGGGTTCACTTAGACTTCATGGGCCCTATTTTTGGGAAGACATATTTAGTGGTCGTCGATGCGATGTCTAAGTGGATAGAAGTGTTTCCGGTGCCTAGTACTTCGTCGGCGACAATTATTGACAGGCTTACGGAGCTTTTCAGTAGATTTGGGTTAATAAAGCAGGTAGCGACGGACAATGCTAGTTACTTTGCCAGCGTGGAGTTTAGGGACTTTACGCAAAGTCAGGGGATTGAGCATATTTTTACAGCACCGTACCACCCTGCCTCCAATAGTCTAGCAGAAAACGCGGTAAAAACCTTAAAACGCGTAATCAAGAAAGCGGTTTTAGGTAAACAAAATGTAGACAGAGCACTCTGGACTTACCTCATGCATTACAGAAACACGGAACATTCCACTACTGGGGAAAGCCCGGCTATGTTGATGTTAGGTAGGCGGCTTCGTACTAAATTAGATATGTTAAAACCGGATAGGGAGAGGAAGGTAGCTAAGGTACAGAATCGTCAAAAAGAGTTAGCGAAAGGTGTGGAAAGGGAGGTGAAACCCACGGAAGAGGTCTGGTATAGACAGTATTTAAAGAGAGAAAAGTGGGTCCCGGGTCAGGTTGTTGAGTCTATGGGTCCAAGCAATTATAAAGTTAGAGGTCAGGACGGGGACTTAGTTCATAGACACATTGATCAACTTAAGAAACGTTCCACAAGATTTTCTCTAGTTTGCCCTACCACAAGTTTAGATCGGGAGCCTGGCACAAATTCTCAATCAGTAGTTTCACCGGGGCAAGTCCAGCCGGAGCAGTCTACGGCAAGCGACGTTGAATTATCGGTTAAGCCGAGCAGCTCGGAGGGGTCGGGTAAAGCTCATACGGATACTCCGGCTTCACCGGAGTTTCAGGATGCCTTGGAGGAGACAAGGTCTCCGCCTCAGACCCGCCATATTGCCTCACCGATTCATCCGGGTACACCTGCTGGGTCTCGCCCAGTGAGGCAGTGTAGAATAAGGAAACCCTATACTAAGTTGTAACCATTTATAATTATTATTCAAATAAGAATTGTATTTTTATGGGATAAGTTGATTGATTATAATAATTGTTAGTATTAGTAATTATTAGTTAGTTTATTATAGTAATAGTTAGTATTAATTTAGTGTGGAGGTATGATGTGGGTAGGACTAGCAATAAGTTAGTTCGGAATAAACGACCGTTGAGCGAACATCGTCTGCGTCTTATTGTTCCTTATAAACCCTTAGGATATCACAGTACCCCAGCCGGCAAAAAAACGTCCGTAACGAAAATGAGTAAGATTTTTTTTACGAAGACAAAAAGTCTTAAACACAAATATACTACATTCGAAATTAAACTTAAATACTTTAGTGTTAAGGTTTATATTTTAATGTTAAAAAAATATATAGCAGTTTTATTTATTTGTAGTTTTAAGCTGACACCCGCGAGTGTCCGCATTGACTTATGTTTTTGAAACACCTGATGAAATGATAAATGATTTATTTATTTCACGTAGGACAATTTGCGTCACTTTTGATTCGTCAAGACTCTACCGAATGTTCGGAATGTAATTCTACTGAGAAAAACCGGCAAGAACCTTGCTGGAAATCTTTGATATTCATTATTCCGGAATAAGAAGTAGATATCCTATGTCTGTCACCATAATGCAAGAAAATCTGTATGATAAATTTTGTCAAAACCGTTTCAGCAATAGGGATGATGACAACTCATCAAATCAGCAACTCTATCAAACTTAAAAACGCGCTTCTAGTATGGAAGTTTGTATGAATTACATAGTTGTGACCATGTGACGTCATCAAATTACAACACACTTTTATACTTTAATCGATAGTTTAAAATGATTATCAAGCTTAAAACGAAAAAAAAATGCTAATTTTAGATATTTTGACCCTCAATTTAATAATTAGTAAGAAATAATTTCTTCTTGACAAAGGCATCATCCCTATTGGGGCAAATAGAAGTGTAGACAGACACACTTTCACATTTATAATGTTAGTATAAATATGACTTACCGCCACCCTTGCTGTATATATTTTTCGGAAAATTTGAATAAATGGTCCAAATCTGTTCTTGCGCTGATTAAATTTTGCACCCACTCCTCTTGCCCTGTAAGTTTTTTTATATACAATACCAGACGACACTTATGTTTTTGCCGCTATTCGATTCGAAAAAAACCGGTTTCCAAGGTTCGGTTTTATACAAAATAATTTTCAGGATAAAAGTAGTCTGTCTCTCTATAGGTCTTTAAATACATAAAGTTTTAAAAATACGTCACGAAAATGGTACTTAAGTATGTCAAAAGTTTAGCTCATTAAAATGAGAGCAAATAAAAAGTAAAAGCTTCGCCTAAATAGCAATTTATGCCTGTATTAGTTTAGCTAATGTGGCCAATTCTGTTTAGCACAATTTTTAAACTAAAATGAAAGCTCTAAATCAATTGCTGCCCTTTTCCACAGGGAGTGTTATGAAAGGAATAGCAAAACAAATAGAGCTGTCATTTTAGTTTAATTAACAGAGGGTGTACAACAGATTTTGCTAAATCTACACTAATATTATAAAGAGGAAACATTTGTTTGTTTGTAATGTATTAACTCAAAAACTACTCAACCGATTTTATTAATTCTTTCACTTATAGAAAGCTACTTTATTAGCGAGTAACATATTTAACGAGGCTATATTTCATTTTCAAAAGAATTAGAGATTCTTACAAAAATTGCAATAATGTGAATGAAGTTGGAAAAAATCGTAAAATCTGAGCGCGTCTGTGGCGTGCGCTGACGAAGACAATGTAAAGTAGAATTGTGCCTCTTAAAAAGTTCTTCTTCTTTAATCTATCTAATAAAATATTTTAAGCTTTACTTTCGAAGGTGTTTTACTGACATTGTATTGATCCTTATTAAAATAAAATAGTTTGTCATCTCTAATATTTAATATAGACCAAATTAGGCCTTTACAGAATTTAATTCAGATGAATATCTTAGAAGATATCATAGAAATAATGTAACGCGCAGTAGAAATAGGGGCGGCCGCGACCTGCAGTGGCAGGCGGGATGAAAGATATCGCAGTGTTAATGTAAAACCTAATGTGGTGCCCAATGCCGACTGGCTATTATTCGGTCTGGACTAGGGTTGTAACGCAACCTCGCCTCCGCCTCCGTAAGTGCGGAACTTTTGCAAGAAATCGTACCTCCGCTTCCGCATCCGCCTCCGTAGTTTTTTTTGCGGAGTTGTAACGGAGGTTTATTTACGTTGACTTACAATTAGTTAGTTACACCATTACAACAAGCAAAAAGGCAACTGTCCTTAGAAAAATCCTCCAAAAAAATAATCAATGTGGGATTCATGGCATCCATAAGCACAAAACATAGACGATGTGAATGTCTAGTCTAGGCAATAAAGCTACTTGACTCCAACAATAATTCCTCAGCCGACGAAACTTTATAGCATGTTAAAGTATCATGAGTTAAACGTATATTATAAACTAGCTGATGCCCGCGACTTCGTCCGCGTGGATTGATTTTTTTTGGTTCCCGCGGGAAATCTTTAATTATACGTGATAACAAGTAGCCTATGTGTTATTGGCTATTGCAGACTACAATCTATCTCTGTTCCAAATTTCATCAAATCAATCCGTTCAGCTGTTCTGGTGTGATTGAGCGTCACTCGTTCGTGTGGCATAAGTTTTTTTCAGTTCCCACACCACTTCATTATTTTCCGGGATAAAAAGTAGCCTATGTCACTATCCAGATCCTCAACTATACTCATGCAAAAAATTACTTTGATCTGTTGCGGCGTGTTTGGAGGACAAACTATCTATTAAACGTCCATGGAGATAAAATTTACAAAAAAATGTGAATCAGGTATTTTTTCATTTCAACCCAAAATTCCAAAAAACCCCAAGTTACCAAAAAATACCAAGTTTAATGGCTCTTAAAAATTTATGACAGACTTTCATACAAACTTTCAACCCCTATTTTACCCTTTTGGGGGTTGAATTTTGAAGAACTGTGACACACGTACTTCTTTATTTTTTAGTGAAAGTCAAAACACTAAGCTTCGTTGATATAACTTGAGCAATATCGTGAGAAATGAAGGACTTTCATACAAACTTTCAACCTCTATTTTAAACTTTTGCAGGTTGAATTTTGAAAAATTGTGAAATATGCATTTCTTCATTTTTAACTCGCAGTTAAAATACCAAGATTCATGGCTATAACTTGAGAAATGAAGGACTTTCATACAAACTTTCAACCCCTATTTTACACTCTTGGAGGTTGAATTTTGAAAAACTATGACACGCGTACGTACTTCTTTTTTTTTTACCAAAAGCGGAAACACCAAGCTTCTTTGATATAACTTGAGCAATATCTTGAGAAATGAAGGCCTTACATACCAACTATCATCCCCTTTAGGGATCGAATTTTCAAAAACGGTGAAATACGTATTTCTTCTATTTCAACCATATACCAAGTTTCATGGATATAACTTGAGAAATGACGGACTTTCATACAAACTTTCACCCCCTATTTCACCCCCTTAGGGGTGGAATTTTAAAAAAACCTTCCTTAGTGAGCGCTTACGTCACAAAAGTAACCAACTGTCAAAATTTCAAGTTAATAACCCCAGCGGTTTAGGCTGTGCGTTGATCCCTAAACGATTATATATTAGCTTAGATTAGATTATATAGATAGATATCCACCAAAAAATCAGAAAGAAAGTAATGTTTTCTTAAGCTATAACCAATTGTTAAAGCAGTACCTTATATTATCGTGTAAACGCAGATTATATTTCATCATAAAATCGGTGATTTGCATGATTATTTCATTTGATATTTCGGTTTTGGTTGTAAATATTATGTAATAATAATAATATTATTATTATAATATTATTTTATATATTTTATATATATATTAATATTATATATTCAATCATTAAGTTTTAGGTATAAATACCTAACTTCCGGATGTTTTTTTGTTGGATATTTTGGTGTAAGTTTTGGATCATGCAATACTAAAACCCAGACAAGCTTCATCGACTGAGGATTTAATGCGGGGGTCTCCATACAACGACACGCCTCATTGCCTAGACTAATTGGAGAAATCCACTTCCGCCTCCGCCTCCGTTGACCTCCGCGTCCGTGGAGGTAAAGCCCCTTCACCTCCGCATCCACCTCTGTTTCCGCTAAGAACGCCTCTGTTACAACCCTAGTCTGGACTATTATGATGATTAGTGCTACCCGTGCGAAGCCGCCCCGTACCGCTAGTTGTGTATAATTTAGCTTAAAAACTATACTTACAGCCAACCATAGGATTTATACTCAAGCTGCCTTCTCCGAGGTATAATTCTAATAAGTCGTAGTACACCCAAGATTTATTGTTTGTTGCTTTTGCCTTCTGGTAATCCTAAAAATTGTTCCACAAAATCATTAAAAACCCTGATATTATCTTCTGTTTTATATCTGTCTGTATGTTCACTACGTATATCGTAGGCGCATCGCATTGTTTATACAATTGAGTTGAAACTTTGTACGGTTGTTATTGGATCTCGCGCCATTTCTGTCGAGGATGTACGAGTGTCATTGCAATTTCGCAGCGCTTCCCTTGAAAAGTGAAGTTTCGATTCCTGGCCTTTGGCATGAGTTTTTTTTAAATCTTTGAATGCAGTTTTCCCTTTAGCAGAGGATCCTTATAGAGCTTTCTATGTCTCTTATAGTTTAAAATTCGGCTCACTCCCTCCAAAAACATCCTGTATATTGTATAAGAGCCTCAAGGACCAAGTTTTAAAAAAAAATTATATGTAGAAATACATGTTATACGTACGCCGTACGTCGAAGCCCATTTCCTGGACAGCTCTCGCGAGCTCAGACTCTCGGGGAAACTGTACTCTTCAATCATTATCTTACGAAGGTTACTGTCAAACAAAAAGTAAGAAAGTATAATTCAAAAATATTTAATTTATTTTCATTCCAGTATCATCCATCAGCATAGATTTTCTTACTATTATAACGAAACGATTGACAACCTCATTCGTCAAAATCGACTCAGTAGTTTAGGCGGTATGATAAAGCATATATAAATACAAACATACATGTAATATACATAGAATGCTAAAACATAGCCCTTCCTTCAGGCTGTGTCATTGGTCGGGCAATAAAAGTTGGTTGCATTTATCTGCTGGGTGTGAAGAATGGGTTATATTAAGATTTTTTTAACCATGTAAAGTGGCTGGGTAGTATCCATACTATTAATTTTATAAATGAGAAAGTGTGTCTGTCTATCTGCTACACTTTAACAGCCCATCTTTTCAACAGATTTTGATGAAATTTGGTATGGAGGTAGCCTGGTAGGCTCCAGGGAAGAAAATAAGCTACTTTTTCATGTGGGAATGAAAAAATCTTAAGTACCGCAAATGAAGTCTATCATCATCATAATCATAGCATCATCTAGTTAGAAATAAAATAACTCACTCCCAAGCCCATTTCCTGTCTCTAAATAGCCAATCGTGCTGCAGTCGGATCTGTATAAAAGTTTCTGTTATATCTTTGGACCCTGAAAAAAAGCGTATCAATTTTAGATCAGGATAGATAAGTCAAAGGGATTACCAGTACTAGAGAGCTGTAATTTGGCATGGCTCATATTATTAATCACGCCGAAAAAGTGGTAAAATATAATATTGAAAAAAAAATTTTTAAAAGGCCACGATGCCACCCCTACACGTACGATTTTTTTTCCCGTCTATCCGTTGGGTTGAGTGAGGTGTCGTTATCGTCAAAAATATTGCGGGTGTGGGATTTTTATTTCAGTTTCAGAGATCCGTTATCGAAATATTACCCTTCTGCCGTGCTCTCACTTGCACGGTCTTATTTCACTTGGCTTAGCGATCCAATGTCTGTGCCAATCTAAATTACTTTAGAAGATGCAATGGATAGTTTTCTGTGATTTTTATTGTTTCATACTAAACAAGTGGAGAAATTGAGATAAATAATATACCGTTAGTCCGACGCCAATGTGATAATGTGACGCCATAAGTAAAACCTACATTGATAATGAAAAAACTAGAAGTTTAATTCCCTATAATCCGCAACAGTAGGTAAATCTATGTGGTACAGTGTATATCTTGCACTTGCAGCTTGCGATACACACCAACCACACACATATTCCAAATTATTGTCAACGTACGTCTCACTCAGACACCAGCGTATCTTCAGATGTTGACTCGACAATGCACGTTAGTATCGCAAGCAGCACTGTACCACATAGATTTACCTACTGTGGTGGCTTATAGCGAATTAAACTTCTCTTTGTTTCATTATCATGGACTTCTGCGAAGTAACGCTTGCTTCTATCCAATATCCAAAACTTACATTGGAAATCCGGCTCAACCTCCTGTTTGAACGTGCCCTTGGGAACATATTTCTTTCTCCGCTCGATGCTTGCAAAAGTAGACGGGGGCAAATTCTCGAGCCGCGCCAAGTATTCCGCCTCGAATCTCTGGTAGTAATCCAACACTGTGGTGTATAGCGGCCAGTCTTCTGGGTTCACACTCTGTTTCAAGACTAGACGATGTTTTCGCTGAAAATATTATCACCCTCATCATCACTACAACATATTTCCAGGTCTATACTGAGCATGAGTCTCTTCTCGAAATGAGAGCTTGGCCATAATCCACCGCACTAGCCAACTGCGTATTGGCAGTCTTCACATGCCTTTGAGAACATTATCAGAACTCTCGGGCATTCTTACCTTTTTCCTTTATTGTTAAAGCAAGTTATATTTAACTAGCTTTTGCCCGCGACTTTGTCCGCATGGACTATACAAATTTCAAATCCCTATTTTACCCCCTTAAAGGTTGAATTTTCAAAAATTCTTTCTAAATGGACGTCTACATCATAATAGCTATCTGCATGCAAAATTTCAGCCCGATTCGTCCAGTGTGCATTGATAAATCTGTCAGTCAGTCAGTTACCTTCTCCTTGTATCTATATGTCACCGCGAAATTGCAAAAACAGTCAGATTGCAATCTAACGCTTTTTATCTCGACAAATTGTAAACTATCGACAGATTGGGAACCGTTCAATGTTCTGAGTGTCAATTTTTGAAATATTCATTGTATTTACGTTTTCCTGTCGCTTTCTTGTAGGTTAGGTTAGGGTTCGACATAAATAATTAGGTTAATAGCCAAGCTTCAGCTAAACCACTAGATAATCATTGAAAATATAAGTTCATAGCATAAAGCCATAGGTTATCATAAAATTTTATAGCTATGATAAAAACCCAGATAAGTACATTTTTCGAGTATCTTTTTTTTTTAATCCATGTTAATATCATAAATGCGAAAGTGTGTCTGTCTGTTAGCTTTCACGGCCTAACTTTTTAAACAATTCTGATGAAATTATGCATAGAAGTAGATTCAAGTATCAAGAAAAAGAACAAAATAAGGGATTTAGCGGGGGATTTCTGCTGCATACGCGGTTAAAAAGATTCGCCAGTTGACAGATATAGAAAAGGCGAGATTAGTTTATTTAGGTTACTTTCACAGCATTATGTCATAATATGGTATATTAATATGGGGTAATGCTGCAGATATTAGTTCTGTTTTTGTGCTGCAGACACCAAGACAGTCACTAAGAGATAAATTGAAAGAAATCAATATTATGACAGTGCACAACCAATATATATTTGAAAATTTAGTATACGTGCATAAACACATTGATAAATTCAAGAAGAAAAGTGATTGTCATAATGTCAATACTAGAAATAAAAATAAACTTGTAATGCCTGCTTCTAGGCTTAGTAAAACTAGCAATTCATTTGTTGGAAACAGTGTCCGCTTCTACAATAAGCTCCCAGAAGACATGTTAATGTAAAACGTAAACTCATTGAAAAATCTTATTACCATGTAAAGGACTACTTAAACGACAAGGAAGCTTGGCAATGATTTGCTCTATGGCTCTGATAGTTCCTTAGTTAAGATGATTTGTGAGATGGTGATAATAAAAAGAAAAAAACCCAGCTGAGTTTGTTGTGGCCTCTTCTTTGACCAGGGCGCGTTTGGAACCCTGGTAGCTTTAGTTTTAACATACCGTAACCAATTATAATGTTTGTAAACATACATGAAAAGTAATTTTAATGTAGTGCCACAGTCCTTTGAGGTCTTGAATACAACAGTCTAGCGGCAAGTCCTGACATCTCAACGCTCGCTCCACAGTCCTCCACATGTTATGAAAGTCCAGTTTTACTTCTTTCGCCTCGGCTACGCATATTATTAGTTTTAATCTCCATTCATCATTCCCTTGAAGAATAAAAATAGAAGATTTTGAATGTAATTCTTACAAAAAGACTAATCTCAGTATAGCAGTGGTATTTGCGAATTTATAATTCCTTAATCTTCTCTGATTTGTCTGATAGGAAGGAAGCCGTGTCTAGTTACCACCCTATCGGCAAAGACGTGCCGCGATGCAATTTAGTTAATTTGCTGTACAATATTGCATAGACTGCATCATCAGATGTTGCAGTCAAGACTAACATGCAGAAGAATAAAAAAGTATTAATAGAAATTTAAAAAGTATTTTGTGACTTACATGAGTCATATTTATCTAAAACCTTTTTGCCAAAATGCTTATCAAACATTCTGTAGTATTTCCAATCTTTGTTTTTGGCCTTTTTGGCCAATCTGTATGACTGAAAAATAATATTTGATTGAAATTATAGTGAAATATATTATATTGTACTCATAATTACAATGAAACTTGCAAAGATGAAACTTTTCCCAAAAAAATATTGTAGCTATACCACAATAAATACAAAAACAAATGTACATTTTACACAAGAATACTATACATACACATATACATATTTTGTTGTTCAAATAAACTGTTAAAAGTTGTTATATGTATAATCGAAGATGTTACAAATTGTAAGACAAACCAAAAACTCAAACTCACCAAAACTCTGTGGCTGCTCTTAAAGTTTAACAAACTAGGGTTATTATCAAATCCATACTCTAACATGTATTGACATTTTGTAACCCATTTATGGTTTACAGAAAAGTAAACCTTTACACTATTAATGCTTTAATTAAATAAAAATTATTAAAAGTTTAAAAATCTTACATCATAATTGTAACCCCACTTCTTCCTCATTTGATCCAGTGTCATCTCCTCAGGAAAACCATTCTCAAGGAGGATCCTACGGAACTCCCTAAAAAATATTATAATGTTTAAGAATATCCTTAAAAGGACTCGGTTCTGTGTGCAGTTATGCAGTCTTGGGCAGTACCACCCTGACTTTTTGATCTGATTGCTCCCACGCCTATCTACTATAATGTATTGCCGGGATTCTCATTTCTAATTTGAAAAACTAACACGTAAAAAAGTATACTTACTTTTATCATAGGATTAATTCAATTGACTTGAATATTCAATTTTTAAATATTCTACTACATTCAACCAATATTTTTCTTGTTGAATAGATAACTTGTACATTTATATTAAAAGAATATAATTATTTTCACGTCAAAACTGCGCCAAAAGAACATAGATGACAGTATACTGGACTATGTTCCGTTTTTAACAGTTACCAGCATAGCTAACTATAAAGGAACAGCTTCGCAGTATATTAAATTGACGTCATACCTTACAGTGCTTGCAGTGTATGTCACCATTAAATTGTAAGAACCTAGATTATAATCTAAAGGTCTCTATCCCACGAGAAAGAACAGACAGTGAACGAGAGAGAAAGATAGATTCAATTAATTTTTGAAATATTTATTGTATTTACGTTTTCTTTCCTCTTTCTAGTACAGTTCGCGCGCGAGTTGAATGCAGAGTAATTATGTATTATGTTACCATACATTTAATCTGCATTCAACTCGCGCGCAAACTATAGGTTAAGTAGTGCCTTAGCAAAAGTCACCTAAGTTCTATCGAATTAATATACATAATAGATTACAGTTTACCGAAATATAATGCGTTAAATTGTAAGCAGTATGGTTCACAATCTGTCGACAGTTTGCAATCTATCGAGATAAAATACGTTAGATTACAATCTAACGGTTTTTACAATCTTACGGTGACTTATCATAAATACCCATATATTTTAAAAAATCGTATGGTAAAAGATAAAGTAAAGTTAAACTCACGTCCAAGGCTGTTTCTTTTGTTTAAATAGCCAATCATGTTCGAAACGTAATTCGAAAAATCGTTGCGTGATATCTGGAGTCCCTATAAAATAAGAACACAACAAATAATAAATAGGACTTAAAATCTCGAAGCACAACAACTGAAAAAAATTATCTTACAAATAAAATTTTTTTCTTCCATTTCTACAAATTAATAATTCACTTTGTATTTACATTAGCATCTGCTATGATTATTATTTCCAAATACAACTTCTAGTATCTACGAAATTAAAAATAGATTAATCTTTATGTATTGTATCGTATTGTGATCAAAGACAGAGACAAGTAATATTAAGTTGTGACTTGTGATCTAGATCAGTCCTAGGACTGTTGATAAAATATCGATATATCGAAATGTCGATAATATTATTTAGAATTAATATTGTTAATTATTACTAATATTTTTTTGGACGATATATTGATAGTTCGATATTGAAATGTAGATATCGATGGTCATATTAAAAAAAAAAAATTTTTTTTTTTTTGTAAATTATTTAATCTACCAAATCATCGTAAACTGAATCTACTGTATTTACTACTTCATTTACACTATATTAGGTTTTTTCTCTATTCCTAGTCCACTTATATACTTATTATTATCTTAAAACAAAATATAATTTTGTATAGATATACTTCTGTGGTATAAAAATAACTACAATATACGATATGGAGTACCTACTTTTATATTTAATGTTTGCTAACACTGTCAGCGTTAACAGCTTAGTATCTCTAACTCTATTAAGCCTGTGGTTAACATTCAGCGAAGTTAAAAAGAGAGTATAATATGAAAACTTACTGTTATAATGTAATGTAGTAGTAAAAGCAAGTGTTTATTCATATTAATTAATTTAATATCTAGTTACAAAGAAATAGTTTAGTGCCAAAATATGTCATCTTTAATCAATTCTTCCATTGTAAGGACGTATTTTAAAAAAATTGATACAAGAAGTATTTCATGCAACTTATGCGGGAAAATTATTTTGTTCTTTCTTCGTTTTGTTTTTGTCATTTTTATGGTGATACAAATAAAGAGTATATAATAATAATAAAATTATAAAAGCAGCGGAAATACATCCAATTTATCAACCCATTTAAAAAATAAACACCTTCATGCATATTCTCAACTAACCTTATAATTTTTTTTTTTAAAATAAAGCCGATATATATTGAAATATCGATATTGATATATTTCAAAATATCGATATTTCGAAAATCTGATATTTAAAAACATATCAACAGCCCTATTGTTATATAGCTAATTGTCTCTGGTCTCACATTGGTCATTGAACTGAGTCTCTGGTTGTGATTTAGCAGGTTACACAGAGTACATTATATATACTGGTATAGAGTTGCTACTCGACTTTCCATGTACAGCGACATCTATCGGGAAGTTGTCCAACTAAAATATATATATAACCATAACACAATGCTATAGTACGATATATTACAAAGTGTATTGCTTAATTTAATAATTTATCTTAAATATTACAAGGTCACCTAATTCTGCAACTATAGAATTATGTGACCTTGTAATAATTAAGATAAATTATTATACGATAAACACAAACTGTAAAGATGTTCAGATGTTAGTAAATGAAACGCATG
Source organism: Erebia palarica (assembly GCA_964035005.1). Lineage (NCBI taxonomy): Eukaryota > Metazoa > Arthropoda > Insecta > Lepidoptera > Nymphalidae > Erebia > Erebia palarica. The sequence goes on from OZ035983.1 coordinate 34,356,474, forward strand.
TTGATTAATTTCTCTTATATTCTCAATTACATGAAATATACATAAAGTATAACAATTATTCCACAGTTTCATGTTTTTCACATCGTACACACTTAATACACACTCTATTAATAATATACTTAGTTTCTCATTGTAACGAATTTATCAAAAAAATAATAATTTTGTCCACCCGGCATCCGGCATGCCAGAAAACGTCAATGTCAATGTCGAATTTCAAACTTTAAAATGGCGGCTGTCCACGTTTGGAAATTAAAACACAAATGTTTCATTAAACTTCTAACTCATTCCTTTAAACTAAATTTATAACAGATAAATCTTTATAAATTATCTAATAACTCATATTCTGCTCAAAAAAAAGTTTTTAAAAAAGCTTTGTGTTTATATAAATGGCAAAATCATTAATTTATCTAAAACATAAGCTTCTGAACGAACACTTATTTCAGCGCCATAACAGGCCCTGATCACAGACTTTTAAGTATACATACTTTCAGTACAAGATAAGCGCCATGAGCGCCATCCTTTAGGGAGTTGTGGAACTAACATCCCCATACAACAGAAAAATGTTCTAAGTGCAAAGGCCCTGGCAGGTTACCTCCATAGCAGAGACAGTGATTTAGTATTTATGACTAAGTGACAAGCAGCAGTGTTACCAACTCGAAATTTGTCTTGGAGGTAGAAAAAAAAATTCTAGCTCATGATTTCAGAAATTGGTAGTTTCCTAGTTTCCTACCAATCCTATTTTGAAAAGTTTGTAGATCCTAGATTAATAGACCTATATTTTTTAAAGTTTTCTAGAGACTCACAATATTAAATGCTTTGATTAATAAATAAGAGAGGATATGTTGCATTTTACTCAATTATAGTTATACGATGCATTATATTATTAAAACATGAAAACTATGTTTTGACTTTTCTTACTTACTAAAAGCTACGTTATTAGAACGAGACAGGTGTATTATATTATTGCGTGACGACACGTGACACAATTGTCATATGACGTCATCAAATTTAGCTATTGAAGCCAATTTTTTTCTAACTACAAATGGCATCTCTTGTGCTTCCGGTGTTTCAGTTGTGAATAATTACCTGTTTTGTGAATATTTTCTTGTATTTCGTTGTACTTTTATGTAATTAACTATGGTGTAGTGCTCAGTTGTGGGATGTCATAATAATAACAGTGTAAAACGCCCAGGAATTTCATTTCATAGGTGAGTAACAAAGTCGTCTAGTTGCTTTTTGTGGCGAATATTTTAAGTTATTTCGTCTAACTATAGCTTAGTTTCTTCTTTACTGAATCCAAAAAACGTCAATTTTTGCGCTGTCCCCAAAAAATGGATTATTTCATTACTTTTTGTTTGGAGTGTATATATAGCGTGGGGATTGTATTGTTTACAAATAAATTGAATATCGATAAAATTAAAACTTCACATCACTCTTACTGTTTCTCACTCTGAGGGGTAGAGAGATGAAATTAAACAGTCAGCTTCTACTTATAATATTGCCAAACTCATTTTAGGCTGTAGCGATGATAACCTAGTGATTAAGACACCCAATCTCAGGTATGGTGTCTCGTATTCGAAAATTACAGTGTCTATTTAAGAGGTTTTTGGTCACTTCATTGCAGTTATTGTGTATCATTTGAACTAATGTTTTACAATTGTTTCAGATTCCCAAAATATCATGAATTAAAGCTAAGATGGCTGAATGCTATAAACAGACCTGAGTACAATCCTACAAAAGGAAGCAGAATATGTAGTCATCATTTCAATGGGAATGACTCTGAACCGCCAGTGTCTCAAACATGATGTCTGCCCATTTCGACGTATACCAGTAAGCATCTTTACTCAATATTCTTGTTAATAAAAACAATAATGTAAACTTCTCAATAATGCTGCTCTAATCCAAATAATAAACTTTTACTATTTCTTTCTTAATGCAGAATTTACCACCTGGGCAACAGGCAATTCAACCCTTGCAAGAATTGAACCTCAATTTGTGTCCAGAAACTAATAACGATGTTACTCAAAACAGAATACTTCATACTTCAACCTATTGCAGGCTCCAATTTAAGCATGAGTCTCCTTTCAGAATGAAAACGGTTTGGTCATAGTCCACCTAGCTGGCCAACACAGGGGCGTTGCAGCATGATTATATTTTTACTCATCATTTCACCCAGCCAGCGCCCACTACTGAGTAGGAGCCTCCTGTTGAAATGCTAAGGGTTCAGCCATAGGCCACTATGCTGGCCAACAAGAGGCCCACCGATCTTGAAAACCCATCTTTTCGAAAAACTACTGCTGTTTTTGGTTTTCAGATATGCATATTCTTAGAAGTTCTAATTAATGTTTCAAATTTATGGGCGCAAAAGAAAATTGCAATAAACAATTTTTAAAATCAGTCTATTAATATTATTCATATTATTATCACGTAATTCAGTAACATTTTTCCACACTATCTAGATATTCCAACTAATATTATGAAAGAGTTTTATTTGTAAGGTTTACATTGAACTGATAATATAAATTTACACTAATATTATGAACGCAAAATATTGGATTGATGAATGGATGGAAGAGATAGATTATAGTCTGGAATAACACATCGGCTAGTTTTTTTTCCGGAAAATTACCGCGGGGACCAAAAAACTTCAATTCACGCGGACAGACGGAATATAAAAATAATATGACTTTTTTACTATTTTAAGGGCTATACACACAAAGAAAGGGCGCGGGTCGGACGAGGGTCGGGTTTAAAACTTGGCAGAGTTGGTAACACTGACAAGCAGTGACATGTGACAAGAGTTGCCTGTTGTCCAGAGACAAGTTAACTGTTGTCAAGCCATGGAGGTGACAAATACTACCTCCATGTGTCAAGCATAGAACCACAGATTTATAAAGGGAAGCAGATTCAATATATTGAAAAAAATAGCGTGGCAATTTCAAACACATGGAAACATTACGCACACATAGACAAAACACAGGGCCGCACCTTGTTGCTGCATAACACATTATTATTAGGGTTAAATCGTGTGGGAAAACAACGAACTAAACGTTACCTATCATTTGGAAGCTATAATTTGTAAGGGTTTTAAATATAATAATAGGTCCTTTTATGACTTTTTCATGACAAGCGATCACAACTGCAATGTAGTAACAAAATTGAAAATTGTAATTTCATTTAGCTTTTGCCCGCAGCTTTGCTTACGTTAAATTCAATTTTCATACAAATTTCAAATACCTGTTTTACGATGGGATGAATTTTCAAAAATATTTTCTCGGCATACGCTCCTACCGTTTAACCGGTTTGTAGTTGGCTAAGGCCTGCCTCGATAGGATAGAGGCCTGTGCCAGATGTCTATTTCGGGCTTGGGTCCGCGATGATAATCACCACCACGTGCGGGACCCTAGTCAATGTGATGAATATAGTTATAGGCAGAGATAACACGAATGTGAACTCCGCACTGCGTGTTATAACGTCACTGTGGACTCCGTCAGTATCATGGCCAGTGGTTATCGCGTCGTTCTCGCTCTGCATCGATGCGCAGGTTCTGGAGATATTATTTAGGAGCACAGTACCAACGGATATCTTATAAATACCGCCAGATTTTAACTCAAAGTTCCTTTTTGACAACAATTTCTTGGCAGTAAGCCAAATAAATGTTGTAAAACAATCGAATCGAATCGTTATTCCAAAAATTAGGTTAGAAGGTTAAATAAAAAAATTACAACAGGTTAAACTCAAATGTTATTTATTCAAATAAACTTTACAAGTATTGTTTTTGAATCGCCAAGTGAATCTACCATTAATTCGCAATATCATTTCTAGCGAGAAATCATACTAATATTATAAATGCAAAAGTGTGTTTGTTTGTTGGTTTATTGATTTGTTGGTTTGTCCTTCAATCACGCCGCAACGGAGCAACGGATCGACGTGATTCTTGGCATGGGTAATAGTTGAGAACCTGGAGAGTGACATAGGCTACTTTTTATCCCGGAAAATTAAGGAGTTCCCGCGGGAATCAAACAAACTTAAACCACGCGGACAAAGTCGCGGGCATAAGCTAGTGTTACAATAATATGTACTATAAAGAACCAGAAGTGGATCAAACAGACAGACATAATAAAGAAAAGCAGGCAGCTAGGCAGAACATTAATTTTTTTAAGCCAAAAATTGACACTCACAAGTCACAATCACACACACAGTCTCACAGTTTGAGATTGTTAAAATTGTGCTGTAGGATAAAGTTTTGTTTGTTGTTTGCTTTTACTTTTTACTTTGATCCAATATGTATATGTGTGTAATGTTTCCATGTGTTTGAAATTGCCACGCTATTTTTTTCAATATATTGAATCTGCTTCCCTTTATAAATCTGTGGCATAGAATTGCGCTTGAATTGCGCCTTTTCTTGTTATTATACTAATATTATAAAGAGAAAAGATTTGTATTTTTGTATTTTTGTATGTAACGAATAAACTCAAAAAGTACTGGACCGATTTTATTAATTCTTTTTTCATTAGAAAGCTACATTATCACTGAGTAGCATAGGCTATATTTAGTACTAGATTACTATAGAAATCTTTAGAAATTCCTATTAAAACCAACCCAAGGTGTAATAAAATGAGCCATAAAATGTCTTTCATCCCATACGCTGCGAAGAGTATTAATGATAGGACAAAAAAATGTTCGACAATATTATAGAATATATCAATATCTACAAAAAACTTCACGAGACCATGTGTCTAACTTTTGTAGTTACGTCACTATAACTACTTTTTTACATTTAACAAATTGATAGAAATGCCGATCAAAATCAGACCGTGTTATCCATACCATTTATAAATTTTTATCCAAATAAATAATTTAATATTCAAGACTGTCTCAATACCTGATGATTACTTTTTGATTTATTGAAATCGGACATTCCATTCAAAAGATATCATGAAATTAAAATAAAAATACTTAGTTTTAGTATTAGGAATCACACTTTTTCATAATTAATAATAAATACGAAAGTGTGTTTGTTGGTTTATTGGTTTGTCCTTCAATCACGCCGCAACGGGGCAACGGATCGACGTGATTTTTGGCATGGGTATAGTTGAGGACCTGGAGAGTGACATAGGCTACTTTTTATCCCGGAAAATAAAGCAGTTCCCGCGGGAATTAAAAAAACATTCACCACGCGGACGAAGTCGCGGGTATCAGCTAGTGTTAATATATATTGAGTTTTAAATTATCAAAGCGCCGGTTTAGGTATCCTGTGCACAGAACCACGGAATAATAATACCCTGACTCTGCTCTGTCTCGTCTTTGGTTTATAAGTTTGTATCTAAGGCCAACTTATCTCTGTCTAAGGCATAAATGTACAAACCAGAGGTACAAACGTACAAAGATGTTACTTGTCTCTGGTACAAAGTGCGTACCAGAGACAAGTAACATATGTACAAACCTGATGTATGGTCTGTTTTGTCTTGTCCTAACTCCTACTTCATTTTCACGTGCACAGAGTACATTATTTATACTGGTGCACGTGTCTTTTCTTGAAAATTTCGGCGTTGTCGGCTTTCTTTTTCTGATTTTAATTACTGAGTGATAAACAAAAAATAATGCATAGGCTTCTCTCAGCAAAGAATTTGTACCAAAATAATTTCCAGGGAGTTACGTTGCCATCAACAACTGGCTCATATAAAAGTGTTTCGCTCACGCAAATAAAATGCTCTTTTTGCCGAAAAGTTCTTTTAACTTCTCATTTTACAGGTACGTTCTATCAAATAACGTGTGAACTTGAATATGCACATAGAATAAGCAATAATCGGTAATTTACATGTCTGTTTATATAAAAATAACCTGTAAAATATTTTAATTATTATATAACATTCTAGAGAACTTCCTCGCACGGCACCAATCTACTAAAACGGCCAATGCAGTGCGATCTCTTAATAAAAAGAAAACCAAACACAAAGGTTACAAAAAGTATGTTGAACTATTACAAGGTAAGATAAGAGTATGGTGTAAACAAGCATTGTTTACGATAATATAAACTTTGTCACATTTGAACTCACTCTTACGTTCTGATTACAGTTAACGGCAGTAGTATGACCGAAATGAAAGTGTCTATAAGCAAGTTAAATGCATCTCATCTCTCTAAACTAGCCTCCAGTTCCGTATCCTTGGGGCAACTCCATAAATTAACAACAAAACCACCCAAAAACATTGAAGTTGATAAAGAGCTCCTGCAGACTGTAAGAGAAAAGATTTTGAAGAAACCAAAGTCCGATATAAAATTGGAAGATGATAAATGTGCTCTCATATTCACAAATCATAAAATAACTACCATAGAAGAAAGGTTTAAAACGAAACAGTACATTGACATGGTAAAGGAGAGCTATTATAACTTTAGGAAAGCCACTATTTACGATCAAAGGTTGCAGGACCTCAGATATGCAATTAATGAAGGAGTAAATCAGGAATTGAATTTTGAGATAAAGTCTCCAATGGGGAATGTTGATCCAAAATCATTACCAAAAAGTCCACACGCAGTATTCAGAGAGTTGTTTATTGATAACCAGTTAGATAGTTATGATCAGGAACTCATGAGTCATATTACAAACTTGCAGTAAGTAAATGTTTTTTATAAGATTAATACCTACTACTATTTGAATGGATTTGGTTTTTTTTTATCCACTACTATTATTATTTTTTCAATTATTTTAAGAAGCCAGTGATAATCCTTGAGAATAAGTAGCCTATGAATCTGTGATGCAAACTATCTTGGTCAAATTAAATGGAAGGACAGTTAAAAAGTAACAGACAGTTACACTTTTGCCGCCAAGTGATTTACGGCCAGTTTCTTCATGATCAGCTAAAGTAATAAGTAAAAGTCTTTACTTTTACCAGCCGATGAATGAAACTATGGGGAATGTGTTTCTTCATTCAAACAAAAGTTAAATTAAAGGTCAAAGTAGTTGCCATTACATAGAGCTTTTTTTACACATGGCAGCACAACAATATCATTGTCAAGCAGTGCCAGACGTCCGAGTGAAAGTTCTTCTTAGGTTTTATGGTTCAGTTTAAAAACGTTCCTATGTATTGTTTACTCCTTAAAGAAAGATTATAGTTTAAAGATTATAATCCTTTACAAGGCGCTTTTTGAGGAACTATGCCACAGCTATCTGTTTATATGGGGCAGTTTTATGGTCTGCAGAATAGATTTTGAACATTCTTTTATTTTTTAATTCTCTAATTTTATTTATTTGAAAACCTTTATTTCATATTGTATTGTAGATATAGCTGTTGCCCGATTCCCGCAGGAACTCGCATTATTTTTCAGGATAAAAGTAACAAACAAACTTTTGCATTTATGATATTAGCATAATTATTATTTTTAGTTAATTGTTCCTAACTTAGTCAGGAGTGGAGACCCATGCTCAAGGGCTGGTTGAAGAGATTAGTACAGTTCGCGCGCGAGTTGAATGCAGTGTATTATGTATGTGTCACCATACATAAGCTCTGCATTCAACTCGTGCGTGAAGTATGAGTAATCTCCTAATAACACCACACAAAATTGATTTTTACATATAAAATCTTTTACTTTTATGCGTTGGGTACCCTTCCGGTAAGTTTATCGTATGATCAACTCATAATCAACTTGAACTTTTGCTGGAAAAAGTTCTGGATGATTTTTTATATTTTATTATTTAATAAAATAATATCCAGGTACTAGATAAATGCACTTTGACAAAATGTTCAAATAACAATCACTTTAGCTTTTACAGCAGCTCTATGAGCAGTAAAGGTTAGGGGTAAAAGTAACAGTAAAAGTACTGGCTAAAATTGTGAAGAAACAAATTTAGCCGTTACTTTTACTTTTAGCTGTTACTTGCGATGAACAAACTGGCCTTTAGTGTTTGGGTACGATGCCATGTAGAAACCGATTAGGGGTTTGGGTTTAATATAACTGCCATGTCCCTATTAGGTTAGCCCCCTACCAGCTAAGACTGCATCTTCACTTACCATCAAAAACTAACTTAACGAAAGCTAACTTACTTTACTCAAGGGCTAACTTGTAGTGGATAAAAAATAAAAATAAAATTTTGTATGAAAGTTCAATGTAAATGTTGTAATAGCTTAATATCAGAAGCTGTAGCTGTGTGCATTGATTAAGTTTTTCAATTCCCGCGAGAATTCATTAATTTTCTGGGATAAATAGTAGACTGTCCTTCCCCGGGATGCAACCTGTCCCTGTAACAAATTTCATCAAAATTGGTTGAACAGTGGGCTGTGAAAGTGTAGCAGACAGACAGACACACCTTCTCATTTATAATATTAGTATGGATATTGTAGAGATATTTTTTAATGGTCTCATTAATGAATAAATGTGATTTTTCAGGATGCAAGGTCTGTCCCATCCTGCCATTGATGAAATCTGTGAAGATTCAGTACACATAGAAATAGGAGATGTAAAAGAGGACTTGAATATTGATAATGAAATTGCCAATATCAAGAGTTTAAATGTAAATAAAAAGTAAGTGTATAAGAATTTAGTATAATAGTTTTTTTTCATAATGAAAAATGCATCCCCTTGTGTTGTTTTAACAATAATCCCATGCATAAAATATCCATAATTGACTAGACTATATTTGACTATATTTATTGTGTTTGGGCATTTAAATTAGAGATAAATTGATATCTTCTGGCTTAATCGGTGAAAGAATTTTCAAAATAGGTGAAGTAGTTTTTGAGTTTATCAAACAAACAAACAATCAAATCTTTCCTCTTTATAATATAAGTTTAGATATTTTTATTTATGTGCCACCTACTAATGCATTACCAACATCAAATGATTATTAAATAGTGGGTCTTCCAAAAGATGTAATTTCCACATCATCTGTTTTAAGTTGGATAACCATTCTAATTAAACCATTTTAATTTACTAAAATTCTACATCAATGTGAGTAAGTCATATTTTATTAAAATAATAATTGTACGTTTTGACTACACAAGTATGTCTTGGTTGTGTTTGTACAAAACCAATGTACTTTTAAAACTATGTAGCAATACGTTTTATGTTACTATTAACTAACTATACTTTTAGGTCTTAAGAATGCCACCCCTAACATATTATGTATACTTCTACACCTTATCAAATTGTATTTTTTTTAAATATAATTATTGTGAGCAAACAATGCAGCAGACGGGTCACCTGATGTTAAGTGATTACCACCCTGGCACCTTTTGGCAACATTGGCAGCACCAGAGGAACCACCAATGGCTTGCCAGCTTTTGAGAAATTTGTTTATGCGCTCCTACAATACACATCCTTAATTACAGGCGTCAAGCAATAAAGCAGAAGAAGAAGAAGATGCGCGAAAAGCGCCGCGCGGCCCAAGAAGCCAACATGAAACAAGACATGCGGGAATTGAAACAGCGTGGCAAAGAGGAGTCACTGCAGAAACTGCTCACTTCACACCTGCAACTACTTTGCTCTCTTGGCATGATGAGTGAGGTAAATTCAACCTAGCATGTATTTTTACCTAGGTTTCCGATGTTAAGGTTGATTCACATTGGAGCAGTATTTTGAGGCAACAATCACAATGTGATGATTTTGAAAAATCACAGGTATTTCTTTATTTTTAACCGAAATCTCAAATTTAAATTGTCATTGGAGGTTTATATTGATGAATGACAGTACTTTCATCTGTATGAACCTTTGGTTGAATGCCCGAAAACAGATTTTCTTTGTTTTTAACAAAAACATACTTTTATACTTCCATCCCCTGTTTACAGGCCAAGTAACTAACCCTCTTGGAAGCAGAATTTTCAAAAATCGTGAAACTCATATTTCTTTACTACATTTCTATAATGCATTGCAGGGTCGGCAAGTACTACAGTATTACCGACACAGAAGTGCCAGAGCGCCAGATCACCCCAAAGTCACCAGCGTCAAAGTTTATAACACACTGCTGCATGGATTTGCTTCTTTGGTAAATAAATATATTTTGTAGAGAATGTTGACTTGTGTTGAATGCTGACATTATAGCTCCAATGTACTTTTTTGTCTGTAATGTGATTTATTTTGGGACTTTTCTTAACAAAACAAAGAACGTCAGCCCCATAGTTCCCTGTGAGAAACTTGTACCTTATTGTCTATAACTCTATACATTAGTTATACTACTTAATTTAAAATCAAAAGCATTCTGGCTGCCTCTTAAGCAGGGTCACCCAGTATGCTTTGAAACACCCACAACATTTGTATAAAAATCAAACTTATCAGATACTAGTGGGCCCGACAGACGTTGTCCTACCCTGTACCTAGAACCCAATTGTAGTGCGACCTACCAGGTCCAATTGTGAATGTAAACCATCCTGAGACCCACACAAACACACAAAAAAATCCCATCAGTATCGGTTCAGTCATTCTTAAGTATGTCTGAACTGATTCAGATGGGATTTTTATTACAATATATATGGATTCGCGCGTCTTTTCGAATGTACTTGAAAATCTATTTTTTTACAGGGACGATTAGAAAATGTTCACGAATTACTATCATTTATGTCAGAAGACCAAGTGGAGCCCAATGCGCAAACATTTGCAGCAATATTCCAGTGTATTGAGAGAAGTGATTTGATAGATAAGAACTCGGCATTAGATTACTACCACAGACAAATGCAAGAGAAGGTATTCATTTAGTATTTGCTATTTAGTTTTCTCATATCCAATCTTATGTATTGTAATGTGACCCTATTGAATGTTGGTGGTACTACTACTAAAACCTTCGTAGAAGTGTCAACAACAACTTTGTAAAGTTTCAACCCAATGTACAGTCTGTCAAGCTTATCTAACCCGTTGACAGCGTCCCTAGTATCTATTGAAAATAAAATTATAAACAAAAACATAACAGGCATAAAAATCAGTTTTAATTTTGGCCATCAGATCAGATAAGTTTGTCGGACTGTATGATACACATTTGACAGCTCAAACAGTCCCTTGTCTGTTTCCAGGACGGAAGTAAAAATATTACATTTACTTGTGTGCATATGCATGCAAGATTGCATGGTTATGTAATATCAAATTAAACATTTTATTTCAGGGACTAACACTAAACGACTTGTTAGACAAGACTAAATTCCTCCAAAACCAACGTGTAATTGTACTGAAGGCCGTGCGTCGGTTAGATCCACATTTTGAACCCATATACACCCCACCAGTATTAGACTACGACTGTCCCTTGCTTGAGAAGATTAAACTAGATAATGTTGACAATCGTAAGGGGTTGATGATATCACCGGCTAGCGGTTTGCTGAGTCTGGAAGATTTGAGGGTCAAGGGTAAAGAGCAGTTGGCAATGGAGATTGCTGGGGAGATTGAAGTACAAAATATTGCTGTCAAAGATGAAACAACTAAGAATGTGGAGTTATATGTAAGTATCTAACAAATCTTTGTTCTGGTGTGGTCGTCGTCGTGCAGGGTAAGGTGGAGGGCACCAGAGGGCGAGGAAGATCGCCCATGCGATGGACCGACCAAATTAAGTCGGCTGTTGGCGGTTGGCACGAGTGCACCAGGCTGTCGGCCAGCAGGGAGAAGTGGCGGAAACTCGTGAGGCGCATAACATCAGTTGTTATTTTTAAGTACTGACTGATGCTTATGTTTCAAGCTACAAGTATTCTGATTGTTCCATAAAATATTAAAGGTTTTAGGGAAAAAAACGGGTACAACTATAATTTTTTGTGTTTATTGTGTGTCTAATATATAATATAATCTTTAAAAGTTACGCATTTTTACTCTAGAGACTATCAATTTTACTTAAGTGCATAATGTCGACTGTTCCCTTGTCAATTACAAGAAAATTAATAAGTCCTAGGCCTGATTGAACATCCTAGGAATGATCCAAAATTGATCATCAAAAACCAAAGACCTTAGTTTGGTACCTTAATGATTATTGTAGGTACCTTAAACTTAACATATCTTTTTTCCTTATTGTTCTAGAGGGAGAAGTACAATGCAATGGAGAAGGAATGGCGTGACGTCATACACGAGGCGTTTGCGCGCAACATGAGCACGCTAAAGTCGCGAAGCAACGCTTCTCATTCTGCTATTACGCTATATCCCTACTTGAAAGTTCTAGAAGTAAGACATTATATAACCATTATAATATTTTATCTACTCCCATGCTATAAATCCTCTATAACAGGTTCTGAAACAGTTATCTTATTGCCAACATTAAAACACCCAATGTCCTAATAACCATAACATCATCCAAACGGGTGATGTAATGTTGTACTGAATTTCATAACAACACTCCTTTGTGGTTTTTTTCGATCCCCTCTGCGCAAAGGGTTTATAGGCCTATTACACTGCACTTTCCACAGGGCCCTGTGGTAAGGGTGGACGTGGCCGCTATTTAGAGCGTCGCTTATTACACAGCAATAAGGAAAAATTAGGGACCCTTTTTCCCTAAATCTTATTACACTACAGTGATTCAAGTGTAAGGGTCCCTGTGAAAAGTGCAGTGTAATAGGCCTATTACTCAACAGATAGCCACATCTGCTCGATGCGTGGTATCTGTATGAATTACAAAAAAATAACATCTATACGAATTTCAAAAAAAGAACATTGTCATACATGCGCGTTTCACTACCAGAACGCCGCGCGCTGTAAAAAAAAGGTTATTAGAATTTTCCCCGCCTTTTTCTTCGTTTTTTATTGTTTTGTTAAGATAAATATTCCGCTGAGTACATCGGGATCAGGACCTTCCAACATTAAAGAACATCAAGTGAATTTTAATAATTGCACTATACAAAATGTTAATTACTACAACAATAAATAATTCTTTCATTAATACTTAGTTTATTTGTATATACTCAGTAATGGATGATATTAGGTTACTAGGACTGGATGTTTTAATGTTAGCAGTAAGCTAACTATTTCAGAATCTGTTATAGAGGATTCATATTATGAGTGTAGATGTCTTCCATATAAATACAAGGAATTCAACCAGCCGCGCACCCGACCCGGCCCGCGCCCGCTCCCTGTGTGTTTTGCGCCTTAGAGTAAGATATGTGTATTATCAGTTCGCACCATTATAGCACTATTAAACAGTGGCATGTGGCATTGTGGAGGAGTGGTGTGACGTCATTCATGAGGCTCATACGCCGCGAAGCAATGCTTCACATGGCTTTTACGCTGTGATAATTTTAAGTTTGGTAACCATTTTGAAGGATCGATTAAAGTACAAAAGTGTGTTAAATTTCAGCACAAGGACATACTAAGCCGCTTGACGCTTGACAAATATAGTTCCACAAACTTATTTGACCCGGTGACAGCGTCACTAGTAGATATGGGAAATAATAAAAAAAAAACTTGTTATGTTTTTAAAATATTAAGCATAAAAATTAGTTCCAATTTTGGTCACCGGGTCACATAAGTATGACGGACTATGCAAAGAGTCTGAGCTCAGTACCTAATACTATCATTTTCCATTTCTCATCCAGTCCTCTAAGAAGTCGATCAGAGCAAGGAGTGTTATTCATTTAAAATTCATTGTCATTGTAAATAGAATTATTCGTATTTTCATGCAATCTTCAAAATATGAATTATTTCAGGTTGATCAGTTTGTGGAGCTGACAATGAGTGAAATCACCAAACTAGTAGATGGAAGTGAGACGTACAGTCCGACACTGAAGTTACTACAGAGGGACTTGGGAACAAAAGTTTATAATAAGTATGTTTTGTGGTTTTAACTGTCGTAAAACTTATCATCAGAAATGTAAAGATGTCATGTCATTCATAGCTTCACACATTGCATAGTCCATATTAATGTAAAGCGAACGCGTGTCTGTGTGTCTTTTAACTTTTCTCGGCCTATCGCGGTTTACCCGATTTTGGCGTTTACAGAGATAGCTTCCATTGCCGAAGTGGCCCATAGGCTAGGCTTTAGGTATCCAGAAAAATAAGAGCTTCTAAAATGTGGAAAATCAATGCAGATGATGAGAGATCGGTCACCATCTAGTGTAAAAATGTATAAAATTAATTTCATCTGAACTTAATTCTTTTTGTAATAAAGTTGATTTGGCTATGACTGTTTTTATACATGTATTCACATTTTTCTATTACCCACTGGCCTAAATCACCTACAACATTTTACATTATTTCAGATATCAAATAGAACAGTATCGACGTAACGGCGTTCTAGAAAAGATAGAACAAATATACGAAAAATATTGCAAGTGGTATCTAGAAAGGCACCCATTGGATGATACAAATAGACCTTATAATGGCAGACAAGCGTGGCAGTTACTAGTGCACCAGAACAGAGACGGAGCTAGCCTGGTAAGGGATAATAAACTTTATTTCTATAATAGTAAAGTTGATTTTACACTAGCATATTTTTTTTTTAGCTTCACTGACCTTCGCTTGCGTGTTAAGCGACGTTGAACTTTATTGCATGAATTCAAAGATACCTTTACAAATGTACTAATTTAATTAACTTTGATATTTTCCGAATACTTGTTGGGTAGGCAATATTGTACTCTATTATACAGAGATAAAGTTCCTTTTACGATAATCTTTTTGAACTTCTTACAGAATGTTGAAGAGGAGCCTTGGCCAGTTGAAATACGACAGAACATTGGGAAATTCCTTTACAACATCATTTTGAATGATTTAAAGATTGACGTCAACATGTTCAAACCGAAAGCTAAAGTGTGAGTTGTTAACGATACTTTAAAATAAATTAATAAAAATAATAATTAATTAATTGTCTTTAAAAGTTTTACGATTTTCTTAATGCACCTAAGTCCTGAAAAGAACCTAAATTTTTTCCAAATTTAGGAATTTTCTAGGATTATGAATAATGCAGTCTTTTTTATTAACATCTTTATTTCAACCCATTGGCGGTCAGCACTAGTCTCTGCTCGGAATGACAAGGGATTCACCCGCGTGGTTTTTTAAAATTCATTTTTAGCCTGTGTACTTCCCGGGGATGCAACCTATCTTTGTACCATGTTTCGTCAAAATCTGCTGAAAAGATGGGCCGTGGTAGTGTAGCAGACAGACAGACAGACATACTTACGCATTACATTTTGTTTCATTTGTAAAAACTGAAATAATAAAATATAACTAGCTACTCAGACTTCGAACTATTAAATGTTGAATGATAAAGGTAGAAATTAACTGATATATGTACCTATGTAGTTGGTATATCTAACTAGTTTCGAAAATTGTGTTACTGCCCGGGCGGCATGCACTTTGCACCGTGACGCGTCACTCGAACAACTTCATAAATAAATGGCGTTCACAGTATTCGGAGCCAGGGTAGGCATTTGTTAGGTAAATATCTATTTTTAGGCAGGACATGATCAAAAATAAGCAATGAGCTCTTTAGCTTCTAGGGTAAGCAATGCCTCTATTTCGTGCACGCCAATGGCCCAGACAGGTTCGAAAATAGACAAGCATACTCTAACAAAAATCTTTGGTTTATAATGAATAACACTTTTAATTAATAACGACAGTTTAAAAAATAGAAACTGACTGACAGATCAAAGTACCGTTCAAACGTCGCGGTTCATAAACTTGAGATTTGTTATGAAAATTATGCTTAAAACCCCTATAACCTACATACAGGAAGAAGCTTCCAGCGGTATACAAGGTTCACCGTCCATGGGGCAGACTAGTTCGGCTAGAACTGAAACCGCACCCGGCGCTGAGTCGGTTGTGGGCGTCGGCCGCGCGCCCACAACTCAAGATGCGCGCCGCTCTAGCGCCCACGAGAGCGCCGCCCGCGCCCTGGCTCACGCCCACGGCCAATGGCGCTTACCTGCTCACCGATACTCCTTTAGTCAGGTATAATGCCAGCCCGAAACCTACCAAACCTCAAACTTATGATAATACTAGATGATACCAGCTACTTCGTCCGCGTGGATTGAGGTTTTTTAGTTCCCGCGGGAACTCTTTCTATGTCTATGTGTTATCCAGACTATAATCCGTCATTGTGCCAAGTTTTATCCAGATCCGTGCAGCTATCCTGGCGTTCTGAGTAACTAACATCCATCCATCCATCCATCAATCCAAACTTTCGCATTTATAATATTAGTATAGATTTATTGCTCTTTTCAGTATATTTTGAGGTATTTCATTAATCCAATCCTTTATAACCCAGTCATTTGGTGCTCAAAAAGGGGGTTGTTAAAAAACAGTTTTTGGGCGCCATTTTTTCAATATGGCAGTGCGAGTACGTGGCAGGCAAAGATACGAGATGGCGAAGTGAAAATTTCGGAAAGAGCACGTCGAAATCTATAACATACACCAATTTTCAAAACTCCCGAGAAACTTTCCAGGTAAAACTACCAAATGACTGGGTTATTAATAAAAAAGCAACTTTTCTATAGTATTTCGTTCTCGACACTAATTGTTTCTCCCAGAATGCCGTACTACGTGATGGCTCAGAGCCAGCGGCTATCGGAGGCGCCGCCGGCCACGCTGTACCCAGTGCTGGACAGCCTCAACCAGCTGGGCGAAGTCCCATGGCGCATTAACCAGCCCGTACTGGACCTGCAGATGAGGATATTCAGGCATGAATTAGTTAATTATGCTATAAAATTTTAAAAAAAATGGCAGTCATACGGACTGCCGATAGAAGTGAGAACGAATATTTAAACTTTTCAATTATTTTTTTCTAATAAAAAAAAAAATAATAATAAAAATATTTAAAATATAAACCTTAACACTAAGGCATTCAAGTTTAATTACGAATGCACTATATTTATACCTTTTGTCTTCGTAACTACGCGAATGTTGGTGTTCGCGAGCATGTCGCTGTTCGCGAGCATGTCGGTCACGAGAATCCACAAGTTTACCCCCTACCAAAAAGTGCTCAACGCGGCTAAAGAAGTTTTCACTTCAAAATTCAAAGGTTTTTTATTCAAATAGACTTTTACAAGTGCTTATGAATAGTCAAATTAATCTACCACTGGTTCGGAATGCCGTTCCTACCGAGAAGAACCAGCAAGTATGTTTACATTAATTGCAATAATCTAAAGATACATAAGTAACTGCTGTCCTGAGCATTGCTGGAGCTAGTCAAATTCATGCGCTTTTATCATTTATATAATCTTCAACAGTATAATAAGCTTTTTTCAGGAACATTTTTTAATGGTTATCTTAAACTCGTGTAAGGCAAGTTTATAATAGTTTGTGGAATTTTGTTAAAGAATTGTATGTTCATTCCCATTTGCCATTATAGGCCAGGGGAAGTATGATGAAACTTGATGTGCAGACACCTTCGAGCTGATGAATGAATGAATGAATGAATGAATGACATATTCTTTATTATACACCAAAGACAATATAAATAATCAGAAACAATAAAACAGTAAATACAAATTGGCGGCCTTATCGCTTTTAAGCGATTTCTGCCAGGCAACCAAATCACATAGGAATTAAAACCAGAGAGAGGAATATGGGTGTATAGTAGGAATATGGTAACAGTAACAAAAAAAAACTAGCACCTAACTAACAATATAATATAATTAGATATACACACACACATTAATAAATACCACACATTAATCCATACAATACATATACATACATCTACATATCTATACTAGCTGATGCCCGCGACTTCGTCCACGTGGATTGAGGTTTTTTGGTTCCCGCGGGAATTCTGTAAATGTGTTATTCCAGACTATACTCTATCCCTGTGCCAAATTTCATCCAGATCCGTTCAGCCGTTCTAGAGTTATAAGTGTTTAAACAAACCCGACTTTGTTTTATATATTAAGATGATGCTAGAGTGACTAAACCTGGATATGGACATTCGTCACGTTATAAGGTATCTTTAACTCGATAACAGGTCTGGTGGTGACAAGAAGTTAGACATCCCGCCTCCCTCTTCGGCTTTGGACTCGTCGCAGTGGACGGCCGGCGGTGACCACTCCCCGGCGAATGCGCTGCGGCGACGCGTGGCCATAAACCGCGCACGCGCAGAAATGCACTCGCTGTGGTGCGATGCGCTCTATAAGCTGTCACTTGCCAACCATTACAGGTGAGCCTAGTTGTAGTAACACCGACACAATACTGATATAACCTATGAAATTGTAATGTTTTGTATTCAAATTTCAAACTAGCTTTTGCTCGCAGCATCGCTAAAAATCGTTAAAATCGATTTACATACTAATTTCATACCTCTGTTTTACACCTCTAGGGATAGAATTTTCTTTCTTAGCGTATGCCTACGTTATAAAAGCTCTCTGTATGCCAAATTTCAGCCCGATACATCCATTGATTTGAGCTGTGTATTGATAGATCAGTCAGTCACCTTTTCATTTTATATGTATATGTAGATGAACTTGCTGGACGATGCAAAAACTACCACTGGTTCAGAATGCTGAGTTTCTTGCCGGCTCGTCTCAGTACAATCTTTTTTCCGAACCGATGGTAAAGTCAAAACATGAAGTAACATAAGAGACACCTGTATGAAACTAAAGCTAAAACTTATTTATTACATGTAGGATAAATAAGTTTGAGCTAAATTGTTGTAATTTCCAGGGACTGTATATTCTGGCTACCGCATAACATGGACTTTCGCGGCCGCGTATACGCCGTGGGTCCGCACGTTTCTGTTTTGGGCGCGGACGCGGCGCGCGCCTTACTGCAGCTCGCGAAACAACGGCCGCTGGGCCCGCGCGGCCTCAGCTGGCTCAAACTGCACGCTGTCAACCTCACTGGCACCAAGAAGAGGAGCACCGTTGCCGAGAGGTGACGAACTAAAGTCTATGATGATCCAAGGTCCCTAATAGTGTATTTTTTTGATTTTTTCGCGGTAATTTTTACTTATACTTATGAGTGAGGACATTAAGTTAGAGACATTAATGAACGGGCAGATGAATAGCGTCAGTTTTTATACTGTTCACATATGTACTGCGCATACTTTAATACTATACAAGAAAGAGCCTTCCAAGTTATAAACTCGCCGGCATATTTAGCGGAACATAAAAAAAAGGTCCATAATTAAAAAAATACGGTTTTATTTTAAAATCTACTTACTACACTTCTAGAGTTTAGTTCATTTTTGATAACCATAACACGTCTTTGAGCGGCTATTAGTAGTCAGCGCCCCATGCGCATGCGTACAGACTTTCACTATCGTCATCAGATGAGAGCCCTACTAGACCCACCTAATACTGAATCCTTCCGGCCTTCCTGGCTATAGTTACCAAAAGTGCAGCTATCTCTTAGTCTATATATTTTTAGATTTTTTTCTCATATAGAGCAAAAATATTCATGAGTAATAGTTGCCGAACTTATTATTTGATATTACGCAAGTGCGTATAGTGCGAAGTGAATTATTGCTTCCGTGCGCCGTGGATTAAAGAACCTCAGACGATTGTAGACTGACTTATGAGTAAGACTTGTGTAAGACTTTCAACTTACTACTTGTGACTGACTTTCAAAGCCAGGGCTCGCGTAGAGTATACTAGCTGATGGCCGCGACTTTGTCCCCGTGGATTGAGGTATTTTGGTTCTCACGGGAACTCCTTAATTTACCGGGATAAAAATTAGCCTATGTGTTATTCGACTATAATCTATCTATATGCCAAATTTCATCCAGATCCGTTCAGCCGTTCAGGCGTGATTGAGTAACAAACATCCTTTCATCTGTACATCCATCTAAACTTTCACATTTATAATATTAGTATAGGCTATCCAGCTTCGATGCACATTCGTTGTCACATCCATCATCATTCTGGAACATTCTTGAGATAATTAAAATGTCTTCACATTAACTTGTAGGCAATGTGTTCTCTAACATTCAGCAATTCTGATAAAATCTCTCGTAAACAATCTAGGTAGGTGACTAAGGCACTGATCTATAATAGGCATGATGACAGTATCCAAGAATCAATGAAATTATGAATTTATCTAATGAAATAGGATTCATGGATTATAAAAAACTTATTTATTTTTCAATTTCGAGTGAGATTGTTATTTATTTTGATAAAATAAAACTATAAAATACTGCAATCCGCCATATTGTATAAAACACCACTGAAGCGAATGACGTCACAATTGTTTTCGAGCTTTGACAATCGGCAAGCAATCTCTATAAGTACAGGTGTTTTAAATGTTTATCAAGTATTTTCGTGTTTTTTGTTTCCCAAAGATCATTTCCATAATGTAGTTTTGTTTTATCGAATCCAAAATCAAGAAATTAAAAATCGTTAGCCAGGGATCAAGGATTTACCAAAGCTACTAGCTCTAATTTGTTAATGCTGGGTGAGTATCTTGCATCAAACAAAGACTTTTGTTCAGCAGAATTTCGTAACGTCAAAACTTCCATGTAAATACAATAATAACATAATAATTTATAGGTCCTAAACCCGTAAAATCTGCTATTTTATATACTAAACACTTCATGATAGTTATTAGAGGTTATGTTAATGAATTATTAATTTTTTAAAACTATATAATTATGAGCGGCGATTGCCTAGTAACTATGACGTCTGCCTCCTATTCGGTGCGTCTGGGGTTCGATTCTTGGCACGCATCTCTAACTTTTTGCAGTTATTTGTGCTCTATGCTAAATAGCATCACTACATAGTATCTAAGCATAGTATAAAATAAAGTCGCTTCCCGCTGTCTGAACCTATGTATGCTTAGATCTTTAAAACTACGCATCGGATTTTGATGCGGTTTTTCTAATAGATAGAGTGATTCAAGAGGAAGATTTAAATGTACTTTTTATCCCGGAAAATTAAGGAGTTCCCACGGGAACCAAAAAACCTCAAACCACGCGGACGGAGTCGCGGGCATCAGCTAGTATTATGAAGCAAAAACTTACGTCAAGTGATCTTCGCAGACATAAATAAGTAGTAGAATTTAGCCCTATAGCTGTAGGATCTCGCCGTGCAAGATTAAGCCACTTAGATCGCATTGTTTTTTTAAGTGGGGCGTGAATAAATAACTTGTTTGGAGTTAATTTTTATGTGAAAACAATGGGGGACCGCACACGACTTACACACTTTAGAATTCATGTTATTCACACAAAATATCTAAATTGTTGTACGAAGACTTATTGTTTACTGCACACAGTACATTAGAGTACATTGGTAAAAACAATAGTGACGTCACAAACGACGCCATGATACCCGCGAATGTTTTGGCGTGATTTTTAAAATTTAAATTTCAAATGCCAATTTTATCTACTAAACCTTATTGTTCTGCTGAAATAAGATATTTTTTCGAAATAGTAGATACTTCCGAACATAATCTGACCATTTTTCAAAATCAGTCATCATGCCTATTGCTAGGTTTGGTTCTCGAATGCTCTCTTAATTGGCTTGTATAGTTTTGAAGTTACGACAGTTCACAATAAAGATTATGCGTACACATTTTATCAGCTCTTTATTGACAGATGACAAATGCCTTGGGTCTCATTTATCTTAACGGTTTTTCTTCAATTCTTTGATATCAAAATGCCAATAGCAAATATTTTTCTTTGTCAATAGATTGGCGTACGCAGACAACATCATAGACCAGATCCTGGACTCTGCAGACAACCCTCTGGATGGACAAGGCTGGTGGAAGAAGTCAGAGGAACCATGGCAGACGCTCGCCTGTTGCATGGAAATCGCTAACGCCATGCGATCGCCTAACCCTGAAGGTATGTACACCCTTATAGATGTACTTTCCAAGGAGATATCCGATGGAGACTTCTGGACCAAGCAACGCTGCGGGCTGACAGGGGCGTGAGGGGGGTATTTCCAAGCGGGTAAAATTTTCGAAAAAAACTCAAATCTTTTTTATTCAAATAGACTTTGACAGAGGATACAATTAGTACAGTAATTTTACTTTATTTTAGAATACAGTCTGTAACAGAATTAGCCAATCCCAGCCCGAAGGTGTCAATCGATTCGTTATTATCGTTATCTATATGACGAATGTTATATCCAAAACAAGTTCGG
This sequence comes from Erebia palarica, assembly GCA_964035005.1. Taxonomy (NCBI): domain Eukaryota; kingdom Metazoa; phylum Arthropoda; class Insecta; order Lepidoptera; family Nymphalidae; genus Erebia; species Erebia palarica. The sequence continues at coordinate 34,378,434 of OZ035983.1, forward strand.
GTTTCAGATTTTTTTCCGTAGTTGGTTTACAGTTTTTTTTGTGTTTTTTAAACTGTGCTTAGATAACTTTAATTAAGTAAATAAACTTAAGTGTGAAGTGACAGTGAAGGGTGCTGCGGCCAGCAGGCGCCAGGCGACAACCTAAAAAGCAACCTAGGAGGGTCACAATTTATTCACCACTTTCACAAACACACATCAAACATACACACCACCGGGGAGGTGGGGCTTGGGCCCTCTTGGGCTGTTAAGAGCCTGATGGGACTCGGAAGGTATGTGTATAGCTGTATATATAAGTTCAGTTTTAGTGTATTATTTAGTTCACCTACCCCAGTCACTGCTGAGTACCAACATTTAGAGGCCCCTGACCCAGTGACCTTTGACCTATTAGCAGCTTTAGAAGCAGGGGCTTCTAAGGTCAAGGGTTTGTCCTCACTGGGCAGGCTTGCAGTCATAACAATTGGCTAATTGACAATTTTCGGAAATATACTTAAAAATGTATGTGGATTCATTTTAAACCTTTTACAATTATCTTTTTCTCAAAAAAATCGTTATTTATTAGAAAAAAATACATTTTAAAACATACAAGACGTGTGTGGAAATACTATAGATAATAATTTATTAATATCCTGACAAGTTGTATAAACACATTCCTACAAAATTTAATCTGCCAAGACCCGGAATTTCAATCGGATAAATCTGCAATATTACTTTGTGAGTCTTCACTTTGATGTTAGTATTGAGAATAAATCAACTAAGACTGAAGAATAAATCTCTAAACTAACATTTTCTTCATAAAATATGACATAAAATTGAAATAAATTATATTTCTGTCACTTTACAGCAGCACTTTCTTAGGTCTTAAACACGAGACCTAAGTACTAATATATATACCTTGTGTATTTCGGTACTTACATGCAAGTTTTATTATATACGAAACTCGGCAGAGCAAATGTTAGGATTAGAAATTTGCAACCTAAATGAATCGACTTTAAGCATGTTTGCACTATCAGCTATCGTGAAACCTTTCACAAGCTCAAATTGAAATATTTTATGTTTATTTTCTCAATAAAACGAACACGATTTAAAGGTATAGCACACGACCTCACAGTGACGTTTGTTTGAGATAACAAGTGAAATTAATTTAACGAATTAAAAAATACGACTGCCCTGCCATATTATTTTTGGAGTTTACCTCCATAAGAAGCGATTTGCATATGTAGCCTTTGGAATCTTATTCACTTTTTTATAAATGTTTTTTTTGTGAATCACTAAATATTGAACTATAGTGTTATATATTTTTGGAATCTACTCATCATTTTCTAGATGATGATTATATAGTTAATCTTATTTTCGATTTATTTTTTTCAATTTTGGTCTTTGGCCATGGTCACCCCATCAATTTATTTAAAAATTTTACTAGCCTATGTCACCCGGAATAAGCTAGGGATTCTAACGATACCTCATTTATCAAAATCGGTTCAGGCGTATAGAAGTTATGGTGGAATATACAAACTCACATGCATACATACATGCATACATACATACATACATACATACATGAACCCTGAAAACAATATACTCCTTTTTTCAGGTAGCCGTATAAAAAGTAGGTCTACTCTATGGTTTGAGATGTGAGCTGTGACGTCACACGATGCTAAATCGATGGCGCCCGCGTTTCGGGTCTTGCAATCCACAGATAAAAAAACCCAAATTTATTTTGCAAAAATAAAATATTAACAATTTAATTTAATGCAAAAAACTGTAGATTAATAATTGTTAACCTTTGAACTACCCGAACATATTTTATCGTTACAGCTGTCAAGTAGTCAATGAATGGCCAATGCTTTTTGTCCGCAGAGTACATGTGCGGTTTCCCCGTACACCAGGACGGGTCGTGCAACGGTCTGCAGCACTACGCGGCGCTGGGCGGCGACGCGGTCGGCGCGGCCGCGGTCAACCTCGCGCCGCGCGGCGAACCGCAGGATGTGTACAGCGAAGTCGCTGCTCTGGTAAGGACCTTCGAACCAACAGTGAATAGGCATCTTCTAGGCAAGCGTGCTTTTTTTTTATCCATTACAAGTTATAGGCCTATTACACTGCACTTTTTACAGGGCGTGGCTGATATTTAGAGCGTCGCTTATTACACAGCAATAAGGACCAATTTAGGGACCCTTCCTTCCTAAATCTTGTTACACTACACTGATTCAAGCGCAAGGGTCCCTGTGAAATGTGCAGTGTAATAGGCCTATTAGCCCTTGACTGCAATCTCACCTGATGATGCAGTCTAAGATGGTAGCGGGCTGACCTGTTAGGGGCATGGCAGTTATATTAAACCCATACCCCTATTCGGTTTTTACACGGCATCGTACCGGAACGCTAAATCGCTTGGCGGCACGTCTTCGCCGGTAGGGAGGTAAATAGCCACGGCTGAACCAGGCCAGACCAAGGAAAATTCAGAAATTATAAATTCACAAATTAACCCCGCAGGGGATCGAACCCGGTACGCACGTTAAGACAACAGCGCTCAAAACTGCGCCTCGGAAGTCCTTAAACGGAGGTGCTCCACCTTAGCCTGCAAGCAAGTCTGATTGCAGCCAAGCGCCTACATATTGGAAACAGAAAGGAACTAACATTTTTAGAAATTATCATTTGTATTGTCTAGTTACTAGACAATTTCCGTGTCCATATTCCGGCCTGGGCTAATGTACTAGACTCTGGTACATTAGCCCAGGCCGGAAATAAAGCAATTCACGGCTGAGTATTAATTGAAAGACGAGGCGAAGTCAAAGCCTTTTTAAGTAAACGTAGCTTTGAATTACTATTTCAGCCGAGACTTTTCTCTAATTTGCGAGAAAACCATAAACATAATTTTGTTAAGAAAGCAATTATTCTACATTGTCGATAGATGGCGTTGATTCTCCTTAACTTACGCTAAAAACCTTGTGTCGCAAGGAAATTATGTGTATTGTTTATTCGAGTATTAGCAGTCAGAAAAGAGCCCATGCACGTATTGGTTTTTTTTTAAATAATGAAGCAACTTCCGAGCAAGTAGGAGAAAATTACATTACATGCTCCAGAAGCATAGAAGATTGCCCAGGTTGTCGAGGGAATCTTGAAATTAAATTAACTGGGACGTATGGAGTTAAATGCAGTGCTTTTTTATGTGTCACCATACGTTAGCTTTGCATTCAACTCGCGCGCGAACTGTAGTCTGTCCGTATGTCACTGCAGCTAATTTGTTCCCAGGTGGAAAGTATGCGGGTCCGCGACGCGGCGGCTGGCGTGCCCGCTGCTATAGTGCTGGAGAACTTTGTGCGGCGGAAGGTCATCAAGCAGACGGTCATGACCACTGTGTATGGCGTCACCAAGTTTGGCGCAAGACTGCAGATCGCCAAGCAACTAAAAGGTAATCTATAGTTTGTTGAAAACTTCTTTAGCCGCGTTGAGCACTTTTTGGTTAGGGGGTAAAAATTGTGGAAACGTTTGACCGACACCTCACGTTGTTACAAAAGCAAAAGGTCTTAAATATGAATATAGTACATTCGTAATTCAACTTTAATGCCTTAGTTTTAGGATGTTCACTTTACAACTCGAAATGGTTGCATTTTCAATGTTTCATATTTGTGGTGTCATTCCCGTTTTTCTCGAGTATTATTATGATATTACACATAAAACTGTATTGTTATTGTTAAGGAATGCATTTTGAATATTAACAAAAGTTGGTTTACTTCTTTATTTTTCAAAAGTAAAATTATGAACTTATGCAAGTAATGTGAACTTAAGCACCCTACCGGCAAAGACGTGCCGCCAAGCGATTCAGCGTTCCGGTGTAGAAACCGTTTAGGGGTATGGGTTTAATATAACTGTCATGCCCCTAATAGGGTTGCCCGTTACCATCTTCACTAACCATGTGGTGAGATTGCAGTGGATAAAAAAAAACATTGAAAAATGTATACCTAGTTCTTTTTAATTCATTTAGTATCATCGTTTTCCTTAGATATCGATGACTTCCCCAAGGACCAAGTATGGCCATGCTCCCAATACCTAACGGCGCGAACATTTGACTCGCTGCGGGAAATGTTCTCCTCCACGAAGCTTATCCAGGACTGGTTTACCGACTGCGCCAAGTAAGAATATATTGCAGATTTATTTATTACATAATTATATTAAGTTCGCACTTTGTCACGTATTATAAATAATCAGTTTAGGTAGCACTATACGCTAATTACAAGGTTTTCCCCCACTCCAATGTACCTAATTTCTTAGTATATAAGGTTAGGATTAATCTGTAAATACATGCCATTTTAACACAGAGTCCTGTGTGTATCAATTCTGCTGGAACTCGCAAAAACTTACACGCAATCCGCAACAAAATTAATATTTTTTTTGGGTACATACGTCGCTCAATAAGAAAGCAATTAATTCTGTAATAAATTGCTTATTTCACGTAGACTTATAGCTCTAAAGTGCTATGTTAAGATTAGCGGTTCAAGGTCAACTTAAATTAACATAAATTAAAAAAAAAAAGAGTTAAAATAAAAGGGATTCCGATAGGAACATAGATTTTCTCATTAAACTTGACGGTAGTTGCAACATATTACGATTAAAGCCTATATCGACGACTCTCATTTCCCTAATTAATAAATTCAGAAAAATGGCCAAATATTGTTTTAGATGACTAATTGTTTTATTTTTTTAATGACCAACAAGCTGGGCAATAAAACAAAAATAATAATCTAGTAAGTCCACCACCACCACCAGTACAGCCTATTAACGTCCCACTGCTGGGCACAGGCCTCTACTCACATAGGAGTGAGGGAATTAGAGTTTAGACCCACCACGCTGCTCCAATGTGGGTTGGCAGGCTCTAGTAAGTCACACCCACTTAAATATCATTCTCCGTATACAGAGTGATATCAGGTGTTTGCGGCGAGAGCGTGGAGTGGGTGACTCCACTAGGGTTGCCAGTGCTGCAGCCGTACTATCGGCGCGGGTCGCCTAGCAACGCCGCGCAACACTCACCCGCTGCGCCTGTGGACCTGCACCAGTGTGTGACAACCCTATTTTTTAATTCTACTACAAGTTATAGGCCTATTACACTGCACTTTTAACAGGGACCCTTACACTTGAATCAGTGCAGTGTAATAAGAGTTAGGGAGAAAGGGTACCTAAATTAGTCCTTATTTAATATCTTCCTTATGTAATAAGCGACGCCACGCCCACCCTTACCACAGGGCCCTGTAAAAAGTGCTGTATAATAGGCCTATTAACCCTTGACTGCGATCTCACCTGAAAGATGTGCAATCCAAGATGGTAGCGGGCTAACCTGTTAAGGGTATGGCAGTTATATTAAACCTATACTTCTAGTCGGTTCCTACACAGTATCGTACCGGAACCCTTATCGCTTGGCGGTACTACTTTGCTGGTAGGGTGGTAACTAGCCACGGCTGAAGCCTCCCACAAGGCCAGACCGTAGGAAAATTCAGAAATTAAAATCGAACCCGCGACCTCTCCCACGTTAAGACAACAGCGCTCAACACTGCGGCCAGGGAGCTCGTCAAAAATGTATCTTGCTTATCTCAAACCAAATCATACTCGTGTGTCAATCGTCGAGGATTTATTTCATGTGACCAAAACTACCACCACCAAACCAAATAAAATAATCAAATCATCACTACCCATAAAATAAAGCATTACCGCGAATATGACTACACTCCCGGTTCAGTATAAACTATCTCTAGTTTACCAGCCGAGTGACTACTTCAAAATCGCAGTCGAAAACAATGCCGCCCATAATGTTAGTAAGTCCACTTGTAATTTTTCACGTAAGGGGCGTGCGTAACTTTTAACTTTTTAGAATTTAACGCATAATTTTCCGGTAGATTGTAATCTGATAGGTATTTAAACCCGACAAAACCTAAGTACCCGGCCTGCGGCCGGGCACTACTTGATTATTTATGTCGAACCCTAACCTAACCTACAAGAAAGAGACAAGAAAACGTAAATAAAATGAATATTTCAAAAATTGACACTCAGAACATTGAACAGATTAAAATCTTTCGACAGTTTAGAATTTCGCGAGTTAGATTATAATCTAACGGTTTTTACAATCTTACGGTGACATATACGTTTTAATATTAAACTCCCGGGAGACATTATTGGAGATGTCTCTCAAGAAGTTCAAAGTTTTTGTAAACGCAAACGAAGTGAAAAGTCCCATTATAAAATGGAAAGGATTATTTAAATGATAAAAACCATGGGAATTAATTGTTCCAGCGGCTAATTAATCTAATTGATACCTAATTATAGTTCTAATAAATTTACGATGTTTGTGAAATGGTGATGATAAAAAAAGAAATCATCTGAGTTTGTTGTGGGCTCTTCTCAGACCGGTGTGCTTAGCATGCGCACAACGAGATTATCTCGCGACGAGAGAGAGAGAGAGAGGTGTTGTCGTTGCCGGCAAATTTTTGCACATGCACAAAATGTGGTATATTACTAGAAAAAAATAGTCGACGTTCGTAGAGAAAAATACCATAGTTAAGAAATATTACTTTTATGTCTACTTTTGACGTAACGAGACAAGTAACCATGTTAGCTTCAGTAGACAGATAAAGATAATGGGTAGACATAATTTTACTCGTAGTGCGCATGCTAGCCATACAGGGCTTGGAACCCTCGTAGCTTTAGTTTTAAGATATCGTCGTTAATTATCACTACGTCTTATCACGTCTTATACTTTGTATACTTGAATTTCATAAAGTGTACTGTGCAGGTACCAATTTTGAATAACATATTGACTTCGACTTTGACTCTGATCCGTTTACTTATTACGGCGTGATCGAAGAACTTACATGAAATAAACAGTATCAGGATTTTTGAAATAATGATTTATTGTGTTAATTTTATCAGTAAATAGTAATTAATAAATAAGCCACTACCAGAGTTGGGCACTTCTAAAAATTAAATTAGTAAGACGTTATAGCTGGAAGCAAAGCTATTACCAGCTTTAACAGATTCGAAACCGTGACTCTATATAGAGCTAATATTCATTTTGCTATAGCAGAGGGGTCTAATAAAAGCGCGATTTCAAGTACGACAGCGCCATCTAGTAAAGGAGGCCATACACGCAAGGGTTTACATGATGGTTTTAGCCGTACATGCATAACCGACAGGTATACCCGAGTTTCATATTACAAATACACGTTAGGGTTTGCATGCACAGTTTTGCCATAAACTCTCAGTTGGAGCTACGTAACGATCTGTGTAGGACAGTTTTAAGTACTGTGTACGGTATACCAAACTTATCAATGGACGACGACGATGTGATAGCTATACTTGGCTTAACACTTGTTCTACAGAACAGAAAAAGAAAAAGGGATCGCACTGAATGGTGTAAACGCTGGTTATTGAAAAGAAAGCAATTCTCTCATGTAAATTTAATAAATGAATTGAGATTTACACCAACAGACTACAAAAATTATTTACGAATGGATGAAAAACTTTATTTGAAACTGTTATCATTGATAACTCCGTTTATACAAAGGCAAGATACTGTTATGAGGAAAGCAATATCAGCACATGAGAGACTAGCAGTAACATTAAGATTTCTTGCAACAGGAAGAACATATGAGTGTCTTAAATATTCTGCTATTATATCACCTCAGGCTTTGGGCCGAATAATACCAGAAACATGTGATGCCATTTATGAAGCTCTGAAAGGGGACTACCTACAGGTGAGTTAATAATTAAAACCGAATTCGAATCGTTAGACAACTTTAATACTTAGCTTAATTAACCAATTACATATTTAAATCAATTCTTAATTAAAATTTGAATAAAATGTTGCTGTTGTTGCTTGTGTGTCAAATTCTTCATGTAGTGCTGGTGAGGGCTGACGTTGTGGTGCAGGCGAAGTAGTTTGTTGTGGATTGTTATATTGCTCAATCGGCGATGCGCAGGGCTGACTTTGCGGTGCAGAAGAAATCACGTAACTTTTTTGTTGAGTGTTATATTGTTGAATCGGAGATGCGCAGGGCTGACTTTGCGGTGCAGAAGAAATTACGTAACTTTGTTGTTGAGTGTTATATTGTTGAATCGGAGATGTGCAGGGCTGACTTTGCGGTGCAGAAGAAATCACGTAACTTTGTTGTTGAGTGTTGTATTGTTGTATCTGAGATACGCAGGGTTGAATATGGGGCGCAACAGTAGCGGTGTCAGTATACTGTTGTGTATATTGTTGAACTAGTGAGGGCGACGGACTTGGAGTTCGTGAGAGGCTAGGAGTTGGTGAAGAAATAGAAGTTAAACTTCAACGATTCAGAATTGCTTCGGTATTCAGATTGCCCATCTCGGCATCGAACAGGGTGTCGTTAATTAACTTCTCCGCAATCAAGCGTTGACGCTTATCTAAAGATCTTAATTTCATTGCGATAGATCTTCCCAAAAGATCGTACCGATCTTCTGGTGCTGAAGCAGGAGCAGGACGCTTAAAATGGTCTTTCACGGATAGTAATATATCAGTGGTTAACTGATCTTGCTCTGTCGTTTTCTTTCTTCCCGGTCTAGTAGCAGGTAATTGAGTCTTATTAGGTATCGTAATATCGTCTGTATTCCCTGTACCAGCATTAGCAGCAGCATTTTCTGTAGTATTATCTATGGTATTTTCAGTAGAGTTGTCGGCATCCTATAACAATACAAAATAATATTTATTATTTAGTTTCCAGATTCATCGGATAAATGGAAGGAAATCGCACAAATTTTTGAAGAAAGATGGAATTTTCCTCACTGCTTGGGTGCCATCGACGGAAAACATATTGACATAGTTCCACCTTCTGATAGTGGATCTTACTACTACAATTACAAAGGACGACACAGCATGGTTCTTATGGCAATAGTTGATGCCAAATACCGATTTCTATTAGCAGATTTTGGTACAAATGGAAGAGTTTCTGACGGAGGTGTTTTACTGAATACAACGTTTTTTGAAAAACTACAGATGTAACATTTAAATATTCCAAACTCCGAACCGATTCAACACAGTTCAAAGTGTTTGCCATATGTATTTGTTGCTGATGATGCATTCCCGTTGAGACCTGACATGCTGAAACCATATCGACAAGCGGATTTGAGCAGCTATGAAAAAAAAAATTTTAATTATAGATTATCTCGCGCAAGGAGAATAGTTGAAAATGCTTTTGGTATACTGGCATCAAGATTTCGCATTTACCATACACAAATTAATTTAGAACCAAACAATATAGAAAAAGTGGTGATGGCTACATGCGTTTTGCACAACTTTCTAATGGAGCACGCTCCTAATTCATATAAAATGTAGATGGTGGAACTATTGTTACCACAGGCTACGATACCACACGTTCAAACATAGAAAATTTACGTGTACAAAATCGAGGAAATGTCCTGAATGATGCAAAAAAAGTCAGAGTAGAATACCAAACTTACTTTGTTAATGAAGGCAAAGTACCTTGGCAGGACAGTTACATTGAAATGTGATATATTTCTTTTATTTTTATGTAGTGATATTGTTTGATGAATAAATGCAACGTCACCGCTTAAGCGTTGTTTATCTTATTCGATCTATGTACCTACATTTTGTAAGTCTATGAACTTCGTTGCAAAAAAAAACATAGGAAGGTATAGATAACGACCACACATCAAGCATAGCAAGTTCGAGGGTACCTCACTTATCTCACTGTAACTGAAACGGTATTGATAATGTAATTGTTTGTTAAATTACAACAGAAATAATTGACTAACTTATACTTACATTGGAATCATTCTCATTAGTATCCGAAATGTTAGATCGCGAGCTGCGAGGAACATCTTGATCTCCAATAAAATCGAATAATTCAAAGTACCACAGTGTTGGTTTATAAATGTCATCAGATGATGCTCCCGACTTCACAGATTCATCGTATTTTTTTTTCTCTCGTCTAACGTTACTACGTAACGTATTAATTTTTTTTATCACATCTTCTTTTGTAGCAGTGGGCTCCAATTCCTTGAACTTAGTTATCAATTTCCCGTATGCAACCGATCGTTTGTCTCGGTCGTGATATTCTTTACACTTTACGCGCCAAAGACAAGGTTCCGACTTATACATTTCTATGAATTCTTCTAATATGGCATTGCGCTTGTGACTCGCCATTTCCCGATGCGATGGTGCGCGCGCGCGCCCTTCCACCGTCGCAGATAATAACAAACTGAGAACTGTGCAGGCAAGCTCGCCGGACGCCACACACGCTCGGTTATGCTCGCGCGCAAACGTAACCGAGCGGCAAAAAATATCAATTTTGATATTTGCTTGGTTGCATGTACATGCGCCGATAACTGTACAGTTTTATCACATACACGCTAGGGTTTGCCTGTCGGTTATGCATGTACGGCTAAAACCATCATGCAAACCCTTGCGTGTATGGCCTCCATAAGGTATATAGTAAGGTTAGTATCTAGTAAGGTATACCTCGCTAGATACTAACAGGATAAGTATGGTACTAACACTTTTGGCCGTTTTGTAGTCTGGGCAATAAAATATTAAAGAATTAATTAATTCATTCATCTATTGGCAGGCGTCCATGCACAATGAAGCAGCGCAACGCGTTTCCGCCGAACTTCATACACTCTCTAGATTCGTCGCACATGATGCTAACCGCGCTGCACTGCGAGGCCAGCGCTGTCACCTTCGTCTCTGTGCACGACTGCTTCTGGACCCACCCCGACACTGTGGACCAGATGAACCAGGTTTTTTTTTTAAATCCACTACAAGTTGTTATAAGCATATTAGTTTTATCCTTTTCTAAACTATGAGTATGAAGCATGCGCACTCTCTTGCATCTTTCGGCTCCGTTGCGCGCATCTGTTGTACTGCGTCCTCCTCTATCGCATTAAATAGTACGCGCAATGCTTCTCTGTCATACATCGTTGCTTGCTCCTATTTTTAAATTTAAAAGCCCGACAACTGTTATACATGAAAGGATTTTACAAACTAGCAACGCAATACTAGTGTATTTGTTATAAAATTGCCTTCATTTTAATGTATTTTTCAAGTGTTAAGCATATGAGTGCAATAACTTATTTCAAATTACCTGTTTGTACACGGCAGCCAGGTAATAGGGACCAGAAAAAGGTAGGCAACCTAGCTGTTGCATATTCTGTATGTTGTATGCTTTCCATTGGAATTTCGTTCATTTGGCAAGCAAGTCAGTGAAATTTTAAAAATAAATTATTTTTTAATTTTTATTTATCATAGCCTGGACCATATTTTTTATGGCAACCTTATAGGTATATGTTCAGAAACACATTTTTTTAAATAAATAATTAAAAAAATTAAAAAAAAAGTTAAAAATCTAAATTAATCTAGTTAAGGCGGATGCGCATAGGTCGACTTTCATACATTTTTCTTTTCGATTATTCTTGAAAATAATTTATATATTTTTTTTTTTAATTTGTTTTATCATTTCTTAAGGGCTTTTTATAGACGCAATTTTCATGTCAGGCAAATATTTACATTATTTATAATATAAAAACGGCATTCAAAAAGTGTCAGATTTACGCATGTGTGAGGTGTGAAGCTTACATTCGTCTTGATAGATGTCGCCCGTGTCGCATAAATAATGCGTCAAAAAAAAATTTTAACACCATCTATCTTTATACTGTTAAAGTATATCGCTGTTACATGCTATTAAGTTATATAGGATAAGGGAGGTTGCATGAAGGTTCATATCTAAGCGAGGATTGTGGATTCACGCACGAGACAGATTAATGATTAGGTCGTTGCACGCGCTCGTGGATTCACACAGAGTAGGTACATTATCATAAAGCTCTGTAAAAGTTAACTATTACAATATATATAGTTAGAATATACTCCTTTTTTCAGGCAGTCGTATAAAACTTATCTCATGGATACCGCGAGGTCTCAGTTCGGGGCGATCCACTAGTGTTACGTCATGTTTTGACTCTACCGCCGGTTCGGAAAACAGTTCTGCTGAGAAGAGCCGGCCAGAAACTCAGCAGTCGCTCTTTTTAAAAAACAAGATATTACAATACGTAGGTGTATAAATTAAATACAGTAGTGTAAGTTATTAGTGATGTGCCGGATATCCGTATCCGTATCCCTATCCCGATCCGTATCCGTATCCGCGGATATCGGAGGGAGAAGAAAAAGTAAAGGATACGGATATCCGGCACATCACTAGTATTCATTCTTACTTATGTATAGTTAAGTTAGTAAGAGATTGTAGAACAACTAGTTTTAATGCGTGTCTGATTAAAATAATTTCAATTAGATCAAAATAAATCAAATTTGTACACCACACTGTGGTAGATTACTAGGATCTTCTATTTTTAAGAATAGCTGTGTGCCTACCGTATTTCACAAATAAATAATTTGAGTTTGTTGTTTGTTCGCAGATATGTCGTGAGCAGTTTGTGGCTCTACATTCACAACCGATACTGGAAGACTTATCTGACTTCCTCGTGAAACGATACAGCTACCCTGAAAGGTATGTATTAATTACTGACCATTTCATTATATTACTGACACATTTGGTGGATAAATTGAACGCTTTGGCAGTTTTTCATCACGCATTCGAATGTTGATAAGACGGTGAAAACAAAATAAAAAGAACTTAAATATAAAAAAGACGAATTTTGAGAAACAATAAAAGATGTACACATGCATGATAACAATATATAAATAGAGTATACCTTTTCACCTTTACATATAGAGTTAGTTACCTTTTCACTCAGTGTGTAATTGTTTGTTTTTGTTAAGTCTTTATTGCAAATAAAATACAATAAACAAAGGCGAACTTAATACCCAGACGTATTCTCTTCCAGTTAACCAGTCAAAGTCGTGAACTGTACAGCTATTATTTTTTGTTATTAACGATCTGCGCGCAAGTGTATTTTTACGTGTCATCGCAAAAATGTTTGACGTAAACCATGTTATAAGTCCCACAAACTTACCTGACCCAGTGACAGCTTCGCTAGTAGATATGAAAAGAAATAAAAAAATTAACAGGCTTAAAAATTTGTCCCACTTTTGGCCACCGGGTTAGATCAGTTTGACGGACTGTATAGGGTTTTGACAAGGCGGTTGATTCCAGGTGGACGAAGTCGTGGGCACCATCTAGTAGTTTGATACGTTTTTGTTCTGTTGTAGTGAACTTGAAAATGGCATGATCGGTGCGGCCAACAAAGAGCGGGTCAACTCGTTACTTAAGAAGGTTCCAGAAAAGGGGGACTTCGACATCAAGAGCGTACTCGACTCTGTATACTTTTTCAGTTAGATCCAGAACATTCTATGAAAATGAATACATTTTATGGACTTTGACTGTAAATACAGGGAAATACCAAACTTGTGTCTTTTACACATCTTTATACAATAACTGCCAACTTGCGTCTGTTATTATTTGTGTATGGATTTGATTCGTGTGTAAAAGCTACAAAACCAGCGAGATTCCGCTGGCGGAAAAACGCGCGCGGGTTTCCGCTTTTATGTGTTGTATGGGAAAAATCGCGCGACTTCGTCCGCGTGGACTAAGGGTTTTTGATTCCTGCGGGAACTCTTGAATTTTCCGGGATAAAAGGTAGCCTATGTCCTTCTTCGGGATACAGCCTATCCCTGTACCAAATTTCATAAAAATCGGTTGAACAGATGGGCCGTGAAAGCGTAGCAGACATTTATGCGATATTAGTATGGATTCCACGCGCGTTCTTTAATGCGACCGCGCCTATGTGCTGTTTCTGTGGTATTTCCGCATCTGTTACTGACATTTCGGTAGAACCATCGCAGAATCAAAGCAGTATTTCTGCTTATATTTGTTCCTCATGCGAAAACCCGCGCGGAATTTTAATTTATCTCTAGCTTAAGGATGCAAGTCACTGTATTTTTTAATAATGCTTTTCGTCCATTTTGTGGCTTAAGCTATTACAACTTAATCCTAATTTAGCATGCATCACTAAAGTTAACAAAATTAACTTGTACTTAACAACTTTCGTGATGCGAGCTATGAAAGGACGATATTTTCCTTGACGTCTAGACTGATTGTGTTTGTAAGTTTATATATATAAGATTGTTTTGTTATAACACCAGCCGTTAGGGCTCAGAAGCATAAGAGTCCAAGTTATGTTTTAGATAAAAACTGAAAATCCGCCTTATTAGCGTTTACTTACGGTTCAAATTTGTCTGAGTAACAAAATAAAATACAGATCTTTTCCTTTTGGCTCATTCAATCCAATTATTGCCTTATGGCAACGCTGATAACGTGATTCCTGATTTTCAGTTAATACACCCCTTTTGACTTGCTTTTGGGTCCGGATGGTACAGCGTTGAAGCTTCGATTATTTTTACCCTTTCTCTGTACTAGTTAGCTAGCAATGAAAGAAACAGAATTTAAACCAAAATATGAATAGTTCAAGTATTAGTCTGTGATGATTATCCTAGTGTTACATGAAATAAATTGATACATGGAATATATGTGTTTTATTACACTGTCACTTTCTCATAATTTATAAACATAGAAATAATAATTAGTTACCTACTGTTATACGGAAACTTAAAGCGAGCCTTGTGCCTTACTGCCTTCATGCTTCTCGAATCTAGTCAAGACTTGGCAACACTGGTCTGGGTACTCCATAGGTGTGTAATGGCGGCATACTAATATCATAAATGCGAAAGTGTCTGTCTGCTACGCTTTCCTGGGCCATCTTTTCAGTCGATTTTGACAATTTTTTTTAATATCTCCGCTGAACTTGTCCATAGAAAACTAAAACCCCTCTTTCCCGTTTGAATGAAGTTACAAACCAAAACTGTTGTATAGTCCCACAAACATCCGGTGGGCAAAATTGGAACTAACTTCTATGCCTGTTTAGTATTGTTTTTATTGAAGTGAAAACTTCTTTAGGTGCGTTGAGCGCTTTTTGGTAGGGGGTAAAAATGTGGAATACGCGAGACCGACACCGTTCTTCTTAAGACAAAAGGTCTTAAGCATAATTAGAACATTCGTTTTCGTAGTAATTCGTACACACATTAAACTTCAAATGTATAAGTGCTGTGGAAAGGAGACTGACACCTCGCGTTGTTACGAAGACAAAAGGTCTTAAGAATAAAAATATAGTACATTCGTAATTAAACTTTAATTCCTTAGTTTAAGGTTTATATTTGAAATATTAGAAAAATAATAAAATTAGTTTTTACTTCTATCGGCAGTACCTATGACTGCCATTTTTTATTTTTCATTTAAACTAGCGACCGGGTCAGTTGTGGGACTATAACCTACCCCCTTTTAAACTCAAGGGTTCTTCAAATACTTCAAAAAACATTCATAGAAAAAAAACATTTATTTTTTGGTACAAAATTAGTACATGTCAACAGTGACATGAAATTATTAAATACGACAAGTACAATGTGGACAACATTTAAAATCAACATTTTAAAATTATTATTTTACCTGGTTAATTAAGTTTAACATTATATTAGGTAATATTAACAGAACTATTTTTAGAATTATTTTGGGTATTGGCGCTAGTGCAGTCTACCGATTTTATAATACCATTGAGTAAGTATATAGGGATAACTACCAAGTCTGTCTACTATAATTTTAACTTGATTCAGCTCATGTCTGTCACCGTAAGATTGTAAAAACCGTTAGATTATAATCTAACTCGCGAAATTGCAAACTGTAGAAAGATTACAATTTAACGTATTATTTTCCGAAGATTTTAATCTGATAGGTATATAAATCCGATAAAACCTAAGTGGCCACTACCTCATTATTTATCTCGAACCCTAACCTAACCTACAAGAAAGAGACAAGAAAACGTAAATACAATGAATATTTCAAAAATTGACACTCAGAACATTGAACAGTTCACAATCTTTCTTTCAATCTCAAGGAATGATTAATTAGTTAAATGAATTTAAATTACTACCTACACTTTGGTACGACAGACATGGTAGTCTATGTGATTTATAAATTCGTGTTTTTTTTTCTCTATTATTCTATTGACTAGTCTTATAGGCATAGAATAGGCATGATGACAGTATCCAAGAGTCAATGAAATTGAATTTATGTAATGAAATAGGATTCATGGATTATAAAAAACGTATTTATTTTTCTATTTCGAGTGAGATTGTTATTTATTTTGATAAAATAAAACTATAAAATACAGCAATCCGCCATATTGTATAAAACACCACTGAAGCGAATGACGTCACAATTTATTTCGAGCTTTGACAATCGGCAAACAATCTCTATAAGTACAGGTGTTTTAAATGTTTATCAAGTATTTTTGTATGTTTTTTTGTTTCCTTAAGATCATTTCCATAATCTAGCTTTGTTTTACCGAATCCAAAATCAAGAAATTAAAAATCGTTAGCCACGGATCAAGGATTTACCAAAGCTACTAGCTCTAATTTGCCCAGGATTGATTTGTTGATGCTGGTTGAGTATCTTGCATCAAACAAAGACTTTTGTGTAGCAGAATTTCGCAACGTCAAAACTTCCATGTAAGTACAATAATAACATAATAATATATAGGTCCTTAACCCGTAAAATCTGCTATTTTATATATTAAGCACTTCATGGTACTTAGTTATTAGAGGTTATATTAATTAAATGTTGTTTTTTAAAACTATACCGTATAACTTAATATGAGCGGTGATTGCCTAGTAAATATGAGTCTGCCTCCTATTCGGTGCGTCTGGGGTTCGATTCTTGGCACGCATCTAACTTTTTGCAGTTATTTGTGCTATGAGCAAAACATCATCACTACATAGTATAAAACAAAGTCGCTTCCCGCTGTCTGTCCCTATGTATGCTTAGATCTTTAAAACTACGCATCGGATTTTGATGCGTTTTTTTTAATAGATAGAATGATTCAAGAGGAAGATTTATATGGACTTTTTATCCCGGAAAATTAAGGAGTTCCTGCGGGAATGTCGCGGGCATCAGCTAGTATTAGAGTAAAGCAAAAACTTACGTCAAGTGATCTTCGCAGAAATAAATAGCAGAATTTAGATAAATAACTTGTTTGGAGTTAATTTTGATGTGCTATCACACTGGGGGACCGCACACGACTTACGCACTTTAGAATTCATATTATTCACACAAAATATCTAAATTGTTGTACGAAGACTTATTGTTTACTGCACGCAGTACATTAGAGTACATTGGTAAAAACAGTAGTGACGTCACAAACGACGCCATGACACCCGCGAGCGTTTTGGCGTGATTTTTAAAATTTAAATTTCAAATGCCAATTTTATCTACTAAACCTTATTTTTCTGCTGAAATAAGGTATTTTTTCGATATAGTAGATACTTCCGAACATAATCTGACCATTTTTCAAAATCAGTCATCATGCCTATTGGTAACCAATAAATACTTAATACCTACTAGAATCAGATAGCCCTAAATTCTTTAAAATATTGTTCAAAAGCATTAAATAACACGCCTTTGCACTTTGCATGTGGCTAAGTAACCTAAATAATATGTTTTTTAATACTCTTTTACTGTTTTTAAAATATACATAGATGCGCAAATGTAATATCGGCTTTATTCTTTCCTCTTTAAAAACCTTCAATCACTACAACATAATCAGCTATGCAGCCTCAAAACGGCATCGAGAAATCATTTTGCATATTTTATGCTATATATTTTATAAAAATTGAGATTATTAAAATAATAATTAATATGTGTAGCTAATTATTTTGAAAATATATAAATCGCGCTTTTATTTTTTTACAATAGCAACTATTTAAGAGACAAAAATTAAGACATGCGCGCCAAGTATAACGTTAAATAATGTGAACAGGTTATTCTACAACAGTTAACATCAAATTTAGTTTATTATAAACTATGTTAGTTAAATATAGTGTATTTTTTCCAAAAATCTAGGCATCCATAAAACGTTGATTTGACCTTGCATCTTGATTATCTGCTATTTTAAGCTTAATTTATATTTGGTTAAATCGTCCCATATATTATATTAGTTAACCTTAAAATATAATAGGACTTTCGTGAGTTGCAGTTTCCACGCATAACACGCCAAGAAGATTTAGTATATTGGGCAAAAATATTTTTGGTGTTCAAATATTCTTGGTGAAGACAAAACAGCTCAATGTTTAAAATCACTGCCGAACGTGAACCCGTGAACTGCGGTATGCGGCCTGGCGGTGGGATCGGCTGCGCTTCCGCTCGTCGTACTGCGACTGGCGTCTGATGGGCTGTTGATATAACAATATTTGACATAATTAATACCCACACTATTGTTGAATTGAAATCATACCAATATTATAAATGCGAAAGTGTGTTTGTTTTTAGGTTTGTCCTTGAATCATGCCACAAAAGAGCAACGGACGGACGTGGTGGTGGTGCAAGGGCATAGTTGAGGACATTGAAAGTGACGTAGGGTACTTTTTGTTCCGGATAAATGTTTCCGTGGGAATATATAAAATATTCCACGCGGACGAAAAACGCTAGGTAAATAATTCCAAGACGTGCAATATTTAAATAATAACAGACAATTGTACTGATTAAATTTTCAAAATCCTGAAAGTTTTAATTAATTTATAGGTCGGGAGGGAGACTTTGAACAGGAAATTTTTAATATTTACCTGGGTGAAACATTGTCAAGGTCGACGTCTTGTAAGCATATCCACTGAGGAGCCAGTTCTTCACCTTGAGCCATTTCCAGCGAACCCGTGTAAACCAACAAGTCGTCCATCAACACCTAATTTAATATAATAATAAATCATTAATGAAATAAATGAAAATAAATGAATCATATACAGACTAGAAAATTAAAAATATTGTTACCCCAAATTCTCTGACGCCTCTGGTAGGAGTTTTGCCATAGTTCCAAATTTTTATGCCATATACTGAAACTGGGTTATCAAATACGAAAAATACCCTGCAAAAATAAAGTTTTACTCACACAATTTTAAGTTATCCTAGATATGACAATTGTTTCTTGGTTACATATTTTTAGAACTTTGTTGCGAAGGTGAGTGCGTTAAGGGACGCAAGAAATCTGCAATAATTAATGTGCCTAGTGCCTACCTGTTTAGTGTATGTGGTAAGATCGGCGCAAGCCACGAGTGATGAGCGTGCGATGCACGCGAGTTGTGTCCATCCACAAGACGAGCGGGAGTGCGGACGTCGCGGACTCCGCGTGAACCACGCGATTCCAGTACATTAACGCTCGCTGGCTGGGCGCATACATCTACAATGCAATGTTTAATTAAGGCATTACATGTATTTCGATTTGTTTGTGTATCAGTCAGTGGCGAAACCTCTATAAATGTTAAAAAGCCTGGCTTGCCCAAAACTGTGGCGGTCTTCGCAGTCCGCACATAATCCAATAGATGGCATTACTAGTACGATTCACTCGACCACGAAGAGCCCAACTCACGATTACGAAGCGTTCTCTGAATTACGCTATATATACGACCTCCAAACATGAACGGTCGGACCAGTGGTCCCCGAGCACATCACCCGCTCGGAGGATGATCATCCTTTGTTACGGTCGAGCCATATCACCTGCTCCCGTACATTGGTGACCCCGACGTGATCTTCAAGCCGCCGCCGACGATCACAACAAGCCGACGTGATCTCCAAACCGCCGCCGACGATCAAAAACAAGCCGACGTGACGCCACAGCCCCTGCCGACGCACATCAAGTCGACGTCACGCCCTCACTCGTCAGACTTGAACAACATCGTACATCACAATATAAACCCTGCAGTCATTGCAGCGAGGACAGCATCATCAGTACGCACAGTGGGACACAACAGCATCACAACGCAGCACAGCAGCACAGAAATCCAACGCAGCACGACAAAACTCAACGCAGCACAGCAACCAACACAGCACAGCAACACAACGCAGCAACGCCGACCGATGTTCCGGCACAGCCGCTCACAGAGCCACACGCTCAGCGGCCAGCAATAGTCGATACGCAACAGCATATCAGTACACAGCCCGTCGACGCCAGTACCAGCCGCACAAGTGGGTCACACAGCCTCAGAGTAGTATGAGCCTACAACGCCACCTACCCTGGTTGTTGCACGACGCCACTTCACTGAGTACTTCCCGACGCAGCGCTGGCCTGAATGCTCATCGACGCCACTTCTCTAGATGCTTGCAACGCCGCTCAACTGAATGCTGACGCCCTCCAGACTCGAAGGGGAGTGATGTGGCGGTCTTCGCAGTCCGCACATAATCCAATAGATGGCATTACTAGTACGATTCACTCGACCACGAAGAGCCCAACTCACGATTACGAAGCGTTCTCTGAATTACGCTATATATACGACCTCCAACGATGAACGGTTGGACCAGTGGTCCCCGAGCACAACACCCGCTCGGACGATGATCATCCTTTGTTACGGTCGAGCCATATCACCTGCTCCCGTACAAAACAAACACCCAAACATACAAACTCAGTTTAAATTTCGCGCGTTCTACAATCTGTCATTTCAATTACTGCTAAGCCGAGCGCTTGCGAACGTTTTACGAACAACCTAGTTGAGTGAGTGAGAGGTGCTGTGGCTTTGATATCCATACATATTGTCTGTATAATCCGCTATAGATTCCTATAAATATTCCTATAATATATTTCTATTGCTGTAATATGCTTGGATTATCTAATACGTCTGATTTAAGAAGTCGCACGCTGCCTTTAGGGGAATCGTGATACGGACTAAACCTTCATAATTTAGTCGTTTGCTTTTTTGTGACAGTGTTTATTGAAATAATAATATTATTCGTGAATTAATAGTCAATTTTGTACAAAATGAGTTCAGATTTTATTAATATTGTTCCTTATTACTATTTAAAGTGTGTGCAAATATTGATTGACGAGAATAAGGTAAAATATATAACTTTTGAACAATAATTCTTGTACTCGTAAATTCACCAAAATCTACTCCAGACCTGCAGTGTATTTCACAAACTTGTAAAAGTATAAAAAGGCAATTTAACAGATCCGGGTATAAAACTAAATGGATTTTTGGTTGTTCTCATACTAATAAGCTAATTGTTAGTGTTGCATACGTTTTTATTCGTACAGTAAGTCAATGTACAGTCGTATTCCAAGCTTCTTTTCGTTAGAAATTATGATATAAATAATTTAACTGGTGCTATTAAAATGCATCAAGTTTCCCAAAAACATGATTTCCGTTATTTCTTTTTGTAATTTCGGGAAACAACGCAACGCATCCAATTATTGGCAAATTAAATTTCAAATCATATAATTGACCTAGATATCACTGGTAGTGTACCACTGCTGACTTAATTCTGTCTAGTAGTTAACTTATGCCTTCTGTGTGCTTTGTTGAGCTCGTCAAGACATGAGTAAAAAAGTAGACGGAAGATTACGATGGGCAGCGGCTGGCTGGCCTACGTTTGAACCCTACGGCACACCACTGGTATCAGTCTGTCTGCTCCGCTTTCACGACTCATATTATCAACCAATTTTGACGAATTTGGGATTACAGGGATAAGTTGTGCATGCCCAGGGAAGAATATATGGTCTGCTTTATCCTGAGAAATTAAAGATTTCCCACGGGATTTTTCAAAAACAACGAAGATGAAGTCGCGAGCATCATCTTGTCTCTTACTATGCGAGTGCGTTGTGGACTTTTTATTAAACTTGCTTATTTTTATTTAGATGTTTCAAAACTTACTAGACTCTGTAACTTCAATCATATTTCCCTGTGGATCGTAAAGCTCGACACCAGTAAGACCGACATAGTACGGATCACCCCACGTTGAGAAAATGCTGATTTGCAGAACGAAACCTGTCGGTACTTTCAATTCTAGCCTGTCGTATAATAGCCATTCTGGAGTCGTGTCTGATGCTTGATGACTGCGTAACCTGGAGATTTTAACAAAAATTGTGATTATAATTCAACAACCGCTAATTTTCAGAGTGGCTAAATTTATGATATTGTAGCTAACTATTATAAGTTGTGTTGTGTGATAAATAGTTATTATTAAGTAAATGTACTTAAAAAGTGACATGCGAATATTGGTATTTGGAATGGCGACAGTTAAGCATTTATTCAAACCGATAAAAACTCTAAAATTGGGCCATATACCATACTATACTACGAGTAATAATCTATAGTATAATCTTTTATACCTCTTAGTTTATCACCCTAAGTACTTGCCTATCGTCCAAAGACGCAAGTTCAAGATGTTGTACGTAGTCATAGCAAGTATCGCCAGGAGCGCGCCGCAGTAAGGTCGCTTGCTGGTGTAATGGCTCTTCGTCGAGTAAAATGCAAACGTGCTTAGCTCCTATATATGACATGTCCATGTTCGCATTGTAATTCCATATGCGGATACCTAATAATTAATATAATTTTTATTCAAAAGATATAAAGTCTATTTAGGGCCGATTTTTCAATCCTTAGATAAACGACTGGATAACTATCGTGAGAATAAAATTATCTGAGAGTTTATCAAGAGATTATAATTTGTCAATTTTTCAATCACTTTTTAACCCATGGCTATGGTCTTTTCGAAGCAACTTCACACTAGCAAGCGAGATAGACACATATGATTCAATGTATATGACTGGGAAAGGTTTGGTTATCGAATGATGTTTATCGCAAGAATTCATAACCTCGAGTTTGCACAATTTTCAATTTCGTGTTTGGTTTTGTATTTATTTTATTTTAGACAGGTTCCCACTTATAAGTGCATTCTTAAAAATATGGAGCAAGTAAAGAAACGTGATAGTGCATCAAACTTTCAAAATTCGGAAGTAAACTTACTAACCTAACTTGTAACGTAATACCGGTCAATTATACAGTACTTTAGACTATAATATGATAAATGCGAAAGGAAATGGCCAGCGGAACCATGGGAGCTTGCCTGGAGATCAAAAATGAATGCAATGATTTCTTTATTGTAATTTTTATATTTTATAGTTTTCAGATAAGAAAGTTTCAGGAGTCTGAAGGCTCTGAAAACTGAGAAAATAAATAAAAATGTTTCACCATTTACCTGCTTTCTCAGACTAGATGGCAATAGTTGTTATGGTTGGCGAGTCTAAAAAAATATTTTCAAGTATTGCTAACCACGTTTTTCAGGAAAATAAGTAAGCTTTGCATTATTTTAGGATGGATGAGGGTAATACTTGAATAATAAAACTATATTTGCAAGAATTATGTAATTCCTTTAAAAATCACGCTACATTGTACTGCTGGCACACTAGATGACGCTAAACGTTTTGGTTAGCGAGTCTTTTCAATTATTCGACAACAGATGGCGCTAAACGCTTTGGTTAGCGAGTTTTTTCAACTACTCGACCACAGATGGCACACGATGCAATGCCAGACGGCGTTACGTTCCTTTAAACGCAGTAGTTATTTGAGAATGCTTTGTTCGATCAATTACACGTTTCATTGAGGCTTGTCAACTATCAAAAATTAACATACATTTTCTAAAAAATGATATGAAATGTGCACATTTCATACCCTGTAAATGAGTTCGAAAGTTAAACTTCCCGGCCTAGGCCAGTAAAGAATATGTAGGTATTTTCATTACATATCATAAGTTTGAATTTGGAATCTTTCTTCCTGAATGTCTTGTAACTTGTTATAATGTTTTTTGGCCTAAATAGTTTAAATTTGGAACTCTACCGTATTACGCGTTCAGCACTCACAGCGCAAAAAAATAATTAAAAGTATAAACAAACATAAATGTACCCGGAAAACCAATTACAATTTCAATTAGTAATTCAAATATAACTAATTTCACTTTTAATATTTCATAAGTAGGTTGCTTTTTTATTTACTTTCTTTTAATTACATAATATAATATATTTAAAAAAAGTCACTTGTTTCATTTTTTAGAAAAGCACTATACACACCTCGACCGGGAGAGCATTTCTGGTCTCGTATATAGCCGGCCTCGCGGCCGAGCTACACTCGACCAGAAAACGCGTACTTTCCGGTCTCGGGATGTAATGTACAATTCCTTTTCATTACTATTTAATTGATCAAAAATAAATCACTCATAATATAGTGACTAAGGTACTTAAATGGTATTCATGTAGGGTTGCAAAATTATTATTAGGCATGGATAAAACGGAACGTGGAGTAGAACAAAATGGAGTTGTGCCTAAAAGAGGAAATCGGATGCTCAAGTTTTAAACAATAAACGTATAGTTTTTTTAGACATTTTAACCTTGACCTTATTCGGAATAATAAATCCATAGTAAATTCGGTTGTAATTTTTAAACCTTACTGTAAAAACGGAAACCCTGCGCATTGTTCCGAATCGGAGGGCAGTTACTGGTCATGTCAATTGGATAGATGTATGGATGGATGTTTATTACTTAATCTAGGGATCCGCAAATTTTTAAAAGTATCGATACCCTACTCGATGCCAAGTATCGAATGAAAAGTATCGATACCGATAAAAGTATCGAACCAAACGTATCGATACTACTTGGTATCGAATAATATTTTTTAAAAATAAAACATCCACGCTATGAAATAGATTTTATTTTTTCATTAGAAATAATAAATTTTAACAAATCGTTTAACAAAGTTTTATTATTATTAGCAGCCTGTAGGGTCCCAATGTTGGGCAAAGGCCTCCCTTTCTTCCTTCCATTTATCTCGATCCATAGATGTTTGCGGCCAGTCCTCATCGCGCCAGCGGCGCCTCGGTCTTCCTCGACGTCTTTTTGAGTTTTGTGGCATCCAGTGTGCTGCAGCCTTTGCCCACAAGTCGTCGGGTATGCGCATCACATGTCCGGCCCAATCCCACTTCAGTTTTGCCGCTTTGTCGCCAACATCTGTGATTCAAAGACCAAGTCTGGGCACCGTAAGTGAGGATGGGGAGCATGCATATATCCATGAGTCTAAGTTTTAAAGCGAATGAATGGTTTCCCTTCATCAATTCTTTCATAGCCCAATAGCTCTTTCAGGCGTATTCAGTGCGTCTTGCAACTTCTTTCTCTTGTCTCTCTTGGAATTTGGCCTAAGTATACAGGGTTACAGGAAAAGTCGACCTAGATCCGTTAAGGGCATGTAGTACACATCATTTCTGAATGATTTCACTATGGAACCCCCCATCCTAAACTTAACCGTTTTCGAGATATTCGAGTTTATTTTTTTTTATGAAAATGCCCAATTTTTCGGCTATTGAATTGAATATTTTGAATTTTTTTGACTCTTATGATTATTTTTTTGGTTTTTTACATGAAGAATGAGATGCTTAATGACCTCAATGACTAAAATTGCACGTAAGTTAACTAAATAGTTCATTGTAGACGATCGAAACTTAAGAAAATAAGTACAAATTATAAAAAAATATTTTTCTTTTCTGGATATCTCAAAAAATTATTATGGCACTTGCTCTGCAGATGTGCTTAAAAACATCTACATTTTATCAACTATCCAACGAGGTATAACAACCTAGGGTTGTATTTAAACTCATAGAAAAATATCATAGTTGGAAAGGTTCAGGTAGTAGGTCTAACGGGTGATTGTAGTAAGCTAAATGAAACAATAAATCAGTTCAAAATAACATTTATTCACCTAATGTTTTTGAATAAATTTTTATAGTTCATGTTCTACGTGTCCACCTCTATTTCGCACACATTTTCTCATTCTTTCACGTAGTCCACTTTTCACTACACCAGTGGTTAAATGTTCTTCTTATGTCGTTAGCAGCATTAATTATCCTTTCTTTGAGAACTTCCACTGACGATATGGGGTTGGGCTCACTGTAAACGAGGCTCTTCATGTGCCCCCATACATAAAAATCCATGGGGGTCAGGTCGGGACATCTGGCTGGCCAGGGTAAAGGACCACCTCGTCCAATCCATTTGTTAGGATAGTTAGTGTCCAACCATTCCCTAACGCTTCTTCTGAAATGAGCAGGGCAGCCATCATGTTGAAACCACATGTCCCGCAGTAATTGTAATGGGAGATCATCTAGTAGGTTACCTAAGTGATCTCTTAAGAAATTTTCATAAGTTTCACCATTCAGATTGTTTGGAAGAAAGTAAGGCCCAATCAAATGGTTGGAAATGATGCCCATCCACACATTTACACTAAATCGTCGTTGTGACCCCTTTATTCTTTTCTTATTTGGATTGCCTAGTTCTTTAGGAGCCCAATAGTGTGCGTTATGGTAATTAGTAATCCCGTCCTTATCGAATTTGGATTCATCTGTCCACAATATTAATTTTAGGAAATTCGGGTCCTCAATATCTGCATTGAGCATGAATCTGCAGAAGTCCATGCGTCTCGCGGGATCTCCTTCTTCAAAAACATGTACCGGCGTGTAGTGATAAGGATACAGGCCTGCCGTATGAACCGTAAACCACACTTTCCACTGAGTTAGGCCCAGTTCACGGGCAACAATATTGGTCGAAGTGGTTGGGTCTCTTCTGAACCGTTCTACGATTTCGTTGTCTTGTTCCTCGTCGTCATCAATGACACGTGGTCTTCCTAAGTCCGTACGTCGTCGCGAAACAGAGCCAGTTTCACGAAGTCGTCGGTAAACTCCGTCGAAAACGCTCACATCAGGTACTCGACGGTCGGGATAGCGTCGCATGTACTCAGTCCGAGCTTGTGCGGACACGCAATTGCAGCATCCGTAGCAAATAAGCATATCCGCATATTCTTCGTTCGAGTATGTTGCCATTTTCAACAGTCCAGTATCACAAGCACAAATCAGAGTCCAGTAAACAAGCACAGTAGTCACAGTTAGAAAAATCAGTCCAGAAACAAAGCCAAGTCGTGTGGGAATCCGAAAGCACAATAATTCGCATCTACCATGGACGAATCGCATGAGCAGACTAAAATGGATGGCAAGCAAACAAACGACCAAATACAAAACAATGGGCATGTTGTATCCCCAAACTTGTTTTTGCACATTATTTTTCTCACTCTCACCTGCATAAATCGTAAGTTGTCTCGCTCACACGCACCGGATTAACTCGAAGGACAATAGCCGAGGGACCCGTTAGACCTACTACCTGAACCTTTTCAACTATGTTTTTTTTCTATGAGTTTAAATACAACCCTAGGTTATTATACCTCGTTGGATAGCTGATAAAATGTAGATGTTTTTAAGCACATCTGCAGAGCAAGTGCCATAATAATTTTTTGAGATATCCAGAAAAGAAAAATATTTTTTTATAATTTGTACTTATTTTCTTAAGTTTCGATCGTCTACAATGACCTATTTAGTTAACTTACGTGCAATTTTAGTCATTGAGGTCATTAAGCATCTCATTCTTCATGTAAAAAATCAAAAAAATAATCATAAGAGTCAAAAAAATTCAAAATATTCAATTCAATAGCCGAAAAATTGGGCATTTTCATAAAAAAAATTAAAACTCGAATATCTCGAAAACGGTTAAGTTTAGGATGGGGGGTTCCATAGTGAAATCATTCAGAAATGATGTGTACTACACGCCCTTAACGGATCTAGGTCGACTTTTCCTGTAACCCTGTATATACTCATGAACATTTTCAATCTCCACACCTGCTACTTCTAACAAAGAATTAAGAAAAATAAAACTACCCAATCAGTACAGAGGAGCGCCGCCCCTCTGTACTTTTTACGGCGCCCAGGTTGGGAACCCCTGATCTATACACTATAGTAGGGGCTTCCCCGAAAGCTGTAGGCGCTGTAGCCAAGTAATCTATAGATTATAGCTAGGGTTTCCCCGAAAGCTGTAGCCAAGCAATCTATAGACTATAGTAGGGGTTTCCCCGAAAGCTGTTGCCAAGCAATCTATAGACTATAGTAGGGGTTTCCCCATAGAGTAATTATAACAAGACGAGACAATGTAATAATAATACCACAAGTGAGCGAAATGAGTAATATACGCTAATGCCAAGGAGTAACAGAGCGAAAAAATGTTGTCCCTTGTCCTGCTCAGCGTATCACTTTTTTTTTGTTTGACCTATCTGACAGTTCAGGTCAGAAATCATGTGTCATTTTCGTTATTCGCCCATATTCGTACGAAATCGGAATTGGACAAAGTGGTAACTGAACTCGTAGCTTACGAAAAAAGTGGTTTAACTTAAAGACGATGGTGTATTGCTGTGTGTTAGGCAGTTAGGCTGCAAAAGCAGACTTGAACGTAAATAGGAAAACATAACCTAATATTACAATTTTGACCTTAATTTTACCTGATTGTTACAGATAAAAACAGATTATGTTTGTAAAGACTCGTATGAATGCTACAAGAAATAACAAAAAATATACTTATTTACCATTAAGAAAATATCGCATTAAGATATCGCTATCGCATTCGCATACTGTATTCGCCCTGTCTATATCTCTTTCTTTGTCTACGGGGTTTAGTTTTTGCCTACCAAGCAATTTAAAGACCAATATTAGGTGTTTCGCCGAAAGCTGTAGTCCATCGAGGGAGACAACACTATACATCGCAAAGAGAAGTTGTATAGAAATTATGTGTGTAATCTAGTGATGCGACAAGGTATCGAGTAATTGGTAAAAGTATCGATACTTAGTAAAATACTAGAATAAAAGTATCGAGTACAAAAATACTAGGTATCGAAACGAAAGTATCGATACTACTCAGGTATCGATACTTTTTGCGGATCCCTAACTTAATCACGCCAGAACGGCTGAACGGATCTGCATGAAAGGCACAGAGATAAATTATAACTAATCTGGAATAGCATATACCTACTTTTACCCCGGAATATTAAGGAGTTCCCGCGGGAACCAAAAACCTCAATCCACAAGGAAAAAATAGCATCGGCTAGTTAGTAAATAAAAAAAACAGACGTTGTGACCTACACAGACAAAGATGCAGCGTGGAACAGGTGTGGAAAATATCTATTGTTATCAATAGGTACCTAACAACTAATGACCGTATATTGCGTACAAGGAGGACACGGAATGAAAATTGATAATTCTGAATGAATGAATAATATAAAAACTAGGCACATAATTAGTCATAGGTACCTACCAGCTATACAATATAACCTAAGAACTAGAAAACGTCATACCAAACAGGCAGATAGCCCTTCATCCGGCCTCAAAGAAGCAGATAAATATATCCGTCCATTACTGACTTTATTCGACAGATAACTCATATCTGCCTATTGAGAAATACGAACTTGCGCTATCCGTCGAATATCTACTAATTACTATCTAGTCTTTTATCTGAGGATTGAAAAATCGGCCCATAATAGATATGAACTGTCTATTAATTATCTGATTTAAGTATATAAAAAAGTGTCATAAACATAATCAGATTTGTACAACTATTTCGTGCATATTTTTATTACGTTATGTTGAAGTGGGGTACAACCAGTTTTTTTGCCTGCGTTTCATCTTTCCCCCCCTCTCTCTCTCACTCTCTCTCTCTCTCATATCTCTGACCATGATAGGCAACCGGCACTATCTCTTAGTGAAGTATTAACAAATGTGACTTGACCCATTACGACAATTCAAGTGATTTGTCGTAAAACGTACTGGTTATTTCAGTCGGCTCGACAAACTCCATGACAATATGGCAGAATTTAGATCCAGGGGCGAAGTTTGTGCACCACATATCATCCAATTCCGTGGTGATGTTCCTTCCATTGAACAAATTTTTGCATTCAATGTAACTGCTGTGTGCAGGACTAAGTTCATCACTGATATGAGCCGTGTATGCGTGTGCACGATGCACTTCAATCGAATTATTGTGGCAAAGTACATCTATACCTGAAACGATTAAATAACAATTTTAATTGGTATTAAATAAATGTATATGTCACCGTAAGATTGTAAAAACCGTTAGATTATAATCTAACTCGCGTAATTGCAAACTGTCGAAAGATTACAATTTAACGCATTATTTTCTGGTAGATTGTAATCTGATAGATATTTAAACCCGATAAATCCTAAGTGCCCGGCCTTTTTTTATGTCGAACCCTAACCTAACCTACAAGAAAGAGACAAGGAAACGTAAATACAATGAATATTTCAAAAATTTACACTCAGAACATTGAACGGTTCACAAAATTTCGACAGTTTACAATCTCGCGAGTTAGATTATAATCTAACGGTTTTTACAATCTTACGGTGACATATATAACTAGTGGTTCGCCTGGAACTGAGACCTCGCGGTATCCATTAAACGTACTGCACCGTACGCATTAAAACCGTACGCATTAAAACGCGCCGAATCTGATGACGTCAATCATCATCCGCTTGCGTGGATGGGATATGTATACCTTCAGTATTTTACTAAAATGCAGCTCGTTCGGTGAGCGGGTGTTACGTAGCATACGATTTCATAATAAAAATAAAAAAAATGTTATGAATAAGACTGTGTGCTTGCGGCTCCCGCAGCGAGCATTTCTAGATGCGCGCTCATCTTTACGTTCATAGACATCAGTACTATCAGTGGACAATTTTGTTATTCCACGTTAGATGATGCTAATGTCTATTAATTGCAAGCACAAATTAATAAACTTTTACAGGACGCCATCTATTGACATCATTGTGAAGTTCTGTTAAAAATACTGAAGCTCATTAAAAATGAAATAATTTAGTTTCCTTATAATATTTATCTAATTTTAGTATTTGTTGTCTAAGTACAGGATATAATTCAAATAATTGATCAAGTCTCAGGCTCAACCTTTCAGAAAATTGAGAGTTCTGCTGGGCGACTGCGTATCTCTGACAGCTACAGTGTAACGATCGCGATCACCGCTGATTGGATAACACTCTTCCACTATTGGACAAAATCCATTGACGCAGCAAGAATACCATAAATTCAGCCAATCACAACAATAGGCATGATGACTGATTTTGAAAAATGGTCAGGTAATGTTCCAAAGTATCTACTATTTCGAATAAATATCTTATTTCAGCAGAAAAATACAGTTTGGTAGCTAAAATTGGCATTTGAAATTTAAATTTTAAAAATCACGCCAAAACGCTAGCCGGTGTCATGGCGTCGTTTGTGACGTCACTATTGTTTTTGCCAATGTGCAGTGTGCAGTAAACAGTAGTGGGATTGTTAATGCTCGAAAACAAACAATTGTGACGTCATTCGCTTCTTGGCGTTTCATCCAATATGGCGGATTGCTGTATTTTATAGTTTTATTTCATTAAAATAAATAGCAATCTCACTCGAAATAGAAAAATAAATATGTTTTTCATAATCCATGAATCCTATTTCATTAGATAATTCATAATTTCATTGATTCTTGGTTACTGTCATCATGCCTATTGATACTGTAACAATGATTGATGCAGAAGATACGCGGTCGCCCTGCTGAGGCGTTTGGACGTTGAAAATCCAAAAAATTCGGACGTTAGAAAATCTCCACTTTGAAAGCCCCCATTTCGTCAATTTTAGGGGAAAAATTTTAAAAAAAATATTTCTGGACTCTATTCCTAATTATCCTTTTAGGTTTTTAGGTTTAAGACCTCTCATATACGAGAGGTCTTATACCCCAAAAGGGTAGCACGGTCTTGACTCTCGCGGGATTAATCTTAAAGTTTTTCGATACCATATCATAGCTAACGGTATCAAAAGACTTTTCTTAGTAACTTTACATTAAGTTTACACCTATTTCAATTTGGTTGGATTAGCTCATTGGCATGCCACTTAGTTACCTACGTGCAATTATACTAAGTACCTAAGGAAAATATAATAATTTGTTCTGAACGCACCTGTCAATCCGATTAGTTGCTTCTGCCCCCAGTTGGACATTAGAGTCAACTTTAAGCTCCTTACCACATACTTAATTTCTTGAACGTCGCTTTGAAAATCCCCGACTGTTGTAGGACTCAAATTGTTTTTATTAGCGTTTGCTGTTGGTGGACGTTTTTCAACAGTTACAGGGTCAGTCAATGGTTCATTATCCTTTAAAAGTGCTTGAAAGTTCCTATCGTTATCCAAGATGGATTCAAGAATATTTGGATCTTTGGTGAAAAGAATGGTCTGTAAAATAAAATTTAAATCAAATAACTAACGCTTTTAGGTTGCAGTATAGGAAATAATAATAGTAACGTAGTAAAGTTACTCTACGGAGAGCAATGCCAACCTCAGAATTCTAGATTCAAACAATATTCTATCAGCTTCAATATTTGGGAGAGATAAAGTTATTCTTATCCTTATTCTTAATTAAAACTCACGTCTCCAAAAGATTGTATCGACCCTTTTAGTTCTCCACTGGCGCGAGCGATCTCCCCGTGAAATATCACCTGGTCATCCATTTTAATCTGAACCAATCTTATGCCACGGCTTGAATAGATACGTGATTTGTTGTAATTCTAAATTACAAACGAAACGATGTTAAAGAATTTAGTATGTAGGTAATTTAAAAACTGCTTATGGGTCTTTTGCAGAGCATAGACGTATGTGAAGTTTTCATAAAAAAGATTAAGCTGAAAATTAATTCCAATAATTTGCATAAAGGGAATATTTTTTAATATTAGGGTAACAGCTAATTAATACACATCATCTCACCCATATCCTCAATAAAGCTAATGTAGTGTTTGTTGTCAGGAGAACACTTATGGCAATAGGTAGCGCTCGCGACGCGGATGCGCTCCAAGCGTGCTTGTCGTCTCGAGTACGCACCACGCCGTCCACTATGTTCTCTAAGCGACCGTACTTCGAATGGTCTCCTGTGTCCGAATCTGTCCATACCTATGGATAGTATAATATTTTAATAGTTTAATTTCGCCTCACTGACTTAGTAGGCCAAACCCAAAATATTTGACGAATCCTTGAAGAAATTCCCGAATCCCGATACAACAACAGAACTTGTCTAGTTTTGTTAAGGTCTATCAAAACTCGAAATCGAATCGGATTGCAAATTTTTGTAGCTTAAACCTGCATCCTAAATGCACCAAAAGCTTTGAGGCTGCATAAACATTAGTCACAAAATTTATCGAAATGACATTACCTTTTCAATATTAACCTGATGACCATTTGAATCGAATAGCTCAACACCATTCAAGCCAACTAGAAGTTTATCTCCCCAGTTTGAATAAATTTTAATTTCTAGCAATCTCCCTTCTGGCAGTTCTGGTATAACAAATTCACTTTTGAGTTTTTCTTTCTGTGAACTCCTGCTGGGGACGGATATGAGGGATGTGGGTTTTTTTGAAGTCACGTTGGTGATAGATTTTTCATACGCATGTTGCATATTTGATGATGCTTCTTTTGGGATAAGCATTTTGTTATATTGATTAGTCTCCTGGAAACCTTGAATGTAAAATGTTGTATGTTGTAATGTGATCAGAACCTTTATATAAAGAATAATCAATTAATAATATAAAACAATAAGGATTTTAAAAGTAAATATTAATTTGATTCATCGAACCGGATGTTATATGACATTAGACATGTATGAACATTATTATTTGAAATTTCTTATTGGGTTTGGTGTCTAATTGGATATGATAGAGATCAAACCATTAAAGAATATCTTACGTGATCCTAAAATGACGTCGTTAAAATCATCATCAGTAGTAGTATTCATACACCTGTGCCTCGGTGTCACGTAATGCGGTAGAAGATCCGAGAGAAAATCATTCGTTACACCTTTTGTAGAATCACTCCATTCTAATTTGCCGTTTACCGGTTTTCGTCGTCCGTTATGTTTATATGTTCCTGATTTGAAATATCAAATCAAAATTGCTTAATTACTTGGATTGGATTAAACCATATTTTAAATTTTAATATATTTACAACTCAATCTTATCCACATAAAATTATGGTAATAAATGCAAAAATTGCCCATATATCTGCTTTGATTTCTCGTTGCGCTGTTGACCTAATTTTGACAAAATTCATATTTGACTAACTTTGGTATCTGCAGTGATAAGCTGCATCTCGGGGAAGGATTTAAGCTGTTTAGTGTGATTTAAGCTACTTTTAATGCCGAAAAATTACGTTTGACGACGAATTATCACGGTCATTTACTTGGTCTTCTTCTTATTTTGGTTAATGGCTCATTCATTATCTTGTTACAATTATGTATGTAGTGTTTTTACCATTATTCCGTAAAGTGCCAGCTGAATGTGCATTTTGGTATTGTTGAGGCTTTGGAATCATGTCCATTGTTGTATCTAATGACGTTCTTCGTAATAACCTGGACGAATAGATATTAATTATTATTATTTAGAAATAAATAATTATTATAAAACTGCCGATAGATGTGAAAATGAATATTTAAAATATTTATTAGTTAAAAAAAATTCAAACATATACCTTATAACAAAGACATTAAAATTTCATTACAAATAAAGTATATTATTTTTGTCTTCGTAACAACGCGAACATGTCGGTGACGGACAAGCGAATCCACAAGTTTACCTCCTACCAAAAAGTGCCCAACGTGGCTAAAGAAGTTTTCACTTCAATTACTTTGTTAAATTACGATTTTCTACAATTATATAGGTAAGTACCTGTAAGTGTCCAATTTAGAATTTCCAAATTTGGGTTTAGGGTGGTCATGCGTTGGAGAACAATCACTTTTGTCGTTTTTTATGTGTGTCTCTTTGATTTTCCTGGAATAAAGTATTAAACAATCATTAGTTTGTCTATAGAAACTAACTATGTCGTAAAAGCGAAACAGAGTAATCTGTTCTACCCCTGTGAAGGAAAAATATGCAGGTAGATATACCACGTTTGAGGGGTTCATATAAATAGTTATATGAACCTACAATTATTTTTACATTATTTTGCACCTTATGTATACCTAGATTCACCATGATATCAAGGTATTATATTAACTTATTTGCTAATATCTTGGAGCCATAGTGGAACCTTCGTGGCTTCAGCGGTATGCTCAAACCCAAGGTGCTGTGCCATTCTTGAGCCATTAATTCATTACAATTTTTAGTAACATGAACCTTTAATTTTCCAATCGCTATAAAGATATACAGCTAATTTGGAGTAAAATCATGTTAGCCAATTTTAATACTGTATGTTGTTATATATAAAAAAAATAACGAATGAGTAATTGGTTTAATTATGATTAAAACGTAATCGTATTTTTAGCATTTAATTATCGCTTCATTACCTACCACTTGCCACTTTTGAAGTTGTTTGTTTCACCTTGGTTACTATGGCAACGATAATATTGTTAAAATTATTGTGAATCTGCCATAACACGAAAATCAGATGCGCGCTAAACTTTTAAATTGTCTATGTTCTCATACGTCACCAGTACGTCACACTGGCAGTCAATACTCAATTGTCACTAATTGTCAATTGTCATGTGGTTGATTGTGTGTGGTTGTCACATAGAATAAACTAATACCCCATGCTAATACCTCAATGGGTTGTCACATGGGGTTGTCACCACCTACGTTCTGTCATGTCCAGAGACAAGTAACATTTAACATTCTTGCCACCATTCCACGTGGGCATGATTTAAAGAGTATTAAGTTAGGCTAGCTAGCATTAAGTTCTATTGTATTATTTTCAATAAAAAAAAAAAAGTAACATTTATGATACATGTCATGACTGATGTCAACATTCCCTAAGTTACTTGTCTCTGATTCCTAACACAGAGTACATTATATATACTGGTATAGAGTTGCTACTCAAGTTTCGGCGTACAGTGACATCTATCGGGAAGTTGTCCAACTAAAATATATATAACCATAACAAACCTATTATATAGTACTATATAGACCTTATTTATCGTATAATAATTTATCTTAATTATTACTAGATCACATAAATCTGCAACTATAGAATTATGTGATCTTGTAATAATTAAGATAAATTATTATACGATAAATACAAATAGTAAAAGATGGTGTTCAGGAAATGAAACTCATGTTGATTATTTTCTTCTTCTTTTATTATTATAAATATGTGCCAAGCATTGCATAACATCTTCGCGGTCGTAATGGGTTTTACCAGACAATATTTTATTAATGTCCCTGCACCAATTACACATAAAGAATATACAAGATATATTCAAGAACTTTTCGACAATGTCAGTTTTATGTTGTGTACATTGAATGAAATTAAAATCAAGCCTAATTTGTAAGATGGTTTTAATATAGTTTCGTATATTATATATTTGAGGGCTTTTTTTCACTACAAAATGAAAAACATCTTGAATTTGAGAAAAACATCGAACTAATTCCAGGGCAGGGTATGATAGGAAGTTTTTGTTTCGGTTGTATTCTCTTAATTTAATATAATGATTTTCCTTTGAGGAATATAAGTTTGTAATACAAGTTTTACATTTTTTAAAGACTTTTGTATGACACTGGGGCTGATTCTGTAGTGCACAATCTCTAAACTAAACTAAAATTAGAGCATTATAAATATTGCTAACCCTTTCATAATACTCCCTACGGAAAGGGACAGAACTAGATTTAAAGCTGTCATTTTAGTTTAGTTTAGAGATGTTACATTACAGAATCGGCACCACTGTCTTAATAAATATCCAGTTATATATTCTAAAGCGGCCATTACACGAGGGTCTCTTTTTTTAATATCTAAATCGACAATCATGTCTTCACTATAAATATCATCATATTGTATTTCTGATGGAAAATTTACATTTTTCTTTTCATCCTTTGTGAAGAATAAAGCTTTTAAAGATTTAAAAATAAAGGATTCATCATCCTCACAATTTGACCCTGGCGTATATGTGCTACTTAAATTATTTACCATAAGGGCTACAAATGCTGATTCAAACCCTGCACACGTTGGAGAATTATTTCGGTAACCATGACTTCTCACACTACCGAAAAAATTCTCCAATGTGTCCTGGTTAAAATGCCGGCACCAGATTGATTTAATATTATAATTATTAAATAATTTACTTTTTAATTTTTCCATATTTTCTATAGTCCGTATCCAGTTGTTCACTGTTGGAACAACACTAACATCGCCTTTTTTTGAAATAAATTTCATGGATTTTAATATGATTTTAGATTTTTTCCATACTTCTTGGTGCTCTGATTTTGGGGTAATTGCTAGCAGCAATGTCTTTCCACTCCTCTTTGATGAGTTATTAAAACTTCCATTCAGAGAATCAAATAGATTGTCAAAAAATAATAGAATATCTGCCGTGTCTCTGCATTCGTTCGGCAGTAATCCTTGATCTGAAATGGAAATAAAATGTAAGCAAGGCAGATATTTAGTAAGTGGCTATTACGCCTATTAGATAAAGAAATAAATATCTTTATTTTTTGTTTCTTTATGTAGTTGTTACTATTTTTTGCAGCTGCAAGAATAAAGCAACAGCTATGGTTGGTTTGCATTTCAATTCAATTATATCAACAGCACAGAAACTGCATCCAAACTGCTATTTTACAGCTGGCTTGCAATCCAAATGCACATTAGACTTGAAGATAATAATCCTATTCTAACGTTATAAATGTGAAAGTTTGTATGCTTGTTACTCCGTCACCCCACTACAACTGAACCAATTTGATTGAAAATTGGAATGGAGATAGCTTATAGACTGGATTGATACATAGGCTACTTTTATATTCGACAAACGCACATTTCCTGCAGGATTTGTAATAAACTGAAGACCAGGCAGGCAAAGCTGAGGGCTAATCCTTATAATCTATAAATGTTTATAAGCTCACCAGCTAAGAATCCCATATTAACTCCGACAGTGTGACTGAAAATTTGTGCTGCGTGTTTGACCTTCATTTTAGGGATTTTATTAGGGTCACAATGACTTTCAGTCAATTTTTTTATTAATCTTATACCTTTATAAGTAGGATTGTTCTCATAAAGTTTTAAAATGTGGTCCCATTTTGCAATTCTTTCAGTGCCATCCATCATGTATTTTAAATTCTTAGACAGTAAGTTGTTGCGGATTCCTTTTAACAAGTGAGGCACATCATATAATGGGACCACTTCTTCATTGTCCACCTCAAACACTCCATCCCTTGCATCTTTACCTGCTTTGATATAGTCTTGCCTTGTTTCTTCAATTAACTGACTAATTGCACTAACATTAGATGTTCCCTGGTCACAAACAGTAGCAAGGACTTGAAAGCCAGCTTCCTTTAACTTTTTAATATTTTTCTTTATCATTGCTGCTAATTCAGCTTTTTTTGTACTGCCAGCACAAAACGAATATGATATTGGCTGTTTATAGTTTTTTAGAATGCCTCTAATCATAAAAACTAGCACGTGATCAGCAATTTCTGTCCTTACTACTTCACCATTATCAACTAAACCAGTAATCCTGTCATTCTTCCTGTCATAATCAATGTGTGGTGTTAGGGCCATTTTGTCAAAAACCAACGTACACAATGTATCATTGGGTTTCATTTTAGATGCCTGCTTCTTCAATTGCTGAAAAATATTTTCGTTTATACCAGGTTTTATATTTGCTTTGGATATCATCCTGGATAATGTGAATGGTGATGGCAGAACAAATACTTTTTGCAGCATCCTATAGGCTCTTGGCCCACGTTTAAAGAAATGCAATGACATAACTTTTTCTTCAGGAGTGAATCTTCTCCCCATTTTGTGTTTTCCACATTCTCTTAATTGGAGCATTGTAAAAATGGCTGCCATTGAGGTAAATTTTTTTAATGCTTTTAGAAAAGTTGGATTTTTTGATATTGTCATTGCTTTTTTCAGTCTCTTTGAAAATTTTTCTTTTGACACATTTAAGCTTTTCACTTTTTTCTTTAAGGTACTAATTCTTTGCCTCATTTGAGTCTTTGCAGACTTGGTCAGCTTCAAATCTGAAATGAAAATAACATACTTAAATAAATATTTTTTAAGCCTTTTCCATGTAAATGACCCAAATGTGAGATGAGATTCATACTGAGGGTTCTACACCATTACATGTAAAACACAGGTCCACAAGCACTTATGGTGGCTCTTTGAAGTATCAAACTATTATAGTTCCAATGATACAGCCCTGTCACAGACAAGACAGCAGAGGCTCAGTAAATAGGGTTTCTGTTTTCACCCCATGGGTACAGAACCCTTAAAACTATTGTTCTCATGATTTTGATATAGATTATGCTTGAATGAGGATCATCATATTATGATCAATTTAAGTTATTTGATATCTAATGGTAATAAATACCTAGTAAGAAAGAACTATAAAAGTAAATCAATGATTGCATTAATTAATCATCAATGCAAATATCATCTGCATGGTAATTCCTACAGATTCTTGTGTTCCATTTAATATGCTTGGTGAAATAAATACTTATTTAGTATACAGTAAAATAAAATAAATCTTACTAGATTTTGAGGTAGTAGCAGGTTTATGCATTTTGCTTGATGTTGAGGCTATTGCAGTTTCTTCCATATAATTTGTTGGAAAATAATCATTTTTATTAGTCACTTCAGCTAAGGGTATCCTTTGAGCTACAGAACCTATAAAATATTCATTATGATTAATGTTTTTTCTCATTTTAATTAATTGACTTGACTAGACGTCATGCAGTACTTTATTCAAAAGGTAGTTCAAGGTAGGTGGTTGCCAAAGAATATGTGAGCCTTAATTTCATTTAAATGAGAATGAAGGAACGGAGGTGAAGCGATCCTGGGGCTTCGTGGCTTAAATGTCACAGCACAAAAAAGTTTTTGGTAAAAAAAGTGTTTTGCACTCTGTGAATATTCTATAGCACACCCTAAAATAATTAAATGTGAATCTGAGGATGTAATATATAATGGTACCAATCCATTCAGCCCATTGAAGTAATTGTTAAAGATATTACTGAATGCATTTAACTTAAAGACACTAACAAAATTGAAATTCTATTATAAAATTAAAAACATGACAGTTTGTATGTATGGATATTTATTACTCCTTCAGTCTCAACTTCTGAACCAATTTGGCTGAAATTTTGAATGGAGATAGCTTATACCCTGAATGAACATGCATCAATTATAGCAGACACCCGGAATATTCATCATTCCCACATGATTTGTAAAGAACTGAAACTACACTGTGAAGTCACAGGATAAACTATGTTTATAATATTTTCGAAGTATTACAATGCCATTAATTTAAATAGTAACTAACCTTTCATTTGTAATGTTGGAATTGCTATATTACTCAACATTTTACTCCTGGTCCAATACCTAGGTTCAAAATGTGCATGACATATTCTTCTGTATTTAAACACATACATATCCTCTAAATCCTTAAGGTTTTCACCCACTGCTTGTATCCAAGTCTGAAAGCGTGTTGGATCATATTCAGGATTCGGGAATTTGTGAAGTATTACACCATCTTCACCTACAAACAAATACTTTTAAAGAAGTTGGTATTAGTACAATATCAAGTTGTAGCAGCCAGTCATCATTCATCGCTCTACGAATGTGGTATGAATATCATTTGACCGCTTTGGATTCATGAATCAGGCATAAGTCCGTAAGAAGACCATGATCTATATTTCAGTATTAATAAAAAATATTGTCTTTTATTTAACTTGCGAATAAGTCGTACTTACGGCTTTTTTTACATTCCGAAACGCAACAAATTTTATCTGCTGCCATTACGAAGAAGTAGGTTTATCCGTAGGCGAGATATTATATCGAGTCCTTTTTACATGCGTGGGTCACTGTTATGCAAAGAAAATCGGAGTCCAAGAATAGCCAAGTCGTGATCAAATGCAAAGATAATCGGAGTCCAAGAAATAGCCAAGTCGTAATAAATATATGCAAAAATAACGAAAACGAAACACCAATACACAATTTGTCCAACCGGCATGCCAGAAAAACGTCAATGAGCAAAGTCAAACTTTGTCAGATAACAATATTAAAATGGCGGATGGCCACGTTTAAAAATTTAATCACAAATGTTTTGTTAAACTTTTATCTTAAACTTGAAGTAGTTTATATCAAAAGAATCATACTAAGTTATCAAATTAACTCCTATTCTGCTCAAAAAGATATTGTAAATATTATTATCTAGTTGATTCAATTAAATGACATTATGCAATAAATTAATCTAAAACATAAGCTTCTGAACGAACACTTATTTCATCACTTACACAGACTTGAACCACAGATAATGTATCACAAACCTTCATACGAGCTAATTTGGCTCGTTTCAAGATAAGCGCCATCCTTTGGCGAGTTGTGGAACAAAAATCCGTACCAGTTTCCATACAACAGAAAAATGTTCTAAGTGCAAAGGCCCTGTTCCTAACCTAAAACAGATTTTTGGAAATAAGCTTCCAATGTGTTTCCAATGAAAAGCTGAAAGCCCACGAGTTTTGTGGAAGACTTTGTAATAATACCACTGTTTTATTAAATAAGCGGTGTAATCTATATTGTAAAATAAAATGTCCGACCTTAGTTCTGACGTGCTCGAAGAAAGGACGAATAGTGTCGAAAAACAGGTGAAGGAAATAGAAGATGAATTGGACAAGCTGACGAAGGGAGATCTCAGTTATATAGGCGATCCACGACTTGACAAACTACTCTCTGACAACGAGAAATTAAAACATCAACTAGCAATACTCGAAAATGCAATCCAAAGGGAACGCGCTGGTAAAAGCTCAGTAATAGTGAAAAAAGAGCCTAGGAAGCGACCCACGTTAATTACTGACATAAATTCCGTGAACGGTACAATGTGCATACTAGATGAACTCAAGAATATCTTCACTGTTGCCATAACATCAGCATATCCAGACTTAGAAGATCCACCTATCCAAATCAGTCTATCTGGTAACAATCCTAAGTTCGGAGACTACCAATGCAACTCGGCTATGCAGATTTCACAGCTGCTTAAAGCTAAGAATGTTAAAACAAATCCTAGAGAAGTAGCCAATAACATTCTAAACAAAACCCCATCATCACCACTTATTACTAAAATTGAAGTTGCGGGAGCTGGATTTCTAAACATTTACTTAAACAAGGAATTTTCCGAACATATACTTAACTGTATTCTCAGATTTGGTGTAAAACCACCTCCTGTGAAAAGGGAACGAATCATAGTAGACTTCTCCTCTCCTAATATTGCTAAAGAAATGCATGTTGGTCACTTAAGGTCCACTATAATAGGTGACAGTATTTGTAGGCTCCTGGAGTTTTTAAATCATGATGTACTAAGAATTAACCATCTTGGAGACTGGGGCACACAGTTTGGTATGCTCATCGCTCATTTACAAGACATGTTCCCTGATTACAAAACTCATTCTCCTCCTATAGCTGACCTACAAGCATTTTACAAGGAGTCCAAGAAAAGGTTTGATGAAGATGAGGAGTTTAAAAAGAGGGCATATGCCTGTGTTGTTCAGTTGCAGTCAGGACAACCAGATTATATAGCCGCTTGGAAGTTAATCTGTAATGTATCACTCCAAGACTTCCAGAAGATTTATGATCGGTTAAACATAAAGATTACCTCTAGGGGAGAGTCTTTTTATCACAGCAGGATGAATACAGATGTAAAGGAATTGAAAGAAAAGGGATATTTGGAAGAAGATGAAGGAAGGCTAATCATGTGGCCGAATCCTGATAAACATGATGGTATACCATTAACAATTGTCAAATCTGATGGTGGTTATACTTATGACACCTCTGACATGTCAGCCATAAAACAGAGGGTCCAAGAAGAAAAAGCTAATAGGTTTATCTATGTAACTGATGTTGGTCAATACACTCACTTTATGCTTATAGATGCCTGTGCTCGCAGGGCTGGGATTTTGGCTGATGATAAAAGAGTAGAACATGTAGGTTTTGGAGTTGTACTTGGTGAGGATAAAAAGAAATTTAAGACCAGGTCTGGTGATACTGTAAAGTTACGAGATTTGCTCGATGAAGGTTTGAAGAGAGCTTTGGACAAGTTAATAGAAAAAGGTCGAGACAAGGTTCTCACTCCTGAGGAGTTGAAGCAGGCGCAAGAAGCAGTTGCTTATGGTTGTATCAAGTATGCAGATCTCTCCCACAATAGAATTAACGATTATGTCTTCTCTTTTGACAAAATGTTAGACGATAAGGGTAATACAGCAGTTTATTTGCTGTACTCTTTGACTCGTATTAGATCTATTGCACGAACAGCACAAATATCCATTGAGAAACTAATGGAGGAAGCTCAGAAATCTGGCATCAAATTGACTGATGAAACCGAATGGAAACTTGGCAAGGTCCTACTAAGGTTCCCAGAAGTTATTCTCAAAGTATCAAAAGACCTTTACATTCACAGTTTATGTGAATATTTGTATGAAATATGCTCAGCATTCACTGACTTTTACGATAAATGCTACTGTGTCGAAAAAGACAAAAGCGGCAAAATTGTTAAGGTCTTTTACGAAAGACTGATGCTATGTGAAGTTACCGCAAAAGTCATGCAGAAATGTCTTGACATTTTAGGCCTTACGACTGTATCCAAGATGTGAAATAATGCATAAGCATCACAGTAAATTGTTTACTTTTTATATTATATTTATTGTTAAGGAAAACATTTTCTTAAATAAAACAGTTTGGATGTAGTAAAATGTTTATTTATCCCCAAAAACGCTACAAAACTATACCAGGGTCCACTATTTATCAAAGTTAACATTTTCTGAAATAACATTCAAAATTCCAAGAAACTAATAATTATGATCAATCACTGGGCTATGTATGTCGTAACTCGTAGTAATGATTTAATACAGATAATAATTTATTTCTACATTGTTTCTACAGCAGCTGAGTACATGGAATAGTTTTGTAGTATGGATAAAATATTTGATTTAGAAT
Organism: Erebia palarica; assembly: GCA_964035005.1. NCBI lineage: Eukaryota > Metazoa > Arthropoda > Insecta > Lepidoptera > Nymphalidae > Erebia > Erebia palarica. The sequence continues at coordinate 34,422,135 of OZ035983.1, forward strand.
CTAGGAGCTTGTATATTTTTTGTAAATCTGGATTGAACAGGGCAATATTTTCTAACTCTTAGTTTGAGATGATAGAATTCGATCATATTAACACAATAAATTCGCAGTAAAATAGACCTAAAAGTCCTTCATTAGAAGTTGAAACTTTAGTATATGCGATTTTAACTTCTAATTTATGCGGCGCGGAGGGCTGAATGAAGATTTAGATGGAACATCTACAGCTTAAAAATAAAGTAATTTGCCTGCTTATAAGCAAAGCAAGTGGGCCCGTTGAGTTTGACGCTATTGTACTTCGACGATTGAATTCTATCAACGTTATTGAAATGAAAATTCTCAGCGCACTTTTCAGCAAAACCCGTTTGAAACTATGTACTTAATTTAAGAATACTATTTCAAAAACTACTTAGAAGTTCAGTTTTTTAAATCTTGTAACATTGGTACACAATTTTAAAAATCTCTGAAAATATTCAATTTATGTAACCGCTTGTTCACAGAAATTATTATGAAACTGCTCTAATAACTTGTAATGTAGGAGTCTAGACAATAAAGCTACCGGATCCCAACAATAATTTCTCGGGCGACGAATCTTTACAGTATGTTATAAAGTATTTTATAAATATCCAAAAAAAAATTAGAAAGGACGTTACTAAGGTTAAAAATAACTAACCTTTTATAAAAGTAATTAAGCCACATGGGTTTTTTTGGATATTTTCGTATAAGTTTTGATTTATACCATACCTACTACAACCCTGCCAAGATTCAACGACTGTGGATTTAATTCAGGGTCTCCACACAACAAACGCCCTATTTCTTAGACTATTGGTATTTAAGGAACAAATGATTCAATATTAGAAACATATATTTGTTATGAGTAGAATTCTAAGTTGTGATTTCTAGATAGTAGATAGGTACTTATCTTAGAGGCACCTTATATTAAACATTCGGCCAATACTCTCATTCCTTATTCGAGTATATATTATATGAACTTACGTATTGTAATGAGGACGACCAAATAAACTTTTGAACATTTTTATAAATCATAATACGAAAAACCATAGTGTATAGCGCTGAATCAGATCATAGAAAATACTAATAGTTGTATTTGAAAACAAGATAAATAGAAAGTTAAAGTTATTCTAAATACGATAATGTACATAATATAATATTCAAAATACATTTTACATTTGGCCAGATACTATTTGAACTCTTCTAGGCTAAGTATAGTAACAATAAATATAGAACCTAAAGCCTTAACCTAAAAAATATATTAGAACTGTATATCTAAATTCTAAATGGAAAAACAATGACATCTTCCTGGAAGACTTGAAATTACTTAATGATCGTTAGGTTTCATTAGAAAAGTTGCTATTTTGTCAAATAGTCTTTTTAAAAAAATCTATGTTGAAATCATTTTCCACAGATAAATATTATATTGATTACAAGTAAAAACGAGTTCTATTGGGTATATTACGAAAACAGAATATTTAGTAACTTCACAGTTCCAAAAACGGTACGGCTTCTATGTGTTTTAAATAATTGCTCAAGATTCCCGCTTGAAGCGCTGCTTGCAGAGCAGACTTTTGGACGAAATTAAGCTTTAAAAAAGGGGTTTACGTCCATATTACGTTAACACTAAAGTGTTTCGTTGCCCGAATACTCTGTGCATAAAAAACCAACCTCGTGTTATAGGTACTAGTTTATTGTAGTAGCAAAAGGTCAAGTATAAAGGCGATAATTCAATCATTGCAGTACATCACAAAAAAAACTAATATTTATGCAGCATCGAGATAAATACTCACTTAAAAATTCATCGTAGCCGAATACGTTGCTCTAGAAATGAGACAAATTCCATTGAGATGATATTCAATCCCTAATTATAAATAAATGATACAAAAATATTGTGAATATGATACCTACTTGTTACACAGACTTATGGAAATAGATGCTTTTCATACGACAGACACTTGGAATAGAGCATAAGTTTTTTTAACGCTTTTATCTGATTTTTGCTGCGAAACCGCTAAAGTTGACATGCCAAACAAAAGCGACACTGCGTGTTCTAACACAGAGATTTGACAATGAGTCCATCTCTTTGCCAGAACTCAAGTCTCTAGCTAATCTTCAACAAAAAAAAAGTGTGTGTGTCACACACGGCAGAAGTGAAACCTCAGAAAAGTAGCCTACGAGCAAAGACCTCAATTTACATAGACGGGCCCTGTCAAACAAAGAATGTGGACCTAATCTACAAACGCTATCTAGTCTGAAAGGCGGGACAGCGCTATGGCGGGGACAAGGACAGGGCTATACAGGTGTGGAGCGCGCTCTACAAGGCGGCCGCCCAATTTTTTTCTATGAAAGGGCCCATCTAGTACCTAATTTTATATCGATGCCTACGAGAGAATCAGATAAATATAACTTGTATTCAATCTCATTCTCTCGCAGGCTAAATCCTGTTATGAATATGTTTGTCACAACGATTCTAAAGAAGTTTCACTTCAAAAAACCGCGTAGAAAACTTAATCGCTTTTATTTACAATAATTCATTACATCACAGTTCATTGTTTCGCGGTGAATGTGTACTTTTAAATCCGTATAATTTGTATAAACATGTTTTGCCCCGCGATATGTCTAGCTTTTTCATACAAGTCTGTGCCTATATAAATAGTTGCAAACTATTTATGGTTCCAATATTCCTACCTAATATTATAAATTCCATACCCTTTTTTAAACTTTCCTACGATTTCTAATAACTAGTTGACGGTAGCTGATAAAAATATCTGGCTGCTATGATATGGCTGCATCAAATCAAAATCAAGCAAATTTAAGAAGAATAATCATCGATATATATGTAGGTACTAGATGGGCCCTTTCATACAAAAATGGCGGGCGACCAACTATGAGAGCGCGTTCCTATAACCTGTCATAAGCCTGTCTGTCCCCGTCGTAGCGCTGTCACGGTCGCTCATCGTGTAGATAATTTGTTATTAAGTTATCATCTAAAGTTTTATTAGTTTGGCACTGTATAATTTTTATTTTAAGGTAAGTGTTTCAATTCACAATTATACATTTCATAAAAAACGTTATTTAATCTTCCTATTTAATATTTCTATCCATTACGCAATCATTTAATTTCCGCGGCAAACTGTATGATATTTTTTTTTTACTCACTGGCCTTACGGCTTTGGGTTCCAACCCTAGAATAGTCCAGTCCAGTACGATAAAAAAAATGCAACCAAGATTAGTTAATGCATAGATGGGCAGAACGGACAGTAGGCAATAATACCTTCCTAGCAATATTATGCTATTATAATAATATGATAAAATTAGTTATTGACGTGAGTTTAATGTTTAAACCAACTTCAATAAATAAAGAGTTTTCATTTATTAAAGTTGGTAATTTTTATTTTGTACTAGCGAATGCCCGCGACTTCGTCTGTGTGGTTTGAGGATTTTTGGTTCCCGCGCGAACTCCTTAATTTTCCGGGATAAAAAGCCTAAATCTATCTCTGTGCTAAGTTTCAGCCCATCATTTAACGTTTACCTCAGAGAGTACAGAGTATGTAGGTATTATTTTCGACAAGCGCATCTGTACTAATCTATGACCGAGTCATACGTTTTCAAGATGGCGCATATGTTGCAAGCAAGTTCCCGCTTTTCAGTCTAGATGGCGTTGATGGCGTTGCTAAAAATACGCCCACATTCTTTGTTTGACAGGGCCCGTCTATGTAAATTGAGGTCGTTGAGAATAATAGAAGAATCCAACAATGTAACCGCGATTTTAAATAATTTTAACTTTTTGTATTTAATTACGGCCGATATTAATAAATAAATTAATCAATCCTAAATGTAAATAAGTAAAAAGCGTATTTGTTATTGTAATTATGGTCATAAATGACAAATCACAACGTTGTTAATTAACTTATCGAAATATAACACATACATTGAATATATTTTCAGACAATACTTGGTCCTATATAATATACTTTACAAATCTGACACTTACAAAGTATAGTGTAGTAGGATGGCCGGATAAATATAATTTTAATGAACTTGCTATCATGTTTTATGTTTCAATCAGCCCGTATTATAATAGGGACTCCAATCATAGACTAGTAAATCTAGAACAGTTTTACATATTATGAATCATAAATAGGTATAGGTTCTAATTAAAAAATCTTAATTTAAAAATGTACCATTAACATTAGGAAGATAATATTATAACTACGGAATAGAATAATATAACGGTAGAGCGGTTATGATTTTAAATAAACATAAATTTTAACTTTTGTTTATTATAAACAATATCTAAATTGATCAATTAAAAATTTATTTTATTCAAATTTATATGCAACCGCTTACATCTTTAAAAAGAAATATTTACCCTGTTACCTTAAATATAACCGGTCGATCTTTCAGTTTAATTCGATTAATTAAACTATAATAATATAAATAATTACGATCACTAATTTGCAAATGGTTGCAGCAAAGGACATTGTTCAGTCCCCATACAAAGTTCGCCTAAGAACCAACCGGCATAAAACATTGATTACTGGGTTGAAATTAATACTTTTTTATACTTGAGAGCAGATTAAAACTACGGACACTTGCAAGAAAATTACTTATTACCAAAAATATTTTCAATTTTGAGTTTATTTCAGCATTCACGATCCATCTACTTGAACAAATTAATATCATCTCTATCCATTTGTAATAGAGCTGTAAACAGTATGTAGATAAGACTAGATTCGCCGTAGTTCATCAAAAACATTACAGATGGCGTTATTAATAATGCAGGTATCGTCATAGTTCATCGAGAACTTCACAGATGGCGTTAAAAGTATTAAATTATTGTACTTTTAAAAGATGGCGTTGCGAGATTCCGAATACTAGCGCACTTAGCACTTTAAGCAGCTTTTATTTTGTTTCTTACGATACAGATCTAGCGCTCAAGCGGTGGTATTGTATATTATTTAAAACTTAAGTTATTGATCTGTGGTTAATAATACAGAGACGGAAACGTATAGTAATCAATTTAATACCCATTTACTTATTTTTTAATTAATTTGAAGTGTCCGTTAAATTCTGATATTTGGAATAAAGACTATAAATTATGCTAAGAATTACTGTATATTTCAAACGTGTGTTGATTCTTAGGCGAACTTGGTCAATGTCCTTTATGACTAGAAATAGTTTATATTCGCATTGTTCAAATATCAATTTGAGTCAATGAGTGTTTAGTTTCATTTTATTAATTAGTGATATCAGAAAATGAAATATTAATTAGTTTATATAATATTTAGTATGCATTTTCTGAAAATAAAAATAATAATGAGATTATAATATTATACAGTCTGTCAGGTACGAAGCTGATACAAAGCTGGCTATCTCTCTTTTAAATTCGGTAATCGGAGTGAGATAGTGATAAGCACCAATATTTGCTGCCTTATATATGTCACCGTAAGATTGTAAAAACCGTTAGATTATAATCTAACTCGCGAAATTCTAAACTGTCGAAAGATTAGAATTTAACGCATTATTTTCCGGTAGATTGTAATCTGATAGGTATTTAAACCCGATAAAACCTAAGTACCCGGCCGCAGGCCGGGAACTACTTGATTGTTTATGTCGAACCCTAACCTAAACTACAAGAAAGAGACAAGAAAACGTAAATAAAATGAATATTTCAAAAATTGACACTCAGAACATTGAACAGTTTACAATCTTACGGTGACATATATATATTTAGCTGTGACAACGCATATCAGTCGATTGCAATTGTTAAGCAACGTTGACCCAAGACGGTAACTGGATGGGTGACCGAATTTGGAGGTTAAAATTTGGCCTTTCCATTTCCTACGTGCCGCGGAGAGCACGTTAAGCTGTCGGTCCCGGTTATTATCACAAATATCTGATAATAATCGGAACAAACCTTAGAGTTTGAATACTCTTAGTCCCAAAAAAACTCCTACCATTTTGCAATTAAGGGAATGGTGTCACGACCCTCAGTAATAAGGAATATGACGCAGAAAGAGAGCCGAGTAGAGAGTTATAACTCCACTTTCATCAGTTATCACTTCGAATTTATTTATATTACCACCACCACTACAGCCCATTCACGTCCCACTGCTGGGCACAGGCCTCCACTCTCATAGGAGATAGGGAGTTCGAGCTTAGACCCACCACGCTGCTCCAATGCGGGTATTTACTTAATTTTATTATTTAATGGGTATTTAATTTTTATGACATTCCAGTTTAATTTATCACTAGGTATGAAGGTCAGATCTCTTTTTGTAAAGCCAAACTATGTATAGATAATTTCTTGACCCCAAAAAGTCTTATCGCATTCGAATGTCATATCTAGAAAGGCCCAAGTGCATTGTTAGCATGCATGAATATTAATGCGACCTACATCACTTTTCACCCGCGTGTCGCGTCACGCCCCAGTTTCCCAACAGACTTTGATTGTCTTGCGCCTTATCGCGACACGATAAAACATTACGTTACACTTTGATGTCACTAATTAATTAGATTTTATATTTTAGTGTTCAACATATGAAACGAAAGAGTATAAGTTCAAGAGTTTAGTCTTGAGAAACTTAAGGGCCTCACCAAACCGTATCTACGCGGAATCGGCTTGACTTAGTCAGAAAGAGCTTTAAGTACCTATATGGTGTTAAGAGGAAAAACGCGGTAATACGCCATTCCCGCGTTTTACTCGTTTACGTCTTTTTAACTCTTAATACCATAATTATATACCTAAAGCTTTTTCTGAACGGCTCCAGCCGGTTCAGTGTTGACAGATGTGGTGAGACCCTCAATCAATCAATTATGACTCCTTTCTTGGATAGATATTTGTTTCCTTTTCGATTCCTGATGAGTTTCTAGAATCTCTATTTTTACAGAAATTTAACAGAGGCAGGCCTACCTAATCATATTTTTATTTCGGAATTTCTTTTATTTTTCCTACCATTTTACTAAAGCCCTATGCACACCACTGGTGGGAAGTCTACATTAAATTTAAATATGACGATTCATAACGATTGAGCAATATCTAGTTATCTACTAAATATTTATAATTAAATTTACTCTAAGAGCCCACCAAGTAAATTGGGAAAGGATTCACAATTTTTATCAAACACCCTCTCCCAACTATCTCTAGGGCTTCTTGGTTTCTCAGAACAAATTTTTACCATTACCACACAAATATATTATTATAGTATAATCGGTACATGCTCAAGAACACTATTTAGTATTTACCATTATATACACATAAAATACAACATTGAAGTTAAAAACTATATATAGATACACTAAAACATGTATATGAAACTATTATAGTCTAGGGAAAAATTCACATGAGGTGTATAAAAAAGACCATTGGAAAAACTGGATTCCATATAAGTATATACTATTAAAGTATACTATAGATAGATTATAAAAAGTTTCTAAAATCCCATAATACATTTTTTTAATTTTAAATACTCTAAAAAGGGTTGGATTTGGTCTCGAGATTCTGGGATATAACGTAGGTACTACAACAATAAGATTTAACAATAATTTACAAAATACCACACTTTCGAGTAGTCCGAGCGATGGTGAGCGATTTGTTTGAAATGGTTATACAGGTCTAAATATAAGCATTTCAATAATATCATGCAAGTGACAGATGGTACAAATATATACAAATCTAAGTCATCAAAAAGGCCCTTTCAAATTCAATGCTAAAACTACCTGTTTCATGTAGGCCTGTAGGGCTACCTTAACGGCACTCAAGAAACTTATCTTTCTTACTAATTGTCTACAAGTAGATAAATAGCCATACTAAAACAGTGGAGCATTTTTTTAATTTTTTTTTTTCTTTTTTTTTCCACTACCAGTTAGCCCTTGACTGCGATCTCACCTGATGGTAAGTGATGATGCAGTCTAAGATGGTAGCGGGCTAACCTGTTAGAGGCATGGCAGTTATATTAAACCCATACCCCTATTCGGTTTCTACACGGCATCGTACCGGAACGCTAAATTGCTTGGCGGCACGTCTTTGCCGGTAGGGTGGTAACTAGCCACTGCCGAAGCCTCCCACCAGGCCAGACCAGGGAAAATTCAGAAATTATAAATTCCCAAATTGACCCTGCCGGGGATCGAACCCGTGATCTCCGCATGTTAAGACAACAGCGCTACACACTGCGCCACGGAGGTCGTCAAACTTAAAAATTACTAATTTAAAACATTATTTTTTCAATACGGAGGAGGAATAAACACTCTGAATGGATTATAATTCACTAGCTCTTGGTGTAAGATTGTATTTATAACGAACGCGTTCTGCGTAGTTTAAAATGGGATTAAATTACTGTAGAGGTTGCGGCTTGTTGCATGAACGCGGCCATATTACTTTATATGACTCGGATGATTGCACGCAATACGTTTAAGAAAGAACTAGTAAACTGCGAGTGAGAACTCTGAACGCGCCTGAGGTAGGGTACCGTAGCCGTGCTAGCTAGTTTCTAAAAATTTTGGTACTCTGATGGTCACCAAAATTTTTAACAACTTTTAACTCGATAGAGGATCTCCCAAAAGTCGTTATATATACGAGTAGATATAACGACGCGATTGAAGTAAAAGTGTCCGTCGAATTTGATGACGTGACTGTTCAGTATTTCATACAACATTCCATACTAAACGCTCGTTTTGACGTTTGAAAATAATATGTAGATCAGCCGGGCGACCGCGTATCTCTGACAGCTACAGTGTAACGATCGCAATTACCTCTGATTGGTTAACACTCTTTCACTATTGGACAAAATCCATTGCCAAGCAAGAAAACCATAAATTCAGCCAACACAACAATTGATACTGTAACAATGATTGATGCAGAAGATACGCGGCCGCCCTGCTGATTTGACTTGTTGTCAAATACTCAATTAGGTAACATCGCCTATTAACCTTGCGAATTATTCAATGCAACCTAACCTAATCCCTCTAATTCATTGAAATCCCTCGCCCTTCAGGTCGAAGACTGACACCGGCAGCGTCTTTCCAATGGACATCATCTGACATTTAAGTGGCGTGCCGTTCATTGCACTCAGTGGCCTTCGTTACTTCACTAACGAGATTAAATTCGTATTGGTCCAAGAGTGCGTGCGCGATTCGTTTGCAATGTTTATACACGTCAAAATATCTTATACATAAAAACAACACGGGTTAATTCACGTGTTTTGTCGGAGTGTGCCCAACTACTTTGGGACCCAACCAGAGGTGCGATTATGTATGAATTGCCGATCCAATCTCATACGTTTATGGCATCGTACATACCTAAACGTATGAGAATGTATACATGAAATTGAGCTCTAATTCAATGGTGTCATGGTTTATTTTACTTTGACGCCGAACTTTGACGTTTTGATCGACAATTCTTACACAATCGGGGGACTGAATGTTATATTTATAATGATGATAAATTTATAAAATTTTCTATTCAAATACATTTTATACTGGTTGGGATTTTTGAGAGAGATTCCTGTTAATTCTCTTTTCTAACCACGATGTATAGAATGTTATATTATTACTGGTAAAATACAACTGGATATTAGCGCGACGCGCGACCCTTTAATATGATTACCGTCCGTCTAAAAACTTAAATCATAAGATGAGACCATCTTATGATTTGACGGCCCATCCACCATTATTAGATATGGTGATGTTTCTAATTTTGTATAGTGTTATTGTATGTTCTTTTACCTCAAAGTAAAAATACAAATCTGTCGTTTGAAGACCAGGGGGCCTAATACCATTGCTTGAAGCCGTATTGTTTTAATATTGTTGATATTAGAATTATAATTCTTATTAAAGGAACGTCAAGGTGCGTGACATAAAACTGTCATTTTGAAGTATTACTGCTTTAAGCAATGGTAGTTGGTACGTCTCCTGACCGTAGGTTCTCAATATCTAGCTGTCAATTGATTTTGTTAAAAAAATTTGACCTTTACAAATCATCTTGAAAAATCAATCACCAGCTCCGTCTACCCAGCAGTCTTCAATGCGTTTTGAGTTCCGGGAACAGATGGCGTAGTATGGCCAGGTAGTGGACACTAGCTGCCCACGCCACGAATATGTGCCATATCGCGTGCGCAAATGGGATCCGGCCGTCAGACTTGAAGAAGAACACTCCTATCAGGTACAGAAACCCGCCGATTTTCAGGTCGTGCATCGCCGGGATGTGGTGCTGGAAAGAGTAGAGACAAGTTGAAAACGGTGGAAAAATGAGATGTTTCAAAGCCTCGTATTCACTAGTCCTAGAGGACAAATGTCCCGCGACACCGGGCGATGTCGGGTGACGTTGGGCGAGGTCGAATGACGTCGCCAGATATCTTGTCTCGCGATCTCTTACCCACCTTTTAATCCTCCTTTTATTGCCTGTTGCCAGACATGTCGAGCGACGCAGTCGCCCGATATCTCTAGCAAAATAATTATATTGTGTCGTGGGGCATTATGTCCCCTAGTGAATACGAGGCTGTATAACTACTCAAAATTATTATATTTTTAGGGATAACCAATAACCACCTACTGAGTAATGTAACATTTTGTTTTTTGAAAAAAGAAACTGCTGAGTTTCTTGCCGGTTCTTTCAATTTTTTTTTCCGAACCTGTGGTAGAGTCAAAACATGACACCTGTAATTGAGCATTACCCTGTGATTAGTTAACTAAACCAACATCAACTAAAGAACACGTTCTCGAGTATTGGTCTAGATTGACCAATACTCGAGAACGTGTTCTTATGACCGGTCTTAAGCATCGATTGACCGAGACGTGAGAATGTGTTCTTAGCTGATGTTGACTTTTAACATGGACATAATATAACGTTGAGGTAGGTACCTACATTCATATTATAGTATACATACCTATACCTAATTCTCGGGTAAACTAAACAGACACTACACTAGCGGCACGCTATGATGGCCGGTTTGACACATTACAATAGTGATGTGGAATGTCAATTTATTCTCGAACAAAAAACAATTAAGTTTTGTTTTTGTACCTGATTAAATAGGTTTAATAAAACAAAAATGTATATGTTTATTTAATTTATTTGAACGAACTGAATATTTGAACGAAAATGAATATACATACTTTATATGCACACAAGAAACATATGAATACAAAAGATACCAAAAAAGGTGCCACAAAAGGCCATAATTAATCAGATTCGTCCATACTACTATTTTCACTGTCGTCACTGCTATCATCACATACATTAATAATTATATGTTCGTTTTCTATAATATTATCTATTTTCACATCTCTTTCATAATCTTCCCTTATTAATTTAACAGTTCTATTCACAACCTTTTCCCAGTCTCCTTTAGTCACATGTTCACAAGCTTCTTCTAATAATTTTAGCATTTTTTTTGTGGTAAATGGGGGTTCTGTATTGTGTCTTGCAGCATATCCCTTAATTTGAGCCCACACCAACTCAATCGCATTATACTCACAATGGTAAGGCGGTAACCGTATAACTCTGTGCCCATGTTCTAATGCTATTTCGTCAATGACGTATCGGATCTTGGTTGGTTTGTTTTCTTTTAAAAGACGTACTAATTCCGCTTTTGACATATTCATGTTTGCATCTACGCCATTTTTACGAAGCCATGCGACGATATCAGCTTTCTTTTGGGATTGGGCAGGTGGCTTGTCAATTTGCATCGAGTGGTATGGGGCGTTGTCCATAATTATAATAGATGGTTCAGGGAGGCTACACAACATTGAGGTAAAACATTCAGTAAACTTTTCTCCATTCATGTCTTCATGATAGTCTCCAGTGGTTTTTGACGCAAAAGCCATGAGAGAACCTTCGACAAACCCGTTGATGGTTCCGGCGTGACAAATTATAAGTCGCGATCCTTTTCCTACAGGAACTTTGGAAGTAGATGCTGCTGTGTCATCGTTCCAAGAACGGCCTACAGTATGGTTAGCATTAAGCCATGTTTCATCCAAGAACACAACATTTTGCCAATTTTTGATTTCTTTCACTTGCCGTAAAAAAGTATACCTTGCCATCGCTATATCAAATCTTTCCATCAATATTTTGCGTTTGTTACATTTTTTGTATCGAAATCCAATGGTCTTCAAAATCTTCGTTAAAGAACTTTCCCCACCGAAGAATAATCCAGCTTCCTTCAGTGAATGCACCAACTTTTTTCTTGTTGGATACTCCTTCTGTAAATAGTAGCCGTAAACATGTCTTCGGATAGCATCGGCATCAAAGCTATCGATGCCTACGACTGGTTTTGCTCGTTTTCTCTTTTTTGGTGTGTGAAGTTTATTTTCTTCTGTGCCAGTCTCGCCATATTTTTTTTTAGTTATCCGTCTAACAGTTCGTTGTCCAATATTAAGCGCATCAGCTACGCGTTCAACCACTGACGTTATAGGTAAAATTGGCCCTCCATTTTGAGCTTCACGATCGAAATAGTTACGAAGGCGTATTACGAACTCACGTGTCTGACTATTTAGAACAGTTCTCTGCGTACGTTCGGTCATATCGACGAAATCCACAACAAAGGGCTTGAACAGAGTCCAAATTAACGAGCAAGGGTCAACAGTAATGCAGTATCAATATTTGAAATCCAAAGCCAGGTCAAAACTATATCACAATCGCATTGCACTGACAGTTTATACTTTTCGAAGCAACGTCAATTCGAAACTGCTTTGTTTTGCATTGAGCATTGACGCGAGTTTGCCGGAGGTAGTAGTTGTGCTAGCCAGCGATCCTATGTGACGATCGTATTAGATTCCATTTTTAAAAATTTATTGATATTTTTTTGCGATTTCAGAGGTTTGTCCACATAGTGAAAATTGTTCATATTCACAAGTACATTCATCCCTTAAATGGTGCAAACTGATTTTTCTACACTTGTATACATTTAAGAAATCAATTTAATAAATAAATTTTGAGTCCTAAACCTAAAACTACATTCGATAAAATTTATGAATCTCTGCACATCACTATCGTCAATAAAGTAATACAATTATTTCCTTCAAAGTCGTTATCAATTAATACGGAACTTCATGAGCGGACAAACGTCAAACCGGCCATCATAGCGTGCCGCTAGTTTAGTTATCCTTCGCCGCACAAGTTGTTTTGCCATTAATTGCCCATTTTGCTCGCTGGCTACGTTGGCCTATCAAGAAACACGTCGAGGAGGTGACATCTCTCGACAAATACAAAAGATTCCAAACCGATAAATTACTTCCATATTCCATACGTACTAATAATATAAATGCAAAAATGTGTCTTTATCTGTCTGTCAGGTTCAACCTTTTTTGACGAAATTTTGTATTTTCGAAAGGACAGCTAATTTTGTCCCGGAAAATCCACCTTAGGCATGGTGTTGCTGGATCTTTGTAAAACTGCAAAATGATACTGGGCCGTATACTACTGGTAGGTAAGTACGCGAGCAAACCTTATCATCACCCGTTGTCCTAGCTGAGTGATGGTAGCAACGCGGCGCAACGCGACGTGATACGACTCTATGGAAAATTACAAACATATCTATGCGACAATGTAGGCTACGGCTCATCTACCGTTTGTTTCTGTCGCATCACGTCTCGTCACTTATTACTGCGTTCACCTAGGGTCCTAGGATAACGGGTTAGACTCAAACTGATCATATTTTTTCTCGAATAATCATTATATGCGAGTAAAGAGTAAAGAGTAAAGACTGATGCTGAGATCTATAAAGCGTACTTTAACTTTGCTCAGGCTTTACTGAAAGTTAAAACGGGATGGACTTATGTGCGTATCATAAATCTGTCTCATTTTAACTCAGTCCAAAGTTACAGCTAAGTCAAAGTATGCTCTATAGATCTCACACTTAAAGTAGAAGATTAGATACTTTGATAAGGTACTTTGGCAAAAGAGAACGATGCGTTATAGCCTGAAGTCTTCTTCCCTTCGAGGAGAAGATTGATGAATAGAATTTTGAAACGGGTCTAACGACGGACGTGAAAACATTACGAACAAAAATATGTTTCTCATACGACGAGGACCTTTTGCCTTGTCCTAAGTATTCGTAGTATGGTTTCGCCTTAACGTTAATGTAAAAAATGTATCTTGTGAGCGATTTCTGCCGCATACGTAACGATATAACGTTAGTGTAATAAATATTAATGATGCCTAGCGTTGTTTAGACCTTGAATCTTGCGTTATATGCATTTCAAAAATTATATAATTACTTGGGCGTTTAGTTTTAAACATATAAAGATCCGACAAAGATATACAATGCATAAAACCTACTAATAGCAACTATTACCTATTCTGCGCTGATGCCTGATAGTAAGCTCAAAATGGCATCTTAGTTTATATATCCTACATTTAACTCTATAAGAAGTCTAGAAGCCCCAATTTTTCTATGTAATGAAAGTGAACGAGGTTTATTTTTAACTAGCTGATGCCCGCGACTTCGTCCGCGTGGATTGAATTGTTATTAATTATACGGGATAGAAAGTAGCCTATGTGTTGTGTGTTGTTGTTGTATGTTGGCTATTGCAGACTATAATCTATCTCTGTGCAAAGTTCATCTAGGTCCATTTAGCCGTAATGGCGTGATTGAGTAACAAACATGCATTTGAGATTTTTTGGTTCCCGCGGGAACTCTTTAATTTTCCGGAATAAAAGTAGCCTCTGTGTTATTCCAGACTATAATCTATCTCTGTATCAAAGTTCATCCAGATCCGTTCAGCCGTTCTGGCGTAATTGAGTAACAAACATTCATTTGAGGTTTTTTTGGTTCCCGCGGGACTTCTTAAATTTTTCGGGATAAAAAGAAGCCTACGTGTTATTTCAGACTACGATCTATCTCTGTGCCAAATTTCATCAAATCAATCCGTTCAGCCGTTCAGGTGTGTTTGAGCGTGACTCGTTCGTGTGGCATAAGTTTTTTTTCAATTCCCACAGCACTTCATTATTTTCCGGGATGATAAGTAGCCTATGCCACTGTCCAGATCCTCAACTATACCCTTGCAAAAAATTACGTTAATCTGTTGCGGCGTGATTGGAGGACTAACTATCTATTACACGTCCTTGGGGATAAAATTTACAAAAAAATGTGAATCAGGTATTTCTCCATTTCAAACCAAAATTCCAAAAAACCCAACCAAGTTACCAAAAAATACCTAGTTTAATGGCTCTAACTTAAAAATTAATGACAGACTTTCTTACAAACTTTCAACCCCTATTTTACCCTTTTGGTAGTTGAATTTTGAAGAACTGTGAGACACGTACTTCTTTATTTTTTACCGAAAGTCAAAACACTAAGCTTCGTTGATATAACTTGAGCAATATTTTGAGAAATTAAGGACTTTCATATACAAACTGTCAACCCCTATTTTACCCTTTTGCAGGTTGAATTTTGAAAATTTTTGACAAAAAATTTGAAAAATACATGTATTTCTTTATTTTTAACTCGCAGTTTTATATACCAACTTTAACTTGAGAAATGAAGGATTTCATTAAAAATTTTCAACCCCTATTTTACCCATTTGGGGGTTGAATTTTGAAAAACTATGACCCACGTATTTCTTTATTTTTTACCAAAAGCCAAAACACTAAGCTTCGTAGAGGTAACTTGAGCAATATCTTGAGAAATGAAGGACAGTCATACAAAATTTGAACCCCTATTTTAATCCTTTGGGGGTAAAATTTTGGAAAACTGTGACACACGTACTTCTTTATTTTTTACCGTTAGCCAAAATACCAAGTTTCGTTGATATAACTTGTAAAATATCTTGAGAAATGAAGGCATTTCATACCAACTTTCATCCCCTATTTCACCCCTTTGGGGGTCAAATTTTCAAAAACTGTGAAATACGTATTTCTTGATTTTTAACTCGCAGCTCATATACCAAGTTTCATGGTTATAGCTGTCATAAAAAAAATCAACCCCTATTTTACCACTTTAGGGGTTGAATTTTGAAAAACTGCGACACACGTAATTCTTTAATTTTTATCGAAAGCCGAAACACCAAGTTTCGTTTATATAACTGGAGAATATCTTGAGAAATGAAGGACTTTCATGCAAACTTTCATCCCCTATTTCAACCCTTAGGGGTTAGAATTTTTAAAAACTGTGAAACACGTATTTCTTCATTTTCAACCAGTAGCTCGTATACCAAGTTTCATGGATATAACTTGAGAAATGACGGACTTTCATACAAACTTTCACCCCCTATTTCACCCCTTTAGGGGTGGAATTTTGAAAAATCCTTCCTTAGTGAGCGCCTACGTCACAAAAGGAACCTACTGTCAAAATTTCAAGTTAATAACCCCAGCGGTTTAGGCTGTGCGTTGATCCCTTAACGATTTTATATATAATATATTAGATTAGATTAGATTAGAAGACAGAAGAGCTGACACAACTAAAACTGACTTCCACTACAAGAGAACAGTTTCATACCAAGAGCTTTTATACGCCAACGTCCGACTTTAGACGATAAGAAAAGCCCTGTCCGATTATACACCGAATCAAAACATATTAAGTTAAGTATAATATATTTAGCACTAGATGATGCCCGCGACTTCTTCCGCGTGGATTAAGTTTTCTTCCCCCGGGGGAACTCCTAAATTTTCTGGAATAAAAAGTAGCCTAGACGCCCTTCCCCGGGATGTAACCTACCTTCATACCCATCAACATCGGTTGAAAAGATGGGTCGTTAAAGCGTAGCACTCAGACGGACATTTATAATATTAATATGGAATAGTATGGATACTACCGTCTGCAATTCATTTAACGCGACTTCGTCCGCGTGAATGCGAATAACTATGTATTAAAAATGCGAAAGTATGTCCGTGACTTTAACCGATTTTGACCAAAAGTACACGTTGAATTCTGCGGAAGGAAATAAGATTTTCTTTTTATCCTGGAAATTCATAGTACCTACCCACGAGGAATTTTCAAAAACCTTAAACCATACGGATGTCGCGGGCTTCATCTTGTAAATCTAATAAATAATTTCAATGCCAAATTCTGTAGTTTCAGCAGCTGAAACTTACACACATTAACCTACTGTGAATGTTTCTACCCAATGCATAATTATCCCAGGAAAACTCCTACCATTATTTGATTAATGGAAAGGGGTCACGACCTTGAGTAATGAGGAGAGAGAGATAATGTTTCGACAGGGCAAGTGACAAGCATACCTATAGCGCTGATGTCTGCAAGTTGCTAGTGAACACTTAGCCTTACGTAATCTGCTAAGAAGCGTTTTCATGTTCCGGTAAACATTACGTATTTGACCTAATTTAAAAAATGGGGAACAATAGTTTTCATGCTGTACTACTTTCAGTTTTTATTCCACAAGTTTTTTCATCACATTGCCCTCCTCATTTCTCATTTCAAAGTGGAATTTTTTAAATGGATAAACTTTCGAACAAACTACACTACCTATTATAAAACTTATTAAAAATTGTGTGTATAGCTATAGGAGCGAAAACTACTGACAAGGAATAAAACACGTCTGAGGTGAACAACGTTTTGTCTAGTCGCCTAGCGTGCGCCCCGGACAAACAATTCCATCAATGAGGTTTGTTTTCGAGTGCCGAACACTAAAAATATAAATTTCTATAGCACCAAGAAGCCACTACAGATGCAAGCTTTGAAATTTAGAATACCTAGCCTTGCCTAGCTCTGTCAAGCACAGTCAAGCACCGCGCTCAACGCTCGAGTTCAAGAGCGCACTACAGCAACCTTATAACAGCATTTATGTACCAGTTTGATGGTTATGTGATGATAGAATCTCTATCATACCGCTTTATTTTTTTAATCTTTGAAGTTAAGATCTTTTGTTAAGTTGGTCATAAAGAAAAATATGAAGATATGTACACTAACTTTCAAGTTAAAGTTAAGTTACTCCTTTTAATGGTGGTGGTTAAAAAGAAAAATTAATTAATAAAATACACTAATTTTAGAAAGGGGTAATAGGTTTGTTTGGATAAGAAATATATTCCTGTATATAATAAACATACAGTGTAGAGAGGCCATTTACCGACCCCATATGCATACTCAGAGAATATTATCAATCGAAAAGTTTTGAAAAAATAATATTTTTGCGACTTTTAACTTTTGGTATAAGTTTAAGTCGGAACCCATTTTGCCTTACAAGCCAGTATAAGTACATCATACTTACTAATATTATAAATGCGAAAGTGTGTTTGTTTGTTGGTTTGTCCTTCAATCACGTTGCTCCATTGCAACGGATCGAAGTGATTTTTTGCATGGGCGTAGTTGAAGACCTATAGAGAGTGACTTAGGCTACTTTTATCCCGGAAAATTGAGGAGTTCCCGTGGGAATTCAAAAAACTTATTCCATACGGACGAAGTCGCGAGCATCAGCTAGTAAATAATAAATATCCTTTGCTATTATGACTTTCGAACGATGACATCTTAAATCAGTCTTAATGCAGCAATCTGAATAGCAAGTAGGGAATCCGGAAAGTTTTAAGTTATTCATAAACAAAATCCTAGGAGCACTCGTACCAGCACTAAAACCTACAAAAACCTTGACGATTGGATTAAAGTATTAACATGACACGTTTATTAATTAAAATATTGGTTGTTATAATTGATTAAAGCACCGGATATTTCTATATCAATCTATTTATTGACTAATCAGTAAATTTATATAATTAAAATAACACTGTACTTATCTCATTATATGTATTATTGTATCCATTGGATATATTAGATTATATTATATATATACTTTACTAATCCCACAATTAACAAATAAGAACATTCGACCTTGTCGGCTCGTGAAACTTGAATAGCTGTCTTCTCTAGTAATTATATTTACAATATGTTTGTTTAGATTAAAATACGAATTATCAATTGGCAACGCTAACAAAAGTTACAAAGGGTAATTATATTTCAGTGCCTAAAACCTTTGACCTTGCGACAGATTATGTATTACTTACTGTTAACTTATTCTCAATCCGTAACACTATACCGACTTAGCAATAACATGTTAAACGCTCTTGGCACCTTAGGTTCAGTATCTAGGCCGCTTATTTAAGCCTGAATGGATATAATGACTTTAATTGGTTTTACCTTACTATGTTTTGGGCTTTAGCTTCAAGTTAAACCAACCTAACAAGATATCGTTTATTTTAGCGTTTAAAATATCTTGGATGATATTCATCTTACTTCAAATATACTCTTACTATACTATTATAAATGTGAAAGTTTGGATGATTTTATGTTCGGATATTTGTTACTCCTTCCCGCCACAATGACAACTGATTTGCCTGTTTGGAAGGCAGATAACTTATAATCTGTTACCTCAAATAACACAAAGGTTACATATTATGATAACGAAAAATTAAAGAGTTCCCGCGTTAAAAAAAACGGAATCTATGCGGACGAAGTCGCGGCATCATCTAGTTGAAAATAATTCATTCGAATTGGTTTTAATTATTACTAACTACTATTACTACTAATTACGACTTTAGGTTTAGTCATCAAACTGCAGCTCTATTCTCTATTTCAGTGGCTTTCAAAAAATGAAAGCCATTGACGTGTATTTTTTATCCATTGAAGTTTTTCTATGAAATATTGTAATTTTTTTTCATAGCAAATCTTCAGTGTCTTCAATGGATGAAGTTTGAGAATATCAATCATTGGGGGTTAATCATAGTGCCTAGTGGGAGACCTTTACTTCCCATTCGATCGTGACACGTCAACTACGATTTGAATGGAATTGTCAAGTCAATTGATCGGGCGTCAACATTCAAGCAAGTTGACTCCGATAAAGCGATCGAATACCTAAAAAAACTCCAGATTAAAAAAGGACATATACTGAGGTCTGGGTTTACAGAAGTTTTCCAAGTAGGTACGTACCCTACGATACTTGCTCTTCGTCTACCTAATCCCGTAATCGATCATAACTTTCATCGCGGTCGTATAGGTATATCAATTTGACAAATCCGATACGCGGAGATCATTTTTATCTCTCGCAAAGAAATAAATTTTAACTAAAAATAAGTAAGTACAAGTAGGTAATAGGTATAGCCTAAACCTAATCGATAAAACCATGGTGATGGGCGGGGTACCTATTCTGATAAATTCGTGGAAAACAGTTATTCAAAGGGCCCTTCGGCGAAAGTGAAATCGTGCTCTATAAAACAGGGATAATTAAATGTGAATCTGTACCTAGTACCTATATACCCAATCCATATTGAACGAGACAAACGATAAGTTAGGTATTTCTGATCGCATTCAATAATGCCTAGTTTCAAGACTGAAACCTAGCTTTATCCGACGTTAATTATGATTTAGATAAACACGAAATAGCTTTTATTTCAGGCGGAGGCAACTAGCAAGCAAATAACGCGACCGCTCGCACTCGCGTCCGCATTTCGGAAAATCTGACCTTACTTACTCCTTCCCTACTTTATTCAAGGAATATTTCAGCTTTCTACTTCTAAGTTAAAACTCTAAGGTTGGACCTATGCGTTGTGTAAGGCGTTGATGAGTTAGTGTGTCAGCGAGTATTTCAGGAGTCAGGACTCAGAACTTTATTTATGTATTTGATTACTTTATTGCACACAAATACAGGAGTAGAGGTGGTTAATAAAGCACGTAGCGCAAAAGCATAGCACGCTTTTTTCCATAGCACGGACAGCATTTTATCCGAGGAGCCTCTATGTTGGTAGCGCGCTTGCCGACCGTTAGTCTCGCGTAACGCGCTGCTGTGAGCGTACGTCATATGCGTGCTATAGCATAGCATATTTAAAAGCATGCTAAAAATGTATAATTTATAGCCTGTAGCGTGCTATGTTTTTGTCGCAGTTTTGAACAACTCTATACAAGAGATAGTTTACAAAGTAAAAAAAAACACACTACAAAGTTTTGCATGCCAAGATGGTATCGGAGACAACCTTTGGTACGAGGAGCAAGACGAAAGAACGGGATGGTGCAAAATATAAAACTTGAATTTTTTTATTGTAACAAATATTGGATAGAAGCAGGCGTTACTTTGCGGAAGTCCATCATAATGAAGGAACCAGAAATTTAATTCGCTATAATCCGCGACATTAGGAAAATCTATGTGGTACAGTAGTTCTCACCACACCACAGAAATCCCCCAAAAACTACCCTCAACGTACGTTTCACTCTGATACCGGAGCATCTTCAGGAGATGTTGCCTCCACAATGCACGATTGTGAAGTCAGTCTTCACAATCGTGCATTGAACCACTGTACCACATAGATATTCCTGTTGTCGCGGATTATAGCGAATTAAATTTCTGGTTACTTTATTTATTGTAACAGATTGACTAGTCTTATAGATCTCGTAATATTGCTGACTAGATTCTACATATTGTTCCAGCGAGCGTCATGCATACTTTAGATATATTTGAAACAGTAAGAAAAGCTATAAATTTAACACAATCGATAGAGCCAGGTGAGTGGATTGGAAGGGCGATGTGAAAGATCAACATTCAACATTCATATTGAATGTAATAGAAGGGCGGTGACGTACGACAGTCTATTTTTATTCAGATTTTGTAGGCTTCACTTTATGTAAGTACAGTACAGGAAGCCATAGGCTCTTGAATGAACTAGAACATTAATTCGCTATAATCCGCTACAGTAGACAAATCTGTGTGGTACAGTGCGTGTCTTTCACCTGCAGCATGCGACACCCACCACCCAGCAATTCGCACAGGCACAACACCACACCACACAAATCCTCCAAATCACTCTCAACGTACGTTTCACTCCGACACCGGAGCATCTTCAGGAGTTGTTGACTCGACAATGCACGATTGTGAGTCTTCACGCACTGTACCACACAGATTTGTCTACTGTAGCGGATTATAGCGAATTAAACTTCTAGTTCATTCACTATCATTGACTTCCGCAAAGTAACGCCTGCTTTTATTCAAGCTAAGCTCATATTCCCCCTCTCCCATGAGAGTCGAGGCCTGTGCCCAGCAGTGGGACTTTCATGGGCTGTAGTGGATTTCATAGCTAGATGTTAGATCAAGCGCTCAATTGGAATATTTGAAACACATCCGTAGCTTAGATAGCAATGTAGCATATATAATATATATCTAGAATCTGGATGGCAAGGCAGCCGGGTGAGCCTTATATTACAAAAAAAGTTTCCACCACAGGGCTAAATTTGTGAATATAGTCAGTTTTTATACTGTTCACATAGGTACTGCGCATACTTTAATACTATACTATCTATACTACTATAGAATCACCCTTCCTAGTTATTGTTCATTTTTGGTAACCATAACACGTCTTTGAGCGGCGATAAGTAATCAGGTCCCCAGCCGCATGCGGGCAGACTGTCACTATTTTAACCAGAAGAGAGCCCTACACTCACCAAATACTGAATCAGCCTTCCTAGTGATAGTTACCAAAAGTACAGCTATCCCCTATAATATTAGGGCGCTTCATATGAGGCTCCAACCGCGGCTCAGGAAGACGTTAGGGCATGAGTTTGATTTGGACCTGATCACCTGGTTAGTTTTAACACCCATATCTACCTGTAGCACTATTCCGAAAAACTGCATAATTTATGGTATTATTGATGCGACAGTGGATTTTGGCTAATAGCGGAAGAGCCCAATCAGAGATGATTACAATATTGTAATCGTTACACTGTAGCAATCTGTTACAATTAATAAAGCTCCTGGGCATGTCTTTTTATATGTAAAGAAAAATATAGTGTAACAAAAATTGTGTAGCCAGTGAATATTAACTGTAATGCGTGAACCAAATTGACTATAAATTACCTGTAAAATAATAAACAAATATACGGTACGTAAAATGTACATAAATCAATCTGTCTTGGCATATATATAGCTGTATAGGTATATTTTCCGAGAACGTTTATTTACATTTAACCTAAATAAACGTTCATAGCTTTTACGATATATCGTAAAAATGGAATAAAGCGATAGAGTGAAACCATATCTTTGATTTTTGTTTCTATTAAAGATTGGATGTCAAGGGTTTTACCACTATTCTTCTTTAGCGATTCTTAATAATATTAAACGGATCTTTAGTAACGTACCTAGATCAAGACACGCGGAAGCGTGTCCAGCCAAAGTTCAAAAAAACTGGCGAGCAGCACCGTGTGTAATATTACACGAACCATTTGGAGCCACTTTTGACCCCCTCATAACTCAAAAACTATTTCACAAAAACATGTCAAATTTGGCGCATATATTGAGACCCGTGAGATACATATGTGCTCCAAATTTCATAAGCACACCTCAAATGGTTATTTAGATATAAACGTACAAAAATCGTCATTTTTATGATCTACCTAGGTATAGATCAAAACTCTGACACGGGGCATACTACCATTGCTTAAAGCCGTATTATTTTAATATTGTTGACGTTTATGTTGTAGAGTTATAATCATTATTTTAAGGACGTCAAAGTACGTGACATTCAACCGTTATTTTGAAACAATACTGCTTTAAGCGGTGGTAGTAACTCCTTAACTATTGAAAATGACACATAATTATTATTTTAATGTAAATAATAATGAATAATAATATAGTTGTATTAAAACCTTACCTTCGTATTCATAAATTTTGTGCAACGAAACGTCATTGACAGAAAAGAAGAAGAAACGTATTTGAAGTCGTCAGTTCGAGTTGTCAGTCATTGTGATTTGTATTCATTGTTTATAGTGGTTTTAGTGATATCGACTGTTTACCGTGCTTGTTTTCAATGTTTCACAAAAAACTTTTGATTTTGAACTTTTGCAATCAAAATTGATGAGATTTAGAAATGTGCTGTAGAGGTAGTCTGACCATAGATGTAATCTGTCAATGTCAGTGTAACTCTAGGTATACTATATATTTTTCTTGAGAATTCTCGTCTTTAATTATCTTGTACAATGAGTCGTACAATAGAATTACTGGTGGGTGACACACTGACCTTACACCGAATAATAAGTATGATAATGTAAAACGTAAACTAAACTAATAGAAAAGTCCTATTACAGTGTAAAGGATTATTTGAATGATAGCAAGGCCTTACACCGAATAATAAGTACCTACTAATGTAAAACGTAAACTAAACTAATAGAAAAGTCCTATTATAGTGTAAAGGATTATTTGAATGATAGCAAGGCATGGGTATGAATTGTTACAGCGGCTGATTATGTAATTTTATATTATAAGTACATATATATAATTTCAAGTATTTGTGAGATAGTGATAATAAAAAAAAGCGGAGTTTATTGCGGGCTCTTCTCAGACCAGGGCACGTTTGGAACCCTCGTAGCTTTAGTTTTAAGATACCGTAGTTAATTATCACGATCACGTCTTATGCTCTGTAAGCATGATGTTCAGAAGGTGTACTTTGTAGGTACATATTTTGAATAAATATGTTTTGAGTTTGAGATTGAGTTCAATAATTTCTGTACAAAAAGTAATGATATCCCATCAAAAACATAAATGTAAAATGAGAGCCAAGTTCAAAATTGTGATATATATGCCTTGGTTGTTGACTTCAGCGACAAAAGAAGTGAGATCTAAATGGGTGCCAAGTTCAATGGTCAGTCCTGCAATTTATTTATCCCATCAAAAACATAAATGTGAAATGAGAGCCAAATTCAAAATTGTGATATATATGCCTTGGTTGTTGACTTCAGCGACAAAAGAAGTGAGATCTAAATGGGTGCCAAGTTCAATGGTCAGTCCTGAAATTTATTTATAACAACATATAATATTTTATAACAACTTAAAATATCATTTCTTCTTATAACTTAGTATAGAATGTTGAAGACTAAGGCTTTGGCTTGGCTAGTTTCCATATACGAATTATTATTAAGTACGTACCTAAAAGTACAGTTTCTACCAGCAAGCCAAATTTTCGGAAGAATAAAATAAGAACTTACAGCTTTACAACTTGTGAACGCTATAATTCGTATATGAAAACTAGCCAAGCCAAAGCCTTAGTCTTCAACATTTTATACTAAGTTATAAGAAGAAATGATATTTTAAGTTGTTATAAAATATTATATGTTGTTATAAATAAATTTCAGGACTGACCATTGAACTTGGCACCCATTTAGATCTCACTTCTTTTGTCGCTGAAGTCAACAACCAAAGCATATACAGGGTTACAGGAAAAGTCGACCTAGATCCGTTAAGGGCGTGTAGTACACATCATTTCTGAATGATTTCACTATGGAACCCCCCATCCTAAACTTAACCGTTTTCGAGATATTCGAGTTTTAATTTTTTTTATGAAAATGCCCAATTTTTCGGCTATTGAATTGAATATTTTGAATTTTTTTGACTCTTATGATTATTTTTTTGGTTTTTTACATGAAGAATGAGATGCTTAATGACCTCAATGACTAAAATTGCACGTAAGTTAACTAAATAGGTCATTGTAGACGATCGAAACTTAAGAAAATAAGTACAAATTATAAAAAATTATTTTTCTTTTCTGGATATCTCAAAAAATTATTATGGCACTTGCTCTGCAGATGTGCTTAAAAACATCTACATTTTATCAGCTATCCAACGAGGTATAATAACCTAGGGTTGTATTTAAACTCATAGAAAAAAACATAGTTGAAAAGGTTCAGGTAGTAGGTCTAACGGGTCCCTCGGCTATTGTCCTTCAAGTTAATCCGGTGCGTGTGAGCGAGACAACTTACGATTTATGCAGGTGAGAGTGAGAAAAATAATGTGCAAAAACAAGTTTGGGGATACAACATGCCCATTGTTTTGTATTTGGTCGTTTGTTTGCTTGCCATCCATTTTAGTCTGCTCATGCGATTCGTCCATGGTAGATGCGAATTATTGTGCTTTCGGATTCCCACACGACTTGGCTTTGTTTCTGGACTGATTTTTCTAACTGTGACTACTGTGCTTGTTTACTGGACTCTGATTTGTGCTTGTGATACTGGACTGTTGAAAATGGCAACATACTCGAACGAAGAATATGCGGATATGCTTATTTGCTACGGATGCTGCAATTGCGTGTCCGCACAAGCTCGGACTGAGTACATGCGACGCTATCCCGACCGTCGAGTACCTGATGTGAGCGTTTTCGACGGAGTTTACCGACGACTTTGTGAAACTGGCTCTGTTTCGCGACGACGTACGGACTTAGGAAGACCACGTGTCATTGATGACGACGAGGAACAAGACTACGAAATCGTAGAACGGTTCAGAAGAGACCCAACCACTTCGACCAATATTGTTGCCCGTGAACTGGGCCTAACTCAGTGGAAAGTGTGGTTTACGGTTCATACGGCAGGCCTGTATCCTTATCACTACACGCCGGTACATGTAATTGAAGAAGGAGATCCCGCGAGACGCATGGACTTCTGCAGATTAATGCTCAATGCAGATATCGAGGACCCGAATTTCCTAAAATTAATATTGTGGACAGATGAATCCAAATTCGATAAGGACGGGATTACTAATTACCATAACGCACACTATTGGGCTCCTAAAGAACTAGGCAATCCAAATAAGAAAAGAATAAAGGGGTCACAACGACGATTTAGTGTAAATGTGTGGATGGGCATCATTTCCAACCATTTGATTGGGCCTTACTTTCTTCCAAACAATCTGAATGGTGAAACTTATGAAAATTTCTTAAGAGATCACTTAGGTGACCTACTAGATGATCTCCCATTACAATTACTGCGGGAGATGTGGTTTCAACATGATGGCTGCCCTGCTCATTTCAGAAGAAGCGTTAGGGAATGGTTGGACACTAACTATCCTAACAAATGGATTGGACGAGGTGGTCCTTTACCCTGGCCAGCCAGATGTCCCGACCTGACCCCCATGGATTTTTATGTATGGGGGCACATGAAGAGCCTCGTTTACAGTGAGCCCAACCCCATATCGTCAGTGGAAGTTCTCAAAGAAAGGATAATTAATGCTGCTAACGACATAAGAAGAACATTAACCACTGGTGTAGTGAAAAGTGGACTACGTGAAAGAATGAGAAAATGTGTGCGAAATAGAGGTGGACACGTAGAACATGAACTATAAAAATTTATTCAAAAACATAAGGTGAATAAATGTTATTTTGAACTGATTTATTGTTTCATTTAGCTTACTACAATCACCCGTTAGACCTACTACCTGAACCTTTCCAACTATGTTTTTTTCTATGAGTTTAAATACAACCCTAGGTTGTTATACCTCGTTGGATAGCTGATAAAATGTAGATGTTTTTAAGCACATCTGCAGAGCAAGTGCCATAATAATTTTTTGAGATATCCAGAAAAGAAAAATATTTTTTTATAATTGGTACTTATTTTCTTAAGTTTCGATCGTCTACAATGAACTATTTAGTTAACTTACGTGCAATTTTAGTCATTGAGGTCATTAAGCATCTCATTCTTCATGTAAAAAACCAAAAAAATAATCATAAGAGTCAAAAAAATTCAAAATATTCAATTCAATAGCCGAAAAATTGGGCATTTTCATAAAAAAAAATAAACTCGAATATCTCGAAAACGGTTAAGTTTAGGATGGGGGGTTCCATAGTGAAATCATTCAGAAATGATGTGTACTACACGCCCTCAACGGATCTAGGTCGACTTTTCCTGTAACCCTGTATATCACAATTTTGAATTTGGCTCTCATTTCACATTTATGTTTTTGATGGGATAAATAAATTGCAGGACTGACCATTGAACTTGGCACCCATTTAGATCTCACTTCTTTTGTCGCTGAAGTCAACAACCAAGGCATATATATCACAATTTTGAACTTGGCTCTCATTTTACATTTATGTTTTTGATGGGATATTATCATACAAGATGATACCCGCAACTTCATCTGCGTGGTTTAAGGTTTTTATTCCCATGGGAACTCTTTTATTCCTACTCCTGGATGTAAACAATCTCCGTGCCAAATTTCATCAAAGTTCAGCGGCTACTAGCACGTAACAAATAGAAAGATAGACCTTTACCTATAATACTAACAATTGGATGATTGGATGGACTTTCAAAAAGTATCGTATACTAAATTAGAAAATTGACCATCCAATCAACTGGTCTTCGAGAAAATTACCTATACAACAGCTGGCTAGGGCACGCTCAACGAACTTATTTTTCTAATCCACTACAAGCTAGCCCTTGACTGCGATCTCACCTGATGGTAACTGATGATGCAGTCTAGGATGGTAGCGGGCTAACCTGTTGGGGGCATGGCAGTTATATTAAACCCATACATACCCCTTCGGTTTCTACGCTAAACCGCTTGGCCACCACCCTGGCTACCACCCTACCGGCAAGACGTGCCGTCTTGCCGGTAGGGTGGTAACTAGCCACGGCCGAAGCCTCCCACCAGGCCAGACCAGGGAAAATTCAGAAATTATTGACCCTGCCGGGGATCGAACCCGGGACCTCCGCACGTTAAGACAACAGCGCTCAACACTGTGCCACGGAGGTCGTCACTAATACTATAAGTGCTCTATAAACGTTTCTCGTTCTTCAAAGTAAGTTCAGCTAAAAATAACTAGTAGGTACGTTACGTAGTAGGCGGACATCCCTTAGACTATAAACTAAGTCTATAAGCCTTGAAGAGCAATGGCAACGCTAATATAAATACCAATACAATCGATACAATGTGGGCAGGGACAGTAAAGGTAATAGGTATTATGAAAGGTCGACTAAAATAGCCAGGGCGTTACGTATTTTAGCATCAAATATAAACAGGATCACTTGATCCAATTCACGTGAAGGAGATTAAACTGCTCAGGTTCTACGATATTGAGAGAACTTACATGCTTAACCTCATGGTTCTATATTTAGCCACAGAACCCTTACTTCCTTACTTATATTATAAAAGTGAAAGTTTGTGTGTATGGAGTTATGGATGTTTGTTACTATTTCACGCCAGAACGGCTGAACGGATCTGGATTAAATTTGGTATAGAGATAGATTATAATTTATAGTCTGGAATAACAAATAGGCTACTTTTTATCCCGAAAAATCCCGCGGGAAACAAAAAATCTCAAAAAAGAACGGCTGAACGGAACAGACTATAATCTATATCTGTGCCAAATTTCATCCACATCCGTTCAGCCGTTGGGGCGTGATTGAGCAATAAACATCCATCCATACATCCATCCAAACTTTCGCATTTATAATATTAGTATAGAAGTATAGATATAGATTATAATACATATATAGATTAATAGCTGGCCTGATTTCCACAGGTGTTATGTCCAAAAATCAGCTTTAGTGGGGTCTACGAACGTAAAGGCGCAATTTCAAGTTTCTAAATGCAATAAAACGAATAAAATACCTATTTTCAAATGTTTTTTTTTGGCAAAGAAGCTGACGACTATTTATCGCATGATAGTTGTGAGAATTTTCCGTTTTATATATACATGATATCGTGTGATTCGAGTTGTTGAATTCCACGAGACAATGTTAGTATGAATAAGGACAATTATTAATATGTTTTATGTTTGTGTAATATTTTGAACGAGCTGACTCAACTGATTTGTTTGTTCACTGAGACGCCTGGATAACACCTAAAACGTGCTAAGCTATGTCGAACAAATCAAACTTTTCTATGTCATTTTATGGGCAGCGTGAGTATATGTTGTAACATAAATAAGATAGATGGAAAAAGTAACGATCAGCAAACAATACAATAATAGACTTGACCTTTAACTTGATATCAGTGACCTTCCAGATTACATCTTAGGAAGCAGTAGTAATGAATACCTTATCCAACGAAACGTGAGTTGTGACTATGATACAGTGTAACATTGCCGGATCAAACGGGCAACTGAGCTTACGTAAAAAGTAAGACACTATATTCTTACAATCAACATCATCTGAGAAGTGATAAATTATGGATAGTGCATTCATATAAGTGCTGCCAATTTCGATATTGGAACTTGGTTTTATGCTCTTAAAAGTAGGTCTATTTTTTTTGATACATAGACCATAGATAACCAAGAATCAAGACAATAGCACACCTAATAAAAAATATAACACAAAGAAATAAAAATAAAACTAAAAAAATATATGCATTTGTCAAGTGTGTTAAAGGACGTTCATTTGGCGAATTGCATCGATTTTGTAATTTTACCTCAGAATTATTAAGGGTAAGATATGGATGGACATACGTTTCATCGTATTACATATATGAAACTACGAACATGGAGAGTATCCTGCAAAATTTAGAGGCATAAGTACAAACAAGATACAAAATCGATGCAATCCATCGTAAAACAAATATGCAAACAATAATTAGCACACAAAGCAAACATGCAAGACATAGAAAACGTGTAAACACAAACAGGACATACATTCGACGTGACAATGACGACCGCGGGTCCCAGCCCCATTATCAAGTAGAGTAACAACTCCAGCATCTTGTACCGCTCGTGGAAGATCTGTTGATACGTGATGCCCAGAACAGCGAGCATCCAGATCGCCCATCTAAGCTCTTGCAGCATCCAGCAGGACAGAGTGCCAACGGTCAGCCAAGGGAAGTAGGAGCTCGCGATGAAGATGTAGATCATCGCGCGATCGCATCGGTGGAGGAAGTGCTTCATTTTGCTGCAAAATTAGTATAGCGTTAGCTTGATGCGTTTTATAAGCCGTGTGGTTAGAACAGGTGTTTGTGAGGCGTGCGAAATAAATTTTCGTCTTGGACATAGGATTGGATAGGAGACTCGCCTTAACTTATATTTCCCAACTATTCGGGATTTACAAAAATTATTGCCTCGGTCATCAGCGCATCCATATAAAATAGAGTGTAGCTGGTCAGCTAAGGGAAGTAGGAGCTCGCGATGAAGATGTAGATCATCGCGCAATCATATTGGTGCAGGAAGTCCTTAATTTTGCTGCAAATCCAGTATGGCGTAAGCTTAATGCGTTTTATAAGCCATGTTGTTAGAATAGGTGTTTATGAGGCGTGCGAGAGTTAAATTCAATATTCGTCTTGGAATTAAGAAATGTAGCCGCCGAGTCTTATATTTTCCAGCTATCCGAGGATTGCCCAAAAACGTGATTGCCGTAAGATAGTGCAACCGAATAGTAAAGTGCAGATGGTCAGCCAAGGGACGTAGGAGCTCGGTGAATGGAAGTGCTTCATTTTATTGCAAAATTCGAATGGCGGTAGCTTGATGAGTTTTGTAAGCCTTTAAGTGAGGTGGTTATACTTATAACAGGCAATTATGCAATAGGTATTTCTGTTCAGTGTTTAAATACGTTGTTTTGCTAACGTTGTTTAAAAAAAGCCATAAAGCATTTTGATATCAGGTAAGTAATAAATGGAATTTTAATATGTACATTTTGTAAATACGAGTATGTATTTTAAAATGTACTTCAAAGTTTAACATTATACGGTTGATGACAAACGGAAATGGCAATATCAAGATAACGTGGACAAGTGAATGCAAACACCGATTACAATAATTGTATTGCTATGCTATGCTATTGAGTACTATTCATAATTGTATGATATTAAATGAATAGGAATTCAAGTTTTTGGACATTTCTATGAGCTAGCTCTGGTACAGTTTTAAATTGCTACAGTATAGTACAGGTTCTATACGCCATTTTCTTCATTGCTTTGGTATTTTCGCCCCTTTCCAGTAAAGGGCATTAAATGGCTTTGAAATTCTTCTGCATACGACACTTATAAAAGTAAGTAACCTACATGATTTCGGTATTTTTGGTCGGGGTTTAACGATTATGGTCAGATGTACCTAAGTGATAATAACTGTTTAAAGGTTTAATGGGGCTGATTCTGTTGTACACGATCTCTAAACTCAAATGACAACGTTAAAAATATTGCTAGCCCATTCATAATATTCCCTGCGGAAAGGGACAGAACTAGATTTAAAACTGTCATTTTAGTTAAGTTTATTAAACAGAATCCCATCAAAAACATAAATGTAAAATGAGAGCCAAGTTCAAAATTGTGATATATATGCCTTGGTTGTTGACTGCAGCGACAAAAGAAGTGAGATCTAAATGGGTGCCCAGTTCAATGGTCAGTCCTGCAATTTATTTATCCCATCAAAAACATAAATGTGAAATGAGAGCCAAATTCAAAATTGTGATATATATGCCTTGGTTGTTGACTTCAGCGACAAAAGAAGTGAGATCTAAATGGGTGCCAAGTTCAATGGTCAGTCCTGAAATTTATTTATAACAACATATAATATTTTATAACAACTTAAAATATCATTTCTTCTTATAACTTAGTATAAAATGTTGAAGACTAAGGCTTTGGCTTGGCTAGTTTTCATATACGAATTATAGCGTTCACAAGTTGTAAAGCTGTAAGTTCTTATTTTATTCTTCCGAAAATTTGGCTAGCTGGTAGAAACTGTACTTTTAGGTACCTACTTAATAATAATTCGTATATGGAAACTAGCCAAGCCAAAGCCTTAGTCTTCAACATTTTATGCTAAGTTATAAGAAGAAATGATATTTTAAGTTGTTATAAAATATTATATGTTGTTATAAATAAATTTCAGGACTGACCATTGAACTTGGCACCCATTTAGATCTCACTTCTTTTGTCGCTGCAGTCAACAACCAAGGCATATATATCACAATTTTGAACTTGGCTCTCATTTTACATTTATGTTTTTGATGGGATATCATTACTTTTTGTACAGAAATTATTGAACTCAATCTCAAACTCAAAACATATTTATTCAAAATATGTACCTACAAAACGTCGTCATGCTTACATAGCATAAGACGTGATGGTGATAATTAAATACGGTATCTTAAAACTAAAGCTACGAGGGTTCCAAACGTGCCCTGGTCTGAGAAGAGCCCGCAATAAACTCCGCTTTTTTTTATTATCACCATCTCACAAATATTTGAAATTATATATACAGGGTTACAGGAAAAGTCGACCTAGATCCGTTAAGGGCGTGTAGTACACATCATTTCTGAATGATTTCACTATGGAACCCCCCATCCTAAACTTAACCGTTTTCGAGATATTCGAGTTTATTTTTTTTTATGAAAATGCCCAATTTTTCGGCTATTGAATTGAATATTTTGAATTTTTTTGACTCTTATGATTATTTTTTTGGTTTTTTACATGAAGAATGAGATGCTTAATGACCTCAATGACTAAAATTGCACGTAAGTTAACTAAATAGTTCATTGTAGACGATCGAAACTTAAGAAAATAAGTACAAATTATAAAAAAAAAATTTCTTTTCTGGATATCTCAAAAAATTATTATGGCACTTCCTCTGCAGATGTGCTTAAAAACATCTACATTTTATCAGCTATCCAACGAGGTATAACAACCTAGGGTTGTATTTAAACTCATAGAAAAAAACATAGTTGGAAAGGTTCAGGTAGTAGGTCTAACGGGTGATTGTAGTAAGCTAAATGAAACAATAAATCAGTTCAAAATAACATTTATTCACCTAATGTTTTTAAATAAATTTTTATAGTTCATGTTCTACGTGTCCACCTCTATTTCGCACACATTTTCTCATTCTTTCACGTAGTCCACTTTTCACTACACCAGTGGTTAATGTTCTTCTTATGTCGTTAGCAGCATTAATTATCCTTTCTTTGAGAACTTCCACTGACGATATGGGGTTGGGCTCACTGTAAACGAGGCTCTTCATGTGCCCCCATACATAAAAATCCATGGGGGTCAGGTCGGGACATCTGGCTGGCCAGGGTAAAGGACCACCTCGTCCAATCCATTTGTTAGGATAGTTAGTGTCCAACCATTCCCTAACGCTTCTTCTGAAATGAGCAGGGCAGCCATCATGTTGAAACCACATGTCCCGCAGTAATTGTAATGGGAGATCATCTAGTAGGTCACCTAAGTGATCTCTTAAGAAATTTTCATAAGTTTCACCATTCAGATTGTTTGGAAGAAAGTAAGGCCCAATCAAATGGTTGGAAATGATGCCCATCCACACATTTACACTAAATCGTCGTTGTGACCCCTTTATTCTTTTCTTATTTGGATTGCCTAGTTCTTTAGGAGCCCAATAGTGTGCGTTATGGTAATTAGTAATCCCGTCCTTATCGAATTTGGATTCATCTGTCCACAATATTAATTTTAGGAAATTCGGGTCCTCGATATCTGCATTGAGCATGAATCTGCAGAAGTCCATGCGTCTCGCGGGATCTCCTTCTTCAATTACATGTACCGGCGTGTAGTGATAAGGATACAGGCCTGCCAGTCCAGAAACAAAGCCAAGTCGTGTGGGAATCCGAAAGCACAATAATTCGCATCTACCATGGACGAATCGCATGAGCAGACTAAAATGGATGGCAAGCAAACAAACGACCAAATACAAAACAATGGGCATGTTGTATCCCCAAACTTGTTTTTGCACATTATTTTTCTCACTCTCACCTGCATAAATCGTAAGTTGTCTCGCTCACACGCACCGGATTAACTTGAAGGACAATAGCCGAGGGACCCGTTAGACCTACTACCTGAACCTTTTCAACTATGTTTTTTTCTATGAGTTTAAATACAACCCTAGGTTATTATACCTCGTTGGATAGCTGATAAAATGTAGATGTTTTTAAGCACATCTGCAGAGCAAGTGCCATAATAATTTTTTGAGATATCCAGAAAAGAAAAATAATTTTTTATAATTTGTACTTATTTTCTTAAGTTTCGATCGTCTACAATGACCTATTTAGTTAACTTACGTGCAATTTTAGTCATTGAGGTCATTAAGCATCTCATTCTTCATGTAAAAAACCAAAAAAATAATCATAAGAGTCAAAAAAATTCAAAAAATTCAATTCAATAGCCGAAAAATTGGGCATTTTCATAAAAAAAATTAAAACTCGAATATCTCGAAAACGGTTAAGTTTAGGATGGGGGGTTCCATAGTGAAATCATTCAGAAATGATGTGTACTACACGCCCTTAACGGATCTAGGTCGACTTTTCCTGTAACCCTGTATGTACTTATAATCAAGACACGCGGAAGCGTGTCCAGCCAAAGTTCAAAAAAACTGGCGAGCAGCACCGTGTGTAATATTACACGAACCATTTGGAGCCACTTTTGACCCCCTCATAACTCAAAAACTATTTCACATAAACATGTCAAATTTGGCGCATATATTGAGACCCGTGAGATACATATGTGCTCCAAATTTCATAAGCACACCTCAAATGGTTATTTAGATATAAACGTACAAAAATCGTCATTTTTATGATCTACCTAGGTATAGATCAAAACTCTGACACGGGGTATACTACCATTGCTTAAAGTCGTATTGTTTTAATACTGTTGACGTTCATGTTGTAGTGTTATAATCATTATTTTAAGGACGTCAAAGTACGTGACATTCAACCGTTATTTTGAAACAATACTGCTTTATGCGGTGGTAGATACTCCTTAACTATTGAAAATGACACATATTTTTTTTTTAAATGTAAATAATAATGAATAATAATATAGTTGCATTAAAACCTTACCTTCGTATTCATGCATTTTGTGCAACGAAACGTCATTGACAGAAAAGAAGAAACGTATTTGAAGTCGTCAGTTCAAGCTGTCAGTCATTGTGATTTGTATCCATTGTATAGAGTGGTTTTAGTGATATCGACTGTTTACCGTGCTTGTTTTCAATGTTTCACTAAAAACTTTTGATTTTGAACTTTTGCAATCATAATTGATGAGATGTAGAAATGTGCTGTAGAGGTAGTCTGACCATAGATGTAATCTGTCAATGTCAGTGTAACTCTAGGTACACTATATATTTTTCTTGAGAATTCTCGTCTTTAATAACAACCTAAGTTTATTGAACCAAGAAAAATACCTAAAAGACGCCATTATTGGTGCCACTGATGATTTGAGAAACAGCAATGACAATTTTGACAGAAATAGCAGATATGATATCCCAGCACCATATTGGATGAACAGAGGTAGAAACAGCAAAATAAGAAGTCTTTACAGTTGTCTAGCTAGAAATCGTATGCAATACAATCCAAGTACCTTCAACAAGGTTCCGCCTAATGAGCTACGCTCTAAGTCATTTCAGCAAAATACTGTGCACGATGGTAGAATTTATGCTGAAGAATCTCATTATATTTTAGTAGAACGAAGCAGTCGTTCTTCGGCGGAAGATGATCCATTTTACATATCAAGAGGAAAAAAATATAAGTCCAATTTGCCCAAGGCAGCTCGAGGGCGTCGGGGAGCATTGGAAGACATTATGAAATCTGTTAGAAATGATCCATATAACATAGCTAGAGGTAAAAAGGATTATAAACAAATCGGAAATTCAACCATAACGGAAAGTCAATTTATCAAAACAAGGGACCTTATTTGTGCGTCTGTTGATTTATTGACGATGAAGCATTCAGAAGGAAATAAAGTAAAAAGAGAAGTTGTGGACAACGATAGGGACAGACGAACTAATTTGTACAAACTAGCGTTACAATTACAGATGGACCCGTATTTTGTTAGCAGAGGGAAAAAAGATGGAGAAAACAATATTAATATGGATGACGTAGAGCAGCTTATAAATAAAATCATTCTTTAATGCAATTAGAAAATTATAGACTGTGTTTCACTTGTATAACCAAAAGTATTGTTATGTACTATAAAATTGAAGATATAGTATGATATTTGACTTAAAAAAATGAAAAAAAATAAAGTTATGACTAATGAGTATTTAAAATACTAACTAGGCTGCAATTTCATGTACTATGAACATTGAAGATTAATTTTGTTAAAGAATTTATTATCTTTAAGAAGCTTGTAAAACTTTAAAAGTATTGGCTGGTACTAGTAAATCATCGTCGAAAGAAAGGTTTTTAATTTTAACCGTTTTTTTATTTTAAATACGGAATTATCAGTTATAACTAATTGTACTTTATTTTCCCTTAGTTACTGTACCTGTTAATCGTAATATCTGTATATTTCTAGATCAGTAGATTTGAAAAAAAACGATTCTATTTTATTCAAAACTAATTTTAATTTTTCGTAAATTTTCCAATGTTTTTAATACTTATTCTGCTATTCGGGACGGAGAAATATACAACAAATCAAAAACCATGAACATCGGTCCAGGCGTTTTAGAGTTTTAAGTGTTCGAACAAACCCGACTAACAAAGTCGGGTATATTTTAAAATTTTAATAGGGAGAGGTCATTAATAACAAAAAGTCATCAAAGTGCGATTTTCTTTTATTTCATCTGTATAGCTTCATTTTCACAGATACCTACTTCATTCACATAAATATTGAAATACAATTTAAAATTTTGCTCCGACTATTAATTTTCTTGGTAGGTAACATAAAAAAAGAAATTTCATTTTGAGCAATAATTTTTCAACGCAGTATATTAATATTATAAGCTTCACATTGATTTGATACGTAATTATAATTAGGTACATACATAATATTATTATAGTAAGAGATCTAATGAGAACAATTATTTCACATCTTTATAGAACGGTCTTCTAATACATCCAGAATTTAAAACAGGTTTTGTATTGTAGTCATACAAGTACTCGGCGGTAACATTTATTAGTATTGAGAAAAGTCTGAAATGTATACTATGTATATTAATGACTATTATCAAATACTTGATACTCGTAAACGGGCTAGTATTTTTGCAAACAGGATGCAATTGTGTAGCCGGTAGTGGTCATCTATATTTTGCAATATATTTGGAGTTTACCTCCTTTAAAATCGATTTTCATATTTAAGCTATGAAAATAACGTACGTTATTGACTTTATGTTTCCATGGTAACACTTGTTTAAGTTTCCATGACTATGTAATATATTTTGATGAATATAAATTACATAGTTATATATCAAGCATTCTTTCAGTAATATAAAAATTTACCCTCATTTCATACATATTTCAACCCTCATCTATATATTTTATAATCGTTCGTAAAGAGTAAATCTAGTCGTGCGTCGGAGCTGACACACAAATTTTTTTTTAAATTAAATACTGGGCTATGATTGCTCTACAAGTTTACAGGAATGGGCAATAAATATAGTCCGTTTACAAGCAATTTCAGTTACACTACATATTTATTTTCTTTTCAATTACTCTAGTAAAACTGCCACGACTATTACGGACTATTATAAATAGCGAAATATTTACGGACATCCAACATTTTATATTGATATGATTAGATAGGTACACATAATAAATCTCTCTTAGACATACTTTCTTTTGATATAAAATGTCAATAATTATAAACCAAGACACAAAACCACAGTCGCAAGACGATATTGATATATATATAAAGACTAAAATTTTGCTATGCATGCAGCCTACGTTCTACCAGTTCTACCAAGTAAGTAAAACATTCAGATGTTTTACTTACTTGGTATATGAAAACTAGCCAAGCCAAAGCCTTAGTCTTCAACATTTTATACTAAGTTATAAGAAGAAATGATATTTTAAGTTGTTATAAAATATTATATGTTGTTATAAATAAGTTTCAGGACTGACCATTGAACTTGGCACCCATTTAGATCTCACTTCTTTTGTCGCTGAAGTCAACAACCAAGGCATATATATCACAATTTTGAATTTGGCTCTCATTTCACATTTATGTTTTTGATGGGATATAACATTACATAATCAGCCGCTGTAACAATTCATACCAATGCCTTGCTATCATTCAAATAATCCTTTACATTGTAATAGGACTTTTCTATTAGTTTAGTTTACGTTTTACATTAGTAGGTACTTATTATTCGGTTTAAGGTCAGTGTGTCACCCACCAGTAATTCTATTGTACGACTCATTGTACAAGATAATTAAAGACGAGAATTCTCAAGAAAAATATATAGTCTACTGTTCCAACGCATAGTCTGGCGTGAAAACCCTGAAACAGAAATACAAGATTTCGAGTTATTGACAGTAACGTTTGGAACGGCATCTGCCCCCTTTTTGGCTGTTCGAGCACTCATCCAAGTCAGTGTTGATGAGGGTAAGAATTACCCCTTAGCTTCCGATAGAGTAGTCCAATCGTTCTACATGGACGATTTGATGACAGGTTGCGCTAGCGTAGAGGAAGGCATAGAAATTTACAAGCAGATGAAAACGTTATTAGCAAGAGGGGGGTTTGAGCTACAGAAATGGAACAGCAATTGTAAGGAGCTGTTAGTGGAGATACAAAATAATGAAAACCAGATCAAAGGCATGCAAAAGCTTGTTCCTTCAATTCAGGACAAACGAAAACAGATCACTAAAAAAATACATAAACAGGACAAAATTATAAAGGACATGGAAAACATAAAGGACAAAAAAGCTATAGAACTAAAAGCAGAAAGTACAACTAAGGTTTTAGGACTTACCTGGGACCGAAGTGAAGATAAATTTCGATACTCGGTGAATCTTCCGCATCCGACGTCTGGACCTGAAACAAAAAGATCAATATTATCAGTGGTATCACGCTTGTACGACCCTTTAGGTTGGATAGCACCTACTATCATAGTAGCAAAAATGTTCATTCAAAAATTATGGTTAGCAGGTGTCAATTGGGATGACCCAATTTCAAAAGAATTAAAAAACGAATGGGTTACTTACCGTAATGAGCTTGAACAACTTACCAGAGTACACGTCCCACGATGGTTGGGCACCTTAAAATCAGACGCTAACATTGAATTGCATGGATTCTGTGATGCTTCAAAGCTAGCATACGCCGCTGTTGTATATTTGAGGGTAGACGACGGTGCTGGGAGGAGACATGTTTCATTGTTAGCCGCAAAAACGAGGGTATCACCAATAAAGCAGGTTAGTATCCCACGCCTCGAACTCTGCGGAGCAGCACTCTTATCGAGACTTTTAGTTGAGATAGCCGACGTTTTGAATATCCAAAAGAACAAGATCAGAGCTTGGACGGACTCCACAGTCGTTCTCGCGTGGTTGAACAGTCATCCTAGTCGGTGGAAGACTTTCGTGGCCAACAGGGTTTCCGAGATCCTAATGAATTTGGATTCAGCTCAATGGTATCACGTACCATCTAAAGAGAATCCAGCTGATTGTGCGTCACGAGGTATTCAACCTGGTTCACTTGCAGAGAACGAACTTTGGTTTTCTGGCCCACAATTCCTTAGAGAGCAAACCATACAATAGACCAACAGATTTGAAAGTTCATTTGGAAGAAGCAGTTAAAACACACTTTAACACATTTGCAGAAAACACACTATTCCAACGCTTTTCGTCATTACAGAAGTTGCTAAGGGTAATCGCCTACTGTAGACGATTCTATAATCGTAGTGACAAAAGGACAGCTTATTTAACCAAAACAGAAATAGACCAAGCTAGGATATGCTGTATCAAAAAGGCACAACACGAAGAATTTTCTGACGAATATTCCCAACTAAATGTCAAAGGATACTTGCAATCTAAAAATAGTAAGCTTAAATCTTTATGCCCGTATTTAGATGACCAAGGGATCATGAGAGTAAGTGGTAGATTACAGAAGTCTCAGTTACCCGAACAGACCAAGCATCCGATAATATTACCCCACTCATCTCATTTTACAAAGCTGGTAGTAATGGACGCACATCAAAATACTCTTCATGGAGGAGTCCAGTTGATGGTTAATTATTTGAGAACATTGTATTGGATTACTAGTGTGAAAAGTTTAGTCAAACAGCATATACGTAAATGCGTTACATGTGTCCGACAAAAAGCCGATATTCAACATCAGTTCATGGGCTCTCTTCCATCAGTTCGATGTACACCCGCCAGGGCATTTCTTCATAGTGGAGTAGACTATGCAGGGCCCATACAAGTAAGGACAACAAAAGGACGAGGTCATCGGTCTTATAAGGGCTACATCTGCTTATTCATCTGCATGGCTACTCGTGCGATTCATTTAGAAATGGTAAGTGATATGAGTACTCAAGCTTTTCTAGCATGTTTCCGTCGTTTCGTGGCCAGACGTGGCCATTGCGCGCAATTGTGGAGCGACAACGGTACGGCATTTGTAGGCGCTGCAAAAGAGCTTCAACAACTTAATCAGATTCAAAAGGATGTGGCTGAATATTTGGAAACTCATGGGACAGAGTGGCACTTTATTCCGCCCCACGCACCTAATTTTGGGGGCCTATGGGAAGCCGGTGTACGGGCTACCAAGTTTCACTTAAAACGAGTGATAGGAGAGTCAACCTTGACATTTGAGGAGATGTGTACACTTCTCAGCCAGATAGAAGCTTGCCTTAATTCGCGGCCCATGTCTGTAGATAGTTCAGATCCGAGTGATCCACTTCCGTTAACGCCGGGACACTTTCTTGTCGGGGGGCCCCTGATAGCGGTACCGGACGTCGATAACTATCTAGATTCAAGTGTGAGCTCACTAACAAGGTGGCAGTTCATTCAGAGAATGTTACAGAACTTTTGGCGACGCTGGTCGCAGGAATACTTGTCCCACTTAATGAATCGTTACAAGTGGAGCTCCCGCGTACCAGAGCCCAATTTGGGAGATATTGTTCTTGTCAAAGAAGACAACCTGCCACCGAGTCGTTGGTTAATGGGTCGTATAATAGAGAAGCATCCGGGTACTGATAATGTTACCCGTGTGGTCACTATAAAATTGAAAAATTCTAGCATTAAGAGACCCACTTCAAAAATATATATTTTACCTGTTAGTGATTAAGTTATTGTAATAGCATAGTTAGTTCACCCTATTGTTAACTTAGAATAGTTCATTTTATATTTTGTGCATTTATCGCCAAGGTATTTAAAATTGTATTTGTTTACCTTTCAGTTCGGATTCAGTTATTTTTTTAAAGTTTTTTTTTTAGAATGTAAGCTTAAAATCTTGTAAGATCACCCACCAAGAACATAGTTACGGTGGTCGGTATGATTTACCAGTACAAAATTTAAGGACATTTCTCAATAAATGTCCTTGGTGGGCGGTATGTTCACGACAATAGATGGCGCTGTCGGACATTGCGTCGCGCTACTACGTCGTTAACCCTAAAAGAGTATATAGACTAAATGCAGCCGTGTATCGTTGTTCCGTCCTTGGGTTCAATAAACCTTTCCATCGTTAAGTTCAAATCGTGGTTTTATTTAATTCCGCGGTTCACCAAAGTTCGCGAGTTCAAAGGTGCGCATAGGTTTGTGAACACCTAGAGTTACACTGACATTGACAGATTACATCTATGGTCAGACTTCCTCTACAGCACATTTCTACATCTCATCAATTATGATTGCAAAAGTTCAAAATCAAAAGTTTTTAGTGAAACATTGAAAACAAGCACGGTAAACAGTCGATATCACTAAAACCAGTCTATACAATGAATACAAATCACAATGACTGACAGCTTGATCTGACGACTTCAAATACGTTTCTTCTTTTCTGTCAATGACGTTTCGTTGCACAAAATGCATGAATACGAAGGTAAGGTTTTAATGCAACTATAATAATATTCATTATTATTTACATTAAAATAATAATTATGTGTCATTTTCAATAGTAAAGGAGTTACTACCACCGCTTAAAGCAGTATTGTTTCAAAATAACGGTTGAATGTCACGTACTTTGACGTCCTTAAAATAATGATTATAACACTACAACATAAACGTCAACAGTATTAAAATAATACGGCTTTAAGCAATGGTAGTATGCCCCGTGTCAGAGTTTTGATCTATACCTAGGTAGATCATAAAAATGTCGATTTTTGTACGTTTATATCTAAATAACCATTTGAGGTGTGCTTATGAAATTTGGAGCACATATGTATCTCACGGGTCTCAATATATGCGCCAAATTTGACATGTTTATGTGAAATAGTTTTTGAGTTATGAGGGGGTCAAAAGTGGCTCCAAATGGTTCGTGTAATATTACACACGGTGCTGCTCGCCAGTTTTTTTGAACTTTGGTTGGACACGCTTCCGCGTGTCTTGATAATTGGCTTCATTGTGTGCTACAACTTACAAGGTATGGAGTCATGAACAGACTTTTTTTGACTTGACTTTTCTTCCGTACCCCTCAACATCAACTGATATATTAGCAGTAACCACTTCACAACTGTAGCAAGTATTTTGGTGACATCCGACGCCCTGCCTTGTTCGGACTTTAAACAAAAAGTAGCGTCCGTAAAAGAACAAAATACAAACTGGTGAAGCCTTACGCACTCAAAGATTTCTTCGTAATTATTCTCTTAATCGAAAAACGTATGATGGATTGTAAAATATATGAATTCACTACGTTATGAGCACCGCCGAGTTTTCTTTTCTAGACATATGATCTTGCTAAGGGTATATGCGTGTTCATAAATGATTTTACACATAGGACATCGTGAACAAGATGTCCTCATCGCTCACCAGGCTTTTTTATTACTCCAAATCAAGGAACATTCTTGGACCGTATTCAGAAGAAACATCTTTTGCAAGTTTGACACAATACAGTCTCATCTTCATATTCGCAGAACACAATAATTTAGGCCACGGGAAGTTATTTGTTACGTTTGAAAGGAGATTCAATTGCTAAGTAATCCGCTTGGGAGCGGGAAGCAGCTATCAAAGGACTTGTATAGAACTAAAGCCTGGAATGTATTTTCTGTTTAAAGGTTTCCTTTTTGAAGCTATTTGTATCTTTGTAAATAACTTGTTTAAATTACTCAGAATTAATACAATATGGCTTCAAAAGTGGGAAGCTTATCAATTACACGTATTTTTGAAATGGTGTAGCGTCAAGTTACGAAATGACTTATGAGCAACAAGATTCTTGAACTGAGTTGTGATGAAAAACATATTATTTATTCTACACTGATATTCATATTGT
The DNA here is from genome assembly GCA_964035005.1 of Erebia palarica. NCBI lineage: Eukaryota > Metazoa > Arthropoda > Insecta > Lepidoptera > Nymphalidae > Erebia > Erebia palarica. Next base: position 34,465,896 of record OZ035983.1, read on the forward strand.
TATTTATTCTATACTGAGTTTCTTGCCGGTTCCTCGCAGTAAAACTGCTTTCCAAAACGGTGGGAGAGTCAAAACATGACGTAACACAAGTTACACTTAAATGTCCTGGATGGAATAAATAAATTGAGTATTGAGTATTTTTGAGTAAGTATATGCCTGCTCTCTCCGGCACTAGGTCACCATGGTAAGCCCCTTGCGATCGCAACGCCTCACGCTAATCGGTCTGCTAATCTTTTTCCTCTGGATAATCTCCAAGTATAGCTGTGACTACGCGTGGAAAGTAAGTAATGAAGTCGAGCGATGGATATAAGCGGATAGTACCGCGGCGTGTGAAAATCTTTAAAAGAGACAACGTTCAGATTCCAGCAGTGGACGACGAAGCGTACGTTACAATTCGAAAATAATCGATTTTGGCAATATGACGCTGGATCCGACACACGATTACGGTGTACCGGGGTATATTACGATAAATGATCGCAAATCGGCTCACACTCTTTTGCTATTGGATAAAATTCATTATCGCACACAAATAGGTAACAACAGTGAGTTAAGGTTAAGTCCGTCAATCACAACAAATAGGTAAGATTCTATGGGTAAGATAGTAACAATGATTGATGCAGAATGTCGGATAAATGACAATTAATATTAGTAGTGTTGGATCGGACAACGTACTATATCCGCGACGCTACCATAATTATAATCACAAAACTAGGATATTTCATTCTTATACCTAATTATAACAGCGAGATTAAAGCTCTCTGGAGCTGGAAAATAGCCATGCACAAAGAGCTTTTTGCTTGCAATATAATGACTTCATATTTCTATGACATTATCTTTGCCTAGACGCCCGGCTGCCTATGTTGTGTGGTCGGGATTTCAATTCTAAGCTTTAAACTCAAACTTTTTGGAGTTATGTTAGTTTAAGAAATTAAATATCACTTGCTTTAACGGTAAAGGAAAATATCATGAGGAAACCTTCATATCCTAGAGATCTTTATGTTGAGAATGTTCTCGAAGGTGTGTGAAATCTGCCAATCCGCACTTGGTTAGCGTGGTGGACTACGGCAAAAACGTTTCTGTTTCTGAGAGTAAACTCTTACTCAGCAGTGAGCCGGTACCTACTTATCGGGTATGAAATGAGAAGGAAAATAGCTAGTTAGTTTAAAATCTGTCTGCGCAATGTTTCATTAATAACTAGCTGATGCCCGCGACTTCGTCCGCGTAGATTGAGATTTTTAGTTCCCGCGGGAACTCTTTAATTTTCCGGGATAAAAAGTATTCTATATCCGTCTCCTGGTTCGAAGCTACCTCCCCACCAAATTTCAGCCAAATCGGTTCAGCCGTTCTTGAGTTATAAATAGTGTAACTAACACGACTTTCTTTTATATATGTCACCGTAAGATTGTAAAAACCGTTAGATTATAATCTAACTCGCCAAATTCTAAACTGTCGAAAGATTAGAATTTAACGCATTATTTTCCGGTAGATTATAATCTGATAGGTATTTAAACCCGACAAAACCTAAGTACCCGGCCTGCGACCGGGCACTACTTGATTATTTATGTCGAACCCTAACCTAACCTACAAGAAAGAGACAAGAAAACGTAAATAAAATGAATATTTCAAAAATTTACACTCAGAACATTGAACAGTTTACAATCTTTCGACAGTTTAGAATTCCGCGAGTTAGATTATAATCTAACGGTTTTTACAACCTTACGGTGACATATACGTTTTTATATTAAACTCCCGGGAGACATTATTGGAGATGTCTCTCAAGAAGTTCAAAGTTTTTGTAAACGCAAACGAAGTGAAAAGTCCCATTATAAAATGGAAAGGATTATTTAAATGATAAAAACCATGGGAATTAATTGTTCCAGCGGCTAATTAATCTAATTGATACCTTATTATAGTTCTAATAAATTTACTATGTTTGTGAAATGGTGATGATAAAAAAAGAAATCATCTGAGTTTGTTGTGGGCTCTTCTCAGACCGGTGTGCTTAGCATGCGCACAACGAGATTATCTCGCGACGAGAGAGAGAGAATGATATCAAGTTAAGTTACAGGTAAATAAAATGCTAAAGTTAGTTACACCGAAGTGAGTAGTAAATGTTACAAAATTACATAATAAAGGTGTAGTTAAAACTAAGAAACAAAGGTATATTATAATAATTAAAGAAACATCTTAGGGTATAAAGTACAGGATATTTTCACAGCTAGTGTTTTATACTCAAGTTATAAAACTAGTGTTTATAAATTACAATTTAATAAATTGAGTAAGTCAATTGTTGCAAAATGTTAGGTATTTGTTTCATAACACAGAATAATTAATTTCAATAAGACTCAAAAGGACCATTCATAACATAAGAAACCACTCAACATACAAAGCGTACAGTTTTATCTAACATTGCTCAGATCTTTGATCCTCTAGGTTTACTCTCACCTAATACTATCTGTGCAAAGATTTTAATGCAAAATATTTGGAAGGACATTTCATTATTTCATTATTCGGATATTTCATTTTTAAACCAAAAATGTTGAATATGGCCAATAAAACAACTTTGACTTCCTGAATTCCTTTATATTTCTGCACTAGGTATGTACATATATTAATTACAAATTACAAGAGAACGCTTGGGCTTGGATGGATGTTAATAGGCTGGCGTACACGAACAAAAAGGGAAAGTGAATGACAGATGGTGATTATTTATGTCGAACACTAACCTAACCTCCAAGAAAGAGACAAGAAAACGTAAATAAAATAAATATTTCAAAAATGGACACTCAGAACACTGAACAGTTTACAATCTTTCGACAGTTTAGAATTTCGCGAGTTAGATTATAATCTAACGGTTTTTACAATCTTACGGTGACATATATTTCAAAAATTGACACTCAGAACATTGAACGGTTCACAATCTTTCGACAGTTTACAATTTCGCGAGTTAGATTATAATCTAACGGTTTTTACAATCTTACGGTGACATACATGTTATAGCAGTCTATAATAATAATAATTCTGCTACGAGTAAGCGAAGCAGGGCTGAAACCCTATTTCGCTTGGGTGGAATTCCGGAAAATCCTTTCTTAAGTTAGTAACATGTATAATGTAAAGTTTCTTATTTCTTTATCTAGTGGTTTATGTAGTATGTTGATATTATCAATCACTTTCTCCTTTTACTTTACTTGCTTACTAGATATTGTGTATTATAAATGCAAAAGCTGTCTGCTTGTCCAACCCAACCAACTTTTCAACCAGTTTTAATGAAATTTGGAACAAAGATAGGTTGTATCACGATTCACGGGGAAGGTTGCGCGATAACGGGCATCATCTAGTTCACAATATTTATAAAGATTTAAATGAGAAAAGGTGCAGAAAGTTCTCCCGTGAAGGTGATATTTTAAAACAGAAGACATTTAAGTACAAGACTGATTTGGTAATGCACGCGCGTCCTCGAGAGGAAAGTTTAACTGCAAAACTTTGTGGGAAGTCCTTGAAAGATTGTATATTAAAGTTGAAGATTTATGTTCACTTCGAGGTATGTCACACCGCTAGAGACACAATTGAAGATTTGGTAGGTGTACGGTGACTATATCTATATAGACTAGACTAGACTAGACTATATAGATCCCAAGTAAGATCGACCTTCACTAATCTGTTTACCGGATGTAAATTATATTTTATCAAAAAAATATGTTTCTGAACATATACCAATAGGGTTGCCATAAAAAAATATGGGCCAGGCTATAAATAAAAATTTAAAATTTCACTGACTTGCTTGCAAAATAAACGAAATTCCAATGGAAAGCATACAACATACAGAATATGCAACAGCTTGGTTGCCTACTTTTTCTGGTCCCTATTACCTAGTTGCCGTGTACAAACAGGTAAGTTGAAATAAGTAATTGCACTCATATGTTTACCACTTGAAAAATACATCAAAATTAAGGCACGTTTGTAATTTTTCTCAAACATGCATGGAAATATTGTCATTATTTTCGAAAAAAGAACACGCGAAATATCGAATTTTCGGACAAAGAAAATCAAATCCATTGCAGGACCGTTTTTTGAATTTGGAACATTACAACGCTCCTGCAATGTTGTATGAAACGGCGTGCTGGGGTTATTAAATACTCTTTGATCGGATCTCTTTTGTCATTCTTGGCATACCATAGTCTCTTTGCTTAGTACAAATTGGTGGCTGTATAGCCATAAATGCGTTTGCCTGTCGGCACAGATGATAAAAAATAAATTGGCGGCAAAGCTGAAAATTCGTTTTGATTTGTTATTTACATACTTTATAAATATAAATTTAATAATAAGTAAAATGAGTTCCAACGGTTCAGAGAGTGAAATGGAGATTTATTGTACTCCACCAGATTTAAGATCAGAAGCCAAATTGGCAATGGAAAACCTGCTTCCAGCGAAGTCCAAAGAAAAATACATGAAAGTATATGAAAATTTTATGAGTTGGAAAAACGAGCAAAAAGTGAACATTTTCTCCGAAACAGTATTTTTGGCGTATTTTAATGAGATTGCTAAAACTAAAAAGCCATCTACATTATGGGCAATTTATTCCATGCTGAAATGTACAGTTCATGTTAAAAACGGCATTAACTTGAAAAATTATGGGAACTTAACTACTTTTCTTAAACGACAATCGATATGTTTTATTTCCCTGCATTATTTGAGAAAAGCACTGTATATGCCTCGGCGGAAATGACAATTGCCTGTCTCGAATTAGTGAAGTCCTCGCCTACGGCTCGGCCTTCTAACTCATACTCGACCTGCAATTGCCTATTTCCCAGCCTTTGCAATAATGTACTTACTATTAAAAATCTCGAAGAAGGTTTTTTATGCAAATCTACTGATTCGGTGATGGATTTTGAAGGAAAATCATTTGAAATTTGTTTTTTGAAGTTAGCGTACCGAAGATATAGACTTTCAATATATTGAGGTACAGTTAAACAATCATTTAACAGACTGTTTGTAGGTTGCACGAGGAATGATCCTCGTGTTATAAAAAAGTGACTGTTTTAAAAATAAATGATTTTTGATAATTTTTATTTATCATAGCTTAGACCATATTTTTTATGGCAACCCTATTGGTTCAGAAACACTTTTTTTTTGAAACACAATATAAGCAGATTAGTGAAGGTCAATCTTACTTGGGATCCTCTACTAATACCATAAAATGACCCGGTCATTAAATGCTGCTGTTCCTCGCAGCAAGTGGTATTGGTCAGGAACTATAGATGGTGGCGATCACAATAGATCGGCAAAATTGATCGTTGCCCCACTATCACTTTAAAGTGATGCTGGGTCTCTAGATGAGCCCATAATCTAATTGTCTTCTCACTGGAGAGGCTGCTATGCCTCTCCTATAAGAAGACTTTTAGATTATGCGCAAGTTCGGCGAGTTTCTCCTCTTGGTGTATTGTATTCCTCATTGCCGAGAGTCATGACTAGAAAATTCGATACCGGGCCTAAGGTACTTCTTTTCTCCTTGATAAACAGCGCGGGATCCGAGGATTTATTGAACGGATTGTATTGGATTGTGTTGAATTCATTCTGTATTTCATTATTCTATGTCTAAACTTGATGGAAAGTAGAAATTCAGATGGCTTAGCTTATTTTATTTTCAGCTCTTCTTTAATCTATTTAATGACTAAAACGTAATAGTTCCCAGAGGGTTAGCAGTGGCACTTAGTTTGCAAAATGCAAACGTCGGATCGCTCGAAACAATGAAGATAGCAACTATCACCTTTCCAATACTAAACAAGCAGGCACTCTGCTTAGATTTAAATTACGTTTACTCCGATCCTTGATAATTCATTACTCTGAGAATTGGATTTAACAAAACATAAGACGTCTCGACGCTGCTTTTACTGACCACACATCACCCTGGTAAAATGAGAGCTACGATTTTAAGCCCTTTTAAGTTTTCTGTGGGTATCTACTTACTCTGAGCTCTGTACTTGCTATAGTAACTACTACCTACCGATTCGTTGGTAACCTACTTTCGTTACTGAATTACTAATCTTTCGGCAAGATATGATAACAACGGTATTTTGAGTTGAGGTGCAGCTCTCACACGAACTGTCGAAGTCAACATATCTATATAATACGCGCGAAAATACGTATGCTATTGGAACGCGCCTTGCGGTCAACTTCAGATGCGACTACATGATTGGCGCCAGCTATACGTACCTAGAAGAAATACTAAGTCACAGATTAAATAATAGAGAGTGCCTAACATAGGGTAAACGCGGATGCCCAGCATATACAACATACTAGCTGGCCTACTCCAACTTGGGTGGAAATTCTGAATAGTAGTAGATCGGTTTGAGGTGTACGTTGATATGTTAGTTAATCAGTTTCTCCTTTCATTCATGTAAATATAATAGTTCAAAGCCGAAATGCCAGGGCATCGCTCTTGGCCTAGGCAATTGCTTGCCTTGGTCTAAAGCTAAATCCTTATGTCGGGTTAGGCAATCGCTTGGTCAAAAGCTAAAGCCTTGGCCCAACGATTTTTTTGAAAGACAGAAAGCAAGAAAAATCTTTATTTGAGGCACTGCACAAAACTAAAAACTACAAACTTAATTTAAACACTTACATACATAATCAACTGTATTGTACAGCAGTGCAAACAACAGGTAAGCCACTCAGCTTGTGTTGGGACTCCGGGCCTCTCAGACACGAAACCACTATAATGGCGCACATATGAGGTACCAGGTGCCCCAACGCTGATTTTCAGTGGCCGCCCTTTTGCGAACGTCAATGGCATAGTAGAATATAATATAAATAAAACTGTTTGGCAGAAACTTGTAAAGGTAGAAAAAGAAAGTAGTAGATATTGTATAAATAGTTATTTTTAACCGACTTGCAAAAAAGGAGAAGGTTCTCAAAACTCAATTCGGCGCGTATTTTTTTTTAAAGTATGTCGGTGCATATATCCGTGATTTCTAAACTGATTTGAAAATAATTTTTTTTCAGTCTTTAGAGGAAGCTCTTGAGGTGGTCCCATAAAAAATTCTGACTCCAAATCCTCAATCCTGACACTAAAAAGTTAAAAATAAAAATTCTTTCCAAAAAACCGACTTCCAAAGCCACTGTAAAGTAAAAAATAATTTTCATTTCTACACACTATGCTGTAGTCGGGCGGGTTTAACAAAGATAGGCATAGTTGACGCATCAGGCTCGCCCGACTTCAACAAATTAGGCATACATTCCCATAAAGATAGAAATATACAATACTTGTATAACGGAATAACATTATATTATAATAACTAAATAAACTGTATAAAAAATAAAATAAAAATAAACAAGCTTTGAAGGCTCATAAAGTGATTAAAATTGATAAGTATTGCTGTAGTTTTTGTATGTTATGTAGACGTTTTTTAAATTTTGATTTTTTAAGAGCTGGTCGTCTTGATGTTTCGTAAAGGTGAAGGAATATCGTTCCAACATTTAGTTGCAATGTATTTAAAACTGCCTTTGAATGCCGCAGTTGTGTGACGCGGTATAAGAATGAGATATGAAGCTGCCCTAGTGTGGTGGGTGGTATGGACATCACTGGCCCACTGAAGTTTATAAAACATACAATTTCATATTTTATAACCCCAAATAATAATGTAGCAAACTGTCTTCAATATTCCATTTTCATAATTCCAGCAGTATTTTAAATGGCGTGACGTGGGTACAAGGGGTATTTGCAAACAGTAACGAGCACAAGCTTAATGTACCCGTTGAATAAGATTCTTGGTGCGAGCCAGCAGTCGTGGGCCAATGACGATGTCCGCGTAATTTAGCTTGGACATAACTAAAGATTCGCATCGTCGAATACGGACGTCTGTCTTGATGAAAGATCTTCGACGATACCATACAGAAGTTAGTAGATTAAGTCGGTAAAAGCAGTTTCTTACTGTGTTTCAAACATGTTTTTCGAATCGGAGATTTTTGTCCATCAATACGCCAAGATTACGTGCAAAAATACAAGTATTTTCCAGATCTAACTGACGAGAAGTGCTATTGCTAGTCTAAAGTCAATCATACTCATATCTCCGATTAACAGTGGCGAACAGAAAACACAGTGCTAAGTCTTATGCTGAGATCTATAGAGCGTACTTTGACTTGCCTCAGACTTTACTCTGAGACTTTACTGTGAGTAACATAAATCTGTCTTGTTTTTACCATGCCTTAAGTCTAAGTAAAGTCAAAGTTCGCTCTATAGATCTCACACTTAGACCATGGCAGCTTGTTGCACACAGGCAGTAGCTGGCTCGGCTTCCGAAAATCCTCTTTTTTTAGGTTTTTTGTAAGTTAGCTATGATAACCTATTCGCTTAACCTCCAGTTTTTAGTCTAGACCCCGCAGTTTAAGCTGTAATGTTAGTAAGTCAGTTTCTTATTTTGAATTCACGGAACAGGTTAACAGCTCGCGAGCGCCAAGCGACGCGGGCGCGACGCTTAGTGCGTGCGTGCATACGTTTGCGACGTTTTTAATCACGCAATAGCGGTGACTACCAAATATTCTTTCTTTTTGTAGGTATATGGTTATGAGAGAACCAATTTTACAAAATCTCAAGTTTCTAGACCCAGCAGTTTGAGCTGCAATGCCAGTTTTTTATTATGTATAATTGTATTTAGAGCCAAAGATGCAAAATACTCACGTCTCAGATTGACAGCAGCACACGGAATGGAAGGTAGTGGAGACGGCGAACAGAAGACACAGCGCCAAGCCGTAGACCACGGCGGCTATGGCTTGCGGCGCGTTCACGGAGCGGGTCAAAAGCTCGCGAGCGCCGAGCGACGCGGGTGCGACGCATAGTGCGTGCGTGCATACGTTCGCGACGTTTTCGACCTGCACCAAAGATATCATAATAGACTGCCGCTAAATTCAGTTAATTTAGCCTGTGCTAATAGTAGCTGAGCTACGATTTTTGATTCACCTGGAAGGTTAATTTAAAAATACTAGTAACTAGGTCGCTTCTGTACCCAATACTGAACAACCTTTGTTCGATGATTTTTAGAAAATTTTAATAGTTGAATAGGCTGCCCTAAAACAGCATTACTATATTATGCAACATTCGGACTGTGGACATGATGTCATTGACCAAGTAGAGCCTACTAAAACACATAACTTTTAAGTGTTATTGAGAATGTTTTTATAAAAACTGTTAGAACCAAAGTTTTTCGGTATTATGTAGAGAAGCTAAATTCACAGGGTCATTAGTATTTTTTAAATAATTCTGCGTTTCTTATGAACTAATTTTCAATGAGTGTGTACTACAACCTACCATTGAGAGTGTGAAGCAGGGCATTACTGTGCAAAACTATGAAAGCACCCTTATATGGTTGTTTAATGCCTGGCCTGGTACCACCCTACCGGCAAAGACGTGCCCGCCAAGCATTCCGGTACGATGCCATGTAGAAACCGAATAGGGGTATGGGTTTAATATAACTGCCATGACCCTAACAGGTTAGCCCGCTACTACCTTAGACTACATCATCAATTACCATCAGGTGAGATCGCAGTCAAAGGCTAACTTATAGCAGTTAAAAAAAAAATTGTTAGCAAATATATATGTTTGTGGTAGGTGTTGACCTACCATATACTGGTAAATTAGGTACAGCAATAAAATGGAAGAGAGATAAATTATCATAAAACAATCACTAATTAAAGAAATTCAAGATATTCTTATAATGAAGTACTTAATTACCTAATCATCAATGTTTTTAATTGTTTACAAAACAAGGATAACAATAACTGCAATCAATAATTCAATTACATAAGTAAGTACTTTGTTTGCTAATCAGAGTAAATAGTGTAGAATATATACTTAGTTTAGTTTTACTTTCAATCTACTTACATATATTATATTATTATTATTTTTAACCTACATCAACAACTTATTATATACTTACATATAATAACTAATACATTGTAATAATATAATCAGGTATTAGAACATAGATTAAAAAAATATACTTCATATTACAATTATATCATGTGTGAATTTGTCCGTCCATGGATCCATCCGTTGATCTGTTGTGGAGAGTTTGAAGGACATACAAACACAATTTCGCAGTTTTAACTAATTGTATGGATTCGTGATAAGATAAAAATTTAATAAATAAAGTATTACTTAATGCAGAAAATAAGCAAATGGTAATTAGAAACACTAGAAAAATAAATAATATAGATCCATATTTTGAAACCTTACTTTGGTAGGAACGTAGGCCTTATTCGACGTAGCCCTTTCGTTCATCCATTTTACAGACTTCAGCTTATCCCATTGCAGATCACATTGAAAATAGAGCTTGCTCTGGATAAACTTTGATTTAAATTTCATGATTATCACAGAAAATAATCTAACAACGTCGCCCATCGTGTATTACTGAATGCCTGGTCACTGGTGCGAATTAAATGGTCATGAGACCAACAACTGCACGAGTAATCTTATTATGATGTTAGCACTCATGTTAGTAATTCAATTTACATTTTCTGCGAGATTATAATAAAACATTTTTATATTTTTAGATTCTGACCAACCGAACACCATCTAACATATGTTACTTGTCTCTGACAAGTGACAACCACCTTCTTTTTCTGGTCGGTGACAACCACCGTCCACCGATCAACGATTGACAATTGACATTAATGTCAGAGACAAGTTAACATTAATGTCAATGCGTCAATGTCATGCGAAGCGATTGCTATTTGGAGGTGACCTTGTAATGTCTCTGGTGACCATTCGCATTCATGAAAGGGACTGTAGTTCACCATAGACAAGCCAGTATTTAGCATTGTTCTATATAGAGGAGGATATGAAATAACTTATTTAAATTGAAGCTTCCGGTACATAAAAATGGCGTATGGGCGGAGCTTAAGGTGGGGGCTGGTATTATCGATACTTAAATAATCGATATAAAATTATCACAAATAAAATTAATAAATAATTAAACATATTTTGAAAAACACTAGTATTCGTATTCTATAATGAACTAGCTGATGCCCGCGACTCCGTCTCTGCGTGAATAGAGGTTTTTTGGTTCCCGTGGTAATTTTCCGGAAAAAAACTAGCCGATGTGTTATTCCAGACTATAATCTATCTCTTCCATCCATCCATAAATCCAATATTTCGCATTTATAATATAAGTATTTATAAATTTATATTATCAGTTGAATGTAAACCTTACAAACAAAACTGTTTCATAATATTTGTTGGAGTATCTGGATATTATGGAAAAAATGTTACTGAATGACGTGATAACATGAATAATAAAAATAGACTAATTTTAAAAAATATTTTTTGCAGCTCTCCTTTGTGTCCATAAAGGACTTGACCGGTGGAACTATGGCAGCTTGCCTAGGTGTCAAAAATCAATGTTCAGCAATGATTTCTTTATTATTGTAATTGTAATATTTCACTGTTTTCAGATAAAAAGTTTCAGGAGTCTGAAGGCTCGGAAAACTGCGAAAATGAACAAAAAAAGATTCACCAAAAGACTGCTTTCCCACGCTAGATGGCGCTATTTATTGTGTTGAGCGAGTCTAAAAAAATATTTTCAAGTATTATTTCTTTATTATTGTAATTGTTATATTTTATAGTTTTCAGATAAAAAAGTTTCAGGAGTCTGAAGGCTCTGAAAACTGAGAAAATAAATAAAAAAAGTTTCACCAAAAACTGCTTTCCCACACTAGATGGCGCTATGTATTGTGGTGAGTCTAGAAAATATTTTTAAGTATTGCTCACTACTTTTAGTTAACAAGTTCAACTATTCGACCACAGATGACAGCATATGCAATGTGAAAGGGCGTTCCAGTTCAACTATTCGACCACAGACGGCGGCATATGCAATGTGAAAGGGCGTTCCTTTAAACGCAGTATTTCAAAATGCTTTGTTCGATCTATTAGTTTGAGACTTGTCAAAAAATAAAAATAATTGTAAACAAAACATACATTTCCTTTTCATTACTATTTAATTGATCAAAAACAAATCATTCATAATATAATGACTAAGGTACTTATATGGTATTCATGTAGGGTTACAAGATTATTATTAGGCATGGATATAATGGAACGTCAAAATGGAGTAGTGCTTAAAGAGTAAAGCGGACGCTCAAGATTTAAACAATAAATTTTTTTGTCATTTGAACCCTGACCTTATTTGGAATAATAAATCCATAATAATTTCGTTTTGAATTTTTAAACCTTACTGTAAAAACGGAAATCCTGTGCATTGTCCCGAATCGGAGGGCAATTACTGGTCATGTCCTTTGAAACATTAATTAGAACTTCTAAGAAATATGCATATCTAAAACCAAAAACAGCAGTAGTTTTAAAAAAAATGGTAATCACAATCGGAGGGTTTCTTGTTGGCCAGCGTAGTGGACTATGGCTGAACCCTTATCATTCCATCAGGAGGCTCCTACTCAGTAGTGGGCGCTGGCTGGGTGAAATGATGAGTAAAAATATAATCATGCTGCAACACCCCCGTGTTGGCCAGCTTGGTGGACTATGGCCAAACCGTTTTCATTCCGAGAGGAGACTCATGCTTGAATTGGAGCCTGCAATGGGTTGAAGTATGAAAGTATTCTGTTTAGAGAAACATCGTTATTAGTTTCTGGTCACAAGTTGAGGTTCAATTCTTGCAAGGGTTGATTTGCATAATGCCCAGGTGGTAAATTCTGTAATAAGAAAGAAATAGTAAAATTTTATTATTTGGATTAGAGAAAAGCATTATTGAGAAGTTTACATTATTGTTTTTATTATTCACTAGCAAATGCCCGTGACTGCGTGCATTTGAGTTTGAGGTTCTGCGTGGTTTTAGGTTTTTTGGTTCCCGCGGGAACTCTTTAATTTTTCGGGATAAAAAGCGTTTGTGCTATTCCAGACTATAATCTATCTCTGTGCCAAATTTCAGCCAGATCCGTTCAGCCGTTGGGGCGTGATTGAGTAACAAACATCCATACATCCAATAATCCAGACATCCATACATCATCCAAACTTTTGCATTTATAATATTATGTAAAGTAATAATAGTATAGATCACACACAAGAATATTGAGTAAAGATTCTTACTGGTATACGTAGAAATGGGCAGGCATCATGTTTGAGACGCGGGCGGTTTAGAGTGTCATTCCCATTGAAATGATGACTACATATTCTGCTTCCTTTTGTAGGCTTGAACTCAGGTCTGTTTATAGCATTGAGCCATCTTAGCCTTAATATATGATATTTTGGAAATCTGAAACAATTGTAGAACATTAGTTAAAATGATACCACAACAACTGCAATGAAGGGACCAAAAACCACTTAAATATACACTGTAATTTTCAAATACGACACCATACCGGAGATCGGGTGTCTTAATCACTAGGTTATCGCTACAGGCCTAAATGAGTTTGGCAATATTATAAGTAGAAGCTGACCGTTTAATTTCATCTCTCTACCTCTCAGAGTGAGAAACAGTAAGAGTAATATGAAGTTTTAATTTTATCGATATTCAATTTATTTGTAAACAATACAATCCCCTCGCTTTATATACACTTCAAACAAAAAGTAATGAAATATACCCAATTTTTGGGGACAGCGCAAAAATTGACGTGTTTTGGATTCAGTAAAGAAGAAACTAAGCTATAAATAGACGAAATAACTTAAAATATTCGGCACAAAAAGAAAAACTAGATGACTTGTTACTCACCTATGAAATAAAATTCCTGGGCGTTTTACATTACTATTATTATGACATCCCACAACTGAGTACTTCACCATAGTTGATTACATAAAAGTACAACAAAATACATGAAAATATTCACAAAACCGGTAATTATTCACAACTGAAACACCGGTAGCACAACAGACGCCATGTATAGTTGGCAAAAAATTGGCTTCAAGAGCTAAATTTGGTGACGTCATATGACAATTGCGCGACACGTTCACGCAATAATACAATACACCTGTCTCGTTCTAATAACGTAGCCTTTATTAAGTAAGAAAAGTCAAAATATAGTTTTACATGTTTTAATGATAAAATGCATCGTGAACTATAATTTAGTGAAATACAACATATCCTCTCCTAAATATATAATCAAAGTTATTTATAATACTTTACTTTATTTAATCTGAGCTTACTGTAAATATAATGTACTCTGTGCTCTAAATACTTGCTTGTCTATGTTGAAAAGAGTGTTTTTATGCAACGCTAGTGTAGTAATTTAGCAAGTAAAATGCTTTTTATAATTAATTAATGAACCAGTCGACCACAAATCTGTGATTTACAAGTTTATAATAATTATGCAGAACCTTGTTGAATCTAAGATAAACTGTAAGATTTTGTCTGAATTTCTTTAAAAGTTCAAAGCCACCTCTGACCGCACGGCCACAGTAAACAGATCAAAACAGATACAAACAGTAGTGAAACTACCTAGAAACGTTCGAAACAGCTCACTCACACAAACATCGCAGCCGTCGCGATGCCGTCAGTAGCACAGAGTACATTAAATATACTGGTAGTCGTAGATAGTAGAACGTATATGGAAACTAGCCAAGCCAAAGCCTTAGTCTTCAACATTTTATACTAAGTTATAAGAAGAAATGATATTTTAAGTTGTTATAAAATATTATATGTTGTTATAAATAAATTTCAGGACTGACCATTGAACTTGGCACCCATTTAGATCTCACTTCTTTTGTCACTGAAGTCAACAACCAAGGCATATATATCACAATTTTGAATTTGGCTCTCATTTCACATTTATGTTTTTGATGGGATAAATAAATTGCAGGACTGACCATTGAACTTGGCACCCATTTAGATCTCACTTCTTTTGTCGCTGAAGTCAACAACCAAGGCATATATATCACAATTTTGAACTTGGCTCTCATTTTACATTTATGTTTTTGATGGGATTGGTTTCTACATGGCACCATACCCGAGCGCTTTAACGCTTGGCGGCACGTCTTTGCCGGTATGGTGGTAAGAGGCATGATGACAGTAACCAAGAATCCATGAAATTATGAATTTATCTAATGAAATAGGATGCATGGATTATAAAAACTTATTTATTTTTCTATTTCGACTGAGATTGCTATTTATTTTGATAAAATAAAACTATAAAATACAGCAATCCGCCATAATGGATTAAACACCAAGAAGCGAATGACGTCACAATTGTTTGTTTTCGAGCTTTGACAAGAATACTATTGTTTACTGCACACTGCACAGATAACATTGGTAAAAACAATAGTGACGTCACAAACGACGCCATGACACCGGCGAGCGTTTTGGCGTGATTTTTAAATTTAAATTTCAAATGCCAATTTTATCTACCAAACGTTATTTTTCTGTTGAAATAATATATTTTTTTCAAATAGTAGATACTTCCAAACATGATCTGACCATTTTTCAAAATCAGTCATCATACCTATTAGCCACGGCCAACGCCTACCACGTTAATCGATTCCGGGATGCCCCATTATAATACCAAAGCGTTTACTACTGCGAAGTCATCATATTTAAGTGCGAAAATCTGCCCAGAAGGAAGAAAGTTTGTTGTCGGCTCTTCTCAGACCAGGGCGCGTTTGGAAACCTTCGTTTTAAGATTTTCACCATCGTATCTTATACTTTGTACATAGTTCAAAAAGTGAACCGTGTAGGTACTAATCGAACTAATATTATAAATGCGAAAGTTTGGATGGATGTACGGATGTTTGTTACTCAATCACGCTCCAACGGCTGAACGGATCTGGCTGAAATTTGGCACAGAGATAGATTATAGTCTGGAATAACACATAGGATACTTTTTATCCCGGAAAATTAAAGAGTTCCTGCGGGAACCAAAAAACCTCAAACCACGCAGACGAAGTCGCGGGCATTCGCTAGTAACATACTTTGTATATGTCACCGCAAGATTGCAAAAACCGTTAGCTTGTAATCTAAGTAGCGAAATTGTAAACTGTCGACAGATTACAATTTAACGCATTATTTTTCGGTAGATTGTAACCTGTTAGGTTGTTGTAACCTGTGATCACAATTTTGAACTTGGCTCTCATTTTACATTTATGTTCTTGATGGGATATCATTACTTTTTGTACAGAAATTATTGAACTCAATCTCAAACTCAAAACATATTTATTCAAAATATGTACCTACAAAGTACACCTTCTGAACGTCATGCTTACAGAGCATAAGACGTGATGGTGATAATTAACTACGATATCTTAAAACTAAAGCTACGAGGGTTCCAAACGTGCCCTGGTTTGAGAAGAGCCCGCAATAAACTCCGCTTTTTTTTTATTATCACCATCTCACAAATATTTGAAATTATATACAATATGTACTTATAATATAACATAACATTATCAGCCGCTATAACAATTCATACCCATGTCTTGCTATCATTCAAATAATCCTTTACACTGTAATAGGACTTTTCTATTAGTTTAGTTTACGTTTTATATTAGTAGGTACTTATTATTCGGTGTAAGGTCAGTGTGTCACCCACCAGTAATTCTATTGTACGACTCATTGTACAAGATAATTAAAGACGAGAATTCTCAAGAAAAATATATAGTGTACCTAAAGTTACACTGACATTGACAGATTACATCTATGGTCAGACTTCCTCTACAGCACATTTCTACATCTCATCAATTATGATTGCAAAAGTTCAAAATCAAAAGTTTTTAGTGAAACATTGAAAACAAGCACGGTAAACAGTCGATATCACTAAAACCAGTCTATACAATGAATACAAATCACAATGACTGACAGCTTGATCTGACGACTTCAAATACGTTTCTTCTTTTCTGTCAATGACGTTTCGTTGCACAAAATGCATGAATACGAAGGTAAGGTTTTAATGCAACTATAATAATATTCATTATTATTTACATTAAAATAATAATTATGTGTCATTTTCAATAGTAAAGGAGTTACTACCACCGCTTAAAGCAGTATTGTTTCAAAATAACGGTTGAATGTCACGTACTTTGACGTCCTTAAAATAATGATTATAACAATACAACATAAATGTCAACAATATTAAAATAATACGGCTTTAAGCAATGGTAGTATGCCCCGTGTCAGAGTTTTGATCTATACCTAGGTAGATCATAAAAATGACGATTTTTGTACGTTTATATCTAAATAACCATTTGAGGTGTGCTTATGAAATTTGGAGCACATATGTATCTCACGGGTCTCAATATATGCGCCAAATTTGACTTGTTTATGTGAAATAGTTTTTGAGTTATGAGGGGGTCAAAAGTGGCTCCAAATGGTTCGTGTAATATTACACACGGTGCTGCTCGCCAGTTTTTTTGAACTTTGGCTGGACACGCTTCCGCGTGTCTTGAAATGGATCTATCGAAGGCGGCCTGCAATGTTTGCAATACATCCTTCAGTGCTGAAATAAGTGTAATAAAACGCCACAAAGAAGGAAATAAACACTTAAATAATTTAAAAAGATGTAGTGCTTTGACGTCCAAAAAACAACAGTCTATTGTAAGTGTTTTTAAATCCATGCCAACTACTGAAAAGCAATAGACTTCAGAAATAAAATTAGCTGCTTTTGTTGCTGAACATAAAATATCTCATAATGTCATGAATCACTTAGCGGATTTGTTACCAAAGTTATTCCCAGATTCTCAGATAGCAAAAGATATTAGATTGAAAAGAACTAAAGTTCAAGCTGTAATAAATAACTGTATTGGCCAAACTGAAAAAGAAAACTTAATCAGTGACTTGAAGTCACAAATGTTTTCAATTTTGATAGACGAAAGCACAGATATTGCTGTAGTAAAGACAGTAGCTGTAGTAATCAGGTATTTTGATCCAATGATTGGTAAACTGATCACTCGGTTTTGGGATTTGATTCAATTATTCGATGAAAAAACAACTGATCATGTTGCCAATGCTGAAAAACTTTTTAATACTGTTATTGATTCATTTCAAAAGTATGAGATTCCTACGGATAACATCAAAGGTTTCGCCTCTGATGGATGCAATATAATGATGGGATATAAAAACTCAGTTTCGAGTCGATTTCGTCAACGTTGTCCAGGCATAACTGTGATTAAATGTATTTGCCATTCACTGCATCTTTGCGCTAGTGACGCATGTAAAGAACTGCCTCTTAATTGTGAAAAAATGGCGCGAAATATTTATTATTATTTCAATTCCAGTAGTAAAAGGCAGTGTGAGTTAAAGGAGTTTCAATATTTTGCTGAGGTGGATGTGCACAAGATTCTAAGACCAGCTCAGACTAGATGGTTATCTTTAAATGTAGTGGTACAAAGAGTTCTTGAGCAATGGGATGTATTAGTCTGTATTTCGATAGCAAATGGCTGGAAGATTCGGAGTGCCACGATATTCATTCATGTCTGAATGATCCCATAATCAAGGCTTATTATTATTTTTTGGTTTGGATGTTGCCAAAATTTACACCTATTTTCAAAGCGAATCTGTTTTAATTACAAAACTAGATGAGAAAATGACAGCTTTTTATAAAGAACTGTTACTATTGGTTTTTCACAGAAATTATGTTAATTCTGCTCCTATTGAAACTCTAGATCCAATGGCAGAAATAAACCACAAAGACCTGAATGACATATATCTAGGTTTAGGTGTCCAGAAAGAACTAGAATGTATTGAAAACGAAGAGAGAAAGTTAACTCTGAGAAAGATGTGTAAAAATTTTATTGATAGAGCTTGTGTTGGCATTCGTAAACGATACTCTGTTAACGACAAAGTTATGGCAGAAATAGCAAAATTTGATCTAGAGAGAGTGATTTCCAATGACAGGGAAGAGTCAGTATCGTCGTTATTTCCATTACTACCCAGAATTTCCCCAACTTCAATCCAACATCAACAAGAATTAGATGATGAGTGGCGGAAGTTGCCCCTTTACCACAAAGATTTGGATTTAAGTCAACCTCCTGACGCATTTTGGCACCAGGTAAGTTTCCAAGTAAGCTCAAAGCAAATTTCATATGGTTTCTATTTTTATAGCAGTCTAATAATATTATTTTTTTCAGGTATCACAACTGCGTGACCAGCATGGAGAAGGGAATGCCTATTTCAAACATTTGCCAAAGTTTATGTTGGCCATTTTGTCTCTACCACACTCGAATGCTGAGTGCGAAAGAGTCTTCAGCAGAGTTAACGACATCAAAACCAAAAAACGGAATAAACTCCTAACGAGATCCATCAAGGGAATTATATTAACGCAGCAGGCCATACAGCGGAACGGAAAAAATTGTATTGATTTTAATCCCACTTGCGCTATGATACAAAAACATAATATCGAAACAATTATATTGTCTGATTCTGATTAAAAATATGAGTTTTTTTTTCAACTCTGACACCTAACTTACTACTAATTATACAAGGTAATCCTACCGTATTTGAAATGTAAAAACCACTTGTCAACAACATAATTTCGGGGAATCTACCGTATTTTCAGGAGAATAGGCATGATGACTGATTTTGAAAAATGGCCACATTATGTTCGGAAGTATCTACTATATCGAAAAAATATCTTATTTCAGCAGAAAAATAAGGTTTAGTAGATAAAATTGGCATTTGAAATTTAAATTTTAAAAATCACGCCAAAACGTTCGCTGGTGTCATGGCGTCGTTTGTGACGTCACTATTGTTTTTACCAATGTACTCTAATGTACTGTGTGCAGTAAACAATAAGTCTTCGTACAGAAATTTAGATATTTTGTGTGAATAACATGAATTCTAAAGTGTGTAAGTCGTGTGCGGTCCCCCAGTGTGATAACACATCAAAATTAACTCCAAACAAGTTATTTATTCACGCCCCACTTAAAAAAACAATGCGATCTAAGTGGCTTAATCTTGCACGGCGAGATCCTACAGCTATAGGGCTAAATTCTACTATTTATTTCTGCGAAGATCACATTGACGTAAGTTTTTGCTTTATTCTAATACTAGCTGGTGCCCGCGACTTTCTCCGCGTGGATTGAGGTTTTATGGTTCCCGCGGGAACTCCTTAATTTTCCTGGATAAAAAGTACATATAGATCTTCCTCTTGAATCACTATCTATTAAAAAAACCGCATCAAAATCCGATGCGTAGTTTTAAAGATCTAAGCATACATAGCGACAGACAGCGGGAAGCGACTTTGTTTTATACTATGTAGTGATGCTGTTTTGCTTTTATCACAAATAACTGCAAAAAGTTAGAGATGCGTACCAAGAATCGAACCCCATACGCCGAATAGGATCCGAATAGGAGGCAAACGTCATAGAAGGCAATCACCGCTCATATTAAGTTATACGGTATAGTTTTAAAAAACAACATTTCATACCTCTAATACCTATCATGAAGTGCTTAATAAATAAAATAGCAGATTTTACGGGTTTAGAACCTATAAATTATTATGCTATTATTGTACTTACATAGAAGTTTTGACGTTGCGAAATTCTGCTGAACAAAAGTCTTTGTTTGATGTAAGATATCCAGCATCAACAGATCAATCCTGGGCAAATTAGAGCCAGTAGCTTTGGTAAATCCTTGATCCATGGCTAACGATTTTTAATTTCTTAACTTTGGATTCGGTAAAACAAAACTAGATTAAGGAAATGATCTTTGGGAAACAAAAAAACACGAAAATACTTGATAAACATTTAAAACGCCTGTACTTATAGAGATTGTTGGTCGATTGTCAAAGCTCGAAAACGATAGTGACGTCATTCGCTTCAGTGGTGTTTTATACAATATGGCGGATTGCTGTATTTCATAGTTTTATTTTATCAAAATAAATAACAATCTCACTCGAAATAGAAAAATAAATACGTTTTTTATATTCCATGAATACTATTTCATTAGATAAATTCATAATTTCATTGATTCTTGGATACTGTCATCATGCCTATTCTACCACCTGCTAGATTTCAGAGTTGGCAACACTGGTAGCAAGGAACATATTGGTCATGGTCAGTAGCACTGAGTACATTATATTATATACTGTTATAGAGTTGCTACGCGACTTTCCATGTACAGCGACATCTATCGGGAAGTTGTCCAACTAAAATATGTATATATATATATATATATATATATATATACTATATATAGCTAAATATATATATATAACCATAGCACAATGCTATAGTAGTATAGTAGTACTACAAAGTATATTGTATAATAATTTATCTTAATTATTACAAGATCACGTAATTCTGCAACTATAGAATTATGTGACCTTGTAATAATTAAGATACAATAATATACGATAAACACAAACTGTAAAGATGTTCAGATGTTAGTAAATGGAACGCATGTTGATTATTTTCTCTTATATTCTCAATTACAAAAAATATACATAAAGTATCATAATTATTCCACAGTTTCATGTTTTTCACATCGTACACACATAATACACACTCTTTTAATATAGTTTCACATTGTAACGAATTTATCAAAAAAATAATAATTTTGTCCACCCGGTATCCGGCATGCCAGAAAACGTCAATGTCCAGGTCAATGTCAATGTCGAATTTCAAATTTTAAAATGGCGGCTGTCCACGTTTGGAAATTAAAACACAAATGTTTCATTAAACTTCTAACTCATTCCACTAAACTTAATTTATAATAGACTAGCGGCCCGTCCCGGCTTCGCACGGGTAGACATAAATAGGTACAGATATTTAAGTTATAAGCATGCTAATTAAAACGACCATGAATCACTAAATTAGAAAAAAATTGTATGCTTATTTTAAAGCCTCCCTGTACACAACGTTGGCTGTGGTATTTGTAGGTGGCAACGAAACGTATTGATTTTCAGGAGATCCTACTCGAGAAAGTGCCACATACAATTGCCCGTGGGAAAAGCACTCTTTCCATAAGTCGATGCCAACTATGGAAAAAGTTTGTCCCTAGGATTTATTTATTGTTAGGGCAAAGGATATTTTTAAAGGGAACTGTAACCTTTTAAAAGATATGGGCAAATCAGTTGGTATCATCGGGATCCGCGGAACTACCTAGTTCATAATGGTGCACCCCCTTCTCCCGCACTGCCCCTCTCACGAAGAGTTAGTTACTCGATGCGCTGCGTGGCGGCCGCCGCCGGCATGTATTTTTATTTTAATTTCATGATATCTTTTGAATGGAATGTCCGATTTCAATAATTCAAAAAGTAGTCATCAGGTATTGAGACAGTCTTAAATATTAAATTATTTATTTGGATAAAAATTTATAAATGGTATGGATAACACGGTCTGATTTTGATCGGCATTTCTATCAATTTGTTAAATGTAAAAAAGTAGTTATAGTGACGTAACTACAATAGTAGGACACATGGTCTCGCGAAGTTTTTTGTAGATATTGATATATTCTATAATATTGTCGAACATTTTTTTGTCCTATCTGGAAAATAACAAACAAGCGTTGGAAACTAACTGACGTTTATTTGTCAAACTACCTAGCATACCTCCCCTTTAATTACCGTATTACTTCACAAAGGAGACTATATACCTATAGACACCATAACTTATTCTTACTTTTCAGTACATATTCTAGTTGAGCGTTTATACGCCCTTAAGGCGCGCGCCGACGCACCGGGCGACGGAGGAGCAGGATGCAACGGATCCGGCGCTTCCTGAGCATCCTCATAATCCGAAAGCTCCCTATGTTCCTTTATCAGAGACGGTTGACCATCGCCGGGTGTATCAGTGTCGGCCTCGACCTCGGCACCGCTAGCAGCCCCTAATTCGTCGGGCTGGCTTGTGCTCGCGCGCGACAGCGAGTACCTATTTTTTTCCAGCGGGGACAGCTGGTCCTGGTGTCTGCGCCACTCGATGCCATGGCCGACGCTGACCTTATAAGACACAGGACCTGTTTTCTCCGATATTAGTCCCTCTGACCATTTTCCCCCTTTTTGGGTATAATCGCGCGCTAGCAC
Source organism: Erebia palarica (assembly GCA_964035005.1). NCBI lineage: Eukaryota > Metazoa > Arthropoda > Insecta > Lepidoptera > Nymphalidae > Erebia > Erebia palarica. Next base: position 34,488,837 of record OZ035983.1, read on the forward strand.
AGCTTCACCGACTCTAAACTCACGAATTCGCCCTTCGCTTCTTGCCCTCTGCTTATCCTGTGCCTCGCGAACAGTAGAAGCGACTTCTGGCCGCAATGCATCAAGCCTACTCCTGAGTCTATGTCCTAACAAAGCGACTGCTGGTGAAATTCCTGTGGTCGCGTGATCACAATTTCGATATTGAAAAAGAAATCTATTTAAAGCAATCGATATGTCCTCGTTCTCAAATTTAGCTCTTTTAATAACTTTTTTAACGGTCTTTACCGCGTTTTCAGCTTCCCCGTTTCCTTGGGGTCTATAGGGTGCCGACGTCGTGTGCTTGATACAATTCTTTAAGCAGTACGTCTGAAACTCTTCAGATAAAAATGGCGGCCCATTGTCGGTGACCAGTTGGGCTACAAGCCCAAATCGGGCAAACATTGACCTGAATGCTTTGATCGTCGAACTAGCTGAGGTGCTGGGCATTTCTGCTACCTCAATCCACTTCGAGTGTGCGTCTACAACAATCAAAAAACGCTTACCAAAGCATTCAGCGAAATCAGCGTGTACGCGCTGCCACGGATGCTGAGGAAACTCCCAAGGATGTAAAGGCGCGTGCGCGCGACAAAGCTCTTCGATGTCCCTGTCTATGTTTGGCCAATAAACATAATTCCGCGAAATATTCTTCATTTTGTTCATACCCAAGTGTCCCTCGTGGAGTTCTCTCAGCACCGCCTTCCTTAACCTCGTCGGGATTATCACTCTATACTTATACATGAGGCATCCTAAATCTAAACATATATCACTTTTACGAGCAAAGAATGGCTTTTCTTCGTCACAGCTGGTAGCTGGCCAACCGAACATTACATATTTGTATATCTTACATAACAAAGCATCTTTTCGTGTTTCCTTAGCAATCTGTTTGAAATTGACCGGTAATGATTCCTCTAGTAAATTAATGTAACTTAGTTGTTGGTCAGGGCGTGGGGAAGGTCGCTCGTGCGATATGGGTAGACGCGACAAAGCGTCCGCAGGGCCATTGTGTTCCGAACGCACAAACTCGATTGAAAAATCATAACCAGCTAGTCGCACGGCCCACCGCTGTAATCTACTAGCCGCAGTCTGTGGTATACCATTTTTGTTACCGAAAATAAACGTTAAAGGTTTATGGTCGGTTTTTAAAACAAAATGCCTACCAAATAAAAACTGATGGTGTTTCGTTATACCAAAATATATAGCCAAAGCCTCCTTATCCAGCTGACTATATTTTTTTTCGGCTTCGTTCAGCGTGCGAGAGACACAACTGACTGGCCGCTCTTGTCCGTTCGTGTACCGATGTGCCAACACGGCCCCGATCCCATAAGCGCTGCTGTCCACCGACAGCACGAGCGGCCGCCCTTCCTCGTAGTGCGCTAACACACGTTTACCTAGCAAAGCTCGTTTAGCTGTGTTAAAAGCAGCGTCACATCGCGAATCCCAATTCCATTGACAATTTTTCTTCAATAGTGCGTGTAATGGGTGCAAAATCTCACTTAAATTTGGGATAAATTTACCATAGTAATTGAGGAGCCCCAAAAAGCTTTTAAGTTGCGATACGTCTTTGGGTATTGGGATTGCGTTAATCGCCTCTAATTTCTGCGGATCGGGATGCAAGCCTTCCTTATCAATCACGAACCCTAAATAATTAACATTCTTCTGTAAGAATCTACATTTATTTAATTTAACAGTGAGGCCTGCCTGTCGTAAACGCTCCAATACAGCTCGCAGATTCTTTAAATGTGCCTGTCTATTTTCACCTGTCACGCATATATCGTCAAGAAAAACTACCGTCCCGGGTACCCCGCGCAACGTCTCTTCCATTAACTTTTGAAATTTCTCGGGTACGCACGATAAGCCGTATGGAGTACGACGGTAAACAAACGTTCCGATATGCGTAGTGATCGCGGTATACTTTTGAGAGCCCTCTTCTAGCAGGACCTGTTCATAGGCGTGGCGGAGATCGATTTTACTATATTCTTCACCTTTACTTAAATTTGCAAACAACTCGTCAATGCGAGGCAGCGGGTAATAGTCCCGTTTCAATTTTGGGTTAATAGTGATTTTATAATCCCCGCAAATTCGGATCTCCCCATTCGTCTTGATCACGGGAACGATCGGCGTACCAAAATCCGAATGATCCACGCGATAAATCGTACCGTCACTCTCGAGCCGCGCGAGCTCCCTCTCGACGCGTTCGCGCAGCGCCAGCGGCACGGGCCGCGCTCGCACGTACACCCCGTCCGAATCGGTGAGCTGTAATTGTAGTTTTTTATTACAAGTCCCTAGCTTCTCACTGAATACTTCCGGAAACTCCTTACATAGACGGGCCACGAACTGATCTTCTTCGATTATCTCATTGATATTTATTTGTGTTATTTTTAAAGCGCGAAGCCAATCGCGACCTAGTAGCGGTCTGTTCCCACCTTGAATAATATATAACTTCAAATCGTCAATGATAACCGACCTAAGTTGCCCCCGAACTATTATGTATCCAAGAGAAGCAATTCGTGACCCCGAATAACTACGTAACAAAATATTATCCTGAACAATCTCTTTATGTTTAAATAACTTTTCATAACAATTTTCGTTTATAGCCGATATCCGGCTGCCGGTGTCGATTTCTAGTTCTAGTACATGGTCCTCCACTCTCATTTTAATATAGTAAGGCTCGTTACCTTGAGCGACGATGTCAATGTTGAAAAAGTCCTCATCCGAACTCTCACTGATAAAACTTTGACACTTCACCTCATTTTCCCTCGCTTTCTTACACATAACCTTTAGGTGGCCCCGCTGATGGCACTCGTCACAGGTAAAATGGGCGTATCTACACCGCCCCCGATGCTGCCGACCGCACCGCCAGCACGGCGCACTCGCCGCGCTCCCTGCGCTGCCGCCGCCGCCGCCGCTCGACCCACCCGCGCCGCCCGGGCCGCCCGCACTGCTCCTGCCCGGCCGCGGGTCACGCGCTCGCTGGCTACGCGCCGCATGCAGGCCCTCGCCCGCGTCCACGCCGCTCGCCGGCGGCGTTACGCAGCCCCCGCTCACCACGGCGTGTCTCTCCGCCGCTTCCAAAGCCAGAACTAGTTCCACTGCCTTTTTGTAGTCTAAACTTTTCTCGGCGAAAATTCGAGATCTCATTATGTCACTCGAGAGGCCCGAGACGAATTGGTCACGCAAATTTTCTTCCAATCGCGTGCCAAAATTACATGTGACCGCCAGATGTTTTAGGTGCTGCAAATACTCCGTAAGGGTCTCGCTTGGTCGCTGTCGCCTTTGCCGAAAAACGTGCCTCTCCGCTATCTCAGAACGTTTCGGCTCCAGATGGTTGGTGACTAGCTCGGTGAGGGCGTCAAATGTCTTACTCTCTGGATGATCGGGTGCACAAAGGTCACACATCAAAGAGTATGTAGCTTCGCCCACCACCGTAATTAGCATCGGCACTTGGAGTTCTTGTTTAATTTCGTTGAGTAGTATAAACTGTTTTACACGGCGCACGTATGCCGGCCATTGTTTAGAGGTCAAATCGAACGGCTCAATTTTCCCAATCGGCATGTTTACTCACTTACAATTGATACGTAACTTTTACAACCATAAGATTTTAAAAAAAAACCCTTAAAACCACCTACTAGCGTCCTTTACGCGTAATATTAAGTTAAAACGATTAAATTTTATTTCCTCGTCGCCAATGGAAAATAACAAACAAGCGTTGGAAACTAACTGACGTTTATTTGTCAAACTACCTAGCACTATCATTAATACTCTTCGCAGTGTATGCGATGAAAGACATTTTATGGCTAATTTTTTTACACCTTCGGTTGGTTTTAATAGGAATTTCTAAAGATTTCTATAGTAATCTAGTACTAAATATAGCCTATGTTACTCAGTGATAATGTAGCTTTATAATGAAAAAAGAATTATTAAAATCGGTCCAGTACTTTTTGAGTTTATTCGTTACATAAAAAAATACAAAAATACAAATCTTTCCTTTTTATAATATTAGTGTAGATAAATCTATAAAGATTATCTAAGATAACTCATATTTTGCTCAAAAAAAAAAATTATATATTATTAGCTTTGTGTTTATATAAATGGCAAAATCACATATAATATTATATGATAATATATAAATGATTACGCCATAATGATAAGTTAGTGACCTACAAAAAAACAAAGATTTACAAGTTGTTGTGTGTCAATATTAAACTGTTTTCCGTATTTTAAACTATCGAGATTAACCGACGCCATGAGATACTTGTTTAAATTTTATTCGTAAACTAGCTATTTCAATTCGATTAATTGATCACTACAGAACATAGAATGTTTTAATTAACAAAAACAAAATTAAACCATAAAACATTAAAAGTGACAACCCTATTGCTTCAATGGAGCGTAGGTAATTATTTTATCAAATAGGCTTAGTTTCCATACGGGTTGTATCTGTTTACTGTGGCACGGCCAACATCGAATTCGCAGGTCAGTGACCATATGGCATTGTACATCTAATACCTGGAACCCAGAACCAAAAAGCCAGTTTAAAAATATGCATAAATCCTAAAACCTGCCCGAAACAAAAACAATAGCGGACCCGGAGACAAGCTCGCCAGTATATTAAAAAAAAAAACAAAAACTAAACACTACTCAATGAAGATTAGTTTTAGTTCCAATTTTGGCCACTGGGTCAGTTGTGTTTGATGGACCTAGCAAATAGGTCTAAGATAATATTATGATAAAATATATTGAAAAATTATTAGAAAGTAAATAAGCATATACTTTCAAATTTTCATGAAAATAATATTAATTGTCTTACAAAATAATATAGTATTCCATATAAAATACTAGGGCTATAGACTGTAGGGCATTAGCTTTCTATAATTTTAATTATATTGTCCTTCTCTTAGGTAAGGCAAACATAAACAATAATTATTAACAAAGATGCAATTAAAAACATAAGCACACACATCATTTACCATAGTTTTTTCACAGTGATATGATTTTATATATTTTGAATAAAATTTTAACAGCACATTAAACCTTCTTGAATCATTTCAAGAGTTTTACCAAACTAACTACCACTCTCTTTCCAAAGCCAGGCCCAGGACCCAGCATACTGAAGGTAAATTAAAGAGTTGCTAATAAATATAAATGTACTTATCTTTAAATTGAATGTCATTACTTATTACATGATTTTCAATTACTTGATTTTTTATTGATATATTTTTACTCAAGAAAATTTCAGAAATAGCTTTCAAATATTTGTAGAAGTCGCTTGATTTCAGCTATCCTAGCTGCTTGAGCTTGTACTGGGACCATAGCCTGAGACACCTCTTCTCCTTTTGCAAGTATTGTGTACATACTTTTTATATTATTGTCCATCGCATCACATGTTTTCCCCACTGCATCTCTATACACCTCCATGTTTTCCGCTGTGAGTGAAGAGTTGGAATGTAAAATGCTAGATAGATTCTCTATTAAATTGTCAACAGACTGTGCTATCTTTTGAGCTTCATATTCTAGGTCATTTAACACTGTAATGTCTATTTGACCAATCTGTGGGGCCAAAATTTGTCTGTACAATTTGCCAGATGGAGTACTAGATCTGGATGCATTAGAACTACCAAATATTGGAGTTTCACCTCTTTTGGCTATAGGACTAGACAGCTTGATCTTGAATTCTAAATCATCTGCTACATAATGTGTCATATCACCTTCATAGTGGAACTGACCATCCAAGGGAATTTTTTCCTGCTTACGATTTTCAGATGGGAGATTAAACGGTCTCGAAGGACCAGGTTCCTTGGACTGATCGGCAGCATTTTGACCATTATCTGAATGGAAAGATATCTCACTGTACGAAGCGGTCATCCTGGCGGATATCTCTTCGTCAATGTCCTCGCCATCCTTGTTAGATTTGTCTTCGACCTCTTTTTTGTCGATATCAGGGGGTGAAGTTGAACTTTTTTTATCACTCATAGTACAAGCCACTACAGGAAATTCTTTTTAGGTACAGTTAACAGAAAGTTCTTACACCTGTTTTGTGGTAAAATTAATCAATCAAACATTCACATGACCTATTAATTAATAAAATAAATCCATGAAAAAAAAACAATCAACAAAGCCAATTCCAGAGCATAGATAAATATGTACAACCCATAGATTCGCTTCAACCAAAATAAATCTATGGTACAACCCTCAACCTTAGCCCTCAACCTGAAAATCCAGCAACCAGCAGGGCGACCGCGTATCTTCTGCATCAATCATTGTTACAGTATCAGTTGTTGTGATTGGCTGAATTTATGGTATTCTTGCTGCGTCAATGGATTTTGTCCAATAGGAGAAGAGTGTTATCCAATCAGAGGTGATTGCGATCGTTACACTGTAGCTGTCAGAGATACGCGGTAGCCCAGCAGCAGAGTCCAAATGTCATCAAAGCATAATGAGCTTTATATGTAGGTTTTTAATCTGAGGTAAAGAGTCATCAAATGTGACGTAGACAAAAATCTTTGGAAAACAAAATTATTACATTATTTCTTTAGATTTTTATTATTTTTTTTTTGATTGAAAATAATACAATAGAACTTAATGCTAGCTAGCCTAACCTAATTACTATATAAATCATGCCCACGTGGAATGGTGGCAAGAATGCTGGCTGCATTTCCGCGCTGGACAGCCAGGCTGATCCTTTGCGCAAAAAATGAGCGAGCCCTTCTGTCACCAGATGAGGCAATTAACCGCGGTGAAATATCTCGCAAAAAATTTTTGGCACTAAGACTCCACGGCCCAAGGGTCTCCACGGCAAACGGAACAAATACGTAACTCTCTATGAGAGAGGCATACTTCCGCCGCTTGCCGGTTTCAGCCTTTTCTGCTGCGGCTCCCGGCCTTGATACTGTCTCCCTGATATGACACGGGGCCAATGTGTCTACGCATGTTGCGTCCCACATTAGCGCCCGTCCCCGTTCCCGTTTCTTTAGACACTTAAAAAGCTCTTTCACTCTTTCTCTCTCTTTCAGGTTGTGTAAAACATTGAAGATTTCGACTAAAAAAAAATCAATGACTATAGAGCTATAGAGTCTAAAATGAACTTTGAGGAGTGTCAAATTTGCGGGAATTTTTGACAGTTGTCAATAAAAACATCCTCGAGCAAACGTGAATTCGTCCCGAAATCGCCTTCGATGGATGGGTTACGAATTAAATAGTTTGTGTTTGATGGAAATTATATTTTAGGCGAGGTAAGCGATGTCCGATTAATATTTTAAAGTGTGTATTTGTTATTCGTCAATTCATTGCGTGCATAGGATGTAGTGAACGTCTGTGTAACATGGCGCACCAAAACGACATGTGGGGACGATAACGTTGGCCCTTTGTCGTCTTAGATTCTATTTAGAGCTTTGAAAGTGGGTAATATATCGTTTTTCGAATTGTGTATAAAGTTTTCGAACTGTTACATAATCATTTTGTGAGCTTGGATGTAATATTACGACATAGTACCGAACATTGCAATGGTGAAAACCCGTCGCAGCAACGGAGAAAACGGGGAGGTCGACGAAGGGAATTATTCGATTAACGACGTTGGCAGCGTCTCGGACGAGAAGGTGAACAATCCTGAATGATATTCTTCTTCTTGTATCTCGAAACGCACCTAAGCTTTGAGTGGAATGTGTCTTTGTAATCCGACTTCCTGTCCCCATTTTACCTTAGATACTTTCGGAGTGCATGTACTTGCATGCGCTTGAATAGCTTTGCATCACGATTCTAGACCGACTCCCAAGGTAAAATACATGCACTACAACCTTGCTGAGCTGTTAATTCTGTTTTCAGTTTAAATATATGTGAGGTAGTCATAAGGTGAAATCATTGACTGTGCATAGTTACCTATGTTAGTTTTGTTAAAAACCAATATTAAGTTGTTTTATTTTAATTATCAATATAATAGAGCAGCAATTAATGATGGCCCATAGAATAAGTATAATGCATTTTTTTTGTAATGTTATAGATAAACTGTTTAGAGAAGGCAGTCCATTTGCACTTATTTTATACTTGATAAGTGCACATAATGTTTGGATTATCATGTATGTTTGTCATAATGTTCCCTTCTATTATTCCTAGTAACTACACACCTTTAATATTAGTTATGAAATAATTTGGGAATGTAATAGCATAAATGCACATCATAGCATTGTGTATTATCTATGTTGAGCTATATTTTTGCTATGATTTGAACCGTACCTAAAATTTTACATTTTACAGAAGCTAAATTAATCTATGACTTAGTAGCCTAGCATGATTTAATTATGTATATTGATGAAAGTATGGTGGCAGGGTTGGGTTACACAGTTGATTGAAAACGTGATACATGGTATAAGACAGATTGTTATAGTTATATTGAATATTGCAATTGCAATACTTAAGAACCAATGGAACATTGATTATTTCAATTAATAGACATCCTCTACTAGAAAAGAATCTTGTGAGAGTCTCCAGAGAACACAGTCTTGTGGTGCTTATGTCGAACAGCTCCCCGTGAGAGATTTGTGTTCATTTGTTCACAATACTAAAATTAATGGATTCCAATTCCTATGACACTGATAGACTGTATGGTATAGAAGCCATTAAGATAAGATTGGCATTACATTCAAAACTGCAGGCCTAATTCCAACATTGTAATAGGGATATTGACAACATATTCATTCAGTAATTCTATCAAACATCAAAACCTGCGCTGGCACCATATCATAAGATATGTTTAGCAGACCAATCTTATGATAGATAGATAATAGATAGATTAGTTTAGAGATTGTACTGAACAGAATTGGCCTCAATATGAAAAAACTGTCAATAATGTGATAGTTCTGTTAAAATATAATATTTTGTTAATTAAAATCCAATTTTCAACAACATTGAAACAAAAATAAACTGAAATCTAAATATTAAACTAACTATAAAATAAACCAAAATGTTGCTTATGTATAATATAAGTATAATAAAAACCAAATTCTTAAATACATGGTTTTTTAAAAAAATTTGGAACAAGTGGCAATTCATAGTTTAAAATGAAATATAATCTGATTTAAAGTAGTATTGTCTTTTAGGCATCAAATTGGTCTCAGAGAGAATTAAGGAGCAGCGGCCAGTATAAGGTTACAAGAAAAATACAACATTGGCCAACTAAATGTAAGTAAATAATGTAGAATAGCTCTATAAAATATGCTTATTTTGCTTATAAATTGTATGAAACAAGATTATTTTAACACTCTGACAACACCCCTTTTTTGTCATCAGAAGGCACAATACCTATGGTCTTTAAAGAACCCAAAGATAAACAGCTTTCACTGAGTATTATAACATAAAATATTGGTATTATTTTAAGAGATTATTAGGTCTTAATAAGTAATAAGACCACTCTGAAATAAAAAGAGAATTAAGTAAATATTATTTGTATATTATAAATATACTAATTTACATAACTCAAAAAAAACATGGACCAAGGAATCATATATAACATTTTTTTAAAATATCAATGCAATTTTTCGTGCTAGAACACCGGTCTATATCTAACAGGACGTTCGCGCGAATTTAGTGTGCCAGTGCGAGCTTTAAGTATCCTTATGTTATCCTTTTTAGGATGCTATTGCTACCCAAAGTATGGAATCATCAGGAATATTTTGAAAAGTACATTATTTGCATTCTTGTAATAGCTGTGCTTTTAAAAACCCAGTGTGACTGGTGGAAGGCTAAAACACATAAGATTTTTAAATGGATTGTTGTGACTATAGTTTTATATAATGTTCTTTTATAGACAGCCGTAGCAGACTTCGAGCAATCAAAATGCCTCGTATTATGTTTCCGGAGAGTGACACAGAACCTGAAAAGTATTCAAGAAGGTAATTTTATACTAATATTCACTGCGAACATACTTTTTGTGCATTAGTATTTTACATGTAGAACTGCCCCTCTTTTTAGGGTTCCGTAGGCAACAATGGACGGATATACTTTCGCTATGTCTATCAACATTAAAATACATATCTCATATAGATAGACTCTTAGATCACGCAACTGATAACGAGGTACTTGGAGGTAGAGGAACTTGTACTGTAGTTAAAAAAAATAACAGATCTTGTTTAATGTTTAGAACAAGTTAAAAAATAATACACAAAACACTTTCATGCATTTCCTTATATTAACTTCAAAAAGGGCTTATCATTATATGATTGACAAAATTGTGGTTTTAAACCACTTCCACTACAAATTGTTACAATTCTTAATCATTACAGATTACAATTTGTCTAGTCATTACTCATTACCCATTAAAAAGTGTATCAAATAGTGTTAAATAGAAGCTTTTTTATAAATTCAACTTTGTATAAATGATTCAATAAATAAACAATTAATCTTACTAATATTATAAATGTGAAAGTTTAAAAGTTACTCATGCAAACTAAAGCCTACATGCACATGCTTTGGTTCTCTGAGTTGGAAGGCCCTGTTTTTGGTAACACAGTTCTAACTTGTTCAGAAAATAGGTGCACTATAATATTTCGTTAGTTATTCTACTACATTGGTTATATGCTAGATGTAAGGCTTTAATAACATTAAGTTACCCATATTGTGTGATTATGCAATAAATTTATCTGTATCTATGGATGTTTGTTACTTCTTCATACCACAATGACTGAACCAATTTGGATGTAGTTTGGAATGGATATAGCATATAATCATTAACACAGGCTACTATAAGTCAATTAAAATATACAAAGACCTTCCATGCAGAGAAGTCGCAGTTATCATCTAGTAATTTAATAATACTACATTTACTAGGTATACATATGTGGCAGGATATAGGAGTATACCCCATTTACCAACAGTTCATTAATAGGAATTATTGAGTTTGAGTGTAATAATTATATTTCAGATCTCGTCAAGTAAGAGTGTTCTTTGCCGATGACAATGATTCAACCAACAGGAGTATGAAGATTCGTCGCAACCGCGGCCCGAGTAAGAATTACATGGAAGATAGTGAAGATAAACCAATACAGCAAAGTAAGTTGCCAAAGTATATCTCTACGCATTAGGGACTGACTGTGTACTCGATGGTACATTAGCTGCCGCTGGATTGGTTGGGGTTCTTCCGAAGAAAACACTTCTTTTTGATTCTTCCTCTTTATTCTTGTTGCTGCCACTCCCGAGGCCTGTTGCCGTCCGACCACAGATTCGGCCCCGCTTATATACAAATTTGGCCCGAAAAATAAAGGCCCTCTGATTGGTTATTGGCACTTGACCAATCAGAACGCTTATTAATGTCCAATCAGGATAGAGGGGGTGAGAGCGCGAGAGGTGCTGGTCGCGCGGGTGTGAAGGCGCGGGGAGCGCTTGTCTGCTATCCCTCTCTACCCTGCACTACTCTAGCAATTTATTTTATACAACTATAAAACTTATCCTATTACAAATTATTACCTTACTTTACTATAACTATTTTCACGCGTCCGAGCACTATAATATTTAACTGTTTATTTAAGTGTCCCGCACATCTCTCCCGCCGTGCGACTGCGTCGCATCTTCTGACGGTGCGGGCACGTTGTCTGTCAGGGGTAGCACCACCAATTTCCGCACAGGCCGCCGCAGCACTCCTCCCTTTGTCTTGATATCCACTGCGCGTACGACGCCGTCTGGTCCCGGGTACGTCGCGATGACTCTGCCTCGGATCCACACGTTGCGTGGCAGGTTGGCGTCGACGACTTGTACTAGATCGTCGTTCTTGATGGCTGGCCCTCGCCCTCGCGGCTCCCGCCGGTGTTGAAGCTCGGGATGGTACTCCTTCACCCAGCGCGTCCAGAAAACGTCTGCCAGCCGTTGTGCTGCTCGCCAACTTGATCGTGAAACAGTGTCTTGCTCGCTGAAGGAACCCGGTTGTGGTACTCGTTCTGGCCCGCCCAACAGGAAGTGGTTCGGCGTCAATGCTTCTGGGTCATCGGCGCTGACTGAGACGTGTGTCAGTGGCCGACTATTTACTGTATACTCCACCTCCGTCAGCAGAGTGGAGAGGACCTCTTCCGTCGGGTGGCTTTCATGAAGAGTGGCAGCGAGGGCTGTTTTCACAGAGCGGACCATGCGCTCCCAGGCCCCGCCCATGAAAGGGGCCCCTGGTGGTATGTACCGCCAGGAGATCGTCTTCTTCGCTGCTTCTTCTGACGCGGTGCTGTCCTTCGCCTGTCGAAGTTCTTTGTCCGCCGCCTTTAAATTCGTCCCGTTGTTCGACCAAATTTCAGTAGGACAGCCTCGGCGAGCCATCATCCGTCGCAGCGCCATCACCGCCGAGTCTGCGCTGAGTGAGCCGGCAATTTCTAAATGAATGGCTCTCATCGTTAGGCAAGTGAACACGGCTACGTATCTTTTCTGTCGCGTCCGACCGACGGTCACTGATAGCGGCCCGAAGTAGTCCACACCGGTGAAGGTGAACGGCCGCTTATGGTGCGCTAAGCGACATGCCGGCTGATCTCCAGTCCTAGGGTACGGTGGCGTTTGCGTCTTCATCCTGCAGAACAGGCAGCTCCGTAGTATTGTCCTCGTGACGGGACGCACGCGTAGCACCCAGTACTGCTGCCTGCATTCGTTAATCGTGGCTTCGACACCGGCGTGATGCAGCTGTTGGTGCACGGCCTTCACCCAGAGCTTGACTATGGGATGATCGCCGTCTAGTACCAGAGGGCTCTTGAAGTTTTCTGTTACATCTGTTGTCGCTTGGATACGACTTCTGAGCCTGACCGCATCGTTGATATGTTCGACGCTGAGCTGGTATAGACGACTCTCCTTGCTTAGGGCTTCACCATTCTTCAAGTTTTCTATTTCGGCTGCAAAGGAGGCTTCCTGTGAGGAACGCATTAGGAGCTCTTCCGCCCTTCTAAGGTGTTCGGCCGAGACTGGGATGAACTTTCTGTTTGATGACGACGTTTTCTGTACTGTGTTTCGCTGTTTCGTCGCAGACTTAGTTGTTCTTTTCCAGTTCGGATCCGCCTCTTTGCCTTTCTGGGTTCTTCTGTAATTCACTCTCTGTGCTGTGGGCCTACAGAGTTGGATAAATTGTAGGACCCTCGCTGTCGCGTATCGTAACCTGTCCCAACTGGAGAAGCGAGAGACCTCAGGAAGCGCCTCTGCAAGCTTCGGCCTGTCTGTCCGTAACGTGGTTCGTCTTTTCTTCCCCAGTGGGTTCTGGCTCTTCTGTTGGAGAAACTTCTATTGGCCATTGGTCTTCTCCCTCGCTGAGGAAGTCGGGCCCCTTGTACCAGCGGTGATTTTTATCGAAAGCCACTGGCACATCTCGCGTTGCGTCGTCCGCAACGTTCAACTTCGTCGGAACCCATCGCCACTCGGAGACTGTAGAAGTTTCTTCGATCGCGGCCAGGCGATGCGCTACGTACGGTTTGAATGTGCGTGACCCTGTCTGAATCCAAGCGAGTGTAGTCTTGCTATCGGTCCAGAATATTTTGCAGTCAGGCTTCTTTTCGTGTTGTTCTATAACTGTTTCGGCGAGCTTAGCTCCCATGACTGCCGCTTGTAGCTCCAACCTCGGGATGGACGTCAACTTCAACGGCGTAACCTTCGCCTTAGCCATGATGAGAGATAGGCTGACTTCACCGTTCGGTGCCACTGCTCTCCAGAAAAGGACCGCGGAGTAGACTGCTTCACTGGCGTCCGTAAACACGTGCAGCTGCAATGATGTGGCTTCGCTGTAGTTCGCCCTTTTGGTTACGGGTGATGCGAAGCCGAGGGGGTCGAATAGTGACATGACTATTCGCAACGCTTCTCTCTTCGTCGGTGTTTTTCCATTGGTGACTGTTGGTGCAATTCGTGCCAAGTTGAGGTTGAAGGTGAGTTCATCTGTGTTGAGCTTCCAGATCACGCCCAGTACTCGTTCTGTTTTATCTTCTGATTTGTAGAGCTCCAGGTCTTCTGCTTGTTCGTTTTCATCCAATGCTGCCAGTAAAGATGATGAATTCGATTTCCACTGTTTTAGTTCAAAATGGGCATGAGAGTGCACTTCACGCACGCTCTTCGTGATGCGTACCGCGTCTTCTAAACTTCTGAAGCTGTCTAAGTAGTCATCGACGTAGTGTTTCTGTACGATGGCAGCCGCGGCTTCAGGATGCTCCTCCTCGTGCTGTTTGGCGTTCAGGTCTTTGATGTAGATCGCTGTTGACGCGCCGAAGATCAACGACGTCATTCTATATTCTTCGGGCGGTTGATCATCTCGTCGTTTCCCGCGCCACAGATATCGGAGTGCATCCCGGTCTTCTAGTCGTAGCTTGACTTGCATGAACATTTCCTTGATGTCTGCTGTGACTGCAATCTCATGCTGCCGGAATCACATGACTACGCCAGGTAGGGACTGTAAGAGATCAGGCCCCTTGAGTAGCATGTCATTGAGAGCTACTCCCTTCGTTTTGGCTGCTGCATCATGCACCACTCGTAGCTTGTCGGGCTTCATTGGGTTGAAGACTGCGAAATGCGGCAAGTACCACGTCTTGCCTGCAGTCTTCTGCTTTGGTGCGAGTTCGGCATATCCCTTTGTGATAAGGGCTTCCATCTATCGAGTGTACTTTAGGTTCAACTCGGGGTCTCGGTCGATCTTCTTTTCTTTGTTTAAGAGCCGTTTCAGCGAGTTGTGGTAGTTGTCGGGAAACGTGACCTCTTCTTTGCGCCAAAGCTGACCAGTTTCGTATCTTCCCTCTGGCGTTTTCTTTGTGGTTTTCTCGAGGATGCGTAAGGCCTGTTCCTCTGGATCCGTCTTCGGTTTCTTGGGCTGTATGCAAAGCGCGTCCAACTCGAAGTACTGCTTGACTAGGCTGTCCAGGCTATCTTCGGTCTCTTCTGTGACGTGTGATACGAAGTCGATGCTGCGCCCAAAGTTGCGACTTTCTGTACCATGCAGCACCCACCACAGTGGTGTGAGAGAGGCTATTGGTTGATCTCTGTCTCCTCTTCTCACTTCTGTAGTCAGCAGAAGATGCCAATTGTCTTGACCGACCAGCACTCGCGGCTTCACGTTTGCGTAAATGAGGTAATCCCGGATGTCTGCCAGATGTTTGCACCCATCCACCACTTCTTTTGAGACCCGCTGCAACGATACTTGCAGGTTTCTCACTGTTCGCGCTTGTACTTGCTCTTCCTTATTGTTGAGACCCCTTAATCTGATGGTCACTCTTCTTGAGGCTGCTTCTGAAGTCTTCATATCGTTGATGGTTTCTATCTTCAGCGGATCGACGGGTCCTGTTGCTCCGACGTGTTCGGCTACATCGTCGTCGACCAATGTTACTGTTGACCCGTCGTCTAGCAAGGCGAAGGTGTTGATTACTCCTTTGAGACCTCCAACTTGTATTGGAATAATCTTCAAGTAGGATTGCTTCTTCTTAATAGTCCATGTGGAATTGATTACTTCTGCAGCTTCCTTGTCTTCTTTTTTCCCGTGTTGCCTTGTTGTAACAGTAATTATGAAGGCCCTGGAATCAAGATTTGGAAGACCAGAATCCATTGCCATGATGGAAATGGAAACGCTTCGAGCACTGCCACGCCTCACCGATTCAGCGCGTGACATCTGCATATTCGCAACAAAGGTCTCCAACGTAGTAGCAACATTACTGTTACCTGTTGCCTTGGTGTAGTGCTGCATCTTGTTGTGATAATTCTTGCAGCTGTCGAGACCGCACACCTTGGCTTTGCAGCTATGTGTTCTGTTTCTGTAAAGACATCGGAAGCATAGGCGTTTGTATTTCGCTGTATCCCATCTTCCATTTGAATCTAAACTCTTGAATTGTTCACAATCCCCCGAGCTATGTCCTTCTTCGTCACACACCGGGCACCTGGGTATGTACGTCTTCTCTGTTACGCTGTGAATCTTCTATGTTCTCTTCTGTTGAGGGGTTGACGAATGTGACGCTACCTGTTCAGGTAGCGCATACGGTCCGCATAGTTCCGCTTCTCTCTTGAGGAACTTCTCCGTCTTCACTAGATCTGGATCTTCCTTTGGTTGCGTTGTTGTGAAGTCGTAGTATCTGTAACGCAGCGTGGGTGTGAGCTTGTCCACGACGATTTTCGAGACTTCAGGGTTGTACATGTAGTTTATGCAGCTGAGAGTCTTCAATGTTGCTACTACGTTGGAGACCTTTGTTGCGAATATGCCGATGTCACGCGCTGAATCGGTGAGGCGTGGCAGTGCTCGAAGCGTTTCCATTTCCATCATGGCAATGGATTCTGGTCTTCCAAATCTTGATTCCAGGGCCTTCATAATTAATTTCTGTAGGATGTGCACTGGTGATTAGTAGCCCCTCCACTGCTTCTTTCGCTCTTCCCTTGAGGTTTCTTCGTAGGCGGTTTGTTGTATTTTCTATTGCTGTGAACATGCTTTCCGTTTCAAAGAAAGCGGCGCGGAACGGTAACCACTCTTGATGTGATCCACTAAAGTTGGGCAGCTCCATGAACTTTGGACGTTGAGCTGCTTTGACTGCTAGTGTGATGGCTGTAGCTAGCTTCGATATCTCTGTTTGCTCTCCCGCCGGTGCTTGAAGCTGTGACTCGGTGTGAGGGTGTTCGTCTGGCTGTTTCTGTTGCTCCGCGTTGATGACCACCGGGTCTTCTATAGGGTAGTGTGGTGCCTCGGTGATCGCCAACAAAGGGGGCGGCGGCTGATTGTTGAACCAGATGTCCATATGCTCGTTGGCTTCTTTAACGGGAACACCTTCTATTTGTTCTTCTGTTAATAATTCATCTTCTGTATTTTCAGCTTCCAGGGCGGCTATGCGTGCGGCAGCTAGCTCGACCTGAAGTCGCAGTAATTCTTCTTTTGCTTTCAATATTCTATGAGCTTTGGCTTTGCTATAGGTTGATCCACCCCCTCCTTCTAGTAGCTTCAGCTCTTGTGGGTTGACAGTTCGCCTTGTCTTGCCTGTTGAAATTTCTGTGTCCTGGCTACGCCCCTGTACTGTAGTAGGTACCCCCCTTGTTGCAGGGGGCCCCATCTGTTTCGCGCCGGCCGGCAGTGTCGGCGCGATGGAGGGTGTAGTCGAGGCAGCGGCAACTGAAAATTTCGTTCTCGCTGTTGCAACGGATGGCACTGTAGAGGGCGCTGACGTCGCGGAGGAGTCTGTAGTCTGTTCTGTAGTCTCCGTGGCGACCGTTCCCGTGGCTGTAGAGGTTGTGCCTGTTTCCGTGCTTGTTTCAGTCGTGCTCGGTGAGGTGGTAGCGGTGCCTTCCGATGTGGAAGGAGTCTGTTCGGAGGATGTCTTGCGGCTCTTGATTTCTTGACGTGTGACTGGCATCCTTGCTGGGTTCACCTTGACTCGGTGCTGTCCCGAAGCTGGCTCGGTGCTGGCTCGGTGCTGTCCCGATGCTGGCTCGGTGCTGTCCCGAAGCTGGCTCGAAGAGTTTTCCCGCCGATTGTTCTTCTGAATTTCCCAACGGATCCGGTTCGAAGGACCATTCAATGTACTCGATGGTACATTAGCTGTCGCTGGGGTTCTTCCGAAGAAAACACTTCTTTTTGATTCTTCCTCTTTATTCTTGTTGCTACCACTCCCGAGGCCTGTTGCCGGCGAACTGTGTCCGACCTACTACCATGGTCCTCGCACACACTCTCATTAGTGTGGGGAAATCCGTTCGGGGCGATTTGCCTCCTGCGGATGGGATCTACCGCGTACCGTTAAGACGGCACGGTCCTTATTTCGGCCATTGGTCGGCCTACGAGCTTGGGGCGATCTTTCCGCATCGCGGTCGAGCCCCGCCGGGTGAAACCCGCTGGTGGGAGGTCCAGCGAAGCGACCAGCGTAGGCGGTGGATCAGCCCCCGTGTTTGTGGGTGAGAATAATTTTAATTAGTGTCCTCAATGATGGTGACACGAGAAAGCCTAGTCTCGTGTCAGGAGGTTTCTGGGATATGCCCTCCTGTCCGGTGGACGGGCGTGCCAAGGTGCGATGTTCCGAATGTGTGGAAGCGTGGAAGTGTCCGCCCGCGCGAAGACTCTATCGGCCAGGCGGGTGACGAAAGCGTAGAGACTCGATACGCAAGTCTCTCGAGATGGTACAGTTCCTTACGTATCGAGGGGCGTTCGCGATTAGACGAAGGGCCTTTGACTGTTGGGCACGTAGAGTCTTCTTGTTCGCCTCGCTTGCTAGCCCAAACCACGCTGGTGCGGCGTATGTGAGGCGGGAGCGTATGTACGTTTTATATACTCCGATCTTGGTGCGCAGCGGGAGGCGAGATGTTAGTACCGGACGGAGGGCATATGTGGCGATCTTGCCTTGAGCACATATTTTCTTTATGTGCGGCTTCATATTGAGTTGGTGATCAAGTGTGAGCCCGAGGTATTGCACTTTGGTCATCCATTCTATGGACTCGTCCAAAAAGGTGTGTCGTGGTGGGGGAAGCAGTTTTTGAGGGCCGATATAAATCGCCTGGGTCTTTCTGGCGTTTGCTCTAAGCCTGCAGCGCTTCAGCCAGTCCGGGAGGAGGTCCAGTGCACGCTGCAGTTTCTTCGTCGCATGCGTGATGTTTAGGGATTTTGCAATATATGCAGCGTCATCTGCATATAGAGCGAGGGTGGTTTCGGGTGTTGTGGGTATATCGTCGGTGTAACAGGAGTATAGCACCGGCGAGAGGCAGCTTCCCTGTGGTACTCCTGCTAGGATGGGCTTCTCGGAGGATAGAGCCGAATCCACCCTTACTCTAAAACTCCTCCCTTCTAGAAATCATCTTAGGACCTTGGCGATCTGGGGAGGCGTCGATGTGGTGGTGATCTTGTATAACAGGCCGGAGTGCCATACACGATCGAACGCCTTTTCCATATCGAGAAAGACCGCCGCTGCTTTCTCCTTTTTATTAATGGCCTCGGTGAAGAGGTGTATCACCCTTATCAATTGGAGGGTTGTACTGTGCTCAGCGCGAAATCCGAACTGCTCCGGGCGAGGGCTAAGGTGGGGCGCTAACTTCTGCAACAGTAGCAACTCGAAAATCTTGGACATGGTTGGGAGGAGTGTTATTGGCCTATAACTCTCGGCTTTGAGAACGTTCTTCCCGGGTTTTGGGAGCATGATCACAACGCCAACTTTCCATATGCTAGGGAAGTGGCCCGTGCGGACGATGCCGTTATATAGACGGGTTAGTGCCGCTATAGTTGGACGTGGTAGGTGACGCAGCGCGGTATTTGTAATACCGTCCGCGCCGGGAGCCTTCTTGGGTTTTGTCTTAGCAATGGCGCGTGTGACCATGCCCGGAAGAAGATGGGGTCCATTCCGGCCGGTATGGGGGCAGCAAAGTATTCGTGGATGTGTCCCTCGACCATCTCCGAATGTAAGGGGTCCTCCTCGGGAAACGGCTGGAATTGCCTTTCCAGATGGGCAGCTAGGATTTCAGCTCGATCTTCCGCTCGGTATCTCACGGTGCCGTCGTTGTGCAGTAGAGGTCTGATGGGAGCTGGGGATTTGGATAGCTGCCGACACAGGTTGTGGAGTGCTGTGGTTTCCTCTGACGCTGTCTCGAAGCCTGGCGTCCCAATCCTCGGCGGCCTTCTCGTTTAGTTTCGATTTTACCCTTTCTATTAATTGGTTAAGCTGGGATTTTAGTGTTGGGCATCGTGTAGTCTGCCATTGACGGCGAACTCTCCTTTTTCGCTCTATCAAATCTCGGAGTCTTCGCGGCAGCGGTGGCTTGTAAATTGGAAGGTCTGTTGTGGCCTCGGTCAGCGCTGCCCTGATGCTGGTCGTCATATCTTCGGCAAGAGTCTCTACGTCTTCTAGTGTTGAGGTAGGTTTAGATGGTGACGTGCGACTGATGCACTCCGTAAAGGCCTTCCAATTTAGGGCCTTTCGGTGCGCTATCCGAGGGACTCGGTCTTGGTCTGGAGAAAAAATGGCTAGGACCGGTGTGTGATCTGATCCCATGGCGTTATTGAGCACTTCAAGTGAGGGAGGTTGTCGGAGGTTTTTGGACACTATCAGATCTATGACGTCCGGCATGTGTGAGTCTTGATATGGATAGTGTGTGAGCGCTTCCGGTCCGGTGATGTGGTATCCCCGGGACTCGGCGTCATGCAGGAGGCGTCGTCCATTTGGGCACGTCCTGCTGGAGTTCCATGCAGGGTTTTTGGCGTTCCAGTCTCCTGCAAGCGCCGTTGGGAGGTTGGAGTCCAGAAGTTTGTGGACATCTGTGAGATCGAGGGTTCCTTTTGGTCTGTATACAGCGTACAAACGGTGTGGTTGGTCCGCAATCAGTAGCTCAATGCGTAGGGCCTGCATAGAGCTAAGCTGCGGCGTGGGAAGCAGTTGGTGCACGATCCGTCTGCGTACCAGGACCGCGAGGCCTCTCTTTGTTCGCTCACCTACTCCTAGGGGCGTGGGATCGTCTTGCCGGTACACGTGGTATCCTGGGAACCGTAGAGTCTTTTTTGGTGTAAGTAGGGTCTCATTAATCAGGGCCACGTCTACATCCTGTTCGGTTAGGAGAGCACGCAGTAGTGTGACTCTGCTCGTGAGACCAAAGGCGTTCTCAGCGGGCTATCGAATGTTGAGGAGTTTGGTCATCCCTCTGAGAACAGCATCCGCGGGGTCGTCGCCGGCGCGTAGAGCGTGAAGCACGTCTGTCATAATTTGTATTGCGGCTTCTATGACTGCCAAACGTGCGCTCAGTTCTGGGTTTGGTGTCGCCTTGTTAGCCTCTTTTTGGGTAGCGGTCTTGGGAGCTACAGGGGCAGTTTTCGGGGGTGGGGCGGTCTCGGTTGTGGTTTTATCACTTTTCTTCTTACGGGGTTTGCTTCTTTTGTTGTTGGTGTTTTCACCTCTCGGTGTGGGGTCGTTTGCTGGGGTCCTAATATTGGACCCTGCTGGCGCCGAGGGCGCTGCGCTTGCGTCCTCCTTACACTCTTTCGGAGTGGTGGAGGTTGTTGTGGCGACGGTGCCTGCGCGTTTGTTTCTAGCCTCTCTCCGGAAAACCGGACAAGAGAGGTTGTTGGCTGGATGTGCGCCGCCACAATTTGCGCAAGTGGCGGGCTCTTCCTTAGGCCGGGGGCAGTCATGAGCGCTGTGCTCCTCTCCGCAGCGAACACATGATTGTTTGCGGTGGCAATTATGGCTAGAGTGGCAGAAGCCTTGGCACCGGTGACACTGTGCTGGTCCCTTCTTGCCTCGCCAGGCCTCTATGTGTACGCCCGGCATACACATGAGTTCCGTAATCTCATAGATGGCTGGCGTCAAATCTGGAGTTCTTTTCAGGATGGCGAAATAAATGCATCCTGGGCGGCCCTTGCGTGCCTTGATGGGGCGGACAAGTTCTGGTTCGAAGCCCAGGGTGCGGAGCTCCTCTTCAATCTCTATGGGGTTGGTATTAACGGGGACTCCGCGAATGGCAACTTTGCGGCTGCGTTCTTGGGGTAGTGAGTAGGAGAACCAGGAGATTTTCTCCGTCTTCTCCAGGTCTGTGAGGTAGCGCTGGACAAGGCGGTACTCCTGGTCCTCTATTGGAGTGAATTTAATACCCTTGCCGAATGGGCGGGCATTTGGAGCGCGGCCTAATTTATTCTTTAGTTGCCGTAGATGTTGTGCCCAATTGGGTAACGCCTCGACAATAAGCGGCGGGTAGCGCGGCGTCTTCGGTTTCGGTGCGGCGGCCGGAGTAGGGCCCCCTGTCGGAGGCGGAGGTCCTTGGGCTGGTGCATCTTGGGATTGACGCGGAGCTTTCGCGGCGTCCGCAAAGGATGTGGACGGTTGCGGGCCCTGTGGTGCGGTTTGCTGGGCCTGCGGAGGCGGATCAGTGGGCGTGGCCTGTGACGACCCGCCCTCATCTGCATCCATAGGCACGATGCGTGGCGTAGTGGATGAGTTGCTACGGCGGCGAGGGTCGCGCTCACGAGGAGGCAGTGCGACTGCGGGAGTAATTACCCGCTGGACCTTCGAGGCGTCTAACCTTCATTCCGACTCTGTGCGCTAGCGCTTGAGCGAAGTTGGGGCAGTTTCAGGGATAGGCGTGAGCGCTGCAAAGCGCCGGGCCTCGTCCATCTCTTCATCGGTCGGGGTCGTTACTCCGGCCTTCTCCAGTCGTTCTCGGCGGTCGTTAAGATTGATAACTACCGCCCGTTTGAGATCCTCCGACATCATGCCCGCCATTACGAGGCGGTGCGCGACGATTAAATCGGACTCCAAGTCCGATTTGGGGGATCCCGTCGGCCTTGTAGTAGCAATATCCGTCGTCGGCGGCTGGACGAGCGTGGAGAGACGTGAATCCGGTGCAGTGAATGCACTTACCGGTGGTAATCCCGTAGACTCGGCCGTGAGCGGGCCGGGGGTGCGGAGTCGTGGGGCCTCGCGGGGTGCGGGGCCGGGTGTGCGGGGTGGTGGGGCTTCGCGAGGTGCGGGGCCGGCGGGCAGGGGAGCAGGCCCCCCGCGCGCGGAAAGTGAGAGGTCGGCGACGCATCTCACCTCTCGCTCTCGCGTCGATCGCTCCGTCCCTCTCGTCGCAGAGCGAGACCGCTGGCGTGCTAAGCTGCGCGCTGAACTAGAGGCCTGGGCTGGTGGTGGGCCTCCGGGTGTTGTGGAGTCCTTGTTATTTGGCTCCATGGTGAGTTGCACCGGTGTGCGACCGTCAGTCCTGGGAGAGGACTGGAACGCTCGGATTGGGGGGGGTGCTCCCCTCCGTTACGCGAGTCGCGACGCGGCTGCGCGGAACGGGCCGATGTCAGGCGGCGTTTATTGTATTAAACGTGCAAGACCATCGAAGAATGAAAATCGATCCGTGCACAGCGAAAATACAAACTGGACGTCTTTTCGCTCGGGCGACTCGACGTTCCTGTGTCCGACCACAGATTCGGCCCCGCTTATATACAAATTTGGCCCGAAAAATAAAGGCCCTCTGATTGGTTATTGGCACTCGACCAATCAGAACGCTTATTAATGTCCAATCAGGATAGAGGGGGTGAGAGCGCGAGAGGTGCTGGTCGCGCGGGTGTGAAGGCGCGGGGAGCGCTTGTCTGCTATCCCTCTCTACCCTGCACTACTCTAACAATTTATTTTATACAACTATAAAACATATCCTATTACAAATTATTACCTTACTTTACTATAACTATTTTCACGCGTCCGAGCACTATAATATTTAACTGTTTATTTAACTGTCCCGCACAGACTGACTTATCAACGTCCATCCCAAACCTGAGAACATAGAAAGCTGAAATTGGGTATTAGACTTGTCAATGATCAATTTTTTTTCGTCGATTATTAAATATTCATTAGTATACTATTAGTACTAATTTCAGTGATTCTCCCAAAAGTCGTAATATCCACGTCCCCTGTTTGTTTAGTTTTAATACCAATTTAAACTATCGATTCAAGTAAAAAAGTTCATTGAACTTTGATGACGGTACAATTTAAACAAAATCCCATTCTAAGTGCGCGTTTTGAAGTTTGAAAAAAAGTTACCTAGACATCTCTGCAAACTTATCAATAAATTTATACTATATTAATGTAAATGCGACAGTTTGGATGGATGGATGGATGGATGGATGTTTGTTACTCAATCACGCCCCAACGGCTGAACGAATACGGGCGAACGAACAAAACAACGAACGAACGGGCACAGAGATAGATTATAGTCTGGAATAACACATAGGCTACTTTTTATCCCAGAATATTAAAAAGTTCCCGCAGGAACTAATAAAACTCAAATGGATGTTTGTTACTCAATCACGCCAGAATGGCTGAACGGATTTGGATGAAATTTGGCACAGAGATAGATTATAGTCTGGAATAGCACATAGGCTATGGCACTATAGGCACTTTTTATTACGGAATATTAAAAAATTCCCGCAGAAAGCAAAACACCTCAATCCACGCGGATGAAGCCGCGACTTCGTCCGCGAGGTTTTTTCTACTAGCATCAGCTAGTAATAGATAAAGCAGACAACAGAACGAGGCTGTAGCTATAGTTTAACTATACTAAATAAGCTCATGTTAAGACATTTCAGACGTGAGACGCAGTTGTCGCCAGCGCAAGCTTCTGCATCACAACTTCAACGAGAGCTGGATCACCAACGAGCTCAAAGTCAAGGGCTATCCTGACTTGTATGGATTCCCTGGCACTAGCTCCTCGGATGAATTCTCTTCGGGCGATGAGGCCAGGGTAACTAAGAAACTGGTAAGAGATAAGTATATTTAACTAGACGATGCCTGTGATTAAGATTTGATGGATTATGATTTTTATACTCCCGCGAAAAATCCTTAATTTTCTGTTATAAAAAAGAAGCTTAAGTCCTTCCGCGGGGGCCGGGATGCACCCTATCTTTTTACCAAATTTCATCGAAATCGGTTGAAAACATGGGCCATGAAAGCGTAGCAGACAGACAGACACACTTTCACGTTTATAATATTAGTAATAATAAGTAATAGTATTGATTAGAATGGATTTCAAAAATCCTTTCCGTCGGGCTGTATCTGTCCACCTTTTTTGGTCTACTCCAAATTTTAAAAATAGGGATGATGTTTACATAAAAAATAAATTATTTCTAACTGCTTCTTATAGACGGTCCTCCAAAAGACCTAAAATTCACATCTTCGTTAGTTCTAAGTTTGATAACCATTTTAAAATGGTTGAAAAAAAAAGTGCGTTGAAATTTGATGACATCGCAACTGTGAATTTCATACAACTTCTATACTAGCAGCGCGTTTTTAAGTTTGATAAAGAGTTGCTGATTTGATTGAGTTGTCATCATCCCTATTGTAGGGATCGATCAGCCGATAACGCTGAGCCGATGCCTTTTTGTTGGAATTATTTTTATGTTACAGTCTACTTAAGTTTTTTTTACTAGTAATTCTTTGTTTTTGTATCTTCACTGTGTCTTTGGTAATTCCAAATAAAGATTTGATTTATTTATTTATTCAGTTCATTTTTCGTTACGAGTAAATTCAAATGCTTTTTATTCAAATAAACTTTTACAAGTACTTTTGAATCGTCGAGTGAATCTACCACACATCATATTCCTACCGAGAAGAACCAGCATGAAACTCGGTGGTTGCTCTTTTGAAAAAAATTATTAACAATTTCAATACTGTCCACCCAAGCACAGGATATCGGAGGAGCAATTTTCGAAGTTCTTCGATAGCCTTGGTTCTCGGTTTGTCATTGGAGGAGACTGAAATGCCAAGCATCTCCACTGGGGATCCAGGCTGATAACGACCCGAGGAAGGGAACTAAAGAAGAGTGTCGATAAAAACTTTCTGACTACCATTGCAACATCAGAACCTACTCATTGGCCTACAGACCCAAACAGACTGCCTGATGTCCTGGACTTCTTTATAGCTAAAGGTCTGTCTCGATTATTCATTGATGTAAATTCACATCCCAGTAATACTTACCATGAGTTCCAAAGTGATAAATAATGTGAAAAGGCAACAACTTTACAATAAATGGACAGACTGGGAAGCATTACGCGATATAGTTACTGAAGAGCTCCAGCTTCAAATAGCCCTTAAATCCGAAGATGATATTGACAATGCAACTCACAAGTTTATGACTACAGTTCAATCAGCTTGTTGAAGATGCACACCAGAAACTCACAATTCATTGCACAGGCACAACGTAGTTCCATCTGAAATAAAAGACCAAATTATGGAAAAAATAAGATGAAAGAAGATGCGTAGAATATGGCACAATAGTCGACATCAAGAAGATAAATCTGCTCTAAACAAAGCAATAAAGGATCTGAAAGAAGCCATAACTAAGGTGAATGATGCCTCAACAGAATCATTTCTGGAATCTTTGACAGCAACAAGTGACACCAAGTTTTCACTGTATCGAGCCTGCAAAAGTATTAGTCTACCCACAAAATCCAAACCACGGCTTAGATTGAATGGCAACGTATGGCCAAGAAGTCAGAAACAAAAAGCTGATGCCTTTGGAGAGCACTTGTAAAAATATTTACGCCAAATGAAGCTGATCACGCTGACGATGAACAAATAGAAGATGTTATTGGACAGCTATTTCAATTAGATCTGCCTATTGCGTCAACTACTCCATAAGAAGTTATGAGCGAAATAAAACGTATGAAAGACAAAAAGGCACCCGGCTTCGATTTGATAGACAAAAAGTCCTATTAGAATTACCCAAAAAAGGGTTGGTGTTCCTTACTATCCTGTTTAATGGCATTATGAGAATTGGCTATTATCCAGCGCTATGGAAGGTTTCCCAGATTATAATGATAGAAAAGCCTGGTAAACCAGCTAATGACTTGACCTCATACAGGCCGATTAGTTTATTACCTGTGGCGAGGTATGCGAAAAAGTTGTGTTGCGAAGATTAATGAAAGAACTCCAAGGAAGGTCTGTCATCCCAGACCATCAATTTGGCTTTCGACAGAATCACGGGACTGTTGAACAGATCCAAAGAGTATGTAGAACCATCCGAGATGTACTCGAACGTAAAGAATACTGTTCTCCTGCTTTTCTTGATGTGCAGCAGGCCTTTGATAAGGTGTGGCATATACATACGGCATCCAGCTCTGGGGATCAGCATGCGACTCCAACATTGAAATTATTCAAAGACAAAATTACATCTTAAAACAACATTCGAACGCACCATGGTTCCTGCGCATTTCTGAAATCCATGAGCACTTAAAGGTGAACACAATAAAGGACGAAATAAGATGGTTCTGACTATAAAACGCTTGTTTTATAGTCAGAACCATCAGGCTTGTCAAACACCCGAATCGCTTGGCAGCACAGTTGACGATGCCGCAAGCGATCCGTCGCTTAAAGAGAAGGCATATCCTAGTCCTAGACGATATATAGCCGAGGCATAGAGTACTTCCCGCTGGGGAAGTTGCCTCTGATCTCCAACCCATCCTACATCAAATCTGCTCATAGTCCACCGACTGATCGCACGATAAAACCCAAAAAGAAAAAAAAAACAATTTCAATAATTTGTTGCTTGAAGCTGTCCTTAGCATTGCTGGAGCGAGTCAAATCCATGCTCCTTTGTCATTTACGTAATCTTTAACATTATAATACGCTTTTTTCAGAAGCATACTTTTAATGGACTTCTTAAACTTGTGTAAAGGCAAAATAAAATTTATACTAAGAATTTAATTTAAATTGACTCCATTTTTGTCCAATTTAGACTCGCAATCATATTCCGAACAACACAGATGAAGACACGCAGCTTTCTCGTTTACGACGGACTTCGGCTAGATTCACTAATAATAAAAAGGCAAGTATATGCATCTGGAATGCATGGTGTCTGTACCGAACGTCCAAATTGGTTAAACGAATGACCTGACATGAACAGACATACAGAAATACACAATTTCGCGTTTATAATATTAGTGTGGATGATATTATTTAAAAAAACCTACAGGATGCTTCAGAATCGGACTCGGACGATGACAAAAACATGACGGTTATAGAAAAGAAACCTGTCGAAACCAAAACAGAGAAAGACGACCGTAGGGAGGATGTGAAAATGGAAACAGAAGAAACACA
The DNA here is from genome assembly GCA_964035005.1 of Erebia palarica. Lineage (NCBI taxonomy): Eukaryota > Metazoa > Arthropoda > Insecta > Lepidoptera > Nymphalidae > Erebia > Erebia palarica. Next base: position 34,516,355 of record OZ035983.1, read on the forward strand.
CATAAAGGACAAAACGGAGAAAGAAATTAAAAGCGAGGAGAAAAATGGAGCGCAAGATAGTGAGAGGTGAGAAGTTTTATATAGTTACCTTCTTTAATGCTTAAGCTGACCGCACATTGGCAGTATTGCCCATGGAATGTACTGTTATATTTTAACTATTCTTTGGTTTATATTGATGAATATTCACAGTAATCAAACGACAGCGCGACCCACTCGGGGAAAAGGCAAGAGGAGTAAGAAGAAAGTGGACTGCCAACAAGACACTGGTAAGTAAACTTAACGTGACGTGACGTGACGTCAACGTGACGTAAAACGACGTGAAAAAGTTTAAAAAAATTATACAAAACTAGTGGGCCCGGCAGACGTTGTCCCTGAACCTAGAACCCGATTGGAGCGCCCCCTACTGGGTCCAATTATGAATATAAACCAGCCCTAGACGCACTCAAACACACAAAAAATTTCATCTAAATCGGCCCAGCCGTTCTCGAGTTTTAGCGAGACAAACGAACAGCAATTGATTTATATATGTACAGAAGATAAGAGTCCGACCGAAGGTCGATTTCTGGTCGAAGGTCGAAGTCCGACTGAAGCTGAAGCCAATTTCGAAGGTTTAATAAACCTGAAGTTAAGTCTGTAATTGGCTAAAAGTGATTAAAATAATGTCTGTTTAAGTTAATGTTGAATGTGAAATTTACACTGGTGCAGCAACGTTCTGTGGCCCCCGTCCCCCGCACGTTGCCTCTTCCATTGCGCTCTCGCGCATTCGCAACAGTTCGTTCTATTTCAGCACTTTCGGCTTCGGCTAAAACTTCGGCTCATTTTTGCTGAAGCCGAAGGTTTTGCCCGAAGCTGCTTATCTGGTCGAAGGTTGCTGAAGCCGAAGCCCAAGCTTCGGTCGGATACTACACAATATAAATAAATTACAATATATTTTATTAACATGTAATCCCTCAATTCTAACCTAACCCAGCTTGGATTTGCAATTTGACTCGTCATTGTAAATAATTCCTAGAAATCCTAGTTTTTAGACATTTCCAGTGACAGATACTTTAGTAAGTCAATAAAAAAAGAGTACTATCCATGCCAGTAAAAAGAGAGCCCGCTTCCATCTTAGACTGCATCATCACTTAAAAGAGCGGTTAAACTTTCTTGGCAGCGACGACTTGTCTATTTATTTGCGTTCTAAAGATGATAACAGGTTGAGATTACCATCTAGTCGTACGGAAGTGTACGGGAATTCCTTCACAATAATTTAAAACGTCGCGTCGCACTTCCATTTTAACGTGCGACTGCGCCTTGATAATTTGTAATAATTACAAAATTATTTATGAGAGAAAAATATTATTATAAAACGTGAGCTGTGAGAATACTGAATTGGCTATATTATATTGTTCATTATTTCATTAAAAGTATTATACTCTGTAAATAGATAATAATGAAATTCACATCTTGTTTTATACTTTTTGGTATCCAAGCAGTCGGGTTTTTTGTTTTTTTAAATTACTTTTTTATTTTAAACTTTTTGGTTATTTATGTTGTTTATTTACCTGCAAGGTAATCCTTATAATAATATTGCCGTAATGAGAATCATTATTTTTTATATTAATTGTACTTTTTATTTATTAAAACTATTAGATACCGTAATTTAGATTTACTAACGGTTTATTGACTCTTATTTAGGTAGGTGCCTAAATTATTTTAATATATCTATACCTAACTTTAATTTTACATTATATAAAAGACAATATTTATTAGGTACCTATTATGTAACAAAATTATTTGTACCTATTAAACCATTTAAGAAAATTTGTAAAAGACGTTTATCCGCGTGAAGTTTTCTGTTGCATGATAAACTTTATTTCTATGATATCTCATAAGATGTTCATCTAAATTGAATGGTGTAAAGGACATTTTTTGTCTATATTAAATACTTGAGATTAGTAAGATATTTGTTTTGATAAGAAATTAACAATTAATACTATGTTGGTAAAAACACCTTCGTAAGTAAAGCACTCTTTTAGACCAAATTTGAAAATCAGAAAAATGGTTATTGTGAGTCAACCTTAAAAAATAGTTAAATGCTATCGCGGACTTTTTTTTAGAACTTTTTGAGAGGAACGTTTCCACCATACATTATTGTCGTGTAACTTTAACGATTTTGGCAGCGCACGCCACGTAAGCTCTCAGATGAGACGATTTTTTCCGACTTAACTCACATTATTGCAATTTTCGTAAGGATCTCTAATTTTTTTGGAAATAAAATAAAGCCTATTTTACTTGTGAATAATGTAGCTTTCTTTAAGTGATATAATTTTTAAAATCGGTTGAGTGGTTTTTGAGATTATCCACTTAGTTTGATAGATATAGATGATATGAGTAGTTACTTTAAACATTTCCTTTGAAACCTCGTAAATCCTAAATTATCATTTAAACGGAAATATGGTTTATGGAACCTAGGTGTGATTTTAAAAGACCTATCTAACGATACCCCACTTGCCTATAACCCATCGAGTATCGACTTCATTGATAAATTGGCTTCTAGTGGACGCCATTTTGTTTTTCTCAAATTCGGCCTCCGTAGTGACACTCAGAAGATTAAGATAAATCTAGTGATGCAAGTATTATCAAAATCGGTTCAGTCGTTTTGTCTGTAGTGCGACACAAAGGAATACACTAAAAATGAACTTTTGAAACCTCGTAAATCCTAAATGATCGTTAAAATGGGAAATGATTAAGGGAACTTAACTATGATTTTGCAAGACCTATTCATTGATACCCCACTTCCCATAATCTAACGAGTTTATTTTTTTTATTTGTTACATTATGGATTCTAGAGGCCGCCATTTTGTTTTTTCTCAAATTCGGCTTCCGTTATGACACTCGGAAGATTAAGATAAAGCTAGTGGTACAAGTATTATCAAAATCAGTTCAGCCGTTTTGTCTGTAGTGCGACACAAAGGAATACACTAAAAATGAACCCTTGAAACCTCGTAAATCCTTAATGATCGTTAAAATGGCAAAATGATCAAGGAAACCTAACTATGATTTTGCAAGACCTATTCATTGATACCCCACTTGCCATAATCTAACGACTTTATTTTTTAAATTTGTTACATTATTGCTTCTAGAGGGCGCCACTTTGTTCTTTCTTAAATTCGGCTTCCACAGTGACACTCTAATGATATACTCGGCATAATCTGGTGCAAGAATCATCAAAATCGGTCCACGCGTTTAGGCTGTAGCTGTCCTGCAAGGAACAAACAAACATATATAGACTGATGAACACATAACCCTGTGCGTTCCGCAGTCGGGTAATAAAGACGGTTAAGATTTGGAACGTCCTACCACGAAATCTGTAAATATATTCAAGAATCGTTTAAAGGATTATTACAAATATATATGTATTCATAAAATTTTTATGTATTATTAGTATGTAATATATATTGTATGGCTATCTATATTGTTGCACTATCCCGCTCCTATCTTAAAGGTTCTTAATTAATGGGTTGTCTGGTGGAGATCACTTTTAGTGATAAGACCGCCCTTGCGCACTTTGTTTTGTTTTCTTTTCATGTATTTTTATGTCTTGTGTAGCAATAAAGAGTTTATCTATCTATCTATCACTTACCGCAGTCAACGGCTAACTTGTAGTGGAATAAAAAAAAAGAGTACTCATAAGGTCGGTGTTATTTGGCAGCGTCAACGTCATCGTCGTCCGAGTCTGGCAGTGAGCTGGGCATGCGCCCGCGCCGCTCGACGCGTACGCGCGCCGCACAGCCCGCGCGATTCGTGGAACTGGCGCCCAGGCCTAGGGGCAGACCTAGAGGTAATCTATACTAATATTATAAATGCGAATGTTTGGATGGATGAATAGACGGATGTTTGTTACTCAATCACGCCTGAACTATAATAATAAAGTTCAGTTGGGATGGTTTCGGTGGGATCCCAATCGTTATATCTGCGAATGGGTTAATCCCAGTCAGCCTCGCTCACCATCTGAGGCGGCTGGAGATTCGCGGTAGTGCGCTCGCAGCCAGGATGCAGAAAGCGGTGTTGCTAGCCTCAGCTAGGATAGTCCGCCGGTTTCTCAACCTGTCCCCCTGACCCCCGGCCGTCTGGTTTCCCCTGCCGGTGTGTAATCCTCCGCCCGCTACAACTATTTATTTGTGTATGTCAGTTTATTCATATCTATTTATTTACGTAAATTTATTATAATTCTTTTGGTCATATGCATTTATTTTGTATGCGGGCGTGAGAGTAAAATATATAACGATAATAATAAATTCATTTATTTGCAAAAACATGGTTTCCAATATAGAGGTTACAATAATTATACTTATGGATGCCAAACATGTGCCACAATATAGGCGTTAAAATTTTGATTTATACTTAGTCACTAGAATACCGCACACATAATTTTACTACCTCTTATTACCCTATTATTGCTTTAATATTTAATATGTATATTATTAATTTATTCTGGATGAAAGGCACAAATATAGTCTCCAATAATACATAGGCTAAATACTTTTTATCCCGAAAAATTAAAGAGTTCCAGCAGGAATCAAAAAAACTTAAACCATGCTGAGGAATTCGGCATCAGCTAGTGTTGGATAGAAGCAGGTGTTACTTTGCAGGAGGCCATGATAACCGAGGAACAATAAGCTTAATTCGCTATAGTCCGCCAAAACAGACTAACCTATGCGGTACATATGCAGCATGCGTATGCACCGTCCACCCTTCCGCTACTAGTCAATAAAGCTAGTCGACCCCAACAATAATTCCTCAGGCGACGAAACTTTACAGTACGATATACTATCATGAGTTAAGCGTCTATTATAAATATCCAATAAAAAATCAAAAAGGAACTAAGGTTTTTATGGTATACCCAATTGTCAAAGCAGGAAGGTACATTATCGCGTAAACGCAGTTTAGGTTTGATAATAAAATCGTTTTAAATATCGATGTTCTGCATGATTATTTCGTTTGATATTTCGGTTTTGAGTTTAAATATACTATATACTATTATTTTAAAAAGAAATCAAGAAAATATTCAGTCATAAATATTAAGTTTAAGTATGAAAACCTAACTTCCGCATGGTTTTTTTTTCCAGTGTCTAAAGATCAGGCTTTCAAGTTTCATGCGACAGGCTCTACTGACAATTTTAAATCAGAAACTGAAAGGTTCTAGTAACTAGGTTTCTAGGTAACAGAAACTGGTTGGACCAGAAACAGTTTTTGTTTTTTTTTCTCCCGGGATGTCATCCAATCTTCAGCTGTTAAAAGCCATCCACGTCATCCAAGACAGCATCCTTGTCATAAGAGCACTCCACATACTTGTAATAGCTACTTTTACAAAATAATTGTTATATTAGTAAAGGGGTTGGTTGGATGCATGTTCTTTGTTCCTTCGCCCAAACGACCTATGCTAGGGTTGTCAAAAGTTAAAAAAAACATTTCAATTTTCAGGAAAAACGTTTACCCTCAGAAAAAAACCATATAGCTTGAGAGAAAGGAAACCAAAGTTATTAAGGAGGAAAACAATAAGATGTAAGTTTATGTGCCTACATTATTGAAATAAAACAAACAGTTAAAAAATTAGAGATTTTTTTTATTTCTAAACATACTAACCCTGCCATGCATTTACATATTAGAATCAGCTAAATTTGTAAGGATGGTAATAAAGAAGGTATAATAAAAAAAAGAAAATAATTTTCCAGCACAATCTCCATCAAGTAGCAGTAGCAGTAGCACATCCAGTTCAGACACGGAAGAGGATCTCAATGTTTCCATGAAGAATAAAACCAAGGGCAGGTAAGGACTATTATGTAATCAAACAATCAACTCGTCAACGATGTCCACTGCTGGACATAGGTCTCTTGTAGAAACTTCCACACGCCGTAGTTTTACGCTCGCTTGATGCCAACCTATTGGATAGAAGCAGGCGTTACTTTGTGGAATTCCATGATAATGAAGAAACTAGAAGTTTAATTATTATTTTGAGAAACAAATCGCAAGCTACAAGTGCAAGATACACGCTGTACCACATAGATTGTCTGCTATGGCGGATTATAGCGAATAGGGATGATGCCTATATCAAAAATAAATTATTTTCTAGTTCTCTCATTATGATGCCAACCTTGTGTCTAATGGGGGGGGGCTGCCAACTAGGGCTTCTAAAAACCAGGATCCTGGACTTTTTTCGTCCGTTTTCAATACCGGTATTGAAATGTCTAATACCGGGATACCGGTATTGGTGACACTATAAACGAAACAGTGACTATTGCATATAATTATCTCTTGGTACATTCCACTGTTTTTATTCGGCTAAGTTTAGAAATTGTATCTTAAGCACATTAGCTTAATAAGATCACCTTAATTGCTTAAAACCAGTGAAGAAAGGTCATTTTTGAACACTCAGAGGGAAAAATTTGTGTTTTTTATGGTGCAGTATAGTTTTAAGCTTAAAACAATCTTTAAGTTTTTCCGAATACCGGGATCCCGGGATAAAAAAATCTTTCCGGTATTAACACCGGAATTAAAAAAAACCGGTATTCGAAAGCCCTACTGCCAACACTGCGATCATCATGTGAGGTCACTATTGGGACCCAAATCCCTATCGGGTCTTCGAATTATTATGAGCCCCGCCCGTTGCCACTTCAACTTTGCCATGCTGCTCAACTTTTTTAGCTCGATGGCATGAGCTAAAAAATCGGCTCAGTATTAAATGATCAAGCCTTTTCACTTTTCTCTATGTCAACATTGCCGATTGCTGGAGTAAGACGTCTGAAAGTACTTGAACTTAATTATGGCGCTGTTAACAAAGCGATCTAGCACTAATCTGCGGTTCTAGAGTCCCCTATGCTCTGTATATCTACTTCATGAATAATGGACTCAAATAAGTGAGAAAGATGTCAGAGGCTTAAAATTTGTTACTTACAGGCAAAAATCCAAGTCAATGAATGAGGATAAGAAAACTGACAGAGCTTTACGGGACATTCAACCAATAGAAGTAGATGGAAGCGTGAGATTTTCATCAGTAAGTCCCATTCTTTTCTCAAGATTATTTTGGTACAAGCTTTTATTTAACTGCAATTTTTGTGTGTTTGTTTAGGTCAAATCTTGCAAATGAATTTTAAAACAATTGTACCCAACCGATTGAACTGAAATTTTTCGTACACGTTTAGTTTCGGTGACATTGGGGCTAATTCTGTAGTGCGCAATCTCTAAACTAAACTAAAATGACAGCATTAAAAATAATGCTAATGGTTTCATAATATTCTCTGCAGAAAGGGACCAAACTAGGTTTAAAAATGTCATTTTAGTTTAGTTTAGAGATTGTGTTATACAGAATTGGCCACACTGCATGTTTAGCTAATTGACGTCATTCTTAATCCAATATGACGGACTTCCAAAGATGGCAGACTAGTTATTTTTGATGCACCCCCATACTATGGGTATCAATTAAAAGAGTTTGCTGAGAATTATACGTAAAATAAAATGACGTCACACTAAATTCAATATGGCGGTCGATAAAAGATTGTTTATTTAATGATTTATTGCTGTCTAATCCACTGTCCGTAAGACTATATCTAAACAGCTGAGAATTATACGTAAAATAAAATGACGTCACACTAAATTCAATATGGCGGTCGATAAAAGATTGTTTATTTAATGATTTATTGCTGTCTAATCCACTGTCCGTAAGACTATATATAAACAATTATGAAGCAAAGTGATAGCAAAGTTACCCTTGTCTATAATTATTATTTACACAATTAAACATTCATTCACAGGTTGGAGGTCTAGAAGAGCATATAAAATGTCTACGTGAAATGGTTTTATTCCCTCTCATGTACCCAGAATTATTCGACAAATTCAAAACACGTCCGGCCAAAGGCGTTCTATTCCATGGGCCACCGGGTACTGGAAAGACTTTGTTAGCAAGAGCTCTGGCGAATGAATGCAGTCTGGTCGGTGGAAGGAAGGTGGCCTTCTTCATGAGGAAAGGAGCTGATTGCTTAAAGAAATGGGTCGGAGAAAGTGAAAGACATTTGAAGTTGCTCTTTCAACAGGTGAGAACAAAATAGTTTGTTTCTGTTCCCTTGTCTATGGGTTCGGGCATCGTTCATCAGACTGAGTTGGAATTTTGTATAGTTGTTGTTGACACTTGCATGAAGATGTCTGACAGTATAATCAAGTATGGTTCTTGTAGTTATGAGTTCCTAATTAACATGCTTAAAAATATAAATCCCTATTGTTGCTGTTAAGTGTTTTTTCAGCCGCCATATATGTATTGGAAAAAATTAAAATAGGAACATTTTCATTTTTGTTACAATAGGGATGATGACAACTCAATCAAATCAGCAACTCTTTATGAAACTTAAAAACGCTCTTCTTGTATGGAAGTTGTATGAAATTCACAGTTGAGGCGTCTTCAAATTTCAACGCACTTTTTTTCGTTAATCTAAGTGGGAGGTCTCCGGACCTCCCTCAGTTTTTTTTTCATTCAGTTTCAGTCAGTTTCGATTGTTCAATTAGTTCAACCAGTTCGATTCCCGGCAGGGTCCATTTCGGAATTTATAATTTGTGAATTTTCTCTGTTCTGGTCTGGTGGCAGGCTTCGGCCAAAGCTAACATGGCTAGTTACCACGTAGGGTGGTAACTAGCCATGGCCGCAGCCGGCAAAGACGTACCGCCAAGTGATTTAGCGTACCGGTACGATTTCGTGTAAAAACCGACTAGGGGTATGGGTTTAACTTTAAACTATCAGGTGAGATTGCAGTCGAGGACTAACTTGTAGTGGCGTAAAAAAAACTTAATTCACGCGGATGAAGTCGCGGGCATCATCTAGTGTTTCTATATCACAACTACAGCCCATTAACGTCCCACTGCTGGGCACACACTATCATAGGAGAGAGGGAATTAGAGCTTAGACCCACCACGCTGCTCCAATGCGGGTTGGCGGGCTTTAATGACTGCCTCTTTGGTCCATTGGTAGGCATGTTCGACTACGGCCGACGAGGTCCCGGGTTCGAGTCCCGGGTCGGGCCATAATTGAGTATTGGGTTTTTCTGATTAGAAATTCTCAGTCCTAGCCCGGAGTTAGGAAGTTGGCGGTGTTTCACCCCCGTGCCTCGGAGAGCACGTTAAGCCGTCGGTCCCGGCTATTGTCACTATAATGATAATAGTCGTTAAAACCCGTGTTTCTATATATCTATTTTGAACTACAATCAGCAAATTTATTACGATGGTTTATGTTTTAATCCAGCGAGTGTTTTAGGCGAACAAGATGAAGCCTTCGATAATATTCTTCGACGAGATCGACGCTTTGGCGCCGGTGCGCAGCGTGAGACAAGAGCAAGTGCACACTAGTGTAGTCGGCACGCTATTGGCTGAGATGGACGGCGTGTGTGACAGGTTAGTGTAATCTTTACTGGGTATGTTCCGATATACACTGCGAGCACTGTTCAGTGCTCTTACTGGGGCGACATTCGTTCCGTTATGGACTGACAGTATACTGCCGGAGTATCTTAGGGAAATATATGACGTTATAAATCGTCGCCATTTTTGTACTGTGAGCACTGGTTTTCGAGGTAAGGTGCTCTCAGTGCTACTGCGTTCCGCTTTAAACGGTAACCAGTATAACTAATTATTGAGGAAGGCTTCACAATATACTACATTGACGTCACATCTTACAGTGCTCGCAGTGTATATCGGAACATACCCACTATCTTTTTTTATTGTGCGATGGTTTGCCCTTGACGATTATCTGAGGTTGAGTTTTTTTGTTGAGGTTGGTCTTGGTTGGAACGCGCTTCCCTTGAAGATGCCTATTCACTCTTGCCTTGAAGGTACCTAAGTTGTATGTAACAGGAAACACGTGTGCATGGAGAGTGTTCCACACATTGGCGAAGAAGGTTTGCTAGAAACCCAGCGAGCTAATGAAACGATAAAGAATGGTGACACTGATTTTTTAAACTTTAATTCGATGGTAATTAGGTATATTTTACTCTGATGGTATTCCGTTTGTATTCCAAATCCAGATTCCAGTCTCTGAGCTGAGGTGCGAGTGCTTGTTTGCGCAGCTCTCTAACAAACTGTCAAAGTCCGTTCCATACTATGCGCGAAAATATGCTATTGCGATGCGTCTCGCGCTCAACTTCAGGCGCGACTAATAATGATTGGCGCAATTAGCTATAATATTGAGTTTCTAACCGCGTCAGTGGGATACTAGATGATTCGATTTTGATTTTTGACAACCTTCGATCCCCGGCAGGGTCAATTTTGGAATTTATAATTTCTGAATTTGGTCTGGCCTGGTGGGAAGCTTCGACCGTACTAATTAGCACCCTACCTTCAAAGATGTGCCGCTAAGCGATTTAGCGTTCTGGTACGATGCCGTGTAGAAACCGAAGCCATGCCCCTAACAGGTTAGCCCGCTACCATCTTAGACTGCATCATCAGTTACCATCAGGTGAGATCGCAGTCAAGAGCTAACTTCTAGTGGGTAAAAAAAAAAAATTTTTTTCAGAGGGGAAGTGATAGTGATAGGCGCAACTAATCGCTTGGACGCAGTGGACCCCGCGTTGCGTCGCGCGGGCCGGTTCGACAGGGAGCTACACTTCCCGCCCCCGCACGCGGCCGCGAGACGAGACATCTTGGAGATTTACACCAAACACTGGCAACCCAGGCTGAGCGATGACACGTTGAATCATATAGCGGATATTACTAACGGATATGGAGGTTAGTATAATTGGGTTTTTGACAACTAGTCAAATCAGCAACTTTTTTTCAAACGTCAAAACGCGTTCTAAGTATGGGATTTTGTATGAAATTTTAAGTTGTGACGTCATCAAAGTTCGACGCACTTTTTTTACTTTATTCGACAGTTTAAAATGGTTATTCAAAATAAAACTATCAGGGGACGTGGATATTACGACTTTTGGGAGATCCTCTATTTAATAATCACTAAAAAATAATTTATTTGAATAGTAGGCAAATATCCAATTGGGTATGTACGGGAGCAGATGATATGGCTCGACCGTAACAATAGGCTGATTATCCTCCGAGCGGGTGTTGTGCTCGAGGACCACTGGTCCGACCGTTCATCTTTGGAGGTCATATGATGTCGTCGCGGTGACCGAAACATTCCTTGACAATTCGGTTGAAGATCCCGAGGTAGCGGGTCGTGGTTGGAGTATAATTCGTAGAGATCGCCGCACGCCTTGTGGTGGAGTCATGATCCTTGCGCGTCAAGGTATCTCAATGCGTCGCCGGCAAGATCTGGAGACAGAAGACGGTGAAGACCTATGGGTAGTCTTCACGTTTCGCAATCGGCCCGTCTATGTTTGTGTAGTTTATATTAAGCCGAGCGCAAACGACTCTGATTACTTAACTTGGTTTTGTAAAGTCGAATTGTTCATTCACAACATTAATGGTTTTGTTTTTATCTTAGGTGATCTAAACCTTAATAGTGCTTCTCAGAATATCAAAAATTATTTTTGCTACTTTATGTCATATTGTGATTTTGCTGAAAAAAACCAAATTAAAAACTTTCATGGTTCAATATTAGATGTTGTGTTAAGTAGGGAGTCTGCAAATATAGCCACAGTGGTGGTCGTCTCAATCGAGGGCATGGTCAGTCCAGATGCCTATCACCCGCCCCTAGAGGTTACCGTTAGTTTCTATTCGCTGCCTCACCATGATTGCATAGAACCTAGTAATATTAGTAACTAAAAATTGGAATTTCAAACAATGCAATTACGAGTTATTATCACAGTTACTCTCTGAAATTTCCTGGAATGAAGTCTTTAACTCTACTGACGTGGACACTGCGGTGTTTTACTTCTATGAAACTCTTTATAGGCTCTTTGACGAGTGTATTCCTAAGAAATTTAGACCTAAAAAGATTTATCGATATCCTGTTTGGTTCACAAAAGATATAATCAAGGATTGCAGACGTAAAATTGAACTGCATAGGATATGGAAAAAGACACAGTCTGAGGCAGACTACAAACGTTTTTCTGATATAAGGTCTAGATTAAAAGAGCAAATACCACTTGCGTACGACGTTTATATCAGAAATATTGAGACTGAAATCAGAAAAAATCCGCAAAAATTCTGGTTTCATGTCTCAAGTCTGCGATCAAATGGATGCGATCAAGTGGATTTGAACCCACCGTGGATTTTGATGGTGAGCGCTTGTCAGGCACTGAAGCAGCTCAAGCCTTTGCGAATTTCTTCGCTAGCGCATTTCTTCCTGATGTACCGGAACTGAATGCTGAGAAGGCTAGCAGTCTTGATGGCTGTTCCAGTAATACTATAAGTATAATGAGCTTTTCACCAGACAATGTAAAGAATGGTATAAGTAAGCTAAAGCTCAGTAGTTCCATAGGACCGGATCAAATTCCACCCTCGATATTAAAAAAGTATAATCAAAAGTTCATTTTACCTCTGTTCCATATATTCAATCTTTCTTTGAAAACAGGCGTTTATCCTTCATAGTGGAAACTGTCAAGAGTTACGCCTATTCCTAAAACTGGAAAGGCCATGAATATTGAGGATTTTCGCCCGATTGCCATTTTGTCTTCGCCAGCTAAAGTTTTTGAGAGCGTGTTACAAGATTTATTATATAAACAAGTTAATTTATACCTTAGAGATGAGCAACATGGCTTTAGAAGTAAGAGATCAGTAAATAGTAACCTGTTAATATTGGTTGATTTCATTTCTGATTGCTTGGACCACAGTAGTCAAGTGGATGTCCTTTATTTTGATTTCCGAAAAGCATTTGATAGAGTCAATAATGACATTTTATTAAAAAAGTTAAGTGGCTTTGCCCCTAATCTTCTACAGCTAATATCAAGTTACCTCCGTGACCGAAAGCAATTCGTTCGACTTGGCCTCTATGAGTCTGAGCAATATCATACACGTTCTGGTGTTAGTCAAGGCTCGATATTGGGACCACTTTTATTTTTGATAATCTTCCGTACTCGTAGTACCTTCAGTACTCAATAAGGCTCGGTGTCTGTTATATGATTTAAAGTTATACTCCAAAATAGAATCAGAGTCGGATTGTGTCGCTCTTCAAAGTGACATTGACGCGGTAATTCGTTGGAGCGAATTTAATAGAATGGAATTTAATATATCCAAATGCTCCGTAATGACTTTTCAACGCAAGAAGCGTCCTATCCACTTCGCTTATAGGATGGGCACGGACCTCTTGCCTAGAGTGACTTTCATAAAAGACCTAGGAGTAAACTTTGACCCCAAACTCACTTTTCATAGTTACATTACTACGCTCGCCTCCGAATCGTTTCGACGGCTGGGATTTGTGTTGCGGAATACCCGTGACTTCCATGACCGCCGCACTATAAAACTATTATTTGATTCGCTTGTGCGTAGCAAATTAGAAACCAGCTCTTGTGTTTGGAATCCTTACGAAAGTACATACGCTCTCCAACTTGAAAAAGTACAAAAAGCCTTTCTGAGATACTTATACAAGCGTCTCCATGGATATTACCCATATCTCTATCCAACAAAGTTTCTTTAAGGCCACTTGGGATTTAATGCACTGGAAACCCGGCGAGCATGCGACCAACTCGTCACTATGTGTAAAATTCTTACAGGAAAAATAGACTGCCTAGAGCTTCATAATAACGTGTGCCGCATATGGGCACCTAATAATTACACCCAACTACGTCAGTGCCGCTGTCGCCGATTTTTTGCTGTCCGGCCTTGCCGCACTGTGTCACGGGCTAGATCCCCAATACCGCGCACACTGACCGCACTGAATACGTTGTTGACTGAGTCTCCCCCCTGTGATTTATTTGCAGACCAATGGAGCATGGTTGTGAGTAGGTGCTTGAAGTTTTGCGAAGGTTACAACTCGCAAACCATGCAGCTCTCATAAATAATTGTTAATGATATATTATTATTCAAATTTCTATTATTTTTATTTTAATTTTTAATTAAGTATTATTTTTTTTTTACAAAATTTGTATTTTTTAAATTAACTGTTACTGTTATTAATTGTGAGTTGTGCTGTGTAATTTTTAATTAATTAGTGTAATTGGCCTGTCCGTACTAATAAAATAAAATAAATAAATAAAAATAAATATGTTTAGCGTAATTCAGAGAAAACTTCGTAATCGTGAGTTGGGCTCTTCGTGTTCGCGTGCATCGGACTAGTAATGCCATCTATTGGATTATGTGCGGACTGCTAAAACCGCCACAGGTATTTAACTAATCGTCAAATAAATAATTTTTTAGTGATTATTAAATAGAGGATCTCCCAAAAGTCGTAATCTTCACGTCCCCTGTTAGTTTTATGTTGAATAATCATTTAAAACTAGCGATTAAAGTAAAAAAGTGCGTAGAACTCTGATGACCTCACTAGTGTCCGACTTAAAGTTCGGTTTCGGTTTCGGTTGAGATTCGGCAAAAAAACGAGTTTCGGTCTAGTTTCGGTTTCGGCGGCGGCAAACCTGCCGATACTACGACCGACAACGAAACTGCGTTCTCGCGGTGTGATCGGTCATGTTCGGCGCGTTAAATTCCATCCAAGCGAGTAAGCAATGAAGACATTTCGCCGCGTCCACGTGCCTAATCATGTCGTGACTGTCTTGTGTATGTTTGTTGTGAGTTTTCGTGTGATTTATTTTGAATTTGGTAAGTTTTCTTACGTGATATACGTGACTGACTGATTATAGTAACGTTTTCTTTATTTTCCCTCAAAACATGATCCTTGCAAGGAAGTTTCGGTTTCGGCCGAATTTTCTTGAACCATTTTCAGGGAATTTTCCGTGCGAAGCGATTTGCTTCCTCGTTTCTAATTTGAACTGATAGGATATGGAATGCCCTTCCGTCTTCCGTTTTCGCTTACACTTTTAATATTGGTACATTCAAGAGTGAATAGGCATCTTTTACACAAGCGCGCTCCTTAAGCTGCATCATCACTTGCAAAGCACTGATTGCAGCCAAGCGCAAGCCGGACTTTTGCTCGCTTCTCTATACGTCTTATTACACTAATTTGTTTGGATTTTCCAGGATAAAAAGAAGCCTATGTCACTCTCTAAGTCTTTAACTATATCTATGAAAAAATTCACGTGAATACTTTGCTCCGCTGCGACGTGATTGAAGGATAAACAAACAATGCTTTGTTTATTTTTGTTACAGGATCCGATCTAAAAGCATTATGTTCGGAGGCAGTATTGAAAGCGCTAAGAAGAGTTTATCCGCAAGTGTATGAAAGCGAATATGCATTGGTTATTGTACCTAAAAATGTAAGTTGATCTTTCTGGCACACTCTTTGATGTATGTTTTGTGATGTTGATTTTTAAATCTGAAACCCATTAATGTTGCATTTCAAAATAGGCCTTATTTTCATCATTAGCTCCCCTCGAAAATTACAAACATTTATATTTCTTCGAAATACTTTATAAACAAAATCCTACGGCCACCTTTGATCCTAAGCAACGCCCCGTAAACCCCCGAATATGACACCTCTATCAATTTAAAAAGAAAAACCACAGCCACCTTGAACTCTAAAATAAACATTATATCGTTCAATAAACTATCTCATACCATCCATCAGTCCTGAAAATGATACGCCTCTGAGCTGCATACTAGAGATTACTCTGGTAATTTGTACTCAATACTCAATATCATTTACAGGGTACACTGTAGGTACACTTATTGACGTTAAAAATTTACATGATGGTGATAATTGGTTACGGTATCTTAAAACTAAAGCTACGAGGGTGCCAAACGCGCCCTGGTCTGAGAAGAGCCCGCAACAAAGTCAGCCGGGTTTTTTTATTATCACCATGTATTGTGAATTCTGTCAGGTTGTGGAAACCCTACCACGTCTCACCCCCCCAGAGTTAAATTGCTAGCTGTCAAGACATCATCATGTCACTATTAGAAAGTATCTCCTCAGGCTGTGTTACTTTGTGGTATGCTGCCTTGTTTCGAGAGCTATGGAGCATACATAGCTCTGACATTATTTGTGTATAGTGCCACTGTCATAAATACTCTTATCCTCTTTAAGGTGGAAGTAACAGAAGGTGACCTCGAGGCGGCTATGAGCGGCCTAGTAGCGGCGGGCGCTCGGAGCAGTCCGGCGGCCGCGCACAGGTTGCCGCACTACAGTGTGCCGCTACTGCAGACGCAGCTTCGAGCCATCGCCGCCATGATACAGGAGCCGCAGCCTGTACAGGGACGCGGCAGGTAAGGTGACCTCCAGGCGGCTATGAGCAGCCTAGTAGCGGCGGGCGCTCGGAGCAGTCCGGCGGCCGCGCACAGGTTGCCGCACTACAGTGTGCCGCTCCTGCAGACGCAGCTGCGAGCTATCGCCGCCACGATACAGGAGCCGCAGCCTGTACAGGGACGCGGCAGGTAAGGTGACCTCGAGGCGGCTATGAGCGGCCTAGTAGCGGCGGGCGCTCGGAGCAGTCCGGCGGCCGCGCACAGGTTGCCGCACTACAGTGTGCCGCTGCTGCAGACACAGCTGCGAGCCATCGCCGCCATGATACAGGAGACGTAGCCTGTACAGGGACGCGGCAGGTAAGGTGACCTCGAGGCGGCTATGAGCGGCCTAGTAGCGGCGGGCGCTCGGAGCAGTCCGGCGGCCGCGCACAGGTTGCCGCACTACAGTGTGCCGCTGCTGCAGATGCAGCTGCGAGCCATCGCCGCCACGATACAGGAGCCGCAGCCTGTACAGGGACGCGGCAGGTAAGGTGACCTCGAGGCGGCTATGAGCGGCCTAGTAGCGGCGGGCGCTCGGAGCAGTCAGGCGGCCGCGCACAGGTTGCCGCACTACAGTGTGCCGCTGCTGCAGACGCAGCTGCGAGCCATCGCCGCCACGATATAGGAGCCGCAGCCTGTACAGGGACGCGGCAGGTAAGGTGATCTCGAGGCGGCTATGAGCGGCCTAGTAGCGGCGGGCGCCCGGAGCAGTCTGGCTCTGGTTTCTGACCACTGGCTCGAAGAAAAATAATATGAGCTCGGAGACAACCCTTAGGCTATCTCCTGGGAGGTTCAGACCCAATGAATAACGCTGGGATGCAAGAGTTCGCGTGACCTGACTAGTCCCTAAGTTTGCGAGCCTTTCTTACAGGACTCATGTCTAAGAAATAGGAGAATTGGTGCCGCGTTTAGACTTGTGGATCAATGGTTGTCATACTTAAATTAGACTTGTCTATCAATGGTTGTTACCTATAATTTATCTATCGACAGATACCAGGACACCCCAGCGGCGTCGAACGTCCTGCTAATAGTGGGTGAGTGTGCGGAGACACACCTAGCGCCCGCCCTAATGGCTCAGTTGGAGCGATGTACGGTGCGGGAACTGAGCGTCGCCGCACTGCACTCCGCGCTCGCGTTCACTCAGGAACAGGCTTTGATATCGGTGAGGAATCACTTTTTGTTTTCAAAACAAAGGCACAAAAGACAACTTGCTAGTTGTCTTTAGTGAAGGGTTCTCCATCTCTGCAGGCTTCCGTTCTTGCTTCCTCAAACGCCCCGCACTCAATCATGACATATTTTAGAGATTGACATTGAGACCCTCCTTCTTATGAAATACAATTAAAAAAGAACGAACCCAGCGATGTATCTCACCTGAACGGCGCGTATTGCTGATATACTCATATCGGTAGTACTCATTTCTGGAAGTGAGACTTATCAAAGGATGTTTGGAATGGGATCAAAAATTAAATCTATTCTGATCCTCTCAGTTTGCATCTTCTTGTTGATGGTATTTCATTTTATGATGTTTTGCCTTAATAACTCGTTTTGATGTAAAATAAAGAATTTTCATCATACAAAATTGCAATTTCAGTTATTCTCGGAGTGCCGCCGCGCGGATCGCGGTTGCATCCTATTCATCCGCGACATAATGGACGTGTGGCGCAGCTTGAGCGGCGGTGCGGGCGCGGCCTTACTGCTGCAGCTGTGGAGGACGCGCGCGGCGGGCGACAACACCATACTCGTGGCCACTGCGCCCGCGCACGCCACGCTACCGCCACAGGTAAACTTACATACTACCACAGGTAACGTTGCATACCGCTACAGGTAAAGCTGCATACCACCACAGGTAAAGTTACGTACCACCGCATTTAAAGTTGCACACCGCAACAGGTAAAGTTGTAGAGCACCACAGATATAGTTGCAAATTATCACGTACCGCGTGATTGCGGCTGCATCCTATTCATCCGCGACATAATGGACGTATGCATCGTGGATTTGTCTTCGTAACAACGCGTGGTGTTGGTCAAGGTTACACAGCACCTATTGATATAAACCTTAAAACTAAGGCATTAAAGTTTAATTACGAATGTACTATACGTTTACTTAAGAATTTTTGTCTTAAGAAGAATGGTGTCGATCTCGCGTATTCCACATTACCCCTACCAAAAAGTGCTCAATGAGCCTAAAGAAGTTTTCAGTTCAAAAAAAAATTCGAAAGAAATTAAAATAGGTATGTAGTATTAATATGTAGTTTTTGTATATTATATTCGTAGACTGCGCACGTCAGCTACGATCGAATCACCATAAGCGATAAGACCACCACCTTTGTATACTTTTTGATCTAATTGTAGTTTTAATGTCTTTTGTAACTATTTTAATTTGTGTGCAATAAAGATTTATAAATTTATTAAAAAAATGAGTGTGCTTTAGACCACACGACTGAAGTAAAACTTAGTAACTGGCTATGAGAGAAAGAGAATGAAAATGTGTGCTCGCACCTCTCTCTTGCCCCTACAGTAATATATGAAACGTAACTCTCTCTCTATCTATCTTCACTAACTAATATCTCCCTCTCAAATTCCGTTCGCCTCGCCCGATCACACTTTTCGTAACGCTCTCGTCGCGCATTCGCCAGCTTACTCAAGTAATACTCAGCTTACTCAGCTAAGTCAAGCGAGCGTGAAGTAGTTTAACTTCAATAAATAAATTCTTCATCTTTCTATTATATTAGTAAACATCTAGCTATGTCACAGGTTGCACTTCTCATGATTTCAGCTTCAGGAACTGTTCCCGGCATACCGAGACTGCGTATACACGGTGCGTGATCCAACGTCGTCGGAAGTGATCAACTTCCTCAAGCCGATCCTCACCGAAGCACCCTTGGAGCCGCCTGTGGTTGAAAATAATGAGCCCCCGCCTCCATTGCCTAGAGGTGAGTGAAATCCCTATGGGGTAGAGGTGTTAACATATCGCTCAACGGTTAACAGCTAATGGTTGAAAATATTAGTAAACAATCTTTACTCCTGTGTACTAGCGAGTTAAAAAAACATTGTTTTCTTACTACAGTTTGTTAAACGATTAACGGGTAGTAAACGCCGGCGGGTCGGTTGCCGGTATATAGGTTAATCCTGTGAAAAAAAACATTGTTTTTTTACTACCGTTTACAGCCGTTAACCGTTTAACCGTTTAGCGATATGTTAATACCTCTACTATGGGGGAATGGGCAATGGCATATTATCCTAAAACATTTCTATCGACTATCTCAAAAAAAAAAATTGAGTAATAGCGCCAGTTCGATTTGTAATCAATTTATGTTATGTGTTTTGAAACTTTTGTGTGCAGTTTTTTGAGGCCATGCATTAAAAATAATATGAAGCTAACTGATTCCCGCACCTTCGTCCGCGTAGAATAAGTTTTTGTAATTGCCTCGTGAACTCCATAATTTTCCGAGATAAAAAGTATCCTACAAGTCCTCAACTTTACCCATTACGCATTAAAAAAATTACTATTATAGGTTATTTGGACAAGTATTCTATTTCTAGTATTTTTTATCTCACTGACGGCTCCGTTACTTATGAATTACTACATGATGATAAGAAAACAATAATTATCATAACTATGATAGATGAATTCTGTGTACATTTGGATATAGGTTTTAAAAATCCCGTGACAAATCTGTTTTTTTTGAGATTAAAAAAAACCCAATGTCTAGCTCCAGGATGCAAGCCGTCTCTTTATAAATTTACGTGAAAATTGGTTCAGTGGATACTCAATTTATTAATTCCTTGTAGGACATGCGAGTGTCTCTTATGTTTTGACTCTACCAGCGGTACGGAAAGCAGGTTCTACTGAGAAGAACCGGCAAGAAACTCAACGAGATAGTCAGTGCCATCGTAACTTTCGTATGTTCCTTCAGCAGCATAAATCATCCATTGTAATACTAAATATATTATTCCAGCCCCGCCCCCTCCCCCGCCGCGCGAGAGTGAAGCAGAGATAGCGAGAAGAAAGAGAAAGGAAGACTACAAGCTGCGCGAGCTCAGGATATTTCTGCGCGACATCTGTAGGAAACTGGCTTCGAATCGACGCTTCTATAAGTTTACTAAGCCTGTGGATTTGGAAGAGGTAATAGAAATCGCACTGCTGCAGTGATAATATAACGTATAATGAATATCACTCACGATAGTCTAAATGTTTAAATAGGTTAAGTTCATCTGCCCAAAATAATAATGTTACGAAAATCGCGCTTTTTACCTTTTTTACCGAAACATATGACGATCGCAATCACCTCTGCAGCTTCACTACAGGTACAAACTATTAACTTTAGATTCAGTTCCCTGACTTTCATTAAAAATTGGGATGGAGATGGGGATGTTGACTATGATAAAAGTAAATTACTATTTTAGTGATTATTACATAGAGGATCTCCAAAAAGGCGTAATATTCACATAGTTTTGTGTTTGATAACCATTTTGAACTACCGGTTGAAGTAAGAAAAGTTCGTCGAATTTTGATAAAGTCACGAGCAAGTATTTCATACAACATCTTATATGCTTTGTTTAATTGACAGATGAGAGGTGTATAGCAATAGTAAGAGTGAGTCAGACTGAAGCAGTACTATGCAAATGGCATCTTCCAAAATATCCTAAATTAGACGAACATTTTGATGTTTGTCTAATTTGACTAGTTGTCAAATTGCTGTGTTACTGATTTGACTAGTTGTCAAATACCCAGTTGTTTGAATTCATAGCATTGTTCTAGGTAACCGACTATTTGGATATAGTAAAACAGCCGATGGACCTGGAAACCATGATGACCAAAGTAGACCTGCATAAATACAACTGCGCCAAAGAGTTCCTTGATGATGTCGACTTGATATGCGCTAATGCCTTGGAGTATAATCCTGACAAGTATGTATGGTTTTTGTTTACTTTTTTACTGATACGAACATCGATATATATGTAGGTACTAGATGGGCCCTTTCATAGAAAAAAATTGTGCGTCCCACCTGTAGAGCGCGCTCCACACCTGTATAAGCCGGTTTTTGTCCCTGCCATAGCGTTGTTCCGCTTTTCAGTATATGTAAATTGAGGTCGTTGGATACGAAGCTTTTTATTATACATTTGTTTGGGTTTGGCACTAAATTGGAATAACCTGGCGAACAAAAGTAGCAACCAAACGCTCATAATTTTATGAAAGTTTCTGCAGTGGATATTGTCTATACAAGTGAATAAGCGCAGAAAATAGTCTATTAAAATACTAAATAATTATTTTTTTAACATTCAATTCAATTTTTCAAACATTCTTATGAATTATGTGTCTGTTTCCTTGTCTTGAACTTATCATGGCCCATCAGTTCAATTGATTTTGGCGTAATTTATTTAAAGCCCCACAAACTTATCTGATCCGGTGACAGCATCCCTATCACAGTGTAAAAATAAAATAAAAACAAAAACTAAACAGTCATAAAAGTTTGTTACAATTTTGGCCACGGGGCCAGAGTTGGACTACTTTTTGTCCCGGAAGATCATCTAGTCATCAATAAATTTGATGATTTGACAAAAACTTATTTATTTGTGTTTTATCACTTGATTATTTTTCAACAGTAATCGAAATAAAGAAATCACTATAACCCAATCCAAATGCTATTAATAATAAAAATAGGTTTGTCTCTTTTTCTCTAATGATTATTGTCACTCGAGAGAAAAGGATAGAGTGCTAACTGTCATCCTAATAGCATTTGGATATGATCGTAATAATGGTATGCATGCTGTCTCTATCACTTTATATCACCATTCATCATCATCAATTAATTGTTTCATGTTTTTTTCATATTACCGGGTGCCATACAAAGGGCTAGAGCGATGTCTAGGTATGGGCTAACAAAATAAGTTATTTAGTATCGCATTATTTTAATATCGTAATTCGTAATTAAGTAAACAGTTATATTATATTATGTACTTATTAACATCCTCTAACCTTTTGCGCATAATATCATATATTACTTTAAAAGAATTTAGCTTGTTCTTTATTAGTTTAGAATTTGGATACTATAATTTTTTTTTTTTTTTAATATTTTCCAGTAGTTTTAGCATGTTATTCATCATCAAATATACTTTTCCTTACGCATTTAGGGCAATTTTTTTTTTAATTGACACAGATTTCCCATACAAAAACTCAAAATTGATAATTATTCCACAGAATAATTTAGTTAATTAGTATTCGAAAATAATGCTTTTGTGCTATATAGCATTTAACCACTTAACTATCTTATGCTGGACTATTTTCTCTTAAATTTTGTATTTATTTTTTGTATTCATTTAGAGTAAACAAACATACAGTATTTTAAAATATTCTATCCCTTTCCACGGGAATCATTGTGATAACTTTTACTTTAGTGGAAATAAAAAATAAGTGAGTAGTCTATAGTTAGGTTAGATTAGAAGATTAATTTCAAAGACATTTCAAAGATCTTTTGAGAAAAAAAATTGATTTTGCAATAGAACTTCGTCAGACAAGCAGATACGTCACGAAGCGTGCGCGCTTAGAGACCATGCGCATGCGCTCATCGACGTGGAAATGGATAGCGACTTCGAACTGGACTGTCAAGATATAGCCAGGCGACGCATGGAAGAGGGAGCCAACGACAATGATTTACCAGACTTCATATACACAGCTTCTAATTTACGTAAGTTTTTTAAGACAAGAAATAACATATAGTAAAACGCTATTCTTGAACTCAGCCTTAAGGCTGTGTTTACAGTTAGGAACAGTGGGAATCTCGTAAATTCATGCTACTTAATATATATTGAGGCATAAAGTAAAGCTTCGGAACTATGCATAAAGTCTAAACGAAGTCAAAATTTCGTCAAACCCATGTCAGAACTTCGCAGACCGAATTCTTGTGTCGGCAAAAATTGAAAAATAAGTAATGATTGTTTTGGAAAGCTCACATTCTACAAAAAGTTAGTCAAAAACAAAATCGACCGATTAGAATTTCGAATTTCGACGGAAAATGAAGAGTTCGGACGTTTATTCGTTCAATAAATCGGTGATAAAATACGACCCGGTTCCCTAAGAGCTATCCAATCGGCGGCTTGAGAAAAAGGCGGGTAACAATGACCTCCCAGACTTTGATTAGTTACTGAATATTTGACTTTAAATCAAGTACTTTTAGGTTCATTTTATCGGACATTATTGATGCGATGTTCGAATTCTATCACCGTTACTTAGATGTTAAATCTCATACTGACCGTTGTATTTCAGAGCACAGTTTGAACGCAACTGCACCGGAACAGAACGACAGTAAGACAGTACGGACCCCTCAGAACGGTGAAAAGAGTGAGACGAACTCCGCGAAGCGCAAACGCAGAAGAATCAACCCGTGGTCTAAGGGTCTCGTGGTCAAACGGCAGAGGACTGTGCAGAAGGTAAGCACCAATGCATACCTATACAAAAGAGAGAGCCTTTGCGTCTATTTTTGATAGGAATTCGATTTTATATTATTTATTTATATAATTAGTATAGACACAAGCGATTACTCTAATTAATAAAAAAAATACACAACACAACTCAAAATCGACCGAAAAAAATA
Organism: Erebia palarica; assembly: GCA_964035005.1. NCBI lineage: Eukaryota > Metazoa > Arthropoda > Insecta > Lepidoptera > Nymphalidae > Erebia > Erebia palarica. The sequence continues at coordinate 34,540,197 of OZ035983.1, forward strand.
AAATCTTAAAAATTTGTTGGATTACTAGCTGTTGCCCGCGATTGATCGGGGTTTGTTTTTAGTTCCTGCGGATACTCTTTCATTTTCCAGGAGAAAATAAAGCCTATGTGTTATTCCAGACTATAATCTCTGTTCCAAATTTCATCCAGATCCGTTCAGCCATTCTGGTGACATTGAGTAACAAACATCCATCCATCCTACACGGTTGCACCACATGAATAACGTAAAGACGTTCTTTAGGCGTGCAAAGTAAAAAAAGATCTAAAAATTAATAATACCTAGTATAAGTAAATTTAAACGATGTTTACGAATTTTTCAATTTTTTTAAGAAGTAGGATTTTGTTAGCATGAATGACTATTAAATCATGTTTAATCTATGCTAAAGACCCATACTTGAGAACCTGTTCTGAGCTGATATTGGTTTATTAAAACGAACCTCATACTGTAAATAACCCATGTTTTACGTTTTATTACAGAACTTCAAAGACTCGAGTATGCCTATAACGGATGAAGAGTCAAAAGAGAACAAACCTATCACCTCTACACCGCTACACAATGGTTGCAGTTCATCGGGGTCTGATGACGACGCGCCTTTGCGAAGGCCGGCCAACGATGATTCACTGTTGAACCTTTCCGCTCATTCGCATATCAACCATGTTCTAGAAAGGTAAGGATTAAGAGTCAAAAGAGAACAGACCTATCACCTCTACACTGCTAGACAATTGTTGCAGTTCATCGGGATCTGATGACGACGCGCCTTTGCGAAGGCCGGCCAACGATGACTCGCTGTTGAACCTTTCCGCTCATTCCCACATCAAACATGTTCTAGAAAGGAAAGAATTAAAAGAGTCAAAAGAGAGCCTACCTATCACCTCTACACCGCTGCATAGACACATGCTAGTTACACTTAGACTTACGTTAGTTTGTATGACAATGCGTGCTAAGCCAAGTGACATCATTCTGAATCCAATATGGCGGTCTCCCAAAGATGGCGGACTAGTTATTTTTTATGCAATCCCGTGTTAAGGTTATCAATGTATCAATTAAAAAAGTATATAAAATGAAGTCACACTCAATTCAACATGGTAGACGTTATATGATTGTTTTTTTTTTGTTTAAAATTGTTTTAAAAGAAAATTGTAAGACTTATTCTGTTACAGTCCTGCAAAGTCGACGGAAAAAACGCCTACAAAGCAATCACCAAAGAAAAGAAATTCGGGCCACGATGCCTCGAGTGGAGGTATGGATTATTAATTATTCTTTACATTAACCCTTTTTCCCATTGTTAGTCCATTCCAATTCAGTTGTTTAAAAATTTTGTAGGTCAAGGGTCAAGTTTAAGTTATTAAAGAAAGAAAGAAAATAATTATATAAACACCCATTATGTGTGGTGTCACAGACAAGCATATCACAAACACGTGCGTGCGTGCGTGCGTGTGTGAACACTTGTAGAAAGAGAATTCCTCCAGAACCATACAAGCATGTCTCTGAAAGGAATAGTGAATGTATGTAGGGCAGTAAGCAGGGGCCATACATCATACTGCCAACAAAATCACGCAAATCAGCAATAATGACAGCAGCAATATGGCTTTAAGCGTTGGCAGTATGACCCCAGTGCTTGTTTAGCTCCCAAGTTCTGGGGTACCTATAAAGGCAGCAAGCAATATAAAAAAAAATAATAATTCAGATAATTCCATCTTCTTTCAGGCGTAATGAATGAATATGCATTACACTTCTAGTACTTTATAGGCAAGCTGGTGACACGCACAATTTTTTTTTACAGAAGCAGAGAATGTACTGATAAACAAGACTGAGTTAGATAACATTCTGTATAAGAACGCGAAAGCATTACGCACCATCGGCCACGAGGCGTTACTAGATCTGTACGCGCACCTCGCGGCCGCCGTGCGCGCGTACGCGTGCAAACGCGACCGCACCAAGTTACCGCAACAACTGCACGCGGTCATCAATAGGTATTTACACGCGAAAAAGTGAACAGTTCCGTCGGAAAGGTAAAATAGAGACTATGTGCTGTCGAAAACAGTCCTTAACTTGTATTTTTTTCACCAGTAAAAAGCTTGTATTATAATTATTTACTTTACCGTACCACTGCCTTAACAACTGTATGCGGCCAACACTAGGTATTTACACGCCAAGAAGTCCATCTTAACATACAACTTCTAAACTTAGCCGAATAAAAACAGTGGCATGTACCAAGAAATATATGCAATAGTCACTGTTTCGTTTAGTGTCACCAATACCGGTATCCGGTATTAGACATTTCAATACCGGTATTGAAAACGGACGAAAAAAGTCCGGGATCCTGGTATTGGAAGCCCTAGTATGATGACACATACGAGTACATTAGCTCTGCATTCAACTCGCGCGCGTAGCTGTCTGTCAGAAATAGGTAAACTAAGATTTTGTGCTGGCGAAAACAGTTCTTAACTTTTTTTTGTTAAAACCTTGTATTATATTATTTAATTGTGTAGTGTAATATCCACCGCAAGTGACACTAATGCTGGGATCTATAGAGCGTACTCTGACTTGGCTCAGACTTTACTTAGAGTTAAAACGAGATGGACTTATGTGAGTAACATAAATCTGTCTCGTTTTAACTATGTTTTAAGTCTAAGCAAAGTCAAAGTTCGCTCTATAGATCTCAGCATAAGGCCGCAAATACACTAGTAGGTTATGCTCACGCAAATGTATACACTGTTGTGAGACGCTTTTGAAAGTGTTGCTATTTACGTAAAAACTTACAGGTTTATTTGCGGCTTACTCATATTTGCAAACGATACGCAATCTAAAAGTCTAGTGAAAAGTGTTACGTCAATAAAACTTAGCCTCAGGCGCAGTTGCATGACAGGTGGTTAAATTTACTGTTATGGTTATTTAGTATAACCATAACAGTAAATTTAACCACCAATTAAACTCAAAGCGGTTTGAAATGCGAAATCATTGTGCACCATAAGAGTGGGGTTTGACTTAGAGGTGTTAAATTATCGCTAAAGGGTTAACGGTTAAACGGTTAGCGGTTGAAAACGGTAGTAAACAAACTTCACTTCTGTGCACTAGCGAGTGAAAAAAAAACTTTTTGACGTGATAACGTCTTATAAATCGATGAACACCGGCTGCACGCACGAAAAGTCACGTTCCGCCTGAGCCTGAGCGTGCAAGTGAGAGCGCGGAACAAGCGATAGAGAGGCACGATCGGCCCAAGCGTTGGCTTGTGACACATATTGTGTCTCTCTTCGCGCGTGACGTCAGAGCTAGCAGTTCGAATAGTTCTGCTACTGGAACGCCTTCACGCGAGCTTCGAGAGAACTTCTAGTTATCACGTAAAACTATCGTCCGTAAACCAACTTTACAGACAACCGTAAATTTTTCTTACTACCATGTCAGGTTTATGTCTTGACGTCCCTATCATATAATATCATAAGAACTATAATTCTAAAACAAACATCAACAATATTAAAGCAATACGGATTTAAGCTGTGGTAGTAAGTGCCCTGAATAACGCTTTCAAACTTAGAACAGGACGAACTATCAACTGTCAACTGAAAACTACAAATGTTTGCAAAGAAGAATCTAACTGTTGCAGTTAAAACTTATTGTACGAGAATGCAATAGGTCTCAGAAAAGTATATCAGCAAATCTACGCATACTTATTGAAATAAACTACAGAATAAAATTCTCCTAAGCCGTCCAGAATTAAATTTTATTATCGATCTTTCATTGCCTATATTATATGCTAGGGGTTAGTTGCGTTGTACAATTTCAATCAGTTATATTAGGAAATTAATTTTAGACAAAATACCAAAACATAATCTATTCTTCACACAGTGTCACAGTGTCCATCCAAGCTTGTCAATTAGGGTCAAATCATCAAACTTTCATCCGTATGAATTGCATTGAATTTGATTTTACACTTCTTATTAGTAAAAAATTACAATTTCATAAATATGATATTTTTAAACTGGCCGAATATCACTAAAATTTCTTTAAGCCATGTGTAATAGCAAATGTATGTTGTTATAAGTAAGGCCCATTAATTTTACAATCTATTTTCTTTTATTTATGTCAATGCTTCAGCAGCGAGTCCCGAAGATTGCGATTGTATGACCCAAGAACCCATTCTACAGTAACAACTTAGAGGGAAGGCCATTATATGTGGTTGGAAATATAATAAAACATTCCGTGTAAATGTTGTAACGGGTGATAATGTTGGAATTATTGTAATTGAATCTAATTTAGGAGTAGTTTGTTGTTACAGGGGAGATTAAGCCGGAAACATAATCATAATACGCCACCCTACTCGACACCGTCTCACGCGTCTGATAAGAAATTGACGTTAGATGGAACTCCAATTAAATACTAAATTTCTAAAGTTAATAATGTCTAAATTGTCTCTGGTTTGAATTCATAATCTTTCAATAATTATTTTTCTTTTCTGAATTTCTTTTCTTTTCTGGTTTGTTTCCAATCATAAATATGTTTTCAGTCTTCCCTGTAACAAATATTAAATAAATAATAATTAACTAACACTATTTATCTCGACATATTAGGGGAAGTATTCAAGTTGTAATTCACAATTACCTAAACAGCCAAATTGTGAGTGAAAACGTGCTTAAAGGTATTCGCTCAATACATCAGAAGCAGGGACCTTATTTCAAAGTTAGTTAATTTAGTTCAAAAACTGAATTTTAGTTTAATTAATATTTCAATAATTTAGTATAGTGCGACAAACTATCTAACCCGGTGAGGGCGTCGCTAGTGTGTATGAAAAATAAAATAAAAACTAAACTTAACAGGCATTAAACTTACTTCCAAGTTTGGTCACCGGGTCAGATAAGTTTGTGGGAATTTATTTATAATTTTATTTAAAGATCCAAAAAGTGACCATACATTTGCAGCACAAATAAACGGTATTCTGTGGTAGTGGCTCACAAAAAAAAGTCAATACACGTTACTATTACGATCTACTAAAATTAATTTTAGGTTAGTTGAAATCTTGAACCCGAATGTTGGTTACATTCGGGTTCAAGATTAATTAAGCGTACCCAAATGTAATGAGCGCAATACTTTAGATGCAATAAAGAAGTTTGCCCTCTGGTCTGTGATAAGTATGTAATTTTAGGATAAATTATTTAAAACGTTTTCATTGGAACTAATTTGATAGTACACGAAAATACTAAAACTAAACTCAGGAGAGTACTCATTTGCTTTTTGGAGTGAAACTTCTTTAGAATCGTTGTGATTTGAAAATTCGATGAAACGGATGTTGTAGACAATGAATTATTGAGTTGAATGAATCTATTACCCGTTAAAGATATTGTCTAAAAACTTACTTTGCGGCGTTAGGCGTTGAGAATAGTGTTAGTTACAAAGTGTTTAATTTTAATATTTTTTGTGTACAAACGAATTTGGACCACTACCAAATCAGCTGGCTGCGTATTTATTATTATTATTATATTATCGTCTGTTAAGGTCTAGGAGCTTTGAATAGGCTCTTGATAAATGTATAAAAAAGACTGCATGTGAACGAAGTCAAAATTTTACTACCAGCTTCGATTATAAGGGGTTGAAGTTTTCGGGATTTGAGGGTTTTCCAGTGTGGAAAGTGTTGCTAACTTATAATAAATCCTATTCAGCTTGTTAAATGTTTAAGTGGTTACCTCGTATATTCTTTGTAAGTGTTATATACGTGAAGGATACGGTTCAAATTTGTGTGTATAATATTGAATTAGGTATATAATATTAGCATGTATGGATTGGATCACATCCCTAAATCTGCTAAATTAACAACCGGCCAACAACAAATGACCAGCGGCGTGCACAGTATTCGGAGCCAGAGTAGGCATTGGTTGAGTAGATATTTAAAATGAAGAAACTAGAAGTTTAATTCGCTATAATCCGCCACAGAAGGCAAATGTATGTGTACAGTGCGTATCTTGAACTTGATGCCCTCGATATTCAACACACCACATAAACCCTCAAAAATACCCTCAACGTACGTTTCACTCCGATACCGGAGCATCTTCAGGAGATGTTGACTCTACTATGCACGATTGTGAAGGGTAGTATATTGGGGTATATTTATTTTCAGGCAAGGCATGATGAAAAATAATTAATTATTGAGCTTTTTTAACTAAGTCGAGCACGCCACTGCGTATCGTGTCATACGCAGTGGCGTGCGTTCGTGGTCATTCGAAAGCATTTGCGAATGCGTTTGCATTATGCCAATGTGTAGTCTGAGTACAGAAGTTTTGGGTCCCAACAAACTTAAAAATTAAGGATGACTATACGATGGTAGATTTTCGACATCCATAATTAAGCACTTGTAAAAAGTCTATTTGAATAAAAAATATTTGTATTTGTATTTTGTATTTGATGCTCGCGATGTCGTCTGCGTGGGTGGTTTAAGTTAGTATATAATATGTCACGCGCCAGGTCTCTAACAAACCAAAAATCAAATACTTTCGCATTTAAAATATGAATAGTGATTTAATTATAAAATTTGGATGATTTCTTTTTATTCTGATTTGATGACATTATTTGAGTACCTATTGCGTAATTTGTGATAAAATAATAAAAGAGAAATATTTCCGTTTGATACTAAAAAGCTGCAGGAAAGAGACAGGCGTTGTTTTAGAAGGAAGGTCACTTAATTTTTTTGTGGAAGATTTACAAATTGTAGCAGCAGTCTTTAGAACGGCAAGTTGAGAACGTTCTTGTTTCAGCAAGTAAGTTTTCCCAGCTCCACCAAACGTATTAAAAAACGACGATTGAACGTATAGCCAGATCGTAATACGACTGAACGAACGTACGCCGTATTTAAATAATCGCTTCGCATTCTTCAATGTAGCTAGCCGTATTGTAATTGGGCGGATTATGAGCTACCGCGACTTTTCGTGAAACAGCGTGGAATTAAACGCCGAATTGTAAATAGTAGTGTCAAATTACCATATCGCAAACACCAAAATCAGGACCAGAATGAAATCTGGGCACTCGACTCCATACTGTCTTTTCTGACCTAGGGGTAAGAATGTTTTTGTAAAGCGCGAAGCCAGAAACTCACGAAGGAGGTTCTGAATGTATTGAGTTTTGTGATACGGCGGATTCTACGATTTGGCGGCGACATACACATGCATTACAAATTACACGTAAACGCATAACATATTATGCGTGCGCATAAAATATTTTAATGCTATGTCTTTTTTGTGAGAAAATAGAATTAAATTGTCTATTCGATTTGTCATACGTGCTGGTACATTTTACAATATTTTTTATACTTTAATACATTTTTTTGTGAAAAGTTGATCTTGTGAACATTTATACAATTTGGCTTTTTAGGTTTCACTTTAGAATTTAAATTATTATTAGTAATATTAGCGAATATACTAAGGAATTATTTATATTAAAATTATAATAATATATCATTAATTTATGATAAAATATTCGGAACACTATAAATTTGAGTAGTTTTTAGATTAATTGGCTGGTTGGTATGGTATGGTGTTTTCTATTAACTATTGTTGAGGCGTGCGCTCCATACAGTACTTATTCCTATAGGCCAAGCACTACCTATCTTTATTTATCTACCTTAATAAAAGTGGTTATACACTCCGCAACCCTACGAGACTCGACCGTGAGTTGATGTGGAGTTGAAAAATTGTAATAAGGGTTTTTATTCACAGAATAAATAGGGATAGTGCCTATATCAAAAATGAATTATTTCTAACTTATTATTAAATAGAGGGTCTTCCAAAAGACCTAAAATTCGCATTCTAGGATAGATTTAAGTTTGATTAAAGAAAAAAAGTGCGTTGAAATTTTATGACGTCAAAACTGTGAATTTCATACAACTTCCATACTAGAAGTGCGTTTTTAAGTTTGATAAAGAGTTGCTGATTTGATTGAGTTGTCATCGTCCCTATTATGATCGGGTTTTTTCACATATCGAAAGTGTGTTTTTAATATTAATATGCATTATCAATCTAACGAATGTCTAACACTGCCACTAACATTATTATAGGTGCCTGAAGATGAATGCCATTTTGAGAAAAGTACATAAGGAGACGCTTGGCTGATAAAGAGTTTCAATATTTTTGTATGGAGGCTGGCAATGCATGTGAAGGAACAAAAGTTGTTAAAAAACATAGTATTAATGTGTCGTAAACATCGCAAAGCTTCAATATCCATACTAATATTATAAATGCGAAAGTGTGTCTGTCTGTCTGCTACGCTTTCACGGCCCATCTGTTCAACTGATTTTGATGAAATTGGCAGAAAGACAGACACACTTTCGCATTTATAATGTTAGTATGAATTTTTTATTCAACTTCTTACACATAAATTATAAATCAAAATTATGAAACATTTAATTATTATTTATTCTACAATAGCTTGGCAATTGTCCGCAAAAAAATTACCTAGGTACGTACGAAATCCGCTATTTCTAAATAACTAAATAGTCTATTCACGCTTTTTGTCTCGTCTATTTGTAACGTGTCTTCATGCAAATACTAAACCTGTATAATAAAGCCTAGTTTACATCAAGCTAGTTGCAAGGTCGAGTAAACTAAAGTAGAGTAGTTTTGCTTTTGTTGTCAATATAAGAAACCAAAAATATCTTAATCAAAATATTAAAATATTTTTTTAAAAGAATCAATCAATCTTATAATTTTACACATAATATTCAGTCTTTCTTCCCCTATATCAAGTATGCGTTTTAAAACGTAATTCGATGTGCTGTTTCTACATAGGTACTTCTAAAAACAAGTCTCAGCCCAAATGACTCGCTTCAATTAGTACTCGTACAAGTATATTGTCTCGAACAAGCGCTGGAGTGGTGCAAACAGGCCTTAAGCAATCGTTTATTTGGTGCTGCAGGCATGTTCTTTTTGTGGGTCTCGTTTGTAATAATTGTGTTTACACAGCTTTCGCCGGCGATTCTATTAGTGCACGATAAATCGAGATCGCGGTTTTTTTTTGCTTATTTTACTTTTAGTAGCAAAATGAAACCTACTTCGCTTTTGATGACCTCTTGGTCATAGAGCATAGACAGACATGCCAACTCGTTGACGGCCGACTTTATGAGAGTCTTTCATCACTCTTCCACTTCAAACTCCGAACTTATGTTCGAATCTTCCTGGTATTGAATTGTCCATTGGTTTTTTTGGCATGAACTCATTGGTCGATGTTTTGTAAGGTCATTTAGACAACCCGATTTGTGATTTAACGGCAACTTTAATTTATTATTAAAGTTGCCGTTATTAGGGAACTTGGAGTGGATGTTTTTCCCGTGTAAAGAGTTGAAATTGTATCGGTCCGACCTTGTTGGCACGTCTGTTTATTTTAATTAATGCAATGCATACTGCGCACGTTCCACACCTTTAAAAAGGTAAACACGAATGAGTTTTATTAATCGAATAGATACAGACATGTTATAATTGTGTTGCAATATGCGTCAACAAGATTAAAGACGGTTTATAATATCTTTAAATACAAAACTTTTCTCCTTTTATGTACTTAATTTTATTAGTTTATAATATTCAAAATTGTAAACATATTGCGAATTTAACCTTAAGGTGTAGACAAACTATTGCGGTAGTGAACAGTGATGAGGTGATCGGAGTTAATATGAAGACGTTCACAGTCCACCGTGCCCCTAATCTGTCAAGTCAAAGTACGCTCCGATGTATCACCAGAGTATGTTGCAAACAGAATTACTCTTTAGTCTCTTTACTATTTATAGTAGAAAAAGCGTTTCTTGTTTTTAATATTTTGATTTTGAACTACTCACTCGTACAAAAATGTACAAAATATTTCTTAATGATATTTCCAAAGAAACGTAAATTAAACTTTGACGCTAAGCAAACACGCGCCCAATGATGGGTCATAGTCCATCGCCACGGCGACAATATTACGTTTCTATAACATTAGTCCTAGTGGGTAATTACTATCGCATAAAGCAGTATTATTTCACAATGACAGCTTTATCGAGCTTGACTTATAGCTTCACGTACCTTGACGTCCCTAATATAAGGAGTATAGTTACAACGAACGTCAACAATATTGTACGGCTATATGCGAGGTAGTAGCTCCTGATTTTAGTGGTTGTAACATAACCCATCACGCCACAGTTATCTGTTTTCACCTTAAGTTTGTAATAAGGTGTGTGTGGACCTATATCATATTAAATGATGCAAATAATAAAATATCTAATTGAAGTAACAATGTAATATTATTTACGATAAAGTGAACGGGATGTGATATCGACGGAATATGCACATAATAGTTCTATATACTTACGAAATAGTTACCTAATTCCAGTTTGGGATAAAATATAAATAGGTGTTAAATGTACCTTTTATCAATTTACTGTTATAAAATAAAAAAAACTACTGCCATGCTATGTATACGTCTGTAAATAATTTGGATTATTTGGTTGAAAATTCGATGATTCGGTCTATTATGCAATTAATTAAATACTTAACGTGTACCAAGTCTTAAATGTAATTTTCTGGCCAGTTAACATGAGTCCAGTTGCTGGATCCAGTAACTTTCCAACTGGACTGGATTGGATGGCCTCTTCTACATTATTCCAGTCATTGATAGGTCTTAATTCCCACTGGAATCATGGAAACTGGTCGTATATTGTGAATGCAACTAAGCCTGAACCTCTATATACAAATGTATTTTGGTCAAACTGACAAAGAGTCAACAACGACAAAATTAGTGACAATGACTAATTTTGTAGGGAAATGTGTGAAAGTGACTCTTTGCGCAGTATCATAAGCATACAAATAATTGTATGTGATTGTTCTTACGACCAAACTACAAAATAATATCGTCACTTGGTCATAAACGAATAGAAACCAAGTTTCAGTTCAAAAGTTGAATTTAAAAAAGGTAAAGACTCGAACGTCGAATTTTACAATGCAGTGCAAACGAATTTCTAGTAATACATATACTGATAAATACAACACTTGCAATTTTAACTCTTTACAAATTAGATTTTTAAAATTTCTTGATTTTTTTAAACTAATAATCAAGCTTTGATAAAAGCTAACCGCATCTGATTGAGAAGAAATTTCTTTAGAAAATGTAATATCTATTAAACTAGAAATCCCTTGGTCAACATAAAGACCTTTGTTGAAGTAATTACTTTTACTCTAATTCTACTTTCTAGTAAAAATGTGCTTTGCCATGCCGTAATAACAAGATTGATTTGGGTGTTACAATAAAATGAGGATAAAGTATAGTATAAAAAAAAACTACGTACAATATAATATAATACGTAATAGCTAATCAACTTTATCAAATACAATATGTTTTTCATTACCATAGAGATTAGATGTTGGCTATCGGTTCTTTTTATAGTACAAATCTTAGAAAACAATTGGTTTTGGGTGCGATGGTAATGAATCGAAAGGCCATGTTATCTGAATCTTTTTTCGGGACGTGAAATATGCCACTCTAAAGATGAATACCTACTTGACTAATAATTTTTTCTTTTGTAGACATAAGTTCCTATAAACAAGGAGTAGCGAATATAATTTGTTCATAATGTCGCATAAAATTTAATCAGCCCAGGACTCCTTGTTTCACTGCAGGACTACAAAAGATTTAGAAATATGTAACACATTTTTATTTAAAGATTTTTATTTTTCTAAAATTTGTTTAAATCTACACATTTTTTTAAATAAAGTGTCGGTTATCAATTTAAAAAGACTTTGATACTATGATACTAAACTCAATGTTTTTGTCATAAGTTGACACAGTTTTTACAAATAAATCATAAAGTTTTAAAAGGAAAACCGTAAGGGTCTGTAATTCGGGCAGGTTTTTATTTGAAAACTAATTATCATAGCATTTTTTAGGACTGTCTCTTATAATCCTTCAATATTGGTCACATTAGGGACTTGCTATCAGTCTATGGTGCTGTTGTTTTTTTTCTCTTTCGGTAGATTATTGAGTTCATAATAACACTTTATTAATTTTTGCCCTAACAAAAGATATCGCAGTTTGGTGATTCGAAAATAAAAAAATAGCATCAAAGTAATTTGCGTAAAGTATAAAAGGTAGGTGTTATTTAATTATGTCGATATAAATAATTGTTAAAAAAATAAAATAAAAGTCTATGGATTTAATGGAGTGAAAGGTGAATCAGTATTGTAGTAGGTATGTGAAAAACTACTTTTTTTTACAAAGGTTGATTGATTTATATGTGAAAGAAAAGTGAAACTAAACGAACTTGAATTAAAACTGAAAATGTATTTAGGTTAGCGAAGGTATATTTAACAGTTGAATACTTCATACAGGCAATAAGGCATTGTATACCATATTATTAAAAACAACTAATAAACTACTTTAAATAATTTTATGTAAAAAAATGGTCACACACGTACTTAAAATAATTAAATATGGGACATGATACAATTTGTAGACGCGGAATAGTTCCTTTTGCCACAACCGGATATTGAACCAGGGTGGACCTTTCAACTACGAAGCTGGTATTCGTACTGAGAGGTCAGAGGCTTAACATATTTATATTTTATTGGGAATAGAAAAATAAAAGAGTTATTACTGCAAGTGTTACCTATAAGTTACAACAAAGCACAGACTAAAGAAAAACTGTAGACAGGATAATAAACAAGAAAAGCCTACTTTAAAAGTTAAAATAGGCTTTTCTAGTTAAACCACCAAACTAATAAAAGCTGTTTTGACTTTTGCATTCGTATATATATTCTCGGGACTCGGGGACGCGGGATTCGGAGTTATGTCTTTATTTTTTTTTGAGTCAGTGCTTAAAACTAAATCCCTTGCAGACTGCAGAACAAACGAACTAGATATCGAGTGCATCTGCGGTCTAAAGCTTGGTTAAACAAAACTCGCGATGACAGCGACGCGTAGCGGTAGCAATTTTGAAGCGGCTTCTAAAAATTATAATAATTGGCATAAGAGGGCTTTCAAGCTGCGTGTTACGCGCTATGATACAGTTTGTTGTGCTACATTTATAGTTATATGTATGGTTATTATTTATATAAGCTATATTTACGCGAAGCAGTAGCAAAGCTATCTAAAAATGAATGCAACTCCATTGTGTTTACACTCACATGCAAAGCAGGCAAAGCAAACACACAAATTGGACGTCATTAGTCGATCAGTTACGAGCATCATTGGACAGGAGTTCCAACTTCTATGTTCGTGTTCATTTTTTAAATTAGACTCTATCTTTCTCGCTTCTCGTCAACAGCTTTTAAGGATGTATAGGAGGTACAATTAATTGTATCCTAGCACGACACAGTTTACAGTTATTTCCTCGATTACAATTTCTAGAAACCGCTTAGAAATCGCTATCGGTATGCCCGCTGTCGTTTCGCGTTGTTTCTGACCAATGCTTAATATTGTAAAATAAAAAAAAAACCTGCTTGCATTTTGCTCAATGTAATGTTTGAAGTGTTTCTACTGTTCTGGTTTCTTAGGATAGCTGCGCTGTCACAGAACGGCCGTTCTGTAGGGCAGCGTTATCCTAAGAAGCCAGAGCTTGAGCGATATCCACCGTTTTTTTAGTGTGTAAATTTGAATTTATAAAAATTGTATTTAATTTAAAATATAATAAATTAAAGGGTACGCCTTCATGTGATAACGATTTTGCTGTTTTACTTGCCTTTTATGATGATCGCACATCTAATGCCGCTTTTTGGCAGACCTGCGTCAATTCACCCAATTTTATCATTCATCATGCAATTTTATTATTTCATTTCTATATTTTATGGATCTATGGTACCTATTTGTATCTCCTCAATCCGTCCGGTCACCCATGAGTTCGACACGTTTGTCTTCAGGTTAAAAAAATTTAGAAGACTGAGGACGTAAAATAATTATAAGTGCCCGAGGATAGAACCACCGAACAGCCCAATGAGAAATTGGCGTCTCGACCATGTACGGGAGCTTGTGATAATATGGCTCAACCGTAACAATAGGATGATGATCCTACGTGCGGGTGTTGTGCTCACTGGTCCTCTAATTGATCTTTGGAAGTCCTATAAGTATATAGCGTAATTCAGAAAAAACTTCGTAATCAAGATTCAGGCTCTTCGTGTTCTTCGTGCGATACTAATAGTGCCATCTATTGGATTATGTGCGGACTGCGAAAACCACCACAACCACAAGTTTTCCTTGTTGTCCTACTAATAGCACCACGACCACTAGGGATACGGATAGGTACGATACCTACGAATTTGTAGCTGGTCAGTCACCAATAGCAACTATCGGGGGCCTTTCCGCACAAACTAAAATTTTAAAAAGATTTTTGTTTTTTTTTTATCCACGACAAGTTAGCCCTTGACTGCGATCTCACCTGATGGAAGTGATGATGCAGTCTAAGATGGTAGCGGGCTAACCTGTTAGGGGCATGGCAGTTATATTAAACCCATACCCCTATTCGGTTTCTACACGGCATCGTACCGGAACGCTAAATCGCTTGACGGCACGTCCTTGCCGGTAGGGTAACTAGCCACGGCCGAAGAATCCCACCAGGCCAGACCAGGGAAAATTCAGAAATTATAAATTCCCAAATTGACCCTGCCGGGGATCGAACCCGGGGCCCCCGCACGTTAAGACAACAGCGCTACACACTGCGCCACGGAGTTCGTCAAAGATGTTATGTATCCTAGCTCTATGGATTAGTAGGACAACAAGTAATCGCCTGGATTTAGCCCACAACCGGGGGATAAATGGGGCAAAAACGCCATTGGAGGTGGTAAATGGGAGTAGGTAGGACTATACTAAATCATGACAATATGCTGACAATCGACAAAAGGTTCACGTAACGGCTGAATAAACACATGTAAATTGATTCATTATAGGTAGACATTACTTTAGACGAGTTACGTAACCTGTTGTAAAACTCTCGTGTTGTCAAAAGGTGGCGAAAGGTGCAATGAGACAGTGTAGCGGTATTTCACATTTTTATTTTTACACTTTACGTCGGTGACCGTAAACGAATTTTACTACATCGCTCCATCGTTTCAATTTCAATTACAAGATAATATAATGGTACTAGAACATAAATATTTTTTTCGTATTTATTTTATAAGATCAAATAGATAATCTTTTTTACACCCTAATGTAACGATATCATTTAATTTAAATTTGTAAATTATTAGATAATTATATTAGGCAAAAATACAACAAATCAAATTACACAACTTATAATTATTTATAATTCTTTATTTATGTGAGAACAATTAGTCTAAGCTAAAAGTTATAACTCATCCTTTTCTTTAATAATTAATTACACTTTATAAATACTCGTAACAAAACTGAAGGAACTAAATATTTGATTTCTACTAAAATTAATACAATCACATTTTTATCAACTAAAAATACGTAATTTCTTAAATATATGTATGTACCTATTAAATTACGTCCTTAGATTTGGCTCCTGGTGAAAACTGTATGAAATATACATGTAGAGTATAAGGAAACATCGGAATGCATTAACGTGAATATGCGGGTAGTCATAAATCTTAAATAGCGGGTAGTCAAAGGAAGAAATAAGGTACATAGTTCACTCGTGTGAACGCGACGTTATGTATGCGAGTTCCGATATTCCGAATTCCAGCGAATTGTACAGACTAATCAGATTATAGATCGATTCTAGATGACGTGAAAAAATATCACGTGATTTTTCAATAATAATCTGATAGGTCAGATAAACACTTCTCCGTCCATCAACGCTCTATTAGATACCGAGCCTTAGTTTTTCTAGGAACAGATAATATAGTCATGGACAGGAGTGTCAACTTTAGGCTCTATGCCCGTTGCAAGCGAGTCGAAGCGACAAAAACCGTCTTCTCTAAAATGTTGCAAAGATAATATTTAAATTAATTATGATACATCTCGACCTCTTCTTTATTATGTCTATGATTTCGACTAACTTTATATCATGTCATATTACATATATCAACTTTATGTGGAAGATTTACTCGACGATTCAAAAGCACTTTTAATAAGTTTATTTGAATAAAAAATATGAGTTTGATTCATATACAATATTCCGATGGAAATATTTCTGCTTATGACATTTATTATTTGTGATTCAAAAACCTTACGAAACGAGCATTTGAGCCTTAATTTTATTTTACTTTTATCTGTGTAAATGTACCTAATACGTTGACAACTTCGAAACATTAAAAAAAAGACGTGTTCCCTAACTTCTACTTCTGCAATGTGCCTTGAGCTTGTACACCTGAGCGAAACCAATACGAACTCACTCCAAAAAGCCCCGCGTACACACTCGAGCATATCTACAACATTTGATTTGATTTGAATAATTTTAAAACAATGATTAACTTCGTCCAAAACGAAAAACTATGTCTTATGAGATTCCTATTGCTTATTATTTATGTAAACTAAAATAAAATATTCTCGTAGTCATTCTACCTCTCGCCGCACATATTACTTAACAAATAACAAAACTTAATTAAAAACGTCTCAATTAAAAACTTTAACAAAAATCACTCTAATACTGCTTGAATTTGTACGAATTAGGTAAACTCTATAAACCGACGACACGCAATGTGCAATCACAAGTCACGATACAACACAACTACTAATTAATAATGTGCGAGTTGTATAACATATGCGCCCTGCGTGAAACTGTCAACCTTAACTTTGCTGTACAAAATTAATGTTAAAAAAGTTAAACTTTGGACTATCAAGCGCAAACCTGCATATAATCACAAACACGAAAGAGAAATGATTTTATAATATTTTTATAAATTAACTACAACACAGTAAAATAAGTTTATTTATCATATCATAAGTTGTTATTAATTTTAAGATTGAAAACAGCTTTCATACTCACTTTGGCATTCAACTCGCGCGCTATCAATAGGTAATTCACAAACGAAAATTAATAAAAAAATCAGACACAGTTGATAGTAATAAAATTATATGAATACAACACAAGTTGCCGATACTTTGAGATTTTGATTTAATTTTTTGGCACATGTACTTATTATATTTTTTACTCAAATTGAAATTCATTGAAACAATTTATTCAAGATATCAGCGAGACAGCCTATTTTATTTTTATTTATAATTACACTACTTTAGCTAACTAGTTTGCAAACATGATTTTCATTTACGACAAACATAGTTGCAATCTTAAAGTTTTGTTGAAAAACATTTAGTTTTCGTCGATTCAATTCAGATAAGCGAAAGTAAAGTTTAGGAGACAAAAAGCAATAGTTATAGGTACGTTCTGTTAAACTATAGGTACATATTCAATTATACAATTCTTTAATATGTAAAATCCCTGTAATGATATATTGTAAAATGACGTGTCTCTAACATGTTTTCTAGTGCATGTGTTTTCACTGCTTGCCGGATTTAGTACTGTGATTATGTGTTAAATGTACAATTATACAAAATAGAGTCGAAAATAGTTTTCAGTCTTCTGTAAAGTTATGCAGATTTATAATTCTGTATCGACGACTATAGATTAATTATTATCCAAAGGTTTAAACCATTTACGATCCATTCGCGGTAACCGAAGTATACTTTTGTGTATCTATTAATCGAAAAAAGTACACTACGAAACAAGGTAGAGTACCAAATTACAAAGTTAGAGACTATAAGATATTTGGAATGTTT
The DNA here is from genome assembly GCA_964035005.1 of Erebia palarica. Lineage (NCBI taxonomy): Eukaryota > Metazoa > Arthropoda > Insecta > Lepidoptera > Nymphalidae > Erebia > Erebia palarica. The sequence goes on from OZ035983.1 coordinate 34,557,870, forward strand.
CGTTAAAAGAAAACAGTATATTTTCAACACAGCTATAAGTTCATAAAAGGATCCACACGGCCCAATTTGCTGGACGTCTAAAAGATGTCGCATACCATGCACGAAGTTTGAAGGAACGTCGTGCATTTTAGGTAAAACCCTCAAATCCTAGGAGGCACTATTTGATAGCTTCTTCTGACTGCACTCTCAAATGTTAAATAAGAACAAATTAGATGATAGATTCTGCTGTTAGTTTGGCCATAGATTATGTAATAATATCTAGTTACTTTGTCTAAGTAATACAGGTGCAGTCTTTGTTAGGAGTGAGGAGTGCTCCAATGCGGTGACTGAAGTTCGTATGAGTATATTTAGATAGGTTATTAACTTTATTTTTGGTCAGCCATTATCAAAGTAATTGACCGATGAGACGATAGAAACTCGAGACGCCATAAATAACAAACTTGTGAGTGAAGTTAGTTGAATTACCTACTCAAAGCGTGCCTGTTAGCATTTGAATGGCGTTTGTATGTATAAACATACCATGCAAAACGTATACGTCTTGATTAATATATTTCTCCAATATTAGGTAAAATTAGGTACGTAAACGCGCATTTTGAGTTCTGATGGGCGTCAAACATGATGGACTGTGAATGCAAGCCCTAATTAAATCGTATTTACAATAGAACCGTTTGAAGACTTGTGATATATCGTCCCGTGATAATCTAATTCAATACGAAATCATTGTATACAATTATCTAAAGCCAGGTAGTGTTGAGACCCGATTTATTCTAAACTTCCATTATTCACTAAAATCTCGAAAGCTCCTTTTTATTTGAACATTGAGTGCAGATACTTTATTTGTCTTTACCTGGCGCGCACTGTCGTTGTAACGTTTATTGATAGTGAGGTCTTTGTTTTTTTTTGTAATCTTTAATCAGAAATTTGCTGACGTCACGATGTGATCGGACCACCGGAATAGTCGAGCTATGCTCACGAACTCGCCGCGGCTTAAAGCTCGTGATGTATCTACATGTCATGGTACATTTTATGGTCTACATGACCCCTATTTCCTTTTTTTACGGCTTCCTTTAAAGATTATGAAGTAATTTTTTAGTTGGTTTCAAATTTTCCTAGAGAGTTACTATTATTAATAAAGTATATCTATCGTTTTGTTTTAGAAAATTGTGTTTGTGTGTGTGACTAGTGCGTCGCGGACCCTCCATTGACGGCTGCGTCATCTATCGACGTATCGATAGTCAATTCACTGTATTTCACTTCACTAATTCTACAACAATTATTACAAATACACTACAATTTTAGACACGTGATGTCTCCTTAATTAATGGTTAATTTAAATTTAATATCCCATTAATTTACATAATAACTATTTACATTTTAAAAATTGTTTATTTAATTAATATTCATCGAATAAAATTATCATTACGAAATATTTTACAAACTTTGGTGAAATGCAGAAGTTGATTCGCACGTAACATAATATCTACACTTGATAACACAGAAAGTAAAGGCAAGAATTGATCGAGGATAGACTATTAAAAGTATTAAAATCGTAGACCTTAAGTGATATGAAAAATTACATTAAAAAAAATAGAGGGAATGTCGGAATGGAATGTCAACAATATAAGACTTGAACAACATCGCCTGGGCGATAACAATCACAACACCTTTCATCCTTATTGCACTCCTTGGGAATAATAAATTATCGCCTAGTACTTAAACGAGACGCTCAATATACATTTACAATATTAACACATCTTTTAAATATAAATTTAACTAATTTTAATCCGGACATCGCTCGTACCTTACATCTTAAAACATTTCGTTTCAATATGACCGGGCGAAGCTGAAATTTTTTCAATATACACCGACAATTTTAGTACTCTTTTCCAAATTAGATATTGCACGTGAAGATTTAAGTACATCAATAGAATTAAATCACAATTAAAAACAGGCATACACTAACAAAACTCCAGTTTCACCGTCGTTTCATTTCGTATCTGAGCGATTAAATGTCCATAAATAATAAGGATCCCGTTCTTCACGCAAATTGCTTGCGTCTCTTTCGCCACGCGGGCGTCGGAAAGAGGAAGATGAAGATTTACAGAGACGATATTATAAGTTTTAGGGAAGGTACAGTGCAGAGGTTTTTGGATTGGAGGCCTAATCCTGGCCGTTGTGGTGTAGTAGCGTGCGGTTGTCAGGCGGGTGCGGCGGATGCGAAGGCCGGTACGACTCCCCTTCTTCATCCGCAGAGTTCTCCTTTGACCTATCGCTCTTGCAGTCCTCCTCCTTCGTGACGCCTGCAAGCGAATCCAAAGCCATCGGCATCGACTGGTAGAGCTCTCTCGCTTTCTCGCTCGGCGGTAGTAAGTGCAGCATGTTTAACGGCATCGGAAATCCAGGCGGGAATTCCGGATAGAACCCCTGCTGGAACGGATTGAACATCGGATTTGATGATATATCAGGTTCAGAACTCGACGGCCTCTGGCTCTGGTTCTGGTGGTGATCGTCTTTGTCGTGGTGTTTGCTTGGATGGTTGTTGTTGTTATTTCCGGAATTGAGATTTAAAACTTCTAGAGGTCCGCCGATGCAATCTTTTCTCAGCTGCTCGAGTTTCAAGCTCTTGCCGTATTTACCCCGCACGTACATTAGTAGTGAGTTGTACGGGATGCCGAATATCCGTGATGCTTGGCTCGTGGTCATTTTCTTGTTCCAGACGTGTTGTAAAGCTTCCGTTAGTTCTGCGTTTGTCCAGGATCGGGGTGGGCCTCCGCGTGGCGCGCTGTGTTGCCCTTTTGGTCGCCCTGTCGAACGAAACACTACAATTAGATAGGTACTATAGATTACTAATAGCACAGCCTAAAGAAATACTTTCTACGGTGGGTCTAGCTCGAGAAATTCTGCTGGGACGCAAAGGTAACGAAAGAGGGATTATACCGACCGGCGGAAGTTGGCAGAATCAACTATAGTAACTTGTTAACTATGTTAACTTCAGCAGTGTACATAAGTTCAAGACAGTGTAAAACATAAAAAAAAGTCGTGTCACTATAGGTTTATATTTACGCTGAAAGATTTATTGATAACTAGAAGATGCCTTTTTTAAACATTTCCGCGGGAACTTTATTTTCCAGGATAAATGTAACTTATGTATAAGCCATAAGCTATTCTTAGCCAAATCGGTCTAGTCATTGTCACGTGAAGGAGTAACAAACACACAAACTCACAAGCATCCTATCATTCATATTTAAAATATTAGTAACTAAGTGATTTGATACCGTCTACCGAATCGTGTTTAATGTTGTAAAACATTTAATTCGCTAATTACGTCGGGATGTCGCATTTAGTGATTTATGTATACGGAATGCAAGGCAGCAGGCGGTGCAACTCGACGGGTGGGTACTGCAGGGTTGCACGACATGTGCCGTGAGTCCCTCGCGACATTACCGAATGCTCAACTATCTAATAACTGTGTTTTGGCTCTGGAAATAGCTCGGCGCCGAAACTCGTCACTCGGCGAAATGAGCGGGTTACGGCTCGCGGGCGACACGCCGGTCTCGTCATTAATTCGACACGAGCACGCGACTATTAAGGCGGGTCTGTCAAAAAGAAAAGCGGACCTGCATACGCCGGCGACGTCGCCCCATGTAACTTTATAGTTTTATAATTTCAACGGATCACGTTAACTCGATTCCGATCAGATAATTCGTGGAACGTTTCGGATTACGGCCGGAATGATGTTTTATTATGGAAATTAGTTTTTCTTTTAATAGTCGTTGCGGGTCACGCGAGCGGTCCGCGCGCGGAAATTAAAGACGTTTTCCGTTTAGTGCTGCGCTCTTGCTCGTTAGCATTTTACAAGGAGCATCGGCATCCATGTGACGTCTCCGTTCGAGCGATGGGCGCTAATCGATCGAGCAGAGCGCTGTTCAGCGACGGACTAAGCCCGTCGGAGGCCCAGGGCATTCATTTTAGGTATCCTAGTTTTGGAGGATAATACTAGATACGAAAAGAAACAGAAATTAGCAAACGAGTGCGAATATTGAAAAGGACATTGACCAAATTCGCCTAAGAATCAACAAACGTTTGAAATATACTGTAATTATTAGCTTATTTTATAACCTTTACTCCAAATATTAGAATTCAATGGACACTTTAAATTAATTAAAAATTCTGTTATGATTACTATACGTTTCCGTCTCTCGGTCATTAACCACAGATCAATAACTTATAAGTTAAAACTATATCCAATTCCACTGCTGGAGCGCTAGATCCGTATCGTAAGAAACAAGATAAAAGTAGCTTAAAGTGCTAGGTGCGCTTGTATTCTGAATATCGCAACTCCATGTATTGAAAGAACAATAATTTAATATTTCTAACGCCATCTGTGAAGTTCTTGATGAACTATGACGATACTTGCATCCTTATTTAAAACGCCATCTGTAATGTTTTTGAAGAACTACCACGAATCTTGTCTTATCTATGTCACCGTAAGATTGTAAAAACCGTTAGATTATAATCAAACTCGCGAAATTCTAAAACGTCGAAAGATTGTAAACTGTTCAATGCTCTGAGTGTCAATTTTTGAAATATTCATTTTATTTACGTTTTCTTGTCTCTTTCTTGTAGGTTAGGTTAGGGTTCGACATAAATAATCAAGTAGGGCACTTAGGTTTTATCGGGTTTAAATACCTATCAGGTTACAATCTACCGGAAAATAATGCGTTAAATTCTAATCTTTCGACAGTTTAGAATTTCGCGAGTTTGATTATAATCTAACGGTTTTTACAATCTTACGGTGACATCTACATTCTGTTTACAGCTCTATTACGATTGGATAAAGGTGACATTTATTTGTTTACGCAGATTGCTAGCGAAAGTTGAAATAACCTCAAAATTGAAAATATTTTTGGTAATAAGTAATTTCTTATTAAGTGTCCGTTGTTTTAATCTGCTCTCAAGTATAAAAAGGTGTTAATTTGAACCCTGTAATCAATGTTTTATGACGGTTGGTTCTTAGGCGAACTTTGTATGGGGACAGAACAGTGTCCTTTTACAAAAACATACTCATTATTTTTTTCACTCTTTAATTGGTTACGGGGACTTTAATACCTCCGTACTATAGCTCTAATTTATAAAACAAAAGTACATGAAAAGACTGCAGACCGACAACTTCAGTATGGATTTGGGTTTTTTTATAAGCTTCTTTTATTTTTTTGTTAAATATTTGTAGCTGTGTCATTACCTATGCCACAGGTGAAATAAAATCAGCGTCCTGTTTTGTTCGCCTATTTGGATATACAAGCATTTCGCGAAGCTTTGCCACCAATTCTAGGTGGTGTTACTAATGGAAAAAGTAACATCTGTATCTCTATTTTGCCTGTGCATTAGTGGCGAATAAGTTTATTTTTAACTTTTTCTTCAAGATTTTTACTTTGGAGGCCCCCTAAACCCGAGACAGAATGCCCCTGCCTCAGTCCACCCCTGTCACTATTGTACCGCGCCCGTTGTACTCGTCTCTACGGTCCGACTCCACAGTGCCTCATTCAAAGCACACGTTAGACTCGGCGTCTGCTCTGTTCCCCTATGAGATACGCTATCAGATCGTCTTAATAAACAATCCCCTGGAAACAATAGTCGTTTAACATTTTGCGCGATGCGATTGCGAGATGTGTGATGGGATGCTGTGTCCGCTATCTGCTGCTTGCTAATGTCGAACGCTATTGTTATTCATATGCGCGATGCATTTAATAATAAGTTACAAAGCAAATTATAGGTACTATTATCAAAAGTTGGTTTTCCCGACAAACGCTGTTCATCTCCATCTCCGCATTTTACGAGGGGGAAATCTTCTTGAGATACCCGATCTCCTGGAGGAGAGTGCGGGTGAAGTGGGATTTTTACCCACTAAACCCCCTCGGTGGCCATCCTCTGAGCATAATGGGAATCTTGGGGAACTCTCAAAGAACATGCGCCGGGGAAACGCTCTCCATCTTAGACCATTGCTTTCCATTATAGGAATGATATGTACAGCAAGCTTTGTCCCACCGTGCACCGGTGCGACTATGGGTACCTTTTTATCAACAGAGATGTGCACCAATAAGTTACTAAGCTACGAATGTGTGTCAAAACCACTAAAAAGCGCTTAATTTTTATAGCTTAGATCGATTTTGACAATCTATTCTTCCAATCGAGACTTTTTATTATGTTCCTACCTATTAAGACAGCAACGATTGAAAAAGTTTATAGTTTGACTCTTGGAATTGGAAATGGCCTTGGAATTCAAAGGCATGCAGTTTTGACACGTGTACCCTTTAAAAAAGGAACGAGAATAATACTAACAATATTTTGTACAAGTCCCGGTGGACAAATTTGAACTAATTTGTACGCTTGTTTTTGCTTTTATTTTATTTTTCATATAAGTATACTAGCGACGCTGACACAGGGTCAGATAAGTTTGGTGGACTTTACTTGTGTCCCTGGTGGTACAATGATGGTGGTGAATAGTTGCGTCCATCAGAGGATACATCTTGTGATGTATGGGTCTCATGGGTCCCTATTGGTACAATGATGGCACACTTACATTTTTTCTTGACGTTGGTGAATAGCTGCGCGTCTAGCGGCGGCGGTCGGTGCTCGACGTCCATCAGAGGGTACATCTTGTTATGTATGGGCCTCATGGGTCCCTAGTGGTACAATGATGGTACACTTACATTTTTTCTTGACGTTGGTGAATAGCTGCGCGTCTAGCGACGGCGGTCGGTGCTCGACGTCCATCAGAGGGTACATCTTGTTATGTATTGGTCTCATGGGTTCCTAGTGGTACAATGATGGCACAATTACATTTTTTCTTGACGTTGGTGAATAGCTGCGCGTCTAGCGACGGCGGTCGTTGCTCGACGTCCATCAAAGGGTACATCTTGTTATGTATGGGTCTCATGAGTTCCTAGTGGTACAATGATGGCACACTTACATTTTTTCTTGACGTCGGTGAATAGCTGCGCGTCTAGCGACGGCGGTCGTTGCTCGACGTCCATCAGAGGGTACATCTTGTTATGTATGGGTTTCATGGGTCCCTATAGTGGTACAATGATGGCACACTTAAATTTTTTCTTGACGTTGGTGAATAGCTGCGCGTCTAGCAACGGCGGTCGGTGCTTGACGTTCATCAGAGGGTACATCTTGTTATGTATGGGTCTCATGGGTCCCCAGTGGTACAATGATGGCACACTTACATTTTTTCTTGACGTTGGTGAATAGCTGCGCGTCTAGCGACGGCGGTCGGTGCTCGACGTCCATCAGAGGGTACATCTTGTTATGTATGGGCCTCATGGGTCCCTAGTGGTACAATGATGGTACACTTACATTTTTTCTTGACGTTGGTGAATAGCTGCGCGTCTAGCGACGGCGGTCGTTGCTCGACGTCCATAAGAGGGTACATCTTGTTATGTATGGGTCTCATGAGTTCCTAGTGGTACAATGATGGTACACTTAAATTTTTTCTTGACGTCGGTGAATAGCTGCGCATCTAGCGATGGCGGTCGTTGCTCGACGTCTATCAGAGGGTACATCTTGTTATGTATGGGTTTCATGGGTCCCTAGTGGTACAATGATGGCACACTTAAATTTTTTCTTGACGTTGGTGAATAGCTGCGCGTCTAGCAACGGCGGTCGGTGCTCGACGTCCATCAAAAGGTACATCTTGTTATGTATGGGTCTCATGGGTCCCTAGTGGTACAATGATGGCACACTTAAATTTTTTCTTGACGTTGGTGAATAGCTGCGCGTCTAGCAACGGCGGTCGGTGCTCGACGTCCATCAGAGGGTACATCTTGTTATGTATGGGTCTCATGGGTCCCTAGTGGTACAATGATGGCACACTTACATTTTTTCTTGACGTTGGTAAATAGCTGCGCGTCTAGCGACGGCGGTCGGTGCTCGACGTCCATCAGAGGGTACATCTTGTTATATATGGGTCTTATGGGTCCCTAGTGGTACAATGATGGTACACTTACATTTTTTCTTGACGTTGGTGAATAGCTGCGCGTCTAGCGGCGGCGGTCGGTGCTCGACGTCCATCAGAGGGTACATCTTGTGTTCCATGCCCGGCGGGAACAGGCCCAGGGGGGACTCCATACCGAACACTGCAACAAAATCAAAATAATTAATATACTATATTTGTCACCGTAAGATTGTAAAAACCGTTAGATTATAATCTAACTCGCGAAATTCTAAACTGTCGAAAGATTGTAAACTGTTCAATGCTCTGAGTGTAAATTTTTGAAATATTCATTTTATTTACGTTTTCTTGTCTCTTTCTTGTAGGTTAGGTTAGGGTTCGACATAAATAATCAAGTAGGGCACTTAGGTTTTATCGGGTTTAAATATTGATTGTCGAAAGATTACAATTTAACGCATTATTTTTCGGTAGATTCTAACCTGTTAGGTATATTAACCCGATAGAACCTAAGTGACCGGCCGCAATAAATACAGTAAAATATAAGTACCTACCTAAAGATAAAAGAAAATAAACAGTAAAGAATTTTCTAATTTTTCAAAAAATAATAATTTAAATTTTTATTATTTAACTCAATTTGTTTGTAGCACCTTTAAATAAATTACACTCAGAAACGAACCATGAAGTTTTAAGTTCCGCTATTCGACACTAGATGGCGTTAGCAGCATATCGTCGAACTTAAAATGGATATTACTAAAGTTCGCAAACGGTTCGCTGCGGCCGAGTGTACTTATTGAACTTTTGCTAACGCAAAAAATATTTTTGAAGAATAAATTTAGAAAAATAAATAGTTTCAAAGCGTGCTTAGTTCAGCTTATGCCATGAAAATGTCTAAGGTGTCTTACATAATCCATACATCCATACTTTACATCATTTAATATTATAAATGCAAAAGTGTGTCTGTCTGTCTGCTACACTTTCACGGCCTATCTGCTCAACTGATTTTGATGAAATTTGGTAGGTACAGGGATAGGTTGTACTCCGGGGAAGGACATGGACTACTTTTATCCATGGGAATAAAAAACTTAATCCACGAAGACGAAGTCGCGGGCATCATCTAGTTAAATATATTTTTCATCGAAAGAACCTTATTACAAGTAGATTGTTAGATAGATATTTAAGAAACATTTTTAGCAATTTATTATTAAAAATATTTAGCTGGTAAATTAGATTGTTATAGGTGGTTAGATTGTACTAAAAAAGGGAATATAGATTATCATGCCCATCTGTTCAACCGTTTTTGACCAAAATGTGTAAAGAGATAGATTGCATCCCTGGGAAGCGAACAGGTTACTTTTTATATCGGAAAATCTTAAAGTTCTAACGGGATTACAAAAACCAAATTCAACCGCGTATGAAGTCGTTGGCGTCATCTACTTAGTTATTTATAAAGAATAAACTATTTAAAATGATTTTTTTGTGACTTTAAACTCAGAGTCACTTGCACAAAACCGTTAGATATGTATAAGTTAATTTTTTTTGAAGTACCTGACTTTTTCATGTTAACCCCGAAATAAACGTATGAAAAAGTGGCAGCATCACAAAATTTAACTGAATTAGTGTTTTGCAAAATGGCTTTATTATTAGAAAACTAACTTAGCAATGAATATTCTTCGTTTATAGCCACCACCCACCACACTCACTACAGCCTATTAACGTCCCACTGCTCGGCACAGGCCTCCACTCTCAGAGGAGAGAGGGAATGTAGTCGTGTATAACCTTAATAGTGAATTATGGTTTCTAAAACAGTATCAAATAAATAAAAAGTTCCGCTAAGATGTCGCGTTCGGTCAGATTGCTGTAGATAGGTACATTTCTATTGTCTGGGAGGCTGTGGCGATAATAAATGGCGGATTACGCGACGGTCGGTGGCGGTTCGTAAATACATACCTGCGTCCGTTGAACTATGGTTACTGGGTAGATAGATATAATATCTATAAGACCTATTATTAATACTAGTACACCTAAAAAAAGACAGTTTTTTTAAAAATTTGTAGCGTTTGGCTGCAATCAGACTTGCTGGAAGTGATGCTGAATGAGGTAGAGCGCGCTTGCTTAGAAAATACCTATTCACTCTTGATTTCAAGAAACCAATAAAAGAGGAGGGAAAAACTGAAGTTGGAAGGGCGTTACATATCCTAGCGGTTTGAATTAAGTAAATCTTGGAAGTAAATCGCAAGAAAGACAGAAAGATCCTTCAGTCCAGATGAAAAGACCAGCCTTACTTTAGACCTGACAATAAAGAGTTTGTGGACACCATTTGAGTAAACATAAATGTAAGGAGCTGAATGAAGTTTCTTGGGTAAAATACATTTCGTTAGATACATATAAAATACATGATCCTATGTTCTTTTAAGTTCCGAAGAAAACGGAGTTTGAGGTGGAAATCGTCTCTACATTTGAGCGTAAAAATATTGAAGCAGCGTTCATTTTTAGATAAGAAGACCTTAATATGAATTCAAAGCTTAATACACTCGTGAAACTGTAGAACGGGCACTGCAAAGGATTTATATCTGCGGTAGGTACAGCAATAAAGGAAAGGTATCGATTAGTCGCGACCGGCCGAAGTCACCTCCAGGCTTATTTACATCTAGCTAAAGTGAAATAGAGCCGGCACTAGGGATAACTTCGTGATTCGTTGAGACATTGGGTTTGTTTATTCATATCGTACTAGTCAGAGGCCCAATATTGTCTAAAAAAATCGTAATCATTTTGAGATTTTAAAACCTATTAGGTCTCGAACTGTTTAAGGAGTTCAGACATGCTTTTTGACGTGAACTATCTATTAACTATCTATGAACCGATCTATGAACTCCGAATTATTCGTTTGACAAACGTTTTCGATTCGTTTACGATCGGGGGCCAGATCTATCTGGATCATCAGTCAATCAGTCAGCACAAGTCTTATGTACCTACTACAGGGGCAATATTACTCAAAATGACAGTTTGATGTCACGTACCTTGACGTTCCTTAAATAAGGATTATAACTAATTCTAAATAACATTGCTTTAAGCGTTGTCAGTATAGCCCTAGATTGGTATTCCTGACTAAAATACTAGATCAAATTAGGGTTGCCAATTGCCATCTCTAAAATCAGGAAACTAGGATGAGAAGCAAGATAACCCCGGATTTTGGAGCTTAGAATCCGGACCTGTCAACAGTGTGTTTTTTCTAGTTACTTAGTAAAATAAAAAAGGCTTCAGTAATATTTAAAATCAACTGTCTTTTTCGCACGGGCTGCCCGGTGGCGAGCAGTGACTTCAAAACTTTTAAAACCGGACTACAAATAAAACCCGCCGGGCACTCCCCGGACACCTTTTCATCCGTCCGGATTTCCCCGGATTTGTCCGGGGAAATCCGGACGGATGGCAGCCCTAGATCAAACGATTGACCATGAGTCAACCGGATCCATATTATTGTCCTACAGTTACTTATTTACCCATACATAATTAGTGTAATTCAATAAGGATATTGGGTTAGTAATATGCAAACACTTACGACTTAACCGACAGAGCTGGGTGTCCGCTTCGCAAAACGCGGTATGTCTTTAATAACATATTATTAAACCAGCACATACGTATTGGTCTAAGAGATGGTGGATAATTAAGCCCAAGTGCATAGAAGATCATAAAAAAACGAGTGTGCTTTAGACCACACGACTCAAGTAAAACTTGGTAACTGGCTATGAGAGAAAGAAAGAAAGAAAATGTGTGCTCGTACGTCTCTCTCTTACCCCTACAGTAATATACAAAACGTAACTCTCTCTCTTTCTATGTTCACTAACTTATATCTCCCTCTCATCTTCCGTTCGCCTTGCCCGATCACACTTTTCGTAACGCTCTCGTCACGCATTCACCAGCTTACTCCCCAAGTCAAGTATACGTAAATAAATTTTAATTCAAAAACGAAAAAGCTTACTTCGGTCCTACACATCGAGAAAAATCACAGATGTCATCAGGAAACTCATTATGTTTCTTTTAATCATAAATACGAAAGTGTATTTTTTTGTTGGTTGATCCTTCAATCACGCCGCAATGGAGCAACGGATCCACGTGATTTTTGGCATGGGTATAGTTGAAGACCTGGAAAGTGACATAAGTTACTTTTTATCCCGGTAAGAAGGAGTTCCCGCGGGAATAAAAAACTAAAACCACGGACGAAGGCGCGGGCATCAGCTAGTTTCTTCTAAATTGTGATTGTCTATCAGTAAATAATACCAAATACCGTGATATTTATTGATCGTTTAATCTAGTGTATTGGTGGATGTCTAGTTGTTTCCGTTAACGCAATGTGATCTTACAGTAGGTGTTTATTATATATTCAGATGGACCTCAGTAATTACCTACTGAACGTCTAGCCTTCGCCTGAATCTATCTTTAAATAGGACTTAGTGTAATAGCACTGTTGCCAAAACAGAAGCACTAAAACAGCTGAAAACTTAAGAAAATTATTTATGAAAAATTAAAGCCCTTACAGTTACAAAATACTTCAAACAATTTTCCACCAGCCCACAGCTTGTAAGTTATTCTACTACGTTATTATACAGAAGCTAGGAAACATTTCATAAGAACGCACTAATTGCATGGGATATTAGATTCACGGCATACGCATTAATATTACGAAAGGCTCGCTAGGCTGTGGTTAGTGTGACGGCGCGGGTGAAACCACGGCCTCTGCTAGTTAATTATTAGCTGCCAATGATAAGATGTATGGGTGTTTCGAGTTCACTTTTAAAGTTATAGATAGTTCCTTAGTTAAGATGATTTGTGAGATACTTGTAACTACCTACAAATACTTGTAAGTACCTATAAATGAGTGCAATTCAAAATTTACTAACCAACTTTTTCTTTGGAACCTTCCAATGATACAGTTGGTGTTTCGTTATGTCCCCTCGTACATTACTTAAAAACCTACCGGTTTCTGCATTTTTTTAACTGATGTTTTAAAAATTGCATTATTTCTGAACGATTTATTTGATAAAGCCAAAGAAAAGATAAAAAATAAATAAAAGGCACGCACTTCTCATTTATACGTGAGCAACGGAGATTATTATGGTGTTATTAACTTAACATGAATGTAAAACTTTTGCAATGATACAAAAAGTATGATTACCTTTTATCAGTATAATATAACTGTAGAAAACTTCATTATAGGTCGCCATTATAATATGTAGTTAGAAATAAAATTGGCTATAAAATTGTTGTTCGCATCTGAAATTGGTTATTTTAGTGCCAATAAATAATTCCTGAGTAGGTATATTGATCATTGTGTTACATTAACAAAGGAATATCAGTTCAGTGTGAGTGAGAGTACTAAGCTGAGTTTTATTTGTATCTGTTTACTGTGGTTTTATGTTCACGTAATATATAATAATTTGTATTCTTTTAAATCACGTTTGAACTTGACACGAAAAGATCCTAAATTGACATTACGTTATATTTTAGTGCGCGAGAACATACAAGAAGGACTTGACCAGAGCAACTATGGGAGCTTGCCTAGATTTTTATATTATTGCAATTGTTATATTTTATATTTTTCAGACAAAACAGTTTCAGAAGTCTCACAAAAAAGAAAAAAATGAAAAGTTTCACCAAATAGCTGCTGCTTTCCCACGCTAGATGGCGCTAGACGTTGTGGATAGCGAGTCTAAGCAATTATATTTTCAACTATTCGACCACGTTGTTCAGGAAAAAATTAAGCTTTGCATTATTCTAGCCATGTCATTTGATTTATTGTTTGAGTACGGGATATAAGCAGGCGTTACATTGCGGAAGTCTTGATGGTTAAGGAACAATAAGCTCCATTCGGTATAATCCGCTAAAACAGACAAATCTATGTGTTACGTCATTACGTGTAGTATGCGATATTCACCGTCCACACTCGCGTTTCCTAAAACGCAGGAAAAGCAAGCTTTTTTTATCCACTACAAGTCAGCCCTTGACTACGATCTGACCTGATGGCAGTTATCCCACCCATAATAACACCTTTAATCGGTTTCCATACGGCATCGTACCGGAACGCTAAATCGCTTGGCGTAACACACAACAGCCTCCCACCAGGCCAGACCAGCGAGAATTCAGAAATTACAAATTCCCCAATCGACTTGATCCCGGACAGATCCAACAGATTTTGTCGAAATACTGGACATTGGCAACTTTTTATCCCGGAAAATCTATGAATTCGCACGGGATTTTTCAAAAATTTGAAAGCGGACGTAGTCGTGGGCATTATTTAGCACGTATATAAAATTCCTGTAAGGTAAACCATTTATGTTCGATTCAGTTCGAATAAAATATCACAACCTTGGGTTATATACCCAAATAGATACATTGATTTCGCAGAAAATAATACTTGTAAGGCGCTAAGAAAAAAAGCATTGTTATAAGTATCTTATATTTGTGTGACTCAGTAATAAGAAAGGGACAAAAACTACATATTTTATGTAGTACTCGTTTATTATTGTATTCTTTTACTACTGTGAATAGTTGGCTGGCTGCCAAATTGCTTGTAATACAAGAGTCATACGTGGGTACTGTACAGAGTAGGATTGCCACACTTAAGAAACAAGTGGGATATTCTAGTAAGATACTTAATATAAAATGTACCCATTTATTAATTATGAACACAATTTATTAACCAGATGATGACCTGGACTTCGACAGAGTGAGTTTAGGATTAGTTTTCCTGGATAAAAAGTACCTACCTACGTCTTTCTCGGATGTTTTATCTGTAACCTGTACCTAATTTTGTCAAAATCGGCTGTAAAGATGGAACGTGAATACGTAGCAGACAGATAGGTACACTTTCACATTTAAAATTTCCTTATTTTTAAAGCGGTTGAACCACAGTAGTTGAACTATGGTGGTGTGATACTAAATCAAAACAACTTTATTTTGGCAGCAACTAAAAAGATATTGGGCATGAATATACCTAAATCACATACAATTGTGTAAACTTGGTTTTAGATTTTTTTCGGCGGTCACTTTAATCAGTAGGTAGGCAAAGTGTAGTAATAACGTAGTTGGTATAAGGAAAGTTTTGAGCAAAATAATTACAAAGTAAAATCCAAGACATTTTTTTTACATAATAATTTACCCTGACCTGACCGTTTTTACAGTCATTGCTTATCGCTTTTTGGAGGAAAATTAATTGAATATCCATATGAATCGAGACTGTCCCGGAAAACTCGGCGCTTTTGGTGAACCTAGCGCAGTCTATTTCCCGGACTTTATTGCCCCGGAGCTAACGAACCGTTAATTCGTATCACTCGTTAAGACCGGCAGATATACACTCGTTATTTGCATAATTACCCGCATTGAATACCTACTCATTCCTATCTCCGGCCGATTTGCCTGACCGTGTGGAGTAGCTAACCTTTATGCTTGGACGAATTAACCACGGGACGCGTGATATCGGCCAGATTCGCCTTGCCCCTCTAGCCGCGAGCTGTGGCAGTGATCGACTTTTTCATACATTGAGCAGTGTTAATAATTGGGCAGAAAAATGACAAATCACTCTCCCCTCGCCCCGCTTAACTTAGTCGAACGTGATTTCATACATTTTGCTTACGTTTCCTATCCCGTGTTTATTTCATCCAAGCCTTTATGGGTTGTCTCGTATCAGTCGACATATATTCTAAACCATGCTAGCTGACATATGTCTATGTATCTATTATAGTACTTTATTCAAGAGCAATCTTTTAATCATCATCATCATCATCTCAGCCTGCGGAGGTCCACTGCTGAACATAGGCCTTTCCCAAAGAACGCAACCACACCCGGTCCTCGGCCTTCCTCATCCAGCCACTTCCCGCTACCCTCTTTATATCGTCGATCCATCGTCCTGGAGGGCGCCCCACACTACGCTACTTATACGCGGAATTAGGTATAACTTTTAATACATTTTTTTTGAATTATGAAAAGGCAAGTCTAAAAAGTATTGCGGAATCCATACTACCTAATCTATACTAAAGTTTGTGAAAGTCTGTCTGTCTGCTACGCTTTCACTGTTTAATCGATTTTGACGAAATTATGTATCCCGGGAAATAAAACAAGAGATTGGTTGTATCTGTCACCGTAAGATTGTAAAAACCGTTAGATTATAATCTAACTCGCGAAATTCTAAACTGTCAAAAGATTAGAATTTAACGCATTATTTTCCGGTAGATTGTAATCTGATAGGTATTTAAACCCGATAAAACCTAAGTGCCCGGCCTGCGGCCGGGCACTACTTGATTATTTGTGTCGAACCCTAACCTAGCCTACAAGAAAGAGACAAGAAAACGTAAATAAAATGAATATTTCAAAAATTAACACTCAGAACATTGAACAGTTTACAATCTTTCGACAGTTTAGAATTTCGCGAGTTAGATTATAATCTAACGGTTTTTACAATCTTACGGTGACATATCCAAGGAAAGTACATATTATGCTACTTTTTCACCGAAAACGACGACGATTCGAAAGCACCTTTAGTAACTTTATTTGAATTAAAAAATATGAGCTACACTGTTTAGGGAGCTTATTGTGTTACACGCTTTTCTTATAGCTACGGAACTCTCGGTGGGCGGTTCTGACTGGAACTTGGACGTTTTTTTATCGAGTAAAATTTCGAATTAGTATGAGAACAGAGTAAACCTTGCGGTCAATTAGTCGTGCCGGAGCGAGTCGCGTCGGCTCACTCGACGCTTTCTAATTCCAGCGTTTGAGACACCTCGCCGAACTGTTCGACCATAAACAATGATTTACGAAACACGCCACCGAACTAGTGCAATATACCTATAGTTCTTGCAATTCACGAGCGCACGAGGCTCATGGTTGTGTTGAAGTCCTATCTGTACATTTGTATAAGTGTTAATGTGTACACAGATGTGTGCGTGTACGTGCCTGACCGCTGTAAGAGGCATGCACACTTACGCAATGGGCATAACTACAAGTAAAGTTCACGCGCGCTCGTGAACTGCAAGAACTATACCGGCTAGGTATCAAACCTTACAGTTAGTGAGGCCTGATGATTGTAATTTTTCATATAAAAGTACTATACTTTGAGTCGTAACAGCTGCCACAAGACAATTCAAAGTCTCGTGACTTTGAGTTGTCATGTGGCAGCTGTTACAGACTTTTATAAGGAACAGAATGCAGAAGAAATTACGCGACTCAAAACTTAAAAAAAGATGCTTAAAAAATGATCGAGCACTAAGGGTAAGGCCAGACGCCTTACCCTTAGTGCTCGATCATTTTTTAAGAAGATTAAGTAAAAACGTTTCTTTACACAACTACCTGAATTTTGGCTTATGAAAATGGTAAATATATCCTGATCTTTTACTTTAAAATATCTTAGCGCTTCAGGATTTCGAACAGTGCGTGATGATATATACGGACTTGAGAATTTTGAAACATAGTCGCTAACTAAGGGCCTCATATTGACAGCTCAGAGTCACTTAGCGGGCGATATTGATGGAGGTATACATTGTCAGAGTTTTGTGAGAAAAGTAAATTAATTTAACGAATTAAAAAATACGACTGCCCTGCTATATTATTTTCAGAGTTTACCTCATTAAGAAGCGATTTGCATATATAGCCTTTTTAATCTTATTCACATTTTTATTAAATGATATTTGTTTGTGAATCACTGATTATTGAACTATAGTGTTATATATTTTTGGAATCTAACTCATCATTTTCTAGATGATGATTATATAGTTAATCTCATTTTCGAAATATTTTTTTCAACTTTAGTCTTTAATGCGGGACCATGGTCACCCCATCAATTTAAAAAAAAAAATTACTAGCCTATGTCACCCGGAATAAGCTAGGGATTCTAACGATACCTCATTTATCAAAATCGGTTCAGGCGTATAGAAGTAATGGTGGAATATACAAACTCACATACATACATACATACATGAACCCTGAAAACAATATACTCCTTTTTTCAGGCAGTCGTATAAAAAGAGCTAGAGCTTCGACATAGTTTGAACTGTGGCGAAGCTTATTTGGTGGGGCAGATAATTTGATGAATTGAATAGGCCTTGCCGTTGGGATCCCAAAGTGCTGGAATGGCGCGTCCGGGATAGCGCAGCGTAGCAGCATCGTCACTCAACCCAATTGACTTGACTGATTGGGTTGACTGACGACATCAAACGAATCGCAGGAAACCGTTAGATTCAGGCCTAATATGTCCAGCAGTAGACGAATATGGTTTGACGACGACGATGACGGTGATTCTGTTAATACTATTCAATATTTCAATCAATTAATTTCTAAGACCTTTTTCGGAATAGAGTCAGTATCCATTTAACCTACCTAGGAACTGAAACTCCGAGCGCTGCAATCGAAACAGCTTAGCGAAATTGGTTGTTACTACTAACTTGACTAGACAACAAAGTTTATGATCGATCGCCGGCGCCCCATATGGAAGGCAACACATCGAAAACGAAAGCGCTCTAAACTTCGTAACTTGGCTCAACCCTTTCGCGCCCGTAACTTGTCGAAGTTCACGTACGTTCATTCAGATAGACGCAACCTCTCTCTCCCTCGTCCTCTCAGGGTCACGCACATGTGTTGTTGTGGTGTTGTCTCGCTTCGTATGCGTATTTATACGTATTTTCCCAGTAACCCGGCGAAAGGGGAGAGGAAATCGTTGCGCGTGGAAAGGGTTGCATTCGGGATATTCAGTGTCGAGGTCGGGTTATACGCATATCGTACGTGACGTGGAGCTATATATAGGTCGGAAGTTGGAAAGAGGCCCATTCATTCGCCACACACGGGGGCGAACGGGCGTTTCAGTGACGTATTGAGGCTTTAACGCCGTGTGGGAGTCGCCGCGTGTTGTCTATGGTCAGGCCGCGCGTGCTCGTTTATTTTGCAACTAGATTTACAATTATAACTGTAAATTAACTTTATCGAGCGGACCCGAATCTAGGTCGTATGGAATCAGCATTAATTATCGCTTTAATCTTAGGGCCGATGTCGACTTCTTACAATAGATCACATGATAGATACGGCGGCGCACGCCAAGGACGCGAAAGTAGGTATTAACTATGAACGGACGAATACTTGTAACTACAATGCATCGAATAGATTAGATACATTGTCTTCGGTAAAGATACCTTAAAGAGTAGAGCTGCTAAATATTGAAATATTTTTATTGCTACTTCTGTTTCATACGATTTCATGCTACGCTACCACTTATGCTATGGCTACAATGCATACGATTTAATCAAACACGACTGAGGAGGTAAGAATCCGTTTTCGAATGTGTCGGATCGATCGCTGTTACACATGGAATCCGATTATGTTCGAATCCATACAACTTACTAAATTTATACCAAAAATATAATCTATTTGACTATCGGTAGTCTTTGTGTGAAAAAAGTGATTTAAAGAACGAGCAGCGGGAAGCTGTGGATATGGCAGTCTCACTTAATATCTTACTTAGTATAATCTTTCTCTGTGCCAAATTTCATCCAGATCCTTCCAGTCGTTCTGGTGTGATTGAGTAACAAACACCCATCCATTCAAGCTTTCACATTTATTATATTAGTAAGAAGTAAGGTCAGTAAAGCTTTGTCCTCTCTGTCACAATTTTTAAAATTTTTAGTCTAGTTCTAATAAGAAAGTCTAGTCTAAAATATAGAAATCGGAGCATCGATATTTGAAACTCAACATTTTACCTATAATTTAAAAAAAACAGTAAAAGAATTGTTTTAATAGTCTTCCTTGCAAGTTTAAAATATCAAAGTTTAGCTGTTGTCGTTTGGAGACTTTTGCAGTTGTTTGCGCTTGCCCTAATACATAATAGGTACAGACTTATTTTTATTTTATTGACAATTTTTAAGACACTATAAAAACAAAAGTATTCAAATTCTAATTGTAATGATAAATTAACGGTAATTGGTATTATGAGATCTGACATATTTACTAATTGATGTTTTATACGATTTTAATATATTATATAGGTACTTGGACTAACTCAATGCTGTCTTAGAAATAATTGGGTAATTGACAACTAGTCAAATCAGCCACTTTTTTTTCAAACGTCAAAACGCGTGTTTAGTATGGATTTTGTATGAAATTTTAAGTTGTGACGTCATTAAAGTTCGAAGCACTTTTTTTACTTTATTCGATAGTGAATGGTTATTCAAAATAAAACTAGCAGGGGACGTGGGTATTACGACTTTTGGGAGATCCTTTATTTAATAATCACTAAAAAATAATTTATTTCACTAGTAGTCAAATACCCAATTATATAAATTTTGGATTATGTTAATAACATAATGATTCATAAATTGTATTACCTAGTTACCTTGTAAATTTTCATGTCAGCAATGATGAAACATTTTTGTTCTTTCTATTAGTTTGTCATTTTAATTGTACAATGTTCTCTTGCAAATAAACAATTGAATTGAATTGAATTGACTACAGAGGTAGTCTGTAAGATGTAGCTATAGGAAAATTAAAAAAATCTAGGACGGTCTTAACATAAAACCGTATACCCAGTAATCGATGTGGAGACCAATTAGCCACAGAAAGAAGTCTAGGTCAGCCGAAGCTTATCCTTGCATTGTTCGGAGACATCGCGTGTCCAGTGCAAGTCCTCATTACATAAATCTTGGTGCAGGAGTATGTACCGATGACTGGTGAAGGAAAATTGTTATTAACTTGACTTGCAAGCCTTGATTGGTGTTGGTGCCATCGCATGACAGAAACCATGCATGTATGTTTTATTTATTTATAGACTAGCGGAGCGCTTGGCTGCAATCGAAATTGCTGTCAATTGGCATGTAATGCAGTCTAGGTGTAGAATGCCATTTTTTATACGACTGCCTGAAAAATGGACTATATTGTTTTCAGGGTTCATGTATGTATGTATGTATGTGAGTTTGTATATTCCACCATAACTTCTATACGCCTGAACCGATATTGTTAAGTGAGGTATCGTTAGAATCCCTAGCTTATTCCGGGTGATAGGCTAGTAAAATTTAAAAAAGATTCCAAAAATATTACACTATAGTTCAATATCCAGTGATTCACAAAAATATATCATTTAATAAAAATGTGAATAAGATTCTAATTTAACTAGATTAATTTAGATTTTTAACTTTTTAGTTCGTTTTTTGGCAGGGCAGTCGTGTTTTTAATTTTTTTTAATTATGACTTGTATGTTAACGTGAGAGGGGGTACCTTCTTGAGTTACTTGGGGGGAAATCGGAATAATATGTGACATTCTTACCCGCTTAAATCTCCTCGCTGGCCAATCTAAGCCCTTATATCCATACTTAATATAATAAAAGCGAAAGTGTGTCTGTCTGCTACACTTTCACGGCCCATCTGTTGAACCGATTCTGATAAAATTTGGTATAGAGGTTACTTACAACCCGGGGAAGGACATAGGCTACCTTTTATCCTGGAAAATTAAAGAGTTCCCGCGGGAATGAAAAAATCTTAATCCACGCGGACGAAGGCGCGGGCGTCACCTAGTAAACAATAAATTGTATATCTCTTATATTATATAATAAATGATACATATGTAATATAATAAATAATATGTATGCATTACGTACGCGAAGCTCCGAAATTACGAGATCAAATTATGTTCATTTGAGCTCAATCGGTGGCCTATATGATGGTCTCTTCATTCATATTTGATTTAAAATAAAAGTGGGCAAGTCTCTATCCATAATATCTTAGCAGTTCGGTAAGAAACGTGGAAGTAAACCGATTCGAACTTCTTGGAATTTACCTACGTTACTACTACATAGTTACGGTAGCAGATGTTGAAGAAGGAATCAGATCATCTTAGATCCGCGCTGGTCAGATCTAGTAGTTACAACTTTTTATATTAATTATTATTAGTGTCTAATTGCGTAATATAGCGCTTTTTTAAAATATGAGGAATACATTTTTTCAGGACTGATAACTAATTACAAAACGGCGTCGTTTTGTAATAAGTACGGCGGATTCTACGATTTGGCGGAGACACATCTAGCTGACTGGTGAATGTATTAAGTAGGTACATCAGAGAGTTTTCTTGAAAAACTGTTGGAAACATCGCTAGTCAAATATTATAATCGAACTTTCCTATTAACTATTACTAGATTATACACCGCGGTTAAAACAACAATCTCACGTGGATAGCTCTGACCTAGAACATTTTACGGCCGATTTATAGACTCACACATGAATTGCCAACTATAATAAACCTATTAAATAAATGCTTCGAATTGTTATTTATAAATAAATCATTTTATTATGTAATTAATTACGTGATAACGGTTTAACTATATTTGAACTGCAGTAGTAATACTACGAAACAATAAACGCACTTATTTAAAAGGCTTTTGCTGATATCTTTTCCGCAAAAAGGAAAAAATAAGGTTAGTGTAGGAATACTTAAGAAGAACTTTAAAGGTCAAGTAAGTGCTCCTATACTTACTAATTA
Source organism: Erebia palarica (assembly GCA_964035005.1). Lineage (NCBI taxonomy): Eukaryota > Metazoa > Arthropoda > Insecta > Lepidoptera > Nymphalidae > Erebia > Erebia palarica. The sequence continues at coordinate 34,580,327 of OZ035983.1, forward strand.
ATTAATTGTTTAATTATTTTTCTCCTCTTTTATTTATATTGTTTATTTGTATTTTCTTTTGTTTTTGTTTTTTGTTGGTGTTGGGTTATTAGGTATAGGTGCTAGTTTTAATTTTAGATTGAACTTAAATTAAAATGTTTAGAGCGCCAAATCGTCAACAAACTAGCTCACCAGTTTGGCGAGATTTATGTTTTGTAATTTTTTTTATATATCTTTTGAAAAAAAAGAAAAAAATCCGCGCGTTCCTCGGCTCCCCTCTAAGCGAGGACATGCGGTTACGTATTAGTATTTAGATAAGTAGGTACAATTGGGTATTTAACAACTATTCAAATATTTTAGTATTTTAGTAATTATTAAAGCCCGCCAACCCGCATTGGAGTAAGCTCAAAATCCCTCCTCTCCTATGAGAGTGGAGGCCTGTGCCCAGCAGTAGGACGTTAATGGGCTGTAGTAGTGGATTATTAAATACAGTATGTCCCAAAAGTCGTAAAATCCACGTGCCCTGTTAGTTTTATGTTCGAAAACTATTTTAAACTTGAATTAAAAAAGTGCATCGAATTTTGATTAGGTACGTCGCAGTTCAGTATTTCATACAACATCCTATTCTATGTGACGTATTGCCGTTTGAAAAAAAGTTGCTGATTTGACTTGTTGTTAATTACCCAACGTGTACGTTTCATTACTGTGATTTCGAAAACTTCGATCTCGGAAAAACTCATCATTTCTACAATCGCAATTGTTATAATTTTTTTAAATTTCCATAAAGTATCAAACAATCTTTCAAAAACAGTTAGTTTTTGATTGAGCGATCTTTATATTTGTAGCTGTTGTAATTAATTCCGGGATTGTTATTTACATTTTTATGGAAGCACTGATTTATGACAGGGTAATAACTTTTACCTTTTAACCAAATGTCTGGTTTCAAAGAGAAACTGGGACGATTCCGATTGTATTAATCTTTCACTCAAAATAATAATCGTCTGCTTATTTCATTGCCTTTCTTAGTAACAACACTTACACGCTTTTTGAATTAAAATAAAGTTTGAAATTCGAATTCGCAGGGCTGCCAGAAAGCTATTATAATATATTTATGTAAGTAGGTGCAATTTATTCATTTATTTCATATTTAAAAGAATCCGCAACGAATCTATATTATTAAAAATTAATTGCCGTGCGTTAGTCTCGCGAAAACACGGAAATGGCTGGACCGATTTTGATGTAATTTTTTGCGTGTCTGCCAGGCTCATTAGTTTTATAATAAAAGTTGACACCTAAATTTCAGAGTATGGTTATTTAAAATTGGTTACAGAACACTTTCTGAACGTCAAGTACCTATACAAAGTATAAGACGTGATAACCTTACCTTGTAAATAGACCGTTTAGACCGATGGTCAAATTTTCAGGACTTCATTATACCCATACAGGTACCTACCTAACATACAGTGATGACCTCCGTGGCGCAGTGTGTAGCGCTGTTGTCTTAACGTGCGGAGGTCCCGGGTTCGATCCCCGGCGGGGTCAATTTGGGAATTTATAATTTCTGAATTTTCCCTGGTCTGGCCTTGTGGGAGGCTTCGGCCGTGGCTAGTTACCACCCTACCGGTTAAGATGTGCCGCCAAGCGATTTAGCGTTCCGGTACGATGCCGTGTAGAAACCGAATAGGGGTATGGGTTTAATATAACTGCCGTGCCCCTAACAGGTTAGCCCGCTACCATCTTAGACTGCATCATCACTTACCATCAGGTGAGATCGCAGTCAAGGGCTAACTTGTAGTGGATAAAAAAAAAATACAGTAACGTACAGTAAATTTGGTAAAAATATATTTATATAATAACGTCGAGATTCAGACATGCGAGGGTAGTAAAGTGTCATGATAAAGGAATCCTCAATATAGGTATTCAACATACTATTCATGAGAAACTGCTGAATTTCTTCGAAGGGTATTTGAGGTAAATCTTATTAATATTCAATATTCTATTACATGATAACGATCATCTCTTCTACTGAGAGGTTTTCAATACCTACCGCAATGTAGGTAAGTTAGAATATGAAAAGCTTATGCTTTTGCATATAAAGTATATTTTTAATCCTTTTTAAAACCTATAATGAGTGCAAATATGTAAGGGTTATAATATTAGTATGGATTAGTCTGTCTATCTTCTACGCTTTCACGGCTTATATTATGTTCAACTGATTATGATGAAATTTGGTAGGTAGGTAGGTACAGAGGTAGATTGCATCCCGGCGTGGACAAAGTTGTGGGCTTCATCTAGTAAGTGTATAAATAAAACTAAATTTTATTAGAGCTTGAGTTAATTGCTGATTGTATGTAAGTTGTTACAATAATAATTGTATAGTTGTATATTTCTAGCCAAGCTTAGTTAATGGGGAGAAAATATTATATAGATAGAATAAATCCATTTTGCCATGTATGTTTAATCTGCTAATGATGCTTCTAATCGAGTGAATAGGCATTTTCTAGGCAAGCGCGCTCCACTTTAGGCTGCATCATCACTTGCAAGCAAGTCTGATTGCAGCCGAGCGCTAGCCTATATAAACTCGCCGGCATATTTAGCGGAACATAAAAAAAAGGTCCATAATTAAAAAAATATGTTTTTTTTTAAATCTACTGACTACACTTCTTTTGTTATTTAAAGTTTCATTTGTTTTACTTAAAATGAGATCACATTAAGAACAGATTTTGCGAGTAAAGGCTATTTGTGGAAAATGGTACATTTTTGAACTTTTCATGTAACCGGGAAAAGTGAAATTTAATATTAAAATAACAATTAATTAAATTTTTTTTTTTTTTTAACTTTTTTTTTTTTTTTTTTATTGAAAATAATACAATAGAACTTAATGCTAGCTAGCCTAACCTAATTACTATATAAATCATGCCCACGTGGAATGGTGGCAAGAATGCTGGCTGCATTTCCGCGCTGGACAGCCAGGCTGATCCTTTGCGCAAAAAATGAGCCAGCCCTTCTGTCACCAGATGAGGCCATTAACCGCGGTGAAATATCTCGCAAAAAATTTTTGGCACTAAGACTCCACGGCCCAAGGGTCTCCACGGCAAACGGAACAAATATGTAACTCTCTATGAGAGAGGCATACTTCCGCCGCTTGCCGGTTTCAGCCTTTTCTGCTGCGGCTCCCGGCCTTGATGCTGTCTCCCTGATATGACACGGGGCCAATGTGTCTACGCATGTTGCGTCCCACATTAGCGCCCGTCCCCGTTCCCAGGGAACCAGCGTCAATCCATCAGGTCTCTTGCCATCATCCCGACTAATCCCTGCCGGCTCAATGAGCGCAGGAATATCTATGGTGGCAAGAGCCCTTTTGATCGTATCATTGAGAGAGCCATGCCGAAAAAGCCTACCAGCGCTCCTTTGGCAAGAGAGTCCGTGAATTCCAAATTTATCGACCTCTTTTCCACACGGACATCTGTGCTCGAAGCACAGGGGTGTTCCCAATCTGAGACCTAGAGCCACACGAAAACTTTCATTATCTAAAAGAGTGCCGAGATTTTTCGATGGCAAGGCATGAAGCCAATACCCGGATTCTTTTTCAGATAAGCCTTGCTCGATCTCTTTCACTTGTAAGATTTTGAACCAAATTTGTATGTGTCAGCCGAACCAACGGCACATCCCAAAGTTTTTGTGTGAAACATTCCTTCGGGATATCGTCATTGGGACACCTGACCTTCCAACTCTCTAAGGCCTCTGTGGCATAGGTCAATGAAACTGAATTAGAATTAAGAATCTGAGAACTAAGCTCTTTTATACTATGCATAGAGGACAGAAAAGCCGGAAGAGCAACACTGGAAATTTTTCTCACGCCGATGCCACCGTACATGACCGGTAAAGTAGCTTGATTCCAGGACTGATCATCAAAAGATAAATTTAGAATTTTTTCTAGGGTATCTCTTAAGGTGGCATCCATGATATCGAGTAGTCCAGGAAATTTCCAAATTGGGCTCGCACGGAGAATATAAATTAATTTAGGTACAAAAAGGCAATATTTTAGGATCGAAAATGCAATATGAGAATTTAGAGCGCCCAATTTGTCAGAATGTGCCGAAAATGTTCTGACTTTTTTGTCCAAGATGTGGTTGTATGGCTTCGTCAAAAAGAGGAGCACCAAGAAGACAAAGTGAATGTTTATCAAGAATCTTAATATTAGGGGCAATTTCATTAAATAATTCAGAGGCCGATGAAATTCTATCTTGCGATAGCTTTTCTGTGAAAAACAGTTCACATTTGGAAAAATTTAGTTCTAAACCAATTTTGCCAAATTGTTGCTTAACATTGTTAAGATCTTTAAGAACGTCATCCACGTTGCCTCCAATGGTTCCATCGTCAAGATACCATATGTTAAATTTTGATGTTAAATTTGAGATATGGTTGTGGATCCCTAAGCTGAACAGGGCTGGACCTAAAGGATCCCCTTGCTGAACACCTACAGAGGACTTAATATCGCCATCTCCAAAAAATAATTTAGAAGCAGAGCTGGAACATTGCCAAACATACGGGTAAATTTCATAATAATTAAATAATAACATAATTAATTAAATTAGAAAAATAGTGATTAATATCGCGTATTTCCTCCACGTGCTCTTATTAAAGTTTCTACCCGTCTAGGCATACTGAGAATGATGTTATCGATGGTCTCCTGGGATAATCTCCGCCATTCCTCAACTACGGCGATTCGCAGTTCTCCCACGTTGGCAGGAGCTGGAATTCTGGACTTAACTTTTCTTTTCAGCAACTTCCAAACATGCTCTATTGGGTTCATATCCGGTGATCTCGCCGGCCACTCCATAACAGTGATATTCATATCGTTAAGATAAGCTTGAGTTACCCGAGCGGTATGCGGCCGAGCATTATCCTGCATAAAAACAAAATCTTCACCGATATATGGTGGCAAACGGTACGACATTTTCTTCTAAAACTTCTCTGATATAGCGGTCTGCAGTCAGACTCCCTCTGTCAATCACTACCAAGTCTGTGCGAACTCCCAAACAAATGCCCGCCTAAACCATTATTGATCCACTACCGTATGCAGCTGTAGTTTCAAAATTTGTCTGAATGTATCGTTCTCCTTTGCGTCTGTATATTCTTTGCCTGCTGTCAATTTGATTTAAGAGAATTCTGCACTCATCACTAAACAATACCTTACTCCATTGGTCCGCGTTCCAAAGTCGATGTTCCTGAGCAAAAGTTAACCTGTTTCTACGATGATTTACCTCGAGCCTTGGAGCCTTGGCGGGCACAAATGAACCCAAACCAGCTTCTTCGAGCCTTCTTCGTACCGTACGCTCACTTACGGTTACACTCCGCACTGCTTCTAACTCATGTCGGGCTTGGACGGCCGTCAAACGGGGGTTCCTACGTACACGAAGCCGAATGAAACGATCATCCCTACTCGAAGTGCGTCTTTTTCTGCCTTGTCCTGCTCTTCTCACATAAGTACCGGTCTCCCTGAACTGTTGGATACAGCGATGGATCGTTGAAACTGGTCGACGAAGATCTCTGGATGTCACTCTGTAGGTTTGACCATTTCTTCGCATTTCGAGTGCCCTGGCGATCTCCGTTGGGGCTAAGTCAGGCATAATTCAGTCATCAACTCCAGAAAGATACGCGATTAAAAAAAACTAACAAAAACAGTATTTCAATGAAATTTTAAATCAAACTCAGAAGGAAGAAATACTCGAAGTTCGCTCCAGATAAGGTGTATTTGAATAAAATTAAAACAATTGCATAAAATGTGATGTTCAGTTGTTTTCTTAATTTGAAAATATTTCTTTTTAAATTAAATGACGTATGATACTGATATCAAACCTTTTTTTTATGTTCCGCTAATTATTTAAAAAAAAGATGTATGAAGTAAATGAATTAATTAAAAAGACCGTGGAGACAACCCTAAGTAACAAGATCACATTAGCGATTACTCGAATCACACACGCAAAAGCCTGGGAGAATCCGTATTATAATACAAATGAATTGCTGGTAACGTGTTAATTTTTTACTCTACCAATTTGGTTCTGAGCTTTTGTAATGTGTTTTCGTTACTTTCCATATTACCCGTTCCGTGTGAAGATGCTATTGTTTTTGGCATCGAACAATTGTCTATGCCCTACAAACTCCGATCATAATGGAAAAGATAAAAATTAAGGTTGTACCTACTATGGTCTTCGACCGTTACCTCTCCCAAAGCGATAAATAAACAAAAATAAAACATTAGAAATAGAGTATTTATTAATTCCTGGAGTGTTCCCGTCTACGTGTACCCATTTATGGTCTCCTTTATTAATAACTGTGCAATTCCCTCGACTTCGTCCACGTTGATTAGGCTATTTAATATTTTGATTCTCACGAGAACTATACTAAGCGTGTAACGTGTAACTGTGAGTTAATTCAGGTTATACCTAAGCTATTTCCATTCAAAATTTCAGTCAAACTTCATTCATTGTGGCGGGAAGTAGTACAAACAAACAAACTTAGAATCATACTAACATCCAAATTTTCACATTTAATATAATAATAAAATAAAGTAATACAATAATTTGCCATGAAATAATTGTATTTATATATTGACCAACAATAATAATAATTTGACATAAAAAATTGACATATGAATTAAAATATGTATGTAGTCTATACCTACTAATATTATAAAGAGGTAAAGTTTGTGAATTGTGTGTTTGTGAGTTTGTGACGTTGTAAGGGGTACCACTAGAAAGCCTTATTATTTGTGAGTGTCATAGGCTATATATTATCCCGACAAATAAGGGAGTTCTCGTGGGAATTTAAAAAACTTATTTCACGCGAACGAAGTCGCGAGGAAGTTTGCTAGTATAATATAAAACGCTTATTATGAATCAAATGCCATACGATTTTTATATACGTAAAACAGCAATTAATTAAGTAAGATGATCCCCCATGTATAAATCAAAATAAATGTTTGCAGGTTTCATAACTCACACAAAGCGGATGCTTGATTTATACATCATCACTTTTTTTAAATCGAAGGAACTTTAATATCTGACATCTAGTTTCTTTTTTTTTCGGTGCTCGATTTGCTTAATTTCTTTCTCTTCTATTGAGCCCACGAGGCTCACACTCGAAATTGGGCATTGTTAGAAAACTGCTGATGTTGAAGTATCATTATTTGAATCGGCAATCAATCGACTTTTTTTGGAGGTTTTGCTAGTTTCCGATTTGATTATTTCGTTCGATTCGTAAACTTTTCGGTTCATTTGACAACATTTCGGTCTTTTAGATTGGGTTACGATACCTACTTGTGTTTGGTCTCGTAATACATCTGCCTACAGTTTTTTTGACGCACGATCTAATCTAAGTACCTACTTATGGGGGCGATGCATACTATGTAAACACGAAAATTGATAGAATTTATATTTTGATACTTATGGCTTTATTCTCCTAATAATCGGTGTTCTTACAGAAATATCAGAAAATTATTTCGTTTTATTTTAAGTTATTAAAATGCAATTAATGAAATACATTATACGCTTGTTTATAGTGTGCGATTTGAAATATGCAAAAAACAATTTTTTATTTACTTTGATGCTACTTTTAATAGTTTTTTAGGCCTATAAACATACAGGTATATTACTACACGTTAAAGGTCTCATTTACGTACCTACTTGTCACGTAAAAATTATGACAAAAATTCAAAATGTATTCAGCTAAATGCTTTAGTTTTATTATTTGAAGTGACTTAAATAGTTAAAATTTTATGAATTCGTTCACTGTTAAAATGTTTTACCATTGAAAATGATTATCAGATGCAATTCGCCTGAGACGTATTTTTGGCCATAGCTCCGAGGATATTGGAAGGATCGAAATGAGAATAGTACCAAGAGTTGAGCACTTTATCGAGACACGTGTGAGTGTTTGAATTTTGAAAATCGGCTGGTAATTTTGAAAAATGTAAAAATCTCAGGTATCTTGGGGGCTGTTTGTTTACTAAATTGATAATATTTCGGGAAAAAACCGACTTAAGAAAAAATAAAAAAGGGTCCTAGGGTATAAGCTTAGCTACAAAATGGTGAAAAAGTTTTGAAAATCGGTGAATAATTGTCCCTTTAGATTTGGAATTGTAGAAAAACGGGTATTTCCGTATATAAAAACTGATGTAGCTTCTATGATTATCGACCGATCGTAATGGTAATGGTGTTAAAAGATGCGGATGCAGGCGAGAAATGCATTCGAGTTGAAGTTTTGAAAATCGATTAGTACATTTTGAAAAAATTTTGAAGACGAGATTTTTATTTTTTTAAGAATCAACAAAAGCTGGAGTCTACACTCAGCTAAATGTTGCAGCCCTAGGGAGACCTGAGCCTTAAGTATATAAAATTTGAAATTTTTATACTTTTACAATATTTAGTTTAAAGTATGGGTATATATATTATTATTATTTTATATATTAATATATTATTTTAACGTCATTAAAAACGAGATTGAAAAAAAATTCGGACGAAATGTTGTTGATTAGGCCGTGTGGTCATTGATCGTGCTTATCAAGAAATTCGAAAATAAAACACAAAAACAATATTTAAAAATTCAAATTTTTCAATTAAATTTTTCCGTTAAATTTTTAGCGGGACACAGTGACAATAGTAAGAAAAACTTACAAATTTTAATCTTAAATACAGTAAGATTAATTTCACACGTCAAATTGTGCCAATTTGTTTACTTTATGCCGGAGAAAGTACCAACCCGAGAGTAATGACCGTATCGATTTTTATTTATTCGTATCATTGCAGGCACTTAAATCGATTCTCGCGGACCGCAATCGTTTTACTTCTTATTTCACATGATAGAATATTACATACGTAACGGAAGTTAGGGATTGATTTCATGACCACAGACTACAGAGTATAATCTAAAGAATAAACTCTATGACCCATACAAACACACACAGGCCTCCACTCTCATAGGAGAGAAGGAATTGGAGCTTAGATCCACAACGCTGCTCCAAGGTGGCGGGCTTTAACGACTATTGTATTGACATGTTAGTGATAATAACCGGAACCGACGGCTTAACGTGCTCTTCGAGGCATGGGGGTGAAACTCCGCCAACTTCCTAACTCCGGGCTAGTACTGAGAATTTCTAGTCAGAAAAACCCAATACTTAATTTTGGCCCGATCCGGGCTAACGACTAGAGCAACGAAGCAGTCAATAGTCTATGACCTATGGTTTGTGCAAATTGTGCAGATGTCGTTTGCATAGTCAGTCAGTCTCAGCATCAGCTTCAGTCTGTTTCATTCTAGTTCTTCTGTCACCGCTAACCTGTTAAAATTATCATCCTAAATTTGACAACCCATATTAGGTACTAGGTACATTAATATACGATTCCCTTAATATTTAATTTTGGCATTAGATTTTTGTTCTGTCCTATGAACCGTTTAGAGCTTAAAAGCAAAATACGAAAAGAATATGGTGTTTGTAAATTGGCTCCAAAAAGATCAAGCTATCTTAAGAAATCGACGCGTACTTATATCATCTACTCTGATGAGTTATTTGTGATGCCCGCAGTGATATATATGTCACCGTAAGATTGTAAAAACTGTTAGATTATAATATAACTCGCGAAATTGTAAACTGTCGAAAGATTGTGAACCGCTCAATGTACTGAGTGTCATTTTTTGAAATATTTGAAGTATTTACGTTTTCTTGTCTGTTTCATGTAGGTTAGGTTAGGGTTCGACATAAATAATCAGGTAGTGCCCGGCCTGCGGCCTTAGGTTCTATCGGGCTAATAAACCTAACAGATTACAATCTACCGGAAAATAATGCGTTAAATTGTAATCTTTCGACACTTTGCGATTTCGCGAGTTAGATTATAATCTAACGGTTTTTATAATCTTACGGTGACATTTATACATATTTTATCCACTACAAGTTAGTCTTTGACTGCGATCTCAACTGATGGCAAGTGATGATGCAGGCTACGATGGAAGCGGGCTAACCTGTTAGGGGCATGACAGTTATAATTAGCCCATTCCCCTAATCGGTTTCTACACGACATCGTACCGGAACGCTAAATCGCTTGGCGGCTGTTAGGGTGGTAACTAGCCACGGCCGAAGCCTCCCACCAGGCCAGACCAGGGAAAATTCTGAAATAATAATTTCCCAAATTGACCCTGCCGGGGATCGAACCTGGGACCTCCACATGTTAAGACAGTAGCGCTCAACACTGCGCCAGGGTGGTCGTCAAAAAATAATATCCAACTTTCTGGAAATTCCTAACAGGCTCGAACCTTTTTGGTCAAATTTAACTGGGCTTTTCGGAGGCGTATATTTCAGTAAACGATCGGTTATCGATAGAATACCAATCATTGAATCGCCTACTCATAATACCGATCAAATGTCATTGACATCTTTATCGTCGGCGTATCATAGATTGCTCCCTCCTCTTAAATACTTAAATGTAGCTTGCAAGCTTATTGTCAAGCGCACATTTAGTGGTAAGCGCTGTGGTCTTAATAATAATAATGTCCTCCCGACCGAATTTCGGCCACAGCGGCCTATCTCCAGAGAGATTAGCGATGTGCGCGGGAGATATTACAGTGCACAAGTGTGTGCGCATACTCAGGTGCACTCTCTTTTCCTTTACTCCCATAGCCCAATGGGATGGAAAATCCGACTAGAGAGAGAGAGAAATCAGGCGCAGGACCGACGGCTTAACGTGCTCTCCGAGGTACGCGGATGAAACACCGCTAACTTCCTAACTCCGGGCTAGTACTGAGAATTTCTTGTCAGAGAAACCGATTACTTGTGGTTGGTTGGTTGGTTGGTGTTGTTGGTCGTTGGTCTAGTGGTCAACATGTTCGACTGCGGTCGACGAGGTCCCGGGTTCCAGTCCCGGGTCAGGCCATAAAATTAGGTATTGGGTTTTTCCGACTAGAAATTCTCAGTACCTAATTACCAAATTAACAGCCCGGAGTTAGGAAGTTGGTGGTGTTTCACCCCCGTGCCTCGGAGAGCACCTTAAGCCGTCGGTCCCGGTTATTATCACTAACATGATAATAGTCGTCAAAGCCGCCAACCCGCATTGAAGCAGCGTGGTGGGTCTAAGCTCTAATTCCCTCTCTCCTATGAGAGTGGAGGCCTGTACCCAGCAGTGGGACGTTAATGGGCTGTAGTGGAAAAGGTGACTGACTGATCTATTAACAGGCCAAACCACTGGAAGAAAATTCAATCTCTAAGGGGGTTAAAATAGGGGTTCAAAGTATAGTCCACGCGGACGAAGTCACGTGCAAAAGCTAATTTTCAAATGTATGGAATACTAGCGAATGCTCGCGACTTCGTCTGCGTGGTTGGAGGTGTTTTGGTTGCCGCGGGAACTCTTTTAATTTTCCGGGATAAAAAGTAGCCTATGTGCTATTCCAGACTATAATCTATCTCTGTGCCAAATTTCAGCCAGATCAGTTCAGCCGTTGGGGCGTGATTGGGTAACAAACATCCATACATCCATCCAAACTTTCGCATTTATAATATTAGTAAGATAAGATGGATTGACACAATATGATAAGTCTTGCTAGTGGACGTTGGGGTTTATATAATTACAGTTTAATACACGACGATTACCAATATTACACGATCGTTACATACAATAATTAACATCGCAATTAAATGGAATTAAATCTTACCCAATAGGACCTAATACATTTCTAATACATTAATTGTACCTTGTTACGTTTTGTAATATGGTCCAACATCACATAGGTTACGTCATCGAGACATCGAGTAATACGTTTAAGAGAGGCCATTGTGCTCATTCCTTACTATTTAAAAATCTTACAGAATAGGCCATACTAATACATAGTCTATTGTAAATAAAATTCATCAATTGTTTTATGTTAAGTTTGGTAATGCGATCCTATATTATAACATTATGTCACAATCACAAAAAATATCAATAACAATCTAGGAGAGGCCTTAATTGCTCCTCTACTATAGAACTGCATAATATGTTGCTTTATGTAGATATATTATTCCACTTATTTTTTTAAATCCCTTTCTATGGATATTTGGTAGGAAAGGAATCAAACTGATAAAATGACAGATTCAAGAGACTTTTTCAACAAAAATATAAAACACTCAAATAAATATATACATTACGGCGCAACATCATAATATTATGATCATAGTAGAGTAAAACTTCCTCAGTTTTCATTTTATCGCAGGACTAAATTCTTATTCACAATGTGAATTTCACATATTATATTCAATTTCAAAATTTGCATTAAAAAAGTTCTTGACAGCTCTGAAATAGGGCTGCTTAGCGCCACCTCCAAATATTTTACTGACCCAATGGTCATGTAGTCAGATGGAGTAGTGCATTTAGATTCTCCCCTCCAGGAGGGAAATTTTTGATGACGATAGTGAAACAGAGAGTAGGTAACATACGCCTAATAATATAATATGAACTGCCTTTTGTTATGACAATACGAGTTACATTATAATTACAGTTTCATTAACAAAAAAATAACCTATAACGTGTTGTAATCACAAACATTGAGTAGGGCTGTCAAAAATTAAACTAAGGAGCTTTTTGTTTTCATTTCATTTATACATAAGGGCATATTATTGCGGCTTTAATAATTTTGACTGAGCAGAAACAAAGATTATTTTCTTAGAGACAGATATACTCTTCCATTCTTTCCATGCGTTATAAAAGGGAAAGTACATTAATTACGATAATTTTAAAACTATGTACTGGATAAATGAAACAAACTAAGTAGCTGTAATACGAATTGAGGGCTTTAAAAAAATATTATTAGTGACAGAAAATGAGAAAAAGATTAAGTTGTAATGAGATGTCAGAAAACCCACCTTCGTGAAGTCGGAAGTTTTAGGTATTTTTGATTACGAAAGTTCGATTCAAGATTCTTACAAAATAAAATAATGTGACCGTTGAAAATGTCGAATGTCGTTTCTCGAGCTCATTTATAAAAACGAAACATCGACAGCCCTAATCACACATCAGCTGCATCGAAAGTCTATTGATATTGGAGCATGGAGCAATAAAAAGATTTAGATTGATTCAAAATTGCTGTTTACGTGTGTGGTTGGCCACAAAAGTGATTTCCTCTGCCTTGAGTCATGTGACCATTGACTCATACGTGACACGCAGACTAAAGGAAAAACAGACGGAGCTGCTCGTGAAAATGAAGCCAGCCCTGCTGTGTATCACGCACGAGTCTAATTATAGTGAAGCAATAAAAAGTTTGGATTGATTCAAAATTACTGTTTATGTATGTGGTTGGCCACAATAGTGACTTCCTCTAGGTTGAGTCGTGAGGCTATTTAGTTATTTACTCATACGTGGCACACAGACGAGAGCAAAAAAATCGATGATGCTCTCGTAAGAATACTTATCCTTTCGTAAAAATAAAGTTTCCACTGTTCATAATTTTTTCATGTACAAGATTTTTGATATTGTATGGAGCAACAAGAGATTTCCTCCGCTTCATGTGTTGCTTTCTCATGTGACCGTTCCATGTGACTATTCCATATAAAATACGTAATACAAACTTCTTTGATTACTTTTACGTGAATAAAACCATATTTTACTTTTAATTGTACTAAAATACGTAAAACAAACTTCTTTAATTACTTTTACCTGAATAAATCTTATTTAATTTTTAATTGTACTATTTTTTATTTATTGTTTTGCGTGCATCGACAAAGGTACCATCTTATTAATACTTTAGTCTGCGGCACGGCAATGGTATGAGTTGTAATTTGTAATGGAATTACTTGGAATATCTTAATGACTTCAACCAAATACCCGGTAAAATATTTAACACCATACGATTATGAATTAATGTTGCATTCAGTGCCTACTTGTTCATATATGTGATTTATGTTAATTCCCGTTTCCTATTAAATCGTAATGTGTTATTAATAGTATGAATTTCCATTTCCTTAAAACTAAGTACCTACAGTATGTTATATTTTATTTATACTCGCATTGTTAAAAATTCTAAGATTGCTAAGTCAATGATTCTGGTTGGCTTGTCTAAATAAAAATTACATAATTAAACTCATTTGAATACGATAGAATCGTGTATTTTTCGAGTATAGCCACGCTAGTATAGGTAGACCTATTATTATTATAGGTGTGGTAGGTATAGACGTATAGGCAAGGTCCCTCTCATGTAATAAAGTTTGTTCTGTTGTATAATTTTATTTTAAAATTGGTCGGTCATCTGGTAAAAAAAAAGTAAGTAAGTAAATTTAGTAAATTTAAGAAAGAATTCCAGACCCTGTTAACCCAGAAAGGATTCTATGAGGTTGAGGAATTTTAAGCCAATTAAACAATCTTCCCGAAAAACCTGGTTTGACATAATGTAATAATTTATTGTACTTGACATAATTTAATTTAATAATTTAATCTATTTAATATTTTATAATTAATTTGGATTTGACCTAATATAATAGTTTATTGTAGGTACTTGATATAATTTTATTGAATGAAATCAGATTTTTATTTTTTTATTTTAATTTCAATATAAATGTAATAATTAAGTTAAGGTAACCTAGTGTAACGTATTTTAATTACTGTAATTCTATTAATGTATGTACTGGCTTCGCCCTAACATGGCTAAAAATGTAAATAAATGAATATGAATATGAAAGTTTTCCATAAGTACTAAAACAGCCGAAACCACGCACGTTAGGGTACAATTTACAAATATACGTGTAACATTGAATGTGGTTTGATAGGGACACATTTCTGGACGAAGTTGCGGTTCCCCCCGCGCTTTGTTCTGGATGCCTAGTATGAGATTCTACATCTGACCAACGTTGATAGAATTCGAACGTCAATAGACAATACACAAAAAAAAAAACAGAGTAAAATGGACCTCATGTTTCTTGATTTGAAGTATAAAATTAACTACCTCCTTTTCTGATGTATGGATGAACTTGAGTTTCAAATGAGGTGGTTAAAGTCAATTAGGCTTATAATATTAGTAGCGAATGCCCGCCACTTCGTCTGCGTGGTTTGAGGTTTATTGGTTCCCGCGGGAACTCTTTAATTTTCCGGGATAAAAAGTAGCCTATGTGCAATTCCAGACTATAATCTATCTCTGTGCCAAATTTCAGCCAGATCCGTTCAGCCGTTGGGGCGTGATTGAGTAACAAACATCCATACATCCATACATCCATACATTCATACATCCATACATCCATACATATTAGTAAGATGTTTGTTTATACAACTACAGCCAGGGCTCCAAGTGAAGAAGCTATATATTTTAATTTGACGTTATTCTGTTTCGACGTTCGAATTCTATCAACGTTAGTGAGATGTGTTTCATACTAAGCATACTTACTATTCAGAAACTTTATAATCGCGGGCCGCGTAATCTGATTTCGATTTCTTGCCGAGCTTTTTGTGAACTTTAAAAGTAAAGCGAGGTTTTGAACTCTATGCTTCCCATTTTGTATCATTTCCACATCGGACGAATATTATGAATTTGCCTGGCTTGTGACGTAATACGATGCTAAATTAATACGTATTATATTACACAAGGCGGTAATGTTGTTTTTTTTTTATGCACTACCAGTTAGCTAGTACTAAATTTCGTTTTTATCTGTTGAAAAGATCCGTCAAAGCGTAACAGACAGACACACACACACACTTTACCATCTATATCAGTTCCTCTCTCTGCATCGTATTCCTCATTGCCGAGGGTCGTGACCCCTTTTCATTAATCACATAATGGTAGGAGTTTTCTTGGGATAATAATGCAGTCAGTTAGGGAATTTCTAATTTCTGATTTTTCCTTAGTCTGGCCTGGGGGGAGGCTTCGACCATGGCTAGTTACCACGCTACCGGCAAAGACGCGCCGCCAAGCGATTTAGCGTTCCGGTACGATGCCGTGTAGAAACCGAATACGGGTATAGGTTTAATATAAATGCCATGCCCCTAACAGGTTATTCCGCTACCATCTCAGACCGCATCAAGTTTACGCCCTACCAAAAAGTGCTCAACGCGGCTGAAGAAGTTTTCACTTAAAAAAATTTGCAATCGTGGTAATATTCCGAGTAAGGCCGAGCAATTTAAAAGATTCGCTCAATGCAAGTCACTAGTCGACAGATTCGTGAATCTTTTCGGTAGCTCAGATAGTTTTCGAGTGCACGGATTTTAATTGCTTTCTAAAGTCCATTCGTCGCTCGATTCCCATGACGGTCTGTGAAATTGACTAGCACACGTAGATGCATGACATGTAGTTTTTTCGTCGGGTTTTTTGTGTGTATCGTGCACTGGGATCTGGCTGCGTGGTAGTGTTGTTTTGAAAGTTTGTGAGAGGTTACTCTTTTATACGAATCAGTTCAATCAATTGTAAAATATGAGCCGTTAATCATTTAACTCATAATATGAGCTACTACATTGGCCTGACCAGTATTAAATATCTACTAACAAGGGAAACTGTTAGTGGTCAATTCACAGGCATCATGAGCCACCATATAAATGTTTCGAAAATGCCTGAAAACGGCGTAAGATGCAAAACTCAATGTAATAATTATAAAGTACGTAAGTTACTATCATACCTACTTAATATTATAAATGCGCAAGTGTGTTTGTTTGTTGGTTTATTGGTTTGTCCTTCAATTACTCTGCAACAGAGTAACGGATCGAATTGATTTTTTGCGTGGGTGTAGATGAGGACCTGGAGAGTGACAGTTACTTTTTATCCCGGAAACTTATTCCACGCGGACGAAGTCGAGGGCATCAGCTAGTTTTGAATACATAGCTTTTGACTTTGAATTAGCTAGAAATATAGTGAAAGAAAATTTTGCTTTATACCCTAACGCTCGCACGCTAAAGCATAGTTCGCAGTGCTCGTATCTTATTTCGATACTGATCAGTCTGTTTTCAGACGTCATTTGGTTATAGATCTCTCATTCAATTACAAAGAAAGTTTGTGTGATAAAAAACCTGCTAAAAACATTTCTGATCGATCTCCTTATCTCTACTAAAAATTCACGATTCTGTGTGCGATGAAATGAGCTGCTTCTTGCAAATTCTACCCAACACTATATGCTGAGCATCTCGCTAAGCACAATAGCAGCAAAAAATCAATGCCTAGCGACTTGGGTCTTCAAAAGCGAACGCAAAGTGCTCGTGTAGTACTCCGAAAGAAATCAGCTAAAAATCAACTTCCTTCTTAAACAAGGCTCTGTGTTGGGTAAAATGAACTGCCTCTAGCTAGTTATGCCCAACACTACGCGGTCATTGTGCTTAAGACGAGAGCTTGCGAGTTGGGTCTCCGAAGGTGAATGCAAAGAGCTCGTGATCTTATTTCGATTCTCATTCACGGTACACTCATTCAAATTTAACGGGCGAAATCAATTTGGTGTGTTGTGTGCCGGCGACACCGCTACTGGTAATAAAGCTGAGGTTTTAATAACAGTGAAAGGGAATCTTAACGTTATGTACAAGGAACATCGAGCCATGCGTCTAGGAGTGGACAATGGAAACTTTTTTTATTGTGTGATATACTTGCGCTTTACGACAATCATTCTTAGTGCAAAGCAATGATGAGGTCTAGGTGGGAACGCGCTTGCCTAGAAGATGCCTATTTACTCTTGCCTTGAAGGTACCTAAGTTGTACCTATGTGGCTGGAAACACGTGCGCTGGGAGTGTTCCACACCCTAGCGGTTCGGATCAAAAACGTCAAGCTAAAACTTTACAATGCCGAATGGCGGTGGCGTAACTTATTACTGATATTTACGAGTGTTGGAGTGGGTATGAATTCTGTATTAGCTGCAGAATAAGATGTTTACGTTTTGTCTGTAAATAATAACTTAATACAAAGGGCTCTCATAGCTGTAAATAGTTTTGACGGTTCGAACCAAATTCAGCAACTTTTCTCCCTATAATTCTCTGGGACGCCAAATATAATAATATAAACTGCAATATTCCTTCAAGCACACATTGTAATTGAGGAGTCATAGGTACTTGGATTTATATAGTGTTTGAACTGCTAATAAGGCTCTAATCAGATGTTCGGTTGATTTTGATCAAATGGTCTTTAAGTTTGTCACGGGGGAACATAGTGGTATATCGCCTCCCCTACAAGGGTTGCATTTGATAGTAATATATCAGGCAGAATGGATTATGGAATATTAATTATTAAGGCCAGCACTCGCAGCGGGCATACGGAATCGCTGAACATCAATCTTGCTCCGGATTGTGTCGGCGCCTCTTTATCGGAGGTAAAAAATCGAGCAGTTATTTCACATGCTACAGACAATGCTTGCGCATCTCACTTGTTATTAAATTCGAATAAAATTAAATATAATGTGTGATTCTAGTTCCGGTTGCGCGATGGGAATGTTGCTAACTGTTCTTTATAAACGTTTATAGATGTGCCGGCACGGGAGACGTCTCAATCTAGTCATGACCGACTGAAAATACAATCAATCTATTTCTTAAACCTTCCAATAAGGGTCTTTGATACTGTAATTGTTAAATTAGTATTTTATTTTTATTTATAACTGTTAAATTACGATTTCAATGTTAAAATCGTCAATTATGCGCATGATGCAGCTATTAGCTAGGGACGCTATTTAGTATTGAAAGTTCTTTGTATGAAGAAGTGACAATAAATCACAAATTGCACTAGCGTGCTAGTATCTATCCATACTGATATTATAAATGATCTGTCGTAAAAGTGTGTCGTCTGTTCGTCTGTCTGTCTGTCTGATCGGTTCAACCAATTTTGGTGAAATTTGGTACATCTGAAATTTGGGGATAGGTTGTATCCCGGGGAAGGACATTGCCTACTTTTTATCCTGAAATGTTCATGAGTTCCCACGGGAACAAAAAACCTTTATCCACGCGAACGAAGTCGTGGGTATCATCTAGCATTATAATAATTTTATAATGTTGTCGAATAATTTAATAGTAAAACAATCAAATTTCATCTACCTATTGTTATTTAAATTAACTCGGGGACTTCCAACCTCGCCAATTTTCAAAGTTACAAACGAAAGGAAGTTGGATAGTCTGCAGATCCTTTATGAGATCTGACAAAACAAATGGAACTGCGTAATGTTGTATTGTAAATTGGCTGTTATTTACATAAACCTGTGTTGTGAGACCTTAAATCGTTCGGGCTGTCTTGAATTTGATATTAAGGCTGCTCTCGATGCAAAGATATTATTATTGATAAATTCAGTGCGTCGTAAATTGAATAATTTATGGCGGGAGCGTAAAACTTAAAAAATGTATTGAGATGCACGCGCGCTGCTTTCGGTCCAATTAGGTAAAATTACATAACTTATTTACAAAATCTATTAGTCTAGGTTGAAGTAACTGCGACTTATTAGATGCCATCAACCTACCAAGTGGGGGCTTCTGCTATCGGAAAATGGGGGTTCACGGAAGTGTACATTATGAGAAGTCTGTGCCCAGTTGACCGACATCAAAAGACAGCAAACTTTAAAACTTTATCGGTATAATAAAACTTTAAGGTAGCTAATCTAATTATCCATACTAATATTATGAATGCGAAAGAGTACGGGTTGTCTGTCTGCTACGCTTTAACGGCCCATATTTTGAACCGATTTTGATGATATCAGGTATAGGGGTCTAGATTACATCCCGGGGAAGGACATACTACAAGGCTACTTTTTATCCAAGTCACGGTCATCATCTAGTTACTACCTATTTAAATCATACCCACGTAGAATGGTGGCAAGAATGCTGGCTGCATTTCTGTGCTGAACAGCCGCATTGGTCCTGTATGCTCAAAATGAACCAAATGAGGCAATTAACCGCGATAATAGCATTTTTTTTGCACTAGGGACGTCTTGCAAATTGCAATAAGCCAGATTGCTTAAAATGAAAAGCTTACTCCAGGGTTCACATGAAAATAATAGATATAGTAACTGAACGGCCACGGAACATTTAATGGCGAAAGGGTTGGTGCAACAGGACCCAAGACTTTAACTTTCGTCAGTAAAGTTCTATCCTATTTTATAGTAACTACCAACTTGGGTATCCGCCATTTAGTGGTAATTTAAGTTTAAACGACACATTCTCACATTACAGAAACGAATAGGTGGGTACATAAGCGAAATATAATGTCCGTTGACAGTAGGGTCATTTCGGTAATTGTGTTTGTCTATGGGACCGTACATCATCATGGTTTCGTAATGATTGCGAGCGTGTAAACGGGTACACCAGAAGCATCTAAAGCGAAAGAATCGTATCGAGTGAATTTAACCCTAGAACACTATTAATACGACTGTCTGAAAAAAGCAGTATATTGTTTTCAGGGTTCATGTATGTATGTCATCATCTAGAAAATGATAAGTAGATTCCAAAAATATATAACACTATAGTTCAATATCCAGTGATTCACAAAAAATTCATTTATTGTTTTTAACTTTTTAGTTCGTTTTTCTGCAGGGCAGTCGTGTTTTTTATAATATTATTTTAATTATTGCTTATTTATTTTGTGGAGACCGCGTACCGGTATGCGCAGTGTAGGACAACCTCCAGCTCGCTGGTCTGATGACCTAAAGAAGGTGGCGGGAAGCGGGTGGATGAGGAAGGCAGAGGACCGTGTTAGTGACGCACTCCCGAAAAGGCCTATGACCAGCAGTGGATGGATGGATGACACTATTATGGGTAACTGATCTGTCCGTGTTCCGGACCGATGGACAATTAAGTCGAAAGGTAATCGGTGGGGCTAAGAGGGGTGGATAACATCGATTGGATGCTAAAAGCTGAAGAACACTTTGGCGCTTACAAGAACTTTAGCTACTTAAAAAAAGCCTATGTATTATAATTAGTCCTCTAAATATATATTTGTACTATGAGTATTTAAATAAATAAAATAAACTAAGGATTGGGTGCGCCAGCAGCACATACTTCAGCTTTTTAAAAGCTTAATATCTAACTCACCAAAAAAAGTTTTGGCTGTACACTTCATATTCATAATACTGTTTATATCATCCCTGTGTCTTAGTAGGCGGTCGATCGATTAGCTGGTCCGCCGCCAACCGCGCGGCGTGTTGATTACTGAGGTTTTTTTTATTTTAAATTTTTAATCTTTAATTTTTTGGAGGCTTCCAGGATTAGTACTGTTTTAGAGCAGCCAATTTCCAATCAGTATTTTTAAAAGTCGTCAAGCAAAACTTCAGGATTACGTATAGAAGTTTATCATAAGAGGTTAGATTTTTTTAATTATTATCCCTGTATAAAAGGCAAGCAAATCCATATCGCAGTCGATCTCTCAACAGTACACCAGTAACATCGCGTATAACAATAGTTAACATTAATGCACACGCAATCACAAGGTGAATCCATCGAGCACATGACCTTCAAGGGTGGCAAAAAAGAGACCCGAGACATTGGCACGAAGCTGCGCGCACGCAAGGGTGTGTAGGGACACCATACGTTAAGGATTTATATGGGATGATGAAGGTTTCGTCGTTCAATGTACAAAAGCAACTAAAAGAGAAAATTTCCGCTCGATTGTTTACTGAAGTGAAGAAAACGAATCTCTTTTTTTGCGTGAATACAATATCGCGATTACGGTAAAATTACAGCTACAATCTATTGGCCAAAATCCAAGTAAAACATTACAAATTCGGTTAATTATAACAATAATTGAGATTCTAGCATTAATGGGCTCAGATCAATCGGATCGATATTCGGAAAATTCTATTGTTTTCTAATTTAAAGTACATGGACCAAAACGTACCCAGGCCCGGCGCAAGAGAAAACTGTCTCATATTTTATATTTATGTTACTAAAATTATAAACGAAGTTTGAATGATTGTAAGGTTGTAGGTTTGGATGTATGTTACTTCTTCACGCCACGATGACTGAATCGTTTTGGAGATTGGCTGAATTAACACAAGAAATCATTTTATCCCGGAAAATTAAAATATTTCTGCATGAATCCAACAACCTTAATGTAGTTAAATGTAGTATGAAATAGTAACTAATAATGTAAGAATTGCAAGATTTAAGTACAGTATAGACACAGACTCAAAAATTCGATAGCAATTCAAATAAGCTCCTTAATAGACAGCAATAAAATAAAGTTGGGTATAAAATTTTGAATTAAAAAAACTCGGACAGTACGTGAAAAAATTATACAAGTAAAATATTTAATGAACATGCCAGTCAGTTTCTCAATATATTATTGAAATTAGATGATGCCCGGACTTCGTCCGCGTGGATTGATGTTTTTTAATTCCCGCGGAACTCTTCATTTTTCCCTGATATGTAGCCTATCTCTGTACCACATTTCATCAAAATCGGTTGAGTAGTTGGGCCGTAGAAGCGTAGCAGTTAGACAGATAGATAGACAGACACACTTTCGCATTTATAATATGAGTATGTATAAGTCATCGATGTTTGTCCGTGGAAAGTGCCTGCGCATGCGCACTCTAGCGATGATAGAGAAGCACCTACGCATTTACATTCAATCGACACTTTGCGCCGGTGACCTACTTGCGATTGATTCTCATCGTGTACAACGGCCCTCGGGCAAGGATGTTACTTTTATTTTAAGAAAATACATTTATATTCGTTTCAGAGTTTATATGACTAGAATGTTGACGCAGTTTGAAGGTACTATTTTATGTAATTATACGACTCTGTATAGACTTAAAAATACTAACTTCCTTACCCATTACATAGATTTTAGCTGAAAATACGTAATCGTACCATATCCATCTTAAAATAAATCACTATTTTGATTGGATGCGGCTAATTCGCCGCAACGGAAGAGCAACTAAAATCCACTATATATTTGCACTAGCAAATAGAAATGAATTGTTATCAAAATCAACAAAAGTCCTTAATTCTATTTAATCTTAAACTAAAAATTAGGTGACAATAAACACGACGCGATGTGAAGTGTCGCGGTGTAGTGAAATGTGGCACCGAGAGCTTTTTACGTTACGTCTAATTACTTATGACGTCACACGTCAACGTGGGCCGGCTCAGGCTTAAAAATAGTATGTTTTGCAACTTTGTTTTCTTTTTGTTATTTTTTAATGACGCTTGATTCAAATTCTCATTATGTTGATTTTAGATTTTTATTTTGAGTTTTTTTTACATTATCATACCCATGGTAGCGACTGCATTGACCGTATAAACGTTCGAGTTGAAAATGGTATCATCATGTTTGGCATCGCTTGCGCAACTACCATGCCATGAATAATTAAGACAACAGAATAAATTAAAAAATAATAATATAGAATAAAATAAGTAATGCATTTTTATTGACAGACTTTCAGGCGCCTTTGTATCAACTAAGGTAGTTTTCCAGTTACGTAACGTAGTTTTCAATTTTTTTTTAATTTTATCACGAGTATATAAAAAGGTAAAGTTCTTGTGAAGATCTGCGTTTCAGTGCAATTTTACGACTTCATCATCAATGACATTCAGCTTTTATGACTTACTTACAATGTCTTTTTTTTGTCTAATATACTTTTTTTTATTGAAAATAATACAATAGAACTTAAAGCTAGCTAGCCTATAATATGTCTTGAATTAATATTTACAGGCAAGAGTCAAGACCAAAAAGGCGAATTTTGGTCATCTTGAGTCAGGACTCAATACGTGCTTGTGCACTGTTTTATCTAGATTTTATTACACTAGCAATTTAAAGTTTCGTTCTCTGTACAGGGTAACTTGTAAGGGTTGTTGCACGCCCTATGTATCGCTAGACAAGGAGTTAAAAACTTACAAGCATAAGTGTGAGCTTTTAAGCGTTTGAGGATATCGTCTTTGAATAACTGAGTCAGTGAAGTAATTTCTCAGTACCCAGCTTAGGCTCACTAGTAAATGAAGTTCCTTTTTCCCTAGTAAAATATTTTTACAATCAACCTTTCAGCCAGCCTGCTTAGTCACGGCTTCCTATTTACCTGATTACCGATTAATCTTTAACCAGTTTTTATGTAAGTTCTGCAAATGGCGGTGTTATATCAGTGGGTATATTAAAGATAATTGCATGCGTGTCGTGCTAGTAATTAGTGGCATAATTAACTCTCATCCATTGTGTGGTAAACTTGCAGTTTTTGCGGCGCCACATATACCAAGTAACTATAAAGAGCATAAGTGTGTTATAATCAGTATTAAAAGATTTAACTAAGCTTTAAGTTTTTTTTAATCGACTACAAGTTAACCCTTGACTGCGATCACCCCTGATGATAAGTGATGATGCAGTCTAAGATGGTAGCGGGCTAACCTGTTAGGGGCATGGCAGTTATATTAAACCCATATCCCTATTCGTTTTCTACACGGCATCGTACCGGAACGCTAAATCCTTTGGTGGCACGTCTTTGCCGGTAGGGTTGTAACTAGCCACGGCCGAAGCCTCCCACCAGGCCAGACCAGAGAAAATTCAGAAATTATAAATTTCCAAACCCTGCCGGGGATCGAACCCGGGACCTCCGCACGTTAAGGCAACAGCGCTCAACACTGCGCCACGGCGGTCGGAGTTAGATCAACGATGATGTTTCTTTGTTATGATATGATTAATTTGGACATTAGGAATGAATCTAAATTTCCGTGTACAGATATTCATAAAAGACTTGCCCTAACCTGACTATCAACCAACTGGGGTAAGAAGCTTAAAAAATTGACAGTTATATTGTTACTTTTACGGCGTAGGCATTCATTTTAGAGGATCTTTTGGAAATTACAAACCTAAATTAGGGATGAAATTTTGTATTAGGCAAGTCCGCTACTTTTTAAGTTACATCCACGAAATTGTTTTTTGAGCTTTACGTTAAAAATCAAGATATAGTATTTTTTTGGTCTTCGGGTTAAAAATTCCAATACCAAGGCATTTTCAGAAAGTCCACCCAAAGAAATCAGCCCGGTCCAGCTAGTAAGTTTAAAATAGCAACAGTCGTAACCTACGTCGTAACTGAAATAAGAAGATTTTACGTGATATTTATGCTTGTTATTAATTCTTCATAACGTGTTTGTGCGCTTACCATTGATGTAGAATTTTAGTACCTATCTATTTCAATGGCGCTTACAGTACCTAAGCACAGTAATCAGCAGCAACTTATAGACTATTTCTTTCTTTCAACTGTCCTTCCTTTCCTTCCTTATTGGCTAAATAAGTACTTAATACAAACTTAATATGAATTTTTCAGGAAGTTAAAATTTTTTTAAAGATATACTAATTCTTTTGGTGCGTTAGGGAAAAATTATCAGAGCGAATTTTTACGATGCGCGCGCACACCGACACCTAAATTCGACACCCTGACGTTAGTTGGTCAACTTATAAGTCTTGCAGACAAAGGTCTACCAACAAAATAAAAATAAATACATTTACTGTATGATAGGTGAGAGCTGATAACTATATTCAAGATATTTATTTTTTACTATCGAAAAGTATAACTTCTTGCGTGCGTACATAAGTACACACACACTTTTTTTTAATTGCCTTATAATATTAGCCGGTAAATACAATATAATACCTACAAGCATAGTATAACTATCTTGCATAGCTAGTAAGAACAAGGTATAGCGAAAGCCGATATCAATCGGCGTGGTATCGGCGAACGAGATTCCGAATGACTTAAATAGGCCTCTGAGTGGGGTCACCATATCTTTGCGAGCTTTTGAGACTGCCTTAAAAAAGGGATAAAATGCATTTATACGAATGCTTGGAGTCGAATGTGTAACAATGAGACAACCATACTATGATGCCGTTGAACATACGTTTGAACTCTCTGAAGTCTTATTGCCGTCCTGCTGAAATATGAGAAGTAGGAAAGAGATAGGCCAATAATTGCGCATGTAATATTTCTTGCATAACTACCCTGCGTAGATATGAAATATTATGAATTATGATACTAGATGATGCCCGCGACTTCATCCGAATGGATTAAGTTTTTTCAATTCCCGCAGGAACTCCATAATTTTCCGGGATAAAAAGTAGCCTATGTCCTTCCCTGGGATACAAACTATCCCTGTACCAAATTTTATCAAGATCGGTTGAACAGGTGGGCCGTGAAAGCGTAGCAGACAGACATAAACACTATCGCATTTATAATTTTAGTATGGATATAGTGTGGAATATGTGCGTCTTCTGGCTCACCGCCGGGATATACCGCCATGGTGGCTGAAATTCAGCAAGGACGCTCTATTAAGTATATATAGGCAATCCGTGAAAATAATTAAGGCTTTCAACATAGGTCACCATGCCAGAAGCGCCGTCAATATTGGACATTGGTCCGGATTCGCTTCTGAACTAAACTAAATTAGAACCAATAGCCCATGAATGGAATATTCATAGGTATATTTGATTCAAAGTTCATACGTTGCTAGGTTTTTCCAGCTCATGGATGTCTATTATGTGAGCATCACGTAAAAATTTTATATGATGTTTATTTTTATGTCATAAAAATAATGCATTTGCATTTCTTGTGGTTTAATCATAATTTTTTTTTTTTTGCGTCGCATGATATATTGTATGCAGTAAACGTATCGTGTTTGGATTTGTATATGGCTTATGTTCATGTGTATGTTACTGTATTTTGAATTAACATTAACGATAAGTATCTAAATTTTTAAATTTCCTTTTCATGCTCAAGTCATCACGAAACGCTGTGCATATTTCATCATATAAGTTTCTAGCTAAATTTATATAGATACCTACTATTTAAATTAATCAATATGTTAGTGACCAAAAAACCATTAGTCAACGGTTGGAGACGGAATTCGAGCTAAGACCTTTTGCTAGATGTGAGCAGCTAAGAATTAGCTCAAAAAAAATCGAACTTAGCAGCAGCAGTTTTGGCTTTCATTATACAACTGCCTATAGATAACTAGAAAGTGGTGAGTATCACATTGCTACAATCTCAGTTGTCGTGAATAGTTGATTTGATGGTAATCTTCCTTCAACAGCGCATTTGAGCCATAGTCAGCCGCTAAAAGAAGTACCCTTGATTGCAATCGACACACTGTAGCTGTTGAACTACGTCGACAAGCTTCCAGAAGCGCTAATCCATAAAATCTGAATCAATCATTGTTACAATTTCAATTATTGTGATTGGCAATTTATGATGTACCTATGGATTTTGGCCGATAACCAATCAGGATGTTATCGTTATAGTGTAGAATTAACTTTAGGTACCATTATAATAATGATATATATATTTCATGATTGATGCATGCAATCAGGGAATATATCACCAAGGACGAGCCCAATGGGTATCGCGCAGAAATCCCACATAACCCGTTCTCTCCCCCAGGAGATATCACACGAATATTTCCCCCCTGGTTAACAAAAAAAAGGTACCATTATAAGGTCCCCGGTCCATGACATCGATGTCCTGGAAAATTAGTCACACAACCATGGCTACCCTGCGTCCGGATCACATAGGAAATTGTAGGCGTTTCTCGCATTACGGTAGTGTTGGGATAATGTATTGTGAACATTTGTATCTGCTATTTATTTTACAGGTGACTTGTGAAAGGCACAAGGGGGTATGCAACTATGCAGTCCCTGCAATGCAACATTATCGACTTTACCTTGTGTTTAATAAGTAGGTAGGTACTTGATATGCTCACCAATTCATGCGGCTGTTTAACCATATACCTGCGTATATAGGTTTTGAAATATCACATCTCTCTCTCTCTGTGTGTGGTGTCTGGTGTGCGCATTTTTTTCGGTAGAAAAACGTAAACCAGAATGGATTGACAGCAAAAAAATCTAAATTCGTAACTGAAGAGTAATTTTTCTGCTGCCGATTTAATAATTTTGTTTTGCTACCGCCAACCGCACGCTGGGCCACTTTTTTTTTAATGCGAGACAAAAGGTCAACGTCACTGGCAGGTCACCGAATTTGCGGTTTACTGGTTTTTGATGATTGTATCTAAAGACTGTATTTTATTGTTACTAAATAATCGTTTATTATTATAAAGGACATTGTTCCGTCCCCATACAAAGTTCGCCTAAGAACCAACAGTCATAAAACAATGATTACTGGGTTCAAATAAATACCTTTTTATACTTGAGAGCATATTAAAACAACGGACACTTGCTAAGAAATGACTTATTATCAAAAATATTTTCAATTTTGAGGTTATTTAACTTTCACAATCAATCTGCTTGAACAAATAAATACCATCTTTATCCAATTGTAATAGAGCTGTAAACAGTATGTAGATAAGAAAAGATTCGCCGTAGTTCATCAAAAACATTCCAGATGGCGTTAGAGATAACAAATTATTGTACTTTCAATAGATGGCGTTGCGAGATTACAACTACTCAGAATACTAGCGCACTTAGCACTTTAAGCTGCTTTTATCTTGTTTCTTACGATACGGATCTAGCGCTCAAGCGGTGGTATTGCATATTGTTTTAACCTGTAAGCTATTGATCTGTGTTTAATAATCGAGAGGCGGAAACGTATAGTAATCAATTTATTAAAATTAAACCCATTTATTTAAATTGTAATTAATTTGAAGTGTCCGTTGAATTCTAATATTTGAAATAAAGGTTATAAAATAAGCTAAGAATTACTGTATATTTCAAACACATGTTGATTCTTAGGCGAATTTGGTCAATGTCCTTTATATAGCCTATTCCAAATTATATTATATAATATAGTGCTTGTATAAATTTATGTAGTCTATTTTAAATTATCTTAAAGCCAAAACTTTGGCTCGGCAAAAGCGCCATTTCTGAATTTTCTGAAGGCCTCTGGCAATTTCTGAAGTTTGCTTAGGCCATCGACTTTGTACTATAACAAATATACAAGACTAAACTCGCCGGCATATTTAGCGGAACTTAAAAAAAGGTCATTAATTTAAAAAATATGGTTTTATTTTAAAATCTACTTACTACACTTCTTTTGTTATTTAAAGTTTCATGTAAAGGCTATTTGTGAAAAATGGTACATTTTTGAACTTTTCATGTAACCGGGAAAAGTGAAATTTAATATTAAAATAACAGTTAATTAAATTAGAAAAATGGTGATTAATATCGCGTATTTCCTCCACGTGCTCTTATTAAAGTTTCTACCCGTCTAGGCATACTGAGAATGATGTTATCGATGGTCTCCTGGGATAGTTCCGCCATTCCTCAACTACGGGGATTCGCAGTTCTCCCACGTTGGCAGGAGCTGGAATTCTGGACTTAACTTTTCTTTTCAGCAAGTCCCAAACGTGCTCTATTGGGTTCATATCCGGTGATCTCGCCGGCCACTCCATAACAGTGATATTCATATCATTAAGATAAGCTTGAGTTACCCGAGCGGTATGCGGCCGAGCATTATCCTGCATAAAAACAAAATCTTCACCGATATATGGGGCAAACGGTACGACATTTTCTTCTAAAACTTCTCTGATATAGCGGTCTGCAGTCAGACTCCCTCTGTCAATCACCAAGTCTGTGCGAACTCCCAAACAAATGCCCGCCCAAACCATTATTGATCCACCACCGTATGCAACTGTAGTTTCAAAATTTGACTGAATGTATCGTTCTCCTTTGCGTCTGTATATTCTTTGCCTGCCGTCAATTTGATTTAAGAGAATTCTGCACTCATCACTAAACAATACCTTACTCTATTGGTCCGCGTTCCAAAGTCGATGTTCCTGAGCAAAAGTTAACCTGTTTCTACGATGATTTACCTCGAGCCTTGGAGCCTTGGCGGGCACAAATGAACCCAAACCAGCTTCTTCGAGCCTTCTTCGTACCGTACGCTCACTTACGGTTACACCCCGCACTGCTTCTAACGGCTTGGACGGCCGTCAAACGGGGGTTCCTACGTACACGAAGCCGAATGAAACGATCATCCCTACTCGAAGTGCGTCTTTTTCTGCCTTGTCCTGCTCTTCTCACATAAGTACCGGTCTCCCTGAACCGTTGGATACTGCGATGGATCGTTGAAACTGGTCGACGAAGATCTCTGGATATCACTCTGTAGGTTTGACCATTTCTTCGCATTTCGAGTGCCCTGGCAATCTCCGTTGGGGCTAAGTCAGGCATAATTCAGTCATCAACTCCAGAAAGATGTGCGATTAAAAAAAACTAACAAAAACAGTATTTCAATGAAATTTTAAATCAAACTCAGAAGGAAGAAATACTCGAAGTTCGCTCCAGATAAGGTGTATTTGAATAAAATTAAAACAATTGCATAAAATGTGATATTCAGTTGTTTTCTTAATTTGAAAATATTTCTTTTTAAATTAAATGACGTATAAACCAGCCAGCAACCTTATATGATACTGATATCAAACCTTTTTTTATGTTCCGCTAAATATGCCGGCGAGTTTAGATATTACCTGCCCATCTGTCCACGTTGATTTAGGTTTATGAACCATCCCGTGGGAGCTTGTGAAAATCATTTCAGGCATAAAAATCTTACTAATGTCTTTTCCCGAAATCTTTGTACCGAAATTTTGTCAAATTTGGTTGAACAAATGGGCCGTGAAAGCGTACCAGACAGACAGGCAGACAGGCGGACAAACGGACTCACTTTCGTATTAATTATGCATAGATTTTTTTCAGTCAAGTCCGGTATTTTTATAAATTACAATTGATGACTGTGTAGCTACTTAATACTTGATCAAATTGTATTGGTGGCAAAGTGTCATACTTTACGTATTTTTCTACTACCTACGCACTATTTTTCTATCTCAGTAAGTAGCTGGTATACCTACATAGCATTGTGTCCAATGTACCCTTTTTTTTTATTTTTTTTTACCTGTAATTTTGAAAATCGGCAGGTAACTCTTTTTGGAATTTTGAAAAATCTAAAAGTCGGGGTTTTTAGGGGGTGTTTGTTTACTAAATTGTAAATATTTCGAAAAAAAATAGACTTCAGAAGAAATGAAAAAAGGGTCCTATGTTATTAGTTTAAAAAAATTTGAAAATCGGTCAATAATTTTGATCCCTTTAGATTTGGAATTGAAGAAAAACGGGTAAAGATGCGGATGCAGGCGAGAAGTGCATTCGAGTGAGAATTTTTAAGAAGAGATTTTTATTTTCTTAACCTTAATTTTTTTCGTAATTTTTTGTATTCATTTTCAATGCTCCGTTTCTTGCGGGGACTGCGAAATCTGTAATTTTTTTATTTATTGTCTTTATCATTATTATTACTTTGTTATAATTCTTAGAAATTTTATTTATTTTATTGTAATATTGTTTTCAATACACTTGCTCGAAAAATGCACTTACAGAGGCAGTAAACAGGACTTGTAAATTAAATTTACTGCCCTCGTGAAGTAAATTTGCAGTTAAAGTAAAAGTCCTATTTATTTCTAAATAAAAGTTTTTTTTCAACAAGGTTCATAATGATATTGACTTTGTATATAAGTAGATTCGCTAAAAATAATTATAATTAGATATAGATTAATGAAATTAAAAATTGTATTTAATATAATTAAATAATATTGTTTTAAGTTTTATAAATCAAAAAAATAAAGGCTGAATAATCCAGGCTGGGAGTTAAGGGCTAGAACCTAGAACCATGAAGCCAATAAAAAAAACGCAATTACAGCAACGCACCGTAGATACTAAATCTTAAATCTGAGCGCGCGATTTTTAAAAGGTTCATTGAGAAAATCATCAAAATCAACGAGAAAAAAATCGGAAATAAATATGGGCGTGAAATGTTGACTTAAAATAAAATGTTGGCGTATGGGTTGACTTTTATTTTCAAGTTTTCTCACAAATGTATTGAAAAATATTTTGTGATATTTTTCAATAAATTTGTAAGAAATGATGGATTTCGATGACCAGCCCTCGCCTGGCGCCATCGGGCTGACATGAGTCAACTCGTATGTAAAACCCTACTTACCGCTCTTGTATAACAATCTACTATTTCATTTCGCCGATATAGTTGATACGTTAGACCTCTTTGGTACCTATGATGTAGTATCTAAATAGGCATATTAGGCCATTATAGAATTATTTCATTGATAATATCTGTCTAGGAAATTAGAAGAAAACTTTTTTGCTAAAGGTACAAAAATAAGTAAAATACTAAACCTAGGGATTGAACTCAAAATAAAAATAATACCTACCTTGTTACCTACACACAATTAGGCGCCTTTATCACAGCTTATTGTAGGTACCTTTGATAATCCATTGCTGAGTAGTGCAACGGCGTGCATCACATATTCAATACCCACATGATTCAATTACATATTGTGTCATACGGATTTACAATGGAAGTCATTAAATTCACTGTAGGTAATTACTATAATAACAACTCCGAGTGTCGAAGTTTTAGCTATAATTTTGAAATCATATGATGTGTCATAATTGAATTAATATTATATGACTTTTATAATTTATACAACTCACACTAGTTTGGTTACTATGTATGTTTGTTTCACTATACTGAGGGCCGATTTTTCAATCCTCAGATAAACGACTGGATAACTATCGTGAGAATATTGAATAGTGAATTATCTGACTGTTTATCAAGGGATTATAATTTTTCAATTTTTCAATTGGTCTTTTCGAAGCAACTTCACACTAAATATGTGCAAGCGAGATAGACACATATATTATCATTCAATGCATAAGATTGGGAAAGGACGTTTTTTTTATCGAATGACGTTATCGCAAGAATTCATAACCTCGAATTTGCGCAATTTTCATTTCGTGTTTGGTTTTGTGTTTATTTTATTTTAGACAGGTTCCCACTTATAAGTGCTTTCTTAAAAATATGGAGCAAGTAAAGAAACGTGATAGTGCGTCAAACTTTCAAAAGTTGGAAGTAAAGTTATTAACCTAACTTGTAACGAAATACCAGTCAATATCTATACTATATAGATCCCGTTCTCGTAGTTCCCGCGGGAACCAAAAAACCTCAATCCACGCGGATAAAGTAACGGGCATCAGCTAGTTATAAAATAAAAAAAACAGACGTCGTGACCAACACAGACAAAGATGCAGCGTGGAACAAGTGTGGAAAATATCCGTTGTTATCAATAGGTACCTACAACTAAAGACCGTATATTGCGTACAAGGCGGACACGGAATGAAAATTGATAATTTTGAATGAAAGAATAATATTATAAAAACTAGGCACATAAGTCATACCTACTAGTTATACAATATAACCTTAAAATAAGAAAACGTCATAACGAACAGGCAGATAGCCCTTTATCCGGCTCTCAAAGAAGCAGATAAATATATTCGTCCGTTACAGACTATTCGACAGTTAAGTCATATGTGTCTATTGATAAATACGAATGTGCACTATCCGTCGAATATCTACTATCTAGTCGTTGATCTGAGGATTGAAAAATCGGCCTTTAATCAGAAATTAGTAAAATCTGGTTAAGTAAATAAATAAAAGCTTTTTATAAATAAGTAATCAACCATCTTAAAATAATTGAATCCGTACACAGAATTAAAATATTTTTAATTATTAATGGGAGTAAACATTTAAATAAAGCGAAAATATTAACACTAAAGCTCCAAGCAAAACAGCGACTAACTACGAAGGTGAATTCCGAATAAATATGGCCTATGAAGAAACTTGCGTTCTCGTGCACCTTCTCGTGCTCATGTCTGAAATCCTAAAAGCTTTGAACTTAAAGTGCAGTACATTATGGTTAAAATCTAAGACTTCGTGCCTTATTATATGAAAACGATTGCTACAGTTATATACTCTTCTGCTACTGACCAAAATCCGTCGTTGCAGAATATCATAAATTCAACCAATCAGCAATTGAGATTGTAACAATAATTGATGCAGATTTTACATAATTAGGCTTCTGGATATCTCAACGGCTTACGGATGCATATGTTTTGTTAAAAAAAACAATCATGAATTCCTGAACGCCACACACGAAGTCAATTTCAATTGCTATACGCACTTTACGGCCACTAATTGTTTTAAAACAAAACAATTACATTTATCGCACCATTTACGACACACTGTAGACTATAATATTATAGGTACAGACAGCAATCATCATCTCTTGCTGAAACCAGGGCTGGCAAAAGTACTATTCAATTACCAAAGTATGGTAAAAGCATTAGGTCCTTTTATATTTTAGTCCCAGTTAAAAGATCATGCATAAATATTTGCGTAGGTGAGGCTTAGGTAAACTTTATGTTTATCATACTAATATTATAAACGCGAAAGTGTGTTCGTTTGTTGGTTCGTCCTTCAATCACGCCGGAATGGAGCAATGGAACGACGTGGTTTTTGCATGGGCATAGTTGAGGACCTGGAGAGTGAAACAGGCTACTTTTTATCCCGGAGTTCCCGCGGGAATAAAAAACTTAAACCACGCGGACTAAGTCGCGAACATCAGCTAGTATAAGTATATTTTAATCTAATATTTATGATATTTTAATTCAGAACCGGTATGAGAAAATTGTTTACAATTTTCACGAACAGATTTCAGTCAGTAAATTGAGATTGTGATACTGACCACTGTTTAAATTCATCGACGAAAAATAAATCAGCAGCCCTAGCTCATAGCTGTAATGAAAAAATTAAACTAGCTAGGAATTCAAATTTGGAATTGCTTGACGACTCCAAGTGGGCATAATCACAATCAGGAAGCCGGCGTGATTGCCAGCAGTCACCGACAACCCCGCATTACATTTACGCACCACCATTAAGCGTAATCAACCTCTCATCACACACGGGAGATGGAGGAAACAATAAAATGAACACTTATTAAAATATCCCCGACAACAACCGTAAGAACGTAATACTGAATATTGTTTCGTTATTTGCTGAATTTAATTTAAATATAGAACATTAGTAAATTTTTAATTTCTATTCCATTGATATTTGCTGAATTTAATTTAAATATGGAACATGAATAAACTTTTAATTTTCGTTCCATTGATTATTATTTTCTTGATTCTCAATGCTTGATTGGTGACATTATTTCTAATTAGATATATTGTGTAGGTTGTATTTATACACAAAAATGAATAACAATAATTTTAAATGCAAAAGACCAAAAACAGTGGTAAATAAAACTGTATCAGTTTCGTATTGTAAAATAAAATTTCAAATTAATCCAAAACCACTTTAAACATCTTGAAAATTTGAATAAAGAATTTTTATCGCTGTAGCTAATTTCAGGCAGCTAAATTACGAGAAAAGTAATAATGTGAACTGAACCACAGGTTGTAAGTACATTAAAATAAATAAAACAATATTAACTTTTTTCTGAATATCAAAATTAGAATCTGTAGCGAAGGAAAGGAAACGTTTGGAAACTTCCCCTCGGGTGTATTTAGTTTCCCTACGCACGTTATTGGGGTAAGGAATGCGTGCAACCCTTCATTTACCCTGCATGACTATGAGGACGTAATCATGTCCTCCACATATGAATTGTGGAGTCAGTAAAATGAAACACGTAAAAAATCGACACCATGCTTAGGTTTGGAGTGTAGTTTACGGAGTTTGAATGCAGTTTTATGTTAATTTTGTTAGCCGAATTTTTTTAATGAGCTGCAATTTTCTAGCATGGTAAAAAATACAGGAGTCCACCTCATACACAGACAGTATAATAAAATATATATAGGCATTATAAAATAAATTTATATAACTAGATAGAGATATTATAATATAAAGTTGTCTGAACAATAACGAATATAAGAACAAGAACAGAAAATAATACTAACCTAAACCTACCAATTGTAATAATTATTATTCTAGGATTCTGATAAACACAGTATCAATAAAAAAATATAAAATAATTAATTATTACTCTACGATTCAGATAGACACGGTTTCAAAAAATCCTTTTCAGATGTGATGTGTGCGTGATTTTTTGTTTGAAATGCGACTATCGTCATACATTTTCACGTTTTCACTTTTAATAAATCCGTAGGTATCTAATATTGGACATTCTTTAAAAATGTACTTCCAACAAAATTGGGTATTCGGCAAATTAGTCAAATCAGCAATTTTTTTTCAAACGTCAAAGCGCGTCTAAGTATGAAATTTATATGAAATTCTGAAATGTGACGTCATTAAAGTTCGACGCACTTTTTTACTTTAATCGATCATTAAAAATGGTGACTTTTGGGAGATTCTCTATTTAATAATCACTAAAAAATAATTTATCTGAATAGTATTTAGAACAAAGATTTTCTCATACGATTTCCAATTACAATCTGTTCAATCAAATCCATTGTTGAACATAAAAGCGGGATATGCATAGCACCAACATTAGATCTCACAATCACTATCAATTTACACAATATAAACACGTTTAGAAATCGAAAAGGGCTCGTAAAACAAGATGACTGCCCTGATTGCTTCCTCCTCAAGCGCGTAAAAGGAACTTCAGTAATTATTGAAGAGTAAAATTTATACCGACACTAGATTATCACATGCAAAGGATAAAACGGAATTTATATTTCACAAACGAGTCCTAGCGACATGCAAACTTAATAGACCATATAAAGCTAAAACCTCTTTGGATACCATAGATAAGGAATCCGACGTATGAATGGGTGATCTTAATTTATCTGTGAAAGGTTCCGGTTAACACTCTGCGTCGATCGCTAATCGAATCATTAAAACCTACATGCAATACCTATATCGATAAAATATGTCCATTAGTTTGGTTCACGAAGTCTAGATTCTACTTTACGTTCTGTTTTTGAAGAATCGATTACGGTGGCAGCTTGCACAAATTTATTAGAAAGTCTATTTTATGTTTATCTCTAATATTATCTAAGTTCTTCAAGTTGTGGTGCATTTTGGTGGCAAGTATCTATTTAACTAGCAAGTTATTTTTATTTGCACTCGATATATTATTAGCAATTACTGCCAAAGGTACCTATATCAATAAAATATTTAGCATTGGATAAATAAGAACTGTATTCGACAATGATTAAGCGAGGCCAGCTGTTTTTGTGGGCTATTAGCTAGGTATTTTATTTATCGTTTGGCAATTGTTCATCCAAAACGACATTGTTGCTATTGACCTCATGCTTTTTAGGCATAAGCGATATACCTACTGCACTCGACACTACCGTCACAGTTAGTGTACAGTTTATTACATTTATTACGGGCCTAGTACCACTTTAATCACTTGTTAATATATAACAATGACACGCTAACATCGACCGTAACATTCCTGCGTTTGATTTGCGAGACGCAATCATTGAGCAAACGTGTAACTAACAACCTATTCACCACTACCTTCATTTCTTATCACTTAATTAATCACAGATATGCAATTCTCGGCTAGCTTCTCGTTTGGCTCTTATCCTTTCACTGCCTCGCCATAATTGATATGGAAATTCTGAACTAGTATTACGGTACCGATTCTATCTTCTTACTCTTTTAGATAAAAATAATATACTCACTGTGCGGGGGCGTCAAAGACATCGCGGAAACGGCGGACGGCGGAGGCACCGGCGGGAACAGGTCCTGGTGCGGCGGGAACATCCGCGGCGGCGGGGGCGCCTCCGCCTCGGGCTCCTCGGGCTCCTGCTTCTGCGGCGAGCGCGGGCGCGCGAGGCGCACCGCCTTGAGGCCGCCGGGCGAGCGACGCATGGACAGGTTCTCCGGCGTGTCGGACTCGCCGGAGCGGCGGCGCGGGCGCGCCTGCTTGCGCCGCGGCTGCGGGCTGTGCGGGCTGGCGGGCGGCGAGGCGCGCGGAGGCGAGCCGGGCGAGCGCTCGGGCTCGCAGTCTGCCACGTCCTGGTCGGCCAGGCCGCGCACCTGCAGCGACTCGCCCGCGCGGATCACGGTGCCCAGCTGCTCCTGCGCCACGGACACCTCGCCGCGGTACATGAAGTCCACCACGGCCTGCACCTCCCATCCCTGGAAGTCCTTGAGCACGATCACGGGGTGCTTGCACGGGTTCTCGCTGAAGATGCGGCGGAACAGCGGGCTGCACGCGCCCAGCAGCACCTTGTGCGCGCGCACGCGGCGCTCGGCGCACACCAGCGTCACGTCCACGAGCGTTTCCGCGTGCAGCAGCGCCTCGAACGAGCGCAGCAAGTGCGCCTGGTGGTTGTTCCAGCGCAGGCTGTAGTGCTCCTCGCCGCCGGCGGCCGGCTTGTCGTCCATCGCGCGTGCCGGTGCGGACGCGTGTGGCGGCGCGCCTCGCTGCGGGCGCGTGCGCGGCCCGACGCCGCCCTCCGCCCGCCCGCTGCACGCTCCAACCCTTTCGCTCAGATCGCTCTCCCGGAGCGAGAGCAGAGCATCGCTCGACAGAGTTCGGTGGCACTGCACGGCACGGCACTGGGTACGGGGTATCGCGGGTGCGGGTACGTGCGACTCGGTCGAGTCGCGGGCGCGGAGTGAGCCGGTGCCGAGAGAGCGCGCGGCCACGGAGCGGCAGCGGCGAGCACTGGCGAGCGGCGGTGGCGGCCCGCCCCCGGCCCCGCCCTGCGCACACACGCGCGCGCTCCACCCACACACCACACACACACGACACATGTGCATGCCTAGTGCCTACACATGTGACGCCTCCTACACATTATGTATTTTTTCGGATACCTACACTAACCGGAAAACTCGTGGACTGCGGTATCGGTGACAGCGCCTCGCGTAGCACTCGGACCGGTGAGTGAGATATCGGGAGCTTTCGGTCGAGCGCGAGCGAAATGAGTGCGGCACGGTTTAGGAGCGAGCTTATTTTAATGAGCGTTTCTCTCGGGAGTATCGCGTGATCGCTGATGAATATACTCAAACGGAGAGAGTGGCCGCTCGGAAAATTTTCTATATTATGATTGACTGTATATAGGTACTTATTCCTTGTATTAACCTTACTTGAAGTTGGTTGAGTAACAAACGTGATCAGAGTAGAGATATTTCAGGTCGGCCGGAGCTTTAAATAGGATTGGATTATTTAGATTGAAGTTCCTATTTACTTTGTTTATTTTTCTTTCGATAGGTAGATACAAGGTGGTCTACTTTAGGGAGTTAGGTATATCCTCTGATTAAGTTTTAATGCATTTTATGTTTGAAGCGGGCTATGTTTCTAGATTTTAGGCGCGAAATCGTAACAGAACGTATCAGTGGGTTATTCTGGCCCAGCTTTGCCAACTGGATACTAGTTGGTAACTAGCCAATGCCGAAGCCTCCTATCAGACCATACCTAGGTACTTTCAAAACTAGTCATAGCGTAGAAAAAATCATAACCAATACAATATACAATACAAAACAGCGCAATATAGCGCGAATCAAATAGTCATCTCTATGCTGAGGTACGAGTGTTTGTTTGCATAGGTCTTCATAACTACGAAATACTAATTTTAAAACGTAAGTCATTAAACAATCCTATTACCATGTAAAGGATTACTTAAATGACAAGGAAGCTTGGCAATAATTTGATCTAATGGCTCTGATAGTTCCTTAAGATGATTTGTGAAATGGTGATAATAAAAAAAACCCGGCTGAGTTTGTTGTGGGCTCTTCTCAGACCAGGGCGCGTTTGGAACCCTCGTAGCTTTAGTTTTGAGATACCGTTATTGATTATCACCATTAGATTTTATATATATATATATACTCTTTATTTGTACCACCATAAAGATAAAAAAAAACAAAAAGAATATAGAAAAAAAAAACACATGATACAAAAGGCGGCCTTATCGCTTACTAGCGATCTCTACCAGGCAACCTTAGGAATACGAAAAAATACGGAAAAAGCATTGCAGGTGGTGACATCCTATAACATACGTACATTCAAATAGCTACATACTAATACATAAACCAATAATAAACATTAATAAAACAATATTGTATAACATATTATTATATAATATATATATATATATATATATATATATATATATATATATATATATATATAAATATAATAAATAGACTAATATATATACTATAATTCAGTTTGAAAGATAATAGTTTTTTACAGCATTTTTGAAAATGTCTAGTGACTTTGACCGGCGTATGGTCAGTGGAAGTGCAGATTTTATAAATAACTGGACGTCAATAAGTGTAGTATACCTACCTAAATTTAATAAACATTATTTGAGTTTGAGTTTGAATTACAAACCGTCGAAGTCCGTTCCATACTACGCGTGAAAATATGCTGTTGCGACGCGTCTTGCGGTCAACTTCAGACGCGACTAAATGATTGTCGCGACTCGCGAGCTATAGGTACCTAATACCTACCTACAAAAATACCTTGTATCTACTTATTCCGGGGTCTGAGCTTCGATCCCGGGCGCGTCACTATCTTTTCGAAATTTGATGTCACTTGAAGGAAAACAATGTGAGTTGTTGATTAAAAGAATTAATTAATCGTTATCTACCTTAATTATGCACATGTTACCATATTTAAAGTATCTATTTACATGAATTGAAATTCTTAATTAAGTACCTAACTATTTACTTAAGGATTACGTCGGATTTGGGATTATAAAAAATTATAATACCTATTATTATTAGCGATTAAATAGGTATTTTTTTAATAATTTCCAAAATTAGTATCCTATACTTCGTCATACTTAATTTTTGATTAATGATCGTGCCATTTACCTTCATACTTTCTAAATTCTTATATAATTCTAAAATTATATAAATCTAAATTCTTATTTAATTCTTATAAAATTCTCGTGTCACAATGTTAGTTACCATACTCCTCCGAAACCGCTTGACCGATTTTTATGAAATTTTATATGCATATTCAGTAGGTCTGAGAATCGGCTACTATCTATTTTTCATACCCCTAAAACACCTTAATCCACGCGGACGGAGTCGCGGGCATCACCTAGTATTTGTATTAGGTATGTCACGTATATCTTAGTAATGGCACAGAATCACAGAATAGGTAATAGTATGGTAATAGTACAGTCCAGTTTCTTGCTGGTTCTTCTCGGTAGGAATGGCATTCCGAACCAGTGATACAACCTGTCTCTGTACCAAATTTTATCAAAATTGGTGTGACGGGCGGGCCGTGAAAGCGTAGCAGACAGACAGACACACACTTTCGCATTTATAATAATTATTATATGGTATGTATTCTTAAATCTATGGTTATCTATCTAGGTAAGTATCTACCTAAATCCTAGTTTAAACCAGGAACCAGTAATGCATAATAAGTTTCATCATCAGCCATTTTGCATCCACTGTTGGACATAGGCCTGTTTCGAGTAGCGGCAACGTGCTTAGTTACAACGTAAGTGCAACTTAATAAGTTGAGGAATATTCAAATGAGTTTTCCAAAAATTATTGGACGCATTTGAGTCTATCGAATGAATTTCTGAATCAAATATTGTAGAGTTGTACTTAATTAATTATGTATTTCGAAATCAAACGCTGTACAGTCTTTAATTAATTTAAGTTGCAAAAGTGTAAAGCCATAAAACAGGTAATAATTATGTAAGTTCCTAAAAATAAGGTAGCTTATTATTATTTAGATTACACGTATGTAAACCTAGTTACATAAGTAGGTAGGTCCTTATACCTACGTGTAGTTAGATATATATTCACCCTGAACTACCTAAATCTCGTGAAAAACTTTTTACCTAGGCAGGTAGGTATACGAGTTATTTTTTCTTACGGAGTACTTAAGCACCTACTTAAATG
Source organism: Erebia palarica (assembly GCA_964035005.1). Classification (NCBI taxonomy): domain Eukaryota; kingdom Metazoa; phylum Arthropoda; class Insecta; order Lepidoptera; family Nymphalidae; genus Erebia; species Erebia palarica. The sequence goes on from OZ035983.1 coordinate 34,621,876, forward strand.
TTAATATTAGATTTGTAGCTAAGTAGGTGTACCAAGGTATTATAATAGTCTTGGATATTAAGAATATTGTGTTTTTCTTATATATTAGGTACACTTCGTCCGCAGGAACTGTTTAATTTTCTGGGATAAAATGTAGCCTATGCGTTTAGACTAAAATCTATTTTATAAAAGCTATCCCAGCTATTTCCTAAACAACGAACACATCACCGCGAAAATTCAAACAAATATAAAAAATTGGCAGTCATAGGGACTGCTGATAGAAGTGAATACTTATAACTTAGAATTTTAGTATTAAAATTTGAAATTTCATAATGTGTAAACTAAAAAAAGATATTTTTAAAATATGTAAGTACAAAAATATAAGTTTTCGGACATTATAGATCGTGTGTTGAATAACGTAGTTTTTTTTATTCCTCCAAATATTTCAATTATTAAAATAAATTTTAACGTGTAAGCAATAAAGTTAAGTAAGTACGTCATACGCCAAATTGGAACCTTTACTATATTTTGGAACTAGACACAACTCTTGGCATTACATTGTCAATATCAAGAACGTCAATTTATTATAAACCTTAAAACTAAAGCATTAAAGTTTAATTACGAATGTAGTTTATTTATATTAAAGGCCTTTTGTCTTCGTAACAACGCGAGCATGTCGGTGACACGAATCCACAAGTTTACCCCCTACCAAAAAGTGCTCAACGCTGCTAATGAAGTTTCCACTTCAAAAATCTCCTAGCAGCCGTGGTTTCAGTAGTATCAGAATCAAATAAAAAAGTATTAAGTTAATAAGGTAGACCGGTAAGTCTTTGACGACTTGTTATAGTGGAATAAAAAAAGTGTGTGTATGCAATTCACACACGGCAGAAGTGAAACTTCAGAAAAGTTGCCTAAGAGAGAATGTGATAAATATAACTTTTATTTTATCTGATTCTCTTGCAGACTAAATTAATTAAAATTTTAATATTAATATTAATATTATAAATGCGCAAGTTTGGATGGATGCATGGATGTATGAATGTATGGATGTTTGTTACTCAATCACACCCCAACGGCTGAACGGATCTGGCTGAAATTTGGCACAGAGATAGATTATATGATAGATGGCACATAGGCTACTTTTTATCCCGAAAAATTTAAGAGTTCCCCGGGAACCAAAAAACCGCAAGCCACGCAGACAAAATCGCGGGCATTCGTACATACATATATTTGTCTCTTTTTGGTGTCGCTTTTTCGTTTCACTGAATTTTCAAATCACAACGATTCTAAAGAAGTTTCAGTTCAAACAAAGACTGTAGCCAAATAAACATGTTCAGGCGACAAAATCAAAAGTGTGGCGTTATAACCGAAAAGCCTGAAAAGCTTTGGCGATATTAAGTGAGGTCAGATGTTATCGCGCTTTAATGGTACACACGTAGGGTAATTCGGTTTGATGTATGGAACACGCACGGGACTACGTTTTATTAGGTTGTACCTACTTATAACTGCTGGTCTGGTTGGCATTTTCGACTGCGGCCGACGAGGTCCCGGGTTCGAGTCCCGGGTCGGGCCATTACAAGTATTGGGCTTTTCTGACTAGAAATTCTCAGTACTAGCCCGGAGTTAGGAAGTTGGTGGTGTTTCACCTCCGTGCCTCGGAGAGCACGTTAAGCCGTTGGTCCCGGTTATTATCACTAACATGATAATAGTAGTTAAAGCCCGCCAACCCGAATTGGAGCAGCGTGGTGGGTTTAATTTAGCTAATTAATTATTAATAATTAATAATTAATTTAATTTCAGCTCTAATTTCCTCTCTATCATGAGAGTGGAGGCCTATGTCCAGCAGTGGGATGTTAATGGGCTGTAGTGGTAGGTACTTATAACTTCGCCGCTTTGTAAAAGAACATAAACATTTATTGATAGAACTTAATGCTAGCTAGCCTAACCTTAATACTATATAAATCATGCCTGCGTGGAATGGTGGCAAGAATAAGAACTGGGTATTTGACTACTTGTGAAATAAATTACTTTTTAGTGATTTTTACTTAAGTACGCATTTTGACGTTCGAAAAAAAAGGTGCTGATTTGACTAGTTGTTAAAATACCCAATTGTATAATCTGAATTAGGTAGGTATTAGACCACGAATACACGTCTCGTAAGTTGAACTCACGCTTTAATGAATAACTCACGATATGTAAACAGTCTTGTTCTTTGCGTATTGGACGCAAATGTTAGCTACGTAAGTTACATACGCTACTTACGTAAAAACTTAGTAAGAGTAACTGCGGCTTTAAAGCGAAATATAGACGTCCTCTCTGGCGCAGTGGTGAGCTCTGTGGTCTTACAGTGGGAGGTTTCCCGTTTGATTGCCGGCATGGTCAATTTAAGAATTTATACCTAATTTCCTACCGCTAAACACCAAGCGTGAAGCGGTTTAGCGTTCCGGTACGACGTTGCGTGGATTAAGGATTTCGATTCCCGCGGGAAATCCGTAATTTTCCGGGGTAAAAGTAGCCTATGTCCTACCCCGGGACGCAACCTACCTACCTAATTTCATCAAAATCGGTCGAAAAGATGGGCCGGGAAAGGATAGCAGATAGACAGACACACTTTCGCATTTATAATATTATTAGTATGTATGGTAAGTACCTACCTACTCAGACGTAGTCATAGTTGGATGGTAAGAAGGTACTTAAACATAGTCTTAGTAACGAGAACATTTTGCTGTGCCCACTAATCACGTCGTGATTATGTAAAAATATTTTAATCACGAACACTTGCATGTCGATAATGATCGGCGATCATTAAATGGTGACAGATGAGTAACGCAACGATCATTGAGTGATTAGAATTAGTGATTGAACTTGAATATAATATGTAGGAGAGTAGGTCATGGCTTACACATTGCAAATAAATACATATCTTTGTAACTAGATACTGTTTTTTTGTTATTTGATGTAATTTTTTTGTTTTCGTCAGCCTTAACGCAGACTTACGGTCTATTTGGGCTGCAATTTACAAACGCCAACCTGTGTTTTTAGTCTAGTGCTGTGGTCTGCAAAATTTTTGTGTAATTTTAAATTTATTTTTTAAATTTTAGCCGTTGACTGCAATGTCATACCTATATATGGGCTAATACACACTATGGTTAGGAGTTGATGAAACACCCTCACATAATCCCCGGGTCGTATCCACTGCCACAATAGCCCATTAACGTCCCACTGCAGGCCACAGGCCTCCACTCTCATAGGAGAGAGAGAATTAGAGCTTAGCCCACCATGCTGCTCCAATACGGGTTGGCTGGCTTTAACGACTGTTATCATGTTAGTGATAATAACCGGGACCGGCGGCTTAACATAACTACACGGGGGTGAAACACCACCAACTTCCTTACTCCGGGCTAGTACTGAGAGTTTCTAGCCAGAAAAACCCAATACTAAATTATGGCTCGAACCGGGACTCGAACCCGGGACCTCGTCGGCCGCAGTCGAATATGCTAACCACTAGAGTCTAGTGTTTCCTTTACGACGCCTCGTTGGTCTAGTGACTGACCAACGAGGCGTCGTATAGGAAACACGTTTCGTTGTGTCTCGCTAGACTAAAGTGCGCGCAGCAACGTTTCAAGCCGTTTTGTCCTGCCCTGTCAGTAGGTAGTATGATTTCTCCTTTGGGAGAAAGCTCCTAAGTGGGGAGGGGATGGAAGCGAGCCAAATCTCACCTCTCGGTTTCTAACGTTATCGTACTGGAACGCTGAATTGCCTGGCCAGCTTCGAAAGTTGCTGTGCAACTCTAGCCACCCGCCGAAACAACTTTACAAAGATTATTGTTACCTATCTACAATACATCTTAATCCTTGTAAAGTTACTTTGTAAAGGTAAGAGAGAGATTATTAACACCTAAAAAATAACACAATGGTAAAGACTTTTACCATTGTGTTAATTTTCACATTGTTCACACTCACATAATTTTCACCTTTTTATACTAAAAATGGAACGCTCGGCTTGCGTAGGCGAGGGACAATCCTCGGCGGAGAGGTTTGTCTTTCATCAAATTAGATCTGCATTTTGATGAAAGACAAAAAAGGACTGCATAACCCGTGTACAATAGTCCGATAATAGTCTTGCGTCTGCGCTTGCGCATGCGTGCTGCGAATTCCTTATAGTAGTCCTAAAGTAGGTACGTGCGAAGCGGCTATGTATTGCAGTTTGTATTGCACTTCTCGCACTTGCATATCTATCTGTCTGTCTGTATGTCTGACGAAGTTGCAGATATCATGTAGTAAATAATAATACCATAACCTTTCCAGTGTGCTTAGCATGCGCACCACGAGATTACCTCGCGACGAGAGAGAGATGTCGTTGTCGACAAATTTTTTATTTACCCTACATGCACAAAATTCGGTATATTACTAGAAATAAATAGTAAGCATGTAAAGGTTTGTAGAGAAAAATACCACAGATAAGAAATATTATTATTATCTCTATTTTTGTCAAACCGAGACAAGGAACCGTGTCAGCGTCTGTAGACAAATAGAGATAACGGGTAGACATAATAATACTCGTGCGCATGCGAGCCATACAGGTCAGCCTGCTTCCTTTTAATACAGAATCGTCACTTACCAATCTCTATGTAAATAATTCATAGAATAAAAATGTTCCTGCTATGCTTATCCAAATACGTGCGACCGGAAGAAATGAATGTTTTGGCTTCACAACTTCAGTCTTGAGGAAAATGCACAGTGTAGCTCTCTGTAGAGGCAGCGGACATAAAATGCTCATGAGTACATTTAATTGGAACAAGGAAAATATATTACACAGACCATTATTAGTCATAATAAGAACTAGGTATAATACACAATATATATAATACATAATATAAGGAATAATAATGCTCTTCGTCATGCCATAATTGGATTTCAAACATTATTATTCAGTTCTAACTGCAGGCTACAGCTGAGATTTGTTGAATAAGAGTACCTTAGCAATCTTTTAGAGAGATTTAAAGCCATCTGCGCGGGAGATAATGTTTCAAAGCACTACCTCACATCGCAATTAATTTTTTCTATGTAGTCTCTGTGTAAAGCTACTCTGTCGCCCTTTCATGCATGTTACGTTCATATCACTGGTTGGTTGCTCACTGAAGGTTGAAAATAAAATAAAAAATTCACGTCGGCACTTGTCTGCCAACTTGTACAAGCTTGGCACTTAGATTAGTTTCGAAGTTGTTTCCAACTTTCGTGTAGGATAGGATGAATGTGGAAAAATCTTTGCCTAGCTACGTTTTGTCATACGAACTTTTTTTTAGTCTATGGGTGTTCTTTTTTTGAATATCTTGTTCATTTGAGTTGCTCTTGCTATGGATTTATAATAGGTATCATTTGACATACATATGTGTAATGTGTGTTTGCGAAATAGGTCGAAGGGATAATAATTGTCAATAATTCTTTTTAACTGGTTTTTCTTGTTCCTAGTAAAAGTTTTTTAATACATAGCAGAGAAGCAAAGTATATTTTACGTGTTTAATATTTGTTTAATTTTCAGTGGGTTTGTTTACATTTTAGGAAGTAGTATTTTCACGAAAACTCTAGATACCTATACCTGTAAAATGCATGGTGGCTTTAAAAAACTAATGAAACCTTTATTTCATTTTTAACTGAACTCAAGTTGGACATAATCTTTAACAGGATTAAAAGCTATTAAGAGTGATTAACTGAGCAAGGAGTCCGTATATCATGATTCCACCTCCGGCCTGACGCGAGGCTTGACTATGCCGTGGTCGTGTCTATGTGGGTATAGACAATATAGATCGCGGCGCGCGGTAATGAATCAGATGTGTATCGGCGACGTGTGAGAACACACGGCCGAAATACAGGCCGTTAATATCGGCTCGCGTGCAATGTTACTTGGATTTGGAACGTGGAAAAATGGACTATTCCTAATTTGAATAATTTATGTTCTTTTTTTTGTCAACAGATATTTGTATCGTCAAATCTTGTCGATATAATTTTCGAGGTAGAATATAATTTTCTCCTCCTTTTCAAAAACTTCTACTTCAACAACAAATTGGGCATATTCCGATCACGCGCGCTTAGTGTGAAAAGTATGAAATACGGACTTTTGACGTCATCACCATTTAACGCACGTTATTTAATTAGATGATGATTAGAAAAAATATTGCAGAAAATTGCCTTAAAACGAATGTTGATTTGATTTTAAGAAGAATTTTCGACTTGCAAAATTATAACCTGCTTATATGCAGTAGTATGTAAGCTTATAGAGAATCTTTTTGGAAAATACATACCTACAATTAATTATTGGGCAAGTTAAATTATAACTGATAATAAAATGATTACAATACCAAACATAACGGAAATAAGCAGTGGCGTGTCTATAGGTTCTTCACTCTATGGTTAATTCGTGCACGGCTCGCCTCGAGCACAAAATAAAAGTTAAATTCATGCTGATAAGCGCCCAAATTTTCAATGGTTTCCCTGCATTGCGAGCTTATACGAGTACTTACTTGTGATTAATATGCTTTTATTGTACACACGTTTGTTACGAACTTGAAACAAAGAAAATTTTGTTTTTGTTATTAAAGGTTAATTTAAATAACTCATTCATGAACAGCGGTTTTGAAACTATTGCTTTTATATTGTACAGTTATTATTTCAAAATTAGAATTACTCACGTGCTTCGTATTATGAACCTATTTCAATGCATTTTGACGACCTAACTCGATCCTCGGCAGAGTCAATTTGGTAATTTATAATTTCTGAATTTTCTCTGGTCTGGCCTGGTGGAAGGCTTCGGCCATGGCTAGTTACCACCCTAACGGCAAGACGTGCCGCCAAGAGATTCAGCGTTCCGGTACGATGCCGTGTATACACCAATTAGGTATGGGTTTAATATTATACTCGTAACTGCCATTCCCCTTACAGGTTAGTTAGTCCGCTACTATCTTAGACCGCATCATCACTTACCATCAGGTGAGATCACAGTGAAGGGCTAACTTGTAGTTGATATAAAAAAATGGTAAGCAATTAATGAGCTTTCTTAAAATAAGGATTCAAAATTAATTTAGAGTAATAATGAGCTATTGTTTTATTTCTACGAAAAATCGACAAAACTCATATTTTGATCACGCAAGCATCATGTTAATAATCATCTATACTAATATTATAAATGCGAAAGTTTGGATGGATGTATGGATGTATGGATATATAGATGTTTGTTACTCAATCGCGCCCCAACAGCTGAACGGATTTGGATGAAATTTGGCACGGAGATAGATTATAGCCTGGAATAACACATAGGCTAAATTAAGTTTTTGGTTCCCGCGGGAATCCACGCGGACGAAGTCGCGCGCATTAAGGTATGAAATATTTGTACTTTTTATTGGTTTTCCATAGCGTTTTTCAGTCTTTGCTGCAGAGTTAGCTAACAAATGAGTGTAGGCACCTCATAACATAAAGCTCCATTCACACAACGGGGTTCTTTTAAAACTCGTTCACACGATGCCCTCACTAAACTCGCACGTGGTTATTTGTGCGCCTCGAGCGAACTTTTCTGTTTGCCTTTTTTTCGTATTTACATTTTAAGCGCGGCGTACGTTGGATAATTAGGTAGGTACATGTGTTGTTTTTACCTGCTTGTTATAGCAAAGAGAGTACTGGGAACACGAATGGTATATTAAAGCTTCACTGAATACCCTCATAAAATTTGCGTATTAGATTTTTGGAATGATTAAACGAGTACCGCACATTATGAGCTTTTGAGTTTGTTGTTTCTTTTAGTATAACGCTTTAGTAGATAGATGGTTTAAATACTTATTATTCTTCTTAAATTGCCGAAGTAATGGATAGGTAGGTACTAGGTACCTAGTTATTTAGTTATTATACAGCGGGTGTTCATAAGCCATATAATATAATATTATGTATAATTCATACGATAACTTAGGCCTTAAACGTAATGTTCTTAGTGAAAAATCCGTTTTTTATAATGCCTATGTCAAAAATAAGTCATTTCCTACCAATCCTACTGATTAATAAATAGAGGGTCTTCTAAAAGACCTGAAATTCACATCCTCGGTTAGTTTTAAGTTTGATAACCATTCCAAACTATAGATTTTTAAAAAAATGTGCGTTGGATGACGTCACAACTGACATACCTGCATACAAACTTCCATACTATAATAATAATTATAGTAGCGCGTTTTTAAGTTAGATAAAGAGTTGCTGATTTGATTGATTTGTCATGATCCCTAATCTTGTACAAAGATACTTTTGATAAGTAGGTAAGTAAACTGTTTTGAAATTACATATACTTCATTATATAATTACACACTAATAATGTAATGGTAATAAGTTGTAATCCCAATAAGTAATGGATATGAAAAAGACGTATGTACCTACCTATAAAATAAGGCATGAGAGACATATGTACCTTTTTGTTACTGGCCCATTAAAAATTACGTGGAATTTTGAAATCCCCAATAAGTACGTGTGTGACTAAGTGTAAAATAGAAAGTTACAATGTACAGTAACGGTCATAAAGCAATAAACATGTTACCCATCGCATTGTAATGTGGAGTGATGTAAAGACAAAGAGGATTTACCTGCCTGCGGACTTACCATACACACATATTTTTTCTTGGAAAAGATAAAGGCGAAAATAATACAGGATGTAGAGGACTGTGTGAGATAATAATATTATGTAGGCATTATTTTACTGAGAACGACACAGTAAAGGTTCATAATTTTATTTAGCACATAGATTTTATTGGCGAGTATTATTTTTATATTATGTTTAGCTACTAAATATTCATACCGTTTTGATTTTGAACTAGATAATTTTGAGTCTAGACCGGCAATTTAGATTATTTACTAGCAATATAAATCAGGACGAATAATTGAAATAACAATTTTCAGGAGAGATCTTTGCAGTTTTCCTCCTTAAGAATCGATTTTCATCATATAAAAGCCCGGGGTATGAAAATTTATGAGGAGTAAAATCAAACTTTCTCCTTTACGTAATTTTTATGTGTCCATGGTAACACTTTTAGTTCATAAGGAGTAAACTCCAGTCACACACACACACGATATTTTTTCTTGCTACGTTTTTTACAAGCCAAGATAAGAAGTCCGGAATTATTGGAAATTATAATAATATTTCATAAAACTGAATTGAATAATAGTAGTTGTACTCATGAAACTACATTTTGCGCATACCGTGCTATATCAGGCCGTGTTTCATAATTTCAAAATCGAATATCGAATACATTGACCAAGATAGTATTATTTTGTTCTAAATTCAAAACCAACCATGTCATGCTTCCAAACAATAAAGCTCTACACACACTTTATGAAAACACGATTTCGGAAGTTGAGATAAGGGCACTAATGGATTGACTGACATAAATGTGACGTCACTCCACATATTTCAGGCTATCGCATGTACGTTCAACCAATTTATCTTGACCTTTAGGCTGTTGAATTGTGTAAGTGAAGAAGAGGTCTTAGTATAATGGCTGTGTTAAGGTTATCTGATAGTTTTGGGGTTACATTTTCGTATGCGTGGTCCGGCTCACGCGTTAAGGGTTAGATAAGGATCGTGCATTAGCATTTTCGGCAGTACGTGGTTATGTTTTGGCTGTCTTGAGGTCATGTGTTTGTTTCTTGCACGCAACGTTTATGGTGACCTTAATCGTCTATTACCTACGCATGTGGAAAATTAGGGAAAATTAAAAATAATTTATCGTGCGTTTTCGTTACTTTATTATGGAAGTTACATACTTAGGTGGTTATATTTTCATGATAAGTTTATTAAATAGGCCTGGCTACTGGCTAGCTACTTGCTATAATATTATGTCCTACTAGTTGATGCCCGCGATTTAGTCCGCGTGGATTGAGGTTTATTGTTTCCCTCAGGAACTCCAGGTTGTTCCAGACTATAATCTATCAATGGGCCAAATTTCATCCAGACCCATTCAGCTGATCTGGCGTGATTTAATAACAATCATCCATCTGTCCATCCATACTTTCGCATTTTTAATATTAGTACTTAAAGAATAAGACCGCTCTGATTAAAAATCCTTGCCTGCGGCCACTCTTTTTGGTAAGTGACAATGCATCAAGCGATCTTGGAAGGTTACAAAAAACTTATAATATTATTCAGGTTTAAGTACAATTTAACAAATTATTGACAATTAATTCAACAAAACTACCTCGACGCCTTATCAATTTATCTTAATTAATCTTCATCATCGATTACGAGTCACATTAGTCAGGTTAAACTGTAGTTACGCGTGCAAACTTAACCAAAGCGTGTTTACGATGGTTAAAGTTAAGTGGCACCAGTTAATAACACGCTATTAATTTTAACTTTTGTTAATAATAAATAGTAACCATAACTTTTAACGACCGCCGGCGACGACTTTTCTTGCCGACTCTTTTCAGTAGAACATTTTTCCGAACCGGTGGTAGAGTCTCAACGTTTCATAAGTGACACAAGTTATCCTATGTGAAATAAATAAGTCATTTATCATTTATTTGACCTCCCTTGCGCAGCGGTGAGTGCTGTGGTCTTACAAGTAGGAGGTACTGGGTTCAATCCCCTGCAGGGTGAGTACGGGAATTTATAATTTTCGAATATACTATGGTATGGTTGTGGTTGGTTTGGAGTGGTAAAAGTCTGCTGGCAAAGTCGTGCCGCCAAGTGATTTAGCGTTCCGGTACGATGTAAAACCGGGTTTGTAAAGCCAGCGACACTCAAACAGTCGCGTCTGAAGTTGACGCATTGCCATTGTACGTTGACATCGACTGGTTGTACGAGAGATGCGTAAATAAACACGCGCACCTCAGCTCAGACACGACTTAAAGATTGGCGCAAATTATCTTTTTTTTTTGTTATCCACTACAAGTTAGCCCTTGACTGCGATCACACCTGATGGTAAGTGATGATGTAGTCTTAGATGGTACCGGGCTAACCTGTAAGGGGCATGGCAGTGATATTAAACCCATACCACTATTCGGTTTCTACACGCCATCGTACCGGAACGCTAAATCGCTTGGCGGCACTTTTTTTGCAGGTAGGGTGGTAACTAGCCACTGCCAAAGCCTCCCACCAGGCCCGACCAAGGAAAATTCAGAAATTATAAATTCCCAAATTGACCCTGCCGGGGACCGACCCCGGGACCTCCGCACGTTAAGGCACCAGCGCTCAGCACTGCGCCACGGAGGTCGTCAACAACATCTACGTAGCCCTACCATCTTAGAAAGCACCATCACTTTCCACCAAAACCTTCCACCAGGTAAGATTACAGTCAGATTATATTTGTAGTGGAATAATAGTTATTTATGCAACAGTTGTGTAATAAGGGGTATTAAAACACGAATGTGGGTTTATCACACGACGCGAAGCGGAGTGTGATAATAGTATCATATGAGTGTTTTAATACCTAATTATCAACAGTTGCATACAAGACTTTATCTACTCCCATGCTATGAATCCTCTATAACAGATTCTGAAATAGTTAGCTTACTGCTAACTTTAAAACATCCAGTCCTAGTAACCTTATATCATCCATTATACTGAGTATAATATATGACGGAGTATCCGACACCAGAGTGTTTTTAAAAATAATGATGTCAGCATTGCTGACATCATTCTCTCCACTACTATCATCATTCTGCATAGTAACAGTACTCAAACTATAATTTCTTAAAAATAATTCTTTTATTGAACTTTTCTTAAAGTAACAGCGTAACAATAATAAGAACTCTGTACTGTTCGGCTGCTCAAGCCGTAATGAGGTGCGCGGCAACAAACACTCTTATTTATAGCAAAATCGAGAGGGGATGAATCAGATAATGAATCTTACGAAAATCATTTCAATTAATTGTTTAACTTGCGGCGCACCTATTTACATCCAATAATTAATCATTTTAACTTAACTAAATAATTATTATTTAACCATAACTAATTTTAATTTAAAACAATCAAAACAGTAACTTTTGATTTGGAAAGTCTAATTGAAATTGTTCACTATTATTTAAATCATTGCAATTATTTTAAGAGTTACACAAATTATCAAATAACTGGAGTTTAATATGTTGTTGCGCCGATACGGCCGTTCTGACCGGCGGTGCGCGCTCTGCACCAGCCGCGTGTAAAACGCTTCTCTTGATGATTCTTGAAGTTTATCTGGAACAAAGAAATATTTATCTTTTGAGATTGGTATCTGTGTACCCTTTTTATTAAATAATATGACAGTGATTTATTTTGTTTAGTTTGTATTGTAGCGTACGCTGTGGTACTATGTTGTACACTGTGGTACTTTATTTTTTTGCGTACTCTGTGGTACATTATTGTTGCGTACACTGTGGTACTTTATTGTTGTGTACACTGTGGTACTTTATTGTTGCGTACACTGTGGTACTTTATTGTTGCGTACACTGTGGTACTTTATTTTTTTGCGTACTCTGTGGTACTTTGTTGTAGTGATTTATGATGTGATGAAGTTTAAGTAATTAAAATATAAACATACGTACATTTTAATTTGCAGGTTTTTGTGTTTGTTGTTCGACAATGCTGGCTCGTGATGTAGATGGTATAGGCCCTTCGGCTGATGCTGAAAGTTCATTTTCCGCCGATACGGTTATTTGGTCTCCAGGTTGAGGAGCCCGACGGAGTTGGTCGTGAGCGACTTTTCTTGGTCGCCCTGAACCAACCACCTTTTTCACTAGATAGCGGTCATTGTCCAGAATTCTTGTTATCTCGTATGGCTCGCTGAATTTAAGATCCAGTGAAGTTTGATTTCGAGGATTATTTTTAATGAGCACATAATCACCACGTTGGAAATGATGGATTCTAGCTTTTCTCGAATTGAAACGTTGTCTGTCTTGTTCTGCATTTTGTGATATCTTTTGTTGCACGTGACTAGTGAGTGCTTCGATATCAATAGTCTGTTCATCAATATGAGTGCTTCGATATCAATAGTCTGTTCATCAATATTTACGAGACTGAGTAGCTCTGGAGGAGCACAGTGCTTGCGCTGAGTGAGTAAAGTAAGTGGAGCAACTCCTGTCACACGATGGGGCGTGCAGTTTATTGCCAGCTGCAGTTCTTCAAGCATTGTGTGCCATTCTGCCGTTTCATAGTTCTTGATCATGGTAAGAGCGTTTTTTAGCGTAGCTACGACGCGTTCTACTTGTCCATTCGCTCGGCTGACTCCTGGTGCTATAGTATGAATGTCTATTCCAACCCGGTCGCAATAGGTCTTGAATTCACCTAGGAACTCTCTTCCACCGTCTACTATGATTTGGACTGGCGTGCCGAACAGGTGAACTGTACGTTTCAGTGCAGCCAACGTACTGTGTGGATTTTTATTAGTTGCGTAATAAAATAGTACGTATTTTGTAAAAGCATCTATAGTGACAATCACATACTGTTGATCGTCAGATGTTCCCATTTTGCCCGTTATATCCATATGTATAACTTGAAAGGCTGTAGTTGGTTTCTGAATCGGATGCATTTGAGCTTGTACGGTGCCAGATGCTCCTTTGGATGTTCTGCAGACCACGCAGTTGTCAACAAATTTTCGGACATTCGTACTTATCTTATCGAACCAGTAACTGTCCATGATTTTCTGCAGAGTCTTCTCCCAACCAGGGTGTTTTAAAGCAGTGTGGAATGAATTTATCAAACTCCACTGAAAAGACCTCGGAACCACTGTGCAGAGTTTTTGTCCGAAGGCTGGGTCTTGTACAACGCGCTTGAGAACATTATTTTCTAGTACGTAGCCATTTCTTGGAATGTTATTACTCATACCATCCATTATAGCTCGTAGTGTTTCGTCGCGTCGTTGTTCGACTTTCAGCCAGTCGAGATCCCTGGTCATCATATTTACTGTGAGCTCTACCGGGTTCCTGCTAAAGTAGTCAGCATGTTGAAGCGGTTGACCCTTGCGGTATTCAACCTCAAAATTATAATTTTGTAGAAATGCCCACCAGCGATGAATTCTAGGGAGCAAGTCCTTTTTGTGTTTGGACGCTTTTAGCGCATTACAGTCCGTGATAACTGTAAACTTGCGTCCATAAAGATATTGTCGGAAGTGTTTTATTGCTCGGACCACCGCCAAGGTCTCTAATTCATAAGAGTGGTATCGGCTTTCAGTTTCAGTGGTCCTCATGCTCATGAAGGCAACTGCATGTTGTCGTCCTGCAATGACTTGTACCAGTACTGCTCCAAATCCCAGGCTACTTGCGTCTGTGTATAATTGAATTGGTGCCTCTTCTTGAAACAGTGTAAGTACTGGAGTTGATGTTAAGCACTGAATGACCTTCTCTCTTGCTTTTTCGTGACGTTCGTTCCATTCCCATTTAGCTCCTGGTTTGGTTAGCTCATATAGTGGTACCAGTATGCGTGAAAAATCTGGTATGAACTTTCTGAAGTAGCCCGCCAATCCACAGAACTGCCTGACTTGTCTGGGTGTCGTTGGTACTGGTGCTTTCACTAGAGCATCTATTTTCCGTGGGCTTGGTCGGACTTTTCCATTTGATACTACGTTGCCTAAATATTCGATTGAGCGTTTGAAGAAACTGCATTTATCAGCATTAATGGAGAAGCCAGCATCCTGTAAGGCTATGAGAATGCGTTCAATATTTGATAGTCCTTCTGTGATGTCTTCGCATTTGCATAATACGTCGTCCACATAGACTTGAGCTGCATTGCCTAGTAACGAGCTCAGAGCTCTGTTGATGCATCGCTGATAGACTGAACATGCGTTGCTCAATCCAAATGGCATAGTCATATACTCGTACAATCCATCTGGTGTGACGAAAGCCGTCTTTTCAATTGATGACTCTGCTATCGGTATTTGATGAAAACCTGCAGCCATGTCAAAGGTTGTGAAGAATTGTCCTTTGGCCAATTGGTCGATTTGGTCTGATATTAACGGCAGTGGATAGTGGTCCCGTAAAGTATTAGAGTTGAGCTCTCTGAAGTCAACGCACATACGATCATCACCATTTTTCTTCTTTACCAAGATGATGGGACTGGAGTATGGAGACTTGCTTTCACGAACAATCCCATGCTCCATCAACTCCTTCACAATTGTACGCACTTTTTCTCGTTCGATTGGACTTAACCTATATGGTCGTCGTTCTACATATTTGTCTGGATTCTTCAAGCGAATTTCTAATTCGCCGGTCTTGACCCGAGTTTTTGGGTACCCTCTGATAAATAGATGTTGGTATTTGTTTAAAAGTGTGCGTAATTTTTCGATATCTTCTTCATTTGTGAGGTCACAATCCAGCTTATCGAAAATTGGGTTTTTATTTTGAACATGATTGATATTCTGCTGACGTGTTAATCTAGTTCCGTCCGAAGTAATCATCATAGTAAGGTTCGTATTATTTATCAAGTTCATACCTACTAGGATATCTGTAGTCATCTCATAGTCTGCTACTATGTGAAACTGTAGTTCAACATTGATGTCATCGATTATTCCAACTGTAACTAGTGTAGCTATTGAAAGTACCGGAAATTGTCCGATCCCCTTTAAGTAATTAGCCGTTTGTATTCTTTTTCCTGGTAACTGAGCTGCTACTGAGTCTCGTATTAGTGAGCACTCTGCGCCACTATCAAAAATTGCCTGAAAAGGCTTCATTCCAATCTTCACCTGAATCGGAGCTAATTTTGATCCAGCAATAAAATTTACGTTTGATGTTAACGCGCGTTCGCGTTTAAAACATGTTTCAAAAGTATGCCCTGGAATTTTGCAAAATGAGCAGATTGTCGTTTTATTCTTCTGGTTGGAGGTTACTTCCTTGTTATTGGTTTCCGTTTTTGTTTTGTTTCTTTGTTCAGGCTTAGATTCAGTCATCCTGTAGTAACATTCACTAGTAGTGTGATTGCTTCTTTTACAAATATGACATGACGAAGTCGATGGAGTTGCATTCGAAAGACGTGGTCGCTTATTTGCACTTGTATTATTGGAATTTGGATGAGAACGCTTCATCGTTCTTATTGATGATGCTACGGATATCAGTTCTGGCACTGTTGCGGCTCTTGTATTCAACAGCTCGATCCTAAGTCTCTCGTCATTCACGCATCCAATCACTGCTTCAACTGCATCTTCATTTGATAGTTTGTCTTTGGTTATTCTTCTCCATAAGACCCAAGCTCGTGATAAGAACTCTGAAATATCCTTTGAAGCGTCGTAAGCATGTTCTCTAAATCGAACTATGTCTCTGGAATAGCGGTTTTCTGGCTCGAACGTCGTGATTAGATTGTTGCGTAGTTCAGCCCATGTTGCTGTGGTAATCATCCAATCGTCAACCCACATTTTCGCTCTTCCTTTCAGGAGGCTGCCAACCTTCATGCGTATATCAAAATCCTTAAGGTTGTAGGTTTCGATGGCTTTGTCGATGTGTTGACACCACTCGCGTACTCCCACATTAGTGTCGGGATCGAATGATGGTAGGTAAATATCGGTTATACGCACTTTGGTTTCCGCTGGTGTACTTAGGCGTTCCGACATTTGCTGCATTACTTGCATCATCTGCATCATTAATTGTGGTGGTATGCTGGTCATTGGCGTGTTGACCAGGGATGATTGCGATATTTCTTGCTGCGATGAAGTTCCAGTATTGCCTGTGGTATTCAGTTCCAATCGTGTTGTAGCATCAGGCTGTTGTTGAGCGGAAGTGGTATGTGATCCCACTTCTGATGACGGAGTATCCGACACCAGAGTGTTTTTAAAAATAATGATGTCAGCATTGCTGACATCATTCTCTCCACTACTATCATCATTCTGCATAGTAACAGTACTCAAACTATAATTTCTTAAAAATAATTCTTTTATTGAACTTTTCTTAAAGTAACAGCGTAACAATAATAAGAACTCTGTACTGTTCGGCTGCTCAAGCCGTAATGAGGTGCGCGGCAACAAACACTCTTATTTATAGCAAAATCGAGAGGGGATGAATCAGATAATGAATCTTACGAAAATCATTTCAATTAATTGTTTAACTTGCGGCGCACCTATTTACATCCAATAATTAATCATTTTAACTTAACTAAATAATTATTATTTAACCATAACTAATTTTAATTTAAAACAATCAAAACAGTAACTTTTGATTTGGAAAGTCTAATTGAAATTGTTCACTATTATTTAAATCATTGCAATTATTTTAAGAGTTACACAAATTATCAAATAACTGGAGTTTAATATGTTGTTGCGCCGATATATACATAAACTAAGTATTAATGAAAGAATTATTTATTGCATTAGTAATTAACATTTTGTATAGTGCAATTATTAAAATTCACTTGATGTTCTTTAATGTTGGAAGGTCCTGATCCCGATGTACTCGGCGGAATATTTATATTTACCACTTCTCTTTTTTGCTTTTTATTTTTCCGGTAGTAGTTTGTTGAAAATGTCTCTTGCAGCGTTTAAAATATCTGGCGGTGTGCTATCAAAACTTGAATCGCTCATTTTTTTATTAACAAAACAATAAAAAAACGAAGAAAATGGCGGGGAAAATCCTAATAACCTACTTTTTTTTACAGCGCGCGGGGTTCTGGTAGTAAAACGCGCGTGTATGACAATGTTCTTTTTTTGAAATTCGGATAGATGTTCTTTTTTTGTAATTCATACAGATACCACGCATCGAGCAGATGTGGCTGTCTGTTGAGTAAACCCTTTGCGCAGAGGGGATCGAAAAAAAAATAAAGGAGTGTTGTTATGAAATTCAGTACAACATTACATCACCCGTTTGGATGATGTAATGGTTATTAGGACATTGTCATTGACATGTCACAAGTTGCGGGTCTCATCTAGTTCCTACTTATAATATATATTTAGGTACATATTTGTATTTAATAGGCAATTTTGCTAGGGTAATTTTTTTTTTCATCCTTTGATGGAATTACTGAAGTTACTACACTAGCGGCACGCTATGATGGCCGGTTTGACACATTACAATAGTGATGTGGAATGTCAATTTATTCTCGAACAAAAAACAATTAAGTTTTGTTTTTGTACCTGATTAAATAGGTTTAATAAAACAAAAATGTATATGTTTATTTAATTTATTTGAACGAACTGAATATTTGAACGAAAATGAATATACATACTTTATATGCACACAAGAAACATATGAATACAAAAGATACCAAAAAAGGTGCCACAAAAGGCCATAATTAATCAGATTCGTCCATACTACTATTTTCACTGTCGTCACTGCTATCATCACATACATTAATAATTATATGTTCGTTTTCTATAATATTATCTATTTTCACATCTCTTTCATAATCTTCCCTTATTAATTTAACAGTTCTATTCACAACCTTTTCCCAGTCTCCTTTAGTCACATGTTCACAAGCTTCTTCTAATAATTTTAGCATTTTTTTTGTGGTAAATGGGGGTTCTGTATTGTGTCTTGCAGCATATCCCTTAATTTGAGCCCACACCAACTCAATCGCATTATACTCACAATGGTAAGGCGGTAACCGTATAACTCTGTGCCCATGTTCTAATGCTATTTCGTCAATGACGTATCGGATCTTGGTTGGTTTGTTTTCTTTTAAAAGACGTACTAATTCCGCTTTTAACATATTCATGTTTGCATCTACGCCATTTTTACGAAGCCATGCGACGATATCAGCTTTCTTTTGGGATTGGGCAGGTGGCTTGTCAATTTGCATCGAGTGGTATGGGGCGTTGTCCATAATTATAATAGATGGTTCAGGGAGGCTACACAACATTGAGGTAAACCATTCAGTAAACTTTTCTCCATTCATGTCTTCATGATAGTCTCCAGTGGTTTTTGACGCAAAAGCCATGAGAGAACCTTCGACAAACCCGTTGATGGTTCCGGCGTGACAAATTATAAGTCGCGATCCTTTTCCTACAGGAACTTTGGAAGTAGATGCTGCTGTGTCATCGTTCCAAGAACGGCCTACAGTATGGTTAGCATTAAGCCATGTTTCATCCAAGAACACAACATTTTGCCAATTTTTGATTTCTTTCACTTGCCGTAAAAAAGTATACCTTGCCATCGCTATATCAAATCTTTCCATCAATATTTTGCGTTTGTTACATTTTTTGTATCGAAATCCAATGGTCTTCAAAATCTTCGTTAAAGAACTTTCCCCACCGAAGAATAATCCAGCTTCCTTCAGTGAATGCACCAACTTTTTTCTTGTTGGATACTCCTTCTGTAAATAGTAGCCGTAAACATGTCTTCGGATAGCATCGGCATCAAAGCTATCGATGCCTACGACTGGTTTTGCTCGTTTTCTCTTTTTTGGTGTGTGAAGTTTATTTTCTTCTGTGCCAGTCTCGCCATATTTTTTTTTAGTTATCCGTCTAACAGTTCGTTGTCCAATATTAAGCGCATCAGCTACGCGTTCAACCACTGACGTTATAGGTAAAATTGGCCCTCCATTTTGAGCTTCACGATCGAAATAGTTACGAAGGCGTATTACGAACTCACGTGTCTGACTATTTAGAACAGTTCTCTGCGTACGTTCGGTCATATCGACGAAATCCACAACAAAGGGCTTGAACAGAGTCCAAATTAACGAGCAAGGGTCAACAGTAATGCAGTATCAATATTTGAAATCCAAAGCCAGGTCAAAACTATATCACAATCGCATTGCACTGACAGTTTATACTTTTCGAAGCAACGTCAATTCGAAACTGCTTTGTTTTGCATTGAGCATTGACGCGAGTTTGCCGGAGGTAGTAGTTGTGCTAGCCAGCGATCCTATGTGACGATCGTATTAGATTCCATTTTTAAAAATTTATTGATATTTTTTTGCGATTTCAGAGGTTTGTCCACATAGTGAAAATTGTTCATATTCACAAGTACATTCACCCCTTAAATGGTGCAAACTGATTTTTCTACACTTGTATACATTTAAGAAATCAATTTAATAAATAAATTTTGAGTCCTAAACCTAAAACTACATTCGATAAAATTTATGAATCTCTGCACATCACTATCGTCAATAAAGTAATACAATTATTTCCTTCAAAGTCGTTATCAATTAATACGGAACTTCATGAGCGGACAAACGTCAAACCGGCCATCATAGCGTGCCGCTAGTTTATTTTGCATTGAGGTATAATGTAAACCTCAATTTTGCATTGAGGTACATATATTATACTTAAGTATACTTAAGTATTGCCTATTTGTAAGAAAAAAAAACCTCACGTGTTGAGACATTTCTATACCTCTATTTAAGATGGCTTTACATTTTTTTAAACCCATGACTAACACCCTCGACGCCATGCCAACACACATTGTTCCCTCACAAAAGTTTTTGTTACCTTTCCTTACCTACAGGGGTGGCTTTACCCATTGCGAGGCTCTGGGCGGTAGATATTTGCGAGGCCCTTAAGCTTTGTAGAGTGTAGTCCATAAGGACTGAAACAGTAACCGAAATAAGGGGTTTAAACACTGTTGTTTGAAAGTGTTATAAATCAGAAACACTTATAACGAAAACAGAAACGATACTGTAACCCAATCAATCTGTAGCCGTTTATTTCTGTTAATAAGTGTTTTTATCTGTAACCCTAATACGCATGACAACGCGTTCTTCTCACTTCATTGGATTTTACACACACTGACACAACGTGGCCATGTTTTTCTTAAAATAATTGCAACCATCTGTAGCCGTTTATTTCTGTTAATAAGTGTTTTTATCTGTAACCCTAATACGCATGACAACGCGTTCTTCTCACTTCATTGGATTTTACACACACTGACACAACGTGGCCATGTTTTTCTTAAAATAATTGCAACCATCGGTGGTTTCACCTTAGGTTCAAATTTGAATACGCGTCAACAGTAAATTCGGCAACGTCGCTATTTCGGTTACACTTTAAAACACTTTCATTTCTGTTACAGATTCGTTTCTGTTACAGAAATATAAGTGTTTCAGGTTAACAGAATTAAAAACACATTCAAAAGGGTTACATATTTGATTCTGTTACATATATATTTCTGTAACTTTTATGAATCTGTTTTTCAGTCCCTGGTAGTCCACGTTTTTTTACCTTTCGCAGTTGACATCATCTCAGATCAGTATATAGAATAGATAGTGGATTGTCTATGTAGTTTGCCACTAGATTTTATTTGGATCTCACTAGCTCACTTCCTATTGATAAGTGGGACTTTTTCTACTTGGGATGTAGCGCGAAGGCGCGAGGCCCCTGCAAGAGTGAGGCCCCGGGCGGTTGCCCTTCCTTGTCACTCCCTAAGGCCGCCACTGTTACCTTCTAAAAACGCCGACGTACAACCAAAAACAATACGTGCACTTTATTGCTAATATCCTTTTAAATGCATTTATTACTTCACTAGTACAATAAAGAGCCAGGGCACAAGTGTCTACCTGTGCGTTGTAAATGTTTTTTGAATGGAAATATGTGGAGTCTTTTTTTGTTTTGTTTAATTACTGTAACGGTGAATAGTGATGCCATATTATTGTTTCTTGTACACTGAATATTCAAAATCCATACTAATCCATAAAAAAATTATAAATGCGAAAGTGTATCTGTCTGTCTGCTACACTTTCACGGTCCATCTGTTGAACTGATTTTGATGAAATTTGGTATAGGGATGGGTTGTATCCTGGAGAAGGACATAGGTTACTTTTTCCCGAAAAATTAAAGAGTTCCCGCGAGTGTAAAAAAACTTTATCCACGCGGACTAAGTCGCAGGCATTATCTAATCCGATTCAATCAAAATCCGATTTTTCATATCACACGCTATTACGAGTACCTATTCTGTGTTATTACTACGTACCTATTATAGGTGTACCTATGCTAGTAAATTCTACAAAAATACTCGAAATAAAAGCTTAGCTGTTAGTACTGGGTACATCTATTAAGTACTTACTACATACATGGAAGCAACCAACGATCTTGATATAAATAAAAATAATTCTTAGTTACATTAAAAACATCAGGAAGGCCGCTGATTTCTTTCAGTGTGGTTCTTTGTCAGTCCCCTTCGTCATCTTTAATTTAGCATACTTTTCCCACTCTTCTTCGCTCTTTAACATTCTAACTATCATATTTTTTGGGCTTATGGTGATTGCATGAAATTTTAAAACGGAATCGTTTCCACCCGGGCCGCCGTACAATATTGATCACACAAGTATTAATGAGGGTTACGGAACAGTTCGGGGTTGTGATTCATTAGGCGATACATCGTCGGCACATACAACCGGCAGCAGGCAAAGATTATACAGTAAACAGCAGATGTGTCACATTTTTTGTACTCCCCCACAACAGGAGCCAGGCCAGGAGGCAGGTAGGGGCTTACTAGCATAGTTTTAAGCAGTATTATTTAAGCAATTTTTAATATGTATTTAAGCATAGTTAAGAAACTTCCCTAGTGTGACAAATACTACAATGAAAATCAAAAATCAAATATTTTTTATTCAAGTAGACTTTTTACAAGTGCTTTTGAAAAGTCGAATGAATCTACCACTGGTTCGGAATGCCGTTCCCACCCAGAAGAACCAGCAAGAAGCTATGTGGTTAAAATGTATATATTAACAATTACATTAATGTACATTAATACAATTAAATAAATACTTACGTAACCGCAGTCCTTAGCATTTCTGGAACGAGTCAAATCCATGCTCTTTTATCTTTTATAGTATTTTTTGAAATTGACGTTTTATATGACGAGTTATAATCCTTATTTTAGGGACGTCACCCTAAAAAAAGGATTATAATTCTGAAACAAGAGCGTCAATAAGATTAAAATAATAATGCTTTCCATCCATCAGCCACTGCTGGACATAAGCCTTTTCGAGAGCGCGCCACCAAACACGGTCCTCCGCCTTCCTCATCCAACCGCTTCCCGCAACCTTCTTTAGGTCATCGGACCTGCGAGCTGGAGTCGTCCGATGTTATAAACAAATAATTAAAGCGATGGCACTAATTTGCGCATTTTCATCACAAGTGGTTGGGCAGGAACACTGCGAACTTGTTTGCTTGCGAGTTGCCTTGTGCCGCACACTCAGTGGAATTGCAACATAAGAGAACGTAGCTACTACCAACCTAGTGGCGTGCACAGGGTTTGAAGCAAGGGTAAGTCAGAATAGACTTACTACTCACTGAGTAGTAAGTCAGAATAGACTTCTGACCTATTTACTCACTGTTTTGGTAAAAATGAGCATTGACGTATTTCCACTTGGGTAAACAGTGCTTTTATGCCTCTATGAACTGCACGTCACTGTACCAACCCTACTTCTCGATCAGCGTTGTATTTACGAGTATGCCTAATGCCGGATCTGTGCTAACTTGGTCGCATACCCGAATGTAACTATTTGATAATACATCGGCGGCACGCGAGCCGGCACACGTGACTTCCACGACAAATGCAAATGAAAGCGCATATGATATTAACTAAGTATAGGATGATTCCTTAACCCTTTAAAAAATTGATGATACCCGCAACTTCGTCGTGGATTAAGATTCTTAATTTTCCGGTTTTATCCAAGGTACTAGCATTTCGGAAATTTATAATTTCTGAAAAATCTTTGGTTTGGTCTGATGAAAGGTTTCGACCGTGGTTAATTACCACCATTATGTTAAATTTTTGTAAGATTTTTGCAAAATGTTTTTATAATACATCATTATTTGTTAATAAAGAAGTTATAAAATCAAAATCAATCAATTACCACCATTAAAACATCATTGGTTACTACCCTACCGGCAAAAATGTACCACCAAATGATATTGCGTACCGGTACGATACCACATAGAAACCAATGAGAGGTATGGGTTTAATATAACTGCCATACACCTATCACGTTAGTTCGCTAACATCTTCGACTGCATTAGGGCTATCTTGTAGCGAAAAAAAACATCATCAAGCAATATCGCAATGAAGTATATAAAGTAGATTGTTAACTTTTTTTTTATCCACTACAATTTAGCCCTTGACTGCGATCTCACCTGATGGTAAGTGATGATGCAGTCTGAGATGGTAGCGGGCAACCTGTTAGGGGCATGGCAGTTATATTAAACCCATACCCCTATTCATACATTTACATCGCATAGTTCGTTTTCCACCGTTAACCGTTCTAAAATCTAGATAGTCTAACAGCGCGGAACTTTTTATAATGATTGCCAAAAAAAACACAGCCTGTATGAGCATGGCGCGAATTCGGCAAACCCGTGCCAGGCCGCGCCGGCACACCCTGTATAATTGCCCGTCTATCTTTCATGTGTGTATGATTACTAATCTATCCTTGCTAACTTTTGAGTCTCATTTACATTAAGACAGTTCTCTAGAGCTATCTAGTCTCGATAATCCGATAAATTATATATTTTTATAAAAAGTTGGCTACACTAGCGAATGCCCGAGACTTCGTCTGCGTGGTTTGAGGTTTTTTGGTTCCCGCGGGAACTCTAATTTTCCGGGATAAAAAGTAGCCTATGTGCTATTCCAGACTATATTCTATCTCTGTGCCAAATTTCAGACAGATCAGTTCAGCCGTTGGGGCGTGATTGAGTAACAAACATCCATACATCCATACATCCATCCAAACTTTTGCATTTATAATATTAGTAAGATAAGAAGTAAGATTATTGGCCAAAGTACGTGAATTATCAATTTGAGTATGAAAATTTTTTGAAAAACGCGCAAACTAGTGACTTGATGGAAGACTGCATTTTCCAAAGACGAAACATGCCCCTTTTATTAAAACTTGCTTTCCAAATTACACTCGCTATGTATGACCTGCCATAGTAAATTGCTTTTTTTTTGTATTATTTTTAATAATGAATTCAATAAAGTTTAAAAGTAAAACGATAATCTTCAATTATCGTTTTACTTTTAAACTTGCTTATAAGTTATATAGGCCAGACAGACAGGCCAGATACCTACTATCTACATGTAAATGGGGCTTAAAAATTTCACAAATAAACATTTGTGTAGTGAAACTTTGCTTTTTGTGCTCTTTTTATTGACTACGTTCAAACATTACTCACGAAATGTTAGCTACGTACCAACTTCGTGAATCGTGAACTTTTCAGTGGCGTGACAATCTTTTCTAATCACTAACTATGGTACCTACATCTAGCGTGTCTATCGGTCTGTCTGTAACCTTGTCACTGCTCAACTACTGAACCGAACTTGACGAAATTTGGTGCAGAGATAGATCTATAGAATGCAAACTTTTTACGACCTCCCTGGGGCAGTGGTGAGCGCTGAGATCTTATAACTGGGAGGTCCTGGTTCACATCCCTGGCAAAGATACATAAGGAATTCATAATTATAAGAACATATAATAATTTATAATTATAAGAATTTTAAGAATAAAAAGTAGCCGATGTCCTTTCTCGGGATGCCACCTATCTATGTAACAAGTTTCATCGAAAACGGTTGAAATGATAGGCCGTTAAAGCTGGCTGACAAACAGACAGACAGTGACAGACGGACAGCCAGACAGACAGACACACTTTCGTTTTTGAATCGAATTAGTATGGATATGGATAACTGCTATACTGGTACTAAGAAAACTTCCAACTCTATTCAAAGGAAATAAGATAAATTCACCAAATACATGCAAAGTTACAGTAAATCTATAGGTTTTTTAATAATTTAAAAAGAATTACCGGTTTCAGTTAATCACAGATTAGCGGCAATGATCTGGTCTAGATTTTGCAACAGCCTCCAGTTTTTTTGTGAAGGATTAAGATTAGAAGTCGACAAGGCGTGTCATACGCCGGCCATTATCTTTCGACAGGTTTTATTCTCTAACTTTTCAGATTCGATTTCAACGCTGATGCAGCGACAAAAAAAGGCAGGAATATTTGCCACTAAAGCCGCCGGTATAATAAAATGGGCTCATGATGCCGATGCACAGAGAGATTAGAATATTACTTACTTATTACTTTTTTGTTCTTTGCCTAAGTTGCCGGAGTAATAACTTGCGAGTATGCGGCATGCTATTTAAGAAAACATTAATTTTGGTAATAATCAGCGTCATTGTCAATTTTACACGAAACTATTCCAACGAGAGAGGAACAGAAAGAGGGAGAGTAGATACCTACTGTTTTTATAAATACAAGGTTAGATGGTGGTTCAAAAATATAATATAGTAAATTAATTAAATTATTATTATGTGGCTCATGGCATGTTTGTATTATTTTCCTTTAAAAATATATAATTTAGTCAGTATTTTTCTTGGTAAGTGCTTGATTTTTCAACAATGTTCTAAACACGATTCAACGACGAACTTGACGACGAGTTACAGCATTGAAAATAGCCCAGCTGATTTGTGATTCGGAAAATGGTCAATAAACCCATGTTCCGCAATGCGATGGCCGCGCAATTTTTGGACAAAATATAGAGAAACTATATGATCTTTCGAAAACGATTTCACGCTCGATCAGTTTGCCAAGTTGAGTTAATTTTGTGTTGTCAGACGTACGTACTATGAATACTAAGGTAAAAGAACTTGGTACCTACTAAAATATATGATTGTTATTGCTATACACTGAATAATGAGGTGTAAAGATAATATTATATGTAGTAAGCAGAGTCCGCAGCTTCGTCCGTGGATTTAGGTAAATGAAAAGCGTGGGAGAACACTTATCTTCGATTTTTTTTCTTCGATTAGATTTTTGACGACCTCCATGGCGCAGTGTGTAGCGCTGTTGTCTATACGTGCGGAGGTCCCGGGTTCGATCCCCGGCAGGGTCAATTTGGGAATTTATAATTTCTGAATTTTCCCTGGTCTGGCCCGGGTGGGAGGCTTCGGCCGTGGGCAGTGGCGTGCACAGGGTTTGAACTACTACCCCAGGGTAGGCATTAGTTAGTCAGAATACCAATTTACTGGCTGTTTTGATGAAAATTGAGTATTGACGTATATTCATTTGGGTAAACAGCGCTTTTATGCCTCTATGGACTGCACGCCACTGGCCGTGGCTAGTTAACAAAGCAAAGACGTGCTGGTTTAGCGTTCCGGTACGATGCCGTGTAGAAACCAATTAGGGGTAAGAGTTAAATATAACTGCCATGCCCCTAACAGGTCAGCCCGCTACCATCTTAGACTGCATCATCACTTACCATCAGGTGAGATCGCAGTCAAGGGCTAACTTGTAGTGGATCAAAAAAAACCTGGTGAAAAGACATAAAAATAATATCTCTTTAACAAATTTCGTCAAACATAGGAACTAATACTTTTCCTGCGATAAAAAAGGGACATGGAGTATTAAACCCTACCAGAATCAGAACGCTAAATCGCTTGGCGGCACAACTTTACTGGAGGGTTACCTAAGTAGCCGCGGCTGAAGCAACCCACCGGATCAGAGACAGATAATTTAGAAATGTCTAGCTATAATGCCCGCGAGTTAGGAAGTTGGTGCTGTTTCACCCCCGTGCCTCGGAGAGCACGTTAAGCCGTCGGTCCCGGTTATTATCACTAACATGATGATAGTCGTTAAAGCCCGCCAACCCGCATCGGAGCAGCGTGGTGGGTCTAAGCTCTAACTCCCTCTCTCTTATAAGAGTGGAGGCCTGTGCCTAGCAGTGGGATGTTAATGGGCTGTAGTGGTGGTGGTGGCCCGCGATTTTGTCCGCGTTAATTGAGGTTTTTTGGTCTCAGGGATAAAAAGTAATTTGTTATTCCAGACTATAATCTACCTATAGCCGCTCTGTCGTAATTAAGTAACAAACATCCATCCATCCAACTACTACTACAAGTTCGCCCTTGACTGCGATCTCACCTGATGGTAAGTGATGATGCAGTCTAAGATGGTAGCGGGCTAACTTGTTAGGGACATGGCAGTTATATTAAACCCCTATTCGGTTTCTACACGGCATCGTACCGGAACGCTAACGCTTGGCGGCACGTCTTTGCCGGTAGGGTGGTAACAAGCCACAGCCGAAGCCACCCACCAGGCCAGACCAGGGTAAATTCAGAAATTATAAATTCCCAAATTGACCCTGCCGGAGATCGAACCCGGGACCTCCGCACGTTAAGACAACAGCGCTGAACACTGGGCCACGGAGGTCGTCATCAACACCGTGGGACAGGCGGATGGCAATACAGAATGAGTAACGACACAGTGACGAATCGATTAGACGGAATCGATTTTTCAACATAACGGTTTCCGAGCTACCTATTTACATCTAGATTCTTGCGTGGCAATTTGTGAGCGTGATCTATGAAATTTTGTTTTGCGGCTTAAGGTACGTTTACATGGGTAGAAATTTTCGTTAATTTATATTTTTGATTTGGGATCATCAACCTTTACGCAAATCAGGCGCCAAGCTGCAGTGCAATTTAAACTCAAACTCAATTAATGTTTTTTCAATACACTTGCTCGAAAAATGCACTTACAGAGGGCTTGTAAGTTAAATTTACTGGTCGCGTGCAGTAAATATTTACTGCCCTCGTGCAGTAAATTTGCAGATTTTTTAATTATTGTAAGTCCACGTTACTTCTAAATAAAAAGTTTTCTTGCAAGAAGGTTCATAATGATATTGACTTAGTTGTAGAAAACCTAAAAAATAATGACATTTAGATGTGAATTGATGAAATTAATGCATAAAATAAAAAATTGTATTTAATATAATTAATTAAATTTTTTTTAAGTTTTATAAGTCAAAATAGTAAAGGCTGAATAGTCCAGGCTGGAAGCTAGAGCCATGAATCGAATTAAAAAAAACGAAATTACAACAACGCGCCGTAGTCTATACTAAATCTTTAATCTGTGCGCGCTATTTTTAAAAGAGTCGTTGAATTTTTCTTCTATATTATCAATAAATATTTATTTGGTAGAATGGCAGATGTGATGTGGAGTCATAAAATTGAATCAACACTTAGGTATTTTAGATCTGAGAAAAAAACCGCGCTTATAATTGCCGCCAAAAATCTCGAAATAAGTATAGGCGTGAAAAACCATTTTCTAGTGAGTACCTAGTGCCTACCCACTCGACTTTTATTTTCGAGTTTTCTCACAAATGTATTGAAAAATATTGTGTGATACACGGGCGTTAAGGTTTTTACGTACTCGTGACGATGGTCAGCCCTCGACTGGCGTCATCGGAATGACATTAGTCAACTCGTATGTAAAAACCTATTTCAATTTAGGTAGGTATACTACACTTATTGACGTCCAGTTATTTATAAAATATAATGGTGCTAATCAGTAACGTTATCTTAATACTAAAGCTACGAGGGTTCCAAACGCGCCCTGGTCTGAGAAGAGCCCAAAACAAAATCAGCCGGGTTTTTTAGTATTATCAACGTTTCACAAATCATCTTAACTAAGGAACTATCAGAGCCAATAGATCAAATCATTGCCAAGCTTCCTTGTCATTAGTAATCCTTTACATGGTAATAGGATTTATCTTCAGTTTACGTTTTACATTAACTTTGACTTACTTCACTTAGACTTATTCAGAGACATGCCTTCTGGGAGCTTATTGTAGAAGCGGACACTGTTCCCAACAAATGAATTGCTAGTTTTACTAAGCCTAGAGAATTGTGTAAGAGGATTGTCATCAGTGACGAAAGAGCCGTTCGAATTATCCGTTTGACACTTTAAATTAGCTGATATAATGTTTTCATAAACAGTGCGATAAAACCGTTCGACAGAAGCTGCCATACGTTTTTTTGTTTTTGTAATTTTTATTCTTTGTTTCTGTGTCCAAGTTATCCCAAATAAAGATTCTATTTACATAGTTATTTATTTTTAGCTGATGCCCGCGACTTTTTTCATACCCGCGGGAACTTAATTTTCCGGTATAAAAAGTGGATCAATTAATTAATTAATTCTCAACTATACCCAATGCCAAAACTCACGTCAATCCGTTGCTGCTTTGCGGCGTGATTGAAGGACAAACCAGTAAACCCACAAACAAACACACTTTCGCTCTATGATGTACACTTGCAATAAATAAATTAATGGATAATTCATTCCTCGAAGTTTTGTTTGAAACTTTTTTGTTGAATGTATTGATGTAAACTCACCTTTAAATGTTTGCTCATCGAAGCATCAATTGTCATTTCATAAGGCACGCCGACAGCAGAACATGGCCTATCGGCCGTTTTATCTTGGCCCATGTCCAGCGGTTCATCTGGTACTTATATCTGGTTTTTGTATCGAGTGCGGGAGGTGAAGGGGGTCATCGTTACTTGGCGAGGTGACACATTGTCAACGGCCGCACGATTTCGCTGACCGACGAGACGTGACGAGTTACGCGTGGTCGCCGTTTTTATTTCTGCCAATGACGGGTGTTGAGGCGTGGTAACTGCAGATTCACCGACGTCACAAACAACTCTTATTCCAATGGTGTTAAGGTCAAATTCCTTTATCCGTTGTTCTAATAGTAGTTGATTGCAACTGAAGAGTGGGAGTGATATGGTTTTTTTTGTCATCATAGCGTATAGTCGTCACACGCCCATTTGGAATCGTTAACTTGAGAATAATCGATGTTTCGTCAGCGATATTTCTAAATTGGTTGTTATTTTCAAGATTCGGTTTTTCAAGCCTATCCTTGATAGGTGTTAGTTATGCTTACTTAAACCTATGGAATGCATATCCATACCTATAGGTATACTAATATTATAAAGGCAATAGTGTGTCTTTTGGCCGTCTGTCTCTCCTTCTGTCGGTCTGTCGGTCACTATTTATAAAAATCAACCATCCGAGCTATTGAGGTGAATTTTGTAAAGCGAATAGATTTAATAGAGCCTCAAAATAGCTCGTATTTTAAAATCAGGTATTTTAAAATCTGAGGTATTTTGCGGCTAAACAGGTATTTTAAAATCAGGTTTCTTATAGACACCATCAGCAATCATCCTTCCCAAGAGAACATTCCAAGGAATCAGCAATGAAGAATACCACTCAAAGATACCCACCAATTGTTTCAAACTATTTTTATTATCTATATCAAATTAAAACGTTCGTTATTAGAGATCAAATAACGCGTAGCTCCGATTTAACAGTAACATAATTGTAGTTAGAATTCTGTAAAGTAATCCGGACGAGATATCTCGTAGATTTGATTGGGCTTTATGTATCGCCCGCCGTTCTGATTATGACGTGACGTAGCACATCTGTCTCGGCCCGTAGCACGCGCCTCGCCAAAATAAGGGTCGATGACCTTTTGTTTTATTGAAAATAAAAAGGAAAAAGTCGTGTTGTCTGGTAGCAGTTTTCGATGAACTGAGAAAAACGCTGCGAATTTTACTGGGTGTCGGAACAGTTCATGATCTCTTTCTCTCTCTTATTAAACCATTGTACTGAGCATGAGTCCCCTGAGGTTTGGCTCCACCACCCTCGGCAGGATTGGCAGATTTTACACGGCATAAAAACTCTCGGGCATGCAGGTTCAAAATGTTTTTCTTCACCGTTTGAAGCAAGTGATATTTAAACGGACATAACTTCGAAAAGTTTGAGGGGATCGAAAAATTCTGTATGAACTACTTAATTTTAAGAAATATAAAGTGGACAATGTTTTTCCCTGGGATGGAACCTATCTCAGTACAAAGTTTCATGGAAATCGGTTGAACATATGGGTCTTGAAGCTCCTGAAGCTGAGAGACAAACGGACAAATTTTCGAATTTACATAATATAATATTATGCAACATATCTCCGTACCTCATTTCGTTAAAATCGATTGAACAGATGGGCCGTGAAGCTTAGCATACAGGCAGACACACACTCGCAATTATAATATTAGAACGGATGTTAAAAGTTGTGTCATGAGAGTACCAGAAAGGATATGGAGAGCTTAATCTCCGATTCTCAAAAACACGCTAACAGAAAGTGTTGCTCAGTAACTTAACATAATACATATTACAAAAGATTTCGATTAAATCTGGCTCATTCCGATTCCCAAGACATTACGTGCAAGTAATAGTCGACTTATCGACGACATATCTCGATATATCGATAACATTCACACATAGCACACGCTCTAGCCCGTCGTGTCAATAGAGATGGGCCGGCGGGTGCTTTGTTGGCCGTATCGAATATCGATATCGATTTTTCTACGGCGGTCCTGTCACTCAAACGTTTTTGGTTTTTATACGTTCCTTGATAATATATCGCTGTGTTATAGTTACAGTTGGAATTTGGTCAATAATAATTATATTGCCATTGTAATCCTTGTTAAGGTCGTCGTCGTAGTTACCTTAATCGTTGGATGGTCTTGTATTTTTTGATTAAATGGATTACTGCATTGATAAATTTTTGATGATTTTTTAAGTTCCTAGAAACATTCATTGGTCGCAAAAAATGCTTCTTTTGACACTCTCAAAGCGCACAAAAAATTTAAATAGGTTAACTTCAGTAGTAGCGGTAGCGGTAAATAAAGAAAGAAAGAAAAACCTTTATTTTAGCACTTCTGAACTAACAAATAAACTTAAAATTAAACACTTACATGCAAAATCACTGTATTGTACAGCAGTGCAACAAACAGGTAAGCCACTCATTTTGTGTTGGGACTCCGGGCCACTCAGATACGAAACCACTATAATGGCCGCACATCTGAGGTACCAGGTGCCCCAACGCTGATTTTCAGTGGCCACCTTTTTGCAAATGTCACTGGCATAGAAAAATATAATATAAACTGTTAAAAGGCAGAATAAAAAGGTATGAAAAGAAAGTAGTAGATATTATTATACGAATACTTATTTTTATAATATACTAAAGTGATATTTTTATTACCGATTCATATTTGTGAATGTGTATAAAAGTGGTATACATTCCCTTAAAGATAGAAGTACTAGAAGTATATCAATTTATAAAATAAAATTTTCGTTGTATAATGGCATAGCATATAATAAATAAATAACTTTGTTGCATACTTCTTTTATCCATTCTACAATTATTATTACTCACAGATTATAATAATAAAAATAAATAAAAATAAAACTTGTGTAAATAACTATAAAAAATAAAATAAAAAACTTTGAAGGCTCATAAAGCGATTAAAATTTATACATAACTAACTATTGCTGTAGTTTTTGTATGTTGAGTAATTTTTTTTTAATTTCGATTTAAAAGCGCTGGTCGTCTGGAGGTTTCGTTAAGGTGGAGGAAGATCGTTCCAACATTTCAAAACAAATAGATTAATAAAAACTTATATTTAGGTACAATTATTACTTTAAGAAAATATTTTGATTGCAGTTTGCCAAACGAAAATCAAAATATATTAGCTTGGAAATAGTACTCATTTAATAATGTAAGATCCATTATTGCCATTAAAACTATACGACCATAAACTTTAGCTGTATAAAATACGTATGTGTACTGATGGGGTAGTATTTCTAAAAATCTTTAACGGTAATTTCTTGAACCTCCTGGATGTTCCAATTTGGCTGCAACATGTAATAATTACATTGATGGTATTAAGTTGTGTACAGACGTGAGATATCGGCTAGATCTTAAATGGCGGCCACGGGCCACGATGCGGCCAAGATAGTTTTAACACTCGGCTTTTAATGGAAATTTTACTAACGTCAAAAGTTATGTACCTACTTATGTATGCAATCCATACGTAAATATGCATATCAATGAAATGAATAAAAATGTATATCTGCCTGCTACGCTTCCTCGGCCCATCCTTTCATCCGATTTTGAAGAAATTTGTTGCATCACGGGGACGGACATAGGCTTTTTATTTCAGAAAATTGAGGAGTTCCCGCGAGAATCAAAACATCTTAATCCACGCGGACGAAGTCGCAGGCATCATCTAGTAATATAACAATAATAGTCAAGTTTTCAATCCTATGACGTTTTTGTTTATATTATAGTAAAAAAATAAACACTGTCCATTCAGTTCAACGACCCTACGTCAAAAGTTACGGACAATGGCGAAGAAAAGTGGGTAAATTTCAAAATACAATGTCAATAGCCGCCGGCCGGCAGACCTGCCCTACGCGCCCTTGACTTGAGATAAAAATGGGTAGGGAGCTGACCACCCCGCGCGATCGGGGGTGGGTCACTTCATTGCTTCATCCCCTCATAGTATTCCAAAGAAAAGTTACTTTCAAGTTCAAACTTTACAAACTTTTTTTCGTAGCACTCGTATACTCTACTCATTTTTGTCTGACGGATAAAAAGTCCCTGAAAAATAATGACATATGGAGCGCTCACACTAGGCGACAGGAAAAAACGTCGTTCCCCTCCGACACGGATATTTTGCGTGGATTTTTATCAGGTCTCTATAGTAAGTTTTGCATTTTACTGACAGTTAAACAGAATTTGTAATTACTTAATGTTTTATTACTTATAATTTTTGATGAAGAATTAATTTTTGAAGAAGAATGAATGATGAAGATCCGCGTGATCGGTGGTAGGTCAGTCACTTCATTGCTTCATCCCCTCATGGTATTCCTAAAGAAAAAAAAATGTTTATTGTTAATTACTTATAGTACCTACTAGCGAATGCCCTCGACTTCGTCTGCGTGGTTTGAGGATTTTTGGGTCCCGTGGGAACTCTTTGATTTTCCGGGATAAAAAGTAGCCTATGTGCTATTCCAGACTATAATCTATCTCTGTGCCAAATTTCAGCCAGATCCGTTCAGCCTTTGGGGCGTGATTGAGTACCAAACATCCATACATCCATCCAAACTTTCGCATTTATAATATTAGTAAGAGTAAGATGGTAGTGTAAGTATGTAACTAAAGCGTGGTCAATGGGACACTTGCTGTTACTGTTACTGTTATTGTGTGCGGAAAAGTGACATTCAAGTTTTTCGTAGAACTTGTAGATTCTATATTTTATTTTCTTTTTACTTAAATGATTATAGTTGAATGTGTGGTGACTGCCTAGTGATTCAGGTTTCCTTTTCTGATGGTCGGGGCTTCGATCCCCGGGCATGATCTCTAACTTATCGAAGTTATGTGCGTTTTAAGAAATTAAACATCACTTGCATTAACGGTGAAGAAAAATATCGTGAGAAAACCTGCACGCCCGAGAGTTTTAACATAATGATCTCAAAGGAGCGTGAAGTCTAACAATCCGCTCATGGATAGCTCGGTGGACTGAGGTCAAACCTTTTTCATTCTAATAAGAGACACGTGCTTAAAACAGTATTATTTTAATCTTGTTGACGCTCTGGATTCAGAATTATTACTTTTATTTTAGGGACGTCATGGTACGTTAAATATAGAACATCAATTTAAAAATAATACTGTTTTATGCTATGGTGAGCCGGCAGTGGTTAAAGTACGACTTTATGATAAATCTCACTAAGTTAGTACTTTTAAGTAAGTAAAAAAGGTAAAATTTTAAAGTGTAAGTGGCCCCAGCTGATCGTAAAGTCCCCTCCGTGGGGGCGGCCTTGAAACGACCCCACTATTGAAATGAAACCCCGTGCTGCGGGGTTACTGGGACTCTGCACTTTGATAACACCCGCCAGTTTTGTGGCGGTTCAATGAACTGATCAAAATAAAATAGTTATGAAGGTTATGTTATGAGTTATGACATAATCGTACATTTTTTTAAATTTATGTATTGCAAGATAGGCTTGCACTTAAGCCAGGATTACTATAGTATGTAGTACTCACGTTAGTTGCTTACATGAGTAACTTACGAAGTGTAAACGGTATTGTATATTGTTATGTATAATCTGAGTCACTAACGTACGCTACTTAATTACGTAAAAACTTACAAATGTAATTAAGCGACCTAATATACATAAAAATGCAATGTAAAGAGTTAAGAACGCTTGTCTAGAAGCTGCTTGATGCTTATAGGCACTCTGGTCTCTGTACTCTTACCTGGACCAGCATATATTTACGTGCCAACCATTTATAACTATGCCTTTACGTGGTAGGACACGGATCTCATAAATTAAATCTCGTGGCAACTCTTTTTCTCTCCAGTATGATTGGAGTTGTGTAGTGAAGAGAGCTGTTTGTACTTGCTTGGTTCAGGGTTCGATCCCCGGCAGGGTCAATTTGGGAATGTATAATTTCTGGATTTTCTCTGGTCTGGTCTGATAGGAGGCTTGGGCCGTGGCTAGTTACCACTCTAAGAGAAAAGCCGTGTCATCTAGCAATTTAGAGTTCCGATACGATGCCGTGGATTACTATACTAGCCTAGGTAGTGGGATGCAAACTATCCCTGTACCAAATTTCGTCAAAATTGTTCAAAAATGAGGGCCGTGAAAGCGTAGCAGGCATACTATATAAAAAAAAATATTCTTATATCAGTCTAGCTACACCTTATACCTTATGCTATTTTAACTATGTTTCATCAAACTCTTCACACTTGAGACTTTAAGTCTGTAAACAAAAACGGCGTAATTGTAGCTATCAATCGATTCCTATCCCGGGAGGCCTAAAAAACCTCTATTCATAAGCGCTCTCACAGGCTAACAAGGCATGCAGGATGGCCATGAAACTAGTGGATATCATAAGTAAGGTGGACTATTAAAGGCAGGCATTATATAGTCGCAAATTAACGTATTGTGTGGCTCAATTTGTTTTGAAATAAAAGGTTGATACCCAATAACTATATTCTGTCCAACCTGGTCCAACCATTTATTTAACTTTTGACTTAGCACGCCTTTGTAATATACGTCGTGCGTTACAAGGCTAAAAAAGAAATGATCAGTGTTGCCACGATACATCATAAGCTGTTAATAAACTTGGAAATAAATAAATAAATGTTTTTTTTAATAATAGATTGTTTTTTATCAATTAAGTTGTAAAAAACATTCTGTAGAAATCTTACAAATATAGAACATAATTATAGTGATACTGATACTGATTGGTTGTATTTGGCTTTATTTCTCCAGATTTCTTTACATTATGGTTGTTATCATGTACAACGTAGGTACACTTGCGTTGGTACCAATAAGAATTTTCAATTAGACACGACAATGTCTTACGAGATAGTTCCTAATATCTCGAGTATAATGTCTGATAAGATTTTTTTATAATGGTGATGGGTGATAAGGTGCGTAATAGAGATATGTTGCATCGCAGAAAAGAACATAATTTACTTTTTATACCGGAAAATCCGGAAAACAAATAATTGAACAAAACATCACTTGGTACAATAGATAATAAATAATTCGTTAGAAGAGAAATAACAACTTGTAATTCCATATCAATGCTGCAAGTCTATAAATGATAATAGCCTGAATTTTCCACAGTTACCTTTCTTATATACCTAAGAAAAACTACCTAAACCTACCTATAGTCCGTGCATGAGCTCCGAGGAATCGGGGTCTGAAGAAACGACGGCTGTACGCTACCCACGATCGTCGCTTCATATCCAGCTCGCTCCCAGCACTAGTTTCCAGCTTGACGCGTTTAATTTTGCGATAGCAGTATTGTTTTGTACTTTAAACAACTATAGGTTATACTTTAACATTCCGTAGGATTCCTCGGAGCTCGCGCGCGGACTATACCTACCTACCTAAGACTTCATTCAACTCATAATATCGTAGGTGGCATTAACTTTCGCTGTTTCCATAGCCCCATTCTTAATACAATCGGAGGCCAACGTCCACCATGTCCATTGATTCGGCTTTCTTTAAGAAATCACGTCGTACGCCGGAAGACGATTCGACGCGCACCACGCAAGCAGAACGATAACTGACCAACATAACCTACAAACAAAATCCAACTTTAACTCAATACCATACATCTCAAATTCCAAAAGCTCTTAATCATTTTCCAAGAAAAACTCGTTGAGGGATTTTAAACTTTAGATGCGTAATTTTAGGGTTGATGTTGCAACGTTTGGCAGTTACAAGTAAAGTATGGCATTTTCAATCCTTCATAGCTCCTTCACGGCCGAATGCAGGGGGTGTAAACGCTAAGTCACCGACAGATGATGTTCCGCCCTGATAGATGTGATTGCTAGGTGAATGGTTTTTAGAGTGTTTAAAAAGTAATATACTTTTTTAATTTGTCGATTAGTGGTTTGCGCTTGAATACTATCTCACCTGCTGGTAAAGTAAGGATTCGTATGGGACGCGCTTCTCTATCTTTCGTATGGGTCTTCGCCCATAGACGGCACGGCATGGAATTTTCATGCGACAAATAGAAATGATAATGGTAGGTACTAAACATTTTAGCACTTGCAGTATTTTTTTAAAGCCATAGCAATTTTATTGTCATATGATGCTCGCGACTTCATCCGCGTGGATTAAAATTCTTGGTATTCCTGCCGAACTCCTTTATTTTTCGGGATAAAAAGATTTCCGGGTTAGTCTATGCCCTTTCCTTGGATACAACCTACGTTTGTGGGCTGTATTCAAGGGAAGGGATCCAAATTTCTTCTAAGTCGGTTGAAAAAATAGGCCGTTAAATAGACAGACAGACACACTTTTGTATTTATAATATTAGAAGTATCAAGTTTTATTTCTATTATATCTGCCGTGCTGTCAATGGGCGCAGGCCTTAATAGCGAAACACTACGAACAGGACAGGACAAAACGTGTACGCGAAACGTTTGCGTTGTATGGGAAACACGTCCATATAGTTTATACGATGCTTCGGATGCTATATATGTGATATATTTTTTGCATGTGCAACTAAAAATGGCATTCGGAACCAATGGTAGATTCACTCGATGATTCAAAAGCACTTTTAATAAGATTATTTGAATAAAAAAATATGAGTTATGAGCGACACGCCGAATTTGTAAATGATCCATTATACAATCTTTATGACCATATTAAGAACTAAAATTAATGCCCACGACTAAGTCCGCGTCTTTTAAAACTCCTGTAAAACTCTTTAGTTTTCCGGGATAAACAATATAAGTTACTTCTTAGGCTCTAGGTAGTTTAACTAAAAATAAGTCTAACTTTAAATACCGATAGAAAAGATTACTTTGATCCGTTGCTCCGTTGCATCGTTGAACCAACAAACATACGTGAGATTGCAGCCAAAGGCTGACATTTTTGTTAGACAAAACTATACGTAAAAAAATACCAATATATAGCAACGCAGTCTGTCTATATGTCTTTCTGATGACTTTTTATTGCTCAATAATTAAACTAATTTTGACGAAATTTAGCACAGATATTTATTAAGAGGTACTTTTATTCCAGCACACTAAAAGACTAATAATTAAAAAAACAATGCAGATGAAGGCGCAGATATATTATATCTACACGACTTTCACGCGTTGAAATCTTTCGTATGTGTGACATGTGTGTAGCATATACATACGCTCTACGAATAGGGGCGTTAGAGATTTCATTCCGCCAATGATGAACAATGCTAAATTACAATATTATTTACTCTATTCTGCAACACATACACTACATCTTACTTAATATTATAAATGCGAAAGTTTGGATGGATGTATGGATGTTTGTTACTCAATCACTCATGAAATTTGGCACAAAGATAGATTATAGTCTGGAATAGCACATAGGCTACTTTTAATCCCGGAAAATTAAGGAGTTCCCGCGGGAACCAAAAAACCTCGATCTACGCAGACGAAGTCGCAGGCATTAGCTAGTTATATAATATATTCACTTACAAGGAAAAATTTGCTTATAAGTGAATGTATTATGGAAAAATAAGTTTTGTTTTTGTATAAGTGACTTATCTTCTCGACCTTGATAGAAAAATTTCGTCCGAATGGCCGAGTTACCCCTATCAATTTTATCTATTTTTACGCATTGATAACATCAATAGTTTAAAAAAATGCTCGTTGGGAAACCAGCCTAATGACAGCCTCCAAGGACACCTAGACCCGGTATAATAATGGAATGATGAGTTACATAAAGATTTGGATAATGTTGCTTTTGAGTGTCTTCTATGTCAAGTCTGCGAATGTAATGCCCATTCAGAGTTAAATAGTTTTGGCTAAGAAAAGATTTTCATTAATTCTATACTAGCGAAGCCGAGGATGGAAAGCTTTTTAGCTAGCCAAGACTGCCCTTGCGCACTTGTTTTCTGTATTTTGTTAATATTTTAGCTGTATTTTTTGTGTGGCAATAAATCAGTAAATATTATCGTCTAAACGTTACAATAAAATTAACTAATCATTTCTGATTAGCACACACCATTTTAATTAGGTATAATATACATAAGTGGGATTAAAATTATAAAAACGTACTTTCTAATAAATGAGGTATGCTATTATGTACAAATTAGTCACATAAAGCAAACATAAATAAAATACTTATTGCAAAGTAGTTATTACTAGCTGATGCCCGCGACTTCGTCCGCGTGGATTGTGGTTTTTCGGTTCCCGCAGGAACTCTTTAATTTTCCGGGATAAAAAGTAGCCTATGTGTTATTCTAGACCATAATCTATCTCTGTGCTAAAATTCAATCAGATCCGTTCAGACGTTCTGGTGTGATTGATCTATCCATTCAAGCTTTCGCATTTATAATATTTACAATTATAATATTAGCATACAAGTATAGATTATGTAAGAGACAATGTCTAATCATTACCACGTAGGTCGTTACGTTTTTTTCGTTTTTATATTGTTGAAGTGTTCCATATTGATGCCATCATTATAAAATAGACTTAACCTTAATTAAACCTTTACGGTAAAAAATTTAATCTAAAGTTTCCTTCAATTCAGTGCAGACGAACCCCTTCTTGGACGTCTCGCAGATCCCAATCCGCAGTAATAGTGATTTCCGAGTGCCGACAGATAAAACCTCCGGAAAGTTCATCTCATATCCATTATGCATTCGCGCATCCGAAATGCACCGAATAAATCAAATCGGGACACCGATCCCGTTCCTTCGTCCTTCGATTTTCACCCATTGTTGTGTTTGTGAGCCATGTATGCAAATCAGTTTTCCGCACACAAACACACTACTTCTCACTCACACGCCTCAATAACGACAGAGAGAGACAAAAGCGAAATCCACGGTGTTAATTTACGTACAGTTGGCAATTATAATTTTCGTATTCTATTTCGTCCTTGTCTGGCGACGGTATTTTTTCCCGCCGTCTCTTTTTTATGGGCAGGGGGGTTAAAGATAAAGGCGGTGAAGACGCGCAAGATATGTAGAATTTTTTAATAAAACCAAGCTTCTGTGTGCGGCTAAGTGATATGGCTTGTTCTTTTTAATTTCGTTTTGCGAATGCTCCGCAGTCGGCGGATCATCTATCATGGATGTTTCTTTTATTTTTGCTCGTCGCGAACGGTTATGAAGATTTCGCATGGGATATGAATATTGATTGTTTTGCGACTAATGAAAGCTTGATTGGTGTTCGCTTGATGTGTAGCGAACTCGACGGGGATTCCTGTTTGTGTTTTTTTCTATTTATTGTTGCATTGGTATATTGGTCTCTGCGACTTATTCAATCGCACGGTTGATTAGTTTTGTATCTGTGCTGATGAAATGAAATACAGTACAAACAATACAATAAATTATTTGAATAGCAAAGTAGATAGCTATTACGATTATTAACGCTTGCAGTGTGTAATTTTGCAACATTATATATATATTCGGTAGGTAGTAGTCTACGCTTATTTTATGACACTTTCTAATTTGTTATTGATTTTATAATTTTATTACAGTGCTTAAGAGGGAAGTTTCTAAATTACTTATCAAAAATTGCGGAACCGGCAATTTTTTAATTTTTGATATGTATTTAAGTAAGTTTAGAATTTTCAATGATTGAATTTTTTAAATGTTGTTGATGTTAAAAGCCGATACTACATTTTACTAATGATTCAGCTTTGAACCAGTAATTTTGGAACTTCTAGATGGGCCTGAAAACTTGTTTAAATGCAGAAGCCTAAGTTTAGCCTGTGGTTTAGCTTTGAATTAAGCGCTCTAGGCATTCCTGAGAAGTATCAAGATAAATCGCGATTTTGGTTTTGGACAGCTACAAAACATTTGACTTTGTATAGTTCGCGCGCAAATTGAATGCAGAGAAAATGTATGGTATGGTATGTAATTCGCGCGCGAACTGTACATATTATAGATTTAAATTGATCGCACACAAAGAGCAGCAGTGGCCAAGTGGCATGAATTTAAATAAATAAACTCTTAA
This sequence comes from Erebia palarica, assembly GCA_964035005.1. Lineage (NCBI taxonomy): Eukaryota > Metazoa > Arthropoda > Insecta > Lepidoptera > Nymphalidae > Erebia > Erebia palarica. Next base: position 34,663,864 of record OZ035983.1, read on the forward strand.
TAAACATCTTTTAATATTGAATCCAGAATTCCAGCAGTAAAGAAAATACCAAATCGTCAAAATTAAGAACTTAGCTGTGGAGGTTTAGCGTAGATTTATTTAGTCACTAGATGATGCCCGCGACTTCGTCTGCGAGAATTAAGATTTTGAGGATTTGCGAGGATTAAGTATGGAATATGTAGTACACTTATTCCAATTATCATTATGAAATGATAAACTGAATAAACGTCTTACTCTAGGTATATAGGAAAACGATTTAATTTTCTTTATAAAGTAAGAAAGGATTTTCACAAATTCCTCGGAGTCTGATTTTGATACGAATAATAAATAATAATAAGTACAGTATTGCACCTATGTACTAAATACGGACCGCAACTCGTGTAGTTACAGGGTGCTACAGGAGACGCGTAACGCAAAACAATGGCGCGGCGACGTTTGACCTCGCGGCCGCCTCCCCGCGTCTTGCCTCCCGGTAGCGCCGCGTGCAATTAATATGCCGAGGCCGCGTGTAGCGCGACCGACCACCACGCATCGTTGTGTACTAAACAAGGCCTTTAAGTCGTGTAGTAGACAGCATACAGGGTGCGACAGGAGACGCGTAACGCAAAACAATGGCGCGGCGACGTTTGACCTCGCGGCCGCCTCCCCGCGTCTTGCCTCCCGGTAGCGCCGCGTGCAATTAATATGCCGAGGCCGCGTGTAGCGCGACCGACCACCACGCATCGTTGTGTACTAAACAAGGCCTTTAAGTCGTGTAGTAGACAGCATACAGGGTGCGACAGGAGACGCGTAACGCAAAACAATGGCGCGGCGACGTTTGACCTCGCGGCCGCCTCCCCGCGTCTTGCCTCCCGGTAGCGTCGCGTGCAATTAATATGCCGAGGCCGCGTGTAGCGCGACCGACCACCACGCATCGTTGTGTACTAAACAAGGCCTTTAAGTCGTGTAGTAAACAGCATACAGGGTGTTACAGGAGACGCGTAACGCAAAACTATGGCGCGGCGATGTTTGACCTCGCGGCCGCCTCCCCGCGTCTTGCCTCCCGGTGCGCCGCGTGCAATTAATATGCCGAGGCCGCGTGTAGCGCAACCGACCACCACGCATTGTTGTGTACTAAACACGGCCTCCAACTCGTGTGGTATACAGTATACGGGGTGCTACAGGAGACGCGTAACGCAAAACAATGGCGCGGCGACGTTTGACCTCGCGGCCGCCTCCCCACGTCTTGCCTCCGGGTAGCGCCGCGTGCAATTAATATGCCGAGGCCGCGTGTGTTGCCGACCACCATGCATCGTTGTGTACTAAACACGGCCTTTAACTTGTGTAGTACACGGTATACAGGGTGCTAAAGGAAATGGGTAAATAAATATCATACTAATTTTATAAATGTGAAAATGTGTTTGTTTGTTGGTTTGTTGGTTTGTTCTTTAATACAAATAATCCACGTGGTTTTTTGGATGGGTATAGTTGAGAATGACATAGGCTACTTTTTATCCTGGCAAATTGAGGAGGTCCCGTGGGAATTAAAAAAAACTTATGCGAAGTGGAAGAAGTCGGGCATCAGCTTGTAAAAAAAATATGTGTGAAAAAACCTTTTATTTTTCCATTTAACTTTTAGTCGGTACTGGTAATTTCGGTACTCTTGGTCATGAGCTTATATTTGTTGAAATTTATTTCCAGTCCTGCCTTTCTACGTTCTGGGAACGAGTATACAGTGGCGTGTAGTTCATAGAGGCATAAAAGCACTGCGTACCCAATTGGAACGTCAACCTCACGCGTCAATGTTCATTTTCATTAAAACAGTCAGTAAATAGGTATTCTGACAAACTAATGCCTACCCTAGCTTCAAGCAGTATAGTAGTTATATTTTGCGTAATTGCAATAGGTACGCAATATTTTGCGTTTCCATAGTAATAATGAAATTTCTTCTTGAATGCTTCTTAAATAGCGCTTGTAATTATTTTAAAATATAGCCTAAACTCAGTTCACGACAGAATTATATGAATCCTACCTGTCTGTAACATTTTTCAGTATTTTAGACTAAGGCACTTTGCAACAAAGTTGCGAAAATTAGGTGTGGAAAGAAGAATAACGTAAATATTTATAAACACGTCGAATACAGTTCATACGTAAGTACTCGATGTAGGTTACAAAAAAAAACTCATTTAAATTATCTAATTACAACGATCAAGCTACACCGGTTGACACATAACCCGTCCAAGTTTTCTTTTGCGAAAGAAGAGAGAGAATTTTTGATCAATAATTGTCACTGGGCGGGCGGCCCCCGCGGCCGGGGGGAGGGGTTACTGGCGAGAGGGGGGAAGGGGGGTAATTACGAGTGCGTTTTGTTACCGAGATGATAGGCGCGAAAAATGGCTTGCGCGTGCCTTTACGTACGTCTCCTCTAGTTTTGAATATTCAAGCCGGCCTCTTGGCCTGATGAAATATTGAATAGACTTGAGTAATTTATTCCCTGAGAGTTTTGGAACGGTTTCGTTCGACGCTGGATATTGAAATTAGGTGCTAAGAAAGCGTCTGTTTGATGAGTGTCAAACAGACGCTGTCCCTCTGTGTAGGAATGGAATGAAAGCGCGCACCTTGGCTTATTAGGAAAAGCTTCTTGTGGAAACTTCTGTATAACAAAGATCGCATTGGTCGCGAATCCATACTAATATTATAAGTGCATGAAGCGGTGATAGCTAGCGCTTGGACACCCGACCTCCCACATGAGGTCGTGGGTTCCACCCCCGATCATACGCCTCCAACTTCTCAGAGTTTAAAAAAATAAAAATATCACTTGCTTCAAACGAAGGGAAACATAGTGAGGAAACCTGCGCCCGACAGTTATTCATAATTTGCTCGAAGCTTTGTGAAATTTTTCATTAATTACTCACTTGGCCAGCGTTGTTGGTTTTGGCCAAGCCCTTTTCATTCCGAGAGGACACTTGTGCTCAATGGTGAGCCGGCAATAAGTTGAAATGATGATGATGATTATTATAAAAGAGAAATTATGTTTTTTTATTCATTAAAAGTTAGCCCTTGACTGCGATTTCACCTGATTGTAAGTGACGATGCAGTCTAAGATGGTAGCAGAATAAGCTGTTAGGGGCATGGCAGTTATATTCAACCCAGTTTGCAATACCCCTACCTACCTCCTACCCCTATTCGATTTCTACACTGCATGGTACCGGAATGCTAATTCGCTTGGCGGCACGTCTTTGCCGGTAGGGTGGTAGCTAGCCACGGCCGAAGCCTCCCACCAGGCCAGACCAGGGAAAATTCAGAAATTATAAATTCCCAGATTGACCCTGCCGGGGATTAAACCCGCGACCTCCGCACGTTAAGACAAGCGCTCAGCACTGCGCCACGGAGGTCGTCAAAATGTCTGTCTATGTATCTGTGCCTCGACTGACACCTCGTTCTTTTAAAATCAGCTAGGAAGTTATCGGCTTCGCCTTGTCTTTTCAATAATACTCAGCCATGAATTGCTATAATGCCGGCCTGGGCAGTAATGTACTATTAATAGCACTTTCTTTTATGGACAGAATTGTTAAAATATTTTTCCGCAAAAACTGTAATAAATGCAGCTCGCGATATATCTAAAATACTAGGTAGTTCTTAATTAAAATCTTAAAAATTTAGAGTAGCTACAAGCTAATTCAAAAAAAGTGCACCCTCTCCAAAGTTTTCTAAACAAAATTATTCTGAGATCAATACCCGAACATAGTCATCCCTTACGAACTGTCATGTGCGATTTTAAAACCCTCCCCCACGTGCACACAAACATACACACACGCACACACACACCACTCATTACGAGGGTAACTAATCACTGCTATGAAAGAAACGGGATTTTTTTATTCATTAACCACCCTCCTTAGGATTCGGTTCATAAATCACAGAAAAACCTACGGAGTACCTTGGCGTTAAAAACTAAGTGTTGCATGCTAATAAAGCTATCTTTACGATGAACATAGTGTCTAAAGGTAGTTTTAAATTCACAAGCTCGTAATATTATAATTTATATCACTATTTTTTCTCTGCATCTTTACCTTTTTTTCTGTTTTACCAAATTTTAAATCTATGTTCATAAAGTGACATTTCTGTTAGCGCAAACACAGACTAGGACTGAGCAGGACAAAATCTGCGTTGGAAGGAAGCACGTTTTATCCAGTCGCACTGGCATGTGCGGCTGCATATAAAAGTCAGTTACGTGACAGGCACAAATAAAATGTGCCTAAAGTTCTGTTCTGATCTTTATTCTTACCTACTCTGAATTTGAATCCTACCTCTTCTGAAATTTAAAGACCTAATCTTTATTGCAAAATTATTCATCATCTAAATTATGTACTCCACAGATTTATCTGTCTGCCATAAGAAGCTGAAAATTTCTGAATTCAATTTTTATAATGCCTTCTCTACAGTTGCCCCAGTTCGCTATCCGCACGCGACACACTGTAGAAGAGAAGCATGAATTTGCATATCCGAGCTCGCTAAGTGCAATAGCTTGTCTGTACGCACTCTAACACTCGTATTTACCCTACTTCTCGCCTCGTCCCAATTAATACGCTTTTTGTATAAAATTACTGAGTATTGTCATTGAATTTGTTACCCAAATATTCCTGCAAAAACTCTATACCTATATATTAAAGACTCTTTTGCCCGTGGCTTCATTTAAGTTAAATACGATTTTCATTGGTAAATTTGAGATCCCTATCCATACTTTACTATCTATTCTAATATTATAAATGCGAACGTTTGGATAGACGTATGTATGGATGTTTGTTACTCAATCACCCCCGAAGGGCTGAATGGATTTGGATGAAATTTGGCACAGAGATAGATTATAGTCCGGACGAACACATAGGCTTTTTATTCCGTAAAATTAAAGAGTTCCCGCGGGAACCAAAACCTCAATTCACGTGGACGTAGTCGCGGGCATCAGCTAGTTTTCCCCTAAAGTTAAATTTCCAGAAAATCTTTTTGCCTGCGTTTTAATACCATCCGCCACCACCATTACAGCCCATTAACGTCCCACTGCTGGGCACAGGCCTCCACTCTCATAGGAAAGAGGGTATTAGAGCTTAGACCCACCACGCTGCTCCAATGCGGGTTGGTGGGCTTTAACGACTATTATCATATTAGTGATAATAACCGGGACCGACGGCTTAACGTGCTCTCCGAGGCATGGGGGTGAAACACCACCAACTTCCTAACTCCGGGCTAGTACTGAGAATTTCTCAGCCAATTCTCTGTATATCTGCATTCTGTGTATGAAATCTGTGTGCCATTTTTTTGCCAAATCCGTTAAATGGTAAGATAAGATAATTTATTGCTACAATACACGTGAAAAGTTTTTAAATTATTTTAGTAATCAGTGCAGTTACTAAGTATGGCGTGCAATTATTAACAGTTTAGTCAAACGTTACGTTTGAGCTGTGTGTTGATAGATCAGTCAGTGTTTCTTTTGATTCTCTTTTAAAATATTTAGATAGAAATAAGCTCTTCTATGATTCAAATTCAATAGAACCAACCAATAATAATTATGTACCACTGGAATTCGAAATGCCTTTCTACCGAAAAGAAACTTCAAACTCAAACATACAACTACAATATTTTTTTTAACCACTACAAGGTAGCCCTTGAATGCGATCTCACCTGATAGTAAGTGATGATGCAGTCTAAGATGGTAGCGGGCTAACCTGTTAGTAGCATGGCAGTTATAGTAAACCCATACGACTATTCGGTTTCTACACGGCATCGTACTGGAACGCTAAATCGCCTGGCGGCACGTCTTTGCCGGTACGGTGGTAACTAGCCACGCCCGAAGCTTCCCACCAGGCAAATTTACTACTGGTCTAACATATTATTATGTTTGTTTCTTTAAGAACATACAGGTGTCTCTTATGTCTTGTTTTGGCTCTAACAAATAGATGGAAAGAAAATTCTGAAATAGAGGCTGCATTGCACTACGTTTAAATTTTTTTAGCAACTACATATTATAATATAATATTTTTACTTTGTACATAGATACCTACTCTACCTACCTAACATCGATCTCACGAACTTCCAGAAGCGAATCATAGTGGATTTAAAACATAAATACATATATCTATTATGAAGGTTAGATCAATTTAATGGAAAATGCTCGAAGTCATATTTAGCTACGCCATAAAAAAATAAAACATAAAAAACAGATGACTTGAAAAGTAATTAAAGCTAATAAGCTCAGAGCCACAGTAAGGTACTTATGACAAGAGAAAATTCGCCAAAAAACGCGAATGTTTTCCCCAATTCAACGTAACGTAGCCGCAAACGGCGTGTCAAGGTGAACCCCAAATGAAATCGGCTAAGTATCACACACATATAAAAAGAATAAGTGTACCGCCTCAAGAAATGGGGGCCTTACTTTAGCCTCCCCATACCGTCTCGCGTTCATTATAACTTGAACTACACACCAAGCTAATAATTCGTCCCCAGAACCTTTCAACGTTCAACTGACGAAGGGAAGGGAAGGTCAAGGGAAAACGGTTTCCATTCAAGGAGGGATGTTAAGAGTGACTCAAGTTAAATTAAGAATGTGGAGCTCGTATTTTCTTTTACTTTTTTCACTCACTTTGTTTGTTGACGGAGACTTTTTTGACATTGTGGACTTTTGTGTGCGCCTTCCTTTTTTAATTCTTGAGGCGTTCATGTATACACACCCTAGTACACTTACTGCTACCCTAGTACCTACGTATACGAGACTCGGATATTTTTTACGACGTATTAAGGGATTTCCGCGGAGTGGTGTGTTTTTTGGATTACTATACTCTTTGATGTCCCTGATTAAGGTTTTGAGGATGTTGTGTTTGTTTTGGGTGGGGTCCCGTCTCAGGTAATAAAGAATACAATAAAAATATGATACCGACATATTGCAAAACCTATTTCTCTAGATGTAAGTACTAAGAGGCAGAATATTAGGTGTCGTTAAACGAGACACGATTTCCAAGAAAACAAATCGTCGCTGACCAGAAAAAGAGCACGGAATTAATTAAAAAAAGTATTGCAGCTGTTTTAGATTTCTTGATTCATTATGAACTCTATTCCTGTGTTCACACAGAGTATTTTTCAGTAACGGTAGGTGTTTTTGAAGCAGCCATTGTGACGATCAGTTGGAGCGTATCGCGAACGGTCACTTGGTAAAAAGAATGATTGTGTGTGACATAGAAACAGCACACGTAAGCCAAAGATTTAAGTACCTTTTTTGTGAGAAAATCATACGGTTTTTATTGTTCGCTGAAGGCCGACTTACTTTATTCTAGATCGGTTTTTGTTAGGTGTCCAATCAATAATTTTGTTTCTTCCAATATTCTCGAGTTTTCATCAATGTTTGAGACATATTTTGTACAATGTTTGAGTAATTTTTTTTTACAGGACACATGGAGATGGAATTCATAAACTATTGCTCAGTAATTTTATTTTCACCTGCGCCTTCTTCTTTCTATAAAATCCTGAATGAATCCTTGGTGATATGTCCAGCTTAAGAAGTATTAATTTTTATTTTATTTCATAACAAGTTAACACAAACCTAGTTGTAATCTCACCCGCAGGTAAGTGAAGATGCCTTTTGAGATGGTACTTATTGTACGTAAGGACATGGGGTCATTTAGTTGAATTCGACTTCAGGCGACAAGAAATAGCGATCAGAATATTGGACTTATAACTATAAAGTGTTTAGCTAATAAGTGATCTTTCAGAGAGTCTGCAAAAGAATTTTTGATCTGGGTCATCCCTCATCTTTCTACTATCGCACCGTAAAGTTCTAGCCCCAGTACAGAGGCACGGCGCGGAGCGGCATGTACCGGCTAGTATTCTTGGTTCAATTATTTATTTATTTATTGATAGGACATACCCGATAAGACTTTACAGTTTCCCAATACGTCTCATCAGGCTACAATAGGTATTACATATAAATTACTAAAATTACACATAATTATGTCGCAGTGCATCTCCGTGCGCGCGCTGCCCTGCTTCATACAAACTTAACAAAGAATATTTGCTACTACGTACCGCGCCGTGCATCTGTAGTGAGGTTAGAACTTTAGGCATCGTTAGGGTCTGCATTCGTATGTAGTTGAACTAATAAGGAAGCGTACGAAGCGATTTGCTTCCTCGTATAATTCGAACTGCTTGAAAATGAAATGCCCTTCTGGCTTTTGTTTTCATTCGTATCTGCAACTCAAGAGTGAATCGATATCTTTTAGGCAAATGTATTCCACATTAGGCTGCATCACTGCTTGTCAGCAAGTTCGATTGCAGCCAAACGCTATGTATGTAGTCTTTAAACTTAAAAAAATAACTCTTTGAAATTATTATTGAAGATAGCACATAGTAGGGAATGTGGTTAGTACAACATGAATCGTGAAAGTTTTTAGTGTTATAGTTTGAAGTATTTTTAAGGTTATTTAGTGGAACTTAAGTATTGCGGTCGAGTTTATATTTAGTTTAGTCACGTTTAGAATTAGCGAGTCGCCTTCAAATGACAGTTTTAAGTTTGGCTCGTTGTGTTGTTTAATGTTTTCTAGTGTCTTTGTCGAGTGTTATAGTTTTAATAAATAAATTCTCAGGCGAATCGGATATATTGCAGCTATTATATTTCAGAATGCAATTTTGCGTCGTTTTTATTTTTTCCCCCTCATAACGTGAATCCAGCAAGTAAATCTTTACTAAGTAGATCGAACCTTGTTGTTGTTGTTGTTGATTGAGACTTTTTAAAATAGATTTTACGAGGATGTATCTTGGACCTCTTTATCTGCTAAAGTTCTAACTTCCATTTTTTTATTTCTATTTATTATTTATTGAATACTAGCTCATGCCCTCGACTTCGTCTCCGTGGTTTAATGTTTCTCAATTCAATTCAATTGTTTATTTGCAAGAAACATTGTACAATTAAGATGACAAACTAAAAGAAAGAACAAACATGTTTCGTCATTGCTGACATGCAAATTTACAAAGTGTCTTGAAGTTTCTTGAAGTGAAAACTTCTTTATCCGCGTTGAGCACTGTTTGGTAGGGGGAAAACTTGTGGATTCGCATCACCGACATGCTCGCGTTGTTACGAAGACAAAAGTTCTTAAATATATGTATACTACATTCGTAATTAAACTTGAATGCCTTAGTTTTAAGGTTTATATTTTAGATATTTGAAATATATATTTTTTCTAATTATTTTAAATATTCGTATTTATATTGGCGTTTGAAAATTTCATATTATTTTCAAATTTTAATACAAAATTTTTAAGTAATAAGTTTTGACTTCTATTTGGCAGTCCATAGGGACTGCCAATTTTTTTATTCCTGCTCCTCCTCCTGGAAATCCTTAATTTTACGGGATAAAATGTAAATGTAATGTCAGTCTCTAGGTTCTCAACTATACTCATGCAAAAAATCAAGTCGATCCGTTGCTTTGTAGCGGTGTAATTAAAGGACTAACAGACACACTTTCGCATTTATAATATTACTAGCTGATGCCCGCGACTTCGTCCGCGTGGTTTAAGGTTTGTTTTACTCCCGCGGGAATTTTAATTTTCCGGAATAAAAAGTATCCTATGTCCTTCCCTGAGATACAAAATATCCCTATACCAAGTTTCATCAAAATTGATGGAACAGATGGGTTATGAAAGCGTAGCAGACAGACAGGCACACAGACACGCTTCCTTCATTTATAATATTAGTATTGATATTAGTATGATTGCTGAGTGACCGGACGTTACCCACACAACCTGTAGGCTGTAAAGGATTTTAAAGCATACGACGAAGGCTCAACCGCAAATTTCCTGCTCTTCCGATGTGATTGAGGAATCACGCTCCATTCCACGCACCTGCTGCGGTGTGGACGGCGTTAAAAAACGCTCATCGGCTCATGTTTGCCTTTGCGATTGATGCCTGATGGCTTCACACTTTTAACTGTTATACGGTTCAATTGCTTGGTCATTGCCTCGTTGGTCTAGTGGTTAGCATATTCGACTGCGGTCGACGAGGTCCCGGGTTCGAGTCCTGGGTCGGGCCCCAGAAATTCTCAGTACTAGCCCGGAGTTAGGAAGTTGGTGGTGTTTTCACCCCCGTGCCTCGGAGAGCACGTTAAGCGGTCGGTCCCGGTTATTATCACTAACATGATAATAGTCGTTAAAGCCTACCAACCCGCATTGGAGCAGCGTGGTGGGTCTAAGCTCTAATATCCTCTCTCCTATGAGTGTGGAGGCCTGTGCCCAGCAGTAGGACGTTAATGGCTTGTAGTGGTGGCTTGGTCATTGGTATTTTTTTACGCCACTAAGTATAATTTTGGTTCCCGCAAGAACTCTTTAATTTTCCGGGATAAAAAGTAGCTTATGTGTTAATCCAAACTATAATAAATCTCTGTGCCATTTCTCATCCAGATCTGTTCAGCTGTTCAGGCGTGATTAAGTAACAAATATCCATCCATCCATCCAAACTTTCGCATTCATAATATTATGTAAGTATAGATAGGTTCAAGAGGACTTCAACACGCCGCGGTTTGCTTGTATTTAGCAGTTCATTTCAAGCTGTTCCTAAATTTCCACTCAACTATAATCTCCAATAACATTATATCATGTTTGATTAAATAATTGATCAAAAGTTAGATATATGCCCATTACTGCCACGCGTATAGATACGTGACCATGATCGTTGAGAAAATTAAACTTTTCACATGTTTAACTTTTCACATGAAAATCGGTGCGTGCCGCGAAGACGCGATGCTATCGTATGCCTTGTTATTAATTACGGCACGGGCCTAAAGAAGGGTTTATATCACAGAATTCTTTAAAAGTATAGAGCTTGTAAATGCGCGTAATCGTTAACTTTAACATCATTTAACTGTGACGCTTTACAAATTGCACATACGTCTGTTTTAACGTGCGTTGATGTTTCACTAATCGCAAGTCAAATTATCAACTTTTTTCAAAACGCGCGCTAAATATGGGATGTTGTTTGAAATAGTAAATAGTGACGTTAAAAAAATTCGACGCACTTGTTTACTTCAATCTATAGTTTAAAATGTTTTTCGAACATAAAACTAACAGGGGACGTGCATATTACGACTTTTGGGTGTTCTTCTATTTAGTGATCGCTAAAAATAAATTATTTAAATCGTTGTCAAATACCCAATACAGTTAATCATATTAATATGATTTTATTTAAGAGAGTAATTATGATTGATGCAACTTTTCCATATTCGGGGAGCTGAGGTGATTGCGGTTTGCGATTGTGACACTGTAGTGAAACTATGCGGCGGCGGTAGAGTTTGTAGAGTCAATAGATGCCATTTCTATTACCATACATGAAATTCTGCGATTTGTGCATATTAACCGGTGTAATTTATTGTCGAAATACCAACGATACGTGCTGATACGTATTTCGGTGTTACGATTTTTACGAGGTACGACACGCAAAGGTTATTCGTTACTTAGGTAAATATTACTATTTATTAGATGAAAATTGATGACAACCTTATTTTCTTCTGCTTTCTTTTTATCAAGCTTTTTTCGGCGACCTCAACTGCGTGAATTTAAGTTTTAATAACTTTCATGAAATCATCATAATAAACAAAATATCTAGAGCCTTTTTTAAATGGACCAGGCTAACTGACTCATCCCAGTTTTACTCAAGGTTAGTTAATTGTATCGATATGCGATAGCCCTCTATCTACAGCCATAATCTAAATTTATCTCTAACTCAAAATATTTTGTCACTAGAATCATTCAGTTTGACTGATAAATTTTTCTTTTTATGGCTCCGTCATAGTGCAAAATCGGCAAAACTGAGTTTTTAAAGCAAGCAAGTGCATACAGTTATATAAACTTCTCGCTCTATTATCTATTATTCTCTATTGATCTATTATCTATAAAGTATTATTGTTTTACGATTATTGATCTATTTATTACTCGATTTCACGCCCGCGTATTTTGATCTTCTGAACTGAGAACGCCTCAATTAACTTTATTAGATGACTAGCAGATGCCCGTCACTTCGTCCGCGTGGATTGAGATTTTTTTGGTTCTCGCAAGAACTCCTTAACCGGGATAAAAAGTAGCCTATGCATTATCCAGACTATAATCTATCTCTGTGCCAAATTTCATCCGGATCCATCCAAACTTCCGCTTTTAAGTATAAAATATTAATATAGATTAGTATTGATTAATTAGGAGAATATGCAGTCCTATTGATAAAATTATTAGGTACTAAAAAACTATGTCAAGTTTCCATGTCTACTAAAAATAATTTAGGTAGTTATATTTCACCCTTTTAGGGGCAATTTCGTTCTGCCGATACCCATTACCAGCCCTGCCTTTATTCACACTTTCCAACAAATCATCACGTGTGCCTGAAATTGCTGTAGTTTTGTAGTTTTGAAGCAGTTTGGATGTTTTCCTAACAAAAAGGTATCGTCAACTTTCAGTTACGTTACTTCCTGTCGTGAAAATGTGAACCTACGTTTAATCCGCCCTTTTGAACAAGGTTTTCATTAGTTTTCTTTCAATTGCTAGTTGATGTTCACGACACCATATTGCAGATTAGAAGAATACAGCAGGCAGAAGCTGGTTTTATAATTTTCATGTACGTGGCAGAGAAAAGAACTGGAATAACAGTTGTTGGAAGAAACAAGAAAGACATGAAATTCGTTTCTAACTAGGCGACGATGTTAGGCGTGATTAGAAAGGTGATATTAGATTGAATAACTCCTTAGAGCATTCTCCGTTGTCGAGTCTATAGAAAACATAAAGGAACTGCCGTCTATTCAGTGCCTCTATGGAATCCAACGAGATAGGTATTTTGGGATTAAATAAACGTGTACGAAGTCGCGGTGGCGAATATCTATACTAACTAATCTATACTAATATTATAAATGCGAAAGTTTGCGAAAATTAAAGAGTTCCCGCGGGAACCAAAAAACTTCAAACCACGCAGACGAAGTCGCGGGCATTCGCTAGTCATTTATAACTCTGTAGAGGAATAGCAATGGTATATCTCTCGTTATGTAAAGTTAAAGTATAACCCAATTCAGATGCTATTAGTATAAAAACAGATAGGTCTATCTGTTTTCCTCTTGTGATTACAGTCACTCGAGAGAATATTGGTGGTTATAAATTTTATTATTAAACAAAAAAATATGTCAGGTTTAAGTCTCTATGGATTACTGATTGGAAGAGATTTTAAGGTGTTGGAGATTAATAAAGATACAGAACATGAAATCAATATTGTCCGATGAATTATCACCGGAGGGCGTTATGCTAAAATATGTTTCCGTTAGTAATAAATGGCGATAATTGGACACTTCGGGTAATAAACAACTAATCAAAACAGGAATTCCGATAGCCTGTGTGCCGTGGCGTAATTTCAGCTCGAAACTTGTAGCTGTACCTACTTTTACCTATTCTGTACTTGGAGCTAAGTATCGGTTATTCAATAGGTGTGCTTACATAGGTGTTGATAGGAAGAATATTTTATTTGTATCGCAACATAGTTTTGTACAAGTTTTCGGGTCCCCAAATCCTTATATTGAAGTGAATTTTTTTTGTTTTTTTTTATCGAATACAAGTTAGCCCTTGACTGTGATCTCACCTGCTGGTAAGTGATGATGCAGTTTAAGATGGTAGCGGGCTAACCTGTTAGGGGCATGGCAGTTATATTGAAAACATACCCCTATTCGGTTTCTAGACGGCATCGTACCGGAACGCTAAATCGCTTGGCGGCACGTCTTTGCCGGTAGGGTGGTAACTAGCCACGCCCGAAGCCTCCCACCAGGCCAGACCTGGGAAAATTCAGAAATTATAAATTCCCAAATTGACCCTGCCGGGGATCGAACCCGGGACCTCCCTCCGCAGGTTAAGACACAGCGCTACACATTGCGACACGGAGGTCGTCAAATTATATTAGGAATAGCGAGATATTTTGTTTAGTAACTTTTCATTCTTGTTCCTTGTTTTCGTATTTCTTACCAGACGTTAAACAACTTTTCATCCCTATGTTATGGATATATTTTTTTTGTATCTTTCGCCGAAACGTTTTGCTTGTCATTTCGTGATTATGTTGGGTTGAGTAGTTTGAATTACCTACTCTTCGGAGATTTTCATATTATTCAATCCGGGTATCTTTAAATCAAGGCTGCAATAAAAAATCAATAGACTTTATTTCGAATAACAAATACTCATAAAAACAAAACTAACTAGACAAGACTAAGATAGTAAAATAAACTAAATAAATCCTTGGTTTCAACACCAGCTGACACATTGCGGCAACGGTTCATATAATAGAAGTCAAGTCTTGAGACTATGCTTAGGGCTTCTTAGCAACACCATCCTACCAATATTATAAATGTGAATTCGTGTTTTTTTGTTGGTTTGTCATTACAACGATGGATGGATGGAAGTGACATCTCCTGAAGATGCTCCGGTGTTGGAGTGAAACGTACGTTGAGAATAATTTGGAAGATTTATGTGGTGTGGTGAATATTGCAAGATACTCAGTACACAGTACCCACATAGATTTACCTACTGTGGCGGAATATAGCGAATTAAATTTCAAGTTCCTTCACTAGGATAAAAGTGATTTTTGCATGGATGTACCTATAGACCAAGACCTGGAGAGTATATAACCTACTTTTTATTTAAACTCAAATGTTTTTTATTCAAATAAAGTTTTAAGAGGGCTTTTGAATCGTCGAGTGAATCTACCATTGGTTCGGTATTTGCTGTACCTATTGAAAAAAAAATTACAATTACATCAATGTGTAGATACGTAGAACTGCCTCGGTGGTCTAGTGGTTAGCATGTTTGACTGCGGCCGACGAGGTCCCGGGTTCGAGTCCCGGGTCGGGCCATAATTAAGTATCGGGGTTTTCTGATTAGAAATTCCCAGTACTAGCCCGGAGATAGGAAGTTGGCGGTGTTTCACCCCCGTGCCTCGGAGAGCACGTTAAGCCGTCGGTCCCGGTTATTATCACTAACATGATAATAGTCGTTAAAGCCCGCCAACCCACATTGGAGCGGCGTGGTGGGTGTAAGCTCTAATTCCCTCTCTCCTATGAGAGTGGAGGCCTGTGCCCAGCAGTGGGACGTTAATGGGCTGTAGCGGTAGACACATAAATAAATAAAATAATAACGTGTAACCGCAGTCCTAAGCATTGCTGGAGAGATTCAATCAATCAATCAATATTTATTTATTCAATTTAGGTGCACTGTTCATCTATTAACGTCACGATTCGAGGTGATAATCAATTTTTATCTTTAAACTAAAGCTACAAGGGTTCCAAACGCGCCCTAGTCTGAGAAGATCCCACACTCACAAACTCAGCCGGTTTTTTTATTATCACTACCTCACAAACATCCGTATTCAAATAAATATTTCGGAAAATACCTTGTGACGCCTGATTTTTTGCTACTCCATGGTCTAACTCAAGGGTTCTAGGTATTATAATCCAGTGATCGATATTGTTACAGCTCTCGCTGATCGTACGCCATCGGTGAGCGGTGGCCGATCGCGAAATTCACTTAGAGCATCGGACGCCGGCTGAATAATTTAACCAATAACAATCCGAAGGCTAATTTTAGCGATAAAAAATATACAGCGCGTTATGGATGCTTATGATTGAAGGTTCCGTAGGCACTTAATTTTTTCCTATATGCCTAATTATGTATGAACTCCCTTATTTTAGTTCTCCACTAAAACTGTTAAGTTATAATTGAAGAGGCTGAAATGATTTAAAATGTTATTAGTATACATATGGTTTGTCTAATTTCGGATGATAGTTTTGGTAGATGCCGTTTGTCCTTCACTGCTGCTATACACCTCTCATCAGTCAAAATTATCATCCTAAATTAGACAAACTAAACAATCATTATACCTAGGTTAAAAATATTTTGGCTGACTTTACTAGTTTACTACATGCCATATAAAATCCCAGTTTGTGTGAAACCTAAGACTAGGCACCATTTATCGTTGCAATTTTGTAACTGAGTTGCGAATCAATTTGTAAATTTTCAACAATTTAACGTGCATGAAGTAAGTAATCTATTGTAGAACGAAGATGAATCTTTCTCAACCTATTATGAAACACCATATTAGTTGAAGAGTTAGTGGGATTTTTATACGAAGTGCTAGATAACAGGTAAAAGTTTGTATTAAACCTAACTAATATTATAAACGCGAATTTGTTTCTCAATCTGAGATTGATCCTAATGTTAATTACATAAGCGATCTTTTCGAAATTTGGTTCAGAGATAACTTAACTCCTGGAGGCCTAATTATTCCTAAATATTCCGGAAAATCCAAGAATTTTTAACCTATATCCCTGTGGGCATCATTAGTACTGCACCGCACTGAAGGGTTTGATAAAATTATTTATTTTGGTATATTCTAGCTATGATATTTTTATTATGAGTTAATTGTTGTAAAATTACCCGGTATTATAGATCAACATACTCAGTAGACATTGATGTATTTCGTTATAAAACAAACCATTGACGAAGGATGATCATATAGAACAAAAATAATACGTGAAATATGTAAGAGCTCGAAAATTCTCAAAGAACACTACAAAAAGACACTGACAGTGGACAGGTACAGATTGGCACACACTCATATTATATACAGAAGATACCATTTTACTAGCCCTTTTTAAGCACTTCCTCTAAATATTCTACAGGATCTCAGACAATATCGCAAATTGCAACAGCAAAAAACTGCTCCGATTAAAGACTTAGGTATAGTATTATTTTCCTATTTATTTCCAGGTAATTGCTATAGGTTTTTGCGGAAAAAACCTGTTTCAGCAGTTTTTCAAACATCGCTGTGTAGTTTATTAAAATAATAAAAAAATCTAGGTATCAACTCCTGCGGCGACATCAAGGACGGACATGGACGTTTTTACTCGAAATTGCAAAGACGTTAAGTGTGAGTTGGATGAATTGATTTTCTTAAGTTAAAATACTTAGCGGTTTATAAAAAAATATCTGACGACCACTCTTGGTTCATTTAAGACTTATTTAAATAAATACAAAATCTTTTAGGCGCTAGGTACTCGTATCTTATGTATATTTATTTTATGCCGCTTTCATAAAAATAAATCAGTTTATTTCTTCTTACGTTCTTGCAGCGGCTCCTCGCTCCTCGCTTGAGATCCTTCGTCCATCTTCATGGGGGTCGTCCAACGCTATGCTTTCCCGTGCAAACCGCTATTCAAGCACATTGGGACTTCAACTCCTATCGTTTTTTTTACTCACTACAAGTTAACCCTTGACTGCGATCACTCACTGATGCTCACCCGATGGTAAGTGATGATTTACCTAGTCTGAGATGGTAGCGGGCTAACCTGTTAGGGGTATGGCAGTTAAATTAAACCCATACCCCTAATCGGTATTGTACCGGTACGCTAAATCGCTTGGCAGCACGTCTTTGCCGGTAGTGTGTCGAGCCATGTATTGGTAAAAAATATAGTGCTGTTTTTTAATCGGGACAGGATATACATTGTGTAAAGTCACGAATATCATATCACACTAATATTATAAATGCAAAAGTGTGAGGGTTAGGCTACTTTTATCCCGGAATATTAAGGAGTTCCCGCGGGAATCAAAAAAACTTAAACCACACGGACGAAGTCGCGGGCATCAGCAGACTATTTGAACTTTATACTAATTTCATACAAATTGTATCGTAATATAATTTTAATTTGAATTGTCCACGCCTTTACGGATCCCTGGAGCGGGTGACGGCGATCGCTAAAGCAATTTGCGTCGAAGTGACGAAGACTGCGTGCGCCGAGCGAAACGGAGAAATAACGAAGTTTTGACATAATTATGTATCCAATAGGTATATAAAGTGTTAATGTTACAGTTAACAGAACAGCTACTGATAAAATAACAAGTGCCCTTGATCGAAATTCGGCCACGGCAATCCCAACGGGCATGAGAGATATTATATTAAACAAGTGACAAGTGCTCACACAAAGCGGCAAGTATACAGTACAGAGTTTATGATGATGATAGATTGTAGATGTCTGTTTATTTCCAAGTACGAGTTTCCTCTCAGAATAAGAACGGTTCAAGCTATAGTCCACCACTTAAGTATTAAAAAATAAAAATAAAATAATATTAAGTAAATCCATGACGGCATTCACAAAGTCCTCGTAAATCGTAATTATCGTATACAAGAAAACAGAATAGGTATACAAAGAGACGTCACAATCGCAGCAATCGAACGACAGTCGTCTTTTAACCATAACGATGTTCCTAGGTCTATGCAACTTTAACTAGGCCCGGTATAGAATGCATTGCGCTGCCATTCGATATCCAACTTACTAATTAAGTCAACAACCGAGAAGAAAACTGTAACTTTGACATTCTTACTCCATACGTAACAATATATGCAAACGACCAGAAAATCCTGATCTTTTAGTCTTAGGGTAAATCTTTACTAGCGATTTTTTGTTTTATCGACTTTTATGAACATACTAGCCTTGACTGAATAAAGTAAGCCCCGATATCACAAGCGTCACTATGAAATATCACCAATAGTTGTTTCAACCTATCAGGTTATTGATAATCATTGACATGGCACATTAATAATCTATTCATATGTTTGGTGGAGCCTATAGGAAATATAAGTTCGGATGCCCTTTGAGTCTGAGGTGAGGTTCACGAGGTATTTGATGTGCCGACCAGATCGTCAATAATAATAGATCAAGCAATTCTTAGTCTAGTCTTTATCTAACTGTCTTTTTGTTGGCTTAGGTAAGTACACTTTTTGAGAGTTTTGACGTGAAATGTCTTGTGCATGAATAAGAAATTCATCTCAATCTCACCATGTTTCTTTTCAAATTACAAAAGAGTTATATGATAAGAAGTCGCTAGTCGCTTGTTAACTCGGTGGCGCTTTTCCTATCGAAAATCACCAGCCAGAAACTCGGTGGCCACATAAAAAAAAAATCTTTAACTTTCTAATTAAGTATTTAGAAGTTCCAAATGATTTAACCGGAATCTACTTATAATAAATTTATAAGAAGATTTGACAGGAAAATATGTTATTTTTCTTTCATTATTAATTAATTACATTTAGTCGTAAGACATGTCGCTAGTGTGATTTTATGTGAGCTGAAACTCTACGAAAAACAGTAGAAATCAGATAGGATCAAGTTACATTGGCGTTCGTTTCAAGTAATGCCGCGCGCATAGATCTACGCCTATTTAGACACGTCCAAATCGAGAGGAAGCATGCGCGGTTACGCGGCCATATACGGCTCTCACTCTATAGAGTGAACAATAGAGCACAAATGACAATCCCGCGATCCCGCACCGCCCTCATTATGGCGCCATGCGTGTGCGCATGTGAATAGACTAAAGAAATAACTTTAGTGCGTTTTACTGTTATACTCTGCTGGAATGTGTGATTTATGTGATAACGTTTGTTAGAGCCGTACAATTCGTAAAGAGCTCAGTGGGTTGAGCAAATTCGCTTGGCCAATGTATTGCACTCCTTGATATATGGCATGGCATACCTACTTTAATTAGATTTCACTACTTGAGGTATGGCCAGAGTTCATATTATGGATACCTGTGAGGTACTATTTAGTATTCTGTGATATGACACAGATGTATTGCTTCTGGTCAACGTGTACAAGGACCTTTGGAAGTACGTATTCTAATGAATTGAAATCCTAATAAAATTATAAATGCGAAAGTTTGTTTGTTTGTCCTTCAATCGCGCTGCAAAGGAGCAACAGTAAGCTGATGAAATGACGATGTTGCCATAAATACGCAATAAGGACTTACTCACCTTATTTTGTGATTGTATTTTTACTTTAATAGATGGAACTATGAGACTTATAATTTCATGGAGATTTTTATGATTGCATATTATTTTAGTAGTTCATTAAAACACACAATCCTCATTGAAGTCCTATAAAAACAGCGCTGACTGCATAAAGTCCCGGGGTTTTTAACGAAATCAAACAATTCCATCCATTATTTTACCTCCACTTCACCTAAATTCACGTCTCGCACTGGAGACGTAAACGAGGAAGCACATTGAATAGCACGCCTCAGACAAGGGCAGATTTCGTCTGATTCAGAAAGTTCTGCCCACTGTAACTATACGTAGCTTTCAGTCCATAAAAAATAAATTATATATAAATATATCATATTTCAATCAATATTATAAATGCAAAA
The DNA here is from genome assembly GCA_964035005.1 of Erebia palarica. Taxonomy (NCBI): domain Eukaryota; kingdom Metazoa; phylum Arthropoda; class Insecta; order Lepidoptera; family Nymphalidae; genus Erebia; species Erebia palarica. The sequence goes on from OZ035983.1 coordinate 34,684,086, forward strand.
GTTTGGATGGATGTATGGATGTCTGGAACTGGCTGAAATTTGGCACAGAGATAGATTATAGGCTGGAATAGCACATAGACTACTTTTTATCCCGGAAAATTAAAGAGTTCTCGCGGGAACCACTAAACCTCGATCCACGCGTACGAAGTCGCGGGCATCAGCTAGTTATAAAATAAATTATTGAATAATATTAAATTAATAATAGAATAATAGTATAAAAAATGATCGATCTACTTGCGATGCGATCTCAGACTAAACAAAGGTGGTTTTCGGCAATCGGCGGTGTCGGTGACAACAATAAACCAGCACAGAGCCTGAGTAAACGGGTTGTTTCCTTGTTTCCTCCGGGTTGTTTTGTTTACACCACCGATTCTTAATAACTCACGATTCTCATACCCTACTATCGATACTCTAAAATCATGATTGAATAGTCACAGTCACCAGAACTTTGTCTTTTGTATGACCGGTCACGAGAATTATACATGAAATCATTGAATGTTAAATTTATTCTTTCATTGTTAGAGAAATAGAAGAAATAATATTGTTAAAGGTTAGATCAAAAGCTTGTTTTCGTGGAAGGTAATTGCAATTCACGACAAAGTAATAAAGCTATCGCGCTACAATCAATTACTTACGAACGAAATTTCGTTTCTAGAGACGAACTGCTAGTGTTCATACCCTTTATTGCTTTAGTTTGCTTAGATCTAGAAAATAGGAAAAAAATACAAAAGCTTACATGAATTTCGATGAAATTTCCACCGAATTGAAAATCCGGCTGAGTTTGTTGTGGTCTCAGACCATGGTGCGTTTGGAACCCTCGTTGCTTTATTTTTAAGTTACCGTGGTTATTGAACGTGACGTTCAGAAGGTGTAATGTGTAGGTTCCAATTTTGAATAAATTAAGAAATACACTTTTGGTTCGAGTTTGAATTTGAATACTTTAAGACCAAGTGGTCCAGTACTTTGGCCAAAGAGGACATTCCTTATAATATTTTCTCCCTCTTAAGGAGAAGGGCTGTGCTCTACGATGCTGCGCGTTTATTCAACCCGATAGTGTATCTCATTAAGCGGGCACTCGACGTTTTACGTCATTAAATATGTAAATAGTAGGAATACGGGCGTCCATTCAGCTGACATATCGCGAGACGGCTTCTGGAGACCTGTTAATCTGTGGAAATGACGTAATAAACATGTTCAAGGGACGAAAAATGCCCTTTTTAACCCCCGACGCAAAAAGAGAGGGGTGTTATAAGTTTAACGAGTCTGCCTGTGTATCTGCCTGTGGCATCGTAGCTCCCAAACGGATGAACCGATTTTCGTTTAGTTAGATCTTCAGATAGTACGTCTTCCAGCATGAATGCGTCTCAATCGAGTGTCTTGTCATGCATGGCAAAGTGAAGGTTAGATTTAAATGAAATTTGGACTAGAGACTTGGACGCAGAAGAACAAAGGCTACTTTTATCCCGGAAAATTAAGGAACATGGAACAAAACAAAAAAAACTTATTCCACGCGGACGAAGTCGCGGACAACATCTGGTTGCTGTTGCAACACAGATACTCAAGCCGTAATATAACTGATACCAGCAACCTACGTTTATGAGATTTCACCTGTTGAACCGCTCCGATTACAATTTATATTTAGTTCGCTTCTAGCAGATTTATACTGGCTGATATAGGGCATTAAAGTTGAGATCACGTGGGTGGGCACAGCCTTGCATTCAATAGAGTGTTCGCAAATGGGATGTAAAGCTCAAGGCATAGATACGGCAGATACGAAGCGTAGTTACGCTACTTTTTTTAAATGTTTTAAAAGTAAACTGAACTTGCTGAGGCAAATTGTTGAGGAGATATTTGAAATCTCACATCGTCGCACGTCTATTTTGTTTTTCGTTTTCTCATTAAATGCAGGCAGCATTCATTTAATTACAAATACTACATAATTACATTTTGTAAAGTACATTCCGAACCTCATGTTTGAAGTTTAAAGGCCGCTTGCACAAGGACATTTAAACTGATTTAGTTAATTTTTTGGCAAAATGTCCCTTTTTGGCAAATACATATTGTTGTTGCCAAAAAGAGACAGCATTAAAATATTTAACTAAAACAATTTAAGAGTCCTTGTGCAAGTGGGCCTAAGTTTCGAAACCCAGTACAATCGGATTGAGCTTCACATTGAAACATAATAGGTCACGCAGGTTTCCCGGTAGTCCTGTTATGTAAAAGTGATTGCAATCGTTACAAAGTTAACCATATTTTTTTGTAATTAATAAAATGGTCCCGGTTTAATAGGAATTCTCAGAAATACTCCGAGTTAACTATTCGATAGTGGAGATAAAAGATAAGATAAATCCTAATTAGTAATACTTATTGAAATATTTTGCAAATTTTTCGTGGTGTAATTTAAGCCCTCCAGTAATACGCCAAGAGCTTTATTGCGCACTTGATGTGAGTTTTAGCCAATACAAAATGAATTTTCAAAGCACCAGGCATGCTTTTATAATATTATGTGTATCTTACTAGGACGTAAGTTGTAAATTCTCGCTTAAACGATGTTTAGAATAGTGTCACGTAGGACGTCGATCTCTGGGTGGTTACTACAATTGCTTAAAGCAGTATTATTTTGAAATTGCCGTTTTATAAGGCGTACCTTGAGCTCAATCAATCAATTAATCAATCATTTATTTGCAAGAAACATTGTTCAATTAAGATGACAAACTAATTAAAGAACAAACATGTTTTGTCATTGCTGACGAAACCTGTTTGTTCTTTAATGTCAAATCATAAATTCCCTTACCATTATTTGATTAAGATTTGAGAATAGGTATTGAACATATTATATTGCCGTCGCGCTGCTCCTCGAATAGAATTCCATAACACCCGATAACGGACAACTGCAGCTTGGACCGATAATACCAATGAAAAACAGTCGAATTCTTACTTTCGTATTTTTCTGTTTCCTCCCCCAAAACAGAACAGATTTTAATTTTTATTCGTCAAATTTATTTGCGGGATATCTGATGATGACACGAAAACTGGGTCTTTTTTTCAATTTTTGAAGGTTCCATATTTTTAAAATCACTAATTTATCGAAAAAAGCAAAACATAGTGACATGGCACGGACGCATTTACATTTTATGGTGCAAAAATATTTTCTTTATTGTAATTATGCACGGAGAAAACAGACTAATACGATTGTATGGGAAAACCGCCCTCCCGTATCGCCTTAATGGATACGCTTCCTAAAAGTTATTAATAAGGAACCCGGCGAAGAATGAACTATTATTTAGTAATTCTTCGAGTTTTGCTAAAGTGTGCCTTATATACCTATCTGTTAATTTTTCACGAGTTAACCATTCAACCGACTTTAATGGATGAAGTGGCGAGCATCATCTAGTTATTAATAAGAGGAAGGAATTCCTTTTTTATCCGTGTTAGTTGCTAAACTTAGCACAGAATGGTCGGCCAGCTCGCCCGAGATCTTTAGCAATTAAAATACAAAACTATGCGAAATATTATCGAGGCGGAGGAATTTCCGCATTACATCCGATTTATTAGCAAAACTTCCAACGAATAGCTGTGTACTATATAGTTACTAGCTGATGCCCGCGACTCCATCCGCGTGGATTGAGGTGTTTTAGGGGTATGAAAAATAGATAGTAGCCGATTCTCAGACCTACTGAATATGCATATAAAATTTCATAAAAATCGATCAAGCCGTTTCGGAGGAGTATGGTAACTAACATTGTGACACGAGATTTTTATATATAAGAGAGATATATAGTTGCCAAGTTAGTAGGTACATAGTGGTACATGTGCTTGTAAATGTGCTACAAAAATGCAATTAATAGATAGGTACTTTTATTTGCTGAGCTCTACACTATATCCATATCCATATTTCCATACTATACTAATAATATAAATGCGAAAGTGTGTCTGTCTATCTGTCTGCTAAGCTTTCACAGCCCATCTGTTCAACCGATTTTGATGAAATTTTGTAAAGGGATAGTTTATATCCCGGAAAATTAAGGAGTTCCTGCAGGAATAAAAAACCTAATCCAGTAAGCTAATGCTAAACCGTTAATGCTAATTCTTTATCGTTTTTTTATAATTCTACTAGCGAATACCCGCCACTTGGACTGCGTGGTTTGAGGTTTTTTGGTTCCCGCGGGAACTCTTTAATTTTCCGGGATTCAAAGTAGTCTATGTGCTATTCCAGACTAAAATTTATCTCTGTGGCAAATTTCAGCCAGAGCCGTTCAGCTGTTGGGGCGCGATTGAGTAACAACCATCCATACATCCATCCAAACTTTCGCATTTATAATAATATATTAGTAAGATGCCATCTTACCCGTTTCTCGAACTTTTCCTTTTAGGTATAAAAAGTACTCAAATTAATCAACTCGTGTCTACAAGCCCCAATAATTTAATTTAATGACCACGGGAAAGTAAACACAAACAATAAACATACATCAGGGAAATACAGAAAGCTTGTGTATATTAATTAAGTATTGCGTGCGCATAGACAATGCCGCGTAAAGAATCAATAAGACTAAAACCGCGTTAAATCAACATTGGGAAGGCAAGACAAGAAAAGAATCCCGGAATTTATGGTCGCGTTGCTACAGACCTGGCAACTGCTAGAGCGGGCGTAAATGATGCGATTGTATATTTCATTGTCAGTAAAGTGCCATTTACATCAAGCGACCCTTACGAACATGCGGCTTCAATCTTCGCTATAAACTTACTTGTTGTGATTGACTGAATATAAGGTATTTATGCTGCCACAATGCATTTTAGCTAAAAGTTAGAGAGTATCAGCCAATCAGAAGTAGTTACGATTGTCACACTGTAGCCTGTAATTTTATCATAATCGGTCATCTGAAACATGCCTTCCAGATGGTCGATTACGGACATGCGGCTTCAGAAAGAAATCAGCAACTTTTTTTCAAACGTCAAAACGCACGCTTAATATGGGATGTTGGATGAAATACTGGACTGTGATGTCATCAACATTCGACGTACTTTTTAACCACCTCATTTGTGGTATGTTCATTTATGTATCACGGTTGATAAAAAACTTGTCATTTGGTTAATAGATGGGTAACTGAGAAACGTCCTTTTACGTCCTGAGTCCTGGACTACAATAGATGCTTGGTTTTCCTGCATCATCAAATCAGAAACAAGGAGATTTATAGTGACTGGAATGGAGACATAGCAAAGCTGAAGCTTAAATGATGCTCGAGAGACATTGGGGTCCCTAGGTGTTGGAATCAAGGCCCTAAACTAAACCTAAATAAATCGATAGTGTTGAAATAATATATTGCTTTCATGCTGAAAAGAAAGATAATCAGATAATTTTTAATTAAGGATTTTTATTTATTCAATTCACTTAGATATTGCGTCTTATTTCGTGTTGATATAGAGTCGGTATCGGATCGTCTTCGTTATAACTAAACTTCCTAGTGGCGCTTTCTGTTAAGTCTTAAGTGGCTTTTGGAAGGCGTCTATGCTAATTTTAGACCTAATTATGCTCGGATTTATGTTAGGTGCTTAAAAGGGTTTGATTAAGATTTTTGGTGACACAGGTAATAGATCTTAGATAAGGAATTGGGAATAATTATAGATCTTAAAATTAAGGTCTGAATAATTAGACTGTTTCTCCCATTCCAGTTCAAAAAACAGATAAATTGATTTTAGTATATATAAATTAATAGTAGCGGAATTACACAGTATGTGAATGTGAGTAGTTTTGTTTGCAAGAAGCTAACAGAAACGATAAGACCTTTCCACTTCTCGCATGTTATATTTTTTCAATATGTACAAGAGATATTAAAAAAAAATGTCGCCTGGTGAGTTATATAACAAGACTAATGCAATCACTCGAAATTTAGATTTCTAGTGCTCTCATATAAACGAAAAGAATAGAACTGACGAGACAAGCTTAAAATGTATTATTTATTTACTTAGTTATAAAGGGCGGCTGTCCCGAAGCAGGTTCAGGAATAAAAAAGTCCTTTTTGGTGTATAAGAATATAATAAAGTAGTTTACATAATAATATTGTACAGAAATTTAGGATAGGTACGTCCGTTCGTTCCGATGTTAGGTATACGAAGGCGGCGAGTATCGTCGGAATTGGATCTTCTATGGAAGTTGAGACGCGCGGCAAACGCGCTGACGAAGCGCAGTCGTCCAGCGTAACAACTTAGTAAATATTTTGAGTTTTGAAATATCTAAAATAAAATAAAAATTATATGGAATAAACTTACCCACACAGTTCATATAATATAAAAAATGCGAAAGTTTGTCTGTCTGACTCTCTGCTACGTTTTCACGGGCCATTTGTTGTTTTAACTTTGATGAAATTTGGTACAGAGATAGATTGCGTCCAGGGGAATAACACAGGCTTGTGATCCCGGAAAGTAAAGCGGTTCCCACAGGATTTATCAAACACATTAACGCGATGAAGTCATGGGCGTCATCTAGTAATTTGTACTTTTACATGTTTACTAATATTCAGATTTCAATTTTGCCATATCTATTCTTTTAGAGCTCTATATATTCCAAGCTTAATTTTATTAAGGACGCGCCCGCACCCGAAAGAGGCGCGAAACACACGCGATATAAAAAATGGCGCCATGCAATTTGAATGCGTGAATTATTGTCTTTTAAGGAGGAATAATACACTGCCTGGAATCCAGATGGCTCTTGAAGATAAATATACTCGCAACGTTGATTTAGTTCTTTGCGTTCGAATAGAACAAAATTGAGCGTGGACTGAAAACTGTAGGGCAAGGACTGGGGCCATACAGCCAACGCTTAGAGCAATACTTAAGCAATTTTGCTCAAAATGACAGTTTGATGTCACGTACCTTTTTTGTGAACTAAAAATTAACCCTTGACTGCGATCTCACCTGATGGTAAGTGATGATGCAGTCTAAGATGGTAGCGGGCTGACCTGTTAGGGGTATGGCAGTTCTATTAAACCCATACCCCTTATCGGTTTCTACACGGCATCGTACCATAACGCTTAATCGCCTGGCGGCAAGTCTTTGCCCGTAGGGTGGTAACTAGCTACGGCTAAAGCCTCCCACCGGGTCAGGCCAGGGAAAATTCAGAAATTATAAATTCCCAAATTGACCCTGCCGGGAATCGAATCCCGTGGCCTCCACACGTTAAGACAACAGCGCTCAACACTGCGCCAGGGAGGTCGTCAAACCTTTATGTTCCTAAAATAAGGATAACAATTCTAAAACACGAAAGTCGACAATAATAAAACATTATTAGCCATTCACCCGAGCACTGGCGCTCTGTCCACCGAGACGCAAATAAGAAATAGGAAGTAGTTTTAGGAAATAGCTTAAGCTAGCTTTTATTTTATTTTTATTCTTATTTTGTTATTTCATTTATTATTAATACTATTGTAACATTGGATTTTTATCTGAAATAAAGAGCTTATTATTAATATTCTGGAGTACTTGAGCGTTGGCAGTAAGGTACCAGGTCTTATTTCCTTTCTGTTATGTTCTATGTGCGAAATTAGTCTTGTGTTTTATTTACTTTACACGTATTTTCTATTACAAATAGCCTAACTAGTGCTCATTAAGGTAATGAGCGACAGGCGGTGATCAAACCATGCATTGAATCGAAACAACCGCCAAGGATATACAAAAATGGTCCACTTAGAATAATGTAGAAGTTTGTTTACATTTTTTTACATTTGTTAGTACTTTTTTTATCCACTACAAGTCAGCCCTTGACTGCGATCTCACCTGATGGTAAGTGATGATGCAGTCTAAAATGGTACCGGGCTAAACTGTTAGGGGCATGGCAGTTATATAAACCCATGCCCCTATTTTTCTACACGCATCGTACCAGAATGCTCTATCGCTTGGCGGCACGTCTTTGCCGGTAGGGTGGTAACTAGGCACGGCCCCAAATACCGGGGATCGAACCCGGGACCTCCGCGAGTTAAGACAACAGCGTTCAACACTGCGCCACGGAGGTCGTCTAACTTGCGCAACTTGTAAGATACTAAACGTAGGTAGTGTCTGAAAGTCATTGCTTGCAGTTTCTTATACATGTAATCTACTAGCTTTTTCCCGTATTTTATCTAAGTTGATAAAAGTTTTTTAAAGGTCCCGTTCGAATTTCACAAATTCTTTCTTACGGTATGTCTATCAGAGTGGATGGGATGTGTAAAGGTAACAGAGACCGACACACCCTCTTATTTACAACTAGATGATGCCTGCGACTCCGCCCGCTTGGATAATTAGGTTTTTCTAAATACAGATAAAGAGTATTTAGTACCTATGTCCGTCTTCGGAATGAAAGCTATATCTGTACCAAATCTCGTCAAAATCGATGTGGGCCGTGAAACTTAGCATTCATAATATTAGCACAGAATACATTGCACAATAGTAGAGGATATTAGTTTGGTTTTCGTAATTTGTATTCGTAATTTCGTATACCTAGTGAATAATATTTATAATATTATGAGCCACAACAAGAGAAAATTACAACAAAAAAGAAAATTGAAAAGGAACAGACAGAAGTTTGTAGCGTAACTGTTATGGTTTAAGTGTAATGCTATATTTGTTTTACCTATTGTATTTTATGTTACTGTATATTTTTCAAAATAAAGTAAAAATAAAATAAAAATAAAAAATATTATTATAGGTATGGATATGAGGTAGGTATATCAACGTTTCTCGTAAGAACCGGCTACAAAACTATTAAGTGTAAAGCCATAAATACTGAAAATGTCGCGGCATCCAATAATTTAAATCAATCTAAATCACACTTCGCTGCCTCGTACAAGGAAGCTGCCTAAAGCTGCCTCTCCACCAGAGATTTGCTACGTTGCTAAGCTACGGATGTGTGTTAAACTCACCAATAGCGCAGCGTTGAGTGTTGTCTTGGCATGGGTGGTCGCGGGTTTGATTCCCGGCAGAGTAAATTTGGGAATTTATAATTTCTGAATTTGCTCTGGTCTGACCTGGCTTCGGCTGTAGCTAGTTACCACCATACCGGTAAAGACGTGCCGCCAAGTGATTTAGCGTTCCGGTACGATGCCGTGTAGAAACCGAATAGGGGCATGGGTTAAATATAACTGCCATACCCTGTTAGGGGTTAGCCCGCTATCATCTCAGTCCGCATCTTCACTTACCGTCAGGTGAGATCGCAGTCAAGGGCTAACTTGTAGTTGCTATAAGAAAGACGCACTTGAACGCAGTTTCTGTCGCTTAATATCTGTTTTGCTTTTTTGCTTTGAAATTTGAGGTTGCTGAAAATCTCCCTTCCCGCTCCTACTTATCACTAGGAAATGAAGTAGGGAGATCCAAACGAGTGACAAACACAAAGACAATCCTTCTTTGTTTATTAATTTGAGTCCGTAGTGGTAAAGCAGCCTTGTGCAGCTTCCTTGTCCGAAGCAGCGAATCACATCACATCTCTGGTGGAAACGCACCTTATCCTTATCAGTTATCAGTATATTGATCAGCTACATCAGCTGGTGTCTCATTAATATTTCACATTTTCAATTTGCATTAAAATACGCGACACTGAATATTGGCTATTATATGGTAGCTACTTGTATTGATTTATTTGCCATCAAGAGAGATAAAGATCATTCGCAAATCTTTATCTATCTATATATTACTACAGTTAATATTCGTTATTCGTTACTTTATCCCGGAAATGGACGAAGTTACGAAAGTATCAAATATAATAAATAGTACAATCTCCTTCGTCAAATTCGGTTGTAGAGATGGATTGTAATAATTTAGCAGATAGACAGACACACACTTTCGCATTTATAATATTTTTATTTATGGGCATAGGTCCTAAAATTCTACATCAATGATATCGAAGTATGGTATATTGTTTTATGGATATGGATAGGGACGAATGGCTTAGTTGTGACAACGCATATCAGTCGATTGCGATTGTTACGCAACGTTGACCCAAGTCGGTAATTGGATGGGTGATCGAATTTGGACGTTAAAATTTGGCCTTTTCGTTTCCTCCGTGCCATGGAAAGGATGTTAAGGCGGCGGTCCAGGTTATTATCACTAACATCTTAAACATCTAATTAATCGTTACAAAAACCTAAGAGTTTTAAAACTCGAGTCCGAAACTTAGTCGAGTCGTATGCGGAAGGACGTGGCAACCCACCGCATTATTATCCCAAGAAAACTCCTACCATTATGTGATTAATGGAAAGGGGTCGTGAATCTCAGTAGTGAGGAATACAACGCAGAGAGAGGGATTGATGATGATGGATATGGAAGTTTGGAATCTCTAATTTTTCCTACTATTAAGAACTGAAAGCATGAGAGCAACAAAGCTTGTGTATTTAGAACTACAGGGCTTTGAATAGTTTTTGAATCTCCAGCTTGTATAACGGAATTAGATTAAGACTATCTAATATATGTAGAAACATTTGTTTATTTAATATTTAAGCAATGCTTTACGGCCCATTGTGTACAAATCAGCGCATATGCAATACCACAGATGTGGCCGATACGTTCCGTTTTTCATCCATGCCAGAATACGGAATCAATTTAGAATCACTATTATTATAATATCTACGCAGGTTCCCATGCGCCCGATGCATCTATTAGCATTAAACTGCCGATACAATGTAGATGTATGCATCTGTAACATGCGATATTCTATCGTTAGTTAACTTCTTACGTAAAATTTAAATGGCTAAGTGAAAAACGCACACTTATCGAGTTTGGGGCTACTTAAAACAAGATAGGTAATATAAAAATCATTTTTAATAATAAGCTTTAACCATCTGCCATGTTTATTTCATGTGGGATGAATTTAAAATGATGGTATGAAAATGGATAGAAAATTGCCCAGACGCGGTTGAAAAAAAGACGAAAGTTTGAACTAATTTATGATAAACATTGAATGCTCAGCTTTCGTAAGCATCTGCTCGAATTATTCACAATATTTCGGCTAATAGCTTAGGTAAAAATGAAAGGGCATCAATCCTTATAAAAAAACGCCCCGATTTTATCCCTATTAAACCTCCAAAAGGATAGATGCCCTTATAGACATACCTAATAGTGGACCCGTCATAAATACGCACAATAAATTAATAGGCATCTTTTAGGCAAGCGCGTTTCAACCTAGACCTCATTGCCTTGACCTAAGCATGATTGTCGTCAAGGGCAACTTCCTGACTCCGGACTGGTACTGAGAATTTCTAGTCTGGAAAACCCAATACTTACCTAATTATGACCCGATCTGGGACTATGTCCCGACCTCGTCGGCCGCAGTCGAACATGCCAACCACTAGACCAACGAGGCAGTCATAATAAAAGCTACTTACTACTAGCTATAGGTACACTACAGCTAAGTCATAAACACAAAATAACTACGCATGGCTAGCAAACGGACATCAGCGTGTATAACATAAAAGAACACTGAACAACACACTCGATACTCAATACAAAATCGCATATGCAAATGAAATCCGGTGCAATAATCCCCACAAAATGGCCGATTTGTCAGGCAAATATATGAAACTCACGGCTTATTACATCAAGTGATTTTATGTGGCCAATAACAGTTTATCGGTACGTAATTCTAGCATTCTATTAAAGCACTATCTATAATAATATCAGTGTGATAAAACGGACCACTCTAGTGCCTATTTCCACTTATGGGTACTAGAGTAGGTCTATGTATGTGTCACTAAGACAAGCAAATGGCTTGGAAATTGCATCGTATATCGAGATATCGACACCGGATGTATTATGCAAACGGTTAAATTATTAGCTCATTTTGTTTGGAAGGACATGGATTGAGTAAAGCAGGTAAAACATCAATGATTTTATTCACCGACCACGGTGAAGGTTTCTGAGTCTACTTTGGCGAATTGGTACTTGTCTGTCTGTCTGTCCGTTGGTCTGTCTGCCTTACAAGTGTCGAATTAATTATTAATATTGGTACTTGAAAGTCCATATTATTTAGCGTTCCGGTAAGATGCAGTGTAGCAACCGATAAAGGGTATGGGTTTAATGTAACTGACATATCCCTAACAGGTTAGCCATCTACCATCTTCGACTGCACCAGCACTTACCATCAGGTGAGATCGGATTTAAGGGCTAACTTGTAGTTGATAAAAAAAAAAAACGATGGTAAAAGTCAGAAATTATGTAAAATGAATTATGAAACCCTTTTTTAAAGGGGTGCTCATAAAAGCAATTGGGAAGATTTTTTTTGCTTTACGTAGCTTTGTGGGATCGATTTTTTTATGTAAAAATATTTCATTTTATGTCATTCAAACTAAACGTGTACGTAAAATTTTAGCTCAATCGGATGGCGATAACTGTTTTAAAATTCAGTTGCAAGATTTGACTATTTGACGTAAACAGGCCGACGAACATTGCAAGTAAAATAAAAACTAAATATTTATATATTTATATAATTTATTATTAAAAAAAATTGTAGGTATTATTATTGTGGCTTTAAAAAGTATGAATATATTTACGTGTTATTGTAATAAAAAAATACAACTGAGTTGAGAACTTCCTACTTTTTTTTAAGACGGTTAAAAATGACTATAATTATGATTAATAAATTGTTAATTAGTTTGACTGGGTCAACTTCGATAAATCAAATATCGATAATTGCTTTCCTATATTTTACGATAATTTAGTTCCTAAGTAAATTTTTAACTCAGGAAGCTTAATTTAAAAGTTTTCCTTACATTCCCTACTGCAATATAGTATCGCTTTCGCGTATCAGAATTGCTAATAAAGGGAGAATGTGTGCCAGCCGAGAACTTAGGGTTGCCAGCTGCATAAATAAAAAAAAATTAATGGAATAAAATCCTAAGCAAATCTCTTCATAAATTATGCTCAAAATTTTCATAAACTTCTTGAACTACACCTCATTATTTCCAGTTCCAAAATCCCAGTCGCCAGACTTTTCCATTGAACAACTGCAGTGTATAGAATTGGTATCAAAATTATTATCATTTCATAAATGAAGCAACCTCTGATATAACAAAACTGATAAACATTCTAGTTTAAATGATTATTTCGAAGGTTTCCTCAATCAAGCTCGCAGCATCACAGCATAAAATCCTGAAATCTTGGGGAAGTCAGTGAGATAAAAAAAATACGCGCTAAATAAAAAATCTCCTCCGATTTAATTTCTTCCTTTTCCTCGTTGGTTTAGTGGTTTTGAATTCAGTTACTCAGGGACTATTATATCTCAAAATTGTGTGAATCGATTGTTAGTCTAATATAAATGAGTTAAAGATGTATTATAGAAAGTTGGCAGCCCTGAATGAATGCGCGGGCGCAGCTTAATGTGCAGTGGCGCCCTCCGGACAATCGGCCGTTACGTGAACTAGCGTGAATGAATTAATGGACACGTTGCGGTGCAACCTTTATGCATATAGCTGTTTCTGTTCGGTATTTAAACTGGACTCAATAGGCTATTTGATAGCGGCTATTGGGAAATCTTAAGGGAATCTGAGATGGTTTGCGTTTGCTACCTGAGTTATTACAATTGGATTTTTGACTTCTTGTCAAAATATAAATTAATTTTTATTGATTATTAAATAAAGGATTTCTCCCAAAAGTCGTAATATCCAAGTACCCTATTTTAGTTTTATATTGAATATAGTATAACTAGCAGACTTTCCCGCGACTTCGTGCGCGTGAAATAAGTTTTTTAAATTCCCACGGGATCTCCTGAATTTTTTGAGATAATATAAGTCTATATCTTATAACACTCACAAATAATGTGGCTATTGTTGTTCTATTGGTACTAGAATTTTCAAAATCGGTTCAGTAGATTCAGAGATTACCCCCTACAACGTCACAAACTCACAAACTTTAACTTTTTATAATATTAGTATAATACATAGCTGATGCCCGCGACGTAGTCCGCGTGGTTTAAATTTTTTGGTTCCCGCGGGACTTTTTTGACTCTCCCTCACCTATACCCATGCCAAAAATCACGTCGATCCGTTACTCCGTTGCGGCGTGATTGAAGGACAAACCAATAAACCAACAAACAAACATACTTTCGCATTTATAATATTAAGTATGATAACCATTTAAAACTATCAATTAATGTAAAAAACTGCGTTGAACTTTGATGACGTCACAGTTCTATTTTATTAGGCTTGGTTTTGACTGTTATGGGCTTAAGAACTTCTTAGAAAATCCCAGATTCAGTTTCGGACAATAAAGCTGCACACACTACCGCGACAAGGCGAAGCGTGTTTCTCATACGACGCGGACGTTGTGTACTGTCCGTAGTGTACTTTAACCCTTAGGCAGACTCAGATAGGTAAAGCATGTATTTTAATTGGTTTTCCAAAAGTTTTTGTATCTAAGAAGGTACCTTTAAAATTAAGACCTTAGTAGGTCTACTCATGCAAATAATAAGTGGTTGCACGATATATTTATTATTGAACGAACGAAACAAGTTGTACGATAAATAATCATACTAATATTATAAATGCAAAAGTGTGTTTGTTTATTGGTTTGGTTTGTCCTTCAATCACGCCGCAACGGAGCAACGGATCGACATGATTTTTGACATGGGTATAGTGCAGGATCTGAAGAGTGATATAGGCTATATAGGCTGATATAGGCCTTTTATCCAGGCTTATTTTTATTTAGGCTACAAAATTAAGGAGTTCCCGAGAGTCAAAAAAACTTAAACCACGCGAACGAAGTCGCGGGTAGTAAGAACAGTACACGATAATAAACAGTTATCACATACTTCCTACTCTGCGATTACTGACAACGTAACTTTTAGCTTCAGACGGAATTAAAGGGAAATTATATAAGCATATTGCACAATATCCTGATAATGGTTAATTCATAATAAAAATATTTACATGAGTTTTTCACCTGCTTTGTTCTAATATATCTATTTCTAGATGATGCCCGCAATTTTGTCCACGTGTTTTTTTAAATTTCATTAAAATTATGTGATCTTTCGGGACAGAAAGATACAGGTAGATATACAGACAGATAGACTTAGACAGGCATACATGCAGACATAAGACAGTCAGACACACGGGTTCAAACGTCTGCTCGGACGGCTGCTTCCACGTCGGAGGGGAACGTCGTTTTAACTTGTCGCGCTAGTATACGCAGTTCCATATAAAATTGAGCACGGAGTTTGTTCACCGTATAATTTGTCTTCTCCGTTGTTTGCTCCGGGGTGTTTAGGCCCATACCTACTCATAGAACGATATCATGCGATAATTTTAATCAAAATAATTGTATACTTATTTATTTAATATTTTATTGCACACAAATACACGAGATAAGTCCAAAGGCGGTCTTATCACGATCTCTTACAGACAACCTTTCAAAAAATTTACAGATTTTATAGTCCCCGCAAGAATAGGAGCATTGAAAATGAATGCAAAAATTTACGAAAAAAAAATCTCTTCAAAATTTTTCAAAATTGTATTACTTAACCGATTTTCAAAACAACTCGAATGCACTTCTCGCCTGCATCCGCGTTTTTTAACATCAAATGACCATGACGATCGGTGAATAATCATAGAAGTTACATCACTTTGTATATACGGAAATACCCGTTTTTTACATTATTATGTAGCTAAACGAATACCCTAATAGCCTTTTTTTCTTAAGTCGGTTTTATTTCCGAAATATTTAAAATTTATTAAAAAGACATCCTCCAAAAACCCGACGTTTTTACATTTTTCAAAATTCCCAAAATAAGTTAACAGCCGATTTTTAAAATCCAAACGCTCACACGTCCGTCTCGATAAATTCCTCAACTCTTGGTACTATTCCCATCTCGATCCTCCCAAAATCCTCGGAGCTATGGCCAAAATATTTACCTAATATTGCTAAATGGAAATGGGAATATACGCTCATTTATCCTGTGTTTATTAATACATAGTATCTTTCGAGTGTTTGGTTCCAGTACATTATGTTTGATAAATTATACACTAAATATAATTTCTCATTTAGCTTTGCTTTAATTAACGTTCCCAGCAACTTGGTCAATTAAGCCATTACACTAAATACTCCTAAATATACAGCATATGGCCGGAGCGTGAGTAAATATAAAGTAGCGTATATTTAAATTAATATATTCATAGAGTTAGTTCGCCTATTTCTTGTAACGAGTATATAGGTAGCGTAATAACTTTAAGCCAGGCTTCTACTTTAATTAGCAAGCTCATGTTAATATGCAAATCGCAGCCTGGTTAATGAGTGAAAATGATAATATGTATTATTACTGTGCGTATGCGCAAGTTGTAGTGATGTCGAATGCGTGCAGCCGCAATTGCATAGATACGCTTTCCTTTTTAAATAACAGAAGCTCAAGCACAGAATACTAACTATTACATTATTACCTATTCTGTACTACGGGTCTATTACTACGGGTCAAGTAGGTATTTATCAGCCTTTTTTACGTAACTCGAGGTGTTAAATTTTTACTTCCAGCCTACCTGAGTTCTGTCACGTATATTTCATTCGTGAGAGTTATGGAGGGTAATAATAAACTATGGTCTGGACGTCTGGACATAACATTTGCAGGAATCGTCCGCATCGTAGGGGAAACACGGTAGTCAGTAAAAAAAACTCCGAGTTTAGAGGTAAGTATGATTTCCTAAAAAATGTATATGAGTAGATCCATTTTTGACATCCGTAACGTTATGGTTTAATAAAAGTGTTTTGAAACACGAAACTTGAATATAAAAGTTGAAAAAGTTCTAAAAAGGATAATCTGTTGTAAGCAACAATACTTTATCAGGCACATATTTAACTCAAGATTGCCTAACGCCAGTCAAATCGTGTGTGAAACGTGCAAAAATGTTATCCGTATACGCCATAAGTCCAGCGCGTCGTGAGCCATTAAGATACGTGAATATATTGCTACAAGGGCTCGTGGTTGCACCGTTTTTATTCAAACTGCACTTTCAGTTTCTCGAACTGTTGCAATCAACAGTATTGCTAAATCTGACTTGTTCGACTCAACCACGGTTTTTAAATTCTTAAATTTTAAAATTCTTTTTAGTAATTAAAATAATATTACGAAATTAGCTGAGTCATCTTTTGCGCAAATGATCAGTTTTATTTGTACGTTTTAATTTTTTAATTAAAAAAAAAAATATATATTTAATGATTAGGAATATTAAATTAATTTAAAAGAAAATACGAGGCTAAATTTTACTTAGTTAATTTTTACTTTTACTTCCCTTGCTATTTTTCTATGGTTCGATTCCCTTTTAAAACGGTATATATTTATATATACCGTTTTAAAAGGGAGATTGGAATAAAAAGTTTTCTATTAATTTATATACCTAGGCTATAAATTTATTTATTTTTTCTATTTGGATTTTAATGCAGGCAATAATAATTATTATTCTCCTCTGTTGCTGACTGATTTCGAAAGCTTAAATTTTGTTAACTAAAGTAGTGAATGGTATTTTCATACCTAGTCTTTGATTTGTTTCAGACTGTATCAGGATTGGATCCGTTTGCAACTTGAATTGAGACTACGTATTGGAAACACAAACTTAGGAAGCCTACCATCGCGTTGGTCCCATGATATTATCAAGCTTGCTCAAATAGGAAGCCACACGTCCAAACCACTACCAATGCTAACATGAGGACAGAGGGTCATGCAAGAGACAAATTTTATTGCTCCTTTTTTATTTAACCTTAATATACATCGTAGATGGATATCCCAAAAAGTGGGGTTATTTTGCAAGAATGCGCGAATGTGGTCATAAAAATGACGTGAAAGTAATCGCATAAGATCTGGTGCGTCGTGACTGTTTAAGATAAGTGGACATGTGAGGTTACACGAGAGAATGAACTCTGAAGGTGCTACCACATTAATATTCGAGTTATTTACGACGTAGTAATATTTATTTGTATACAGTATTATTTAGCTGTATTCTACAATTCAAAATGTTTTCTTTAATAGATAAAAATAAAGTCTCTTAATAAATTAAAATCTAAATAAAACTAAATTATAAACTAAACATTAAAAATATCATCTATGCCACTGCAATAAGGCAATGTGCCCAGAACACTGGCTGCGTTACCCCGCTGAATAGCCAAACTTATATGTTGGCCGAGGTAACTGCCAGCCCTCCGGTCACCTGTGGACTCTGTGAGACGAGAAGATAGATCCTTAAAAAAGGATCTATCTTCAAGGATCGACGTGGTTAATGAAATAGTGTACATGTATTTTTCGCGAGATATTTCACCGCGGCTATTTGCCTCATCTGGTGACAGAAGAGCTCATTGTAGCGCAAAGGATCAGCCTGGCTGTTCGAAGCGGAAATGCAGCCAACATTCTTGCCACAATTCCACGCGGGCATCATTTATATAGTAATTAAGTTAGGCTAGCTAGGTTTAAGTTCTATTGTATTGCTTTCATTAAAATATGTTTTCTATAATTAAATATGAATAAATAAATCGATCTGACAATGAATTTTGAATCAATTAATCCTCCTATTAAAACAGCGGATAAAATTAATCGACCTCTATGTATAAGGGGGTTCTGGGGTTCGAAACCCAGGCATGTACCCCTTTTACGGAGTAAGGTATATTTATGTATTTATAGAAATAAATATTATGATTAGCGATTTTTAATTAGTTAAAAAACATAGTGATGCAAGGACAGCTCTCACAGTTTTGTGAAGTCGTACATACTTGGCCAGCACAGTGGACTAGGGCTTAAACTCTTCTTAGTCTGAGATCCTCTCTTGGTAGGTCAAATAATGTTAGGGTTTTCCGTCACGAAAATATTATCAGTACTTGCCCAGAATTAGGAAGTTGGTGGGGCTTCACTCCTGTGGCTCGAAAAGCACGTATAGGGCGATCACAGGTGATTTTATCACCTGTGATGGCCCTATACGTTCTCTTCGATTGTAGGTATAGGTGATTTTATCACAGGCGAAATAATATAATAGTTACCTAACGCCTGATGCCTCTCCGTTCGTGTCTGATTACCGTCCCGTCGGACAATGAGAGTCAGAGAATAGAGAGTAGGTACCCTGGTGTTGCGGACTTGATTATGTTGAATATTTCTCGCGCAGATTTTTTAATCTTTGTGGAGATTAGTTCTCATTCGGTCGGGACTCGGGAGTATGAAAAGCATCTTTCAAGCATAATTTTTTTTCAGCCTTAGCAAAGCTTATAAATAAAGCTCTCTGACTAATGTTTCGATACCCTAACACATCATGTAGTTTATTCGTAACATGCATACGCGTTTATGGACCATTCCCCGCCATTAAACATATAAAATAACTGATATTTAGACAATAGTAGCAATCTAAAGTTCACCACAGTTTCCCAACACGTTTTGTAACGTCTAACATGTTTATTATTGTGTTATCTTATAAATGGGTTCGGGCTACTAATGCTACCATATCCTTTATATTTTACGCTGTAAACGTAACGGTTTTATTGTATTGGGAATTGAGATATTTATTTAACTACATTGTAGGACCTTTTGGTTAGAAGTTTATATACAGTGTGTCCGGGGTCCCCAGCTAACAAGTAAAGCTAGATCGATAGAGTTCGATTGGACGTCTTCTACAACTAATTACCGCTTTAAGTAGGTATATAGCACAAACTCCCATTGCTTCCGTTTAAGTTGCTTTATTTTCTTCTGTATTTAACTATTTACTTCTTGCACCTAGCTGTAAGTTTTCTTAATACATTAAAATACAAACCCACTAATATAACAATTACTGAGAAAGCATGTCTGTCTGCCAGTCGGTTTAACCTAATTTGACGATTGCAGTATAAAAGATCATAGGTTGTATCCCAGTGAAGACTGAAGTCCATTACTGACACGTTCACGTTCACAATCATTGTCATAATCTCGATTGTAGAGATTGGATGATTTTATGGAATTTTTGCTGCGATAGTGGATTTTGGCAAAAAGTTTTAGCCAATCAAAGGTGATTGCGATTTTTACGTAATAAGGCCCTCTCAGATTGAGATTAATTTATTAATTTTTAATTTAGGCAATATAGTGACGAAGTGCAGATCAGCATAGTTACTTCATATTCCATTATGGAGAGTTTCCTCACCATGAATTCCCTCACCGTTAAAACAAGTGTTTTTATCTTTAAAAATTTCTATCAGCTTTATTAAATACTACAATGATGCCTGGTTTTATAAATATCCAGTAGGAACTGTCTAATTTTCCGAACTATACAGTAGCATATGTCCTTCCTTAGGATATCACTGTACCAAATTTCATCAAAATCGGTATATGAAAGCATAGCAGACTCACAGAGACACACTTTCGCATTTATTATATTAGTTTGAATATGGATACCTACAGTAAATTAAACATTGTATTAGGTATTGAACAATATAGGTAATTATTATTATAGTATGCAGAGGCGTGGGGCTTGCGCGTGCGCAGGCACAATGCAGATAATCAGGTGCTACCCGCTGCCCTATATCGCGAAATGGACAGAGTGTTTCAAAAGTTTAATTCGAAAACATAATGAAATTAAACGATTTTTCTCAAATAAACTTTTACAAGTGCTTCTAAATAATAATAAACAGAAATTTTATTTTTGTTTGAAATTACAAAAAAATTATACCATTCCACGATCCTTATAGTTGGGAGAGCGACGCAAGTTATTTTTTTATTGAGTTTGATTTGTGATGATGAGTTTGAAATGTGAGGCTAGTCTCAACTAGCTAAAAGTACTGACTGTACACTATAACTAGTGGTATAACGGTACTTTGTCCTTCGGTACGCCCACGGATACGCGTCGATCGGACTATACCGCACAGTTCGCTAGTGTAGGAACACCGTTCCACTGATTCACAACTTATGAGTATATCTATAGATTGTTGATATTTCTGAAAGAAATAGGATCACTCTGTATAATGTAGTGGAATTACGGTACATTGTCCTTCGGTACGCCCACGGACACGCGTCGATCGGACTATACCTCACAGTTCGCTAGTGTAGGAACACTATTCCACTGATACAAGAGTGATTTAAATTCATAGATTTTCAAATAATAACGATCTGACTGTTTAGTACGAGTATCTTGGAGTTGTAATCTTTTCACGAAAAGTTTCTTTTAGGGGTTTAAAAAATCTAAGTATTTTATTCTTTCATACTCCTTCTTGTTTTAAGTACTGAATTTAGCCTCCAGTTTATTCTAAGTATTTAATCATTATGTTACAGTTTTAAAATAATACTGTTTAATATTATTCTTTAATTTCCACGGCCAAGCTTACTTTACCTTACTTTATAATGAGCCTCTTTTTGGTTATCTCATAGCATGCCTAGTCCAAAGAATATTTAAATTGAGATTAAAAAAGAGAAAAAAACTTAAAAAAATTGATAAATGTGAGTTTTAAAAAAAGGTCTTATCAGTTTAATGTGTAACAAATATTAAAATGAAATCTCTAGTCGTGTTTTACAGTTCAGCCATAGATAAGGTATCTACTTCTAACTTAGTGACATACATTTGAATGATTTGACTCTACAAAATCGTTACCTAGATATTTTCCATAATACATATTATTATTTTGATTTCTCTATACAACAACCATTTCCCTGTACCACCTACATAAGATTATGTAAATAGATTGAAGTAGCTAGCAAGTCATAGGAGACCTAATGCTATTCTATTCCGTTTGCAAACCATAAATACTTCTTAGCGTCGAATATAGGAGTTACGTTGGAATGCAAAGTCGGACATACACTTTACATACACACACGCGTATGATAATGTATGAATTGTTAACGAAGTCATATTTTATTGGGATCAATGTCAAAAATCCCGTTTATATTGTACTAGCTGATGCCCGCGACTTCGTCCGCATGGATTGAGGATTTTTGTTCCTGCAGGAACTAAATTTCCGAGATAAAAAGTAGCCCATGTGTTATTCCAGACTATAATCTATCTCTGTGCCAAATTTCACCAGATCCGTTCTGCCGTTCTGGTGTGATAAACATCCATCCATCTATGCATTCATCCATCGATCAAAACTTTCGCATTCATAATACTACTAGTTAATGCCCGCGACTTCGTCTGCGTGGATCGAGGTTTTTCGGTTACCACAGGAACTCCTTAATTTTGCGGGATAAAAAGCCTATGTGCTATTCCAGACTATAATCTATCCCTGTGCCAAATTTCAGCCAGATCCGTTCAGCCGTTGGGGCGTGATTGAGTAACTAACATCCATACATCCATCCAAACTTTCGCATTTATAATATGTAAGATTAAGTATAAAATATATGCGGAAGGACGTGGGAACCCACCGCATTATTATCCCAAGAAAACTCCTACCATTATTAATGGAAAAGGGGTCACGAGTCACGACCCTCAGTTATGAGGAAAACGACGCAGAGAGAGAAAGTATATAGATAAGACCCACACGAGATGAATGGAACTGTACTAAACTGTCATTGAATAGTATCTGAAGCTTCGAAACGTGGACACTAAAAGCGAACGTGGAGTACACTGATTATAAGTGGCTCAGCGTGCTATGGTACTATGCTCGGAATTTCTTTATAGGACCTCTTTTTTATACGACTGCCTGAAAAAAGGAGTATATTGTTTTCAGGGTTCATGTATGTATGTATGTATGTATGTATGTATGTATGCATGCATGTATGTATATATATATGTATGTATGTATGTATGTATGTATGTATGTATGTATGTATGTATGTATGTATGTGATTGTGTTTGTATATTCCACCATATAATAACTTCTATACGCCTGAACCGATATTGATAAATGAGGTATCGTTAGAATCCCTAAATGTCTAAGTGAAGAGTCTTAAATGAAGTGATTCGCCAAAGAACCAAAGTGACCGCCATAGCTCTCGAGGTTGTGGCAGTGGGATGGTCACGTATGTCGGAGGATAGATGGATGTTGAAGCCGAAAGGCCCTCGAGTGGAGACCGCGTTTGGTGGGTTGCATTGATTGTTCAGCGTCGCTTAAGTGGCTCCATACAACCTCATACAAAGAGTATTTGCCGCTACATACCACACCTCTGTAGTGGGGCTAGACCTTAAAAGCGGAAACTTGAAGCCCTGAGCTGATAGTAATGTTATCGGTTAAATCAAAATTAGCGGTTTACTAAGTTTGAATACAATTATTATTTCTGCAATTTAACTGTACCTGGCTACTAACTCGGTCAATTTAAATTGCAACTTTGATAATTCATATATGATAAAGTTAATTGGCGAGATGGAGATAAGGAGAGTACGGAAATGTAGTAAGCCTCTGATATAAGTATTTATTTAGGTATATAAGGCACTAGCAAACTAGATGATGGCCGCGACTTCGTCCGCGTGGAATAAGGTTTTTGATTCCCGCGGGAACTCTTGACTTGTCCTGCATAAAAAGATGTATTAACCGGGATGCAACCGATCTCCATACCAAATTTCATCAAAATCGGTTGAAAAGCCGGGCCGTGAAAGCATAGCAGACATCAGACAGGCACACTTTCGCATTTATAATATTAGTATGGATTATCTCTCGCGCAGTTGGCTAATCAGAGATTGCATCTTTGTAACCTAAGTGGAGATTGGCCACCATAGCCGAAATTTGATCGGATGGACAATATTAGATAGAAGCAGGCACAGAGTACATTGAATATACGGAAGCAGGCGTTATTTTATGGAAGTCCATGAAAATGAAGAAACTAGAAGTTTAATTCGCTATGATCCGCCGCAGAAGGCAAATCTATGTGGTAAAGTGCGTATCTTGAACTTGATGCCTTCGATATTCATCACACCACAAACCCTCAAAAATACCCTCAACGTACGTTTCACTCCGATACCGGAGCATCTTCAGGAGATGTTGACTCCGCAATGCACGATTGTGAAGTGAAGATTTTGTCGCAAAATCTGGCTTTTATACCTTTTTGGCATGACTCAAACTATAGCCCCGTCCCGCGCCCTCTACTACTATATAAATTGAGTAAAGGTGAATTTGATACGTTTATTTGTTCATTTAGTTATTGAGTTTAATTATTTCTAATTGCTCCCACACGCACAGTCGAAATCCCTTATTACATGTATGTAGGGTTTTATATGAAATGATGTTTAGCAAAGTGACCACTTCCCCCTACATACATAGCGGGCTACCATCTTAGACTGCATAGTTTTTTTTAAATCGACTACAAGTTAGCCCTTGACTGCGATCTCACCTTACGGTAAGTGATGATGCAGTCTAAGATGGTAGAGGGCTAACCTGTTAGGGGCATGGCAGTTATATTAAACCCATACATCTATTAGGTTTCTACACGGCATCGTACCGGAATGCTAAATCGCTTGGCAGCACGTCTTTGCCGGTAGGGTGGTAACTAGCCACGGCCGAAGCCTCCCACCAGGCCAGACCTGGGAAAATTCAGAAATTATAAATTGTCCCTGCCGGGGATCGAACCCGGGACCTCCGCACGTTAAACAACAGCACTTCACACTGCGTGAAGGTCATCAAAATCACTCACTGAGTAATTCACTTACTCAAGGGCTAACTTGTAATGGAATTGAAAAAAAAACATAGCGTTACATCTGAACTGTAAATCCATTAGCATACAGTATGGTATGAGTTGGGAACACTTACCTAAGTACCGGAAAAATCCCCAGACGAACTTTTGCAATAACAATTTTACAGACACGTTATGATAGTCGGGGCCACACAACAATAGACACAAACGAGGTGTGAATGCGTCATAACAAAGGAGTGCTGCAATTCAAATCACGCACGAGCTTGAACTTAGTCTGCAATTTACCATATAAGCTTGGTTAGGGTACCTAAGTGGTCCTTTTTGCAATTTCTTAAGGCAATTCTTGCAGTTAGAGGTATGGCAGTTATATTAAACCCATACACCTAACCCCCGATTGTGTAAGGAAATCGTAATCGTTTGTTAAACGGATAATTCGGCCTGTTTAAGGAGTTTATAGATGGCACGTCAAAAAGCATGTATTAACTCTTAAAACAGTTACGTTTTAAGCTGTCAAATTATTACGATTTGCTTAGACAATTGGGCCTCTAATCGGTTATTATACGGATCGGCTTCTATCGCTTTATGGCACGCCTTTGCCGGTAGGGTGGTAACTAACCACGGCCGAAGCCTCCCAAGCTTCAGCCGTTTGAAGCATAACGCTTGTTGTCTAGTTACTTTGCATTTTATTTTTTATTTTGCCTGGTGGGAGGCTGCGGCCGTAGCTAGTTACCACCCTACCGGTAAAGGCGTGCCGCCAAGCGATTTAGCGTTCCGGTACGATGCCGTGTAGAAACCGAATAGGGGTATGGGTTTAATATAATTGCCATGCCCCTAACAGGTTAGCCCACTACCATCTTAGGCTGCATCATCAGTTACCATCGGATGAGATAGCAGTCAAGGGTTAACTTGTAGTGAAAAAAAAAAAACTTAAACTCAATATTGATACAGTTCTATATTTAGTGACATCAAAAAGTACGCGAGGATTTTTAATTTTGGTATTAACTGAGCCTAAAGTAGATATTTGGTAGTTTAGCTCTATAGAATAGGAGTAAGCGCGGCCATTAGATGGGCAACACACTAGGATGTCCGCGGGCCAACTCCCGCATCTGATAGCGAGGCAACTTTCTACCGCCACCAGTGCGAAAACTCTATACTTAACCGGAATTATCAATGGTTATAGTGATTAGGAAAACACAATAAAACCGTGAAAGAATTAAACTAGTCTTAGTTTAGCATTTTTTTTAATAAAACAAGGCGACTGCTTATCACCAAAATTTTTTAACAGCGTACTAGAACATATCTTCCGACAATTAAATTGGCACAACAAAGGTATAAAAATTAATGGCAAGTACCTGTTCAATATAAGATTTGCAGACGACATAGCTATATTCAGCAATAACGAGAGAAACCTACAGGAGATGCTAGACCAAATGAATGCGCTCTGTATTAAAGTCGGGTTGTCTATGAATAAGAGTAAAAGAAAGATAATGACCAATACAGGCAATCCGACTTATATAGGTGTAGACAATAATATCTTGGAAACGGTGGACAGTTCTACCTATTTAGGGAAAATTATATCATTTAAAAAGCTCTACACACAGTGAAGAAATAAATAAAAGAATATGTAATGCATGGAAACAATACTGGAGTCTAAAATATATTTTTAAAACAAAAAAATTTCAGTGACCATTAAAACAAAAGTATTCAACGCATTTATTATACCGATTCTGACGTATGGAGCACAGACATGGGCAATGAATAAGGACGAGGTAAAGAAAATATAAGTTGCACAAAGGAAGATTGAAGCATTCTCGGAGTTAAGCTTTCAGACATAATAAGAAAGGAATATTTAAGGGACCAGCCGAAAGTGATTGACATTATTAGGCAAGCGAGGAAGCTAAAGTGGAAGTGGGCTGGACACATTATGCGACAGCGTGACAACAGGTGGACGTGGAAAAGCACAGTCTGGTGTCCACGATACATAAAGCTGGCGAACTGAACTGGTAGAATTTGATGTCCTTGGACTACTATGGACACGTCTGGCTGCATGTAGAGATCAATGGATGAAGAGGGGGGAGACCTTTGCCCAAGTTTGGGATGACCACTAAATATAAAAAAATTAAATAAAATATGGAAATATGAAAAAAAAGTTATATATATCCCCTGTATGGCTAGCATGCGCACAACGAGTAAAATTATGTCTACCCGTTATCTCTATTTGTCTACCGACGCTAACATGGTTACTTGTCTCGTTATGTCAAAAATAGAGATAAAGATAATATTTCTTATCTGTGGTATTTTTCTCTACGAACCTATACATGCCAACTATTAATTTTTCTTGTAATATACCGCATTTTGTGCATGTTAGGGTAAACAATAAATTTGCCGACAATGGATCTGGATGAAATTTGGTACAGATATAGATAACAACTCAATCCACGCGGACGAAGTCGCGGGCATCAGCTAGTAGTTTGACTACCTCCGTGACGCAGTGGGTAGCGCTGTTGTCTTAACGTGCGAAGGTCCCGGGTTCGATCCCCAGCAGGGTCAATTTGGGAATTTATAATTTCTGAATTTTCCCTGTTCTGGCCTGGTGGGAGGCTTCGGCCGTGGCTAGTTACCACCCTACCGACAAAGACGTGCCGCCAAGCGATTTAGTGTTCCGGTACGATGCCGTGTAGAAACCGAATAGGGGTATGGGTTTAATATAATTGCCATATAGCACAGGTTAGCCCGCTACCATCTTAGGCTGCATCATCACTTACCATCAGGTGAGATCGCAGTCAGGGGCTAACTTGCAGTGGATAAAAAAATAGGGTGAAATTTGGCACAGATATATGTAGATTATAGTCTGGAATAAGAACTCAATCCACGCGGACGAAGTCGCGGGCATCAGCTAGTCTGGAATAAAATATAGGCACTTGTTCACAAAATTCGTATTAAAAGTTGCTTTAAATTACTAATTGAATACTTATTTAAAGGAACAAGTCCGAGTTCAAACACTCAGTAGTGGTACTGTGATCGCAAAACACTTTCTATATGAATTGTAGGTGCACGCATTGTAATGGTTACATGATACAGGGATTGGAAAGTCCTTCCCGAGGCCAGAGATTAACGGAACATGCATACAAAATTATTATATTAGCCGAGCGAAGGCTATATTTAGAAGATGTATTACCATTAATTGATAATATACTTACATGACAATATTAATTTCTCAAGTGATTGGACGGACTTTGAAAATTGGGAATGTATTGCTCGATTTCATGATTATATGGTTGCATATCGGGAAATGATATATGCCACTTTTTATTCCGAAAAATTAGAGAGCTTTTAAAACCTCCTTCATATAAATATGCCAAGAAAACTGCCATTATGTGATTAACGGAATGGGGCACGACTCTCAGTAATGAGGAATACGACGCAGAGAGAGAAGACCTTCTAAAATCTATATTCACGCGGACGAAGACTCAGGCTATATCAAGTAGTTAATATTCCTAAGATCTATTTCCTAGAGAAGTAAATTTCCCATTTGATGGTCACATTTCGCAGAAGTCTTCACCATAAAACTGAGAAGATTTAACGAAGCACTTATTATTTATAAATCAAAACCAAACCGAGTCTTCAACATCTTCGCTCTGTATAACGAGGTCCGCATATGCAGTAGCGAAATAGATAAGATATTGATTTAATCCCTGTGTCTCGTACGAGTAGATCGGCCGATAGCAGATCTTGTTAACATAATTAATATGCGAGCATTTCATTAATATAACTGGCTCATTATAGCGCTTGGTTTGCTTTCAACTGCTGGTATAAATAGCATTAGTTCAATACACGCCTTTTATTAGGGTATAAAATTAAGGATCTCGGTAATAGCCTGTTGAATTCCCCGCATGCTTCTAATATGCATTTAAAAGCAAACTAGGAAATACTTTTACGAGATATTTTGGGATATAATTGACACTAATCTACTGGTCTATTACTATTGATTACTACTATTACTATTAATAAACTGTATCCTGTATCCATAACATGTTTTTTTTGGTTAATTACAAGCAACATGTTTTTTTAGGTATAAAACAATTACCTATTGAATACATTGATGTAATTATTCGACTGAAACTAGAATCTGTAGAAGTCTTCATCATACTTGAATAATAGTTTTATATACGCGAAAGTACGTTTGTTTGTTGGTTTGTCGCCGCAACAGAGCAAACGGAACAGCAGAGAACGAATTGACGTGATTTTTTTGTATAAGTGTTATAGTTGAGGATCTGGATGGTAACTTAAATAAGCTACTTTAATCTCTTCAAGTTAACCTTTGGTAATGGGTTGATAGAACAGTGCATTCTTACATAGTGAATGAAGTAAGAAAAAGAACATGGGTAATAAAATTAAATATTATAACACAATTTTGATGTTACTCAATAGTTAAGTAATTTTTTTTAAATCTTCCTATAAATATGGTTTAATTAGCTGATGCCTGCGACATCGTCCGCGTGGTTTAAGCATTTTTTTGGATTCCTGCGGGAACTCCGGGATAAAAAGTAGTTTATGCCACTCTCCAGGTCCTCAACTATACCCGTGCCTAAAAATCACGTGGATCCGCTGCTCCGTTGCGGCGTGATTGAAGGACAAGCCAACAAACCAATATTCCAACAAACAAACACACTTTCGCATTTATAATATTAGTATGAAGACTGAAGTATGATAATAATGTACCTATAGGTCACCGTAAAATTGCAATCTAACGCTTTTTATCTCGATAGATTGTAAACTGTCGACAGATTGTGAACCGTTAAATTTTCTGAGTGTCAATTTTTGAAATATTCATTGTATTTAAGTTTTCTTGTCTGTTTCTTGTAGGGTTGGGTTCGACATAAATAATCAGGTAGTGTAGTAGTAGGTTCTATCGGGTTAATTTATCTAACAGATTACAATCTACCGAAAAATAATGCGTTATATTGTAATCTTTCGACAGTTTACAATCGCGCTAGATAGATTACAATCTAACGGTTTTCACAATCTTACGGAAACATATATATCGCACTTATGTTTAAATCATAATATAATACAGGGTTGTAAATTGTAATATGGTTCAAACATAACGGTACATGTTAGTTATCAAATAAGTCCTGGCGCGCATACATTACTTCGCTGTAATAACCGAGCGGACCATGTACAGCTATCATATAATTATTGGCATTCGACATAAATTCCGACTGCTTTCTCTTAAAGACCTTTATGATAAACATGGGGCTTAATTGGATCCAATAAGTAAATGAGCGATTTAATTAAAACATGTATGTATTTGCATACCTGGTTTTATAGGATAATTATGTTCTGGGCTTGAATAATCGGGTTGGCTTAGCTCGGGTGATATGCGTTTTATACGGGTTTAATTATTATATGTACGCAGGAAATGTGTTTTCCTTAGCGGTGCTTGAGGCTTTGTTATAAAAGATAACGTTTGAATTGTTTTATTCGTTCCTCTTATAATAATATTATTCGCTTTATATTATAATTCTTCGTGTTTTACTCATTTTCATTCATTTATTTCTACAAGAGATGATTTTCGCATCAAATCGTTTTTGGAAGATCCAGTGGGATCTTTTAATTTTCCCGGAAATATATTTGTGAAAATCAAAAGTTCCCACAGCCTTTTCCGGGTTTACCTAAACCTAAGTAACAAACTCTTTAAGTACCAAATTTCGTCAAGATCTGTCGAACACATGGAAGTAGGAAATTAGTACCTTTGGTCGAACAGATGTATCGTGAAAATGTACATCTACTGCAAAATACCTACTACTAATTAATCTACTGCAAAATTGATCAACGCATGCCATATAAATAAATTGTTTCATTATTGTTGACTTTCGCGTTTTAGAATTAAATCCTTATTTTAGGTACGTCGTAAGGTAAGGACTTAGTTCTTTGTTGTCACGTACCTTACGTTACATTAAAGTATTTATATATAAGCGTTTAATGGCCCCAGCCATCTTTCGCTAGTCCAACGGATGGACAACTTGAAGAGTTAGTCTGGTGGTCACATACTACGGTTTTCGACATGCTATCTCCGAAGAAGTAGAACATAGTCATCGTTCATTCATCGTTGGTGAGTAAGCGAGAGCAGAGCAGTCAGATTTGTTAGTTTCTCCTTACATAAAA
This sequence comes from Erebia palarica, assembly GCA_964035005.1. NCBI lineage: Eukaryota > Metazoa > Arthropoda > Insecta > Lepidoptera > Nymphalidae > Erebia > Erebia palarica. The sequence continues at coordinate 34,714,750 of OZ035983.1, forward strand.
GCTCTTTTTTAAATTCCACTGCAATAGTTAGCCATTGTCTGCTATCTCACCTGCCTACCAGTCAAGTTACATACGTTTTGTGTCTATTTTCCTTCTATAATCGTTAACACTTAAGCGAAAGCGATTAAGAACGCTTACTATAGACTATTTACTTACTATACACTTATATTTTCTGTCCGCTAAAGCGTTAATGATTAAAGAAAGAGAATAGACACGAAACGTATGTTACTTGGCTAGGGAGACAGGTAATGCAGTCTATGATTATAATAACCTAACCTGTTATAGCTATAGAATAGATATAGATATCGCAGTTTTAGCAGAAGAGAGTTTGTTACGTATTTTGATTGAATACTTCATTTGCGTGATATATTTAGGAATAACGCCATCTGTTTTTCGATACCTGGATAACTAAAAGCTATCGTGAACACAAGACAATTAGTGAGCTATTATCCTTTTACAAAGCAATTGCTGTTTATTATTTAGAAATTGAAGCTATCTGTTGAACAAACATTGTTTTATGTGACAAAGCAATCACTGTTAATTCATTAATAAGAAGGAAATTTTATATTATTGTACAGCTATTGTTATTTATGATGTATTCAAAATTCAATTAATGTTATTGTTAAAAGAAAAATAATAATTGACAAATATAAAAATGTATTGAGTTTTTTTTGTAAATCTGGTTAAATTAACCATTTAATGTAATTTAGTTAGTTAAAACATGATATAGTTGATATGATTTTAGTTGTGACAATGAACATAATATTTAACTTAATGCAATTGTGAAGATAAGGAAAGTAAAAGGCTTATGTAATTATTTTAACTAAATTATTAATTATTTATTGCTATTAATAAGAAGTTCAAAACGCGACCAGCGGAAGTTCTTACTCTCTACGAGAAATCTATCATGTACAGCAGTAGGCGTCTGATAATGAATAGTTAGAAGTACATTATATAAAGAAAAGAGATATGATCGTCCTAACAGTTGGAAATTTCTAATCGATTATACTCTACCTAATAGTAAATCAATATCAGAGTTGCTTGAGTGAATTTTATTTATTTTTATGACACATTAGACATGGTTGTAATTTATGTAATTGCTTTCCCGACTTACAATCATAGTCGGATAGTAAATCAATTAACTGGAATCAGAGAGTTGCAGAATTACTAGAGATGGCAATTATAGCTAGAAACGGCCTCAACTTGATCAATGTATAGGGTTAGTATTTGTAGGTACGATCTTTTGCCATTCTGCAACTTACGCTGGCCTTGATTTTACTGTACAATTGTCAATTACACACCAATAGTCAAGTTAACGTCATTTTGCATAAACAGATCATCTTCAAAGGCCTTTGCTGAAATTATGTGCGATCTTCAGTAAGAACTTACTTGATAATCTGTCATGTATTCAAGTAGGTTCTGCTTAGGTTTAGTTCATTTAAGGTTAGCTAATTTAGTTTTAAAGAATGAAATGAAATAGTTAATGATATGAGTATCGCCTTTTTTTTGGAAATTGTGTAAAATACTTGGATGTAAAAATAAATCATTTTGAATACTTAATTTATTGTATTGGGTTACGGTTTTGTGTATATAACATACGACAATGGCTCCTCTATGTTTTATTTAAGTTAATGGCTGGTATACTCTCATTACGAGTGCTGTTATCGGGAATCGAACCTTGGACTGGTCGCGTGCTCGGTGAAAGTGTTTCGCACACTCGTTCATTAGCTAAAGCTATTTAACTATTTAATGTTGATGTATTTAAATGATTATAGGCAATTAGAATTCCCTTTCTGTTATATTGTGCATGTTATATGGCATGTAAGCGGACTTCTAGCCAAGTTACATATGTTTCGTGTCTATTTTTTTTCTATAATAATCGTTAACGCTTTAGCGAAAGCGATTTTCGAATAATTCAAAACAAAGTCTACACAACTGTCTTGACAGCTCATTCTATACCGCGGAGAGAAAAAAATAAGGGAATAGTCTATGGTTAGCGTTTTTAAAACGTCAATCACGGCTTTCAATGACGCCGTTCGCGCAGATTAGTTTCTGTGGTGAATTAATAATTAATAAATAAACTTGGCTAAGATTTTCGACGATTCGATAACGAATATGTAATGCCCATACATTCCCTTAGTTTTCTAAAGCGTTAAAGATTATAGATGCTCAACTTGACTAGGCCTGCTAGTATATTTATTCTCTTATTTGTCATAATATCGCCCTTATCAGAGCGGTCGTGGTCGTCACTTCAGAGATGTAGCACGATTGATTTGCGTTTCCACTCTTCTCCGATGGCTGCCTACCGTGTGCATTCATCTAAGGGGATGTCTACCGTAGCCCTGAGTTGATCTCTTGAGTGATCTACTACGTGCTCTGGTGCCCTCTACTCTTCCTTGAACAACTAGTTCTATGAAGATATTATCGTCACGTCTTGTCACGTCTCATATAACAGTTTAAAACATATTACTCGAACTGTTTAAGGAGTTTATACTAGTTTATTTAAGGAGGAGATACATGCTTTTTAACAAGCAGGCGCCTATGAACTCTTTAAACTGGTTGGATTATCCGTTTGACAAAAGATTACGATTTCCTTATAAAATCAGAGGGCTGAGTGTCCTCGCTTCGTGATCATCTAGGATAGTCCGCGCGGGATAGCTATCTCTCACCGCGCGGCGTCGCCGGTAACCCGATACGCTATTGTGTTGTCCTCACTCCACCGACACTCGTTAACGTAATTGACTGGGATTTACTTACTTACAACTAAGCACCGGAACTACAAAGCATACGCGACGTGACGCTTAGGCCCGTATTAATAAACCTACATGAACTAAACTAGCGGCACGCTATGATGGCCGGTTTGACGTTTGTCCGCTCATGAAGTTCCGTATTAATTGATAACGACTTTGAAGGAAATAATTGTATTACTTTATTGACGATAGTGATGTGCAGAGATTCATAAATTTTATCGAATGTAGTTTTAGGTTTAGGACTCAAAATTTATTTATTAAATTGATTTCTTAAATGTATACAAGTGTAGAAAAATCAGTTTGCACCATTTAAGGGGTGAATGTACTTGTGAATATGAACAATTTTCACTATGTGGACAAACCTCTGAAATCGCAAAAAAATATCAATAAATTTTTAAAAATGGAATCTAATACGATCGTCACATAGGATCGCTGGCTAGCACAACTACTACCTCCGGCAAACTCGCGTCAATGCTCAATGCAAAACAAAGCAGTTTCGAATTGACGTTGCTTCGAAAAGTATAAACTGTCAGTGCAATGCGATTGTGATATAGTTTTGACCTGGCTTTGGATTTCAAATATTGATACTGCATTACTGTTGACCCTTGCTCGTTAATTTGGACTCTGTTCAAGCCCTTTGTTGTGGATTTCGTCGATATGACCGAACGTACGCAGAGAACTGTTCTAAATAGTCAGACACGTGAGTTCGTAATACGCCTTCGTAACTATTTCGATCGTGAAGCTCAAAATGGAGGGCCAATTTTACCTATAACGTCAGTGGTTGAACGCGTAGCTGATGCGCTTAATATTGGACAACGAACTGTTAGACGGATAACTAAAAAAAAATATGGCGAGACTGGCACAGAAGAAAATAAACTTCACACACCAAAAAAGAGAAAACGAGCAAAACCAGTCGTAGGCATCGATAGCTTTGATGCCGATGCTATCCGAAGACATGTTTACGGCTACTATTTACAGAAGGAGTATCCAACAAGAAAAAAGTTGGTGCATTCACTGAAGGAAGCTGGATTATTCTTCGGTGGGGAAAGTTCTTTAACGAAGATTTTGAAGACCATTGGATTTCGATACAAAAAATGTAACAAACGCAAAATATTGATGGAAAGATTTGATATAGCGATGGCAAGGTATACTTTTTTACGGCAAGTGAAAGAAATCAAAAATTGGCAAAATGTTGTGTTCTTGGATGAAACATGGCTTAATGCTAACCATACTGTAGGCCGTTCTTGGAACGATGACACAGCAGCATCTACTTCCAAAGTTCCTGTAGGAAAAGGATCGCGACTTATAATTTGTCACGCCGGAACCATCAACGGGTTTGTCGAAGGTTCTCTCATGGCTTTTGCGTCAAAAACCACTGGAGACTATCATGAAGACATGAATGGAGAAAAGTTTACTGAATGGTTTACCTCAATGTTGTGTAGCCTCCCTGAACCATCTATTATAATTATGGACAACGCCCCATACCACTCGATGCAAATTGACAAGCCACCTGCCCAATCCCAAAAGAAAGCTGATATCGTCGCATGGCTTCGTAAAAATGGCGTAGATGCAAACATGAATATGTTAAAAGCGGAATTAGTACGTCTTTTAAAAGAAAACAAACCAACCAAGATCCGATACGTCATTGACGAAATAGCATTAGAACATGGGCACAGAGTTATACGGTTACCGCCTTACCATTGTGAGTATAATGCGATTGAGTTGGTGTGGGCTCAAATTAAGGGATATGCTGCAAGACACAATACAGAACCCCCATTTACCACAAAAAAAATGCTAAAATTATTAGAAGAAGCTTGTGAACATGTGACTAAAGGAGACTGGGAAAAGGTTGTGAATAGAACTGTTAAATTAATAAGGGAAGATTAAGAAAGAGATGTGAAAATAGATAATATTATAGAAAACGAACATATAATTATTAATGTATGTGATGATAGCAGTGACGACAGTGAAAATAGTAGTATGGACGAATCTGATTAATTATGGCCTTTTGTGGCACCTTTTTTGGTATCTTTTGTATTCATATGTTTCTTGTGTGCATATAAAGTATGTATATTCATTTTCGTTCAAATATTCAGTTCGTTCAAATAAATTAAATAAACATATACATTTTTGTTTTATTAAACCTATTTAATCAGGTACAAAAACAAAACTTAATTGTTTTTTGTTCGAGAATAAATTGACATTCCACATCACTATTGTAATGTGTCAAACCGGCCATCATAGCGTGCCGCTAGAGTAAGAACACCTTCGCTAGTATCGGTCAATCTATGCTTAATAAGTACGTTTTCGGATAGAAGATTTCTTATAGTGGAGGTTTTTTTTAATCAACTACAAGTAAGCTCTTGACTGCGATCTCACCTGATGGTAAGTGATGATGCAGTCTAGAATGGTAGCGGGCTAACCTGTTAGGGGTATGGCAGATTTATTAAACCCACCCCCTTCGGTTTCTACACGGCATCCTACCGGAACGCTAAATCACTTGGCGATACGTCTTTGCCGGTATGGTGGTAACTAGCTACAGCCGAAGCCTCCCACCAGACCAGACCAGAAAAAATTCAGAAATTATAAATTCCTAAATTGACCCTGCCGGGAATCGAACCCGGGACCTCCCACGTTAAGACAACAGCGCGCAACACTGCGCCAGGGAGGTCGTCAGGTGTTTCATCTTAAAAGGAACTTTTACACGAAGGTTGCAAGCGTTTCATCAGTCTATTCGATATAACATCCAAGTACTTACCAGAAGAGATACGATTAGATAAAGATTTATGGCAGACAAAAGAGAGTCTATGAAGATCATATTAATTAGAGGTGTTTAATAAAGCACGTAGCACAAAAGCTTAGCACGCTTTTTTTCAATAGCACGGACAGCATGCTATCCGAGGAGCCTTTATGCTGCTACGGTGCTATAACACGCGAACGCGCGCGGTGTTTCGTAGTTCGTTTCGTAGCACCCGTAGCGCCCGTAGCGGCGCCCGCCTGCCGGTAGCGCGCTGGCCGACCGTTAGTCTCGCGTAACGCGCTGCTGTGAGCGTACCTCATATGTTTTCATGAGCATAGCATAGCATATTTAAAAGCATGCTCAAAATTTAGTCTATAGCGTGCTTTGCTTTTATAGCAGTTTTGAACAACTCTAATAATAATCGACCTACGCGGCAATAAACAGTAAGCAATAAGCAGTACTAGCGCCAAGTTCTCGGCAATCACTAACGAGTAACAATAAAATCCAGATCGCTCTCGTTTTACGGCCGTGAGCACTGTATTGACATATCCTATCAGCTGGCTGTAAAGATTCCGTTGTTTATGGTCCACACTTTCGATATAAACTCCTTTAAGTGCTTCCTGATAACGGATTTATTTTTAGGGTTCCGCCATATGGATAACATGGCATCTATACTAATATTATAAATGCGAAAGTTTGGATGGATGTATGGATGTTTGTTACTCAATCACGCCCCAACAGCTGAACGGATCTGGCTGAAATTTGGCACAGAGATAGATTATAGTCTGGAATAGCGCATATGCTACTTTTTATGCCGGAAAATTAAAGAGTTCCCGCGGGAACCACAAAACCTCAATCCACGCGTACGAAGTTGTGGGCATCGGCTAGTGTTTAACAATGTCCGATCGAATTTCGGCCACGGCGGCCAATCTCCAGAGAGATTTAGCCATCTGCGCGGGAGATATTATAGTGCAATAATGTGTGCGTAAACAGAGGTGCACTCTCTGTTCCTTTACTCTCATAATCCGATGGGACGGAAAATCTGACACGACCGGAGAAAGATCATGGGATTCGAACTCCACCACCACCACTAGACCAACAATGCATGTTTTTAATATCTATTTGGCAGTCCCTTAACACTAGTCACCCCCGGTCTTTTTGTAAAGCGGAATGTATCTGACAATATCCAAAGAGATAAAAATCTATAACAATTAAAGAATTAAAAAAAAGAATTTTGCGGCTATACATGTTTGATTACATCAAAAAGTTGCCATGTTTTACAACCTTTCACAAAGATATATTAAACATAACAATGTCAACCCACAGTCATTATCATTAACGATTTGACGGACACTTACTCAATAATGTTTTGACGGAATAATTAAATTAAGGGTATGTTTCGATATACACTGCGAGCACTGTTTAGTACTCTTACTGGGGAGAAATTCATTCCGTTATGGACTGACAGTATACTGCGGCAGTATCCTAGGGAAATATATGACGTCATAATTTTTAAATATATGACGACGACGATTTCCAGGTAAGGTGCTCTGAGTGCTGACTGCGTTCCGTTTTAAACAGTAACCAGTGACAATAGCTAACTATAAAGGAACGGCTTCGCAGTATACTAAATTGATGTCACACCTTAAAGTGCTCGCAGTGTATATCGGAACATACCCTAAATTTTTAATTTTGATAATCAACTCTCCGACATAAGATTAATTATTCGAATAATTGACAAATTGGTCCATACTCTCGTACTTACGGCGTTTATGACATGCGATTGCAATTATGAGTGTAACCGCTTTATCCTTTCACAATAAAACGTTCAGAGCTCACTCAATATTGGTGTTGTTAGTGTCACACAAGACCTAGTTTTTGATAATAAAAAGTTATAACTTGACAATTAATTATCTATTTGTTAATCATACATCCTCTAACGAAAATCTATACTTAGTAACACACTTTCGCATTTATAATATGCGAAAGTTTTTCGTTTGCCTGCCTGCTACACTTTTACGGCACTGTTCAGTCGATTTTAAATGGTACAGGGATAGGTTGTATCCCGGGGAAGGACATAGTTTCCTTTTACAGAAAATTAAAGAGTTCCCGCGGCAATCAAAATTCACAAATTTCGCAGACTCCGCAAAAATCGGAGCATTGAAAATGAATACAAAATGTACGAAAAAAAGAATGTAAGAAATTTTATTGAGATTTACTTCCCTGAAATTACACAACTACATTACCTACTCGAAATTCCAAACAAATTCCAACTCGAATGCACGTCTCGCCTGCATCCGCATCTTTTAAATTCTCATAAGCATGACGATCAGTCAATAATCATAGAAGCTACATCACTTTTATATACGGAAATACCCGTTTTTCTACAAAACGAAATCTAAAGGGACCACCTACAGGTCACAATTATAAACCAATTTTCAAAATATTTTCGCCATTTTGTAGCTAAACTAATACCCTAGGACCCTTTCTTCAAATTTTCTTAAGTCATTTTTTTCTACGAAATATTTACAATTTAGTAAACAAACACCCCACAAAAAATCCAACTTTTTTACATCTTTCAAAATTTCAAAAAAGTTACCAACCGATTTTCAAAATTCAAACGCTCACACATGTATCGATAAATTCCTCAACTCTTGGTACTATTTCCATTTTGATTCTCTCAAAATCCTCCGAGCTATGGCCTAAAATACGTCTTAGGCTATTCGTATCTGATAAACATTTTCAAATGTAAAACATTAATCCACGCGAACGAAGTCGCGAGCATCATCTAGTATTAAATTATGTAATCTGAGTAGCCTTTAAATGAACGATTGCGACGCTAAGAGTTTAATGGAACCGAGGCGCAGCATCTTGTTTGATACTAACTAAGCTAACTTTTTCAGCTTCAAAATAAGCTTTATTATTAAAAATCCTATTCTTCAAAATTATTTCAAAATTTTTGGGTGTAAAAAGTAGGCTGACATCCATCCAATCCGACTAGGCAGATTGGCGTCGAGATAGAAAATATCGATATACAGAACCCCTTAAAGACACAGTCCACTAATAATGAATTATTCGTTCATCACCAGTGACCTGACGCGGGGTTGTAAGGCCCACGTCAGGTTACTGGGTAATTTTTAACGCCAATTATTAATAAATAAATAATTTATGTACGTATATATGTAGGTAGTATTGTATGTAGTTAGTATATTTAATATATTATATTTGTAGTTTGCGCACCATCCCGTTTGTATTCTCTTCTCCTGTCTCCAAAGGTTGTCTGGAAGAGATCGTCTCAGGCGATAAGACCGCCTTTGCATACTTATAGTTCTATGCGTAGTTTTAATGTCTTCTTTATTTCCGTGTGTAATAAAGATTTAATAATAATAATAATATTCTACTCTGCCGTGTGGCACCGGCAGAGTAGAATAGTGCCATCCCTTCCTTTCCCGCGGGTGTCCGTAAGAGGCGGCTAAGGGAACCGGGGAACCTTTTACCAACTTATTTTGTTCCCCGAAACATGGCTAGCTGGCTAGCTGGCCATAGAAACAGCCTCCTCGGGGACCTGAGTGGACCTGATGGATACAATAGAGGATATATGAATAGGGCCGCCACTTGGGGGTCACCAGGGCGCGCCTGGAGCTGGCGCTGGGCGTGGCAGCATACGGGCCGCCAGTAACACCAGTCGACCAGCACTACCACCTAGCCGGCCGACACGTCCATCATCTCCACCAGAGGGCTTGGCGCCGACGGGATCCTCCAGGGTCCAATCTTCGGTGCCCGCCGCTGGTGGTGTACGCTGCATGAGATGGACTTCTCTCATGAACGAGAATGTCATGCGAGCGTACTACAGGGCGACAGGAGGGGAAACCGGACGGACTGGCTACCGAGCGGCAATGTACCGTGAGTTCCTGCTGCTTGAGCCGACTTTAAATGTCACGGAACAAAACCTGGCAGATCGGGCTCGGTATATTCAGCGTTCGAATATCTTTAATGCTACCGAGCTCGAACGGTTACGACGTGAGGCTGTTGCCGAGGTGACAACTCCAACAACAGAGCAAATCGTCTCTCCAGCGGTGCCTACCCGCGAGGAGATAGTTACCACCTCCCACGATTTGCCTGTTGAAGAAAGCACTGAGGAAACAGTTTCCCTTGATTTAGAGCGGATGAGAAGGATACTAGAAGAGGCGATTTCTAAGACATGTGGCATGTGGGGTCCACCGAAACCATCCCAATCGTCATATCTACGAATGGGTTAATCCCAGTCAGCCTCGCTCACCATCTGAGGCGACTGGGATTCCGTGGCAGTTCGCTCGCAGCCAGGATGCAGAAAGCGGTGTTGTTAGACTCGGCTAGGATAGGCCGCCGGTTTCTCAACCTGTCGCCCTGACCCCCGGCCGTCTGGTCTCCCCTGCCGGGGTGTAATCCTCCGCCCGCTACAACTATTTATTTTTGTATTTGTGTATGTAAGTTTATTAATTAATATTTATTTACGTAAGTTTATTATAACTCTTTAGGCCATATATGTATTTATTTTGTATGCGGGCGTGAGAGCTAAATTTATGTCAATAATAATAAAGCTTCATTAACAAAATAAGGTAGCGCTATCAACGAACTGTTAATCCTGTATCAAAACAATCCACATAACGGCATTTCAAGTTGCTCCCTCAGATATACCTAGTATTAGAACGACGGACAAGCAAACACAATATCGGTTTGAGACATCACGCAATTATAAACCGTGCGTACCGGCCGGTGGAAGCATTCTATCGTAGTATCGACATGTTGGACCAAGAGCGAGTAGGGTATTTTGAGGTACTTATTAAAATATTTAAATTAAACATCAAATTAAATCTAAACTATGAAATATATTGTGTAAAAAATAAACAATTAATGTACTAAAATCTAACTACTAAACTAACTATAAAATAAATTCATACTAACAAAAAAAACCTAATCAAAAAGACCACGCCTGGTTGCCCCTGGGCCAAAAATACCCATCGAGCATTGCCACGCTAAATGGCGATGGATTTGGACCAACCCCCTATTGTGTAAGAATTGTCGATCAAATAGTCTAAGTTCGGCGTCAAAGTAAAATAAACCATAACGGCATTGAATTAGAGCTCAATTTCGTGTATCCATTCTCATACGTTTATGGTATCGTCCATACCAAATTGAGCTCTAATTCAATGCTGTTATGGTTTATTTTACTTTAACGTCGAACTTTGACGATTGGATCGGCAATTCTTACATAATCGCACCTGAAGTAGGCTCCAGAGCTTGGGTAGGTAGGTACTTAATATAATAATAGAGCAGTAGGTTATTATTATTTTGGAATTACAGTTTATTATGAAGTTCGTAAAATAAGGATTCTAATTCTGAAACAAGATCATCAGCAATATTAAAATAATACTGCTTTATGCGTAAGTACTGAACTAAACTGAACCATTAGCAACATAAACCGATATAAATTTCCCCTAAAATCACGATCTCAAGCAATCATTCCAGGAAAATCAAAGTGGATTTTCGAAACACCAAATCCACGTGGACGAGGTCGCAGGCGTCATCTAAAAACATAAAAAGGAAAAACTGACTCAATGGGTATAGTAAATAGTTCAAATTGCTGAGGTAAGAAACTTGAGAATAGAATACACTTAGAAATAATTTTCAGAAAATGAAATCGAAGCAAGGGGCACGTGACCGTGTCATGTGGTTCAGTCTATCTGACGCGACGACGAAGTAAAGTAAAGTAAATATTTATTTGGTAAAATATGGTACAGACAAGATGTTATTAGGTTAATTAGTACAAGCATAATTTATCGTTACCGACGTCCAAATATTAAATTAATATAATATTCTTATTTAAGAATTGAAGAGTTCTTTTACCGAATAAAAACAATGATTTAGAAGATATTCTAACTTTTTAAAAAAATGGTAGATTTAGTTCTTTTATCAATCAGCCTCAATCAAGCCTTTTATCAATCAGAAAAATCAGCCCCTCGATTGTGTAAGGAAATCGTAATCGTAATCGTTTTTCAAACGGATAATTGGACCTGTTTAAGGAGTTTATAGATGCCTGCAAGTCCAAAATTAGGTATGTGTGAACTCCTTAAACAGTTCGAGTAATACGTTTTAAGCTACCAATTGATGACGAATTGCCTAAACAATTATTGGACCTCTGAACGTAATTCGTTCAGAGGTCCAATAATTGTCTAAGCAAATCGAAAAGTCCCTCCTCACCATTCCCACCATATCCTTGACAACGTCGACGTTTCTAGATTTATAGCGGACGTACGGCGTACGTACGTGTTAATTAATACGGGCGACCCATTAAATCACTGATGGCAAGGAAATGTGGCCTTGAGATAGGGCCTAACTGTGTTTTTATCGATAATGCAAATCGCCGCTACTAACTATGCGTGTACGGAAACTCTCATTTAGCGATTGCATCTGAATACTAATTTTCAGAACTAAAGTGATTTTGTTAGGGCCAGTTTTCTTTAATTGAATAAAACTTAGCTTTATTAACACCTTAGTTTTATACACACCTTATAATTGCAGTGATTTTTTTACATTAAATTTAGTTAGTTACATTTATTTTAGTACAAGATTTCTGACTCATAAACGATTGAATGTGTAACCATTAAGCATTATATAATAACAAGCTGATGCCCGCGACTCCGTCTGGATGGATTGAGGTGTTTTAGGGGTATGTAAAATAGATAGTAGCCGATTCTCAGACCAACTGAATATGCATATAAAATTTCATAATTAAAATCGGTCAAGCCGTTTCAGAGGAGTATGGTTACTAACATTGTGACACGAGAATTTTATATATAAGAGATTTAGTAGGTACTCGAGCTTCACGTCGTCGCGTCGTTACAGATGCCACATTAATTTTGCCACATTCTAAAAATAATTTCATCATCTCAAGTTTGTTACCCAATAAAAATTCTTTCCAAAAACTGACTGCCAAAGCTTCTATAAAGGAAAAAAATAATTTTGATTTCTACATACCCGCCTGACTTCAACATAGTGTGTAGAAATCAAAATTAATTTTTAATTTACAGTGGCTTTGGAAGTCGGTTTTTGGAAAGAATTTTTATTTTTAACTTTTTAGTGTAAGGGTTGAGGATTTGGAGTCAGATTATTTTATGGTACCACCTCGAGAGCTTCCTCTAACGACTGAAAAAAATTCAAATTGGTTCAGAAACCACGGAGATAATATGCACCGACGTACATTTAAAAAAAAAACGCACCGAATTGAGAACCTCCTCCTTTTTTGGAAGTCGGTTAAAAATTGCCGCAATAGTACGCTGCAATTTGCAGATGTGCGATGGCCCTTATGGGTCATTTGCTTAAGATACAGGTGATAAAGACTACTACGTATTTACGACTACCAATCGACGACCCAGTGTGGACAAGCCATTGTGTTCCAGCCCGGTATTCATGCGTCAACACTCAATTTATAAACTCAACTTTATGCAGATGCCGAAGTAAAAACACCATATTTTAGCCCTTATCACCTTGAGATAAATTTCAATCATCAATAGAATAGGGTATCGCGTGTGCGAATTTTTATTAGCCCTAAAGATGTATGGCCTATGTCTATGGAGATGGCTAACTTCAATACGGGTAGCTTATTTATTGCGAAGAGGATTAATTACTATGGCTTTAAAGTAATTGTTGCTGTGATAGCATCTTTAATAGAAATAGGCGTTGTAACTACTTTGCTTTTGGTATTGAATATTGATACTGGTTGCCTATACCAGGGATGGCGAACCAATGGCAGACGTGCCATTAATGGCACACGACACAATATTTAGGGCACATCACTGATCTCAAAATTCATTATGCAGAAAAAAAGTGTGAAGTAGGTAGTATATGACGAGCGGACGCGAGTAATATAAGTTATTTGTCATCTAATCTGTAATAACATAAGTCACACTAATTTTACTTTATTTACTTTTAAATTACGCGTATAATTTAGACATTGCAGAATGTATTTTTTTCCCAATAATCACAAAGTAAAAATTATTTGATGGCACGTCTATGACCTCATTTCTTTAGAAAAAATGGCACGTTGATACAGGTTGATATAGGTTCGCCTACCTTGGCCTATACAATCTATGTCTACAGGTGTGACAATCGCAATCACCTCTGATTAATTCTATTTCGCTATCGGCCAAAATACATTCACCGATTTTGACAAAATCTGGTACAGCGGCTGCATCTTGGAGGCTGACATAGTCCTGAAAAAAATATCTAAAGAAATGATGAAGGGTTTTTAAAAAAAACCTAAATTCTCTTGAGCGAAGTCGTGGGCATTATCCTTTAAAATTTAACAAAATTGGAACTCGTCCTGTAAAAGATATGCTACTAGTTGATGCCCGCAACTTCGTTCGCGTTGATTAAGGTTTTTTTATACTCACGGGGACACATTAATTTTCCAAGATAAAAAGTAGAGTCCACAAGATGCAACCTACTTCAAAATACAATTTCGTCAAAATGGGTTGAAAAGATGGGCTGGGAAAGCGTAGCAGGCAGACAGACACACTTTCGTATTTATTTTATAGTATGGATTTATACCATAGATGTAACAAAGCTTTAGTATATTACCACCACACAATCAAGCTCAGCCTTGTCTCGTTAATCAAGGAAACAATGGAATATTAGTATTTAGCTAAAACAGGTCACAATTTCACTTTACACGTAGCTTATTAGGCATTTGGTGTTAAATCCTATTTGTTATTCCGTTTGCTGGTGCAATCTAGGTGTTGCCGTGTTTGCCTAATCAACTAACCCGTACGTGACCGAAATGAGTCTAGCGGAGTCTGCTCCGTGCTGAGTCAATACCGGGATAGGATGAATGTGTGCGAGCGAGCTTCGTAATACTCATGCCAATACAGTGTTTGAGTTTACATTGAGTTGTATCATATCTGATACAACTCAATGTAAACTCATTGTAAAGTAACCTAAACTCGTTGTAAAAGTATAGGCACGGAATACTATGACAATAGTAAGAGAGTGTTAGATAATAATATCACCGTCTGGAGTACACGATAAGAGATTAAGAGATAAGTTTTTTCCTACGTAATATACTTTCGCTTTGATCATAATAAATATGATAATAGGTAGTGGCAACCAAGGTCTAAGTTTGTTCCGTGGTTTTGAGTTTATATAAGTGTGATATCCTAAGGGTTTATAAGGAACAATAAGACGCAGACGATGTTCGCTCAACGGTCGTTTATTCCGAACTAACTTATTGCTAGTCCTACCCACATCACACCTCCACACTAAATAAATACTAACTATTACTATAATAAACTAACTAATAATTACTAGTACTAACAATTATTATAATCAATCAACTTATCCCATAAAAATACAATTCTTATTTTAAATAATAATTATAAATGGTTACAACTTAGTACTATAGGGTTTCCTTATTCTACACTGCCTCACTGGGCGAGACCCAGCAGGTGTAACCGGATGAATCGGTGAGGCAATATGGCGGGTCTGAGGCGGAGACCTTGTCTCCTCCAAGGCATCCTGAAACTCCGGTGAAGCCGGAGTATCCGTATGAGCTTTACCCGACCCCTCCGAGCTGCTCGGCTTAACCGATAATTCAACGTCGCTTGCCGTAGACTGCTCCGGCTGGACTTGCCCCGGTGAAACTACTGATTGAGAATTTGTGCCAGGCTCCCGATCTAAACTTGTGGTAGGGCAAACTAGAGAAAATCTTGTGGAACGTTTCTTAAGTTGATCAATGTGTCTATGAACTAAGTCCCCGTCCTGACCTCTGACTTTATAATTGCTTGGACCCATAGACTCAACAACCTGACCCGGGGCCCACTTTTCTCTCTTTAAATACTGTCTATACCAGACCTCTTCCGTGGGTTTCACCTCCCTTTCCACACCTTTCGCTAACTCTTTTTGACGATGCTGTACCTTAGCTACCTTCCTTTCCCTATCCGGTTTTAACATATCTAATTTAGTACGAAGCCGCCTACCTAACATCAACATAGCCGGGCTTTCCCCAGTAGTGGAATGTTCCGTGTTTCTGTAATGCGTGAGGTAAGTCCAGAGTGCTCTGTCTACATTTTGTTTACCTAAAACCGCTTTCTTGATTACGCGTTTTAAGGTTTTTACCGCGTTTTCTGCTAGACCATTGGAGGCAGGGTGGTACGGTGCTGTAAAAATATGCTCAATCCCCTGACTTTGCGTAAAGTCCCTAAACTCCACGCTGGCAAAGTAACTAGCATTGCCCGTCACTACCTGCTTTATAAACCCAAATCTACTGAAAAGCTCCGTAAGCCTGTCAATAATTGTCGCCGACGAAGTACTAGGCACCGGAAACACTTCTATCCACTTAGACATCGCATCGACGACCACTAAATATGTCTTCCCGAAAATAGGGCCCATGAAGTCTAAGTGAACCCTTGACCACGGTCGGTTAGGCCACGGCCACATACGTACCGTCCGTTTCGGTGGTGCGTCCGCTTGTGCAGCGTATATCTCACATTCCTGACACATACGCTGAATCGACTCATCTAAAAAAGGCCACCAAACGTAACTGCGTGCTAACGATTTCGATTTCCCTATCCCCATATGAGGCTCATGAATCATCCTTAACACTCTTTCCCTACACGCCTCTGGGACCACTAACCTATGGCCCCACATCACGCAGCCCAGCTCCTCATACAATCGCGAGTTGCTTACTCGTCAACGGTAACCTTGACAATCCGTCCGCTCCGTTCTCATCGGTACGCACGTACTCAATATCAAAAGTATATGCAGACAAAATGATAGCCCAACGTTGCATACGGCTAGCTACCATCGCCGGTATACCTGTATGCGGCCCAAATATCGACACCAAAGGCTCGGTATTATATTATGGTCGGCCCGTAAGGTAAAATGTCGACCGTATAGGTATTGATGAAATTTATTGACAGAAAATATAATTGCAAGTGCTGCCCGATGTATCTGCGAATAGTTTATTTCTGCTTCATTCAGCGTTCTCGACGCGTACGCTATAGGCCTCTCGCAGTTGTCATTCCGACTCGGCTGTGAGAGTACGGCACCTATCCCTTTCGCACTCGCGTCGCACGTTACGATAAGCGGCCGGCTAGGATCGTAATGCGTTAACACCTCTGCACTAGTTAATAAGGCCTTAACTTCCTTGAACGCTCGTTCGCAATCTTTCGACCAAAACCATTTCTTATCTTTCTTTAACAACCAACCTACCACTCATATTCTTAATAAATTTCGCGTAAAAGTTTATTAAACCTAGGAATGAACGCAATTCTGTCACATTACCGGGCCTAGGAATTTTAGTGATGGCCTCCACTTTATCCGGGTCCGTTTTTATATCCCCCTTGTTCAACACATAGCCTAAATATTTTATTTCGTTAACAAGAAAAACGCACTTATTACTTTTTAATTTTAATCGGTACCGATGTAACCTACTAAAGGCCGACTCCACCGCCTGCAAGTGTTCCTGCCTGCTTTTCCCTCCAATTACCACGTCATCCAGGAATACTTCTACATTCGGTATATCGCGCAGTAGGTTAGACATTATACGTTGAAAAATCCCCGCACTTGACGCTAGCCCATAAACTAATCTATTATACCGGTATAAACCTCTATAAGTGTTGATTACGGTAATGTTTTTAGTATCGTCCAGCTCAATCTGGTTATACGCTTGTGAGAGGTCTATTTTCGAAAAATAATTCGACCCGCTTAAGCGAACGATTAAATCGTCGATTCTGGGTAAGGAGTAACGGTCCACTAACAAAACCGGGTTAACCGTAGCCTTATAGTCAGCACAAATTCTCAATGAACCATCTACTTTCTTTACCGGTACCAGAGGCGAAGCCCAGTCCGAGCAGTCCACAGGTTCGATGACTCCGTCCCGAAGCATTGCATCGAGTTCGGCGTCGACGCGTTCCCGCAACGCGTATGGTAGGGCGCGAGCTCGGTGGAAGACGGGAGTCGCCCCCTCGCGTACTCTTAAGGTTGCCTTGCCTCCGGTGTACCGACCCAGACCGCCATCAAATACTTCCTTATACCTGACCAATTTTCTTAACTCATTATCTAAACCATTTATTCCGCCGGCTTCGCTAATTTTGTGGCAACTAGTGAACAAAGGAATTTTAATTCCTAACTCCGTTAACCACTGCCTACCTAAGAGGGATGTTGTCCCGCCCTCTATAACAAATAACTCTAACTCTTGATCTCGGCTTGATCACTCCTAATGGCTTAAGCATTGACCCATCGTAAAAATTGAGCTTTATACTCGTGGGTTCTAAACATATTCGACTAAAATGTTTTTCATATGTCCGACTACTAATACACGAAACCGCAGTCCCCGTATCCACTTCCATATTAATTTCGATATTTTCTTTATGTACTGGCAAACTCACCGCCTTGTAATCGTTTAAGCAGAGGTGATGGAAATCGTTATAGTAGTCCCCGGAATTCTCCTCCTCTTCCAACCCAAAGTTCTCTGCCTCGCCGTAATGCACTGGGTTGGACCCTCTCGCGTCATCGGTCTTCCGGACACAGGCGCGCCGGATATGGCCCCGGGAGTGGCACCAGGAACACACATAATCCCGGAATCTACACTCTTCATAGCCATGGAGAGTGGATGTGTGCATCCCCTACACCTGTCTTCCCGTGCACTTCCCTCTGTCCGCCTAGCACCACCTCCACCGCCTCGCGCTCCCGCGCCGTTCCGCGCCGCGCGCTCGCCCTGCGTGCTTCGGCCGCGCGTGGCCGCCCGCCATCGCCGCCGCCCGTTCGTTCCGACCATCGAATGCAGGCCCGCGCCGTCCGCGCTGCCCGCAGCACCCGCCGCCCCCGCCGTATCCACCGCTGCCGCGTCCCGCTCCGCAGCCTCCAGCGAATTTGCTAGTTTAACCGCGCTTGCAAAACTAATACTTTCCTCTTCCGCGAATAATCTTTGACGGATAAGATCGCTTCTTAATCCGCACACGAACTGATCCCGCAAGTTTTCGTTCAGATTATCACCTAGTTTACAATGGCGCGTTAATTTTTTTAACTCGGCGACATAGCTGGTGACATTTTCGTCTGCTGCCTGTCTCCTCTGCCTAAATTTGAACTTGATTTGAATTTGATTTCCGCCAAAACCGACGGCGCCGGTTGCAAATGCCGACGTAATAGGTCGATCACGTCCTCATACCTCAACTCCGATGGCTTCTTTGGGCTGGACAAGTTAACCAGAAGTTCGTATGTCTTGTCCCCCATCACCGCTATTAACGTCGGCAGTTTGATGTCACTCTTAACGTTGTTGACCGTGAAATACATTTCGAGCCGCTCGATATAGGATGACCACACCCCCGTTTTCATATCGAACTCCTTCACTTTGCCAATCGACATGGTGCAAAAAAAAACCCTAAATAAACTACGCACGCACTATCTATAAACGAGGATTGGATTTACAATCCTCGTGGCCACTGTGATATCCTAAGGGTTTATAAGGAACAATAAGACGCAGACGATGTTCGCTCAACGGTCGTTTATTCCGAACTAACTTATTGCTAGTCCTACCCACATCACAATAAGACTGCATCTAGACTGCAATCACCATCAACACATTACTGGGACTCTACTGAGGGGTCTCTTTTTAGCATGAAAAAGGGTTAGTTTAGGCCATAGTCCACGTCGCTGACGTCGCGTATCGGCTGAATTTGAACATTATGGAGAAATCTCAGGCTAACAGATGTGAATAAAACACCGTATAACTGTTTTTTGTTACTCAATCACGCCCCAATGGCTGAACGGATCTGGCTGAAATTTGGCACAGAGATAGACTATAGTCTGGAATAGCACAGCTAAATAAAGTAAATATTATATACTAGCGAATGCCCGCTAGCATCAGCTAGTAAATAAATAAAGAAAATAATAAATTAAACATTAACACATCCTTATGAGTAACCGCGCCGCTAAGTGATTTGTGTTCTTATTCCCCGATCAGGGCGCTAAAGTTTCTTAAACACTAGGCTATCCAGAAGAACAGAATCCAGAATACATACCAACTTGTCATCCTAGAACTAAATCGGGGTCTTACTAATTTATTTCCCATCCACATAATTAGTTTTCATTTATAAATAGTGAAGGGTTTTGTAATCAAAAAGGACGCTTAAGTTTCTTATACACTAGGCTATTTAAAATAACAGAAGCCAGAATACATACCAACCTGTCATCATAGAACTAAATCGGGATCTTCATAATTGATTTCCCTTCCACATCATAATTAGTTTTCATTTATAAATAGTGTAGGGTTTTCTAATCAAAAGTCTGTTATTTATAGCCATAGAGTGTATGTGGAGTGAATTGATTTGCATTTACAAGTCCCTGATAACGAATGGGGACGGTTTTGCATCAAAGATATTATGCTCTTACGGTAGATGGAATACATTATAATACTTACTCATAAATTACCGTTCGAAGTCCCAAGACTGAATGATTCCTAGCCTTAAATTTTAAAGTCTCTTGCCGAATGGTATATTTTATTGCATTTATTTAATTTATAGACTAGCGCTTGGCTGCAATCAGACTTGCAGGAAGTAGAGATGCCTCCTAAGGTGGAGCGCGCTTGCGCTCTATTTTAGGCACTAAATACTTGATTTTCTTAATTTATTTCTGTTGCATTGTTGGTTTAAAGAATCTTCTTAAAATTTCTCAAAATCTATTCTTGGTTCAAATCAAAGTTTTTGCTCAACGTTTCTGATACGAACCGCCAAGGTGAAAATGCTTCTCCAGCGCTAGCATTTCCTGCTACGTAGGGATGTATGATGTATAGGGATGTATGTACTCGTACCTCAATGCAAGAGTGAATAAGCATAGGCAAGCGTGTTCTAGCCTAGACCTCATCATTGCTTCCCATTTAGCTTGATTGTCTGCAATAAATAAAAAAAGGTCGCGACTTTGGAACACTGGTGGAAAATTCGCCTTACCAGTTATCATTGCAAAGTGATGTGTGATGAAATATTTGTCATGCAAAACGGAAACAGTACAGAATATATTTATAATAGATGAATCAACAATAACGAGTAACTACCCAGTTTCTCCCACATATGCATACGCAAGCAATAATTTAGACGTAGGGCTGGCAGTAACTTATAGCTAGCTGGTGACAGTTGCCGTTTGCATGCACAAATAACACGCAACATTATTTTGAACAGATGAGCTTGTTAACATTCCTATTTACACTACAAGTCAGGTAATATATAATTTGTTGTATAATGTTTGGCAAGTAGGGTTGTCAAGTGCTGTGTATCTTGCTTCGAGATGTCTTCTCGTCCAAGATTCCTCAGTGCCTGAAGACCAAAGTCTTCGAACAGTGCGTGTTGCCAGTGATGACATACGGTTGCGAGACTTGGTCGCTAACTATGGGCCTCATAAGAAAGCTCAGGGTCACTCAGCGGGCGATGGAGAGAGCAATGCTCGGGGTTTCTTTGCGTGATCAAATCAGAAATGAGGAGATCCACAGAAGAACTAAAGTAACCGACATTGCTCGACGTGTTGCGAAGCTGAAGTGGCAATGGGCGGGGCACATCGTTAGAAGAACCGATAGACGTTGGGGTCCCAAAGTCCTGGAGTGGCGACCACGCACGGGAAAGCGCAGCGTTGGCAGACCCCCTACTCGCTGGACAGACGACATAAGAAGAGTCGCAGGGAGCCGCTGGTTCCAGGCGGCGCAAGACCAAGGCGTGTGGAAATCCTTGCAGGAGGCCTATGTCCAGCAGTGGACGTCTATCGGTTGAGGATGATGATGATGATGATGTGTATCTTGATGTTTTGAATTCTGTGGTCTCACTGTGAGAACACACGGATAAAACGATTATGTCTGGCGGACGAAAAGTCTGCGTCATTCGTTTCAAATGGAGCGTATACTAGGCGACAGGGCAAAATGTTGTTTCCCTCCGACGTCGCAGACGTTTCGCGCGTTGGTATGTCATGTCAAGTCCGCAGTGACCTTTTTGGTATGAATTATCTCATACTTAACAGATCTTTGGTGCATCCATATATGTAAAACCTGCCATTAATAATTGTTAAAGTCGATAATTTTTGTGGTCCTACTTACAAAGCCTTGCCCTATCAAGGCTTTGTAAGTATTTTGAAACATGGGATTCCGGGCATGACTTTCTTTATCTAAATATGTACCAACATGAAAGTAAAACACACGAAAGAAAAGTTCGTTGTTTAATCTCTAAACAGTCAAAGGTCACGATTTGAATATAATTCAAAGCAAAACGATTATGTTACGTGATTATCTGAAAATATCATACTAATATTGTAAATGCGAAAGTGTGTTTGCTTGTTGGTTTGTTGGTTTGTTCTGCAATCATGTCGCAACAGAGCAACGGATCGACGTGATTTTTTGCAAAGGTATAGTTGAAGACCTGGAGAGTGACATAGGCTACTTTTTATCCCGGAAAATTAAGGAGTTCCCGCGGGAATCAAAAAAACTTAAACTACGCGGACGAAGTCGCGGGCATCAGCTAGTAGGTCAATAATCGACAGTATCACTACAGCCCATTAGCGTCCCACTGCTGGGCACAGGCCTCCACTCTCATAGGAGAGAGGGAATTAGAGCTTAGGCCCACCACGCTGCTCCAATGCGGGTTGGCGGCTTTAACGACTATTATCATGTTAGTGATACCGGGACCGACGGCTTAACGTGCTTTCCGAGGCACGGGGGTGAAGCACCGCCAACTTCCTAACTCCGGGCTAGTACTGGGAGTTTCTAACCCGATACTTAATTATGACCCGACCCGAGGCTCGAACCCGGGACCTCGTCGGCCGCAGTCAAACATGCTAACCACTAGACCAACGAGGCAGTTATAGACAGTATAATCATGAACAATATAAACAATTAATTATCTTGTATAAGCGACCACCATGCAGATGTAGGGCATCCGTGGGCGTACCATCTCGAATGCTTGTATGCTGTGCTAACGTATCAATGTGCTAAATGTTAATCGTTATGCGAATATTATGCACCGCTCGCCTATTGTGATTGCATTAACTGTTAATAAAGAATATCATATTCTATTTGATATTATAAATAAATAACTAAATAAAAAAGCCTTTTATTTTTCTTATCTTCACTATTACAATTATTTTTAATACATGCTTTGTCACACTTATACTTATCGTTTTTTTAACCGACCAAATTGCCATAAATAAATTAACTCAATTTACAATAGGAAAAAATCTTATCAATAGATTTTCATATTTGACAATTATTATTATTTTCTTTTAGCATTACAAGGTATATATTAATTCTATTTTTTTTTTTTTTTTTGTATTTTGTAATTGTAATATTTCACTGTTTTCAGAATACAGTATATTTATTTCAAAGGCATATTTACAAACTAAAAAACTAAAAACCTAATCTAAAAGACCGCTACCAGTGGGCAGCGTGCCCAGAATGCTGGCAGCATTGCCGCGTTGAATAGCAATGTTCACTCGCTGAGCGAAATATATACCAGCACTCTGGTCACGTGTTGCCTCGACCAAGCGCGCAGAAAGGTCCTTATACATTCCGCGTGCCCCAACCCCCCAAGGCCCTAGCGTCTCGACCCCAAAAGGCGTAAACATATATCCACTATCCAGTGTGCTATATTTAGGCACCTTGAGGCCCTCCGCTGATTCCGCCGCCGCACCAGCCCTAACGGCAGTGCCTGGAAGGTGGGACGGTGCCAAGGTGTCTACACATGTGGCATCCCACACCAAGGGCCGTCCCAAACTCCAAGGAACCAGGGTCATACCATCGGGCCTCTTGCCATCGTCTCGCATGAGCCCAACTGGCTCCAGAATAGCCGCATATCCGGCAGTGGCAAAGGCCCGACGGATTATGTCATTCAGGCTGGCGTGACGGGGGATACGCCCTGCGCTACTGATGCAGGAGAGACCATGGTGACCGAGTCGGCCGACGGCAAAGCCACAATGGCAGCGGTGTGGAGCGCAGCACGATGCGCCCAGGCGAAGCGCCGCAGCTATCCGAAAAGCGGAAGAGTCAATTAAGGTTCCTGTGTTGGGCGACGGGAGGGCCTGCAACCACAGACCGGATTCCCACTCACCCACGGCCAGAAGGCGGGCACGATCTGCAGAGCTTGAGCACGTGTCAATAAGCTTTTTCCGCGCTAGCTCACAAATCGGACCATCCCATTGCCGTTGTGACGAGAGGGATATCGAGATTTCGTGGTTTGGGCAGGCGTGTGTCCACGCGCACTTGGCCTCGTCTATGAAACTAATGACGAAATCATCTAGAGAGTCCGCAAGAATCTTTTGGGATAAATTTAGGGTGCCATGGACTGAGGACAAGAACGCGGGGAGAGCGACACCAGAGATAGATCTGATGCCCAGGCCCCCCAGTCGCACAGGAAGCGACGCCTGTATCCATACTCGCTCTTCCAAATTAATATTTAAAATAGATGCTAAACAATTTCTGACCATATTGTCAAGGCTGTTCAACAGCTCAGTGTGCTTCCACAGCTGACAACACCGCATAGTGTAGGTAAAATTTGGAACGAAAAGACAGAACCGGATGATTGTAAAAGCCATATGGACGTTAATTTTTGATAGCCGGATAGAACACTGTGAAAAATTTTGAATTTTTTCCTCGAAGAAAGAAGGGAATGATTCATCGAGGATAGGGGAGCCCAACAGGCGGAAGGAAGATTTATCAATGATCTTAATGTTAGGTGCCAAACATTTGAATTTTTGAATAGCCAAATCTTTCGAGTTGCATATGTCCGAAACAAAGAGTTCACACTTGGCAAAATTTAATTCCAAACCAATCGCCTGGAACTCTTTGACAAGACTGGAAAGATCGTCTAAGACGGTTTCTGCATCACCACCCAATGTCCCATCGTCCAAGTACCAAACATTAAATTTAGACTGAAGGCGTTGGACGATAGGATGGATGGCGAGACTAAACACTGCAGGGCCTAGAGGATCGCCTTGCTGGCAGCCAACAGCAGATAATATTTTGTTGCCAAAATATGTTAATTTTGAGGGACTACTATAACACTGCCAAAGGAAATTATATAAATTTGGGATTTTGTTTTTCACCTCAGTTAGCAGGACACCCCTATCCACGGAGTTAAAAGCATTCTTCACGTCCACTTTCAGCAGCACCTCACCACAGTTTTGATCTAAAAAAGTCCTGACCGAATGGACGGCGGCTTCACAGCCACCCCGCGAGCCAAAGCCTAGTTGGACAGGCTGGAAATAATCAGTTAAGGCTGGCGCAATTTTTCTGCAACAAATTTTAGCTGCGAGGCGGCGGTAAGTTGTGCCAACTGCGATAGGCCTAATGCCGCCATCCTTTTTCTTCAAGGCACAGAGATTTGCACCGTATAGTACGTCAGTAATTTCAGTGTTGACTCGCCCGGACAACATTAAATTGACTAGCGCAGTCAGGTCCCTAAGAAGGGCCACGCCGGCTTCACCGTTTCCACAGCAAATGAGATCCTTTAAATGTTGTGGTGCCAGGGAGTCTGCACCACCAGCGGAGCCCTTCTGAAATGACATAACAGCTTCGTAAACGTCCTGGCCGATAATTTCAATAAATGTAGTACAGTCAGGCTGACATGGTGCCGGGGGGAGTTGAAGAGAGGCTGCTGGAGGTGGATGTCTTTCTTCCAAAGCTGAGAGTGTTTCTGGTGATGCAGGAGCCACTGTGTCACTGGAGAAGAGGATACGTGCAGCACCTTTAATATCACCATCACAGAGTTTGCTTTCAACAAGTTTGTAAGTTGCAGACTCAGAGACAGGTTTTGTGCAAAACCTTAAATTTTGAACGTGAGCCGAGACACTGTTCAAAGAAGGTGCAGATTCTCCATACGCGCCATATTTCACGCAATTTTCCTTTATTCTGGATGTTAGAGAGCTTTTGTTGTTCTTGTCGAAACTGACGTGAAGCACAGCATATGGAAAGATCAGAAGATGCACCCATGCGCGCTGTGTGTTGTGTTGAACCACGGCCTTAATTGAATGTGTCAGAGCGGTAGCCACGGAGAGACGAGCACCGCGTGGAATGCGTTTAATTACAGGTTTGTATGTCTTGAAAGAAGAAAGTATCTGCCAAAAGGGAAGTTCAGGACAGGAGATGTCTGAATTTTGGATTTGGTTAAAATCAGGAACAGAAAGAGGAACGTTTTTGTGAGACTTACTCTGGTGAATTTTTAGACCTCTCTGTCCTTTAAAAAAGCCAGAGCAATCCGGGCATTGTACTCGATCCTCCAGGGACACAGTTGGCTGAATCTCATGAAGATTACCTGCACTGGCGCAATGGTGCATTACAGAGCGATTAATTAATAACTTACTTAAAAAACATAGAGCAAGTATAAAACAAATAATTAATAAAATTAACATAAATATTTAAAATAACACTGCTTAAAGCGGGAGGCCGGGATGTTCGTCTAGGACGGGCGTATAATTCCATCACAGGGCTATTTGCATAGCCCAGTAACAAATGTGACCTTGAAGGGAACGCATGTGATGTAAAACGTGAGGCAGGGCTTCGGATAGAAAACGCACGAGATCACTTTTTGAATTTGATGCTATTCCCGTAACACACATATACACAGTTCAGTTACTGACTGCAGCTGATGCCGTAGAACTTGGTTGGTGATTCTACCAATTGGAATAAGTATAAGAAAAGACTTCCGCGCTACGAATTATCCATAAGAGCTTCAAAAATATGGATACTGGATACTGTCATTTACTATTAATTTTCAAAATTATTAATGTTTTGTAAATTGAAAATAAAATTAAAATACGGGAAAAAATTTTACGTTGTTATGTTGACGTTGTCAATCAATCATTCCATTCTATGTGTGAAAAAATAATATCCACTACAGCCTATTAACGTCCCACTGCTGGGCACAGGCCTCCACTCTCATAGGAGAGAGGGAATTAGGAGCTTAGACCCACCACGCTGCTCCAATGCGGGTTGGCGGGCTTTAACGACTATTATCATGTTAGTGATAATAACCGGGACCGACGGCTTAACGTGCTCTCCGAGGCACGGGGGTGAAACACCGCCAACTTCCAACTCCGGGCTGGCACTGAGAATTTCTTAATTGAAAAACCCAATACCTAACAATTTTTATGCCCGACCGGGAATCGAACCCAGGACCTCGTGATCCGCAGTCGACTACGCTAACCGCTAGACCAACAAGGCAGTTAAATTATTTACATATAATTGAATATGTATAGTATATTAGTATTATTACTTAAATTATTTATTAATAACAATATATAACATAATAGTTTATTAAAAAATTGATATCTACAATCTACGTATAAAAAAAAAAAAAATATCGACTTATAACCTATAACGTATAGGTCAGTATAGTCACACAAACTTATTTGACCCGGTGACAGCTTCGCTAGTAAATATTAAAAAGAAAACTAAACATAATAACGATTTGATATTATGTTCATGAGAAATTTTGTTTTCGATCATGTTTTGATACACCTGTAGGTAGTTTTAAACTAAATATAATTAATATTGCATAGATATAATGATTTGTGACCAAATAAAGGTTTCCATCTCAGCATCATGCTGCAACAGACTGCAGCGCTGGTTTTCAGTGGAAATGTTGATCATAAGTGAAGTCACGGAAGGAACGATGAATATATATGAGTGCAATATCTATCCATAAATATTTGTTATTATGTATAAATATTACAGTATCTAAAATGCAAGGTACAGTTTGGTACAAGGAACTAACAAAATAAAAAGAGAACTGCTAACATTAACTAGGTAACTACTGAAGGACTAATTTGAACAGATTACGATAAAGATTGCAAATGTATTGAATAACAAAACTTACACAATACATTAGTAGTAAACCAAGGTGGGCTGATCAAATTTTTTGTTCTAGATCTGACAAGGTAGCTTGGTCAGGTTGAACAAGTTATGGGGCTTTACCGTCGAGAAAATCTAGGTAAATTTGCCTGGCCCGGAGATGGGAAGTTGAAGATGTTATAACCTCATACCTAGGAGGGCGCGTAAAGCCGTTGGTCTACGATCTCCAGCCCGGTTGGTGTGCTAGGAAGATGAACAGAGACAATTCACCTGTACTATAAGTACGCACCAGGTATAGTACAGTGGTGGTACTGAGTATTGTAAAAGTATTGTACGTTCTCCTAACTAAAGTTGCGGTCTGAAAATGTTTACCAATTTTCTAATAAGATTATTTATAACACTGCGTGCAGAAAACTCTAAAATAAGATTACAAGGTATTTATTACGTTTTGACGTATTAACAAAAGTTTCTAAGCATCGAATTAACAAAAAGAGTGTATTAATTACTTTTTTACAAGAATCCATGAAAAACTCATTTCCTTGTTTCAAGTTTGACACATTATCGGCATTTATGAATAGTTTTTCTACATTTATCCTATCAAGTAGCGATATACTACAGCGACCGATATGTCATAGATTTTTACTATTATCTTTGCCCTATCCGACTACATTTAGACTTTCTGACACAGAAGTGTAACTTATATGCAATTATGAACCTTAAAGTGGTAAACATTTTCAGACCGTGACTGCACATTAATTTAAAAAAATACGGATAGGAGTGAAAACGAATATTTAAAATAATTAAAAAAAAACTTACAAAAAAATATAAACCTCAAAACTAAGGCATTAAAGTTTAATTACGAATGTAGTATATTTATATTTAAGACCTTTTATCGTCGTAACAACGCGAGCATGTCGGCGTTCGCGAGCATGTCGGAACGAGGTGTCGGTGACGCGAGTCCACAAGTTTGGTCTCAAGAAGTTTTCACTTCAAAAAATTATACCGTTTTTAACATGTAGGCAATAAGAGCTAGCAAAGCTATAAACAAAGACCTGTACAATAGTATTTCTAAGCTCAGTTAGTACGGTATCTCGGCAGCAATCGCGCGTCCATTACCCGCGACAGCTCGCACAATTGACTGATGCAGCGAACACTGATCTATCTGCGTACGCGCATTTATATCAATATGAGAAATGGCTTTAGAGTAGCTACAACAGAGGCATTATTCGACTGTTATTTATATGAAACATACGTAAATATTACTTACATCCATACTAATTACCATCCATACAATTTCACCTTACTCACTTTCAAGGAAGGCTGGAAGAGATTTCGTTTAAGAGATAGCTTTACCTTTGTCCACTTTTTTAAAAATTAATTTCAAGACAATATTTTGTAAAAAAATAATAATAATTAAAAAAAATATTTCAAATGTGAAAGTATGTCTATCTGTCTGTCTGCTACGCTTTCACTGCTCACCTGTTCAAGCGATTTTGACGGGTGCAGAGATAGGTTCCATTCCGAAGAACAAAGGTCATCCTCCTAAACTAGAAACCATTTATTTTTGCAGTGGAAACCGCGCTAGAACCTTTTCTTAAAAATATAATTATGGCGCTTGTGCGTGTTGCGTGTTCATTTGTTGTCACGTGACTGCTAAAAATGTTTAGAAAATCCCACAACTGCACCTTTGGAAAAAATACACTGCGCGGACGCAAGCTAGTTACACCGATGTTTTGTATTGAACACTACGAGTAAATAAGCAATCCTTTACGCGGGGTTTAAATCCCTGAGCAAATATTTATAAATGCACATGAGCACACTTCAGTTACCCAGTATCAACTATCTGCTGGATTTATCCGACCATCATGACACTGCGTCTGCGCTTGCGTACGGTTGCAATTATTCAAATCAACTAGTTTAGCATGTGGCTTGGGATAAAAAGGTGTAGAGTCGCATTAATGTTGAAAAGTTTATAAGTACTCAATCATTATCTTTCAGCATACGTCATGTTTCCATCCGATGTTCTTTCTGGATAGTTTCTGATCCAAAGAATCTATACTTATCTTATAATTGCGTGTTTCTGTCTGTCTGTCTTCGTCTGCTTGACGAAGTCGGGGGCATAATCTGGTATCTATTAACGCATGTCAAAATACTTCAGTTAAAGTTTGGAAAGGATTTGTTAACTTAAGGCAAAAAAATTACCTCTAACCTTTATCATGCAGCCCAGTTCGC
Source organism: Erebia palarica (assembly GCA_964035005.1). Lineage (NCBI taxonomy): Eukaryota > Metazoa > Arthropoda > Insecta > Lepidoptera > Nymphalidae > Erebia > Erebia palarica. The sequence continues at coordinate 34,744,325 of OZ035983.1, forward strand.
TTTTTATTTACAGCCATAGCTTAATGCCAACTGTGACTAAACTTACGAATATGTATGCACTACTCTATTACATTGCTCTTCTGATAAATGTCTTAAGACGACATTGTGCATCGTCACATACGGCCACTTGTATCGTATCTACTCTTGATTATTGCTGATTGTAGTTACGTAGTACAAAATGTGTAGATAACAAGATATCAATAACTTATTAAAGAACATTTTGTGATACACATTATGGTATCTACGTCGTACTTATCTCTACGATAGTGATCAGGATTTAACTAGTTACCTATCTTTTGCTAAGCCCATGTTTGGTAAAATCCGATACTTTTACTAGCGGTGTATCGTTTGAGCGCTCACATTGCAAAGCATGAGTCGACGTAATCTAGCTTGGTATTAAATTAGCGAATGATATTGGTACCGTAATTTAGCACAGTTTATTTTGGAAAAATAGAGAAATAATTTTATCATCAGTAAACTAGGTTGAAGACGAATGCACTACTCCATTTCCTCGCTGTTCTAATAAATAACAAAAAACGACATTGTGCATCGTCACATGTATTGCTTGTATCGCAAAGACGCTTGATTATTGCTGATTGTGATACATTATAAAGCAATAGCTTAATAAAGAACATATTTTTATCTTGATTTCTTTATTTTGTACCAAAAAGTTATAAAATAGGTGGAAAAACAGAAACATTCTTGGATAGAAGCTGGCGTTACTTTGCGGAAGTCCATCATAATGAAGGAACTAGAAGTTAAAATAGTGTTCACAATCGTGCATTGTGGAGGCAACATCTCCTGAACATGCTCCGGTATCGGAGTGAAACGTACGTTGAGGGTAGTTTTGGGGGATTTCTGTGGTGTGGTGAATGTCGCGGGCTATAGGAGCGGGATACACACTGTACCACATAGATTTTCCTGTTGTCGTGAATTAAACTTCTAAATAGTTCCTTCATTCAGAAACATTCTGTTCAAGGAAGCACTTATCTTTTTATCAAGAAAGGAAGTAACCACAAAATTATGTCATATTATGTATGTAGGTATGTATGTATGTATTTATATATATATATATATATCAGAACTCAATAGCATCAGAGGTTTTGAAGTTTTTCATTTCATATTATTTTTGTTTTTAATTTTAAATATTTTATTTGTTATCTTGTACTTCCTTATAATACAATAAATATATATGTATATATATATATATATATGCATGTATATACATATATATATATATATATATACATACATACAAATTAAAAACAAAAATAATATGAAATGAAAAACTTCAAAACCTCTAATGCTATTGAGTGGGTCCAACAGCATCTGAGGTTCAGAATAAAATTTGTCGTAATACCAGCCCGTGTAGTTTTAGAGAAAGTAACATTGTTATGTTCGTGTGTCAAGCGTGGGTGACAGCCCACTCGGCCTCATATTGCAATACAATGTGTCCAATGTGCATTCTCATTGCACGTATCAAGGATACAAAGAGCGAAGGATTTTGTAATGATGAAATATTTGTTTATGAACTGTTATGACGCTTGAAATGGATAGCTAGTTAGCTATACATCTGATATAGAGCGCGCATACTAGACATCAGGACAAAACTTCTTTCCCTAGTCTCTATATTTTTCCAACCATTTATTTAACTTTTGACATAAGCACGCCTATGAAGTGTCATAATTATTGACCATCGACAAACAATGCATATCGTTTTTTACAATAGTAAAGCGACGTGCCTGTTTGTCCGATATTTCGTAACTCGTATACTCTACTAGCGAATGCCCGCGACTCCGTCTGCGTGGTTTGAGGTTTTTGGTTCCGGCGGGAAATCTTTAATTTTCCGGGATAAAATGGCCTATGTGCTATTCCAGACTAAAATCTATCTCTGTGCCAAATTTCAGCCAGATCCGTTCAGCTGTTGGGGCGTGATAGAGTAATAAACATCCATACATCCATCCAAACTTTCGAATTTATAATATTAGTAAGAAGTAAGATGAGATAAGATTAATTACAAGTACGACTTTCCTTTTCAAAATGGTCACAGAACTGCAACACTAGCTTTCTTGAGAGTCCGCTAAGGACCGTATGTCTTTGGTGATGGATGGTTTCTATGACCTGACGGATTCATATTATTATTCGGATATTTTAATACATACTTTAAACATAGGTAGTCAGTTAAATGGTTGGGTATGTGTAAAGCAATAAAAAATGTTGAGCAAAAATCAATGTGTCAAATTGATTAAAACTTCTTCATACAGAAAGTCGATTGTTATCAAAAATTGAATCAGTAACGTATTAGAACATCATTGGAACGAGATGCCAAAGAGATTTAAAGAGAGAGAGTAAAATATTTATTTTACTTTTGGCAACTCTTATGGTTGGACAAATATAGTGCGTTTTCGATCTAACATGCTGACCGCTGCCTCGGATAACATACGAGTTCGCGTGTACAAGTAGGTAATTACTGAGAGCAGGATACAGTTATGTGTTACACGCTAGAGCATTTCTCATGATCGACACGTCGCGTCGGTACACGTCGCATATTGGATATCGAGTGCGTTTCGTATAACCAGTGTTGCCATATTGCCTTACTTTTATTAGAATGTCCATATTTTTGCAGCGAAAAGTTTTTCCAATTGACCTCTTATAACGCAGAAAAAGAAGTGGACTTATTATCATCTAAAGTCTGCGTCATTCACTTTTATATGAAGCGCGCATTCGAGGCGACAAGATAAAACGTCGTTCCCCTCTGTAGTAGCTAGTGCGTTTTTGATCTGATATATCTACTGACCCCTGCCTCGGATAACATACGGAATGATGGGGATACATAGAACATACGGTTAAGGGTAGTGGGTACATGTAATTACTGAGTGCAGGATACAGTTATGTGGGTAGACGAGGCACGCTAGAGCATTTTAATTAAATTTTAATTATTCAATTAATTTATTTAAGGACATCCAACAGGTTTCAATAGAATAACAGGATAAATAAAGCTAGTTAAAAGAATAATATACATTATTGTAAACCCACTTAGAGGCTGCCACAGCTTACAATATTATATTAAAACCACACTATGGGTCGGAGAAAAAATAAATAAAAGAGGAAAAGACAAAGAATAAAATAAAAAAGAATCAACTTAAATTAGCTGTGATAAGATCCAGCAAGCCGTAGCAGACAGCTAACCGGATCTAGGTCCATTACACAAAAAAAAAAACAATTGAATGATAAGAATATTATAACAATACAAACTATAGATTTTACTTAATTTGTCATGATCGGCACGTCGCGTCACGTCACGTCACATGTCGGATATCACTGGCGTTGCCATGTTGTTTCCTGTTTTATTTGGACTTTTCCTCTTGATCTCTATTTTACTTCTTATTTCTTTTCTTTCTTGATTTTTGAGCCTAATCTCTCTCCGGTCGAGTTGGATTTTCCGTGCCATCGGATTATGAGAGTAAAGGAACAGAGCTAGATACTTGCCACAATAGTAAGAATATGTAGTTATTCATACACTTGTTGTATATTAGGCAGGCTATAGGTTATCAATGCATTGGTATTCATAGTATACACGTTCGCAGTGATATAGAGTGATGAAAGTTTTTATTTATTAGACGGCTTTTTAATTGGTTTGTGCAATTGATTTTGTTGGTGTGTAAAATGTCAAGCACGGTCATTGCGATGTAGATTGAATGTGTGTACCAGTAAACGATGTCTTTGTAAACAATGTAAAAAAATGTTTCATTTACCCGCAAATTGTGGAACCAATTTCCATCTTCCCTCATGATTATAGTATGAGGCTCGTCAAAGGGCGGATAAATAAATAACTCAAAAGCCTGCAACGTATTGGCGGTTCCTCTGGTACTGCAAATGTTCATGGGCGTCGGTAATCCCTTACCATCAGGTGAAACGACTGCTTGTTTGCTAAAAAAAAAAAATTCAAAAAATATAAAATTATTCTAAACTGTTATCTCGCTAAGTAGCTTCTACGGGTAGAACATACTACTTTAATATTGTTGAAGTGCGAGTTTTAGAATTATAATCCTTATTTAAAAAACATATAGGTATATGTGACATGGTTTAAGCGACGGCAGTAAACCCCCAGCGCAGCTTGATATTCACATGAACAGTCAGCATTGCCAATTCTTCTTTAGTAAATCAGGCTCCTTTTTCCCACTGGGCACTCTGGGCACGTGCTCAGGGCCCCGCAATCGATGAGGCCCCCTGCCAGATCACCTACCGATAGGTAGCCGATATTCAAGTAAGAAAAGAAGATTGTGTTTAATATGTCGTTGAATAAATCTAGTGTATTGGTTATCTGTTCCTTAAACCTGTTTTAACAAAATAGTCCTATGTCAAATTTAAAGGGGCCCCACTATCCTAATGTGCCCAGGGCCTCCAATAGGTTAAAGACGGCCCTGTCGTAAATTCAACAACAGGAAAGAAGGCTTCTTTAAAAAAAACCTGGGGCCATACTGCCAACGCTTAAAGCAATACTTAAGCAATATTACTCAATATGACAATTTGATGTCACGTACCTTGACGTTCCTAAAATAAGGATTATTTGTTTGTTTGTTTATTGGTTTGTATTTCAATCACACCACACCACAGTAAGTGATTTCAAGCATAAATATAAGTAGTTAGAGACCTGGAAACTAACATAAGCTACTGTTTATCCTGGCAAATGTAATACCTCCCACAGTTCTTAGATTAACCTAAATCCACGCAGGCGAAGTCGCGGGCATCATCTTATCTTATAACTTTAGACTGAAATATCACAAACAAGATCGTTGCAATATCGTGTTCATGTAGATACTTCGCAATGCATTAAAATACCTTTCAAACCTAAAACGGATTTACGTGTTCCCTGTATGCATATCCAGGATCACGCATGGCTGGAGTTGGCTGCGAAATTACATGCATCGTGAGTTACGCAATGTTTAACTACGTGAGGCTAAGGATTTATTATATACTAGATGATGGCCGAGACTTCATCCGCGTGGATTAAGATTTTTGATTCCCGCGGGTATTCCTTCCTAGATATCGCATTTATGATGTTAGTATGGATATGGATAGTATGGACTAGATTATGGCCAAAATTTCGTCTGTTATTTTGAACATCTACATGGGTAGGTAGGTACGCTTAGATTTTTTGGGATAAAATGTAGCCTATGTCTGTGGTATCTTTGAGCTGTGGGATGGCCCTATCAGACAGACATACGAATAGACCGACACATTTTCGCATTTATTATAAGTATTAAGTACATATTTTGTTGTGTGGATTAGTAACGTGAATTGGCATTCCGAACCAGTGGTAGATTCACTTGACGATTCAAAAGTTCGTGTAAAAGTTTATTTGAGAAAAATATATTTGAATTTGATATTATGATTTCAAAATTCCACTCTCTGTCTTTGATTTTCCGGGAAGAAAAGTAAGTTATATCACTTTTCAGGCTTTTAAACACCTAAATGCATTAAGTTCACGATCGAAATCAGACGATGCAAGATTGGAGGTCAATAAATCAACAAACGAATTCACTTTCGCATTTAAAATATTAGCGCGAAAGACTAAGATTGCTGCGTTAAGTAGATAGACGAGAAATAGAAATATAATTGGATTTGTCAGCTCCCTGTAATCTCTATACTCGTTAGTAGATTATGATACTTAATAAAGTTCTAGCGTTGAAAATTGATTTTCAAAGATTAATAATCAGCTTCTATCTTGTATTGCGTATAAGTATAATTAGATGATAACCCTATTGAGAGTGGACACGCGCCCGTAGCTAAGACTGGTTAGCCACTGTTTATTCAGAGATAATGAAAAATATATTATTATCAAACTTGGTGGCAAGCGATGTAGCCTTAGACCATGTGACCACAGAGATGAACATGAACACGAGCAAACAAATAGGCAATGACCTGAAGTTGAGTGGATTTCTACTGTCTATGAATATTTGAACCGCCACCAATCCATTACTAGCTTCTAAGAACTGAAATTAATCATTTTAATAAATCTATAGCAAGCATTGGGAATACTGCAATAGATGGCATCATACCAAAATAGTGAGCTAGCCTTTTATATCTACTCAGTCCTACGCATTGGTTTAGAATTTTAGTTCTTTCTATTTATTTCAATGGTCCTACGGCGTGTCAAGTTTTACATCGTTTGGCCATGTATTGAACGTGAACGATTTTAACAATATTATAATAATAATATCTGGTTTTTATATGGCTTTAGCAGATTATGTTCGCAAAAAAATAGATTCTTGTCGGTGCGTGAGTAGTCTTTTGTGATATCATGTCATGAGATAATCGTTTGTGTATTTTAATCACAATTTCTGTATTTTATAATTATAGCAGATAATATTCACTGGACGTTTGTCCTTAGTATCTCATGTGGTCGTACAGTTATAATAATATTATGGTATACAGTTACGCGGAACAATTTCCTCGTTTCGCAATAAATCCTTGTCGGCGCGTGAGCAGTTTGTTGTGATATCATGTCATGGGATTATCGTATGCGTATCCTTTAAGCAATTAAGCGGGCCTTACATATAAATTGTAACTTGTATGTTGTCGTTACATTTAATGTAGAATTTATACAAGTTGATAGGCTGATTTAAAAATAGATTTTTTCATTACCAAATTATACAAGAAGACACTCGAAACGATTTATTTGGCATCATTTTGCGTACTATTTTAAAGGTATTTCTCCGACCAATATCTGCTTCTTGCTATCCTGATGCTTTTCATCTCGTCACTGCCTCGTTTCTGCCACTGGTCTAGTGGTTAGCATGATCGACTGCGGCCGATGAGGTCCCGGGTCGGGCGGGACACAACTAAGTGTTGGGTTTTTCTAACTAGAAATTCTCAGTACTAGCCGGGAGTTAAGAAGTTGGCGGTGTTTCACCCCCGTGCCTCGCAGAGCACGTTAAGCCGTCGGCCCCCGTAATAATTCACTAACATGATAATAGTCTTTAAAGCCCGCCAACCCGCATTTTAGCAGCGGGGTAGGTCTAAGCTCTAATTCCCTCTATCCTATGAGGCCTGTGCCCAGCAATGGGACGTTAGTGGTCTTTCCATCTGAACTAACATGATATTCCTCAATACCTGCTCTATTTTCGTTCGCAAATAGTTCAGGAACTGACACACTCGATGCACGAAACACGCGGTATCTGGCATCTCGTTCCACCGCTAACTAATTCCTTAATTAAGTGTAAACCGTTCAATCGCGGTGCGTGGGTTAAGCCGGGTTTGCACTGGGGGCTAAATATAGAACAGATTACACTAATTAAAAGTTACAAGTTTGTTCTGTAAGGATGTGCGAGACAACTAAAGATACGTCATGCTCTTTAGTTCTCTCGCACATCATTTAATCCAAAATTGTCTTCGACTTGTATTCTGTAACTTTTGTGTCGTTTTTCTTTTAGGTTATCATTAGCTGACTCGCCGGGTTCTTTCGGCGGCATTCTCAGAAATACTTGCTAGAGTATAGAGAAAATCTGCATGAAAAATTTGAAAGTCTGTCTAAAGAATATCTGTTAACTTTTCACGCCAACGCCAACCAAATGTTGATTGGTATCTACAATGATACTCGTAAGATAAGTATATCCCAAGGACGGAAATCTTATCTTACTAATATTATAAAATAATAGAGGGATCAAAGATTGAAAATAAATTATTTATCATTTTCAAGAAAAATTTGAATTTAAAATTAAAGTTTTAGTTATTTTTTTAGAGTTATAATTGGTTTATACCCTTTATTACTGTGCTATATTTTATTTCGGAAAATACACTGGACAGCAAATAAACCGGGCCACCCGCTACCTTGGAACTCTGATTCGATTATCTCAAAAAGTATAAAACTTACAACTATTTAAGTTGTACCAACAGAAATTGCGTTTCATGATTATTAAAATGAATGGAAACTCATTGAGATTAATCAACTTACTAAGTGTTTATTAAGGATATTACAAACAAGTCGTTTTCAAGTCAAGTCAAAATGAAAAACAAAAATTAAAGCCAGAAACAAAGAAAAAATTTCAAAAACAGGTTTTGGGTCATTTCAAAAAAGAAAATTCCCGCGGGAATTATAACCATGCGGGTGAATTCGCGGTCATCAGGCGGTCCGTACCCGGAGGCTATAAATCAGAGAGTTCTCACAGGCGTTTGACTTTCAAAGGCAGTTACGCGGACGAAGTTTTGGCCATGATATATCGTATCTTCATGGATTTGCCCGGTGTATCAACAGCGCTATAGTACCGCAATAAAGGGGCAAATGTTGACAGTGTAGTGCGCCACCGCTTCTGATACGCAATTAATTAGCACACGCCCGCATCACGTGATTACGGTACACAATATAATTACTTGTTGCCAACTATCGCAAACAAACTCACCTGGATTTAGATTATTGAAATTTACTTGAGAGTTGTTATACCTAAATGGTTTGAAGTTTTACTTTCCACCGAATTATTTTCCGTAGTTATTGCACATTGTCTTTTAGACAATCGGTATGCTAATAACTACCTATGCCTATACCTATACCTCCTTACTTTACCTTTGACGACCTCCGTGGCGCAGTGTGTAGCGATGTTGTCATAACGCGCGGAGGCCCCGGGTTCGATCCCCGGCAGGTTCAATTTGGAAATTTATAATTTCTGAGTTTTCCCTGGTCGGGCCTTGTGGGAGGCTTCGGCCGTGATTAGTTACCACCCTACCGGCAAAGACGTGCCGCCAAGCTATTACGCGTTCCGGTACTATGCCGTGTAGAAACCAAATAGGGGTATGGGTTTAATATAACTGCCATGCCCCTAACAGTTTAGCCCGCTACCATCTTAGACTGCATCATCACTTACCATCAGGCGAGGGGCGGGCAGTCAAGGGCTAACTTGTAATGGATAAAAAAAACCTAAGAGATAATACATAAACGTACCGTAGACTTCTTAAATGGTATGGAAGCGTTGTATTATGATATTTTTCTGATACGAACGCCCTGCCTATTTCATGTTTTCTGCCACGTATTTACTAAAGTAACTTCGAGAATAAGACTTAAGTACGTGATAAGCATCTTCTAGGAGGACGCACTCCAACTGAACTACGAGTAATTATAAAAATTATCATTGCTTTCTAAAATAACACGATACTCGTCAAGCGTAAGCTTCATTCATATCTACAAAGTAATATTATAAATGCGAAAATATGTCTGTCTGTCTGCTACGCTTTCCCGGCCCATCTTTTCAACCGATTTTGATGAAATTTGGTATACTATAGGTAAGTTACATCGGGTCGTCCAGAACGTATCTGGATGAAATTTGGCACAGAGCTGATAGTTATAGTTTGTAATATCTCACAGTCTACTTTTTATTTATTTATTTTATTTATTTTATAATTAGAGTTCCCGTGGGAATAAAAACGTTATCTACGCGGATGAAGTCGCGGGCACCATCTAGTACCATCATATTGTAGTTTTTGCCTTCCTTAACATTTTCTTGAGTTTTGCATTAAAGAAGGATTTCCGTAATAATATATTGATAGGCATACACTTCGATGCCTTGTACCACTTAAGCCCTACAAGCAAAGACGAATGGCAATGTCAGAACGATTTCCATAAGGACATACCTCGATGAATTTTAAACAAAACATGACCGGCGCGGCCTTCTATAGTGTGTTATTGATATCCACCCGTCTAACATATACTCGAGACTTGGCAATGTTAGCATATGTCTAAGCTCAGACTGAGATTTGCAGCTTCATTCCAGCCTGGAGTTATGGACACGAATCGCTTAGATGTGACGTGGACACGCTAAACTTTAGAAGAGGTAGTGCACATGCGTTTGAATCTACCCAAAGTTGTTGAATAAATTTTTGTGTATATATTTGATGATTTGATGGAATGTACCGCGTGCTGCCATAACCCGAAGTTCGTCACCTTTGGTAGATCAACCTGATTCATCTCATCCCATGAGACAATTAATTCTTACCGCCACATTTTGTTGAATTTTGTCGTCTCAACATAAAAAAATATGTTATTGCGACGCGTCATGCGATCAATTTCAGATACGACTATTTAATTGGCGCCGGCTATACCTGCCTAGTCTTAGTCCATTAATTTACACTGTCTTTTAAATCAGATCGATTCAGAATGGACTTTTCTTTTATTTTTTAATGAATTCAAAAAAATTAAAGTTCTGACATCACTCACTCGGTGTCAATCATCGAAGCCCAGTCGAAGCCTTAGGACCAGTAAAAAACTGAAATTTTTACGGAGATTTCATTTATATCGAAGACAAGAAAAAATACTGGATTTTTTAAAATTTCCATGAGAGCGTTGTTGCGGGCGCCGATATGTATATAATAAAATGCTTTACGGATAGTGTACACTCCTCCTAATAACTCACCACAATGCACGCACATTTTAATTTGCATTCTTTGACCTATACAATAGAGTCATAATTGTATTATCCTCTATCCAGGCGAGAGGCGTACTTCATACGAACGTCTGTCTAAGGTTGATGTGTGGCCCGCGTGTTGTGAACTCCATTAGGAATGAATTATGTTCCAGTGTTATGTTTTGCTGCACTTCAAGAAACAAGCGTTATTCTACAGTTTGCTATCAATTAAGGTACAGGTTGAGCAAAACCTTTACCACAGTCTAAGGAGATATACCCCCCGATTGTGTAAGGAAATGGTAATCGTAAACTTTAGTCAAATTCCACCTATTTAAGAATTTCATAGCACGTCAAAAAGAATGTATTTGCTCCTTAATAACTTCGAGTTATACCTACGTTGTGAGCTGTCGAATAATTACGATTGGCTCAAACAATTGGACCTATGTTTTTTTATTACCAGTCGTACGATGGAGACGTTAAGCCAGCATAATTTACAGTTCAAAATTCAGTCATTCTGTTTGTTTATCTACAACACTTTCACGATGCATATTTTCAACCGATTTAAGGCCCTGTGATAGCGTAAAATCGGCAAAACGGAGTTTTTAAAGCAGTGTATCCAACAAACGGTGACTTATTGTATGCTTGTAAAAATAATTTGCTGTTTTCAAGACTCTTAAGCAGCCATTGACGTATCTCAAAACACAATTTAAAAAAAAATCTCTGCATTGAAGTTTCTTTTACCACATACCTTTACATAGTTTACCTTTTAAAGCAATTTTTCTCCATAATGAAACCAATAATTTGCTCCAGAAATATAAGATAAAATTCATATTTCCAAATCAAACACAGTGTCGGATTAATTTATGAAAAGTAAATATTTATTTTTTACAAATAATTTCTTGCATTTTTTGCGACATACGCTTGCTCGATTTCACCCCCGCGCGCCTGTGTTTTCATCTTGCGAGCTCACAGCGCTTTAAAATTAATTTGAACCCACCCATCAATTTGGTCGTAATCCACTCTTTGTCTTACAAACATTTAAAACTAATAAATATTCTGTAAAGCTATGTATTTTAAACCTAGCTTTACATTAAGTACGGCGATTGTAGAGCAGATAGATATGAAATATGTATTCGCAATTAGAATATCTAGGATCTAGTGTTAATAGTTTTTGCGCAACTATTGGGAAACTCTAAGGGTCTATTTGTTTGACGTAATTTAGCAGCTGCGCACTGCCAGCTTTGTTATTTAAATCATGTTTGATACTGTGATAAAAATCGTAGGCTATCGTATCGGCTATCGTATATCAGAAAAATATTTTCTGGCTTAGCTGGCATGATATTGAATGTTGGTAGGGAAAAAAATATCAAATGAATAATCTATAAGGTATAATATTATAAATGCGAAAGTGTGTCTATATAAAACGTTTTAACGACCCCTATCAACCTATTAGTGTGTACAGAGTAAATAACTTGCGTCCCGAGGAATGTCATAAACCTTTTTTCATGCCGAAAGATCAAAGAATTACTGAAGGAATTCAAATGAATCAAGAATTCAGTGAAAATAGATTTTACTGATACTCTGAGTACCTACCTACCTTACCCGCTAGCACAGAATCTACTACCTCTAACCTACTAACTACCTCGTCGGTCTGGTGGTTATCATGTTCGACTGAGGCTGACGAGGTCCCGGGTTGGAGTCCCGGGTCTAGCCATAAATAAGTGCTGGGGTTTTCTGATTAGAAATTCTCAGTACTAGCCCAGAGTTAGGAAGTTGGCGGTATTTCACCCCGTGCCTCGGAGAGCACGTTAAGTCGTCAGTCCCGGTTATTATCACTAACATGATAATAGTCGTTAAAGCCCGCCAACTCGCATTGGAGCAGCGTGGTGGGTCGAAGCTCTAATTCCCTCTCTCCTATGAGAGTGGAGCCCTGTGCCCAGCACTAGGACGTTAATGGTAGTGGACAATCTACTAGTACTTACGGACCAGACAGACAAACAGTAAAAAAGCTGGAGCGGTAGAAAGAAGACCTACGTAAAAGTCAACGTCTAATTGGAAAAAGGTCCACAAAGGGTGAAGCTTTTTTTTTATCCACTACAAGTTAGCCCTTGACCGCGATCTCACCTGATGGTAAGTGAAGATGCAGTCTAAGATGGTAGCGGGCTAACCTGTTAGGGGCTGTTAATATAACTATATTTAACCCAAAACCCCTATTCGGTTTCTACACGGCATCGTACCGGAACGCTAAATTGCTTGGTGGCACGTCTTTGCCGGTAGGGTAGTAACAAGCCACGGCTGAAGCCTCCCACCAGGCCAGACCAGGGAAAATTCAGAAATTATAAATTCCCAAACCCTGCTGGGGATCGAACCCGGGACCTCCGCACGTTAAGGCAACAGCGCTCAACACTGCGCCACGGAGGTCGTCGAAACTTAGTAGTAATATAGTGTAGTAGAAATGAGATGTGATAATTCAAAAGCACTTGTAAAAGTTTATTTGTATAAAAATCATTTGAATAGATTTGATTTGAGTAATTAAATATCAGTGGAATCAGCTTTCTGAACATTTGGTAGAGTTTAAAAAACGTAACTTATCATGTCCTAAGTAGTTAGTGATTTATGAGCTGACTATCGTTACAGTATTTAGGCCCGGACTCCACCAAAGCGGAGATGTGCGGAGATGTCTCAAGCGGAGACGAGAAGAGATGTTTTTCAGTTAGGGTGCATCCACCGAAGCTGTGCGGAGATGCGTACTGGCTAGACTGGAGCGGAGATGTGTGCTGGCTAGAGCGGGACTGAGCATTGGATGTTGAGATGAACGCGGCGCCGCTCACAGCACGCCGCTCACATCTCCTCTCGTCTCCGCTACTTGCCGCTTACATCTCCTCTCGTCTACGCTGCTTGCCGCTCACATCTCCTCTCGTCTCCGCTGCGCGCCGCTCACATCTCCTCTCGTCTCCGCTGCTTGCCGCTCACATCTCCTCTCGTCTCCGCTGCTTGCCGCTCACATCTCCTCTCGTCTCCGCTGCTTGCCGCTCACATCTCCTCTCGTCTCCGCTGCGCGCCGCTCACATCTCCTCTCGTCTCCGCTGCTTGCCGCTCACATCTCCTCTCGTCTCCGCTGCTTGCCGCTCACATCTCCTCTCGTCTCCGTTGCTTGCCGCTCACATCTCCTCTCGTCTGCGCGCCGCTGCCAGCTTGCGAGACACAGCTCATATCTCCGCTCAGTGGTATCCACTGAAGCTGTGCGGAGACAAGATGTGGGAATAACGAAATTCTATTAGTTGTTTAAATCACATCTTCTCTCCTCTCGTCTCGTCTCCGCTCTGGTGGAGTCTTTGCCTTAGATACCAATACTGTGCCATCGTCACTAGTTTTTGCAATATAGTTTCTAGGCAAGCGCGTTCCAAACTTGAACTCATCATTGTTTTGCACTAAGCATGCTTGTCGTCAAGCGCAAGCCTATATAGCAATTAAAAAAAACTCAGTCAGCCAGTATCGTTGTTTTTGAATTTGAGTATAAGAGCAGAAATTGACAAGTTAAGATATTTCCAATAATTAATAGGTAAATGTAACCAACATACCAACTTACAAGGCATATTAATATAATGGTAACCGTGGCTACATGTAGGGCACCGTTTTATTGTCGGCTGTCCTGACAGGTGGATGCTGAGTTATGGCTGGGATAGAGTGATTAATGCCTAACTCACTATATTGTAATGTAACGTGAGTGAACGGAACAACGGAACTAATGGTTGTGAAGCTAAGTGCCTACTTAATTATAGTAGTCAAATAAGCCACTTTTTCAAACGTGACGACTTTCGCAGCGCAGTATTGAGCGCTGTTGTCTTAACGTGCGGAGGTCCCGGGTTCGATCCCCGGCAGGGTCAATTTCGGAACTTACAATTTCTGAATTCTCCCTGGTCTGGCCGGGTGGGAGGCTTCGGCCGTAGCTAGTTACCACCATACCGGCAAAGCGATTTAGCCTTCAGGTACGATGCCGTGTAGCTTAACCCGATACCGAATACCGAATAGGTTTAATATAACTGCCGTGCCCCTAATAGGTTAGCCCGTTACCATCTTAGACTGCATCATCACTTACCATCAGGTAAGATAGCAGTCAAGGGCTAACTTGTAGTAGATTTTTAAAAAAACCGTTAAAACGCTTGCTTAGTATGGAATTTTGTGTGACATACTGCATTGTGACGTCATCAAAGTTCGACGCACTTTTTTTACTTTAGTCGATAGTTTTAAATGGTTTTTAAATATAAAACTAACAGGGGACGTAGGTAGATATTACGACTTTTGGGAGATCTTCTATTTAATAATCACTAAAAATATTTTATACTTCTACCATACCTTTACTAGTGTTTTAATCATACTTTTGCGGGTCTAAAGTCAGTCTTCATGCCCTAGGGCCGTAATCTAGTCGATCGATCGCCCAACTAGTTGACCAACCCCATACTGTAAATATGCACAACAGAGTCTAGGCTCCAGACTGGTCGACCAAACGATCGTACCATTTGACATAAAAGTTTTTAAACCAAGGAGTATGTGTACTTGCATAAACACTGGCAGCATGAAAAGCAAAAAGTTTGAATATCAAAGCAGCGGCGCCAAAGCGCGAAATAAAAACAAATGACAAATTATTCCACATCTACAATCTATCTACGTATTTTGTTACAAATTGTTACAAATTCAATAAAAAGTGGTCCTAAATATTGCAAAATGTCATCATTTAGTGACTATGTATCCTATGTATCCTACTTACTATGATTTGCAATAAATATCTAACCGTTACAGTTTGTTTTACTGTTATGGTAGATGTATAAAGTAGAGTATACACCACCGGGATAAAGCAGTTTTTTTTCTTGGGCGCTTGAATCCCTCACTGCACTCAGGACTCAATCTTAATTCCCTCCCTTTGGTCGGGAATTAACTTATAACACCCTCGCTGCGCTCGGGAGTTAAAGGACTTGACCGGTGGAACTATGGCAGCTTGCCTAGGTGTCAAAAATCAATGTTCAGCAATGATTTCTTTATTATTGTAATTGTAATATTTCACTGTTTTCAGATAAAAAAGTTTCAGGAGTCTGAAGGCTCGGAAAACTGCGAAAATGAACAAAAAAAGTTTCACCAAAAGATTGCTTTCCCACACTAGATGGCGCTATTTATTGTGTTGAGGGAGTCCAAAAAAATATTTTCAAGTATTATTTCTTTATTATTGTAATTGTTATATTTTATAGTTTTCAGATAAAAAAGTTTCAGGAGTCTGAAGGCTCTGAAAACTGAGAAAATAAATTAAAAAAGTTTCACCAAAAACTGCTTTCTCACACTAGATGGCGCTATGTATTGTGGTGAGTCTAGAAAATATTTTTTGTTAACAAGTTCAACTATTCGACCACAGATGGCAGCATATGCAATGTGAAAGGGCGTTCAAGTTTAACTATTCGACCACAGATGGCGGCATATGCAATGTGAAAGGGCGTTCCTTTAAACGCAGTATTTCAAAATGCTTTGTTCGATCAATTAGTTTGAGACTTTTCAAAAAATATAAATAATTATAAGCAAAACATACATTTCCTTTTCATTACTATTTAATTGATCAAAAATAAATCATTCATAATATAATGACTAAGGTACTTAAATGGTATTCATGTAGGGTTACAAGATTATTATTAGGCATGGATATAATGGAACGTCAAAATGGAGTAGTGCTTAGAGAGGAAAGCGGACGCTCAAGATTTAAACAATAAACGTACTGTTTTTTTTTGTCATTTGAACCCTGACCTTATTTGGAATAATAAATCCATAATAATTTCGTTTTGAATTTTTAAACCTTACTGTAAAAACGGAAATCCTGTGCATTGTCCCGAATCGGAGGGCAATTACTGGTCATGTCCTTTGGAGTCCTTCGTTACGTTCAGGATTCAATGTAGCGCCCGTGACATAAAACAGTGCTTTATCCCCTTGGTGTATAATCTACTATTTTTTACTAGTAGTCAAATACCCAATTGTTACATTGGTAATGATATAAATCGTAACGTTCAATCTCACGTCAGGGAAAAAACACACTTGGTGAACAAAAAATCCCGTGCGCACTTATATACAGCCGTACAGACTAGCGTTACAGGACAAAACGTGTTTTTCATAACGTTTTATCCTGTCCTGTTCGTAGTGTGCTTACTCGGAATACGGCACTATAAAATACTAATAATATGTGTAATATAAATGAAAATGATTTAGCTTTTTGAAAAATCCCGAGAGATTTTTTCAATTTACCGGGATCCTAGAGAGATAGGATTCTTTTTATCCCGGAAAATTGAAGACAACTCGGTACAACAGCTCGTCAAAATCGGTTGAAAAAATGGTCCGTTAAAATCCACCGCCCGTGTGCCTTTTCTTAGTAAAAAACCCGAGGAAAATCTTTAACTTTTCAGGATAAATAGCCTATGTCCGTCCTAGGGATGCAAGCTATGTTTTTTTTTAATACCGTTTTGGGTACTATATAATTATTTTATCTCTGCACCAAATTTTTGAAGTACACTCTGCTGTTTCGTTTCAAGTAGGCATAATAAAAGCAGACCCTAATTATATTTATGTTACAAAACAAAGCGAATATAAACACGAAGTTCGCCCGCGATGTCGTAAGTCGTATCAAATTACAGAGGACAGTAATGTGCCTAATTCTAGAGAATACGCTGCGCAGGAGTTTTCTATTAGTCAATGTGGTTTTAGAATGAGTTTCCATTGACTTACTGTGGCCAAAATTAAATTTCATAATTCATTTATTGTCCAGAACATGGTACGTTATAATATGGTTACATTTTACACATGTTACATTATAACAAAGTAAGGCCAGCATATTCTACCGTCGCCGGTTTACAATATTTAAGTCTACTATTTCATTATTAATCCATAAAATAAAATAATATACAGAAAAATAGCAAAAATAATAAATTAATACTAACAATATTATCTTAATCTATATATATTTACTGAATGAGCTTTGATTATATTTCTTCATATTTTTTCAGATAAGTATAATTTTATTTATTTTAACTAAAATATTTTTGATTGGTGCTGGCTTACCTTATTTAACAGGAACAAGATAAAATATACCTACCTATATCCTTTACCACAAAAAATATTTTTATTTACTATAACGGCTAGCATATAATAATTATGATATTATAGTGTATGCTGAGTAAGCCATATAGCCATCACGCTGACCAAGTGCGGATTGGCAGATTCAATTACCTCTGTAACATTATGGAGACTTCTCCAAGTCAGGTGATTGTGGAAATATTTAGTCACGCAAGTAAGCCAGCAAGCAGCAATATCGGTATCAGTGCCGAGATTTGTGTCAAATGTGCAACAGAATTGAGTTACTCGCGTCGCTTATGACTGCGTCCGAGGCGCGTTGTTCACTAGGATGAAATTCTTGTGGCGACCGCAGCACACGAGCGCCTGTATTAATCACAATTATGTGACAGCGCCGAGAGTGTGATTGTGATGGAAGGATGCTGTGCGCTGAGTGTCTTGCGTTAAGAGGATCTCGTATAATACTCATCGCATGCTTTTATTTGAATTATTTTCTGTAAGATGTTACTTTTCGCAAGTAAAAGTTGTATAATACAACATAATGCCCGGGACTTCGTGCGGATATTTTAAAATTATTTAAGAGTTTCTAAGCTGATTTAAAAACAGTTTTTTTCCAATTGGTATCATTTGATTTTTTGGGATAAAAATAGCCTATGTCCATTTTGGGATGCAAGTAGCAAATATCTGGATCCATAAGAGCTGGCAGCTATTTTGGCCAAGTATGAATTTGGTCATTGAAATGGACCACTGTACCTGTAATTAAAAGCGAGCCTTGCTGTGGTAGAATCGAAGAGAATTCACCGTTTTTAGAATTAATTAACTAAAGATAATAAGCGGGTATAAGAAAATAGTCGGTATACGTTGAGATGAGATTGAATCAAGAAAAATAATTTCAAATATTGGACAAATAGCATGAAATCCACGATAAAACAAACAATTATAAAGCGCAAGTGACGTATCTGATAGAGTGAATTGACCGGCATTGTCCTGGGCTGGCGATAGCATCTGGCATATACTCGTATGTAACGAGGCACCGCGGTGGTCGGCCAGAGAATGCCAATAATTCATGTCACGGCATTTCTGCTCGCAATATTACTTTGTCATTTTAAACGATACCGTTTTCAATTCGAAAGTGACTGATTACAATCACCTCAGTATAAAACTCGAGATGTAGCATGTAAGGAGTAAAGTCGTTCACTAACAAACGATTATTAAGAAATAGCGAAGAAATCTTAAAAAAACCATGACCAAGTCACTGACCAAGATGACGCGAAAGAAGATTTGATTTTTGAATATATATTCCAGCACATTTGAGCGATAAGTGGTCCCAGTATTACTTTTTTTTCAGATTTTGCATCATTTTGTCGATATATATGTCACCGTAAGATTGTAAAAACCGTTAGATTATAATCTAACTCGTGAAATTGCAAACTGTCGAAAGATTACAATTTAACGCATTATTTTTTGGTAGATTGTAATCTGTTAGGTATATTAACCCGATAAAACCAATAACCGGCACTACCTGATTATTTATGTCGAACCCTAACCTAACCTACAAGAAACAACAGGAAAACGTAAAAAAAATCTCGTTAGGAATGTTACCGTAGATTTATTCGACAATTCAAAAGCACTTGTCAAAGTCTACTTGAATTTAAAAAGTGTGTGTGCAATTCACACACGGCAGAAGTGAAACTTCAGAATAGAGAATAAGATAAATATAAGTTGTATTCTATTTCAATTTCTCGAAGACCTAATCCTATTATGAATATGTTTGTCTCTTTTTGGAGTCGCTTTTCCGTTTCATCGAATTTTCAAATCACAACGATTCTAAAGAAGTTTCGCTTCAAAAAGATTTGAGTTTGAGTTTGCGTAGTTGCACTGATTGTTTGAGTCGCAGAGGTTGAAAAAGACAACCGATGTGCCTGTGTATTCTATATTCCAAACACGTTGTGTACTTGGAAAACTATGCACCTGTTCAACAGTCGACACTTAAACGACAGTCGTGAAACAAATTACAAAGGAAACTCGTTAAATGTCCCGCGTGGTCAATAGCTCATGGTGGCCACACTCGGCCTGTAAATGGTCGGGCAGAGCCACGACTGCCAGATATATGGTCGGCGCTTGCTCTAAATAAATCACTTCCTGCTTACGATACAATGCCGAGCAGTTTCTATGGACCTATGAAGTGTTAGAATTAAAAAAAAATTAATGGAACTTGAAAAAGTTTATTTGATTAAAAAACGTTTGAGTTTGAGTTTCAAATTTGTTTCAAAGTCCACCCTTGCTCGATCAATATCTCATGGTGGCCACACTATACCTATAAATAGTCAGGCAGAGCTGATAATAGCTTCTGCTGTGTTTCGTATCTTGCTAAATCCTATGATCAGTGGCATATGACGCGGCGGCATATGAGGGCGCGTGATATGTCGCCCCTGTAGCGTTAATAAGCGGACACGAAGCTCGTGATCGTCAATAGCGAGAGTCGAAAATGCCGCCTCGCTGAGACGATTATAGCTTTTGTCGCGTCTCGTATCTTGCTAGGTCTATGGTCAGTGGCGTATGACGCGGCTGCATATGAGGGCGCGTGATATATCGCCCCTGTAGCGTTAATAAGCGGACACGAAGCTCGTGATCGCCAATAGCGAAAATGCCGCCTCGCTGAGACGATTATAGCTTTTGTCGAAATACAGCTACAAGAAAGGCCGTATAGAGTAAAAGAGCATAGTTGAAGTGTAGGTCGTTTTGTAATTTCTGAACTGTGTAAGTACTTGTTAACTTTCCTGTCCTGTGTTCTGTATTTGAAAATAACTTGTGTTCTTTATATTCCTGAGTAGTTCACTAGTTCTTTGGAATTGCCGTAGCCGGGAATTGGTGAGGAGAATATTTTTGTATATTAGGATGAATATATAAAAAAATATATACCTTTTGAAATTAGACGCATGTATACAAGTATCTAACTTAACGTAAATTACGAATTGACATTACAATAATAATTACAATCGTGTAATTTCACCGAACAAATTCATAAACAATCACTCCACCCACGCTTGCTCGTGGGACTACTACCGAGTACCACCACTTAAAGTAGTATTATTTTAATATTGAATTTTATACGACGTACCTTGACGTCCCTAAAATAAGGATTCTGAAACAAGAGCGACAAAAATATGAAAATAATACT